>OY856414.1:522235292-523614042 GCA_963693085.1 Alisma plantago-aquatica | reverse complement strand
CTTCTGCAACCAGTCACTTTTCTGCAATTGTCTTTCCCTTGTTGTGCCTCTCTTATCGGGTAGCACTTGCTCGGGCTCTCCTGGTTACCACAACCAGAGAGAACAACAACTTTGCAGAGCAACTGGTATTATGAGTTGTACTTTGAGAAGCCCCCAATACCCCTATATATAGGAGGGTCATGGGACAAAGTTCTCTACCCCAGGCAATGCGGGATTCAAGCAGGAGTAGAAGGGTTCGAGATTTTCCACAAAACAACCAACTGCGCTAGCTGAACCGATCGTTTCAAGCATGAACCGATCAGTTGGAGACCTGAGCCAATCGATTCACACCTAAACTAATCAGTTGGGGCACTTGAGCCGATCGGTTCACTTCTGAAATGATCGGTTCACTACCCTGGTCAGTTCCCGATTAACTATTCCTCTTTTGTTTCAAATTGATCCAAATACCAATCCTTGTTCCAATCAAATTGAACAAGTGAAACGAAGAGAAATTTCTTGCCAACCTGACTTTCCCAACACACTTGGTTGGACCAGTTGAGCCGATCAATTCAACCCTTGAACCGGTCAGTTCAGTATGTCCTGAGTCGATCGGTTCATCACATGAGCTGATCGGTTGGGAGTGCATACTGTGAAAAATCAGTCAATTGCAGTTTCAATCAATCTGATACACTAATCAATCGATCCAACACCTTGAACACTATGATATTGACCTATCAATTGATTGAGTGTTTAATTAAACTACTAAACTCCTTTAGTAATCAAACTAAACATTGTTTGTGGATAAACTCCTCTTCCAGGTTAATTCCTTTGTGTGTGACCTTGGAGGTCCATTTCACGTTGGCAGTGAAAGTCCATAACACTTATGATTTCACAAGCAAAGAGTGGTGCCTAGTCGCACATCAGTGCTACCCAAGTGAAATAGAAAGTTGGAGAACAACTTTCAGTCGTACAATCTGTGAATGGTGTTACAGCGAATGTATAATTCCTTTGTCACTAATGTCCTGAATGAACTCAAGGCATGGTACAGTCATCCTTTCAACGTTCATCCATTTCCTTGATCTCAGAGCAGATTGGGTGAGATTTGTGTGACATCAATATCACATATTGATTCACACATGCATGTGCATGCCTTTCTCAATCCTACTCATCAAGTTGCCATGGACATCAAACTCCCATAGGAGGGACAAATCCCATATCTATCACTCACCCCTCAAAAACCCCATGTGTCAAAGTCACCCAATCATCACCTTTATAACAACCCATGTTTCAGGACTGCGTTTGATGATGTCAAAGTGTACCCAACAACATGTGTTGATTGTAGTGATTTCAGGTCAAAGAATCACAATCACTGTGAGAGTTGCATGCGACTACCAAATCATGGTTCCATGTGTCACTCTCACGATGGGGCTGTCTGGTACACTTGTTCTCTAACAAGTACTTAAGTGCTTGGTTTGATATCACTATATCATGACTAATGAGATTCTGTCATCAACCAATACACAATCTAGACTTTAGTATTATTGATTTCTATGGTTATTTCCACAATAACAACTGACTAGGGACAAAACAAGAATGTATACTCTTAACATCTGTATGATCTCATCGTTTAGGTCCTGAACGTAAAAGCATACATCATCGAGTAAAAAATTCTTTAGACATCTATCACGTTACACTATCATCTCAGAACAATTAAAAACATATAGATTGGAAATTGCCTTTATTATTATTCAAATCATTTTCAAAGTATCCCATTACAATCATTACATGACTTTCTCTATGGGCATACATACCAACAGACTCCCACTTGCACTTAGAGCCAGTCACCTAAGAACCTTAGTCCTTGTAACCTAGCATGACCATCGTGCTTTTGCTGAGAAAGGGCCTTAGGCAGTGGATCAGCTATGTTGTCTTCAATTGGTACTTTGCAAATCTTGACATCTCCTCACAGTATGATCTCTTGTATGAGATGGAAGCGCTGCAATATGTGCTTGGACCGTTGATGTGATCTGGGCTCCTTAGCTGGAGCAATAGCTCCATTATTGTCACAATAAAGCTCAATTGCATCACAACTACACCAAGTTCAGTGATGAACTTCCTGATCCACACAACTTCATTTGTTGCATGTGAAGCAGCAATATACTTGGCCTCTGTAGTAGAATCGGCAATTGTTTCTTGCTTGGAACTCTTCCAGCTCATAGCTCCATTGTTTAGGTAAAATACAAATCTTGATTGCGATCTATAATCATCTTTGTCAGTTTGGAAGCTTGCATCGGTGTAACCCTTTACTACCAGTTCTTCCTCGCCGCCCTATACAAGGAACTGATCCTTAGTCCTTCGCAAGTACTTGAGGATGTTCTTTACGGATGTCCAATGAGCATCCCTGGGATCTGACTGGTACCTGCTCGTCATGCTGAGGGCATACGAGATATATTGGTGTGTGCACAACATAGCTTACATGATGGATCCCATGGCTGATGCATATGGTATCCCATTCATACGCTCCCTCTCTTCACAAGATTGGGGACATTGAGATCTAGAGATGGTGACTCCATGTAGCATGGGGATGTTGCCTCTCTTTGAGTTTTCCATGCTGAACCGCTTCAACACTTTGTCAATGTACGTGCTTTGACATAGTCCAAGAAGCCTTTTAGATCTATCTCTATAGATCATAATACCTAGAATGTAGGATGCTACTCCTAAGTCCTTCATTGAGAAAGTATTCCCAAGCCAAGTCTTTACCTTCTCTAAGGTTGTGACATCATTCCCCATCAATAGTATGTCATCCACATACAATATGAGGAATGTGGTCGTGCTCCCACTAACCTTCTTGTACACACAAGGTTCATCTTCATTTTGAATAAATCTAAACACTTTGACTTCTTCATCAAATCAAAGATTCCAACTCCGAGATGCTTGCTTCAATCCATAGATTTGGATCTACAAAACCTTTAGGTTGTGTCATGTACGCATCCTCATTTATATTCCCATTAAGGAATTTGGTTTTAACATCCATTTGCCAAATCTCATAGTCATAGTAAGCCGCAATAGCAAGAATGATCCTGATGGACTTAATCATGGCAACTGGAGAAAAAGTTTTGTCATAGTCAACACCTTGAACTTGTCGGAAACCCTTTGCAACCAATCTGCCTTTATAAGTTTGCACATTGCCATCCATGTTATTCTTCTTCTTGAAGACCCACTTGCACCCTATGGGTTTTACCCCTTCGGGTGGTTCCACCAAAGTCCATACTTTGTTGGAATACATGGATTCCATCTCGGATTTCATGGCCTCAAGCCATTTCTCAGAATCTGGTCCCTCCATAGCATCTAGATAGGTAGTTGGATCATCATCTATGATCAAATCACCGCCTTCCTGAGTTACTAGTTATCCAAACCTTTCAGGTTCAAGGCGTGTCCTACTAGATCTACGAGGTCCTTGTATTACTTGAGGAGACTAAGATTCCACAACACTTTGTGAATCTCTATATTCCTTTTGTACATCTACTGGTTCAATGTTTTCTTGTTGGGCTTGAACCTCTTCAAGATCTATTTTCCTCCCACTGTTTCCTCTAGAAATAAATTCCTTTTCTAGTAACACAACTGTCCTAGCAACAAACACTTTGTTGTTAGTAGGGTGGTATAAATAATATCCCCTCGTTTCCTTGGGGTATCCAACAAAATAACATTTATCAGACTTGGGTCCAAGCTTATCAGGAAACGCTTTCCTGACGTTAGCCTCACAACACCAAATCTTAATAAAAGACAAATCGAGACACTTCTTGTGCCATATCTCATATGGTGTCTTTTGATCTGATTTAGATGGTACTCGGTTAAGTATAAACACAGCGGTTTCAAGAGCATGACCCCAGAAGGAAATCAAAAGATCAGCAAAACTCATCATTGATCTCACCATACCCAGTAAAGTGTGATTCCTTCTTTCAGACACACCGTTATGTTGTGGTATTCCAGACAGAGTCCATTGTGATACAATACCACGGGCTCGCAAAAGGTCCTCAAACACCTAGATTAAGTATTCTCCACCTCGATCGGATCGAAGTGCTTTAATACTTTTACCAAATTGGTTCTGAACTTCATTCATGAAATCCTTGAACCTTTCAAGGGTTTTTGACTTATGTTTCATCAGGTACACATAGCCATACCTACTGAAGTCATCAGTGAAGGTAATGAAGTACTGACACCCATTTCTGGCATTAGTTCTAAAAGGCCCACATACATCGGTATGTATGAGTCCTAATAGATCACTATCTCTCTCACCTTTACCTAAAAAGGGAGTCTTGGTCATCTTGACAAACAAACAAGATTCACATGTCTCTATTGATCCATGATCAAAAGTGTCTAGATAACCATCTTTATGGAGTCTAAAGATATGCTTCTCATTTATGTGCCCTAGACGACAATGCCAAAGATATGTTTTGTTTGAGTTGTTGAGCTTTTTCCTTTTGGTGTTTACGTTGTATACACTTGTCTCTAGATCTATCAAGTATAGACCATAAGACATTGGGGCACTACCATAAAATATCGCATCTTATGAAATGGAACACTTTCCATTCTTAATAAGAAATTCAAAACCATCCTTGTCCAAACAAGAGACGGAAATGATATTCCTATTTATGGCAGATACATAATAACAATTCTTCAACTCTATTATTAGCCCACTAGGTAGAGTTAACTCATAGGTTCCTACGGCACTGGCAGCAACTCCTGCCCCATTGGCAACACATAGTTCAACCTCTCCTTTCCCCAAAGGCCTACTCCTTTTAAGATCCTTAACATTTGAACAAATATGAGATCCACACCCGGTATCAAGTACCCATGACAAAGAAGTAGTAAAGTTAATCTCTATCACGTACACACCAGAAGTAGAGATCTCTATCTCTCATTTCTTCTTCCATCGCTCCTTCCATTCTCTCCATGTTTTGAGAGCAGAAGATTTTGACATTGGTTCGGCAAGAGAACCATTCTCTCCCTCACCTTTGTCCTTAGACTTTGTTCCATTGATCTCCATCAATGAACTATCCTTCTTCTAAAGCGTACATAGAGTGGATTCAAAGGCTACCAGTATATTTGGATTGTGCAGAACACTTCTCACAATCCCCAACCAGTTATGGAATTTATTCTCAATTAATTTGCCCATTTTAAAAGATGATTGTTTTCCCATTCTACAAAAGAAAATTGCATTTGTCAAAACTCCTTTTGATTTGATTTGAATAAAATTTGATGATAGTTAATTAGGCCTTTAATTAGTTACCGCTCCCACTATTTGATTCAAATTGATAGCCCTCACCATCAATTAGGAAGATTGCAGCGTACAATCTTCTAGTGGGTCAAGATCCTGAAATCCTCTAAGTCATGGATCAGCTAGGGCTGTCACCCACAACTTAGATCTTCCATGTAGGCAATTCTTACCAATTGCATCATATGCAACTCTTGAAATATGTCATGTGCAACTCCTTGCCATGATCACCTCCATGCCTCAAGGTGCTAGATCCTATCTAGGTCACCTTGTTAAGTCTGACCCAAAGCCAACACGATGAATATGCACCCTGCTAGGACAGACCCACATATCCATCCTTCACACTTTCATGAGATAGATGGTGTACCACACTAGGGCGTGCCCACACTTGGCCAATCAAGCTTTTCACATGTGTCACATTTGCAAGGCATCTAAACTTTAATATTTAATGAGGGATTTGGTTTTTATAGGTACATATACATATCTAATCACCACAATATACTAAGTATCATATACATGCTATATCCCACAAAAACATATGAAACGATAAAAGCAATGATTATGGCCATCCTAATGTGATTCCTCGAGCCAAGAGGAATCACGGTCATCTAGGTCCACATCACATGCAACTTGTACCAGATGAACTTTGTGCTTCTCCATTCTGGGTTTGATCAACTCATCTCCATGATTGATCGGCTCGCCATCATGCCGGTGGGTTGGGTGCCACCAGTCGATCGACTGGCGCCTCCAGCTGATTGGTTCACTGGTCGTCGTGCATCTCGTCAGGTCGCCACCCGCTCGTCTTGATCACCAACTGATCAGTTCACGCCTTGAAGCGATCGTCTCAGTTGTCATCAGATGGTCCTCCGTTCTTTGACATAATAGGAAATAAAATTCTATCTTATTTTACATTTGAAAAAGGAAACCCCGAGTTACATTCGGGGGGAGCAAAGGTAAGAAAGAAATCTCGAGTTATCTCGAGTTACATCAGGAATAGGAGAAAAGGAATCGGTGTGCAGACCGAGATGCAAGCAACCACATTCAACCAAGCACACATAAATAGGGTTTATTGGCCATAACCATGCTATACATCCACCACAAAACTTGTTTAAGGGCGACACACATCAAGTGCATTTATATTACACATCATATATGTATATTGGGATTTGTGGATTTAGGATTGAACATGCATAAAGCCAATTTTATTTGCATCGTATGTAATAAATAAAGGCGACAAACCAAAATTGATCACATCGATAATCCTAAAGTATAGAGCAGTTGACGTGGCTCTGATACCACTGTTGGGTTTTAGAGAATTAGAGAAGGCAGCAGAAATAAAAAAAATTCTTCTCTCCAGACCCAGAATAAAGGAATCGTGTCAACGTCTATACAATTGGAAAGATGGTTTGTAGAGACATACCTTGTCCTGAGGCTTGCTCGGCGATGTTACCTCGTGGCTTACGTGGTCTTCACCTCTGGTCTTGGATGATGTATGTGCATCTCCTGGTCTCACTGGGACTGTCAGGATTGACAGATGTCCTCCGAGCGCCAGAAGTCTCCCACCTCTGCAGTAGTCCACACGGACCACCTGAAACTCCGATCGCCTTGTCTCACAAGGCACCAGAAGGAGTCACACCCTCCTGTTGGCGTACTAGTCACCGACACACTCTCCTACAACCAGTCGCTTTTCTACAGTTGTCTTTCCCTTGTTGTGCCTCCCTTATCGGGTAGCACTTGCTCAGGCTCTCCTGGTTACCACAACTAGAGAGAACGACAACTTTGCAGAGCAACTGGTATTTTGAGTTGTACTTTGAGAATCCCCCAATACCCCTATATATAGGAGGGTCATGGGATAGGGTTCTCTACCCCAGGCAATGCGGGATTAAAGCAGGAGTAGAAGGTTTCGAGATTTTTCACAAAACAACCAACTGCGCCAGCTGAACCGATCGTTTCAAGCATGAACCGATCGGTTGGGGACCTAAGCCGATCGGTTCACACATGAACTGATTAGTTCACTGCCCTGGTCAGTTCCCGATTGAGTATTCCTCTTTTGTTTCGAATTGATCCAAATACCAATCCTTGTTCCAATCAAATTGAACAAGTGAAACAAAGAGAAATTTCTTGCCAACCTGACTTTCCCAACTCACTTTGTTGGACCAGTTCAGCTGATCGGTTCAACCCTTGAACCGGTTGGTTCATCCTGTCCAGACCCAATCAGTTCATCACATGAGCTGATCGGTTGGGAGTGCATACTGTGAAAAATCAGTCAATTGCAGTTTCAATCAATCTGATACACTAATCAATCGATCCTACACCTTGAACACTATGATATTGACCTATCAATTGATTGAGTGTTTAATTGAACTACTAAACTCCTTTAGTAATCAATCTAAACATTGTTTGTGGATAAACTCCTCTTCCAGGTTAATTCCTTTGTGTGTGACCTTGGAGGTCCATTTCACGTTGGTAGTGAAAGTCCATAACACTTATGATTTCACAAGCAAACAGTGGTGCCTAGTCGCACATCAGTTCTACCCAAGTGAAATAGAAAGTTGGAGAACAACTTTCAATCCTACAATACGTGAATGGTGTTACAGTGAATGTATAATTCTTTTTTCACTAATGTCCTGAATGAACTCAAGGCATGGTACAATCATCCTTTCAACATTCATCCATTTCCTTGATCTCAGAACAGACTGGGTGAGATGTATGTGACATCAATATCACATATTGATTCACATATGCATGTGCATGCCTTTCTCAATCCTACTCATCAAGTGGCCATGGACATCAAACTCCCTTAGGAGGGACAAATCCCATATCTATCACTCACCCCTCAAAAACCCCATCTGTCAAAGTCACCCAATCATCACCTTTATAACAACCCATGTTTCAGGACTGCGTTTGATGATGTCAAAGTGTACCCAACGACATGTGTTGAGTGTAGTGATTTTATGTTGAAGAATCACACTCAGCACCATCAGTGTGAGAGCTGATTGTGACTACCAAATCATGGTTCCATGTGTCACTCTCACGGTGGGTCTGTCTGCTACACTTGTTCTCTATCAAGTACCTATGTGCTTGGTTTGATATCACTATATCATGACTAATGAGATTCTGTCATCAACCAATACACAATCTAGTCTTTAGTGTTATTAATGTCTATGGTTATTTCCACAATAAAAACCTACTAGGGACAAAACAAGAATGTATACTATTATCATCCGTATGATCTCATCATTTAGGTCATGAACCTAAAAGCATACGTCATCGAGAAAACAATTCTTTAGACATCTATCATTTTACACTATCATCTCAGAAACAATTAAAAACATATAGATCAGAAATTTCCTTTATTATTATTCAAATCATTTATGAACTATCCCATTACAATCATCACATGACTTGCTCTATGGGCATACATACCAACATCTATCACACAGTTGGGAAACATTAATTAGTCATCTGATGATTGTAGTTACAATCTAAGAATTATGGTTATAATTTTGGCATTCTAATTAGAACTTTTCACTCCTACTTATAGTCTCTATTTTTGGCGATGATGCATGGGTTTTTAGTCATTTTCACAGGCATATTTTCCGTGATTTTATGTATTTATTTGTCATTTATTTGATTAATTATGAATGAAATGCTATCAATGGCGTGTTCTATCTAAATGCATCGAATTATATGATTTTTACTATTTAAGATGGTTTAATATTTATTCTAAGTAGTTATCCATGTTCTTGTACATTTTCAGGGACAATCGAACTTCACAGACTCGATGGTACCGACACTAAAAGTCGGTGGTACCGACTTCACATCAGTACAGGACCAGAAGACTCGCACAGACTCGATACTACTGACACTCAAAGTCGGTAGTACCAAAACTTTGTCAGTAAAGCACAAGGATGCATCGTGGAAACTCGGTACTACCAAGTCTACATACTCGTTATTACCAAGATGGCATCATTGAAGCAGTGCTTGAGCAACCTAAAGATTCGGTGGTATTAAGACAAGTCGCTAGTACCGACATTGTGATGAATCATGGCTACCCTAGAAACTCGATACGAATGACTATCAAGTCAGTACTACCGAGTCTACCTGATCAGGAAAATATTAAGAAAGAAATCTAATGCAACGACTGGCATTATTTCGTACCTTAAGCGATTCCTATGACTTAAGGGGAGTTCAGCCAGACCAGAGGAGGCAGCCATTTTCAATTGCATGACACCAGAGAGAGAGGAGAGAAGGGCAAGAAATCAGCTTCACCCGAGACGATCTGATCACCTTTGGAAGGCGAATTTGCAATCGAAGGACAGTAGATTGCACGCACGACGTAGGGGATCATCCGGATCAGCTATTCTCCATGGTTTACATAGTTTTTCTAATGTTTCCCATATTTTTCTCTTTCTCTACCATGTATTCATCAATGAAAACTATGTGGGGGTAAACCCCTTGATTCCTTAGGATCCGGGAGTAGCCCGGATATACATTGTAATTGATTTCCATGCATTAATATCATCTTTGTCCCTATTTTGTGGATATAAATCTATGAAGTTGTCTTGTTTTTTTATGCCTGATCAACATAGATAGATTATAAGACCCTTAATCATCTCGGGAGAGAGGTTACAGGTTGGAAAAGCATAGATTTACCCATTTATTGCACCCTTTGGGACATGTGGAGGATAAATGGGAGAAGAAACCCAGAGATTAATCATAAAACACCTAACTAATCAACAAATTACTATGGAAATGGGATTGGCATTATAATAGGTAGTGAAATACACTACAGGAGTGGGTAGTTCTGACTACAGGCTCTTTATCAAGGGATAGGGGTAATAGATATTGGTGTGTGGAATAAATTGCAATGTTATATGTGGTGAAACCATTGTCTTGAGAAATTCCCTTAAATCTGAGTAACTTAATCTTTAAGTTTGTTTTTTTCTACATTTGTTTCTATTTGATCAAACCAATTCACTTTCACCGGCCTAGCTAATTAGACCATAGTTAGTAGTAGTCTTCTGGAGAACATTTCCATGTGTTCGACTCGGGCCTCAAAAAGGCCTATATTACTTTGATATGTTCACTTGTGTATAATGCATGGTAAACACATGTCACGTTTTTGGTTCTGTTGCCTGGGAAATGGCAACATCCAAAACTACGAGTGTTGTGGTCGACCACTCTAGGCCAACCCTTTTCATTTTTAGTTCTATTTCACTTAAAGTTGAATCATAACATCATTGTTGTTTCTAGCTCCACTATTGTACTCTGACAATTATTTCACTACTTTTAGGTACTGGTGTATTGTGTATACTCAAGCCCATGATTATGGAGAGCCATCTTCACTGAGTTTTGCAAGTAGAACTCCTTCAAAGAGAGTGGCAATTTGGATGTTCTATAGACAGATTCAACTGAACTCCACCATTGACACCTCTGCTTGAAGGACATGTAACACCAGAAGAACCTGAGCCAATAGAAATGGGTGATGGAGAAGAAGAGCAGACAATACGGGAGAGGATCATAGCCTCTTCCTCAATAGCTCAAAAAGGACCGATCAAAATACAAGCCATCAATGTGGGTAGCTACAAGATTGACCAGGGGTTGATCTCTTTAGTTAAATCCCAAGATTTTATTGGCCATAGTTCTGAAGACCCGATGGTACACATCAATAACTTTGTTGAGAACTATGATATGGTCATAATAGATAGAGTTTCGACGACTATCATATATCTAAAGTTATTCCAGTCATATCTGGAAGACAGTGCACAGTTGTAGTTTCACAATCTTGATGATGAGTGTATTGAGACATGGGATCAGATGATCAATGCCTTTTTTGAGTGTTACTTTCCTCCACAGAAGGCAAATGACCTGGTGAAAAAGATCCATAATTTTAGACAGCAGGCTAACGAATCTTATTCTGTAGCATGGGATAGATTCTGGAATATGCTGTAGAAAGTACCTAATCATGGTATTGATTTGTTGGGATAGGAAAAGATCTTCTACTATGGTCTGCACAAGGGAGAAAGAACAATACTTGACAGTGCAGGAGAAGAGTTCTTCCTCAACAACAAGCATGCATGTTGTCATGAGATATTAAAGAACATGTCCAAGAATCAGTCATGGAGTGATGAGAGAGAGCTTCTGGCAATCATCAAAAGTGTCGGCAAGTCCAAGGTCACCTCTGCATTAAATGAGAAGTTGGACCTGATTGCTAAAAAGTTATGTGCTAATGACGGACCACCTTCAAAAGAAGAAGATGAAGAGTGCAAGATTGTGCACCAACAACAAGAATATAGGAACAATGACTATGCATGGATGAAGGATCCTAATTTTTCATGGAAGGATCCTAACAATTTCCAACAAGACCCATCTTAAGCATAACAACCCAAGCCACAACAATTCAGTGGCCAGGCACAATATCAACAAGAATAAAAGAAGATTGACTGTACTGAAGAAATGCTTCAAAAGCTGGTCAGTCAGAATGAAGTTCTAATAGTTCAAACTAAGAGATAACTCTAGATACAAGAGGCACGGATCCACAACATCAAAATTTATATTTCTTAAATAGCAGCGGATGTGGGTACATTGAAGCAACAAAACCAACAGGGGTTCCCAGCAAATACTAACGTGCCTTCTGGAAATCAACACGTCAAGGAAGTCCTACTCCACAGTGGTAAGACATTTTAAAATGAGGCACCAGCAAGCTCAGATGCTAGTGAATTCACAGGAACATCAACTCAGACTATGATAGCAGATGCAGCTAAACTAGACATGTTGGAACAGGAGAAAACAACTGAGGAGCCCACTGATGAGGTGAAGGATACTAGATCAAAAGCATATGTCCCACCTCACCAGAGGGCACCAATGCCCTTTCCAAAAATCTTAAAGGCAACCACAGAAGACCGACGGTTTCAAAAATTCTTAGATGGCTTTTAGAAATTATCTGTCAATATGCAATTGAGCAGATACCATTGTATGGAATGTTCTTGAATGACATAATCAATAAGAAGAGCAGGATACCTGAGGATGATGTGGTGGTGCTAAAAGAGCAGGTCAGTGCTTTTATTCTGGGAACATTACATCCTAAAAGACAAGATCCAAGTTGTTTTAAAATCACATGCTTCACAAGAAAGACCAAGTTCGATGAATCTCTATGTGACTCAGGGGCTAGTATCAAGCTCATGCCTTTGTCAACTTTCAATAAGCTAGGTCTTAAGGAGACGAGAAAAAGTACTATGACTATTGAATTGGTAGACAACTATGTGGTCAGGCCATATGGCATTTGTGAAGATGTCCTAGTGAAAGTGGACAGATTTGTTTTTCCTACTGAATTTGTGGTAATGGAAATGCAAGAGGTTAAAGGCAGGAAACTCTTTCTAGGTAGGTCATTCCAAACCACTTCTGATATGATTCTAGAAATGGGCAGAGGATGTGTGACCATGGGCACTCATGATGACTGATTTGAGATTAAGATGCCTAAGCACTCAAAGGAAAGAGGGGATACAACATAGTGTAACATGCTGTAGCACATGGAGGGTAAGATTTATCTATGTCTAGCGAAGCCATTTCTTTACATGGCTCATGTGATGACCAAGGTGGAAAAAGACACTCTAGCAGTTGATATAATTGAAAACACTAAGGTGATCTCATTAAAAGAAGCAATGTTTTATCCAGATGATAGAGAAGAAGACTATGATCCGACTACCATAGAGGAGGTCACTATTGATTCCCTAATGCAAACATATCCACAGTTAACCTTGGAAGCATGCTTAATGAACAAAGTAGATGACAACACACACAACCGCTCTCTAGAGGAGTGTGTATTGATGCAAAAGGCGGCACCTTGCTATTATACAAGATATTTTGAAGATTTGGGACCACCTCCCCCATCACTGGTCCCATCTCTACTGCACCCACCTGAGTTGGAATTGAAGTTGTTGCTGCCACATATGAAGTATGTCTTCCTGGATACAGAAGAGAAGCTCCTGGTGATCATATCATCATCCTTGAGTGGTGAAGAAGAGGGGCAGTTGCTTTCTATGTTGAAGAACCATCAAGTTTCTTTTGGGTGGTTTGTAGTGGACATCAAAGGAATCTCTCCAACTTTATGCCAACACAAAATCCTACTGGAAGAAGGATCTAAATAAATAGTTCAACCTCATCGACGACTCAACCCGATCATGACTGAGGTAGTGAAGAAAGAAGCGGGAAAGTTCCTATCAGTAGGTATAATTTATGCAATTTTGGATTCTATGTGGGTTAGCCAAACTTAGGTAGTTCCTAAGAAAGGGGGGATCACTGTCATAACTAATGCAACTAATAAGTTGATTTCAACTAGGTTGGTGATGGGGTGGTACGTATGCATAGACTACCGACGTTTGAATGCCGCCAGTTTAAAAGATAATTTTCCTTTACATTTCATTGATCGTATTTTGGAATGACTCTTCAGTTGTGCACATATTTTCTTTCTTGACAGGTATTCTAGTTATAATCAGATTTTGATCGAGCTAAAGGATCAGGAGAAATCCACTTTCACCTATCCTTCTGACACATTTTCATATAGACGGATGTCGTTCTCCCTTTATAATGCCCCTGCCACCTTCTAACGCTATATGCTTGCCATCTTCTCTGATATGGTAGAGTAGTGCTTGGAGGTGTTCATGGATGATTTTTCTATGTATGGGGAGTCATTCAATGATTTCATGTACAATTTGGACAAGATTTTACAAAGGTGTGAGGACACTCACTTAGTCTTGAATTGGGAGAAGTGTCTTATGATAGTGAGTGAGGGCATAGTACTTGGATACAAGGTGTCCAACAAGGGTATGGAAGTACATCCAGTTAACATAGAAGTTATCTCCAAACTACCTCCACCGAGATTGGTGAAGGGAGTAAGGAGATTTTTGGGACATGCTGGGTTTTACCTTCATTTTATCAAAGATTTTTCAAAAATTGCTAAACCCTTGTCAGAACTATTGGAAAAAGACTCTAAATTTTCTTCCAATGATCGATGCTTGAATGCCTTTGAAGTACTAAAGGAGAAGATTAGCTCCATGCCCATTGGGCAAGCTCCTGATTGGAGCCTACCATTTGAGTTGATGTGTGACACATTCGATTATGTCGTGGGAGATGTGTTGAGTCAACACAAAGATAAAGCTCCTACAGTCATATATTACAAGTCTAAAACCTTGAATGATGTGCAACTTAATTATACAACCACAGAAGAAAAAAAAACTCTTAGCGATTGGTTTTGCATTTGAGAAGTAGTGCCAATACCTAGTTGGGACAAGGATTCTTGTAACGTCCCAGGATTTGACGCCTCAGATAGAATGATCTTATAAGGAATGATTGGACTACCCATATTACCAAGGTGCACCTCCTTTTCAGGGAGCCCATCTCTAAAGAACTCCATAGTTAAGCGTGCTCAGCTTGGAGTAGTACTAGGATGGGTGACCGGTCGGGAAGTTGATCCTGGCTTGCGCGTCAGTGTGGACAAAGTGCACAGTTAAGGCTAGTGGTGGTCTGTGGGGCCAGTCATCATTCCTGAAACTCTACTAGAGCCTTGGGCAGTGGGCCTAGGCGTTACAAATGGTATCAGAGCCATAACTCCTCCAGTAGGTGGGGCCCACATGGGCATGTGGCATGCCAGTCTTGAGCCGTGTGGTCCAGGCAAGTTGGATAGGGCTATCCGTAGAGACGAGATGGAGCCGCCCTTGCGCTGGTAGCCGTGGACGGGAGCTGGGTGTCTATGGGCCATTGTGGGTCTGCACTGAAATGGGGTCAGATTATGAGGCCATATAGTTGAGCCTTGATGAGGACGCCAAGAGTCTAAGTGGGGGAGATTGTAACGTCCCAGGATTTGACGCCTCAGATAGAATGATCTTATAAGGAATGATTGGACTACCCATATCACCAAGGTGCACCTCCTTTTCAGGGAGCCCATCTCTAAAGAACTCCATACTTAAGCGTGCTCAGCTTGGAGTAGTACTAGGATGGGTGATCGGTCGGGAAGTTGATCCTGGCTTGCGCGTCAGTGTGGACAAAGTGCGCAGTTAAGGCTAGTGGTGGTCTGTGGGGCCAGTCATCATTCCTGAAACTCTACTAGAGCCTTGGGCAGTGGGCCCAGGCGTTACAATTCTTGTTTGGACCGACCATGTTGCTATAAAATACCTGTTACAAAAGAAAGATGCAAAACCTAGATTGATTAGGTGGATTTTATTTTTATAGGATTTTAACATAGAAATTAAAGACAAGGAAGGGGTGGAAAGTGTGGTAGCGGATCACCTATCTAGGCTGGAAAGAGTGAATGATAAAGATGTAGACATCCCTATTGTTGAGGATTTTCTAGATGAAATTTTTTTGCTATCAAGACTAAGGATCCCTAGTTTGTAGATATTGATAATTATCTAGCCTGCAAAGAGATGCTGATAGATTGGGGGTATCAAGAAAAGAAGATATTGTTCCACTCATTGAAGTTTTACATTTGGGATGACCCGATTCTTCTTAAACAATATAGGGATGGACTTTTGAGGAAGTGTGTACCTGAATGTGAGGTTGAGATCATTTTGTCACAATGCCATTCTCTACCTACAGGAGGGCATCACGCTAGCTCTAGGACCGTGGACAAAGTTTTAGAGAGTGGATTTTATTGTCCAACACTATTTAAAGATGCACATGATTTTGTTCATCATTGTGATGCATGTTAACACACATGTAACATTTCTAATTGACATGAGATTTCATTAAATTTGTTTCAAGAGGCTGAAGTGTTTGATCTTTGGGGAATTGATTTCATGGGCCCATTTGTGTTGTCTAATTTTAAAACTGTATTTCTGTAACATCCCTGACCTGGGTTATGCTTAAACCTAGATGTTTTGTTTAATAAAGTTGATTACATGTGTTACGATCCCACATCTCGATAACCCCTAATTAAGGGAGACCGAGAGGTCGAAGCCGTACCCATGACTTCCGGATCAAAGGTTCAGCAATTAACCAAGAATAATTATCAAATTTTAACATACTAAACTGAAAAGTTGTAAGAAAATAAACTTTGCATACCTTTTAAAATTTTGGATTTCTAACTTCTATCCACTTAATGATTCTACGCTAACTAATCCTCCTTGTATTATTTTGCATGTATTTCACAATGTGACGATTTACTGTTTGTCCTTTTGGCTTGTACCTATAACACCGACAAACAAAACGTCGGTCAGCCGAAGCTGGTATGTGGGGGAAACAATAAACTTCCAATTATGATAACCATGTAATCATTCAATTAATCATTTAACAATCAAGATTACATTTTAAATATAACTCCACGATCCACAAGTTCCCTAACCTCTGAGTTATCCCTACAGTGGACTTGGATACTACCTTCCTTATGGTAGATCCCCATTAAACCCCTCATGATCCACCTAACCGGTGTACCAGTTTCTAGGGTTGAGTCACATGGAACTACCCGTAGGCAGACCACTCCTTAACTCATGGTATGCTGAAGAGTCTCATGAACCACACATGGCAGCCCAGTTTCTAACTCTCGGTAACCTAGACCTTACTCTAGGATTACCCCTTTTTCAGCCTTTTTAAAGCAACAGAGTGAACACGGATCTAGCCAGTTATATGCATACTTATGGTGATAATCATAGTCACTTTATAGTTGCATGAAATAAATAGACATTCAACAGTTATTTTCAAGCAACCGATAAATCCTTCGGAAATCGCCGCGAAACTAGAGCGATTATTCATAAGCGTAACCACATACCTGATTTGATGAGTCATGCAGATTATTCAACATATACTTCATGTACATACAATCAACCCATTCAACAGATCCAAGAAAGTAATTCAATCATCACCTAATTCCTGAAAAGAATATGTACTCTACTGTTACACACTTCATCAAGAATCTACTCTATTTACTTGGATTCACTTTCTAGGGTTTTGTGTCCATTTTAGGGTTTCATTTTGCAATTAGGGTTTCCCTTCATCTTTCACCACATTAAACCCTAATTTTATGCCACTACTCAAAAACCCTAGTTATCTTATCTATTCTTCAGTATTAAGGTTATCTCAACAACATATAACCCTATTTCCATATTTAAAGGCACATTACTCATCAATTATTAAACTTCTTTTACATTAAAGCTACTATTTTTATCCCTTTTAATTCATAACAAGATCATTATGTGCATCTAACATTAATTCAAAGCTCATTAGGGTCTAATTAGCAATATGAACTCATTTTGCCATCATTTCTACCTTTTATTCATGAAAAGACCCTAATTACCACTTTTAGGGTATTTATCCAGAATTAAGGACTTTCATATACCAATAACTTAGAACTATCATTAAACAACATATTTTCATGATATCTTCCCCTTTTATTCTAAATTAGGGTTTCTAAATGCATTGTCATGTAATCTTAGTTTAAAACCTTAAAACATGCAATTTCTCATCTAGATTAGATTCGAATCTAATATTATCATTCAACAAGTTATTATTATTCAAACTAACCCATTAGGCATCATTGATTCAATCATTAACCTCATTTAGGGTTTTTAACCTAACTTTGATGCACTTTTCATTAACTTATATTACTTTTGCAATTAGGAACGGAATCAATATTTGATAATATTTTTAATGGACTCCTCTCGTTCTCCTGATAAATTTTCATATATTATACCTCAAAATCCGAATTACTGATATTTAGTTATGAAATTACCAAGAAAAATACCTGATGGCCAATGGCTGCGCGCCACGTCAGCACTACAACCCGCTCCTTTTTTTTCTTTTTCACGCGCGCGCCCAGTTGAGTCTTTTCCCCGTTTTGCCCTTGGGACCCCAGCCTCTCGTTCTTGCGTGGTCTGGGCAAAACCGTCCAGTCACCTAAACATCTTCTACCTCTCGACAGCCTGCGAGGTAGCGCCCAGCTGCGGTCAACCTCGCGGTTGACCTCGAGCATTAGGGCCCCACAGCGACCGGAAAGAGAGCTCCCAGCCCCGAACCTCCACTCCGAACTTGAAGGAAGGGTTAATTAGGTCGGGGGTGGACTCAAAAGGGAAAAAGACTAGGTCGTCCGCCGGCGGCCATGGAAGGGTATTTTGCAGGTGCCATGGGTTATCCTCCGAATTAAGAGCATCAGGGTGCTCGTGGTCGCGGTCTGGAGGTGAGGGTATTGATTGGAAAACTGCTCATGGCGTCCAGTTCTTTCCCCTATATATAGGGAACCCATCTAGAGTCCTACGAATTGGGGACTTCTGTAGTCTCCCACAGAACCCCTAGAAAACCAGGCTTGCTAAATTCGGGATGATCTCCCGAAGGCGATGGTCCTGTTTCTATCATCACAGATCACCCACATCGTGAGCAAAGGGATTCGGAAAATCCCTCAAATAACGTCACCTTTCCTTTATAGACTCAAGGTAGGAGAAGCACAGCTGGCGTCGGATCTTGATCCGACGGATGGCGTCGTCCCAAGATATTTTCGTTTAAATCAATTATTGCGTGACATTGATGATAATCACAATACTTTAAGGAAATTTGTAAAAACCATAACTCCCAAACCGAGTGTCCATTTAATCCCAAATTTTGAGGGAAACTTTATAACAACTTTACCTACCTTTCTGCCAAAATTCGGCTCATTATATAAAAGAAAACGTGCCTTTTCTTTAGGTGCAAGATATCACCTAATTATATATACATATTTCCCTTATTTTCTCTTTTCCTTGCTATTAAATGATTATTCTGAGATCCTTGAACCTCAAGGAACCTTAATGGCTCGAAATCCCATATTGGGGATATACCTTAGCCTTTTTCTTTATCTTACATCCTTTTTCTCACTATCTTGTTTTTTTTCTTTATTAAAATATCTCTATTTGAGGATTTCTTTTTATTTCTCTATTATTTTCCTCATTGGCATTCCTTTTGATATAAGCAACCTCATGGATAGGAAATTTCCCCAAGAAATCTCATTTATGCCTCTTTCCACTCATTTTCCACATTTTCTCATTATTTTCCAATTTCTTTCTTCATAAAGAAAAACTTAATAAATCTTTTCTTTTCTTATTGCTTTCTTTTTGCAACCTTGGACTCCTTGGCACCCAAGGAACCCAAGAGGCACGAAATCCTCTTTGTATTTGCCTTCTAGAGGTTTGTACATATTTCTTTTCTTAAAAATTCAATTATCCATTTATTAATTGAATTTCCTTGTTATTGGGCCCAATAGCCAATAAAGCCCACAAAGCAACCAATCAAGGCTATTGTGAATGGAATCCATTTATTCAAAACAAATCATATCATTATTTATTCAAACATTTTTAATATGAGAAATTATATTTCTCACCACTTGAACCCAAAAATTGGGGTTGTAACATCCTTCCCCTCTTATAGGAATTTTGTCCTCAAAATTCTATCAAGCAAACAATTCAGGATAAAACTTTTCCATGTCCATCATTAGTCCCTATGTGACTTTACCGTAATCATGGTGCATCCAAAGAACCTTTATCATCCCATATTCTTTTCTCTGAGTTCGTTCATCTCGGCATCTATAACTACACAGGTGACTCAGGCCATTTCAGCCTCCCTTGGGGCTCACTAGGTTCATTGCTCAGCACATGGTCAGGGTACCTCACATAGTGCTCTAAATTGGACACATGGAAAACATCCCACATTACTTTATCTTGAGGGGTAAGGTCAAACTTACCCTTCTCCACCAAACCATGTCAAAAGAACCCATGCATCGGGGACTCAACTCTCTTAGCTATAACTTAGAGGTGTCGAATTTTCATGTCACATATCTTCCCACAGTGAACAGCATGTCAGTCTACTTTGCATCTGCTCACGACTCCCGTCGTCTCTAGGCTCCTTTCAGCCATTGCACGATCAAAGTGACTTCATCTACACGCACTGTGGTCCTTTTCTAGCCATCATGTGGCCCTTTCACCAACATCACCTTATTGAAGTGGTGACCGACATAACCTCTCTTACAGAGCTTCCTTAAATCCCGATACTGGCTATGGTGGTCATCATCACATATTTCATAGAACAAGAACTGTCTCTAGCTATCACCCTGAATGAGCACATATGCTCTCATCAGACCCTTTAGTTTGGATCATACTAACCATTAGGTTGGGGTGATAACTGTACTAACATTGAGTTATTCATGTACCTACTTCCACCTTTTGGAAGGGAACCTTTAGGTCAAACTCCAAAACCTTTGAACTTGCTTCATAGTTGAACCATCTCTCTCCCATGAGTAGTTCTACCAGATCTCTCCCTTGACAGAACTCTTTCTTTCTCATGTCATCTAGGTAAGGCGAACTATCATAACCCATATTGTATCTCGACCTTCCTTGATTTAGGGGAGACTTACAACATCCATTGTGATGAACTCCCTTTCTCTTTCGGGGACTTTTATCCTTTATATCCATGCACGGGGTTACTGGTGTTCGTCCTTTACCCTTGTCTTGCATGGCCATATACCACATGCAACTTTATCTTAGGTATTTAATGTACCTCTATTACTTATTATCCTTGTAGTACCATGGTATTAAGTCATGATCTCCTGTATTGTCATGATCCCTTAAGATAGATTCCTCAGAAACCCTAATTAAATGACTATAGTCGGGGTTTCATCACCTTCTTTTCCAAAGAAGTGCACTTGAGGTTCTATCACCATCCTTTCATTGTATCAAGGACTAGACTGGCTAACCAAACAACTCTTAACCCTTCAATGTATCTTGTTATATCTGAGTGTCATCCAAACACCTCTCCTTTCCAAACTTAGGGTTAGCCAAACAACAAGTCAGATTTACCTCAACCAGAGCATCCATTACCACTTCACCTCCGTAGGTATTAAGTAACCTTGAAGACATACACTTCCATGTATTTCACTTATCATATTACCTCAAACTCTATGTCTATCTCCATTAAGAATACTCTCTGATTTCATCATCATGGTGATCAAACTCAACCTGGTCTAACTTGTAAGTTCCACTTAGTTCAAGATAAAAAAAAATCCTCATAAGGGGACTACCTTATTCCTCTTAGTGTTTGCAAACCATCCATGTATCATTCACTTTACCAGGATATATATCTTCTCTATCCCCATTTCTCATGGCAACGTTCCAACCTACATCATCTCTTATCCTTGGTGTATGACATGCGTAATGTCCTATCTCTCACCCCCATAACAAGAGGAAATAAGGATTTGGCTGTAGTCCAAATACAGAGTTCTTCCTGTTCCAAGAGTAGAGATGGTACATCCCACCTTGTCCATACACCTTTACATCTAAGTTTCCCATGCCACATATGTCTCTACGTCCCAGACATTAAGATATCAAACTAGTCTTAAACCTACTGAGATTTATATCCCTGGTCAACATCTCTAGGTCTATAGGGTACCAGCTCTTTTGGAGTCATCCCTCTTCCCTCATGCATCAAGAGAGTGCCCTACTCATCTTCCCTTTGGGTCCCATGAGTTCATGAAGGTGATCAATCTCCTAACCCATGGCCCTCAGACAATGATAGCTATTACCTCCCGACCCTATGGTCATGTACAACTAGGGAATTAGGCAACTCCTACTTTCATCGGTCTTATCCCTACCTGACCTTAGGATAGACTTAGGATTCTCCATCATAGTACATGTTCACTTAGAACCTTACCCAAACCTTCATCATCTCTCTTTCTGCATTCATGGGCTGACTTTCATCCTTTCATCAGGATCATGGCAACCTGCCTACCTTGGTCAAGCCCCATACCGGTTACCTCCATGGTAACACATTCATATGCAATTAGAGATGGATATCTATGGATCTACAGGTTCATTCTCATACCATGTACTTTTCACTTAGCTTCTCAAGGTCCTAAGAGACCTCTTTAGGTTACCTTAAACTAACCACAACTGATATACACTCTATCAAGGGTATCTCTCTCCCAGGATGGGAGGAAATCTATCTCTTGACAGCAAGGTCACAAAAGCTCTTAGGTCTAGGGTTTACATCCACATGAGCCTTCTTAACCCTAGCAAGCTATTAAGGCATAAACAGATCACCTACTGAACCATGCTAGGTCATACTTGTCCTCTTTCCTTAATGCTGGATCAAGATCATACTTTCCTTTATCATCAACCTAGCTATGAGGGGTTCATTACACATACCTTAAACTTCAGGGACTTCCCTTTTTCCTTTATTCATGAGGCGTACCATCCTCGAAACTATAGAATCTTAATTCTCATCATGAGCATTAGGTATACCACTTCCCCTCTTAGGCCTAGGAACCCTAGGTTCACTTTTAGGTGTCCAACAGCACGCTCTATCTCTGAACCATGAATCAAGCTTGCAAAAGGCACACCGTGCACTTCCTGTCATCCTTCAACTCGAGAAACACTTAGAGTTGGATCCTCCTCAAGGACAAACCATAAGGTACAAGGCCTCACCTATAAGTGAACATCATCTTCTTCCTTTCTCAGAAGGTAAACACTTATACCATAGGCTCATAAGTGCCAGAAACCTCATCCTTCCTCTAGGTTTTGGTCCCTCCCAAGGCAACCAAGACATCATCACCCTCTAGGGATCAAGCATGTGGCAACCACTATCATCCACTTAAGTCGTATCATCCTCAACTCCCGACTTCTCCTCATATCTCGGATTCTAGGATTCCAACCTTCTTGTTGGGTTTCCAGCTCTCTCTAGAGCTAACCCTATAACTAACCTCACCATTAGAGGTCCGATCTTCGAGAAGGGTCAACCTCAAAATCATACCCCTACCTGGATGAAGCTTATGGTCAACTTATGTTCACTCAAGGTTATCCATAACCCCTTATACTTATCACATAAGATATCCATCAAACTCTCTCGGCTAGGGTTTCAACCTATTGCTCGCACTACTGATACATACAGGGTGCCTATTATGCCATGCTCATAACAGCTCATGGGGTTCCATAGGTTTTCTCTAACCTCAACAATGAAGGATCTATCCTTCACTCTATCGTGCATGACCCTTCCCAGGGTTGGGTTGCCAAAGGTGCTAGGTTACCCATGGATCATATGGCATCCCAAAGGCATGTCCTTTCAAACACCTAGTCCAACTCATCTCTCTCTAACCATCACTTAGGGTTAGGGTTAGCATCATCCTCATAGGATGTGCCAGGTCTCTACTTGCAATGGAGATCTCTATCTCCAAGACTAACTTATCCTCCTGACAAGAAGGTCTACTCTCAGGTCTACTCTGAGGACATGATAACTTATGTCATACGACCTAAGCATGTATCTACTCTTTAATTTGCACTTAATCTATTAAGCTTATGTCCATGACATCTTATTTACATGCTTTTTATTAATTTGATGGAGGATTCCTTAAACCTTATTAACCTTACCCATACCTCAAGAGGGTGAGGAGGAGAGAGAAAACCCTAATCCTTTAGGTCCTTATCAGAATTTGTGATGAGAAGGGATGAATAAGATGAGAAAGTCCTAAAGGTATCTTATTTCGATTCATACCCTAAGACTTCGGCCAGGCAGTCACACGGATCCGGGAGTCCTCGTATTCCGACTAGCGGTGTGGAGGAAAATATTGCCAGCCCCCGGTCGTGATCCTTTTCTAGACACCTCTGTCTTTCGGACAATCCTCTAATAACTCCCTTGGGTTCTATGGAGTTTGTAGAATTTAATAATTATCAATGGTTAATTGAGGAACCCAAGCTCTGATACCAAATGTTACGACCCCACATCCCGATAACCCCCAATTAAGGGAGACCAAGAGGTCGAAGCCGTACCCATGACTTCCGGATCAAAGGTTCAGCAATAAACCAAGAATAATTATCAAATTTTAACATACTAAACTGAAAAGCTGTAAGAAAATAAACTTTGCATACCTTTTAAAATTTTGGATTTCTAACTTGTATCCACTTAATGATTCTACGCTAACTAATCCTCCTTGTATTATTCTGAATGTATTTCACAATGTGACGATTTACTGTTTGTCCTTTTTGCTTGTACCTAAAACGCCGACAAACAAAACGTCGGTCAGCTGAAGCTAGTATGTGGGGGAAACAATAAACTTGCAATTAGGATAACCATGTAATCATTCAATTAATCATTTAACAATCAAGATTACATTTTAAATATAACTCCACGATCCACAAGTTCCGTAACCTCTGAGCTTTCCCTACAGTGGACTTGGATACTACCTTCCTTATGGTAGATCCCCATTAAACCCCTCATGATCCACCTAACCGGTGTACCAGTTTCTAGGGTTGAGTCACATGGAACTACCCGTAGGCAGACCACTCCTTAACTCATGGTATGCTGAAGAGTCTCATGAACCACACATGGCAGCCCAGTTTCTAACTCTCGGTAACCTAGACCTTACTCTAGGATTACCCCTTTTCAGCCTTTTTAAAGCAACAGAGGTGAACACGGATCTAGCCAGTTATATGCATACTTATGGTGATATCATAGTCACTTTATAGTTGCATGAAATAAATAGACATTCAACAGTTATTTTCAAGCAACCGATAAATCCTTCGAAAATCGCCGCGAAACTAGAGCGATTATTCATAAGCGTAACCACATACCTGATTTGATGAGTCATTCAGATTATTCAACATATACTTCATGTACATACAATCAACCCATTCAACAGATCCAAGCAAGTAATTCAATCATCACCTAATTCCTGAAAAGAATATGTACTCTACTATTACACACTTCATTAAGAATCTACTCTATTTACTTGGATTCACTTTCTAGGGTTTTGTGTCCATTTTAGGGTTTCATTTTGCAATTAGGGTTTCCCTTCATCTTTCACCACATTAAACCCTAATTTTATGCCATTACTCAAAAACCCTAGTTATCTTATCTATTCTTCAGTATTAAGGTTATCTCAACAACATATAACCCTATTTCCATATTTAAAGGCACATTACTCATCAATTATTAAACTTCTTTTACATTAAAGCTACTATTTTTATCCCTTTTAATTAATGACAAGATCATTATGTGCATCTAACATTAATTCAAAGCTCATTAGGGTCTAATTAGCAATATGAACTCATTTTGCCATCATTTCTACCTTTTATTCATGAAAAGACCCTAATTACCACTTTTAGGGTATATATCAAGAATTAAGGACTTTCATATACCAATAACTTAGGACTATCAATAAACAACATATTTTCATGATATCTTCCCCTTTTATTCTAAATTAGGGTTTCTAAATGCATTATCATGTAATCTTAGTTTAAAACGTTAAAACATGCAATTTCTCATCTAGATTAGATTCAAATCTAATATTATCATTCAACAATTTATTATTATTCAAACTAACCCATTAGGCATCATTGATTCAATCATTAACCTCATTTAGGGTTTTTAACCTAACTTTGATGCACTTTTCATTAGCTTATATTACTTTTGCAATTAGGAACGGAATCAATATTTGATAATATTTTTAATGGACTCCTCTTGTTCTCCTAATAAATTTTCATATGTTATACCTCTCAATCCGAATTACCGATATTTAGTTATGAAATTACCAAGAAAAATACCTAATGGTGAATGGATGCGCGCCACGTCAGCACTACAGCCCGCTCCTTTTTTTTCTTTTTCACGCGTGCGCCCAGTTGAGTCTTCTCCCCGTTTTGCCCTTGGGACCCCAGCCTCTCGTTCTTGTGTGGTCTGGGCAAAACTTTCCAGTCACCTATCCATCTTCTACCTCTCGACAGCCTGCGAGGTAGCGCCCAGCTGCAGTCAACCTCGCGGTTGACCTCGAGCATTAGGGCCCCGCAGCGACCGGAAAGAGAGCTCCCAGCCCCGAACCTCCACTCCGAACTCGAAGGCAGGGTTAATTAGGTCAAGGGTGGACTCAAAAGGGAAAAAGACTAGGCCGTCCGCCGGCGGCCATGGAAGGGTATTTTGCAGGTGCCATGGGTTATCCTCCGAATTAAGAGCATCAGGGTGCTCGTGGTCGCGCTTCGGAGGTGAGGGTATTGATTGGAAAACTGCTCATGGCGTCCAGTTCTTTCCCCTATATATAGGGAACCCATCTAGATTCCTATGAATTGGGGACTTCTGTAGTCTCCCATAGAACCCCTAGAAAACCAGGCTTGCGAAATTCGGGATGATCTCCCGAAGGCGATGGTCTTGTTTCTATCATCACAGATCGCCCACATCGTGAGAAAAGGGATTAGGAAAATCCCTCAAACAATGTCACCTTTCCTTTATAGACTCAAGGTAGGAGACGCACAGCTGGCGTCAGATTTTGATCCGACGGCTGGCGTCGTCCCAAGATATTTTCGTTTAAATCAATTATTGTGTGACATTGATGATAATCACAATACTTTAAGGAAATTTGTAAAAACCATAACTCCCAAACCGAGTGTCCATTTAATCCCAAATTTTGAGCGAAACTTTATAATAATTTTACCTACCTTTTTGCCAAAATTTTGGCTCATTATATAAAAGAAAACGTGCCTTTTCTTTAGGTGCAAGATATCACCTAATTATATATACATATTTCCCTTATTTTCTTTTTTCCTTGCTATTAAATGATTATTCTAAGTTCCTTGAACCTCAAGGAACCTTAATGGCTCGAAACCCCATATTGGGGATATACCTTAGCCTTTTTATTTATTTACATCCTTTTTCTCACTATCTTGTTTTTTTTCTTTATTAAAATATCTCTATTTGAGGATTTCTTTTTATTTCTCTTTTATTTTCCTCATTGGCATTCCTTTTGATATAAGCAACCTCATGGATAGGAAATTTCCCCAAGAAATCTCATTTATGCCTCTTTCCACTCATTTTCCATATTTTCTCATTATTTTCCAATTTCTTTCTTCATAAAGAAAAACATAATATATCTTTTCTTTTCTTATTGCTTTCTTTTTGCAACCTTGGACTCCTTGAGGAACCCAAGAGGCACAAAATCCTCTTTGGATTTGCCTTCTAGAGGTTTCTACATATTTCTTTTCTTAAAAATTCAATTATCCATTTATTAATTGAATTTCCTTGTTATTGGGCCCAATAGCCAATAAAGCCCACAAACCAACCAATCAAGGCTATTGTGAATGGAATCCATTTATTCAAAACAAATCATATCATTATTTATTCAAACATTTTTAATATGAGAAATTATATTTCTCACCACTTGAACCCAAAAATTGGGGTTGTAACAACATGCTTTCTCTTATCTCTTGAAAAGTAATTAAGGCTCAAGAGGAACTTATATTTCAATTTTAGTCCTTTTTGAATAATGTTGAAATAATGTTTTACTTGTTTTGGAGTAAAGTGCAAATTACCCAAGTTGAGGGGTTAACTTGCAAATGTTGCATGATAAAATGTTCCTCAAGTGTTGAAGCATCATAAGGACGAAAATGATGCAGTGGTATGGCTTGTGGTAGCCTGAGAACCAAGAAAGAGCTGATAAAGCAAAGTTTGTGCATTAAAACCCAGTTTTGGTGTAATGTGCAATTTACCCAAAAGATAGAGTTCAATATGCAAATTACCACTTCCAGAGAGTCCCTAATGTTTCTTGGCATCATGTGGATGCAAGTATTTGAGAGGGGCGTCTCATTGGAATCACTTTGGAGGAGTGAGAATCTTGATATTAAAATAATCAAGATTTAAGCATAAATGGAACTTTATTTTGATTTAATGCAAAAATAAATATATTATTTGAAGATCCTTTCGACCAAAAGGTGAAGGATGATTTTTCACAAGGATGGATGAGCATGCGCCTTGCAAAGGCACGAACATATCCCAAGTGAGTGGAGAGCCCACTCACATTAAGTTAATGGAAAGTAATATCCAGTAAAAATGGGATATTAGTATAATATGATTAAGGTGCTTAATTTGCTTTTGTTTTAAATTGAGGATAATTAAAGGGAATTAAAGGAAAGGGAAGGTGCCTTCGTTAACAAGGGAAAGAGGGGATTGTGTGGAATGATTTGGAAAGTTGAAGGATTGCTTTCAACTTTCTCTCTCCTAGAAATTCCCTTTATATATAATCTCTTTTCCACTCAACCAAGGATCTTTTTTAGATTTTCTTTCTTGCTTGCCTTGGACGAGCTCAAGGGAACTAAGGGGAAACAGGAGGATGAGTTCCAACCTGTAGGTAAGCTTCTTGATCACTTTCAACCATGATTTCATGGTGGAAATCGAAAATAAATGATGGATTTCTTCTTTTCTTCCATCAATCTTCAATTCTAGCCATTCCTTTTCACTCAAAGCTTAAGGACGAGCTTGGGATAGTGGAAGGGGTTTCTTTCACCATTAAATACGTGGAGTGTGAAGCTTTGAAGCTCAATTTATGTGGGTTATATAACTTGAACCTTTGAACTTTGTTATTGATTCCATATCTTTATCAATTGTTGATTCCTTCTTTATTCCCGAAATTTTATTTGATTGATTGATGCAATCACCATGAAAATCACAGCAAGCTTCGTGGGTTTATAGCTTTATGATGATAACATCATCATAAGCACACACCTCCATAAATATCTATTGCAAACAGTTTCAAAAAAAATTGAGTTCAATTGGTTTCACCAAACCGTTTGGAGGTTTGGGTTCCAAACCATTTGGAGAGGTTGACCGAATGGAAGGGGTTGACCATTTGAGGGGGGTTGCTGATGTGTTGAATAATGATCTAATAGATTTAATTGATTGGTTTCTAAAGGTTCTATGATTGGATAATTTACCAATTGCAAACCCTAATCGGGTTGAGTGCTGAAATTCTCAATTGATTGGTTAATTTTTGGGTTGACTAACCCAAACGGTCTCAAGACCGTTTGGAGGTAACCTAAAAAGTCTCAAGACCGTTTGGATGTCAACCCAGACCGTTTGGAGGACTATGGTGGTGTATGATTAGATGGCTGAAGATCCAGTAATATCAAATTGAAATATGATCAATAGCTCAATTGATGATCAATTCACTGATGCAAACCCTAATTGAATTTTACAAATTTCAATGATGGCATGAGTCAAACAGTCTCAAGACCGTTTGGAGGTCATCCAAATGAGCTCAAGACCATTTGAGGTCAAGTCATGTCATGGTTTGATGATGATCCAATGATTTCAATTAAATTAGTTCCACAATGTCAACCATTGATGGTTCCTCAATTTCAATACCCTAATTGATGGTTTCTTGATTATAAACCCTAGTTCAATTGGGTTCAAAACCCTAATTGAAGGTCCAATTGAAGGGTGATTCAATGGTTCAATTGAAGAATAAATTAGTAGTTCAATTGATAAATGGTTTAATGATTGAAACCATGAATTGATAAAGTGATGAAAGACCTTTTTGGTCCATTCGGTTTTGAGAGAGTTTGGACCAAACGGTCTTAAGACCATTTCAGTCCAAATGGTCTCACCATTTGGAGACCTAAGTGGTTTCAAGTGTGAATTGTCCATACAGTTTCATTATTGTTTTGCTTAAATGGTTTCAAACCATTCAAGGTCTGAGTGACCAAGATCGTTTGGGGTCTAAGTGACCAAGACCGTTTGGGGTCTAAGTGACCAAGATCATTTGAGGTTCAATTGGTCAAACCATTTGGACACCTAAGGTGACTAAAGGTCAATTAACTAATTGATTATTAATGATGCAAATCAAAGGTGATTACAATGGTTTTACCTTTGAGGTACGGGGGTAATTAGTACCTTTTTGAGTGGTTAACTCTTGATGCTTATGAAAAAAATGATTTAATATGTTGTGACAACCCTTCATTCAAGTTGATTGGACCTAATCTAATTAAGATTGAAGTAATTGACATCCTAGAGAGGATGAGAGAGAGAGAGGAATTCCTACATGAATGATAATCATGTAATGGTTAAACCTCAACACTTTCAACATGAGCATAATAAGCAATCAGGGTATGATCATTTGTAAAGAGATCATGAAACCCTAATTGAGAAGGTTGATGAAACCCTAGTCAAGGGTGATGACATGTGAAACCCTAATTAAGGGTGATGTCAAGTGAAATCCTAATTTCAGGTAATTCTATGTGAAACCCTGATATAGAAGGATGTTATGTGAAACTCTAATGTAGAGTGATATTATGTGAAACCCATATATATGGGAGATGCTATGTGAACCTTAATTTATAAACATGGAAAACTATATTCCTAATAATGGAATAGTAATTAATATATTGACAAGTGTAACACCTAAAGAGGTTGATAATGGATATCCTTATATCAATAATTCCTAACTCAAAGATGAGTCCATATCATTAGCAATGGTTGTATTTTCTAAATAAGTGACTTATGACCAATACATTACATGATAAATGTGATGAACTGGTGCATAAAGTATTAGGATGGGAAATACCCTAATACAAGCTAAGTGAATGAACTCAAGTATGATAAAGGTGTTGATGAGGGAAGTGATACATCAAGATATGATACATATCACATCCAGTACCTTAAGATTTTATACACCTTGATGTATTTTTAAAACTAATGTATTTGGATGAGTGACACATGAAGTGTGTCATATCAATGGTTACATTGAGATGTAATGCACTTTGATAAGTGTAGGCTAACATACCTTATGAAAAGATTAATCCAAATCAATAAACTTTGATGCAATCATATTCTGGTAAAGATGAGAGAGAAACTCATACTTTGTGTTGATAATTCATTTAATGATGAATGATGAGAATAAATAAGTATGATTGAATACTTATGTTATCCATGTTGGCTCCTAGCTATGTGAAGTAATGAATTAGGACTTGATCATTAATAATATGATCTTGAGAACCTAAATGGTTATTATGGAAAACCCTAATGGAGGGTGATGATATGCAATGGAAATCCTAACCCTAAAAAGGGAATAATGGTATTACTTGGTGATGCATGGTGCTGATATGAAAGCATTATAACTGTTATAATGAGGTACTAACCATGCCAGTATCATGAGAAGATGAATATAGCCAGGTATGAGCTATGATGTTTGTTTTATTAAAAATTGATAATAAGCCATAATATGCCTTGTTGCCTACTAAGGGGTAACAAGAGATGATTTAAGCTTTGTGTGCTATGTGGAATGCTTGTGTAGTAAGAATCATGCTTACCTTAGTCAAATGACCTGAAGGTATTAAGTTACCTGTTATGTGGTAACAAGTATTCTATGATGAATTAAGGGTTGAATACCCATATTCTATAATCATGATGATGAACTTGTTAAGAAATGGAAATGTACTTGATGATATGAGGTATTAAGACCCCAATACTTTGTTAGAAGAGTATGGCTACAGGCCATGACTCCACAAAACAATTCTAGGCATTAGCTGTGTGATCTAAGCCAGAAGAGAGTATATGTTGCAGCTATAACTCTATAGTGAAGATGTCAATATACCATGGCAAGCTAATTGCAGTTTGACACATGATGTGTAAAATATAATCAGCCATATAGTGTATTTGCATAAAGTTCAAATACGAGAAACATTGGTTGATATTATCCTGCTTAATATAGTGGATAAATGTTATACATGTTCTTCATATTCTTTATTAGATAAGTAACATGTTGCTCTATCAGGTTATAGCTGAAAGGCTTTAGATAAGATTGATGTTCTAATCTGTTAGACAATGATTTAATTGCTGTTAAACAATTATGATTCCTTTATTCAGATTTATCTTAATAAACTGCAATAATAATGTTTCTCGCGGAGAGTTATATCTCTCGCTGGGGCAATTTACAATTGTCTCACCCCCGTGGGATCCACATTTTTAGGTGGACGTGGACGAGGAGGCAGGAACCCTTCAGTAGGTGAAGGAGAGTAGTAGCACCGGGAATAGCAGTGAATTCTCAGGTGGAGACACTGGCTATCAAGTTTTGTATATGTGTGAATAGAGTCCTATGTGTCGTATCTGTACTCTCAGGTCCTTAGAGACCGTAGTTGGTTTTAATGAATCGACCCGAGATTTTAGTTTGATGCCTCAATGTTCTTATGCTGTCTGAATACAGTTTAATAGAACAGTTGATGTTGTAATCTTTGGGATGAGATAATACAAGACATGGACCTTTAAACCAGAATGTAAATGTATTACTTTGGTTCTATGTGAAAGAGTTTTCCTTTGTTGGATCTCTTGGTAAAAAGGTTTTAATTTTTAGAGATTTTCGGTAATCCGCTGCTAACGAACACTTCCGTTTAAGTAAATGATGTTTTTTGTGATCGGTGTGCCAAAATTTTATTTGTGGTTGACTATGTATCTAAGTGGGTTTAAGAAATTCCAACCTACACCAATGACGCTCAAGTTGTGTGTAGAATTGTGAAGGATAACATTTTCTACAGATTTGGTGTCCCCCGACTGATCATTAGTTATGGTGGATCACATTTCACCAATAGGCAATCCGGAGCCTTACTGAGTAAATATGGGGTGAAACACCGAGTGGGTACTCCTTACCACCCACATACACCAGGTCAAGTTGAGGTGTCCAACAGAGAAGTGAAGAAGATTTTAGAAAGGACAGTCTTAACCAATAGGACAAATTGGAGTTTTGTTCTTAATGATGCTCTGTGGGCATATAGGACGGACTATAAATCACCAATAGGAACGACACCTTTTAGGTTGGTTTATGGACATGCTTTCCATTTACCAGTAGAGCTTGAGCATAAGGCAAAATGGGTATTGAAAAAGCTAAATTTTGGATTGGATGAAGCAAGTAGGAAGAGATTGTTAAAGTTGAATGAACTATATGAGCTTAAGATGGATGCTAATGAAAGTTCTAGGATTTATATGGAGAGGAAAAAGAAGATTCATGATAGGCACATATTGAATAGGGTGTTTCTTCTAGGACAAAAGGTGGTTCTTTTTAATTCTTGACTTAAGTTACATCTGGGAAAATTGAGGTCTAAATGGAGTGGAGCATTTGTGATTGAACAGATTTTTCCCCATGGTGATGTGAAGATTTTAGATGGGACTAGATCATTCCTTGTTCATGGCCAAAGATTGAAGCACTACTATGGTGGGGAAGTGGAGTAGAGAATAGAAGAAGTGCAACTCATGGAAATCTGATAGATTCTTGTTCTTACAAACATCTCGTCTAGGATGTTAAACAATGGCACTTGTCGGGAGGCAACCCAACCTTAATTTCTCTTTATTCATGTTCATTTTAGCATTGTAGTTGTCTTTTCATTCTTATTTCTTGAAAGAAAGTTACCTTGACTCATTTGGAGTGTGAAGATTTTTACAAGGTCGTTATTGTTGAGTCCCCAAGTCAGTACTTCCAAATTTACATTAGAAAGTCTTCCATACAAGACAGATAGACTCAGTACTATCAACTCTTTCAGTCGGTACTATCGAGTTTCTAAAGATTTTTGAGTGCTTCACTGATCAACACTTAGTAGTATCAACATATGCGTCAGTTCTACTGAGTTTTTGGTGCTCCCAGGGTCGAAACACCCGAGACTAAAATTTGAAAATACCGAGCCCAAATTGCCAACTCGGTACTATTGACAGTCCAGTCAGTAGTATCGACACATGACCTCAACAATTCATGGATGCTCGATTCAATGGAGGATGCGGTCTTCATCGCATGGTCAGTAGCACCGATCCACAACTCAAGTTGGTACTACCAACTTAGACTTGGTACCGCCGACTCCGAGTGATTTGCCCTCCATACATCATCAAACGTCAGCCGTCAATACATCTGATGCACGAATTCATGTTTGCAACTCGGTACTACCAACACAAAAGTCACTAGTACCCACTCTGCCCGACTCAGCTATATAAGGAGTGGGGATGAATCCATTTTCTTCACACGACTTCCTCCACTCCTCTTGAAACTCAAAGAAAAGTTACACCAGGCATTGGCTATCTTCATCGAGCTTCTCTTTCCTCATCCTCCTTCTTGCATCAGCGTCATGGCTCCAAGGAGAGGCCCTTCTACATTGGTAGAGCAAAGGGAGTTGGTCTCTCGACCAACACACATCCAACACCCATCATCGAAGATCAAGAAAGTTTATGAAGAGTTGCAGATGAGGTTGATAGTGCCAACGTGATATTGAGATCGTGCCTTGATCGAGCGAGTGGGTTTCCCTGATAACATGTAGTGGGTGTGTCAGAAGCAGTTCATGGATGGAGACAATCCTTTCTTCAGTGACTGGCAGACTTACCTGAAACTTATCCTCGAGTTCTTGGCATCGCTGGAAGTTCTTGTCACCCCCAAGCAACAATTAGGAGGGGAATGGTGGGAAGGAAAAGTCAGCTTTTGCCTCTTCAACAACAATTAATCCATCACTCTACGAGCATTCAACCACATTTTCAACTGGGATCACGTCCTAGAACACTCGACCCCTTCAGATTTAAACTACGACTTGGCTTGGGAGCAGCTGACTGAGGTGCCAGAAGGCTTTCGTATCAGCTGGCATGTCAACTCTGTTATTGACATCGAGCACCCCTTTGCTCGAGTTCTTCACTGCCTCTACACCAACACTATCTTCGCTTGCTCTGGCCAAGTCCAAGGGAAGGTCCAAATGACAGACCTGTACTTCCTCTATAGGCTATTGGAGGGAGATACCGTCAACTTTGGGGCCTTCCTTCTCCTTCACATGATCTTAGTTTTGAGCAACGTGAAGAGGAAGGTACCCATTGTATTTGGGGGTTTTATTACCCTCATTGCCCTACATCTCCACGTTGACTTGTCAACCCTTGCACTGATGGAAAATACAAAGAAGTTGGACCTCTAGTACTTCCGTAAGGTGAGCCTCCTTAGCTTACACCATAGAACAGTCTATGCAAGTTGCACATGTTGAGGAAAGTTCCAGGAGCGTAGCCTTCCCAACCCCATCTTCAGCCTATAAGGAGTAGCCCATATTTGGTAGCTGCTGGATGAGGGAGAGGAAGAATATGAACCTAGGGTATCAGATCATGACAACAATGAGCATTAAGATGATGACGACTCCGACGACGATGTTGAGGAGGTGGAGGCCACCATACCCATCACCCGAATAGCGGTCCCACACCAACGGGCCCGCACCTATGCTGCCTCAACTTCATATTCCCTGCCCCCTTCTCCAAAGGAGCAAGACCTGTACAACATGGCAGATATTTATGAGATGCTACAGGACATCCAGATAGGACAGTAGTAGCATCAGGCGACGCTGGTTGGTGTGGAAGAGATACAAGGATGGTTGTACTAAAACCAATAGGCAATATATGATAATGAATGCCTTCTCTTGGCCAACTAAGAGAATGTTCACATGTGCCTACCACAGATGGATAAATATCAACAACCCTTCTTCTACCAATAGTGGAACTAGGGGTACTTTGGAGGGTACCCGCAGCCATCGCAAATGCCACCGCCGAATCTATCTTTTCAGGGGAAGTTTCCTTCCCATGACCCCAACATGCCATAGCCACCTCCTCTATTTTGAGCAATGGTATTGTTGTTCCACCTCATGAGTGTGATGGTTGCATTTTATCTTAGTTTTTATTGCATTTTTATCTTAGTTCGTTTATTTTTTTTATTTTGGTTTATGCAATGTTAGGATCCACACCTATCTAGTGTAATCATGGAACAGTAATGCATGGTTGCGTATGTTGATTCATAGGTGTTTGTGCAAAGAAATGGTTATGTTTTATAGCTTAATTGTGACATCTTTGTGCTATACCACTTGAGGAAGTGTGAACATCTAAATCAAATGGGAAAGTGAATGAAGATGTTGTTGAGCCTAAGCTGATCAAATCTTTAACGAGATCTTAAATGGAAATCTTAGAGAGAAACCTTAAGTTTACCATGTTCATAGGTCACTAAAGAGGGACATAACATAATCCTATGAAAGGCATTGTCTCTTAGTTATGTGATTCCATCCATCATTTCCATCCAATTTTGATTCACTACCTCAAGATGAATAAATACTCCAACATATTTCTTTTGATTGCGTTGAATGGAATAATAGGTGACATGATAGATTATCTTATTCTTGCTTGCATTAAAAAAAAACAAAAGTTGAATTTGTATGCATGGACAACTTTAGTGCATACCATCTTAGTTGCATAGAAATTGCACGTAGATTATATAGATCTCATAACACTCATTTCTTTTTGTCATGAGGATTGTAGTCATCATGAATGAAGATTGAAGCAGGGATATACATCAACATCAAAAAAGAAAAAAAGAGTATGAATTGGAAGCCCGAGCATAACCCATTCGTGCTGGAAAAAAAATTATGGGCTAGAAAATAAAACTAATCTTAAAATTTATTAAGGAGAAAGTATGTCCTTGAGTCTTCTTGAAGAGATGAATTGATGCACATGACACATTTGTTTGTTTTTTATAGTCTCATGTGTTAAAAAAAAAGACAGTAGGCATTAGGATTCATGCATAACATTCTTTACACTCATTTCGGTCATCATTATGTTTGCATAAATGAGTTAGATGTACTTGTGATTCTTAAATTGTCACCTATCTCATACCATTAAGTGCTCTCATTGGTAGACCATTCAAATGATTTATTTGCTTGTCCATTATTTATAAAGAGATCTGCTTCCCAGTAGTTGGTAGTTAGGAGAGAGAAATTTTGATTAGGGAATCACATAGTGCACCAAGTGAATGCCTAAATAATTATGATATTAACTGCTTTATTGATAGTGTTCATTGATCAAAAGGTGGTCATCTTCTACGGAAATTTTTTGTTGTTGTATAGCAGTTATTGGTTCAGTTGTCATTGAAGGTCGGTTTAGGGATTGTTTGGTGGACATGAATAAGAAAAGAGTTCATGTGTTATATCCTTTTGCTGACTTACATCAAATAGATCTGAGAGAGTGTTGCTCAAGGATGAGCAACATTTAAGCTTGGGGGAGTTTGATGCATGGGTTTTAAGCCATTTTCATAGGCTCAGTGAAGTAGTACTCGAGCGACCTAAAGATTCGGTGCTATCAAGGAAAGTCGATAGTACTGACATTGTAATGAATCGCGGCTACCATAGAAACTCAATACTACCAACTATCAATTTGGTACTACCGAGTCTGCCCAATCAGACAAATTTGAAGATAGCAATCTAATCTAACGACTGACATTATTTTGTACCTTAAGTGATTCCTATGACTTGAGGAGAGTTCGGCCAGAGTAGAGGAGGCATCCATTTTCTATTGCATGACACCGAAGAGAGGGGAGAGAAGAGTAAGGAACAAAAGGCTTCACGTGGGACGATCTGAGAACCTCCGGAAGGCAAATCTGTAGCCAAAAGACAACAGATTGCACGCATGATGTAGAGGATTATTCGGATCAGCCATTCTCCAGGGGGTTACTTAGTTTTTCTAATGTTTCCCACATTTTCCTCTTTCTCTACCATGTATTCATCAATGAAAACCATACAAAGATAAACCCCTTGATTCCTTAGGATCGAGGAGTAGCCCAGATATACATTGTAATTGGTTTCCATGCATTAATATCATCCTTGTCCTTATTTTCTGGATATAAATCTATGAAGTTGTCTTGTTCAATTTATGTCTGATCAACATAGATAGATTATCAGAAGCTTAATCAATTAGGGAGAGAGGTTAAGGGTTGGAAAAGCATAATTTACCCATTTTTTTGTACCCCTTGGGAAAGGTGGAGAATAAATGTGAGGAGATACCCAGAGACTAATAGTAAAGCACCTAACTAATCAACCAATAACTATGAAAACAGGTTTGGCATTAGAATAGGTAGTGAACTACGATGCAGAAGTGGGTAGTTCTGGCTACATTCTCTTTATCCAGGGATAGGGGTAATAGATATTGGTGTATGGATTAAATTACAATGTAATCAATGGTAAAACGATTGTCCAAAGGAATTCCCTTAAATTTGAGTAACTTAATCATTAATTTTGTTTTATTCTACAAATATTTCTATTTGATCAAATAAATTCACTTTCACCGGCCTAGTTGATTAGACCATAGTTAGTAGTAGTCTTCCGGAGACCATTCCATGTGCGTAACTCGGGCCTAAAAAGGCCTATATTACTTTGGTACATTCACTTGCATATAATGCACGGTAAACATGTGTCAGGCAAACATAATATAAATTTGATTTTGGTTACAAAATGAGTCTTTGAATTACAATTGATCGTCTCATTGAAGTTTGGTGCAATCCTATTACAAAATTGGATCTGTGAGTAAAACAATTTAGTACTAGATGTGGGTAACAAACATATATATATATATATATATATATATATATATATATATATATAGGGTATATCTTCGCTACCCGTGCGGGTAACTAAGATTCGCTACATGTGCATCAATTTTGTAATGGGAAGGTATGCATTTGTAATGAGACAATCCAAATTTGTAATGAGACGACCGAAATTGTAATACAATGACTCGTTTTGTATTACAACTCTGTTACAGTAATAAATATATATTTATTACTGTAACAACGTTGTAATACAAAACGAGTTTTTGTATTACAATTTTGGTTGTCTCATTACAAATTTGGTTGTCTCATTATATATATGTGTCATCCCATTACAAAATTGATGCACGGGTAGAGAATCTTAGTTACCCGCACGGGTAGTGAAGATATAGCCATATATATATATATACATATATATATACATATATATAATATATATATAAATATTAAATATATATATATATGTAAACTAATTGGTCAATAAGATGGTCATTTAAAGCTAAAATGTCAGATTGATTTTTTACAAATATTGACCATTTGATTTTTGAAATAAATGAAATCCTTCTATCAATATTAAGAAAAAATATTATAGATTAAAATCTTACTAAAGAATACCTAAATAGATGAAATCTATCTCTTCCTATGGAATAGCATGGACTATATAATGGAAATAGAAAAGCAAAACTATTGATTTACCACCAATACATGCACAAACATAATTACATGGTTATGCTATTAGATATTGTAATGTACTCAAATTTAGGTAGTTACTACCTTTTACCCCTTCACTTTATAAATTTTATTTTGAAAACTCACTTATTAATTAGATTGTGTTGGGATGGTAATAATCCTCAAATATAAGAGTTTTATACAATAAATTTTATTTTCAAACCCCACTTATTAATTATATTGTGTTGGGATGGTAATAACCCTTAAATATAAGAGTTTTAGCCAATAACACAATTATTTGAGGCTTTTATACAAGAAATAATGTAAGTAAATTATTTTAGGGTAAGTTGTTAAAATTATCAAATTGAGGGATCTAAGTTCAATATTCTTCTTCTAGACTTTTCCTATGAATAGGTTTAGTTAAAAGACATTTACACATGGAATTTGGTTAATAAAAACAAAGGAAAGCATTAACATGAAGAAACTATACTTTCCCTCAAAGTGTGTATTCGGTGTATTAAAACTATCCAAAAGAAAAAATTTACACCAAAATCAGATTCTTTGTTTTCTTATTACCTGACCCACCAAGTTTCACTTTATTTGGATGGTATTTACTCATCCAGGTTTAATGGGAAAGAGAAGAAACTAAAATATGTCACTTTATTTGTACTTGATTTTGAATACAGTAATGTCGCGTGGAGGGAATCAATGCACACAATTCCCGTGGTTGTTAGATTGTGATTTGATGAGTTAGTTGTATTCAACACCGTTCCAAGTTTGGAAACTGGTCAGTGGTGACCAAAAATCAAATTCTTCCTCATTACTCCATCTTTTCTCAATTTTCCTTTTCTTATAGATTTATAGATCGATTCTGTGCCATTTGATACCCTAGTCGAGATCTATCGTTGAGTATTCTAGATTTTCCAAATTCATGATCTATGTCTCTGGAAATCTCTAGACACAGATGTCCTAAAACTTAACCTTATAAATATGGGATTACACCCTACATTCCTTTAGACATCCAAACACTCTAATCTAGAAGCAATTTCACCTTGACATGGAGATTCACCGCCAACCGGTCAAGCTATAGACACTTGATTTTGGTGCTAGTAGCTACTCAATCTCTCTCCCTCAATCTAATTACCTTTGGGTAAGATTCCTTAAACCTATTATAATTTTATGTACCCTCAAAATGTCACATTATCATGATATTAGTTTTTCCCCAATCTCGGCCTACTGTTGTTTCCATGTGCGCATCCATGGTAGGCACTGAGGCAAGGGGATGACCCCCTATGGTTTTCAGACTTTTCCCCCACCTCTCTTTCTTTCTTTTTCCCAAAGGGCAAAACATCCCTTCCGACAATTTGTTTCGGTTCTCCTTCACATTGAGTAAGTGCCAAGCCATACAAGGGCCCTGGCCACTTGGTTGAGTGTAGTTTGGCCACCTCATTAGGGACATTATGTAATAATACTACACACATGGATTTAATCAATTTTTCTAATTGGTCAGAACTTCAAAATCCTTAGCTAGTTCCCTGATTATCCTAAAACTAAAAAAGATATTTTTGAATCTCTAGAATGTTCTCTACCTTTTAATATAGTTTTCATTGCCTAATTTCCATGTTTTGAATATTGGATTTTCATGATTTTGATTTCACTTATGATCATAACAATAATTAAGAACAACATGATAAGTAAGGCTAGACAAGAAACCAAATTGGACCATTAGACCAAGATGAACTTGACAATACTATTTGGTTAAGTCTGACCTAGATGAGTGTTGTGGTCAAGCTTGGTTTTGAAAGTGTTCAGACCATCCTTCATTGTCCTGTCACAGTTTGGTAAGTTGGTAAACTGTTCAAACTGAACATGACCAACTCTATATATGTGTATGTATATGTGTCTCTATGTGCACTCAAGTTACATTTTTTAGTTATGATTTATTTGATGTATAGTCAAAATTTCAAATTATCTAAACATTTTATTTTTATTAGTTTGAGAATTTTTTTATATTAATGTAGTTTATATATATATATTCATATATATACTCATTGTAAAGAATTTAACATATATATATATATATATATATATATATATATATATTCATATATATATATACTCATTGTAAAGAATTTAACATTTATTAATAGCATGTAATATGAAAAACATTTCATCTAATAATTTGAATATAATATTTACTTTATTTTATTAAAAGTATGCTTTTTATTGAAGATAATCAATAACTTGAATTCAAGACTTAGTCATATTATTATTGATTTTTTTATCTTCATTTATGTGTGCCTCTAGTAAATACCATGTAGTAGTGGTTTTAGACTTAACTTAGCTAGACTTGAACACATTTTAGCGGTCAAGTTAAATTTGGTTTAGACCCTTTCAGTAGTAAAGTTTGGTCTAGAAAATTTCAGACCACTATCTATGGTCTGGTCTATGGTGTTGGGAAATATGGCTACAAAATAGGCAGCAAAAACAAAATTTTATCTACCATATTCCCCATAAGCCAACAGATCACGCCAATTACTATAAGAGAGGGAAGATGCTTTTGAGGATATACATGGTCTTGGAGTAAGTCCAGCAGTGTCTCCTTGTCATAATACATGCACAACTATCTTCTACTTGCACTGGGATTCATCTGACAATTGTGCCTCCTTGTCTCCACCACAGACTGCTCGAACGTCGTCATTTGTAGCATTTTCTCTCACAATGGACTATTGGTTGACGTTGTCCTCCTAGAGTCAAACAATGGCCTCTCACTTCTAGAGAAGTCCACACAGACCTCCTAGAACTCTTGTCATCCTGCTAGAATAGACTGGAAAGAGTCGTCCATTTTGTTGTGATACTAGTCACCAACTTGCTCTCCCACAACAATGATCTTAGTCGTTCTCTCCCTTGCTATCCCTCTCTATTTGAGTAAGACTTTCTTGGGCTCTCTTGGTTACCACAACCAAAGAGTACAAAAATTTTCAGAGTAACTGACCATCAATTGTCTGTGTTGTACTCTAGGAAGCCCCCAGTACCCCTCTATTTATAGGAGGGGTTAGGGTCTAGGTTCCCAGTCTTTGCGGGAGTGGAAGGGACTGGAAGATCTTGAATTTTCACAAACTACGACAACCAAAATGCTCATATGGAATCCTAGATGGTCATTTGGCATGCGAGAAGGTCATCTCATATTGTGAAATTGTCATTTTGCAGTTTCCCAATCACATACAAAATTGGCAATTTGTTTCCCATCAATGTTGAACATTAATTCCTAGCACAACAAGTAATGTGCAAGCAAAATGAATATGGGAACATATCTAGAACCTTCCCTCGACCAAATTAAGCGATCTCTCCCATGTGAGACATCAGTCATGCTCACCCAGATGGTCTTTTAGTGAACCGAGCTGAGTCGGTCGGTTCAACCCATAGTCAATATCACCTCAAATCAGCATGTCTCTCCAAGTGCCCATCACAACCCTTGAGATGATCATTTGGCACTCCAGACGGCCATCTCACCTTGAGAGCTAATCATCTGGAAGTGTAGCCAGCTAATGTGTTGTGTGAATCAATTACCTAAATAGTTTTAAAAATCATTTCAATCACCATTCAAAATTAAACTCCTCTTCTACGTTGAGACCTATGTGTGTGACCCTATAAGTTCCATATATGTTGGCAGTGAATGTCCATAATAACTTATGACATCACAAGCAATGAGTGTTGCCTAGTCACACATCAATGCTACCCAAGTAATTGGAAAGTTGGGGAACAACTTCAACCTACAATCTATGTATGGTGTTACAACTCTTGTATAGTTCCTTTGTCATTGATACCCAGATTGAACTCGAAGCATGGAGTAGTAACCCTCTTCAACATTCAATCTTGTTACTTGAACCAAGATTCGACTGTCTGAGATATATGTAAGCTCAATATCACTTATTGACTCACATGTTCATGGCCATGCATTTCTCATTCTCTTTAATCAAGAGGTCAAGGACATCATACTCCTATAGGAGGGACAAATCATATCTCTATCACTCATAGTCTATCCCCATCTGTCACAGTCACCCAATCATCACCATTATAACAACCCATGTTTTAGGATTGTGTTTGATGATGTCAAAGAGTATCAAATGAGATGTGATGAGTGCAGTGATTTTAAGTCTAAGAACCACAACCACCACCATCACTATGAGAGATGACTATGACATCCATGATGATGGCTTCCATGTGTCAGTCTCGTGGTGGGTCTATCTGATACACTGTTCTCTGACATGTATCTGTGTGCTTGGTTTGATATATCCATATCATGACTAATGAGACTCTGCCATCAACCAACTCACACTCTGATCTTGTGTTATTGTTGTCTATCAACCTTCCACAATAACAACTGATCATGGACATAATGAGAATATATATATGTACTCTTAACATCTGTGTGATCACATTTCATCAAGTCACGTAAATGAAAAAATATGTCATTGAGTAATATTATTCTCTACACATTTATAATGTTACATCATTATCTCATAAATGAATTAAACATAATAAATTGGAATCTTTCCTTTTTTATTAATCAAATCATTTAGAAATTATGCCATTACAATCATCACACAATTGGCTCTCTAGGCATACATAGCAACATATGGTTCTGGGGTAAGACCAGACTTGACCAGACCACATCCACCCCTTATTATAATTAACAAAATCAAGTTTTTCAGTCAAGATATTAATGAATAACCCTGATCCCAATGTTGTGTCAATAACAAGAGCCGACCTAGGGTTTTGCCAAAGGATTTGGATTTTTTGGGTTTCACTTGTTGTATCATATAATTGAACCCTAATTTATGCACAAAATACCATATGTAGGTTTGTGGTGACTTTAGGCTTGGAAGGGTAGAGACTAATCTCTGACTTAATACTCAAGTCAAGGTATGCCCATCTTTTTTTACTATCTAGGCAATACTATGATTACAAAAAATACTCCCATATGAGGCATTCCTTGGTTAGATCTTGTTCATCATTAAATATAATTTCTGATTCCCTTGCTATTTCCTGATTTATTATTGATACCATGAGATTCTATTACTGAAGGTCATATAGTCTATTTTCTGAGATAATCTCCTTGCTTATTTGAATCAAGTTGATGATGATTGAAATTATATATTGCCTTTAAATTTTGTGTGTGTGCAAATAGACTACGCTTTTTATAGTAGTTGTAAGGTCCCTAACCTTCCTTTTTTGTTGAACATATTTTCCTATCATAATTAGATGCTTAAAACCTTAATCATGCCTTTTTATGTGCTTTTATATCATGTGACAAGCTTATCTTTCAATTTTTGTCCAATTTGGACACTGTTCGAGCTAGTTATGCATATATGTGCTTGTTTTGGACCTAATTCCAATTAGCACGTATCAAGGGGTTTTCTTATAATTTTGTGATAACAACCCAACTCCTTAGTAACCCCCAATTAAGGAAGACCAACAAACTAGAGCCGCTATCCTAGAATATGATCAACTAGTTTTGTAAATATTAAAAAATAATTAATAAATTCTAACACAACTAAGCTCAAAGCATGATAATTTTTTTCTTTTAACATACCTTTCAAAATTGGAGTTTGTAATTTTACTCAAAGTATATTTATATCTAACTATATCCTGCAATATTTATTTAGATTTATTCTTCAAATTCCACTTTTAATGTTCATCCACTATCATATATTCCTAAAACGCCGACAATCAAAATGTCAGTCAATATAACAGGTTATATAGGTATGTGGGGGAACCAAAAGTTTGCATCTATTTGTAACAACATATTGCAACCAAATTCTTGCTTAACATATCAAACTTTATCTCTTAAAGATAACTACTCAATCCTAACACATCCTTACCTTTGTGTTATCTCTGCAATGGACATGGATTTTACATTTTTGATATGGTAGATTCCAAATAGCCCCTTATGGTCCTACCCCAAGGGTAGACCAACACATAGGGTCGTATATTCGTATGATCCTACCCAATGGTAGACCAAACATCGACTCAAGATAAAATGATAATCCTACCCCAAGGGTAGACCAATAACTAGGTTATCCATCTCTCGTAAGTACTCAAAGCTAAAGAGAAGGACTAGGATTTGAGTTAGTTATGCACATATATGTATGGTGATAGCCAAAGTCACTTTATAGTTGCATTAAATAAAAGTCAACCAAGCAATTAATTTCAAGCAACCAGTAAATACTCAGAAATCACCATGAAACTAGAGCAATTAACCATAAGCGTAACCACATACAAGATTTGAAGTATCAAAAGAAGCAAGATATCCAAAACCAACAAGATGTCCAATCAAGCAAGCTAACCAACCAAATCAAGCAACCCTTGATCCTAAAAACATGTATAACACCTAATTGTTACCATCACATCCCAAACAACTCCTTATTGACTTCAGACACCTTTCTAAGGTTGCTAAGTCTCATTAGGATGCATTAGGGTTTCTTAGATTTATATCTCAATCTTTATCCTTTTTAATCAACAAACCCTAAGAAGTTGTTCTACTCATAAAACCCTAATTACTAAATTATCCACATTAAGGGCCATTCATCCTCAATCTAGCTTAGGATCATCATATCTCTATTTTATTCATGGATTTTCACAATTAAAACCATTAAAAGTCATAATTATCGTAATTACGATTTCTAAGCCCATTAATGTACTTTCACATACATGGAACCCTAAATTAATGCCATTATGCACAAAGATCATCTTTTTAGATCTAAATCTTTCTTTTATCAACAACAGGTTAGTATTGGCTTAAATTACCCAAAGAACTTTATTAAAACCCATTAACATCAAAATTAGGGTTTTCCTTTCACAAATTCATTAAAGGTAACAACTTTAGTTACTTTTTGAATTCAAAATAGATTCAGGATTCAATTATATTTTTATTGAATTCCTCTAGTTCTCTTGATCAAAATTCATACTTTATATGTCTTGATTAGAGCCACCCATCATTAGTTATGGTTTTAGCAAGATAATTACCTTTGCACCAATGGGACACTGCCACATCAGCATTGCGGCATGTTTTCCTTTTCCACGCAGACTAGGCTTCTGCGCACCACTGTCGTCCATGTGGTGGCCTGCCCTACACGAGCCTCACCTCCTCTCCACACGGGAAAGACACTTTTAACCCTGCTTCCATGAGTTCAGCATGTATTCTTGCAGGGGCACAATGGTAAAACCATCAGCCCTCATCATCTACCTCTCGAAGATCCTCAGACATTGAACAACACCGAGACATGGTTAATAGTATGGTTGATTCATGAACATTGCCTCCCCAATAGCCGGTGAAAGCTACCACTCCTTCACCATGACCCACCGAACCCATCGATGGTCTCAGCTTTGCCAGAGCTGGCCAGAGTAGTTGGGATGGCAAGGAGATACCTCATCCAAGAAGGTACACCTGGGAGAAGGTGAATGACATACCTAGGAACACAATTGATTTGGGGAAACAAAATGCAAAGTCCATTGGAGTCCGAGGGACACAATTGCAGTCTCGAAGAGAGGCTTGTATCCCTTTACATAGATCTGGGTTAGCTGGATGATTTGGGGAAAACCTCCCTAGTGCTCCATAGGTGGGGAAACTGGGTATTATCAATTTTGAGATCCTCTCTCAATCTCGTTGGGAGAGTTTCCAAAATTGTACATGAACCAGATTGCAAGAGAATCCAGATCAAGCCAAAATTCCTCTGTTTCCCCATCTTACCCCAGGTAGAAGATGACACAGGTGCCCTTGGATCTTAATTCAATGTCTGTCGTGTTGTGTACATTGCTAAATCTAAAATATAATATCAATTTAATTGGGAAAATAAATGTGACATCATTGGTTATCCTTCTCTCTTTAGGAAACCTTTGAAAATTCATAATTCTCAACCTATGCCTCCTTTTAATCTCAAATTTTTAGGGAGACTCATTAATAAGTTAATCTACGTGTGAGACAAGTTTAGGGTCATAGTTTGAAAGAAAGAGAGGTTTGTATTCATATGCAAGTTATGTCTTGATAAGGCATATTTTATTCATATTTTCTCTCTCCTACTATGTTATTCTCTTTATTTGGATTCCTTTTACCATGTGGATTCAAAACCCAATCCATAATGACCTTTTATACATCTTTCTAGAGAATTCTACCTAATTCTCACTGTTATCCTTATTTCTTTTACCATTTTAATATTATGGGATTTCTCTTGTCTTTTCTTCCCTTTTTGTTACATTAGACTCACTAACTCATTAGGATGTACAAAATCATATATTTAAAGGGAATATTATCATAGAAATCCCTTCATTACACATAAATCATAAATTTTTCATAATCATACATTTGTTGGAGAAATTGCGTTTCAAATCCTATAATCCCAAAAATTGGGGTTGTAACATCCTTCCCCTTTTATAGAAACTTTTCCCTCGAAATTCCACCAAACATACAAACAATTCAGGATAAGAGTTTTCCATGTCCATCTTTAGCTTCTGATGTGGCGTTATCCTCTCCATGGTGCCTCCAAAGAACCTTTACCATCTCTATCCTTTACTCTTGAGCTCTCTCTCACCTTGGTATTTCGACCCTCATAGGTGACTTAGGATAATTCAGCCTCCCTTAGAGTTCAATAGGTTCAATGATCAGCACATGGCTCGAGCACCTCACATGGTGCTCTATATTGGACACATGGAACACATCATGTATCACATTATCCTGAGGGGGTAAGGTTATAAACAAAAAGTAGTTTCACCAATCCGTTCTAAAATCTCAAACGGACCCATGTATCAAGGACTCAACTTACCTCTAATCTTAGCTATAGCTTGGAGGGGTCACATTTTTCAAAAAACACATGCTCACCCATAGTGAACTACAAGTCAGTCTGCTTTGTATCAGTATGCGACTCATGTCGATCATGGTCTATAGCCATTTCTTGATCAAAGAGACTTCATCAGCATACACTATTGTTTCTCTGACCTCCATGAGGTCCTCTCACTGACATCACCCTAGTAAATTGGTGACCGACAAAACCTCCCCTAAAGAGCTACATACATACTGATATTGGCTCTGGAAAGTTGTTATAACAAACAAACTTTGCTTGGGGCATATATTGCTCGGGTGTTTCACCCCGAACGAGCACATATTCTCTCATCAAACCCTCTAAAGTTTGAATGATCCTTCCTTGACTAATCATCAGTTAGGGGGTGTTATGTTGTACCAAACGTGAATCTAATAATGAGTTCTTCATGTACCCACTTCTACAACATGGAAGTGAACTTAAGGCCATGCTCAAGAATATATGAACTCAGATCACCATGCAGTAGAACTATCTCTCTCATATATATAAAATGTTCTGACTTGGTAAGGAAATCTACCATAACCCATATTGCATCATGACCTCTCTTGATCTAGGGAAGACTCACCACAATGTCTATGGTGATCTGCTCCCATTCCAATTGGTAATTTCCAATCCTCTATAGCAATCCAACGAGTTAATGGTGTTCAGCCTTCACCCTCTATCATGCATGACATCTGGCCACATATATGCCTCTTTATCTTCTTCATTCCAGGCCAAAAAAGTACCTCTACAAACCTTAACCATCTTTGTAATACTTGAGTAAACGGTGTACTTAAAATCATGAGCTTCTTGCATGACATGATTCTTCAAGTGTGAATCCTCTGAAACCCTAAAACTCTCTAGTAGTGGATTTCACCACCTACTCCTCTTGAGAGGTACATCTGGGGTTTCTAACAAACCTTTCATCTCGTCAAGCTCTTGGTTGAATAATTGGGAAGTTACCAACTCAGCCTATCGGTATGGTTGTATCTAGATGTTAGCCACACGGGTCTAGCTTTCCATTGGTTTTTGGGTCCAACTAGCAAAACCTCCTATCCTTCTCTATTGGCTAGGTGAGACAGATGCACACTCGAGTAGCTTCCAATTGAGGACAATTGTTACCACATTTGCTTCCTCACGTGATCGGTGATGGTGAAGACATAAACCTTCATATACTCCACTCATTGACCTTGTCTTGGGTTTAAGTCTATCTGAGTTAGAAAAACATCAAGCTCTTGCTTCCATCATCTCGGTTACCAAACCCAAAACTATAACTCATAGAATCCAAACTACTCTAGATAAGTACATCCTCATATTACCTTTGTTCATATGTGCTTTCAAACCATCTATGCAAAGTACTCCCAAAGGTATGGTACTTCCTTTAATCCTCAATTATCATAAAAAGGTTTCAAGTCAAACATTTACCTCTCATATCACTTTTATCCTTAGTATGGTAGGTGTTATGTCCTGTCTCTCACACCCATAACAAGATGATATAAGCATTTGTTTGCAGTCCAAATATAGAGTTCATCATGTTCCAAGAGTAGAGATGGTGCATCGCACATCACCATTACACTTTCCAGTGTAATTGAAGCATACTTCACATGTCTTCACACCATGAATATTTCAAATCTATGTTTACATCCATGTAAAGGTTGTTCCCAAACACTTTTGGGTCTTAAAATCACTCTTACGTACAATCCTTAGTCATTTCCTCAAGGTCTCTAGGGTGCTGGTACTTTTGAGGTGATCTTACCCTTATGCATCTAGGGAGTTCCTCTCATCCTTACCCCTTAGGCCCCTTGAACTCATGGAGGTGGCCAACTTCCTAACCCATGGGCCTCGAGCAAAGGTAGTTGTTACCTCCTGACCCTATGGTCTAGTGCATCCAGGGAATCGACAACTCCTACTTCCATCGGTCTTATCCCTCCTTGATCATAGTATTGACTTAGGATTCTATCATAGAACATCTCATTCTTGGATCTTCACCAGAATCTCCATCATCTCTCTGGGCACTCATGGTTAACCTTACATCCCTTCATAGGAATCATGGTGACATACCTAACCTGGCTTGGTCCCATACAGTTTACCTTCCATGGCAACATATCCTTATGCCCCTTAGAGATGGTCGTAGATGGATTTATAGATCCTTACTCATATTATGTGCTCTTACACTTAACCTTTCAAGGTCATATAAGTGTCTTCTTAAGGCTACCTCAAACCCAAACAATTGTTAGTGCTCACTCCAATATGAAGGATTGTTTTCTAGGATAGGAGAAAACCATCACATGACAGTAACTAGGGTCACAAAACATTCTTTCATCTAAGGTCTATACCACCATGTATATTCCTAGCTCCTATCGTGCTACCTATGCATGTGTCTAGAAAGAAGACAACCTATTAAACCATTCTAAGTTCCTTGGTGTGTCATACATGCTCAACATTCCCCACGGTTGGACCCATACCATACATACGTGAACTTGTGTGAGAGGCCCATCGATTATATATCTCAGTTCAAGTGGGGTTTCCTCCTCATTCCAACACATGGGGGTGGTGCAATGCTTAAATCCTATGAAACCACTTTAACCTCGTGAGCATTATGTGCACCTAGATACCTTTACTTCCCCTCTTTGGTCTAGGAACCTCAGGCTCACCCCTTATGGATCAACTATCTAAACTGCATTCTCAACTACTCAAACATGAACCAAACCTATACAAAATATGGCATATACGTCCTATCACTCTTCCACGTGAACAACCCTTAGAGTCCTACACAGGAACAACCAACTAGGTGCAGGGCCTCACAACTTGCTATCATACCATACCTCTTCAGGGTCCTTGGAACTCTCTTACCTACACCTAAAAGGTAGGCACTCATATCATCTATACATTTGTTTAGGAAGCATCTTTCTCTTTTCTAGGGTTTGGTTCCTCAAAAGGTATCCTAGGTATGACAAGCCTCTAAGGATCTTGCATGAGGAAACCACATACATCTACTCTGGGTTGTCTATTCTAGGCCACACCATACCAAACTTCTCATGATTCCTCATTTCTTAGAGTCTAGTCCTTCAACCTTCTATGTCAGGGTCTCACCCTCTCTCTAGAGCTAACCCTATAATTGGTCCTACCACTAGAGGTTCTCTCTAAAAATATGAGTCATGATCTTAAGGATACACATCTATCCCTACCTGGGTGAAACATACTACTAAAACATATGTCTAGCCAAGATCATCCTAATCTCTACATGCCTACTATCTCATAAACTATCAGGCATAAACCTTCTGGATTAGGTCTAAAACCTACTACCAGCCTTGATGTCGCTCACTCCAATGTAGGTGCATGCCTCTTTCCTTCTCATATATGCCTGTTAGGGTTCCTATACAGTCACCACCAACCTTCTCAATGAGGGGGCTATCCCTCACCCTTAACAGACATGACCCACCCAAGGTTGGGTCACCAAAAGGCACTAGGGGTCAAACAACCACACATAGTCTATGTTTCTCATGCATACTCAAAGCCTCTATGTAAAGCATGTATGTCCTACCCACGTACTTGTATGCATGGAAACCTAAGGTATCCAACTCACCGTATTCTCTCTTTCTCTAACTACTACTTAAGGTTTTGGGTTATACATCATCCTCAGAGGATACAACATGTCTCTTCCACTTCCTGGAGGCTTCTTCCTCCAAGGCTATCCCTCTCATCCTATGAGATGATCTAACCTCAGCATTCTCCTGAGGGCATAGCAACACAGGCCATGCAGCCTAAGCATGTAACTAACTCAGTCTAAGTTCCATCATTTAGGCTTATGACCATGACATCTTTCTTACATGCTTTTTATTATTTGGTGGGGGAGTCCTTAATCCTTAATACTCTTAACCCTTAAACTCAGCAGGAGGTAAAGAGAGAGAAAACCCTAATCTCTTATAGTTTTTCTGTAAAAAGGGTAGAGAAGGGATGAAAACAGATGAGAGAAAACCTAGAGGTATCTTATTTCGAGTCAAATCCTAGGATTTTGGCCAGGGAGTCACATAGATTCTAGTAGTCCTCATAGACTGACTAGCGGGGCCAAGGAAAATCTTGTCATCCCCTAGATTGTGATCCTTTTCTAGACACCTCCATCTTTGGAAAATCCTCTCATAACTCCCTTGGGTTCTAAATAGTTTGTAAAATTTAATAATTTTTAGAGATTAAATGGAAAACCATGCTCTGATACCAATTATAATGACCCCACTCCACCATAACCCCCAATTAAGGAAGACCAAGAAGCTAGAGCCGCTATACCAAAGCAAGATCAACTATTTTACAAACAATAAAAAATAATTAATAAATTCTACCACAACTAAGCTCAAAGTAGGATACAAATTTTCTTTTAATATACCTTTCAAAAATAGGAGTTTGGAACTTTACCCGAAGTAGAGTTCTATCTAACTAAGTCCTCCAATCTTTATTTAGCTTTATTCTTCAAATGCCACTTTTAATTTTCATCCATTATCATGTATTCCTAAAATGCCGACAAACAAAATGTCAGTCAGTATAATAGTTTATACTGGTATATGGGGGAACCAAAAGCTTGCATCTATTTGTAACAACATATTTCCACCAAATTATTGCTTAATAGATCAAACTTTACATCATAAAGATAACTACTCAATCCTAACATATCCTTACCTCTGTGCTTTCCCTACAGTGGACATGGATACTACCTTTCTCATATGGTAGATCCCAAATAGCCCCTTATGGTCCTACCCCAAGGGTAGTCCAACACATAGGGTCGTTGATGCAGTGAATTTGAGTCACATTATTAGGTTGGTTTCATACTTGTTTTGTGTGGTTATGTGTCATTTTATGACTATAATAGCATGATTCATATTCCTTTAGCCTATAATCATCATATGCATCAAATTCAGTTTATTCTATCTTATTTTGTATAAATTATCAGAATTCTTGGATTTGATTTGTGTTTCTCACTCTATTTTAGGTACTTTGTATATCTTCACCTGTCGATACCATCGACGGATCTGTCAATACCATCGACATGGTGTCAGTGCCCAGGCTGGAGGGAGAGCATCCAAGTCGATACCATCGACCAAAGCCGTCGATGGTCTCGAGATCGCTTCAGCGGGAATTAAGTAAAGTCATCGATATTATCGATAGCAATGTTGATAGTATCAAGAGTTCACAGGTTCTAGCAGTAGATTCCTTTTTATTTAGCATCGGAAGTGCATCTTAAGGTGTCAATACCATTGACACCCCGTCGATGGTATCGACGCCGTCGGATAAAAGTTGCACCCAGAATTTCCACGATCGAATGGTTGTGATCTTTTGGCGGCCGTAAGTCATGCCTATACCTAAGAAAAGACGGCCAGACCTAAGTATCACATTCTATTTCATTGCACGAGTCCCAGAGAAGAGGATAGAAAAGAATGGAGCCCAGAGCTATGCCCCAAATGTTTCCAGAGTCGTAGACAAATGATTCTTCCGTCGGAAGGCTGCAGAACGTGTGTCTCGCACCGAGGATCATTCGGATCTTCTCCGTTTCAGGGGTTACACCATAATTTCATTCATCTCTCCATGTTTCCCTCTTTGTTTTCCATGTGTACTGCTGAGTTGAACATGCGGGGCTAATCCCCTCTTATCTTTAGGATCGGGAGTAGCCTGGGAAATCGTTGTATGACAATGTTATATTAAATATCATAATTTTTCTCACTTTCCCTTGATATGTTATCGTGTTTCTATTACAATTTACTATGCTTGATCACCATAGTCAATTTCTAATACCGTTAATTACTTCTGATGGAGAATTAGTGGTTGAAAAGGCATGAATAACACATTAACCAATAAATTTCTTAGACAAGGTAATGTACGATTAATGGTGGATACTCAGAGAAATAATCAAAGCATTTAGATCTAGGGTATAAGTTACTACTGGCATGGAACTGACCTAGAACTAGGTAGTGAATTGTATCGCGAAAGCGAGCAATTCTGACTACAAGCCATAATCAGGGAAAGGGAATGAATTATGTTAATTGTGTAGATTTTCATACAGTGAGACCTCATGGTGAAACCGCAATCCTAAGGATTCCCATTAATTTGATTAAACTAAACATTTAATCACTGCTCGCTTTTGTTTTTCTTTTTACTTTATTTTCTTTTTAAAATCAAACAATCAACTTTTTCAATCGGTCTAGCTGATCACGACCAGTTAGTAGTAGTCTACAGAAATTTCCATTTCCCTGAGTTCGACTCGGGCCTCACAAGGCCTATATTACATTGATACATGCACTTGCATTATACGCACGGTAAAATTGTGTCATGTTTTTTTGGCGCCGTTGTCGGGGAATATGGTAAATTTTGGCACTATGAGGGCTGCAAGTGGCCACTCTAGGCCACTTTTTATTTTTATTTGAAATTTTAATTATTGAGATTAATTGTCTATCATTCAGATTCTTTATTCGTCTAGCACTGTACTTATTTTATTTTACACATTGTAAGTACTAGTGCATGGTGAAGACGCGTAGTACATACTATGCACAATCGAAACCTGAGGTTTCATCTTCGGGATCTGAAGATGAGCGGATACATACACCACCTGAAGATGTTGAAGAAGAACTTGAGACTTTCACAATGGCTGAGGACCAGACCATTTGGGAAAAGATTAAACCTTCTTGTTCCTCTGTGTAGAAAGGGCCAATCAAGAAATAGGCTATCAACATACCTAGTTTCAAGATTGACCCAGGGCTTATCCAGTTGGTCAAGTCGTAGGCTTTCCATGGGCTAAATAATGAAGACCCATTTTCCCACATAAGCACCTTTGTGGAACACTGTGATATGGTGAAAGTGGATAGATTTCCACATGAGGCAATTTATCTGAAATTATTTCCATCTTCTCTAGCAGGAAACGCAAGGGAATGGCTCTACAACCTTGATGATGAGTATGTGGAATCATGGGACATGATGATTGAAGTTTTCTTTGAATGATATTTCCCGCCCGAGAAGACAAATGATCTCATGAGGAGGATTCATAATTTCAAACAGCAAGCAGGTGAAACATACTCAGAGACTTGGGAGCAATTCAATATTATGCTGCGGAAATGCCCACATCATGGGCTGCATCTAGAAACTCAGGAAAAGATCTTTTATTTTGCCCTTAATGAACACGACAGGAGTAATTTGGACTCAGTAGGGATAGGTTTCTTTCTGAACAAAAGGCTCAAAGTGTAGAGAAATTTTAAAGAACATGGCTAAGAAGCAATCCTGGGGTGAAAGAGATTCACCAGAGCAGGTCAAAATCGAAGGGGATTCCAAGGCAATCAAAGAATTAAATGAGAAGATGGACCTGATAGCAAAGAGACTACTAGAAAAAGATGATGATGGATCTGATGATGAGGCAAAAGCTAAGTTCATGAGTCAACAGTAGGGCTACAGGAATAATGATTATTCATGGAGAAAGGACAAGAAATTCTCCTTGAAGGATCCAAATAACTTTTTGTAGGATCCGGATCAGAAACCACAACCCAGTGCAGAAGATGAGAGTAATGAGTTGCTCAACCAGGTTATAAAGAAAAATCAAGAGTTGATGAGCACTTTCGGCAAACAAATTAAATCTCAAGGAGAATTTATGGACCAATTCGGTGACACTTTGCAGAGTCATGGGGCACATATGAGGACGCTTGAGACATCTATTGTAGAGATGGAAGGCGAAATTGCAAGTTTGAAGAGGCCAGCACAACAGAGTTTTCCGAGGAATACTGATGTTCCAAGAGGAAACCACCAAGCCATAGAAATTTTGTTGAGGAGTGGAAAGAAAATTTTAAACTCCAAGCCAATGAACCAAGCACACCACAACCAGAAGCTACAGGTGAGGCTGTAAAGGATGTCGTAGTCACTAAGACAGTGGAGGATGAAGTAGAGAAGACCACAGAGGAGCCCACTATAGAGAAAGAGACAGAGAAGACGACGCCTTATGTGCCACCACATCAGAGGGCATAGACTGCCCCGGTTCCTTATCCAAATAGTCTGAAAGCAAAGAAGGTGGACGCACAGTTCAAGAAGTTCCTGGATAGCTTTAGGAAACTTTTAGTCAACATTCTTTTACTAGAGGCCATTGAGCAGATACCCTCCTATGGTAAGTTCTTGAAGGATATAATTACCAAGAAGAGAAAGATTCCTAACACAGAGATGGTAGTGCTTAAGGAGCAGGTCAGCGCCCTTATTTTGGGAAAATTGCCACCAAAGAGACAAGATCCGCCTGTTTTAATATTTCATGCTACATTGGAAAGGTGAAATTCAGCGAAGCACTATGTGAATCGGGAGCGAGCATCAATTTGATGCCTCTCTCAACTTTTAAGAAACTTGGTCTTAAAGAATCTCGGAAGAGTAACATGACAATCCAGCTTGCAGATAATTCCGTTGGAAGGCCTTATGGAATTTGTGAGGATGTTCTGGTCAAAGTGGATAGATTTGTATTTCCAGCAGATTTTTTGGTGATGGAAATGCAAGATGAATAAGGTAATGAGTTGCTTCTAGGTAGACCCTTACAGGCTATAGCTGACATGATTCTGGAAATGGGTAGAGGTCAGTTGACCATGGGATAGCAGATGACCGATTTGAAATCAAGATGCCAGCTGACTCACAATCATCACATGAGCAAGAAAAGTGTAGAAAAATGAGACACTTTGATCACAACATTTCCATTCGTTTAGGGAAACCATTTCTTAATATGGCTCACATCATGACAAAGGTAGATAAGGTAACACTTGTTATCATGGAACAAACGAAGGTGGTTTCTCTTATCAAAGTTGTGGGTTATCCCAATGATGAAGAAGAGGAAGTCCCACCATCTACTGAGGATGATGCTATAGCAGTCTCCATGCTTGACTCATACCCACAATTACCTCTTGAAGATTTCTTGTTCAACATCTTGGATGATTGGTTGAGAAGCACGTCATTGCAAGAATGTGTGAAGATGTTGTGAGTGCTTCCTTGCTACTAAGCCAAGCACTATGAATAACTAGGACCACTGCCACCACCGCTTCAATCTTCTTTGGTCAGCCCACCAGATCTAGAGCTAAAGTCATTGCCCCCACACTTGAAATACGCATTCTTAGCAATTGATGCAAAGCTACCAGTGATCATTTCGGCATATCTGAGTGCCACTGAGGAAGAGAAGTTGATGATTTTGTTGATGAATCATCGTGGTGCATTCAGGTGGTCGGTTTCTGACATCAAGGGGATCGCCCCTACTCTCTGCCAACACAAGATCCAGCTCGTTGAAGGAGCCAAACCTGGGATTCAGCCGCAATGTCACCTCAACCCTATCATGATGGAGGTCGTCAAGAAGGAGGTGATCAAGCTTCTCTCTCCGGGCATCATCTATGCTATTTCAGACTCTACATGGGTGAGCCCCACGCAGGTAGTCCCTAAAGAGGGGGGAATCGCGGTAACTCAAAATCTTTAGAACAAGTCTGTCACCACTCGATTGGTGATTGGGTGGCGTGTCTACATTGATTACCATCGTTTAAATTCTGCCACTCTGAAAGATCATTTTCCCCTACCATTCATTGATCAGATTTTAGTGCGGCTGGCTGGCCGCTCTCATTTTTGTTTTTTAGATGGCTATTTCGGCTATAACTAGATTTCCATAGACCCTAAGGACCAAGAGAAGTCTACCTTCACTTTCCCTTATGGGACTTACACATATCGTTGTATGCCTTTCGGTTTGTGCAACGCACCGACCACTTTTCAGCGTTGCATGCTTGCTATCTTTTCGGATATGGTAGAGCATTGTCTAGAGGTGTTTATGGATGACTTTTCCATCTACAATGCATCTTTTGATGAGTGCTTATATAATCTAGACAAGGTGCTACAAATATGTGAGGTCACACATTTAGTCCTCAATTGGGAAAAATGCCATATGATGGTTAGAGAAGGCATAGTGCTTGGACACAAGGTGCCTAGGAAGGGACTAGAGGTAGATCCAGTGAAGATTGAGGTTATTTCCAAACTACCCCCACCGAACTCGGTGAAAGGGGTGAAGAACTTCCTTGGTCATGCAGGGTTTTATCGTCGGTTTATCAAGGATGTTTCTAAAATCGCTAAACCATTATCGCAATTGCTTGAGAAGGATGTAGTTTTTGATTTCAATGACAAATGTATGCATACCTTTGAGGTTCTCAAGTAAAAGTTGATTTCTGCGTCGATTGTTCAAACGCCGGATTGGAGTAAGCCCTTTGAGCTTATGTGTGATGCATCGGATTTTGCCATGGGGGTCGTTCTTGGGCAACACCTTGAGAATAAACCCACAGTTATTTTCTATGCTTCTAAGACTTTGAATGATGCCCAACTTAATTACACCACCACAGAAAAAGAATTGCTTGCCGTGGTTTTTGCATTCGAAAAATTTAGGCAATATTTAGTGGGGTCTAAAGTTGTGGTATGGACAGACCATGTCACCATAAAGTATTTAATGGAAAAGAAAGATGCCAAGCCTAAACTCATTAGGTGGATCCTACTCTTGCAAGAATTTGACATTGAGATTAAGGATAAGGTAGGTATTAAGAATGTGGTTGCAGACCACTTGTCTCAGTTAGAGCGGGTAGATGAGAGAGATACTAACATACCCATTATCGAGACCTTCCGGGATGAGCAAATCCTTTCTATCCAATCTAAGGACCCATGGTTTTCGTGTATCATAAATTATCTTGCATGCAAAGAACTTCCAGATGATTGGACTTACCAAGAGAAAAAGAGGTTTTCCCATTCTCTGAGATATTATTTTTGGGATAACCCTATTCGTTTGAGATAGTGGTGGGATGGAATTTTATGCAGGTGTGTACCCGAGAACGAATATGATAGTGTGCTCAGTCACTGTCATACATTGCCCACCGACGGTCATCATGCGAGTACAAGGACGATGACTAAGGTATTGGAGAGTGGCCTTTATTGACCCACACTTTTCCGAGATGCCTATGATTATGTGAGGAGGTGTGACTCATGTAAAAGGGTAGGTAACATCTCAAAGTGGAAAGAAATGCCCCTTAATGTGTTTCAAGAAGTTGAGGTATTTGATTTGTGGGGCATTGATTTCATGGGACCCATTGTGTCCTCCAATTCTAATTTATATATCTTGCTTGCTATTGATTATGTGTCAAAGTGGGTAGAGGCAATACCCACAAGGACCAAAGACGCTGCGGTAGTGTGCAGGTTCATGAAAGAGAATATCTTTTGTAGGTTTGGTGTGCCACGAATGATCATAAGTGATGGTGGTACCCACTTCACGAACAAGAAATTCACTACACTATTGGGTAAATATGGGGTAAAGCATAATGTAGGTACCCCATACCACCTGTAGACACAAGGCCAAGTGGAGGTGTCTAATAGGGAACTCAAGAAGATCTTGGAACGTGCAGTGGCCTCTTCCAGGAAAAATTGGAGTGCACAACTACCGGATGCACTATGGGCATATAGGACCGCATTTAAGACATTGATAGGCACCACACCTTTTAGGTTGGCTTATGGGCGGGTTTGTCACTTGCTGGTGGAGTTAGAGCATAAGGCGCATAGGGTGCTAAGGAAGCTAAACCTGAACATTGATGATGTAGGGAGAAAGCAGATGCTAGAGCTGAATGAGTTGGACAAGCTAAGGATGAATGCATATGAGAACTCAAGGATTTACAAGGAGAGGAGAAAGCAAATTCATGATCGCCACATTCAATTGCGAGTTTTCAAGAAGGGTGATAGTGTGCTATTGTTCAATTTGAGATTTAGGTTGCATCTCGAGAAATTGAAATCCCACTGGAGTGGACCCTTTGTGGTTGAGGAGGTGTGACCCCATGCTACTATCATGGTGAGAGATGGTGCAAGAACATTCTTGGTGAATGGTCAGAGGCTAAAGCACTACTATGGGGAAGACTATGCAAGGAAAGTGCATGAGATCAAACTCATGGAACTACAAGAGGAATGAGGAGCATGATTGCATCTAGCCCAAGACGTTAAATGAGGCGCTTGTTGGGAGGCAACCCAACCTTGGTAGCTTACATGGTTATTTCTTGAAATTTTTCATATTCCTAGGTAGTTTTCATTCATTTAGCACTTAGTCTCTAAAAATGATACCCTGATATGTTTGTTGAGTGTGTAGGCTGGGAAACGGTCGATACCATCGATGCCTAGGTCGATGGTATCGAAATTGGAACAGTGAAAAATTCTACCGAAACTTCATCATGTCAATACTATCGACGGCCACATCCATGGTATCGAGACGGGAACAAGTAGAAAGATGGTAGATGTCGATGGTATCGAAAGGTCGTCGATGGTCGTGAGATGTCTGCAGATTTTCAGACTGGTTTTTCTCAATAAAGTCGATAATATCGACACCCTGGTCGATGGTATCAACCCCCTATTAGAAGGAGCACCGCCAAACCCTCGCAAGGATCAGAAGAATTCACAGGTGCCAATACTGTCGACATCCAGTTGATGGTATCGACGGACACGTCCACGATCCACACGTTTCCATCAACGGTCCACAACGTCGATCTGAGGGCACAATCGATGGTATCGACACCCCGTCGCTACCATCGACGCATAGACGATCTGGGCCCCCACATCAGGCCATCACCAACCATCGATTGTAGCAAGCCACAGATGTCAACATCCGTCGATACTATTGATGGATGTGTCGATGGTATCGACGCACCAATAGTAGCGGTGATTGACCCTTATAAAAAGGGAGGTAATTCTTCAATCTAAAATCACATCCTCAGTGCTTATCCTCCACAACCGAGCCCAATCACTCCAAGCACCCGGGAGCAACCGAGATCACCACCGACGATCTTCCTCGCACATCTTCTTCGGCTTCGCGGATCTCCATCTTCTCTGGGTACCTCAAATGTCTTATCCAAGCTCCATTCTACTTTCTCTCTCTCACTTGTTGTCTGTGCAACAATGGTGAGATCTGGAGCTTTGTCATCCAGGGCGACACCACCTGCCCTACCTGCCCCGCAACAAGGATTAATTTCTTGTCTTTCAGAGGAGAGAATTGCCAGACCCTGCTTTCAACATCAGGTCTGGCCAAAGCTACAAGTGGCCTATCATTGATGTTGATGAGGATGAGGAAGAACAAGCTAAAGAAGTAGAAGTTCAAGTTGGCGACGATGCTGAAGAAGAGGAGGAGGAAGCCACCATTCCTCTTCGACGAAGAGTTGCTCCACGAAAGAGTCCACAACACTATGGAGCTTCCTCTTCTTCGCAGGCACTGCCACCACAACCCTCTCAAGGTGGAGAGGATATCTATTCAATGTAGGGGATGTATACAATGTTGCAGGATATTCAGCAGATGCAACACCAGCATACCGCCTCTTTTGCGGGAATTCAAGAAACAACAAATTGGTTGTTCAAGAATCAACAAGCAATTTACGAGAATGAGAGCCTCCTCTTCACCAACCAAGAAACTATCCACAACAGGTTGCATAGGATAAATACACAACAACAGTCGTTTTACGACCACTACTGGACCCCGAACTTTTTTTGGAGGATACCCACAGCCACCACTGATGCCCCCATATGATATGTCATTCTAGGGGCATTATCCTTCTTGGGATCCTAGTGGCCACCAGTACCTACCAAACCCGCCAATGGAGCAATAAAGGGGTATCACTGTTCCACCTCATAAGTTAGGATTTTGACTATGAGACCATTGTCGAGTTCAAGCTTAGGGGGGTGTTGGAACAACATCTATCTTTTTTTTTTATCTTTTATTTGTTTTTGCAATTTTTATTTTTCTTTATCTTAGTTTTCTCAATTGCTAGATTTACTATTTTCTAAGATCCACTATCTATCTAGTGTAATCAGTGGAGTCTAATATAATTGCATGTCATCTCATTTTCTCTTGGGGCTTTGTGAGCAAATGATTTTTAATGAAAAATCCTTAAGCAATTGTAAGTTTGTCTTGTGAGAACTTGAGGACATTACTTGTGAAACTAATTGGGTAGGTCAACTTAAAAACATATGAACATGATTGTGTATCTATATGGTTCATGTTAAGAGGATTGATATGGATGTTGAGACTAAACCAACCAAATGATAACGTGACTTTAATTTGAAGTGAGAGAGAGAAACCCCTTGATTAATTGGTACACAAGTCAGTAACGAGGGCCATATAATTTTATCTGAAGGTTCTGTCAATTAGTCTTGTGATCTAATCCACTGAAATTTCATTCACTCTCCACCATAAGAACTAGAGCACATTATTGTCGTTCACTCTTTGATGATATTCCATGTAGATACGTCATGCATTCCAGTTATTTTTGCATGTTTTGCACAAAAATGGAAAAAGAAAGATATAGAGTAATTATACATGCACATTATCCTTAGGTGCATGTCATTTAGTTGCATAATTGTCATAATAAAGTGCATTCGCATCTTTTGAGCATATAGTTGTACATCATGTGTGGTATGCTCTTCTGAAAAATTAAAGGTGTTGAATTTGTTCCATACCCTCCGAATAGAATGCATCAAATGTGCCAGTTATGTAAAAAAAGAAGGAAGTCCAACAAATAATGCATTACCATTTATGGAAATGAGGTTTTAAAAAATTTGAATGAACAAAAACAATAAAAAGAAAGAAAAAAAGAATGAATAAGAGGGAGAAAGGGACATGTTCTCACCTGCATATTAAGAAGAACAAGCACATGGTGTAGTTTTCTTAGATATTCCATCCCACTTTGAGACGGAATGATAGTGCATGCACCATTCCACCAAAAATGTAGCATTAGGGCATTTTCATTTGCATTTGCAGCATGATAGGTCAGTCATTTTTGTTTTTGCATGATCGACTGTATTGTGCTTCCATTTCTTCCATAGCCACCCATTCCATCCATCAGTTTCTCTAAGTGGTAGGCCACCCATGATATTCTCCTCATTCATGTATATCAGGAGATCTTCTTTCACTTAGATGGTAGTTTGGAAATGAGCAACATAGATAGGAGATCACAAGATGCACCAAGCCTGAACCTGAGGATTTTATTATATTACCTGCTTTACTTGATAGTGTTCGTGATCTTGGGATGGACTTTTCTTATGAATGATTATTGTCGCCTGAAGGGTAGTTGTCATTCTGTGGTTGGTAAGGGCTGGTATGTGAATTATAGGCGGGAATCATATTTTGATATCAATTTTGTAATTATGTTCTTTAGTTGACCCTCTCAATCAAATTTAAGTTTTGTTGCTCGAGGACGAGCAAGATTCTAGCTTAGGGGAGTTTGATGCAGAGAATTTGAGTCGCATTTATAGGCTGGTTTCATACTTGTTTTGTGTGGTTGTGTCATTTTATGACAATAATAGCGTGATTCATATTACTTTAGCCTATAATCATCATATGCATCAAGTTCGGTTTATTCTATCTTATTTTGTATAAGTTATCAGAATTCTTGGATTTAATTTGTGTTTCTCTCTCTATTTTAGGAACTTTGTATATTTACACCCGTCGATACCATCGATGGATCTGTCGATACCATCGATGGATCTGTCGATACCATCGACATGGCGTCAGTGCCCAGGCTGGAGGGAGAGCATCCAAGTCGATACCATCGACCAAAGCCATTGATGGTCTCGAGATTGCTTCAGCGGGAATTAAGGAAAGTCGTCGATACTATCGACAGCAACATCGATAGTATCAAGAGTTCACAGGTTCTAGTGACGGATTCCTTTGTTTTTAGCGTCGGAAGTGCATCTTAAGGTGTCGATACCATCCACACCCTGTTAATGGTATCGACGACGTCAGATCAGAGTTGCGCCCAGAATTGCCATGATCTAACGGCTGCGATCTTTTGGCGGTCGTAAGTCATGCCTATACCTAAGAAAAGATGGCCAGACCTAAGTATCATGTTCTATTTCATTGCACGAGTCCCAGAGAAGAGGAGAGAAAAGAACAGAGCCCAGAGCTACGCCCCAAATGTTTCCAGAGCTATAGATGGACAATTCTTCCGCCGGAAGGCTGCAGAACGTGCTTCTTGCACTGAGGATCATCTGGATCTTCTCCGTTTCAGGCGTTACATTATAATTTCATTTATCTCTCCATGTTTCCCTCTTTGTTCTCCATGTGTACTATTGAGTTGAACATGCGGGGATAATTCCCTCTATCCTTAGGACCGGGAGTAGCCCGGAAAATCACTTTATGACAAGGTTATATTAAATATCATAACTTGTCTCACTTTCCCTTGATATGTTATTGTGTTTCCATTGCAATTTACTATGCTTGATCACCGTAGTCAATTTCTAATACTGTTAATTACTTTTGATAGAGAATTAGTGGTTGAAAAGGCACGATTAACACATCAATCAATAAATTCCTTAGACAAGGTAATGTACAATTAATGGTGGATACTCAGAGAAATAATCAAATCACTTAGATTTAGGGTATAAGTTACTACTGGCGTGGAACTGACCTAGAACTAGGTAGTGAATTGTATCGCCGAAGCGATCAATTCTGACTACGGGCCATAATCAGGGAAAGGGAACGAATTGTGTTAATTGTGTAGATTTGCATATAGTGAGACCTCATGGTGAAACCACAATCCTAAGGATTCCCATTAATTTGATTAAACTACACATTTAATCACTGCTCGCTTTTGTTTTTCTTTTTACTTTGTTTTCTTTTTAAAACCAAACAATCAACTTTTCCAATCAGTCTAGCTGATCACGACCAGTTAGTAGTAGTCTACTGAAATTTCCATTTCCCTGAGTTCGACTCGGGCCTCACAAGGCCTATATTACATTGATATGTGCACTTGCATTATACACACAGTAAAATCGTGTCATTCGTATAGTCATATGATCCTACCCAATGGTAGACCAAACATCGACTCAAGATAACTTGAAGATCTTACCATGAGATAGACCAATAACTTGGTTATCCATCTCTCATAAGTACTCAAAGATACAGAGGAGGACTTGGATATGAGCTAGTTATGCACATTATGGTGATAGCCATAGTCACTTTATAGTTGCATGAAATAAAAGTCAACTGATCAGTTAATTTCAATCAACGGGTGAATTCTCAAAAATCACCGTGAAACTAGAGTGATTATCCATAAACGTAACCACATACCTGATTTGATGTCTCAAAAGAAGCAAGATATCCAAAACCAACTAGATTTCCAATCAAGCAAGATATGCAACCAAATCAAGCAACCCTTGATCCTAAAAACATGTGTAACACCTAACTTTTACCATCACATCCCAAACAACTCCTTATTGACTTGGGACACCTTTCGAAGGTTGCTAAGTTTCATTAGGATTCATTAGGGTTTCTTAGATTTATATCTCAATTTTCATCCTTTTTAAGTCAACAAACCCTAAAACAACTTTTTTACTCATAAAACCCTAATTACTCAAATTATACACATTAGGGGTCATTTATCCTCAATCTAGCTTAGGATCATCATATCTCTGTTTTATTCATGTATTTTCACCATTAAAACCATTAAAAGTCATAATTACCAATTAAGGTTTCTAATCCCATTAATGTACTTTCACATACATGGAACCCTAAATTAATCCCACTATGCACAAAGATCATCTTTTTAGATCTAAATCTTTATTTTATGAACAATGGGTTCATATTGGATTAAATTACCCAAAGAACTTTACCAAAACCCATTAACATCAAAATTAGGGTTTTCCTTTCATAAATTCATTAAAGGTTACAACTTTAGTTGTTTTTCAAATTGTAAACATATTCAAGCTTCAATTATATTTTTATTGAATTCATCCAATTCTCCTTATCCAAATTCATACATCATATGTCTTCATTAGAGCCACCAATCATTAGTTATGATTTTAGCAAGATAATTATTGTTGCACCTATGAGATTTCACCATGTCAGCAATACGGCCCCTTTTCCTTTTCCACGTGGATTGGGCTTCCATGAACCACTGTCGGCCATGTGGCAGCCTACCTTACATGAGCCTCGCCTCCTCTCCACGTGGGAAATATGCTTTTAGCCCCGCATCCATGAGTTCAACATGTGTTATCGTTGGGGGCACGATGGTAAAACCATTGGACCTCATCTTCTCCCTCGTGAAGTTCCTAGCACACTGAACAACACTGAGCCATGGTCAACACCATGGTTGACTTTGCACATGTTGCCTCCCCAACAGTTGGTGAAAACTGTCACTCCTTCGCCATGACCCACCGAACCCATCAGTGGTCTCAGCTTCACTAGAGCTGGCCAGAGCCACTGGGACCGCTAGGAGATACCTCGACTAAGAAGGTGTAACTCAGAGAAGGTGAAAGACATATGTAGGTACGAAATTGATTTGGGGAAATGAAACACGTAGTCCACCGGAGTCCCAGGGACACAATTCCAGTCTCAAAGAGAGGGTTATATCCCTTTATATAGATCTAGGTCAGGGGTCGATCCTGGATGATTTGGGGAAAACCTCCCTAGTCCTCCATAGGTGGGGAAACCAGGTATGATCAGGTCTGGAATCCTCTCCCGATCTCATTGACCGAGTTTCCAAAATTGTGCATGAACTAGATCACGAGAGAATCCAGAGAAGGCCAAACTTCCTTTGTTTCCCATTCCTACCCGAGGTAGAAGATGACATAGGCACGAAGATGATATAGGCACCCTTGGATCATAATTCAACGTGTGCCATGTCGCACTCCTTCTTAAATATGAGATATAATATCAATTTAATTAGGAAAATAAACATGACATCATTGGTTATCCTTCTCACTTTTAAAAACCTTTGAAAAATCATAATTTTGAATCCATGCATGCTTTTAATCTCAAATTTTGAGGGAGACTCATCAATGACTTAATCTACTTGTGTGAAAAGTTTGGAGTCATAATTTGAAAGAAAGAGAGACTTTTCTTCATATGCAAGTTATTTCTTAATAAGGAATAATTTATTCATATTTTCTCTCTCCTACTCTTTTATTCTCTTTATTTGGATTCCTTTTACCATGTGGATTCGAAACCCAATCCATAATGGCCTTTTATACATCTTTCTAGAGAATTCTACCTAATTTTCACCATTATCCTTATTTCTTTTACCTTTTTAATATTAAGGGATTTCTTTTGTCTTTTCTTCCCTTTTTGTTACATTGGACTCACTAACTCATTAGGATCCATGAAATCATATATTTAAAGGGAATATTATCAAAGAAATCCACTCGTTACACATAAATCATACAATTTTCATAATCACACATTTATCGGAGAAATTACATTTCAAACCCTATAATACGAAATAAGGGGTTGTAACATTCACATACTTTTTGTTCCTCACATGTTTTGACATCATTATGGATGTATTAGTTCTTTGGGGATCCTTGTTACACCTTGGTTTTAGTGGCAACATCTCATTTTGAGAATAGGGTCGGCATGGATGCCTTATGTCTTTGGTTGACCCTGAAGTGTGTTGATTGATGAGACCACCTTGTACTGGTGGTCGCTAAAGTTTTGTATGTGCTCTAAAGGCTTGGTGGTCACCAAGATCTATTGTGTTACCTAGGGTTGGCATTCAATGAGGTTCCTAACCCCTCTTGGTCACCAAGATCCCTAAGGTTAGCGACCGTATACTCTTTTTATTAGTTGGTCGACAAGATCTTAGAAGTTTTTTGCTTTTTTTGGACTAGTTTGGTTTGTTGGTTTTCTATTCTTGTCTCCCTAGTTGCATGGATGAGTGTGGTACTTGCATGGACAAGATCTCTTTGACACATGGCAGGCTTATCTTGACACCTACCCCCTTTTCTCTCTCTCCAACCCTAAGTTATATTAGCCCCTCTCCTTGCATGCAAGAAACAAGTTTATAGACCTACTTTTCTCTCTCTTCTTCCTTGGTTGCTTCAATCTACTTCCTTCTTTATTGATGGAGAAAAAGGAGCTCAAGAAGGAAGAGCTTAGCAGATCTACCTTGCATACTAATCTAGGGTTTGAATCAACTCTTCTTGTGATCATTTGGTACTTCCATGCTCTTCTTCTTGGTCTTGGTAAGTGAGATCTCTCTATATAACTTCATTTTCTTTACTTTCCTATCCTCTTGTATTTCTCTTCTAGTCCAAAACCATGGTGTTCCATGGTAGTGGTTGAGTTAGAACTTGAAGAAAATCTCTTTCTTTCTTCCTTGACCTAGGGTTTGCTCCATTCTTGGAGGTGGAGCTAGCTTGTCTGAGAGGAGTGCTCAAGCTAGGATTTCCTGTAGGTAAATTGGGAAAAAATATAGGCAGTAAAAAAAAAGATTAAATTCATGTTTCCCAAAACAGCAAGATCGGATCAACAATAATGTATCTAGGAAGGAAAAGTTTGCAAGGTTATACATGGTCTAGGAGCAAGTCCAGTGAAAACTACCCTTGCAGTAGCATCATGCTTCTTCTTCTTCACGCAACAAGATGCTCCTTCAGCATCAGCAACACTCGAACAATCATCATGAACAACCACCTCCACGGACGATGGTTGATGATGTCCTCCAAGCAGCAAATGGCGACCTCCCACATCTAGAGTAGTCCACGTGAACCACCAATAACTCCACATTGCGCTACCCAAGAAAACGTGAAGGATTTGTCCCCTCGTGTCGACGTACTAGTCCCCGGCATGCTCTCCCACAATTGATCCTCAATTTTTCTCCCCCTCACTATCCCTCCCTTTAAATAGGTAGGACTTTCTTGGGCTCTCTATTAGTTATCACAACATGAGAGGACAACAATTGTTAGAGCAACTGATTATCAATTGTATGTCTTGGGAAGCCCCTAATACCCCTCTATTTATAGTATGGGTTAAGGTCAGGGTTCCCAGTTGATGTGGGAGTAGAAGGGTCCCAAATTATGAATCTTCTAGAACTTACACAGTTTGAAACGGTTGTCACACACTCCCAAATGGTCGTTTGATGAAATGGCCATCTCGCATAGTGAAACGGTCATTTTGCAAGTCTCCTATTCTGAATCAATTTGATAATCTTTGCTTGATTAATGCTAAACATGAAATCAACATCAATCCTTTTTCCAATCGAATTGTCAACTGATCTGGGTGGCCTGGGAAATGAATCAACCATCACACATAGTGCAACGATCGCTTCACATGTCCAATTCAGGAAAAGTTCAACCAATATTGATTACAATGGACCTGACGCTCCAACTAATCATCTCAACACTTGAATTGGTATGTTTAGAGTTTGTATAGTAAATTTTGAACCTCAGTTGTTTTATTGAATACCTAAATACCTTTAGTAATCAATATAAAAATCATTCATGAATAAACACCTTTAATCCAAGTGTATCCTATGGGTGTGACCCTATAGGTGCATAATCACATTGGTAATGAATGTCCATAACTAACTTATGACATCACAAGTAAAGAGTGGTGCCTAGCCACACATCATTGCTACCCAAGTGGTTCAGAAAGTTGGATAACAACTTGAACCTACAATTAGTGATTAGTGTTACCATGATCATATAATTCCTTTGTCTCTGATATCTAGATTGAACTCGAGGCATGGAATCATCATCCTCTCAATGTTCATTCCAAGTTCCTTGAACTAGAGTAGACTTTCTAAGATGCATGTGAGCTCACATATCACATATTGAGTCACATGAGTATGACCATACATTTCTCAGTCTGACTTATCAAGAGACCCTGGATATCAAAGTCTTGTAGGAGGAAGAATCCCATCAACATCACTCACAGTCAGTCCCCATGTGTCACAATTACCCAATCATCACCGTTATGGAAATACTTATTCAGGGTTACGTTTGATGATGCCAAAGTATACCAAATGACATGTGATAAATGTAGTGACTTCAGGTCGGAGAACCACATTCACTACTATCACTATGAGAGTTGATTTTAACTACCATTCCATGGTCTCCATGTATCACTCTCATGGTGGGTATGTCTGATACATTATTCTCTAACATGTACATGTGTGCTTGACTTGATACCACATATACTGACTAATGAGACTTTGTAATCAGTCAACACACACTCTATTCTTATGTATGGCTGTCGTCTATTTTGCTTCCATAGTAATATCCGACTAGGGACAAAACAAGAATGTATGTACTCTTATCATACATATGATCTCATTGTCCAAGTCCTAAACGTGAAGACATATTTCATTGAGTACCATCATTCTTTAGACATCTACTATGTCTATGGCATCATATCATGACTGAGACAAACATAATAGATGTAATTACCTTTATTATTATCAAATCAAGTTTTGAATGCCACACTCCAATTATCATATGATTAGCTCTCGAGGCATATATACCAACAAACTCCCACTTGCACTTAGAGCCAATCACCCATGAATCCTATTCCAAGTGATCTTTAACATGTCCATCATGATTCTATTGTGTAAGAGATTTTATAGCGGGTTTTAGCAATATTTGTTTAAAGTCAGTATTTTGCAACTTTCACATCTCCTCATTGTATAGAATATCATACGAGATGGAAGTGACATAGTATGCTATCTAATATTCCTCACTTAACCAGTAGCTCCATTGTTGTCATCAATATTTCTACTATGTTATCAATGGTTGGAACCTCACACAAGTTAACCCATATGCATTTCTTGATCCATAAAGTATCCTCTGCCGTTCTCACGACACAGATATACTCAACTTATATTGTTGATTTAAACAACTGTCATTAGCTTGGAACCTTTCCAGTTTACAGTTCTCATTTAAGGTCAAACAAAATTTAGATTTCGATCATTAATTTGTTAGTTTGGAAGTTTGCATTGGTTAAATTTTTACTCCCAACTCTTCCTTGTTACCACAACCAAAGAACTAATCATTTCAATGCTTCTCAACCACTTAAGGATGTTCGTTATGGTAATCCAGTAAATCTCATTGGCATATGACATATACCCTCTCTTCATGTCCAATACATACGAGATTGCTAAATAGGCATATATATCCTCTCATCATGTCCAATACATATGAAATAACTGGATATCCTCTCATCATGTCCAATACACATGAGATCATTCTCTCGTCATGTCTAATACATACGATATAACATGATACCTAACATTGCATTCAAGAAAGATCCAATTGCAAATGCATATGGAATCTAATCCATGTGTTCCTGTTCTTCAAAAGAACTAGGACACTAGGCTCATGAGAGACTAACTCCATGAAACATGGACAAGTTTTCTCTCATTGAGTCCTACATGTTGAACCCTTCAACGTTTTACCAATGTATGTGCTCTTTCTTAGGTTAAGAGGGTTTCTAGATCTATCTCTATAGATCTTAATTCCTATCACATAGGACGCTTATCCTAAGCCCTTCATAGAGAAGGTACTTCCTTGCCAGGTTTTATCATTTGCAAGATAAAGACATTATTCCCCATCATTATGTGGAATATTAATATGCTCTCACTAAATCTTTTGAAATCATAGACTTCATATTCATTTTGACTCAAATCAAGCCCTTTTGGGTGGCTTGTCAAATAGTAGATTTGAGATCCAGATATACTTTCTTTAATTCATAGATTGTCCTTTGTATCTTATAGACTTTATTTGTAATATTGGATTTATAAAACCTTTAGGATGTGTCACGTACACATCCATATATTATTCCAAATAAAGAATGTGGTTTTAACATCCATATGCCAAATCACACTAGTCATAATGAGCTACAACCGCAAGCATAATCCTGATGGATTTAACCATGGTAATTGGTGAAAGACTTCATCATGTTCAACATTTTGAACTTGTTTGAAACTCCTTGCAACCAATCTACCCTTCCATGTTGGTCTTTACTTTATGGGTTTTACCCTTTCAAGTGTTCCACCAAGGTCATACCTTGTTGGTTTACATGGAGTCCATCTTGGATCTCATGGCCTCAGACTCTGGTCCCTCAATAGCTTCTAGGTTGTTGACTCGTCATCTATGATCAATTCACTGCCCTTTCAAAATTACAAGATATCATAATTTTTAAATTCAAGGCATATTCTACTAGAACTATGAGGTTCTTTGTTCCATTAGGAATCTGAGATTCCATAATAACTTGTGATTCTCCATGTTCCTATTGCACCTCTTTAGGTTCAATGTTTTCTTTTTTGTCTTGAACATTTCGAGTTCTACTTTTACTCCCACTAATTCCATTGGAACTAAGTTCCCTTTAGAAATTCAGCCATCCTGGAAACAAACACTTTTTTGTCAGACAAGTATAAAAGTATTATACAACAAATAGCATTCACATGATTTGTGGACAAATACTTTTATAAACTATTATCTTATGTAATCTTTCATCCCTAAATCACAATAAAAGACATAATGGGACACTTCCCATGCCATATCTCATATGGTTTCTTTTGAACCAGCTTAGATGGTACATTATTTCAATGTAAAGCATGTGCCAAAAGGAAATTGGAACATAAACTAGATTTTACATATAATTGCACCATGACTTAATAGTGTGTAATACCTTCTTACTGATACACTTTCATTGTGTTTCTGGTGGAGTTCATCATGATCCATTATCATGATCTCCCAGAAGATACTCAAACTCTTGGTTTTAAATATTTCAATATCGATAACATCGAAGTATCTTAATAATTTTACCAAGTTAGTTGCATACTTCATTTATAATCTCCTTAAACACTTCAAGAGATTCATACTTGTATTTCGTTAAATACAAATTTCCATATCTACTGATAACATCAGTAAACATATAATGAGGTACTTGCAACTACCTTTAGCATTTATTCTAAAAGTTATATATAAATCAATATGTATGATCCCTAATAGAACAATAGTTCTCCCATTACATCTAGTGAACATGCTTTTGTGATTTTGCACAACAAATAAGATATGCATGTCTCTATTGGTTCAATAACCAAAAGAGTCTAGATAACCATAATATGGATTCTATATATGCATTTCTCATTTATGTTCTCTATATGACAATGTTATAGACATCTTTCATTCGAGTCATTAAGTCATTCGAGATATGTGTCATACACATTTGTCTTTACAGCTATCAAGTACATTTTATGAGACATAGGGCATTGCCATAAAAGATCATATGTTCGAAAATGAAATATAATATTCTTGTCACACAAGACATATTGTTTTCATCAATGGCAGGTACACAATAGCAATTCACTAATTCTAATATGTGCCCATGAATGAGAACTTCCAACTATAGAGGCAACAACCCTTGATCCATACAATTCTATCTTACTTCTTCTCAGGTCCTGAAGTAGAGATCTCTATCTCCATCTTCTTCTTGAGATTCTCTCTAAAGAGGATAGTTCCTTTCCAATTTCCAAACATGCGACAACGAATGGTGGCACTTTCTTGTGTTTATCCCTTAAGTGAACAGTACATATTCCTTTTACACTTACCCTTCTCCATATATTGAGTGCAAAAGACTTGGACTTTAGCTTAGCCTCAGAACTCTTCTTAGTCGTGTCTTGTCCCTAGGACTCATTTCCACTGATCAACATCATTGATTTGTCCGTCTTCTTTCTTGTTTATCATCTACATGCCAAGCATTTGATAAAATGACTATATGATTTGTGCAATGCTTGCATAATCATATCCAAGGTCAACCCTTGACCTAAGATAAATCCCAATCACCCCACATGCCCAATCATATAGAGGACATGGGGTTCTACTAGACATCCCTTTATCAGTTTGCACTCGAATAACACTTTTAGAGACATTATACCTTGTTTGATTTACAAGATTTTTAAGATATGTTGCCATCTCGAGAATGTCCATGTTTTCATGTTGCTCATGAAACTCATAATTCATACAAAATAGCATAAGGTACTCAAATGTGTATGGCATCATTGTCATGCTTCCAATAAGCATCCATTTCAGCCTTAGGTGTATTTGCAGTGGGTCCCTCCGGCTTTGGTCTTTCAAGGACATAGAGATTTCGCTCAGGATAGAGAACACTTCTCAAAAGTCCTAAACAAGATGCCAAAGATTATCCTATTTTGTCCTTCTCATGGACTGATCACAATAATAACATGTTTGTGTTTTACATTAGTTTCTACAAAGAAATATTGCAACTTTTAAAAACATTTTTTATTTGTTAAATTTTATAAGTTAACAATATTAATTAGGTTTTTAATTATTACTGCTCATACTATTTTTTTTTCAAATTGATAATCCTCATGTATCAATGTGGAAGATTACATCGTACAATCTTCTAGTAAGCCAAAATTCAAATCAATTGCATCAATACCCAAACAATGCTAGTGCTCATGACCAATTACTAAGGTAGGAAATGTTTTCCAATTGCATCTCATACAACTCTTGGATAGATGGCGTGCACAACTCTTTATCACAAAACATCTACATGCTTCTAGGAACTTAATCCTATTAAGGTCACCAAGTTAAGTCTGACCCAGAAGCCAACACGATAGAATATGCACCTTGTTAGGGCAGACCCACATATCTACCATCACACTTCCACGATATAGATGTGTGCCCATGCTTGGTCGATCGAGATTTTCATGTTTGCTGTTTATGTATAACATCAAATAATTAATATTTAGATTGAGGGAGATATAAATACATATAGATATCAAATCACCACATACCTATAGTTTGTATCATATACATGCTATAACTACAAATGACAACATGCAATAATTAAAACACACAAGCGATGGTTATGGCCATTCTATTCTAATTCCTTGGAGCCATAAGGAATTACTACCACCTAAGGTCTACATCATATGTAACATGTTGTTGGTGAAGATCTATGCTCAAACCAATCTAGGTTGTATTGGGTAATATGACATTAAAAAGGCAGCGAAAACAAAAAATTTACTGACATATTTTCCATTAACCAGCAGATCGCATCAATAACTATGCAATGGAAAGGATGGTTTCATGAAGATATACCTGGTCCTGGATCAAGTCTAATGACAATCCTCATTGATGTAGATGCACACTCTATCTTATAATGTGTCTTTGTAACTACTAGTTGCACTGGAACTCATCTGATTGCTCCTCCACAGACAACACATTTGAACATTGTTGTATGCAGCAGCTCCTCTCATCATGAATTGCTGGCTGATTTCGTCCTCTTTAGAGATGGGAAAAGGCCACATCACCTCTAGATAAGTCCACGTGAACCAACTAGAATTCATGTCATCCTTCTAGAACAGACATAAAGGAGTTGTCACTCCCATTGGTGCACTAGTCACCATCCTTCTCTCCCCCCACAACAATGATCGTTAGTTGTTTCTCTCCCATAGCTATCCCTCCCTAGTCAGGAAGGACTTTCTTGGGCTCTCTTAGTTACCACAACCAGAGAGGACAACAATTGTCACAACAACTGATTCTCATTTGTCTATGTTGTTGTTCTCTAGGAAGCCCCAATACCCCTATATTTATTAGCCAGTTAGGGCTAGGGTTCACGATCTATGTAGTAGTGGAAGGGACCGAAAGATCTCAAATTTTCGCAACAATTCTAGAAACTTCACATCCCATGATAGCCAAAATGATCATATGGAAACCCAGAGGATCATCTGGAAGGTAAGATGGTAGTCTTGCATTGCAACACAGCCGTCTCTTCTAGCACTACGAGACAATCACCTCACACTGCAAGATGGTCATTTTGTAGTTTCCTAATTTTGTACATATGTCAACAATTCAATTCTTATTAATGCATAACATGACATCAACACAAATCCTTGATGCAATAAAATTGCACCCTAGAAATGATTTTTTGGTGCAGACAAGACGGGCCTCTCACACCATGCAAAAATGTCATCTCACATAAGCATGATGGGCATCTCGCAGCCTGAGTCAGGTTGAATTTCGGCCAATGTACAATGCAATCAGCCTGACACTCCAAATGACTGTCTCAATACATGAACCGATAGTTTGGCAGTCCAGTCAGCTGAAATATTGCATGAATTGAATGTCTAAGCACTTTAGTAATCAATCCAATCATCATTCAAGATCAAACTCCTCTTCTAGGAGAGCTCCTATGTGTGTGACCATATAGGTCCCATATTACATTGGAAGCTTGACTTTATTAATAATCAAATCATTTACAAGTTATGCCATTACAATCATCATATGATTGGATCTCTGGGCATACATATCAATAGACTCCATTAGCACTTAGAGACAATCACTCATGAATCTTATTTCGAGTGACCTAACATGACCATCATGCTTGGTGTGGTGAAAGTGATTTAGTCAAGGGATCAACAACATTGTCTGTAGTTGGAACTCTGCAAATCTTTACATCTCCTTGATGTACGATCTCTCATATGAGATAATACCGCCTTTGTATATGCTTTGAGCAATGATGTGATCTAGGTTCCTTAGCTTGTTCAATAGCTCCACTGTTGTCATAATATAGCTCAATTTCATAGTTGATGCTTAGAACGACCCCAAGTTCATAAATGAACTTCTTGATCCATACAACCTCCTTTGCTGCACTTGATGCAACAATATAATAGGTCTGTGTTGTAGAATCGACAATTGTATCTTGCTTTAAGCTCCTCCAACTTACAACTCTATTGTTTAGGAAAAACACAAATCCTAATTGCAATTTATAATCATCTTTTTCAGTCTAGAAGTTTGCATTGGTGTAACCTTTTACCACCAACTCTTTCTCTCCATCGTAGACTAAGAACTGATCCTTAGTCCTTCTCAAGTACTTGAGGATGTCCTTCATGACTATCCAGTGATCATCACCTGGATCTGACTGATATCTACTCATCATTCTCAAGGCTTAGGAGACATCTCAACTAGTACACAACATCGCATACATGATGGATCCAATTTCTGAAGCATATGGTATCATACTCATGCACTCCCTTTCTTTACAAGAATGGGGACATTGAACTTTAGAGATGATAACTCCATGTAGCATGGGAAATTTTCCTCTCTTTGAGTTCTCCATGCGATACCTCTTCAACACTTTGTCAATGTATGTGATTTGACTTAGTCCAAGAATCCTTCTTGATCTATCTATATAGATCTTTATGCCCAAGATGTAGAATGCTTCTCCCAAGTCTTTCATAGAGAATGTATTTCCAAGCCATGCCTTTACCTTTTATAAAGTAGGGATGTCACTCCCCATCTATAGTATGTCATCTACATAAAATATGAGGAATACTACCATGCTCCCATTAACCTTCTTGTACACACAAGGTCCATCTTCATTTTGAAAAAAACCAAACGCTTTGACTGTGTCATCAAAAAAAAGATTCAAACTTTGAGATGTTTGCTTCAATCCATAGATTTACCTTTGTAACTTACATACTTTATTTGCATACTTTGAATTTATAAAACCCTCAGGTTGTGTGATATACACATCGTCAAGAAGATTCCCATTAAGGAATGTAGTTCTAACATCCATTTTCTAAATCTCATAGTAATGATTAGCTGCAATAGCAAGCATGATCCTAGTGGACTTAACCATGTCCACTTGAGAAAAGGTTTCATCATAGTCAACACCTTGAACTTGTCTGAAACACTTTGCAACCAATCTTCCCTTACAGGTTTGTACTTACCATCCATGTCGATCTTCTTCTTGAAGATCCACTTTCACCCTATGGGTTATACCCCTTCAGGTGGATCCACCAAGGTCCATACCTTGTTGGCATACATGGATTCCATCTCAGATTCATGGCTTCAAGCCATTTCTCAGACTCTAGTACCTCAATAACATCTTGATGGGCAATTGTCTCATAGTCTATGACCAATTCACTACCTTCTTGAGTCACAAGATATTCATATCTCTCAGGTTAAAGGAGTGTCCTATTAGATCTGTGAAGTTCTTGTGTTACTTGAGTAATTTGAGATTCCATAACTTGTGAGTCTTTTTATTCTTCACGTACCTCCTTAGGTTCAATGTTTTCTTGCTAGTCTTGAACTTCTTCAACTTCTACTTTTTTCCCACTGATTCCTTTGGAAATCAATTCATTCTCAAGAAATACAACATTTTTGGCAACAACAATATTGTTATCAGTTGGTTATATAAGTATTATACCTTTGTCTCTTTGGTATATCTAACAAAATAACATTTATCAGACCTAGGGCCAAGTTTTTTAGGAAACATTTTCCTAACATAAGATTCACATCCCCAAATATTCATAAAAGACACATCGAGACGTTTCCCGTGCCATATATCTTATGGTGTATTTTGAACTGAAATAGATGGTACCCAGTTAAGTGTAAATGTGGCAGTTTCAAGATCATACCCCCAAAAGGTAGTTGGAAGATTAACAAAACTCATCATTGATCACACCATATCCAGTAATGCATGATTCCTTCTTTTTGACACACCATTATGTTGTGGTGGTCCAGGTGGAGTCCATTGTAATACCCAGGATCTCTGAAGGTCCTCAAACTCTTAGCTTAAGTATTTTCCACCTCAATCGGATCGAAGTGCCTTAATACTTTTTCCAAGCTAGTTCTAAACTTCATTCATAAACTCTCTGGATTTTTCAAAAGTTTCTGACTTATGTTTCATCTAATAAGCATAATCATACCTACTGAAATCATCAATTAAGGTAATGAAGTATTGATACCCACCTCTAGCTTTTTCTTCTGAAAGGGCCACATACATCACTATGTATGAGTCCTAATAGATCACTACCCTTTCACTGTTTCCAGTGAAGGATGTCTTTGTCATCTTTCCCAACAAATAAGATGCATTTGTCTCTATTGATTCAAAATCAAAATATTCTAGATAATCGTGTTTATAAAGTCTATATATGTGATTCTCGTTTATGTGCACTAGATGACAATGTCAATGGTATGTTTTGTTTGAGTCATTGAGTTTTTGTCTTTTGGTATTTAAGTTATATACTCTTGTCTCTAGATCTATCGAGTATAAACCATAAGACAATGGGGCACTGCCATAAAAGATCCAATCTTTACTAATAGAACATATTCCATTCTTTATAAGAAATTCAAATCCTTTCTTGTCCAAACAAGATGCATCTATTATGTTCCTATTAATGGTAGGTATGTAATAGCAATTCTCTTACTCTATCACTAGCCCACTTGGTAGAGATAACTCATATGTTCCAACTGTGTTGGCAGCAACTCCTACACCATTTGCAACTAGAAGAATTACATCACCTTTCTCTAAAGGTCTACTTCTTTTCACATCCTTCACATTTGAGAAAATGTGTGATCCACATCCGGTATCTAGTACCCATGATGAGGAAGTAGTAATGTTAACCTCAATAACTTATGTACCAGAAGTAGAGATCTCAACCCCTTGCTTCATTTTCTTAGGTTCCCTTATCATTTTCCTTAATTTGAGTGCAGAAGACTTGCATTTAGCTTAGTAACAGAATGCTTCTTGGCTTTTTCTTTGTCCTTGAACTCAACTTTGCTAATCATCATCACAGATTTTTCCATCTTCATGTGTTCTTTGAAACTTATGAAAATATCAAGAAATTCTAATAGTAGTCTAGCCATGTTACTCAAGTGATAACACTCACTAACCTGGCTATATGATTTAGACAATGATTGCAAAATCATATCTATGGCCAACTCCTGAAAGGAATTTCCAATCTTACAAAGTATTCATATGCCCAATCATATTGAGCAACCAGGTTCTATTGGATCTCCCTTTGTCATTTTGCACTCAAATAGAGCCTTAAAGACATTTTACCTTTCATGCTTATCATGTTGTTTATGCAACTCATAGTTCATATAACCTAGCATTAGGTTCTTGATGTTTACAACATCATTGGCATGCTTAAAAGAAGCATCCATATCAGTCTCAAGAAAATTTCGAGTGGATACTAGCACTGATGTTTCAGGAACTTACAGAACATTTCTCAAGGTCTTGAACCAGTAATGGAAATAAATCTTATTTTATTCATATGATGGCAATGATTGAGTGTTTTCTATTTGATTCTATAAGAGAAGATTTGTATTTGTCAAAAACCATTTTTTATTTGATTTGATTTGAACAGTGAATATTAATTAGGTCTATAATTAACTATTTCTCCCACTATTTAATCAAATTGATAGCCCTCAATATCAATATGGAAAATTGCAGCGTACAATATTCTAGTTGGACAAGATTTTGATTTCATCAAAGTCATGAGCCAGCTAGGGTTGTCACCCACAACCTAATTCTATATGGTAGGGAACTTTTTCCATTGCATCACATGCAACTCTTGATAGATGGCATGCACAACTCTTTGTCATGGATCATATGCATGCTTCTAGGTACTTAATCCAATTAAGATCACCTAGTTAAACCTAACCCATAAACCAACACAATAGACTATGCACCCTGCTAGGGCATACCAACATATCTACCATCACACTTCCACGAGATATACAACACACCACGCTAGGGCGTGCCCAAGCTTATCCGATCAAGCATTTCATGTGTGATTCTTAAGGAGAGCATCCAAGACTTACTAATTTAATTGAGGGAGGTTGAGTAAATACATATACTCTATCCAATCACGACATATATAGTACATATCATATACATGTTATATCCCACAATAAAAACATGCAATAAACAAAAGTGATGGTTATGGTCAGCCTAATGTCATTCCTTGGTGCCACAAGGAATTACCACAACCTAGGTCTACATCATATGCAGAAACATGTTGTTGATGAAGATCCATACTTGCCAATCGGGGTTGACTAGTTCAACCTTTGATCTGGTCAAATCACCTCTTGTCCGGTCAGTTGGTCACCTCCATCCAGTTATCTGGCTCCTCCAAACAATCAGTTGGTCTTCATGTAGCTGATCCTTTGGATCCTCCAAATATTTGTCTTGTCTGGTCCTTTAGGATCCTGGTGGGCCCACCAGCCGGTCCTCTCGGACCTAACATACAGTCGTCTCAACATTGCTAGCCGGTTGGCTCGGACCCTCTAGTCGGTCGGCTCGGCTCCTCCATGTGGCTGGTTGGCGTTTTTCTTCTTCGTCAAAACAAGAAATTAAAAAATTCTACTCTTACATAATTATTGAGAAACCTCAAGTTACATTAAAGGGGAGAAAAGGTAGAAGAGAATAATACTTTTACATTAGGTAGATAAGATAGAGGCTCAGTTCGCAGACTGAGATAAACATGATTAACCAACCACACAACCAAGCACATATAATAGAGGTTATTGGTCATAACCACGCTACACATCCAACATCTAAACTCACTTTTAGGGCAACGCATATATATATATATATATATATATATATATATATATATATATATATATATATATATATATATATATATATATATATATATATATATATATACATATATATATACATATATATGTATATATACATATATATATGTATATATATACATATATATGTATATATACATATATATATGTATATATATACATTTATATATGTATATATATACATATATATATGTATATACATATATATATATATATATGTTTTTTTTGTGTGCTCCAGAGCTTAAGTTTTATTAATATATATATATATATATATATATATATATATATATATATATATATATATATATATATATATATATATATATGTATATATATGTATATATATACATATATATATATATATATATATATATATGTATATATATGTATATGTATATATATATGTATATATATGTATATATGTATATATATATATATATATTTGTATATATATATGTATATATATGTATATATGTATATATATATGTATATATATATATATATGTATATATATATATATATCTGTATATATATGTATATATATATATATTTGTATATATATGTTAATATATATATATAAATATATATTTGTATATATATATATATATGTATATATATATATATATATATGGATATATATATATGTATATATATGTATATATATATATATGTACATATATATATATGTATATGTACATATATGTATGTATATATTACATATACATACATACATATATATATATATATATATATATATATATATATATACGTACATATATATATGTATGTGTATATATATATATATATTCGTGTTGGTTATTATGCAGTCTTTAAACGTACATGCACTTCAATCAGATTAAATATTTGCATCATATTTAATAAAAAAATCGATAAAACCAAAACTGGATCATATCGATTATCTCAAAACTTAATTAATTGACATAGAATTTATACCACTGTTGGGAAATACAACATCAAATAGGAAGCGAAGAGTAAACTTTTCTTGACATATTTCCCATTAACCAACAGATCACATCAACAATTATGCAATGGAAAGAATCATTTCATGAAGAAGTACCTGGTACTGGAGCAAGTCCAGTGGCAATCCTAGTCGATGTAGATGTGCACTTTGTCTTGCACGGTGTCTTTGTAGCTTCTAGTTGCACTATGACTCATCTAACTGCTCCTCCACGGAGAATAGACTCGAGTGTCATCATTTGCAACAACTCTTCTCGTCAGGAGTGTTGGTTGACATCACTCACCTTAGTGACTGGAAAAGGCCACCTCACCTCTATAGAAGTCCACACAGACCAACTGTAACTCCTAACATCATTCTAGAACAGACAGGAAGGATTTTCCCCTCCCATTGGTGTACTAGTCACCAACCTGCTCTCCCACAACAATGATCCTTAGTTGTTTCTCTCCCATAGCTATTCCTCCCTAGTCGGGTAGGAATTTTCTTGGGATCTATTGGTTATCACAACCAGAGAGGACAACAATTTTTAGAGTAACTAGTTCTCAATTGTCTATGTTGTTGTGCTCTTAAAAGCCCCCAGTACCTCTCTATTTATTGGCAGGATTAGGGCCAGGGTTCCCAGACTGTACAGGAGTGGAAGGGACTGGAAGATCTCAAATTTTTGCAAAAATTCCGAACACTTTGCAGCCGCTGACAACCAAAATGGTCATCTTGCAACCCATATAGTCATCTAGCATGCGAGATGGTCATCTCGCACTATGAGATGGTTGTTTTGTAGTTTCCCACTTTTGTTATGTAAATTGGCAATTCAATTCTGATTATTGCATAGCATCACGTCAACAACAATCCTTAATGCAATCAAATTTCATTCTCAAAATAGTCATTTGTGTAGACAAGATGATAGTCTTGCACCATGCAAAATGTTCATCTCACATAAGCGAGATGGGTGTCTCATAGCCTAAGTCAGGCTGAATTCCAGCCAATGTACAATACAATCAGCCTTATACTCTAAATGACTGTCTCAACACTTGAACCTATCATTTGGTAGTCTAATCAGTTGGTTTGTTGCATGAATTTAATACCTAAACACTTTAGTAATCAATCCAATCATCACTCAAGATTAAACTCCTCTTCTAGATGACTTCCCATGTGTGTGACCATATACGTCCAATATTATGTTGGCAGTGAATGTCCATGACAACTTATGACATCATAAGCAATGAGAGGTGTCTAGTCACACATCATTGCTACCCAAGTAAATGGAAAGTTGGAGAGAAACTTCAACCTACTAGTTGTGCATGGTGATATAGTGTTTGTATAGTTCCTTTCTCACTAATATCCAGATTGAACACAAAGCATGGATATGTCATCCTCTTCACCATTTAATCTATGTTTCTTGAACCAGAGTAGACTATTTGAGATATATGTAAGCTCAATATCATCTATTAACTCACATGTAAATGGCCATGTATTTATCAATCTCACTAATCAAGAGGCCTAGGGGATCATACTTCAATAGGAGGGAAAAATCCCATCTCTATCACTCACAGTCAGTCCCCATGTTTCATAGCCACCAAATCATCATCTTTATAACAACTCATTATTCATGATTGCGTTTGATGATGTCAAAGTGTACCAAATGACATGTGATGAATGTAGTGATTTCAGGTCTACGAATCACAAACACCACCATCACTATAAGATGTGATTCTGACTTTCCTAGTTTAAGTTTTCATGCGTCACTCTTACAGTGGGTCTGTCTAATACATTGTTCTCTAGCATGTCTATGTATGCTTGGTTTGGTATCGCCATATCACGACTAATGAAATTCTGTCACCAACCAACTCACACTCTGATCTTATGTGTTATTGTTGTCTATTTACCTTCCATAATAACAACTGATCAGGGACATAACAAGAATGCATATACTCTTAACATTTGTATGATTTCATTGTTCAGGTCCTAACCTGAAGACATAAGTCAATGAGTAATATAATTCTCTAGACATTTATTATGTATATTATTATCTCAAAAATTGAATGAACAAAACAAATTCGAAGCTTTCCTTTGTTAATAATAAAATCATTTACAAGTTATGCCATTACAATCATCATATGAATGGCTCTCTGGGCATACATACCAATAGGTTGATCGGTGGAACTCTTGAACCAGTCGTATCGCCTCTTGGTTGCTCAGTTGGGCTCTTGAAGTAGTTGTATGGTTCTCATGTCCAAACGGCGTCTAGACATCTCCAACCAGTCAGTTGGGCCACTAGTCCATCAGTTTGTCATCCTTTAGTCTGGCATCCTCGGTCCTCTAGTCGATCGGTTCATCTGATGAGCCGGTCATCTCATCTTGTACAAAAATTCATCTAACAATGATACATAAATTTAAACTATTCTATTTCTTATTACATTGTAAAAGGGAAACCTTGAGTTACATTCTAGGGGAAATAGGAAGAAGAAAATTAATTTACACTTGGAAGAAAGAGAGAGGCTCGGTACACAGACTGAGTAACAACACGAATTTATAATCACAACATGCACACAAAGATATGGGGTTATTGGCCATAACCATGCCTCACATCCGCCATCAAAACCGATTTTAAGGTGACCATGTAAATTGCATATATATATATATATATATATATATATATATATATATATATATATATATATATATATATGTGTGTGTGTGTGTGTATATACATATATTAGTTTATGGTGTTGTATGTGGAATTTAATCAAATATGCCCATTAATCATTTTAATATTCACATCGTATGAAATAAAATAATAAAAACTAAATCCAGTCATATCAATTTAAATCCCAAATACACCATAAATTGACGGGGCTCTGACACCACTTTAGGGAAATTGGCATAGATATAGGTAGCGGAAACAAAAAAATTAAATGTGTGTTTCCCAAAACAACATGATCGCATCAACAAAAATGTATCTAGGAAGGAAAGGTTTGCTAGGATATACCAGGTCCTGGAGCAAGTCCAGTAACATTATACTTGCAGTAGCATCGTGCTTCTTCTTCAGGCATCAACACACACCTTCAACAGCAACAACTCTCGAACAATCGTCACAAACAACCTCCTCCACAGATGGCAGTTAACGATGTCCTCCAAGCAGCAGACGATGACCTCCTGCCTCTAAAGTAGTCCACGCAGACCACTAGGGGTTTCTACATTGTGCTACTAGAGCCAACGGGAAGGATTTGTCCCTTCCTATCAACATACTAGTCATCGACATGCTCTCCCACAATAGATCCTCAATTGTTATCTCCCTTGCTATCCATCCCTTTAATGGGTATGAATTTCTCGGGTTCTCTATTGATTACCACTACCAGAGAGGACAACAATTTTTGGAGCAACTGATTCTCAATTGTGTGTCTTAGGAAGCTCCCAGTACCACACTATTTATAGGAGGGGTTAGGGTCAAGTTTCCCAGTTGATGTGGGAGTGAAGGGTCCATAATCATGAATCCTCTAGAACTTGTGCAGCATGAAATGGTCATCTCAAACTCTGAAATGGTCGGTCGGTGAATGAAATGGTCGTCTTGCATAGCATCATTTCACAAGTTTCTTGTTCTAAATCAATTTGGTAATATTTGCTCGATTGAAGTCAAACATGACATCAACATCAATCCTTGTTCTAATCAAATTTACAACTAAACCCGGAAACCTGGTAAATGAACCAGTCATCTCACATAGTGAAATGATCATTTCACAAGTCCATTTCAGGCAAAGTTCAATCAATATTAATTCCACTTGACCTGACATTCCAACCAATCGTCTCAACACTTGAACCGGTCGATTCAGAGTCCAGTTAGTGAATTTTGAACCTTAGTTCTTTAATTGAATACCTAAACACCTTTAGTAATCAATCTAAACATCATTCATGAATAAACTCCTATAATCCAAGTGTATCCTATGTGTATGACCCTATAGGCCTAAAATTACGTGATTAGTGTTAACCCATCAACCCTACAATCCATAACTAACTTATTACATCAAAAGAAAAGAGTGGTGCCTTATCAAACATCATTGCTACCCAAGTAATTCAGAAGTTCAAGAATAACTTCAACCTACAATTTGTGATTAGTGTTATCGTGATCATATTTCCTTTGTCTCTAATAACCAGATTGAACTTGAGGCATGAAATTGTCATTCTCTCAATGTTCAATCCATTTTCCTTGAACTAGAGTACACTTTTTGAGATGCAAGTGAGCTCACATATCACATATTGAGTTACATGAGTATTTCCATACATTTCTCAGTCTTTCTTATCAAGAGGCCCCAAATATCAAATTCTTGTAGGAGGGATAAATCACATATACATCACTCACACTCAGTCACCATGTGTCAGAATTACCCAATCATCATCGTTATGGAAATCCTTATTCATGGTTACATTTGATGATGTCAAAGTATATCGAATCACATGTGATGAATGTAGTGAATTCAGGTCTTAGATCTACAATCACCACTATCACTATAAGAGTTGATTCTGACTACTCCATGCATCACTCTCACGATGGGATTGTTTGATACATTGTTCTCTAACATGTACATGTGTGCTTGACTTAATATCACCTATCATGACTAATAAGACTCTATCATCAGTCAAAACACACTCTAGTCTTATGTATTATTGTCATCAATTTTGTTTCCACAGTAAATCTGACAAGAGACATAACAAGAATGTATGTAGTCTTATCATACATATGATCTCATTGTCGAGATCCTAAATCTGAAGACAAATGTCATCGAGTACCATCATTCTTTAGACCTCTACTATGTATGTGTCATCATTTCTTGACTGAGACAAACAAAATCAAGAGTTATATCTCTCGATGGGATATGGGTCTCACCTCGTGGGTCACCACATCTTATTAGGTGTACGTCGGTAATGTGGTTAGGATCATAGTGTTGAGGAAGAGAAGTTTTGAGAGCAGTAGGAGTAGAAGGTCGAATAGTCTTTAGTAGAGTCCTAGAGTGGTCCCTATACTCTCAAGTCCAGGCATGGGATGTTTTGTAGATGATATGTATAATGACTTGTTTTTTTGGTAGTGTTCCTATGTTTTTTATATGGCATGTATATGTGGAACATCTCTTTTGTATACATGTTGCGGTTGATGCCACTAGACAAACATGTAAATATGTGATATGGTATGTGATGTGATATAAGTTGTTGAACCTTTGTGTAATGTTTTCTACACATGATGCTAATGTTGAAATCGGTTTTAGTTTACCATATTTTATGGCAATATAAATGCTTAGTTGTTGATCATATGTTTTGTTTTTGAGTAAACTCATTTAGTGTGGCAGTGTGTCACAAGATGAGGTTGGTATCAGAGCTTTAGGTTCTCTAAGTCTACAAGGATATATGACTAAAGGTTTTGTGTCTGTTCTTACGTAATTCAACACATTTGATTATACTTATGCTTTTGCTGATATGTCTGGAGAATGTGAAGAGCATGCTGAGAGTAGTTATGTCTCACCAGGATGTGGCTCTAGGAGGTAGACATGTGGCTATTGAGTGAATTAGATAGAGCTAGAATATCCCATAGTGCCATAGTTTGACCCTACAGACATGGAAAATCCTACTTTTCAATCCATGTTCAGACAACTCAAGGCGACAATTACACATATAGTAGATAGAGCGCTTGTACCTCAAGTTATCACATTTGTCCCTAATGTGCAATCTTAGGGTTTCAGGAAGATATTTGAGAGGTTGACTCACATGTAGGAGTGGTCGAGTATGCGGGTACAACAGACCCAACTGACACTGATATGTGGTTAACGGAGCTTGAGAAGGCATTCAAGATACTCAATATTTTGAAAGAGGACAAGGTCAAGCACTTTGTTCACCTATTGAAGGGTAGTGTTGGCCACTGGTAGGCCATAGAAGAGGAGAGGAGACCTATAGTTGTGGTAGGTTGGGAAGAATTTAGGAGGGGGTTCGTGAGTTGATACTTCCCCAAGACATATATGCATGAGAAGACGGTGCATTTTGAGAAGCTACAACGTTCCATGACTATCAATGAGTATGAGTCAAAGTTTATGGAGCTTTTGAGGTTCTTTCCTCACATGTCGGCAACATAGAAGGAGAGTATATAGAGGTTAGAGAAGGGCCTAAGCACAAAGTTCTCTATGAAAGTGTCTGCTATAGATAATAGAGAGAGGTTCTCTATCGTTGTGGACTCATTGAGGAGGATTGAGAAGTCTTCTATCGAGAAGCATAAAGTCAACACTAAGAAGAGGTCAGCTCAGTTGCTGTAGAGATCGGCTTTCTCTGAGTCGAGATTAGGAGTGTCAACACAGTGATCCCCAAGTAAGGGCAAAGGCCATAGTTTTCTTCCAGTAGGAGCCTGCAGTGTAGCAGTTGTTGTAGTGAGACAACCATCTAGGCCATAGTATGATTCGAGGACTTGTCACAAGTGTGGTGAATTAGGGAATATCAGGTGAGCATGTCTGATGAGGATGAAGAAGTGACACAACAGCTGAGGTAGAGCTAGCAAGGTTTGCTGAAGCAATAGTTTAACAGTGGTGGTGGTAAGGATGCAGTCAAATGTAGCAGGTAGGGTATTCTAGACCAGCTAGAAGAGGATAGGGACAACAATAGGCAAAGGGTAGATTCTATACTATGAGTCATCTTGAGGGAGTGGTCAATCTGCAGGTCATTACATGTCAGATGGAACTTTTCAATCTTACTATATGCTTCTTATTTCGTATCTATTTAGGTTGACCCGGGTGTAATCACTCTTTTATCATAAGAGAGGTAGTAGATAGTTGTAATCTGCCTATTCGTAATAGATCTGATAGACTTTGTCTAAAAACCCCTTTAGTTGGTTCCACTGTGTTGAGGGAGGTGTGTCCATCTTGCATTCTTTCTTACTCGAGACGGAACATTCAAGTGGGACTTATGCCATTTGATATGAAATATTTGATGTGATCCTAGGGATGCATACCTTGGAGAGGTACAAGGTTGTTTTGGAATTTAGTTCTAAGGTGGTGATGTTCCATGATGGAGATGTTTTGTGGATCTTCCAAGAAGATAAGAAGAGTCTTCCTACTTGTTTGATGTCGGGTATGACAGTGTAGAGGATGATGAGATATGGGTGTAAGGCCTTCTTGGCACATGTTGTGGATACGAAGGGGAGGATTCCTATTATCCTTGAGGTACCAATAGTGCGCGAGTTTGACAATGTCTTTCTTGAAGAGTTTCCTAGTGTCCCCCCACCTAGAGATTGTCTGTGTGATCAATCTTGTTCCTAAAATTGCAACCCATAGCATAGTCACCCTACAACATGGCACCTATAGAGATGCATGAGTTGAAGCAATAGTTGTATGAGATTTTAGAGAATGGTTTCATGAGATCGAGCACTTCCCCTTGGGGTGCTCCCATGTTGCTTGTTAAAAAGAAAGATGGTTCCATGAGGTTATGTATAGACTATCGACAGTTGAATATGGTCACGATAAAGAACAAGTACTCGTTACTAAGGTAGATGATATGTTTGATCAATTGAGAAGTGCTAACATTTTCTCAAAGATTGATCTGAGGTCAGGATATCACCAGTTGAGGATCATGGAAAGTGACATACCCAAGTCTGCTTTTAGGACTAGGTATGGTCAATACAAGTTTTTGGTTATGCCGTTTGGGCTAACCAACGCGTCAAAAACTTTTATGTATCTGATGAACAGAGTGTTCAGCCCATATCTTGATTAGTTTCTGGTGGTGTTTATTTATGATATTCGGAGATACTCCAAGGATAGTTAGCAGCATGAGCAACACCTTTGCCAGGCTATGACATTGCTGAGGCAACATAGGTTGTATGCCAAATTCAACAAGTGTGAGTTCTAATTGATTGAGGTGTATTTTCTATGGCATGCCATATCTACTAAAGGTGTTTGTGTGGACCCTAAGATGGTACAGTTAGTGATGGAATGGGAACAACCCAAGACACCAATCAAGGTTCAAAGTTTCTTTGGTATGGAAGGTTACTATAGGATATTCATAAAGAATTTCAGTGTTGTAGTGTTACCACTAACCAAGTTGACTAGGAAGGGTGTCCCTTTTTTCTGGGATGACAAATGTTAGTGTTCTATCTTGCAGCTAAAGTAGAAGTTAACCAGTGCACTAGTGTTGGTTTTTCTAGAGAAAGGGAAAGGCTACATCTTCTTTTTTGATGTGTTAAAGAATTACTTGGGATTCATGTTGATGCACGACAAGAATTTGATTTCATTTTCTTCATGACATCTTATGAAACACAAGGAGAACTACTAGACATATGACTTGGAGCTTGCAATTGTGGTCCATGCCTTGAAGACATGGAGACACTACTTTTATGGAGAGAAGTGTCATATCTTCACCGACAATAAGAGCAAAACATGAGGCAAAGGAGATGGATGGGGTTGATCAAAGAGTATGATTGCATGATAGACTACCATCCAGGGAAATCAAACGTGGTGGTTGATGCATTGAGCTGGAAGTCATATTTGGCATTGTCTGCAAACAAGGCATAGTTACACTCTATGGTGTGCCATAAGTGATACATGTTGGTGTCTCTTCGTCAGATGAACTTACAACTAGAGGTTTCTTTATTAACAAGCTTGTTAGCATAGTTGTGGGTTAATCCTACATTGATACAATAGATCCAAAATGCATAGTGGAATGATACCATGATATAGAATATCAGGGCAAAGTTTGGCAACAAGAAGTATGATGTCTTTCATGAGTCAGAGGTTGGGACCATTTTCTTTCACAATAGGAAAGTGGTTCTAAATGTTGAGGTCCTGAAGTAGATGGTGCTTGAGGAATCTCATTCCTTAATGTATGTGATGCATCCTGGCAGTACCAAGATGTATCACAATCTGAAGGATCTGTATTGCTAGCCAGGTTTGAAGTGTGATGCGGAAGAGGTTTTTGCTAAGTGCCTAGTTTGTCAATAGGTCAATCTAGAGCATCAAAATCCCACGGGAACGTTACATCCTTTTATAATACCATATTGGAAATGGGATCATATTACCATAAACTTTTTGGTTGTCCTTCCCAGTACAAATAATGGTCATGACACTATTTGGATGATACTTGATATGTTGACCAAGTCAGCTTAGTTCATTCCATTCAAGGTGATGTACATAGTGGAGAATTTGGCACAAATATATATATTGATGCCATGGTTTGTGTTCATGGTATTCCAATTACCATACTAGCTGATACAGATCCATAGTTCACAAGTCATTTTTGGGAACATATGCATACAACTATAGGGACACAACTGAGGTCTAGCATGACATTTCATCCACAAATAGACTGTTAGTCAGAAAGGACCATTCAGATGTTGGAGGATTAGTTGAAAGCATGTGTCTTGCATTTTCTTGGGAGTCGGGATGTGCACCTGAGTTTGATAGAGATTTCCTACAACAACTGTTATTAGAGGAGTATAAAATGGCACCATATGAAGCTTTGTATGGGAGATGTTGTCAGTTCCCACTTTGTTGGTGTGAGATAGTTGTGTATCAACTTTTGTCTTGTGATCTAGTACAATAGACTATATGGAAGATCAAGGTGATATAGCAGTAGTTGAAGGTAGCTTAGGATAGACAGATGTCATAAGATGATAACCTCCACAAGACGCTTGATTTCAAAGTTGGAGATTGAGTGTATCTTAAGGTCTCTCCTTGGAAAGGTGTACTGAGGTTTGGTAGGAACAGAATGTTGGCTTTTAGGTTTATGGGACCAAACCCTATCTTGGAACATGCTGGGAAGGTGGCATTCTAGTTGGCATTACCACCAGAGTTTCACATGTTGTATGATGCCTTTCATGTCTTCATGCCAAGGAAGTGTCACCTTGATACAGAGAAAATGTTGCAGCCTATGGAGGTTGAGTTAGAGGAGGATATATTGAAGGTCATATATTGATCCTGAACTAGAGAGTGAATAAGTTGAATAAGAATGATATAGCCTTAGTTAAAATTTTGTGGCATCACCATGGTGTAGAGTAAGCCACACGTGAGTTAGATATCGATATGTGTAGTAAGTACCCCTCTTTGTTCATGTAGGATTTCAGGGGCAAAATCCTTGTTATGGGTTTATGGTTGTAAGACCCATGACCTTGATTTCAGTTGAACATGTTTTCTTATTTTAATTAGATTCTTAAAACCTTAATCAAACCTTATGATGTGCTTTGATATCATGTGACAAACTTATGTTTCAAGTTTGGTCCAATTTGGACATCGTTTGAGCTAGTTATGCATATTTGTGCTTGTTTTGGACCTAATTGCAATTCTCCCATATCTTGGGTTTTTCTTGTAATTCGTCACATGCTTGTTATTACTCACATATTTTCACATCATGTTGGATTTAGTGTTATTTGGGGTGCCTTATTACACCTTGGTTTGAGTGGAGACTTCTCATGTTGAGATTAGGGTTTGCATGGATGCCCTAAGTCTATGGTTGACCCTAAAGTGTGTTAACCGATGAGACCATGTTGTGTTGGCATTTGCCAAAGTTTTGTATGTGATCTCATCGGTTGATGGTCTCCAATATCTCTTGTCATACCTAGGGTTGGTGATTGATGAGGTTCCTAACCCCTCATAGCCTCCAAGATCCCTAAGGCTAGCAACCATTTGCTTTATTGATCAGTTGGTCGCCAAATTCTTAGTTTACTTTTATAGACAAGTTTGGTCATTTGGTTTTCTTGTTTTTAATGCCCTAGTTGCATGGATGAATGTGGTGGTTGTATGGATGAGATCTCTTTGACACATGGTAGGCTTAGCTTGACACCTACTCCCTTTTCTCTCTCTCCAACCCTAAATTATATTGACCCATGTCTTTGCATGAAAACAACCTCTTTACACATATGCTTTCCTATCTATTCGTCCTTGGTTTCCTGGACCTCGTCCCCTCATTCTTGGTGGACAAGAAGGAGCTCAAGTTGGAAGATTCTGGCCGATCTACCTTGCATGTTGATCTAGGTTTTGAATCTACCCTTCTTGTGATAATTTAGTGCTTCCTTGCTCTTCGTCTTGGTCTTGGTAAGTGAGATCTCTCTCTATACCTTATTTTATTTGCTACCCAACCTCTCTCTTTCTCTTATTCGCTGAACCCATGGTGTTCCTTGGTAATGCTTGAGTTAGAGCTTGAAAAACAACTCTTTCTTACTTTCTTAACCTAGGGTTTGCTTTATTCTTGGAGGTGGAGCTAGCATGGATGAGAGGAGTGCTAAAGCTAGAGTTTTCTACCTTTCTTCTTTAATCTATCTTTCTTTTTGGAGTTTCCACATCACCTATATGGCTAGTTATATAACATTCTCCATGATTATTTCTTACTTCATCTTGCATGCACATAATCCTACCCTAAAACATTGTTCTAAGAAGAAAGATGACGTCTTCACCTAGGGTTGTGGTTGTATTATAGTTCTTGAGTAAAATAACTTTCTGAATGAACCCTAAATCCCTATGCATGAACCTTCTTTATTGATCAGAGATTTTGACCCTTGCATGCTTATGGAAACGATTATATGTTCCCTCTCATGTTGGTCACTCATTAGGGTTTTGGACTGATCTTTCTTCTTGAGATACAATTTGATGACCTTTCAGATTCTTTGTGGTAACAAACTTGTTTGGATTCTCAATGGTCGATGAGTTTTTGGACTCTCCATGGTCTCCAAGAGTTTGAATGCATGATGGTCTCTAGGTTTTGGTACTTATGTGATCAATTAGTTTTGAATTATATTTAGTCACTAAGTTTTACTCTAGGTTTGGTCACCAAAGTCTTAATCTTAAGTGGTCGCCAAGATTTGAACCTATGCAGTCGATGAGATCGGTATCATCATGATGGTAGCTAAGATTTTTATCTCTTAGAAGTCACCAAGAGTTGTAATTTCATCGATCGCCAAATTTCATGTCTTCATCGGACGCCATTGTTACCTAAAGGTAGTGCATTGAAGTGACATAACCCCATTTTCTGACCCTAGTGGTCACTAAGGCACATAACCCTAGTGGTCGCCAAGGTGTCTCTAACCTAAGTGGTCACTGTGATTTCCTAACCTAAGTGGTCGATGAGGTTTCCAGAAGCTATGGTCAATGGTTGAATTTGATAGTATAATCCTTGCTTGATGAAGGTGATAGACTTATGGTTTACCTATTAGAACCTGCGTCACTAAACGAGGTTACTCAAAACACTAAACATGATTTATCACTAATTAATCACATAGTCAAAAAAGGGGGTAATTAAAACCGATTGCAACATCATCACATGCTCAAAAACATTTGCATTGAAGCCTAACATCTTGCTTGTATTCATACTATGTCAAGAATCTGATACAATTTATTCCATGGTCTTATCCACCACATGTATACACAGGAGAATATTATCCATATATGCCACATAAATAGGCATAAACATGCTAACAAAAGCCAAATACGATTAAAACAACATATAAAAACTTTCCCGCCCGGACATGAGAGTACATGGACGACTCTAGGACATGTTAGACAAATAAACAACCTTCTCTAAGGCCCATCAAAAAATTTCTCCCTCGCTGCCATAGTTCTACTTTTAGTGTTGCCGATCACCTAAAAAGATGTGGTGACCCACGGGGTGAGACCCATATCCGAGCGAGAGATATAACTCTCAACACCACTTATTGATTACAACATGTTAAGTAATTAAATAGTTTAAGTAGATTAAACATGTATAACAAATAGGCTTAGAAGTAGTGATGATTTACAAAATAGATAAATGAGTATATAACAATTATCATCATCAGCCTGACTATCAACATATACCTTGTTATCAATATAAGAAGTTCAGTAGCATGTGCATACCTAACATCATAAGAAAGTCTAGTAACATAACATCTATATCATCATCAATAAGTCTAGCATCATAAACATATATAAAAATATTAGCAGGTCTAACATTTTGGGAAGATATACATAATAAGAAGGGCGAACAACATAAGAACAACTATCTTCATAAGCATGATTAGCAGTATAGGCATCTCTAATTAAAGAATCATATATAGAAATATAATCATAGCTAACAACATGTGATCACTAATGTCAAAATCATAGCAAACCATAGTAGTATCTATCAACTTAAACATGGCTATTGTATGTAATCATTTATAACATGAGCATGTCCATTACACAAGCATATATACTATATTTTAATGCACTAAACATCATCTTTATGTAAAGAGAGCAAACAAGGGTTATCATCCAATGTGAAATGTTGTGTATAACCCTAAACATATATGCTACACAGATGTAAAGAGAGAAAACAAGGCACTCAACTTGCTCCCCCACACATTCAACAATATGCACTTTGAGTATCCTACATGAATTACTCATTTCACAATCCATCAAATTCTTGCACTAGATTGGATCTATGGTACATGGAAACTACATGGTTAGAGTTCCACTTGATTAGTTATCACCAATTGGGTGAATTAAGGCTGTATCAAACAAGTGGTCATACAAACCCTAATTCACTTCAAGGAAGCATTGCTATATAATAGCTTCAGAAGATATAAAATGTGTAAGACATAATATCTCATCTCAACATCACAAGGTACTATTCAGTTTCATTCACAAGACCATTCTCATCATTACATTATCATCACAAGATATAAATCCTTATCACATTATCCCAGGGTATCAACCCTTGTCAATCATAAGAGGATTATACCTCATTCATGGGTCAACCATGCTTAAAGGTCATTAAGACCATCACATTATTTCTTAAAAGTTCATAAATATCTTTCCATGCCTTATAACAAGGCTTCATTAAGCATCACCACACATGTAATACACATACTCAGCATGATTTTGAATTAAAGAACTAAAAGATGTTAACAGGAAAGCATTGTAGGGTTATTTTACCAATTCAAAACATTCCTTTATTATATGAACATAGAAGGAAGCTAGATATGATTAGACATATCACAATTATAAAGTACAAGTTCAACATATGAAATCGTAAATCATAAAGCAATGATGACATCCAATTAACACACTAGAGTTAAAATCAATCACTAGGAAGGATATTCCATCATTATATTAATCATTCAAGAAATCATAACATGATTGACCACTATCATCCATTTGCATTAGGGATAGGTTTAACAAGATAGGTTACACTAAAGTTATAGTTCAACACTCTTACAAAAACCCTAACTCATTGCATCCCCATCGGACCATGGATGCACAAGGTGAAGCATCACCATTTGATCCCATACTATCCTCCGATATGGATCTGTTCATAACCCAAGTCTTTAACCATCACTTATAACATACTAGGGTTTCAACAACAATAATATAGTACTCCATTATTCTATTAACCATCCAAGGATACTGATTAATCACCATCAACTAATTGTATTAGGGTTAAGTGTCACTCTTTATCACATTTAAGTTACACATCCACATAGTATGGTGACTTATCAAATATATATATACCAGGGAAAAGGTAAGACTACAAGTCAAAGGCATTGAGCCATAGAAATCACATCACTAAAAGCAGCAAACCATACTATAGTCTTCATACTAAACCATTGGATGTTGAAACATCCAATGACAACCATTGGATCAGGTTCAACATTTCAAAACCATCGATAATGTGTACGTTCAACCCTTGAATCATTGGACAAAGAAAACCATCATATTATATCCTTAAAATGAGTCCAAAACTAAAATAAGGTGACCATCAGTTGTCAACAAAACAACACTAAAATGCATCTCCATCAGATCTAGCAAGGAAACCACTATCAGTTCTTATATAATTCTTGAAAATAGCCTAAAACCCTAAATGTAAGCCATCAATCAGAAGCACCTAAAATGAGTATTAAAGCAACCACCTTAGGGGAAAATAACCATTGGTTCTAGGTATTAAGAGGAGGCTAAAATCAAAACCAAGTGCCAACCATTGGTTGCCACAAGGGTCCAACCATCGGATGATGAAGCGAAGGGGAAAACAACCCTCATCACATTCAAGAGTCCATCATTTTCTTGGGTTAGGGTAACCATCGACCATTAGTCAACAAAGAAACATAAGCATCAATTCTAGGGTTCACTAGAGTCATTGAAAGATCAGCAAAGTAGTGACCATCAGTTGTTCATAGGTGCCAAACAATTAGCTACAAAAAAAGGAGGAAAACAATTTATTATCATACAGAAGGAACCATCATTTGATAAGTGCTTAGCACCATCAGTTAGTATGTAAGTAAGAAACAAGTCTTCCTCAACCTCTGGAAGGTCATACACATGATTTTTGGTTCATCTTGAATTAGAAACTAATCAAGGAAGAACATTAAAATTGAAACTCTATTCAAAGTTATCTTCTATATGCTTAGATCTTCATTTCAGAACAAGAACTTAAACAAGAAATTTACAAGTAATAAATAAACATGAGGAGGTTTATAAAACTCACTTCTGACTGGCCTAAATTGCACGTCCAAAATAGAGAAGATCTAGAGTAGTCGGACTCTTAAGATTATAACCCAACACTCAAGCCCCTGTACCTATTATACAGAGTCTGACGTAGTAATCGGGGTTGAACCACAGGGACATGTTTGGCAGGTGTTAAGTACATAGGGTCTCACACTCATACACTCTAGACAAATAGATGGGTTTAAGAGGCTGTTCCCTAAGGAACGACGGTGCTCAAGACAAAACAAAGAAAGTCAAAGGAAAGAAAATAACAACAACAGAAATGAGTACAAACTGTAAGAAACAAAGATAAGGAAGGAAACTCAGATCGGGTTTCACCTACTAAGGTCTCTTACCAACATGCAAAACTCACTCCCCTTCATATACTCCTATCAAGATTACAAGCAGTCATAAAAATATGTGTATTCCCTCCTCTGTCGAGATAAGGATAGATCTAGGATCTAAGGTGGCCTCCCTCTCGAGATAACCACCATACAACCACAAAACAAACCATATGGCCTTAAGCTTTGGCATTCCAACATTCTCATGCATTCATACTACTCCACAACATTAGATAAAGAAGATACTACTCTTTCGAGGTACCAATGATCAAACATCACAAGATGGTAGCTAAGCGTATAAGTGAAGCATTAAGAATAAGCATATGGAGATAATCTTGACAAGAGCATATATATATTCAAGGGGAGTAAGAATATACATGTTGGGAGAGCCTTAGTAGCTACTCCCAACCCAAGTTAAGTGTTTATCCATACATGTTAATAGGAAGCATAACGACTTTACAAAATGATAGATACATCACAACCACGAAGAGGGAACGGGTACAACATAACGAAGATGATAGATCTAGATGGAGAGAGAAGATAGTGATACACCAATATACTCCTAATCTAGACCTAGAATGGATGATGCAGAGGCTTCTTCTTCTTTTGAGGTAGAGGGTCGTCAGTCTTCACTCTCCTCCAACTTCCGCCTTTAGAGATCTGAGAATGATCTGATGGATGCGAGTGGCTATGGAATTTGGTAGCACTTCATGGTCCTTGATGATCTGATGATGTGACAAATCAAGTTGGGTGACCTATTTATAGGTGATGCTCGCCGAATTAACCATATAAGCCGAGATCGAGGTATGATCTTAATTGAGGCTCCCACTATGGTCAATCAAGGTCTGACCTCAGTCGAGGCTTGATCGGGGTCGAGCCTTGATCACGGTTGAGGCTCCCATTATGCTCGGTCGAGGCAGCACCTAAGCGAGGCTCCCACTATGGTCGGTCGAGACATGCGAGTCATAGGCTGTGACTGAAGGGAAGTGAGGCACCACGGTCACGGGGCATAGGGATGATTATGAGGGCTTCGACCGTGGTGGGGGTCTTTAGTGTTCGATGAGCCTCGGTTGAGGTGCTAACCACGACTATGTCTTGGTATGACCCTACATAATGTGGAAGAAGTGTGCGATTGAGATTCTTGGTATAAAGTACTAAAATATGCAGGAAAATTCTATAAAAGGTATGTTAGGAGAGACATAAAACACATGTAAAAATTGCATAAAATGGGATGTTATCAACTCCCCCAAACTTATAACTGAGCCTATCCTTATGCTAAGGGTAGGCCTGAAATCATAGCGAGAAGAGAAAAGTGTGACAAATTTTTTGCAAAAAAACTGAACATATCTAAGTTATCTCATTCTTACAACAAAACTCTTGTGGTATGTTTGTTCAATCCTAAAATCCCATTTCTCCCACTGCCATTTGGAAGTAAATATATATCCATCTCAACGACTTACCCCTTCCTATGTTAGGTTTCTAGCCATATTAGTACAACACCTCCTTAAGGGGTAGCTTTCACATTCTTCCTCTATTTTCAATTGGCTCTATGTCGGTGTGCTCGGGTAGGCTTCAGGCTTTAAGTGTTTTCCTCTTCTCCTAAATTTCCCTCATCTACAAACTATCGTAAGGATAGTGTTGACCCCAAGGGCTCCTGACACTAAGTAAAGTGGTTGTGTGAGGGTCGTTTATGATTGTAGCTGGATGAATTTGGCTTCAAGATTCCATTTACGGGCACGACATATCTACATTCATGAGTGCATCAATACACCGGCCGTGTGGGACCCTTTGGCATCTTTTGGGCACAACTCTCATTATATATATTTTTTTCTTTTCTTTTGGCTTTTCATATTTCCTCTCAGGTTTGGGGGAGCGGGTTTTTATACGGTCTTCTGGGCGGCCAAGCCTCTTTTCATCCCAAATTGGGGATAACCAAACTCAAAAAGGGTAGTTGTTTCCTTCTTGAGGGAAGTTAGGACGTTCTGGCTGGATCCTTCGAGTTCGGGTGGTTGGTCAGGAGTATGGCTCAGTGAAGTCCTCCATTTTCTAGAGGTTTCATAAGTGTAGGATTATTACACACAACATTTTATTATAAGAATGAGATAAAACTATATTGTTATGCTTCTCATTTTACTATTATATGCGTTAGTTGCCCATTTATTGCTCTCTAGAAACGGTAGTACCACAACATTTAGTAGGGGAACAGACAAATTCAAGGGCAGCTAGACAAAATTGTGACTCGTTACAAAATGTTGCAAAATCAATTTTGCGGGAACGATAATATGTACAAGTAAATTTTTGAATTTTTGAAAATTTGGGATGGAATTGTTCCTCTTATGCCCCTTTATGACTCCTCCCCCAAACTTATCATTCACCCCAAATCGGGGTGTCAAAATCAGAGTTAGATGTATAAATGAGCTTTCTTTATTGCTACTAATTGGTCTTGGTGGCCCACTTTGACTCGAGGAGCATGATGGCGTACACTCTGTGTAGTGGGTGGTATTGCTAATATTTCATACCCTCCACCTTCGTGTTCATCGTAGCTAGGGTCATCATCCAAGCCAGACAATAGAAGCCATAGTCGTTCGAAAAAGGCACCTGATAAGGGCTTCTGTGGAAGAACTGCGTCTTCTTGAAGTCTTTTCCTTCTTTATGCTTGTACTCTTTTTCGTGACTCTTCAGCATCCCTACAATTTCCTCAGCGCATGTGACTGCCTTTTCTTCTGTAGGTGTCTTTTCCATAGTCATGTTTGTTCTTTTATTCAGTGTGAAGGATGTGTTCAAGTTGTTGTAAGGTATTGTAGTCCTTGTAATGACTCTTACTACTAACAAAATCCAATGATTATCATGTAGAATAGGTAGGAACATGTAGTTTGGAAGAGATGTCCCAAGACGTTGTTGCAGGAATTCCTTTTCCGCCAACCTTTTATCTTTGAGGATGTCATCCACTAGAAGGAAGTAGGCCATGTGTACGTTTGGCATGTTGTCATTTAGCAGAGCTTGGTAAACCGAAATGGTGCTGACTGAGAGGTACACTCCTATTTTCAACGTATCCCAGAGGTTGTCCTTCAGCACGCAGATGCCACGCCTTTCAAAGATCGCCTCTGCTGGTGTGTCATCTTCCTTCAAAGATTTCATTATTAAATGTAGGGATTCTAGTGGTAGGCTCTCGCAGCTTCACCTATCAAAATCTTTGAAGGTTGGCAGTATTTCCCCAGACGGCCCATCTGGTTTAATCTCGAGCAGATCTTTTTCCTCTATTTCTTCTTCTTCTGGCTAGATTACTAGAGGTTGTTCGTCCTTCTTTTCTGCCACTCGAGGCTGCTTGAGCTCGTATTCTGGTTTTCTTTTTGCTCTGTCAAGTGTGTCAACTGCCCAACCCTCCTTCCAAGTTGTCACTCTAACAGGTTCTGTAGGATCGATCCACAGGGCCTTAAGTTCCTCTCTCCATGATTTATTTTTAGGGGGAGGGATTTATTGGTGAAGATGTTGTGGTATTGCGTTTAAAAGCAATGTCAGGTCATTGAAGAAGCGACGATCATATATAACCTCCATTGTATAGACACCACGCAACCCATTCAAATCCATGTAGAGGTCTTCCAGCGAGACTCCCTTATTGATGGCTTCCATCATTCGGAGCACTATAAAGGCGCAATCCCCTGTTCCAGCCTTTTCTTAGGGGACCTTTTTGTAGATGGAGAATTGGTTCCACATCCCTTATGTCTTTTGTCTGCCATTTGTATATCTATTTGCAGATTCAATGGCACCTTTAGTATATCCCTTGCTTCCTTATTTTTGTAGACTAGGGAGGTGTTGTCCAGTTCAGCTACGCAGTAGTTGAACACTATGGTTCATCTCTTGTATAAGTTGACGACAATCGATGCCCAGGGCTTTACAGTCCTTATAGGTTGGACCACGAATTTTGTTTCTTCCCTCCTCACTACACGTTGTAGCTCTATCACATCAGTAGCTTTGTCAATGTTATCGAACAGGAGCCCTTCTAGATGCATTGTTCCATTAAATAATGGTTGCACTTTATCAGGATGTAAGAACTCTTCAAGCAGGGTGGCACACAGTACTTTGAATAGCTTGTTATGTATACGTGCACATTTCAGGAAAATCCCTCTAAAGTATTCTCTATTAAGTGACCTGCCCTTGTTGTGATAGGCAATATCAGTTCCATGCAGGTTGTCATCTGGTATGTCTGCCAGGATATGGACATCTCTACATGTTATCTTTGATAATGTGGTCATGTCCATACTTGCCATCTTGCAGGACTATGGAGGAGCCACACCTAATTGTACATCATTGACTGGTGTGCTCTACTTTCTGACTCGCTCATTTGTGAAGAAAGAGGTGATCCCACATTCCTAATCTTCTGAGGTGTCGTCTTCTGCGGCCTACGTTGTGGTGCTTTTGTGGTTGTAGGTTGAACCCTTATTTTTGTCAATGTTTGGGTTGTTTCCTTGCCTCCATCCTTTGTGGACATCTCTATAGTTATGTCTTTTATTAGTTGATTCACTTCTGACGACTACTCTAGTTTGGCAGTATTGAGTGTGGCTAATGTTGCGGCCATTTTTCTGTCATAGAAAGAATCATCCTGCTCATATTGCTCTGGGTCTTTTAAGAAGTCATTGAAGATATCCATCCTGAATGTCAGGTCATCTAAGAAATTGTTGAGATCTTTTATTTCTCATGATGTGAGATCTTCTGTTGTGATTTTTTCTGCTCTGGCACTGACGACCTATTTGGGGTCCTCTGGAGCAGCCATATCTTCTTCTGGGGTGTTGTTTAAGTCGAAAGCCCTTGACAGTGTTTTTGTTTTCTTTGTTTCGTTGTCCTGATGAGTGTTTGAATGTGGTGGTGCCTCTTTTGCCTATGGTTCTGCCCTTGAGGAATTCTTCAAATTGGCACTTTTGTCTTTTGATGCTACTCCAGTACTAGTTCCACCCATGTCATCATCGTCTTTATCTGGGCTCAAAGGGCTCGAGGAAGCATGTGATGTTGAAGGGCTTGTTAGATGCCTTGTCTTCTTTCTCTGCCACCAGCCATCTATTTCTTGGCGTTCAACATCTAGCTACCGACGTTCTTCATCTTAGCACTAACACTCCTTCTTTAGGTCATCCAACGCTTCCCCGTACCCCTTCCACATTATCTCCTTGTCTTCTCTCATGGCATCTCGCTCCTTTGTGAGGTCTGCTATCTCCTCGGTTAGAGTCTTTAGAGCCCCCATCAGCACATTTTGAGTGTTCATTACCCCTTGCATGAACTGGGGAAGAGCATCAGTTCTATCATTTAAAGGTTGTACATGCGTAGTCAGTGTACACATGCTATAGGTAATATTCAAATTTAATTTAGAAGTTTTCTGCATGTGTTGCCAAATGGCATCAAACTTATTGCCTAGTACATCACTAAACATGTACGGGTGGTGTTGTTATTGCTCCACTGGTGTTGTGGATGCTATGGGATCCTTCGGTCGTGGAGTCAACTTGCTTCTTGTTGGGTTGGTTTGCGTATATGGGCTGGAAGTGCTCACCTCTGGTTGCCCTAAAACTTGTAGGATGACCTCCGATATCATGGGGTCAGGTACAACCTCAGGGTCCTTGGATGTTTGATTGGTTTCTTGCTCAGTCTCAACATGTTGTTCTTTTGTTGTAGATTCAAGATGTGCATGGTTGCCTTCTTCTATAATTTCAATTTCAGGCAGACACCCTTCACTCATTGCCATCTCCGTTGGAATGCTTGGCGAGGGAAGGCTCGGGGAGATGGGCATTTCTGATGTCATTTTCTTTTTTCTTTATTATTGCCAGCTTCTTCCTTTCCTCTTGTTTCCTCATCGCTATTTCTGGAGATTTAGCTCTTGCTTCCTTCTCACCAAGTGTAGATGACAGTTCTACAGTAGTGCGGATGGCCCCCGAGTACATCTTATCGACATCATTTTGAGTGGGCTACAGCTTGTGGGCATCATTATATGCCATTTCTGGGAGGGGGAGGAGAGTCTTGGAGCAACTTTGTTTGTATAATAGTTTATTTCCTTTTTGCGCCAGAATCCACGTGTTGATGAGGGAATTTATATCAATTTGTGTATGCCCCTTCGTTTTCTTATACTTCATCAACAGGTCTGCATTCATGAAGTGGTATGTTATCTTTGTAATTTGACCTCCCATGCAGAACTCCTTTGTTTGTTTTGCCTCCCCTTCTACTATGATTGATAGCCTTTCGATCAGGATTCTTCCTATGTTCACAAGCTTCTTATTCAGCATTGACCATATTATGAATAGGTCACCCTTTGTTACACCTCTAGTTTCTGACCTTGTAAAGATAGTGTTAGTTGTTATCTTCTGCACCACCCTGATAAAGCATGAGGTGATGAGAGTCACCTTTGAATTCTATGAATTGTGTTCTTGTTCTCCTGTCAATTTCTCCCACGTTCTATGGTTGTTGTACCTGACGGTGTCTTTTTCTCTAGGTGTGGTGGAGAAGGCATGTGCTTCTTTAGTTGTTCTGGTGAAAATTGTGTTATGCATGGCCTCTGTGATCATGTGAGACTTTCCTCCTAGCCTCACTTCCAGTTTGAAGTTGTTGTTGCCCTTCTTGCGTTCGTTGTCACTAATTGGGAACTTCTCCAATGAAAACATGAACTATGTTGTCAGTTGTGTTAGGGAGGTTGCTTCTGATGCATAGGGTGCGAATATTTGTACCTTCTAGGAAGTTGATTACCCTGACATAGACTCCCATCTTATTGAAGTCCTCGACGTCCAAGTATTTTGTTGTCTTGAACCCCTTGGTCTGCAATATCCAGTCAAACTGCGACTGGTGTGTAGGATCTTTTGGCATGAATGTCGGCCTCTGTTGGTGGAGGTCCATCTACTCTGTCTCTTCGACCTCCTTAGGGGCTGATTCTTTCTGCTACCCTTTCAATTTCTCTATAGTCATTGCCTTCCTCTTTTTTCTACTTTTCACTTCCCTGGCTTCAGCTTTTCTCTTTTCCAATTTCATTAACTCAGTCTCAGGAGGCTGGTATTCAGAAATTTCTATCTGGGATGCGTTCGGGGACTCCTCAGACTCTTCTGGTGTTTTTTGGGCCAGAATGTAGTTGTACTTCTTCTTCATCATCTACAGCTGAAGCCTTTTAATTGGGGAGAGGTTTGGGTTATCCTTCAACGTGTTTGTTATATTTTCCAGGATTTCCTCTACCCTTTCAACGAGGTTGCCTTCTTCATCAATGTGTCTTCAGATGAAGTGGACATTCTGAAAGTTTCAACATTAATTTTGTTGTTAGCACAATTGTATTATCCTTTAATTCATAATCATCTATTTTATTTTATTATTATTATTGTTATTATTATTATTATTATTATTATTATATATATATATATATATGTTGAAGGCTCAAAGTGCCATGCCTGCGGCCTTACACAGGAAGTTGTGCCGCGGTCGAGGAAGGTTCCTCGAGCGCAGTATCACTGAGCCTAGGTATCAAACCAGCAAAATGGTATGCCATGGCCGTGGCATTGAGGCACCGCGACCGTGATGGGTTATAAGAAAACAAGACGTGTCGCGACAGAGACAAAGAAACATTGTCACCACAGAAAGTGTCGTGACCACAGTCGTCGTTTAATTAATCTTCACGCTTAAGGAGTGTTGTGACTGCAGCCAAGGAAACAGTGTTGTTACTATAGCAGAGGAGTACCTGTTCAATTGGAGAAATGGCGATTGTGGTCTAAGTCCCCGTTCAAGGGTCCATCGGCCAAAGGCCATAGCGGCGGGATCCCGTGAGTAGAATCGCAGCGCTAAACTTGATTCTAGGTTAAAAGACGTCGAATAAATCGTGTTTGAGGGGAAACACTGACGAGCAAAGTAATGGTGGTCACCTCGGCGTTACACAAATCGATAGGTTGTTGAAAACAAGAAAAATATTACAAAACCTAAGAAAAATGAGGATTTGCAACGACAAGGGTTGCAAGAAAGCATCTAACGGGCACCTCAGTTAGGTTAATCAACTCGAATCATCGGTAAAAGAGGCATCCGCAGAGGGGTGTTGCTGCGGCAGAAACGCGACTCTGTTGGTGAAGGTCTGAATCGAGCTCGTTTGTCGTCTCATGCACTTGCGTCTAGGAGTATCATTTGATTGTTCAAGAATCTCAGTGAGGTATGCATAAAAGAAGAATCCTAATGTCGAAGGGCTTTAGCTATATATACCCTTGAGTCATCGCAACCGCAGAAGAAGGATCACCATGATCATGACCTAGTGTGCAAAGAGAGAGAACTACGACTGTAGCTCATGTCGTGACTGCAGTTCAGACTGCGACCGCAGTTCAGACCGCGACTGCAGTCCATCCAAACAAATTAACAAAAATCAAATAAAGCAAGAATTTGTACTTCCCAACAAAGCCTTTTTGGTAGAGAGAGATTAATATCCATACTATATTTACACTCCTACTAGATGTGGAAACCTGAAATATTGAAAGATGAGAGGTAGATAGCTCATAATACTAAAGTACGAGATAAGGAAAACACGAACTAAGGAAAGCAGCAAAAACTTGGGTTGCCTCCCAAGAAGTGGTTGTTTGAAGTCTTTATCTTGACTTTCTATATCATCTGTCTTCTTTTTCCTTTAGCAGGTGCAGTTACATCCTCATTCATTCCACTTGTTATTGGGCTTGTTTCCCCTAAACTGAGTTTTGTCCTTCTTACAAAAGCTTCATCTTCATAATATCTTTTCACTATCTGTCCATTCACTTTGAAGGTTTTTGTGTTGTCTCCTGCTATCTCCATCACCCTGATGGGTATATTTTCACTAAAAAAAAAGGGTCTGACCACCTTGTTCTCTACTTTCCAGGAAATAACCTGATACTTGAGTTGAATAAAAGGACCTTGTCTCCTTCATGAATATTTTTGTTCTTTAGACGGGCATCATGCCAGACCTTTATTCTCTGCTTATAAATCCTTGTGTTCTCATAAGTGTGCAGTCTCAACTCTTTGAACTCTTAGAGTTGAAGAAATCTTTTCTGACCAACCTTATCAAGGTCCATGTTCAAAAACTTGATAGCCCACAGGGCTTTGTGCTTGAGTCTGACCGATAGATGATAGAACTTCTGATAAATTAACCTTTAGGGTGTCGTACCTATATGTGTCTTATATTCCATGTGGTAAGCCCATAGTGTCATCAAATTCCATGGACCAGTCCTTCCTTCTATGACTGATAGATTTATCTAGTATCTGTTTAATCTGCCTGTTTGATACTTTGACCTACCCCAACGTTTAGGGGTGATATGGTGTTGCAACCTTATGTTTCACCCCATACTTTCTCAACAAAGATTCAAACTACTTTTCACCGAAGTGTCACCCTCCATCGCTTATAATAGTGTGTGGTACTCTGAAGCGTGGGAAGATAGTTTTCATGAAAACCTTAATGACTTCCTTGGAGTCGCATGTTTGAGTGGCAACTGCCGCAACCCATTTGGAAACGTAATCGATAGAAACAAGTATGTATTGGTTCCCTTTGGATGAAGGAAAAGGTCTCATGTAATCGATCCCCCATACATCGAAGATTTCTTCTTCCACCCAATCTACCATTAGCATCTCATTCCTTCTGCTTTTGTTTCCTGTAAGCTGACATTGCTTGCATGTTTTGACAAATATCGCAACATCCTTGAAGAACGTTGGCCTGTAGTGTAACATCCCTGACCTGGGTTATGGACTAACCCTAGGTGTTTTGCTTAATTATGTAATTAGATATTGATGATTACCTTTTGAATATGTAATTAAAGCCCCTGAGGAACATATATTTCCTTTTCTGTCCTTTTTAAACAATGTTATAAGTATTGTTTTGTAATACAGGGACCTATGTGCAAATTACCCAATTGAAGGGGTTAACTTGCAATTTACACATATTAAGATGTTATTTTGGTATTGATACATCATAAGAATGAATATGATGAAGTATGATGGATTCTCCAAGCTTGGGCACCAAGATACAACTTGTGGAGCAATCCTTGTGCTTTAAACCCTAGTTTTGGAGTAAAGTGCAATTTACCCAAAATGTGGGGTGTAACTTGTAAAATACACCTTATAGAATATCTTTTATGACTATTGGCATTAATTAGAGTGAGAATAATGAGGAGGGTGCCTCATTTGAATAATCAGATAAGAAGGATAATTCTTGAAAACAGAATAATCAAGTTGTAAGCATAATAACCCTTTTATATGTGCACCTTAATAAGTTGACCTTCTTTGCCTTTAGCTCTTGGTTTTAGAAGGAGTTTTGTTTAAGAAATAAGGAGAAGGGACGTGCCTAAAGGATATAAGGACCTAGATGAGAAATTAAGAAACAAGTTGTCCTTATGTTGGAAATTCACCCAAAGTACATATACTCCTTTCTTTGCAAACCAAGGAATTGTTTCCTTCACTTCCTCACTTATCCCCTTGCTTAAACCAACTAAGGCAGAGCTCTGGAGCAGAGGAGAATGTCTAAGGAGTTCTAGGTAAGCTTGGGTCATCTTCTTTCTCGGATTCATGGTGCAAGGTTGGTTTTATGATCTTTCTTACTTGGTTCCTCTTTCTAGCCGACTTTTCCCAACCAATTCTTGGAGAAACGACCTTGGACAACCTGTGGAGCTCAAGATTCCATTAAAGGCTTGGAATCTTGGAAGCTTGGATCTCTAGGGACGACCTTAAGGTGGGTTTTATAACTCTAAACCCTTTTGCTTTGTTATGCATCTCTTTTCTATGTGTTAGTTGCTAGTTCTTCCTTTCCCCTACCTTCCCTTGCATTCTTGCAAGAAAAACCGTGAAGAACAGACCTTAATCTTGAGGTAGAAGATGATGGGTGTTAATTCCAAAGTTAGTCCTTATCTTACTTTACCAAACGATCTTGCACCTTTGGTCTCAAACGGTTTGCACCAAACGGTTTCACAAACCGTTTGATTTCATGCGGTTTGCAAGACCGTTTTGAATCAAATGGTCTCCAAGACCATTTGGGAGGTTTGACCAAGCGTTGACCATTTAGAGGTCTACTGAACACATTATGAATTAATCATCTACAAAAGAAACATAATCTAATTGCAAATAAATCCCAAGTTGAAGGCACTTTAATCACCTAAACCCTATTCGGGTTCAATTGTTGATTTCATGGACCAATTGAGTTGAAGTTTGGGTTGAGTAGCCCAAACGATTTCAAAACCATTTGGGGATCACCCAAACTGTCTCAAAACCGTTTGGCGACCACCCAAGACCGTTTGGAGGTCTAGGGTTAAGGTAATTTGATCAATTGAAGGTCCAATCACAATAGGTTGTTGAAATAATCAAAATTTCTGATTTGTGACTTAATTAGGGTTCAACCCTTAACAAATTGACTTAGTTTATTATGAGACTTTGGGCAAACGGTCTCAAGACCATTTTGAAGGATGTCCAAATGATCCCAAGACCGTTTGGGGTCAGGTCATGGCCCAATTTGGTGATAGTTGATGGGTTCAACTTCAATTAGACTCATGTTGAAGGATGTTGATGGTTGATCGATTACAAACCCTAATTCAATTGGTTCCAACCCTAATTGGCTATCAATTGAGGGTCAATTGAGTGTCCGATTGGTTAAGGATAACCCTAATTGGCTCAATTGATAAGTGGTTAACATGTATGAGGTCAATTGAGGGGTTCAACATTGAAAACCCTAATCAATTGCAAGTGTTGATGCACTTTTTAGGTCCATGCGGTTTTGAGGTCTTTGGGTCAAACGGTCTTGAGACCGTTTGTTAGGGGAAAATGGTTTCAAAACTATTTAGATCCATGCAGTTTCAAAGGTGATTTGATCAAATGGTTTCAAAGTCAACCATGTCCAAACGGTCAACATGATCAAATGATTTCAAGACCGTTTAGGGGCAAACGGTCTTGAGTTTGATCTTGTCCATGTGGTCTTGAAGGTCAAAGGTACCAAACAGTCAACCTTTCCAAACGGTTTCAAAACCGTTTGGAGGTTGAAGTGTGAAACCATTTGGGGACTTTTAGGGTTAAGATTTCTTAATGCTATAAAGGTTTGGATGGTTCAATGTTGACTAATCTAAACCCTAATGATACCTAAAGACATTAAGGAGTTAAGTAATTAAGTAGCTTGACCCATGTTATGGTTAATGGTGAACATTACCAATGTACTCATGAAGGGTTCAAGTAGACAACACCCCTTGATTAAGGAAAACCCTAATGACCATAATGGTGATGACTTGACTTATGTTAATCAAAGTTGACTTGACCTAACCTAGTCTAGAGTGATGTAAACATTATCTAGTAGTCAGAGGAGAGAGAAGGCTCCTAATATGAATGAGAATCAAGTAATATACCTTCAATATGTCAGAATGTACATGGTTAGGGTATGATCCATCAAGGTGAGATCATAGAAACCCTAATTATGATAATTGATGAATCTTAACCTAATTTGAAGGCATTAATGATATAATTTCATACATGATGATGATATGAGTTCAATTCACTATGAAGTGAATAGTAAACCCTAATTCTAGGGTAATAATAGATAATGTGAATAGTAAACCCTAATTTAGGGTGATTTAATGAATGGAGTAATTTTGGGTTATGTCTTTGAGTATGAAACCCTAATTATAAGTTGTAACATGAGGAATGTTTATGCCTTGCAAACTAAGAGGTTCAATAACCCTACGATGAAGTGAATAAATCCAAACCCTAAAAATCAATGGTGATATGTTGATCTTAGCACGCCCGTGCTAAGAAGCACGGCCGTGGTAGCTTGCCCTTACACGACCGTGCAAGGAAGCACAATTGTGGTGTCCTATAAAGAAATTAAAAAGTTTTGGTATTGTGATGATATTGTTATATATGCATATCCTCAATTATACTAATCATGCAGGTGGTTAGCAAGAAGTAATCATAGCCAGGTAAAGGTTATGATATCATATTTATTGAAAGCATGTTATTAGCTTTATGAATAGTGACATACTATGTTGCCTAGTTTAAGTGGCAATATATGAGATTGATGGGCTGTAAGAGCCATGAATAACATCAAGGTCATGCTGATTAGATGACTTATGATGAGTTGATTAAGAATTGATATCCATATGATAATTGATGTGAGTTAAACTTGACACATTTAGTATTCTTCTTTTATAGTAGTGTTTAATAGTTAAATGCTTAGAAACATGCTTGATGTTAAAAGAATGCTGAAATGTACCTAACTAATCAAGTATAATCATACCATGTAGAGCCCTAATCATAGATCCATCATTGTCAGAAGCTAAATGATGGTGAAAGAGGTTTTCCTAAGGGAACTCCTGGATCACATACTTTTGAGTATGTGGGGGAATATGGACGCAAATATCCTTACGTCCTAGTGTAGGAATTGATATAGATGTACCTTAATCTATCAACCCTTCACTATATGTTTATGCCGGGGTGATGTACCACAAATCTCCCAAGGGAATCTTTAAATACCACATCGATGAGAGATAAACTAGAGATCTTTCGATGGTGAAGAGAGTACATAATGCTACTGTGACTCTAATAGCGAAGTGCCATAATACCCTGGTAAGCTATCTTAGCACAGACACGAGATGTCCTGTATGTTGATCCTCATACTGACTGAGGAAGATGAGGTCATAAGAATCTGGCTCTTTTGATGACATATGTATGATACCGATGCGACTTAGTAGTGATCGGTTGGAGTATGAGCGGTATACCTCATCTCTGCAGGGCATAATAATGTTTGTAAAACATAATCAACCGCGTAGCATATTTGCTTAGTTTGAACTACGAGAAACAATGATTGATGTTACATTGTTTACATTAATAGTCTGTTCAAGTATCTAGTATACATGTTCTTTATATAATGAAGTGATTGCTTAAGTAGAAGATTCTTTACTTAATATCAATCCTTTTGTTGAATGAATTAAGTTACCTTGCTTATATTATTTCTTAATTACTATAACAAAGCTTCTGGCGGAGAGTTATAACTCTCGCTGGGACAATTATTCAATTGTCTCACTCCCGTAGGTTTCAACTTTTTAGGTGGACGTCGAGGACGGAGAAAACAATCTGAGGGTGAGCAGTATCTGCAGCAACAACACCAGGGATAGTGGTGAATCTCAGGTGGAGATACTGACTGTTGAGTCCTGTAGTTAGTATGTCTTATGTCGTCTCTGTGCTCTCAGGTCCTAGGAGTCAGTAGGTCTGAGGTTTTTGGCTTTAAGCCTCGAGATTTTGCATCTGGATGTATATAATCACTCGAGAGGTGATTTCACATTGATGGAAACGATTTATCTTGTTTCTTATAAAAGAGTTTTATGCTTTGAAAATCTTTCTTAAAAAGTTTTAATTTCTAGTGATTTTCAGTAATTCGCTTCCGCATTCGTTTATCCCGTTTTGGCGAAGTGAGTCACCACAGTTTAGTGGTATCAGATCTCTAGGTTCGCTGAGTCTACAGAGACATAGGACTTAGGATGTCGAGTTTATTCTTAGTGTTTTCCAGTATATCTAATAGTGTCCTATGCTCCTCAGGAGAAGAAGATAAGTAAGGATGTCTGGACCACACGAGGAGTATGTGGCAGAAAGTAGTGTCGCTGCACCCCGAGAAGGTGCAAGAAACCCGGAGATAGAGAAACTTGTACCTGAGCCACCTATGGAGCCACCTTAGTTTAACCCAGCTGACATGGAGAACCCAGCTGTTCAGACTATGTTCGGGAAGTTTATGACTGCCATGACACATATAACAGATAGGATGCCTATGCTTGTACCTATGGCACCTGCCCAGTCAGAGGGACAAGGTATCGGTAAGACGTTTGAACAACTTCGTCGTGTCGGAGCAACCGAATACTTTGGAACAGCTGATCCCGCAGATGCTGACCTGTGGTTAACCGAGTTAGAGAAGGCTTTTAGAATCCTAAACATCCCAGAAGCTGAGAAGGTTAGACATGCTGTCTATCTTCTCAAGGGGAGTGTTGGTCATTGGTGGACCATGGAAGAGTAGAAGAGGTCTGGTGTGGAAGTTGCATGGGAAGTCTTTCGATGGGAATTTATCAATAGATATTTCCCTAAGCCGTTCCTAGACGAGAAAATCTCTCAGTTCGAGAGATTAAGTCAAGGTCTGATGAACATTAGCGAGTACGAGGCTAAGTTCATGGATCTGTTGCGGTTCTGTCCGCATATGGCTGCTACAGATGAAGAAAGGATCAGGCGGTTCGAGAAAGGGTTGAATGTTGAGTTGACTACTCCCGTGTCTGCCCTAGAGAACTGGGAAAGGTTTGCTACTTTCATTGAGTCAGTCCGGAGGATAGAGAGGTCTGTAGCTGAGAAGAGGCAAACCCATAACAAATATCCTCAGTTTCAGGGATCTTCATCTAGAGACTTCAAGAAACCTAGATTTTCTGTGCCTACACCACCACCACCTAAACCTAGTGCTCAGACACAGTGGACACCGAGTAGAAGTAGAGGATGAAGCCTACCACTACAAGGAGCTTGGAGTTCAGCATCAATGTCAGTCACAGGACCACCAAGACCACAACAACTGGAAAGAAGTTGCTACATATGTGGGAAGATGGGGCATCTGATGAAAGACTGTAGAGCTAGACCAGCAAGCGTAACACAACCACAGAGGTAGAGTCAGCAAGGATCCCAGAGGAGGAAGTTTCAAGGAGCAGCTAGAGGACGTGGACAAGCGTCCCAAGCTGGATCGTCAACACTGAATCAACCACAGGCAACAACAAGGTTCTATGCAATGAACCCATCTGATGCAGTGATCAACCCTCGGGTTGTGGCAGGTCAGATGGAGTTGTTATATTCTAATATGTCTACATCCTGTGTTGTATCTATTTTGATTGACCCGGGTGCTACACACTCCTTTATCACTCGAAGAGTGATTCGTAACTGCAATATGACAGTTAGTCATAGGGCAGATAGCTTGTTGCTTGAGACTGACTCCGTTGAGAGGGTCTGTTGTGTTGCAGGAGGTATGCTCTCCCTGCATCCTCTTCTTTTCTAATCATAACATTCAAGTGGATCTTATACCACTTGAGATGCAAGGATTTGATATAATCCTTGGGATGGATACCTTGGAAAGGTATAGGGTTGTTTTGGATTGTGAATCCAAGCAAGTTGTGTTTGCTGATGATAGCAACACATGGATCTTTCAAGGAGAGAGAAAGATTCTACCCACCTATCTTGTGTCAGCTATGGTTGCTGAGAAGATGACGAGGCAAGGATTTCATGCATTCTTGGCCCATGTGGCAGATACTACCATGGAGAGTCCTAACCCTGTTGAAGTTCGTGTAGTCAAGGAATTTGAAGATGTATTTCCTGAAGAACTTCCAGGTGTGCCACCGCCTCAGGAAATTGATTTTGAAATCAATTTGATCCCAGATACACAACCTATAGCACAGACACCATATAGGATGGCGCCTTCTGAGATAGCAGAACTCAAGAAATAGCTTCAGGAGTTGCTTGAGAAGGGTTTTATCCGACCGAGTACTTCACCATGGGGTGCTCCGGTCCTTTTTGTTAAAAAGAAAGACAGTTCAATGCGGTTGTGCATTGACTACAGACAACTAAATAAAGAAACAATAAAGAAGAAGTACCCTCTGTCGAGGATTGATGATCTCTTTGACCAGTTGCGTGGTGCAACCGTCTTCTCAAAGATAGACTTGAGGTCGGGATATCATCAACTCCGTAATTAAGGATAGTGACATATCTAAGTATGCCTTCAGGACAAGGTATGGTCACTATGAGTTCACAGTTATGTCGTTTCGACTAACTAATGCACCAGCTACATTAATGGAACTCATGAATAGAATCTTTCGACCTTTCCTTGATCAGTGTGTTGTTGTCTTCATAGATGACATTCTGATCTATAGTAGAGATGCTCAGCAGCATGAACAGCATCTTCGTCAGGCTCTAACTTTTCTAAGACAACACAAGCTATATGCTAAGTTTAGCAAGTGTGAGTTTTGGTTGCCAGAAATATCTTTCCTTTGACATATGATATCTGCTTCGGGTATTCGTGTTGACCCTAAAAAGGTATAATTTGTTCTACAATGGGAATAGATGAAGACACCGACAGTGATCTGTAGTTTCTTAGGGTTGGCTGGCTATTACCGAAGGTTCATTAAGAACTTCAGTTCTATAGCCTTACCCTTGACTAAGTTGACCCGGAAGGATGTTCCTTTTGTTTGGAGTGATAAGTGTCAGCAATCTTTCCGGCTACTGAAGGAGAGGTTGACAAGTGCACATGTACTTGTGTTACCTGAGCAAGGCAAGGGATACATAGTTTTCTGTGATGCCTCCAATAATGGACTCGGATGTGTGTTGATGCAGGATAAACAAGTGATTTCTTTTGCTTCTCGACAGCTTAAGAAACATGAGGAGAATTATCCGACACACGATCTGGAGCTAGCTGTTGTGGTTCATGCTTTGAAGATCTGCAGACACTATCTCTACGGAGAGACATTGCAAATTTTTTCCCTGATCATAAGAAGCTTAAGTATATCTTCTCTCAGCACGAACTTAACATGAGGCAACGTCGCTGGATGGAGTTAATCAAGGACTACGATTGTATAATTGATTACCATCCAGGGAAGGACAATGTGGTTGCAGATTCTCTAAGTAGGAAATCAGCAACACCAGCCTTAGATAGAGCACAACTAAACTCTTTAGTGTACTCTAGGAGAGATATGCTTATCTCCTTAAGGCAAGACAATGTACAGTTGAAGGTGTCATTGTTAGCCGGGTTGTTAGCTGAGATGCATATAAAACCTACCTTGAGAGAGCATATTAAGGAGGCACAGCAAGTTGATGTTGCAGTTCGACAACTCAGATCGGAGTATGATGATGAGAAGCGAGATGGTTTCCAAGACTCAGATAATCAAGTAGCATGTTATCATGGGAGGATGATAGTGCCAGATGTGGATAACTTGAGGAAGTTAGTCCTGGAAGAAGCTCATTCTTCGATGTATGCCATGCATCCAGGAAGCACCAAGATGTATCAAAACTTGAAAGATATGTATTGGTGGCCTGGAATGAAGAAGGACATTGATGAGTTTGTTATGAGGTGTCCTGTGTGTCAGCAAGTTAAGGCTGAACACCAGAACCTTGCAGGAACAATGCAACCTTTACCCATACCGCAGTGGAAATGGGATCATGTAACTATGGACTTTGTTGTTGGCCTACCTAGGACAAACAAAGGGCATGATTCCATTTGGGTAATAGTTCATAGGTTAATAAAGACAGCTCATTTCTTGCCTGTCAAAACAACCTATTCTACTGAGAAGTTAGCACAGTTGTATATTGAAGAGATAGTGCGACTACACGGAGTTCCAGTCACTATAGTTTCAGACAGAGGTCCCCAGTTTACGAGTCATTTTTGGGAAGGACTGCTTAGAGCTTTAGGCACCCAGTTAAGGTTTAGTACAGCCTTTCATCCATAGATTGATGGACAGTCGGAGAGGACTATACAAACCTTGGAGGACTTGCTGAGAGCATGTGTTCTCCAATTTATAGGAAGTTGGGATCTACACCTAAGCTTGATAGAGTTTGCCTACAACAATAGCTATCAACATAGCATTGACATGGCACCTTATGAAGCTTTGTATGGTAGACATTGTAGATCACCCTTATGTTGGTATGAGACTGGTGAGTATCAGCTTTTAGGTCCTGATCTTGTGTAGCAAACCACAGAGAAGATTAAAATAATACAACAACAGATTAAGACTGCACAAGATAGGCAGAAATCTTATGCTGATAGACGTCGTAGACCCTTAGAATTCTAGGTTGGAGACAAAGTGTATCTCAAGGTCTCACCTTGGAACGGAGTTCTAAGATTTGGAAGGAAAGGGAAGTTAGCTCCTAGATTTATGGGGCCTTATCCAATCATTGAACGGATTGGAAAGGTAGCCTATAAACTAGAGTTACCACTAGAGTTACAGAGGCTACATCCTGTGTTTCACATTTCTATGCTGAGGAAATGTCACCCTGATACAGAGTCAGTTCTACAACCTATGGAGGTAGAATTGAATGATGATATAACTTATGAGGAAGGACCAGTGTCAATCCTTGATAACAGAATTAAAAAGCTGAAAAAGAAAGATATAAGTCTTGTGAAAGTCCTCTGGAATCATCGTGGTGTTGAAGAAGCCACATGGGAACTAGAGGAAGAGATGAGAAGGAAATACCCTGCTCTTTTCTCTTATGTATGTTTTGTTGATTTCGGGGACAAAATCCTTGTAAGGGGTGGATAATTTGTAACATCCCTGACCTGGGTTATGGACTAACCCTAGGTGTTTTGCTTAATTATGTAATTAGATATTTATGATTACCTTTTGAATATGTAATTAAAGCCCCTGAGGAACATATATTTCCTTTTCTATCCTTTTTAAACAATGTTATAAGTATTGTTTTGTAATACATGGACCTATGTGCAAATTACCCAATTGAAGGGGTTAACTTGCAATTTACACATATTAATATGTTCTTTTGGTATTGAGACATCATAAGAATGAATATGATGAAGTATGATGGATTCTCCAAGCTTGGGCACCAAGATACAGCTTGTGGAGCAATCCTTATGCTTTAAACCCTAGTTTTGGAGTAAAGTGCAATTTACCCAAAATGTGGGGTGCAACATGTAAAATACACCTTCTAGAATATCTTTTATGACTCTTGGCATTAATTAAAGTGAGAATAATGAGGAGGGAACCTCATTTGAATAATCAGATAAGAAGGATAATTCTTGAAAACACAATAATCAAGTTGTAAGCATAATAACCCTTTTATATGTGCACCTTAGTAATAAGTTGACCTTCTTTGCCTTTATCTCTTGGTTTTAGAAGGAGTTTTGTTTAAGAAATAAGGAGAAGGTACGTGCCTAAAGGATAGAAGGACCTAGATGAGAAATTAAGAAACAAGTTGTCCTTATGTTGGAAATTCACCCAAAGTACATATACTCCTTTCTTTGCAAACCAAGGAACTGTTTTCTTCACTTCCTCACTTATCCCCTTGCTTAAACTGACTAAGACAGAGCTCTGGAGCAGAGGATATTGGATAAGGATTTCTAGGTAAGCTTGGGTCATCTTCTTGCTCGGATTCATGGAGGAATTCATGGTGCAAGGTTGGTTTTATGATCTTTCTTACTTGGTTCCTCTTTCTAGCCGACTTTTCCCAACCAATTCTTGGAGAAACGACCTTGGCCAACATGTGGAGCTCAAGACACCATTAAAGGCTTGGAATCTTGGAAGATTGGAGCTCTAGGGTCGACCTTAAGGTGGGTTTTATAACTCTAAACCCTTTTGCTTTGTTATGAATCTCTTTTCTATGTGTTAGCTGCTAGTTCTTCCTTTCCCCAGCCTTCCCTTGCATTCTTGCAAGCAAAACCGTAAAGAACAGACCTTAATCTTGAGGTAGAAGATGATGGGCATTAATTCCAAAGTTAGTCCTTATCTTACTTTACCAAACGATCTTGCACCTTTGGTATAAACAGTTTGCAAAACCATTTGAAACCAAACGGTTTCAAAACCGTTTGATTTCATGCGGTTTGCAAGACCGTTTAGAATCAAATGGTCTCCAAGACCATTTGGGAGGTTTTACCAAGAGTTGAACATTTAGAGGTCTTCTTAACACATTATGAATTAATCATCTACAAAAGAATCATAATCTAATTGCAAATAAATCCCAAGTTGAAGGCACTTTAATCACCTAAACCATATTCGGGTTCAATTGCTGATTTCATGGACCAATTGAGTTGAAGTTTGGGTTGAGTGGCCCAAACGGTTTCAATACCATTTGGGGATCACCCAAACGGTCTCAAAACCGTTTGGTGACCACCCAAGACCGTTTGGAGGTCTAGGGTTAAGGTAATTTGACCAATTGAAGGTCCAATCACAATAGGTTGTTGAAATAATCAAAAGTGCTGATTTGTGACTTAATTAGGGTTCAACCCTTAACAAATTGACTTAGTTTTTTATGAGACTTTGGGCAAACGGTCTCAAGACCATTTGAAGGATGTCCAAATGATCCCAAGACCGTTTGGGGTCAGGTCATGGCCCAATTGGGTGATAGTTTATGGGTTCAACTTCAATTAGACTCATGTTGAAGGATGTTGATGGTTGATCGATTACAAACCCTAATTCAATTGGTTCCAACCCTAATTGGCTATCAATTGAGGGTCAATTGAGTGTCCAATTAGTTAAGGATAACCCTAATTGGCTCAATTGATAATTGGTTAACATGTACGAGGTCAATTGAGGGGTTCAACATTGAAAACCCTAATCAATTGCAAGTGTTGATGCACTTTTTAGGTCCATGCGGTTTTTAGGTCTTTGGGTCAAACGGTCTCAAGACTGTTTGAATCCAAATGGTCTCAAGACCATTTGGGACCAATGGTCTTAAGACCTTTGAATCTAAATGGTCTTGAGACCGTTTAGGGGCAAACGGTCTCCAGACCGTTTGGGCCCAAACGGTTTCAAAACTGTTTAGATCCATGCGGTTTCAAAGGTGATTTGATCAAACGGTTTCAAAGTTAACCATGTCCAAACAGTCAACATGATCAAACGGTTTCAAGACCGTTTAGGGGCAAACGGTTTTGAGTGTGATCTTGTCCATGCGGTCTTGAAGGTCAAAGGTACCAAACGGTCAACCCTTCCAAACTGTTTCAAAACCGTTTGGAGGTTGAAGTGTGAAACCGTTTGGGGACTTTTAGGGTTAAGATTTCTTAATGCTATAAAGGTTTGGATGGTTCAATTGTTGATTAATCTAAACCCTAGTGATACCTAAAGACATTAAGGGGTTAAGTAATTAAGTAGCTTGACCCATGTTATGGTTAATGGTGAACATTACCAATGTACTCATGAAGGGTTCAAGTAGACAACACCCCTTGATTAAGCAAAACCCTAATGACCATAATGGTGATGACTTGACTTATGTTAATCAAAGTTGACTTGACCTAACCTAATCTAGAGTGATGTAAACATTATCTAGTAGTGAGAGGAGAAAGAAGGCTCCTAATATGAATGAGAAACAAGTAATATACCTTCAATATGTAAGAATGTACATGGATAGGGTATGATCCATCAAGGTGAGATCATAGAACCCCTAATTATGATAATTGATTAATCTTAACCTAATTTGAAGGCATTAATAATATAATTTCATACATGATGATGCTATGAGTTCAATTCACTATGAAGTGAATAGTAAACCCTAATTCTAGGGTAATAGTAGATAATGTGAATAGTAAACCCTAATTTAGGGTGATTTAATGAATGGAGTAATTCTGGGTTATGCCTTTGAGTATGAAACCCTAATTATAAGTTGTAACATGAGGAATGTTTATCCCTTGTAAACTAAGAGGTTCAATAACCCTATGATGAAGTGAATAAATACAAACCCTAAAAATCAATGGTGATATGTTGATCTTAGCACGCCCGTGCTAAGGAGCACGGTCATGGTAGCTTCCCTTGCATGACCGTGCAAGGAAGCACGGCCGTGGTGTCCTATAAAGAAATTGAAAAGTTTTGGTATTGTGATGATATTGTTATATATGTATATCCTCAATTATACTAATCATGCAGGTGGTTAGCAAGAAGTGATCATAGCCAGGTAAAGGTTATGATATCATATTTATTGAAAGCATGTTATTATCTTTATGAATAGTGACATACTATGTTGCCTAGTTTAAGTGGCAATATATGAGATTGATGGGCTGTAAGAGCCATGAATAACATCAAGGTCATGCTGATTAGATGACTTATGATGAGTTGATTAAGAATTGATATCCATATGATAATTGATGTGAGTTAAACTTGATACATTTAGTATTCTTCTTTTATAGTAGTGTTTAATAGTTAAATGCTTAGAAACATGCTTGATGTTAAAATAATGCTGAAATGTACCTAACTAATCAAGTATAATCATACCATGTAGAGCCCTGATCATAGATCCATCATTGTCAGAAGCTAAATGATGGTGAAATAGGTTTTCCTAAGGGAACTCCTGGATCACATACTTTTGAGTATGTGGGGGAATATGGATGTGAATATCCTTACGTCCTAGTGTAGGAATTGATATAGATGTACCTTAATCTATCAACCCTTCACTATATGTTTATGCCGGGGTGATGTACCACAAATCTTCTGAGGGAATCTTTAAATATCGCATCGATGAGAGATAAACAAGAGATCTTTCGATGGCGAAGAGAGTACAGAATGCTATTGTGACTCTAATAGCGAAGTGCCAAAATACCCTGGTAAGCTATCTTAGCAGAGACATGAGATGTCCTGTATGTTGATCCTCATACTGACTGAGGAAGATGAGGTCATAAGAATCCGGCTCTTTTGATGACCTATGTATGATACCGATGCGACTTAGTAGTGATCGGTTGGAGTATGAGCGGTATACCTCATCTCCGCAGGGCATAATAATGTTTGTAAAACATAATCAACCGTGTAGCATATTTGCTTAGTTTGAACTACGAGAAACAATGATTGATGTTACATTGTTTACATTAATAGTCTGTTCAAGTATCTAGTATACATGTTCTTTATATAATGAAGTGATTTCTTAAGTAGAAGATGCTTTACTTAATATCAATCCTGTTGTTGAATGAATTAAGTTACCTTGCTTATATTATTTCTTAATTACTATAACAAAGCTTCTGGCGGAGAGTTATAACTCTCGCTGGGACAATTATTCAATTGTCTCACTCCCGTAGGTTTCAACTTTTTAGGTGGACGTCGAGGACAGAGAAAACAATCTGAGGGTGAGCAGTATCAGTAGCAGCAACACCAGGGACAGCAGTGAATCTCAGGTGGAGATACTGACTGTCGAGTCCTATAGTTAGTATGTCTTATGTCGTCTTTGTACTCTCAGGTCCTAGGAGTCAGTAGGTCTGAGGTTTTTGGCTTTAAGCCTCGAGATTTTGCATCTGGATGTATATAATCACTCGAGAGGTGATTTCACATTGATGTAAACTATTTATCTTGTTTCATATAAAAGAGTTTTATGCTTCGAAAATCTTTCTTAAAAAGTTTTAATTTCCAGTGATTTTCAGTAATTTGCTTCCCCATTCGTTTATCCTGTTTTGGTGAAGTGAGTCACCACAAGTAGAATCCTGATTGCAGAACCTTTGTAGTTGTCCTTTCTCCTTTGTGGTGTCCCCCGTAAGGTGAGGAGTGGCATTCCTTGAGGATTAAAGGCACATCTTCTTTTGGTATGCATCGATGATATAAGCTATTAGAGAACCTCTTGAATAGCAGTTGGTCATCCCAATAGTAATTTTTGCAGCTCAGAGAATAACTTCTTCTGATTATATGTTTTCTCTGATGGAAGTTGTCCACATGCTAAAGAGTTACAAATATCTGCAAACCAAGTCAGGCTCTGCTCTTCTGATTGAGCCATCAAAAGAGATTCATTGGCACAGTTGTCATTCACTGGAAATTGGTTTTCTTTATCAAAAATTTCCTCCACAGGTGGTCTGTGACCACATTTTCTTTTCCCTTCTTGTCAATGATCTCATGGTTGAATTCTTGCAGTAACAAAGCCCATCACAAAAGTCTTGGCTTTGTGTCCTTTTTCTGTATTAGGTATATTATCGCCCCATGATTGGTGTACACCTTTACCTTTTATTCTACCAAGTATGATCTAAACTTATCAAAAGCAAACATGATAGCCAGCATTTCTTTTTCAGTTGTAGTGTGGTTTACTTGGGCTTTGTCCAAGGTTGTGCTTGCATAGCAAATCACATGATGTCTCTTATCTTTCTTTTGTCCAAGGACCACCTCGATGGTGTAATCACTGGCATCACACATTTTTTTGAAAGGTAGCTCCCAATCTGGTGCTTTTAGGATTGGCTTTGTCATTAATGCTCTTTTAAGGGTGTTGAAGGCATCTAGACATTCACTGGTGAACTCAAACTCAACATCTTTAATTAGTAGATTTGATAGTGGCGATCTTAGAGAAATCTTTTATGAATCTTATATAATATCATGCATGTCCCAAGAAATGTTAGACTCCTGTGACTGACTTTGGTGGTGGGAGTTTAGATATGTCTTCAATCTTACTTAAATCCACTTCAATTCCTTTCTTGGAAACATTAACGCCTAGCACGATACCATCTTGAACCATGAAGTGGAATTTCTCCCAGTTTAGGATAAGGTGCTTTTCTTTACAGTGTTGCAGCACTAAAGATAGGTTTCCTAGCATGCTTCAAAATCTATTCCATAGATAGAGAAGTCATCCATGAAGACTTCTACTATGTCTTCTACAAAGTCTAAAAACATATATATCATAAATCGTTGAAAAGTTGCTCGTGTGTTACACATACCGAACGACATCCTTTTGAAGGCATAAGTGCCATAAATCCAGGTAAAAGTTGTCTTTTCTTGATCTTTGGGATGAATCAATACTTGATAAAATCCCAAATATCCATACAGAAAACAAGTAGTCATGGTGAGCTAGCCTCTCTAAGACCTGTTCTATGAACGGTAGAGGGAAGTGATCTTTCTTGGTAGTAGTATTTAGCTTGCCATAGTCGATGCACATATGCCAGCCTATTACTGTCCTCGTTGCTACTTCATCTTCGTCTTATCCTTATATCACCATCATTCCACCTTTCTTGGGCACCACATGGATGGGCCTAACCCAACTGTTATCACTTATCGAGTAGATGATCCCAACATCTCACAGCTTTATAACTTCCTTCTTTACGACTTCTTTTAGCATTTGGTTTAGCTTTCTCTGTGGTTGAGCTAGAGGCTTAGTTTTTTCTTTGAGACAAATTTTGTGCATGCATAGGGTCGGGTTAAGGCCTCTGATGTCTTCTACAAAATACCCTACAGCCTTTCTATGCAGCCTGAGCTCCTTTAGCAACTTTTGTAGCTGGTCATCTATTAAGTTGGCATTGACGATCACTGGATTCCTCTCTTCTTTGTCCAGGAATTTATATTTCAGCCCCGCTGGAAGAGGTTTAAATTCTAGTTTTGGCATTGGTGCTTCCTTCTCCTCAGCTATTTGCCCTAGTGAAGCGTACTTCACGGTTTCAAATATCTCTTCATCGTCACTAAATTCCTCTTCGGGTTGATTCAAGTAGTCCAAGATCTCTACAACCTCTTGGCCCTCCATTGTAGGGTCCTGACTATTTAAGGCTCGCATGAGGGGGTCGACAATTGCCTTGTCCTCTTGTACCTCTTCACAATATTTATTGTAGCTATCCATGAAGTAGACTGACTCAGATAGAGAAGGTCCCCTCATAGCATCTTGTACCTAGAAAATGAGGTGATCATTCCCTACTTGCATGGTGATGATTCCTTCTACTACATCTATTAAGGTTCTTTGTATTGTGAGGAAAGGCCTCCTAAATATCATTGGGCATTCAGAATCCTTGACCATGTCTATCACTACTATAATGCATGGTATGAAGAATTTCCCAACCCATATCAGAACATCTTCAACTATTCCTACAGGTCTTGTAAAGGTGTGATCGGCCAACTCAATTCTCATCCCCGACTTCAGCATGTATGTTAGCCCAAGCCTTTGTGTTACAGTCAAGGGCATTAGACTAATGCTAGCTCCCAAGTTTGATAACCCTTCTCTCCACTTTGTCTCTGATGTAGAAAGGTATGTTGAATGCCCTGGGGTCCCTCTTCTTGGTTGGTAACTCATCTTGAACAAAGGCACTTGACATTTTTGCCAATTGAACAAACTCAATGTGGTCTCCTCTCCTTCTTTTCATGATCAGGTCTTTAAAGAATTTTGCATATGTTGATAGTTCTTCAATTGCATCGAGAAAGGGTACATCCAAGTGTAGCTTCTTTACTGCTTCCATAAACTTGTCATACCTCTTCTTCAAGTGTGCCTTGATCAGTTTGTAGAGGAAACAAACTCTTAGAGCGTAGAGGTTTTTCTTTGAAAAGATTTCTCCTTTAGGATCTGAGTTCTTTTCCTATTCTTCCTTCTTCTTTTCGTGTTTCCCTTCTTCTTTAACACTTATAGCTTGTTCTTTTCCCTTTGATTCTTCTGTTACCTTCTCATTCCCAGATTGCTGATTGATACGACTTCCTCCTTCTTCGGTGTTATTAGTGTTAGCATTTTCCAACATTCTCCCAGATCAGAGAGTGGCCATTTTTGTAGTCTCAGTGTTTGATGGGATCTTCCCCGAAGGACTTTTCATGTGTTCAGCTAGTTGTGCAACCTGTTGATCAATCTTCCTTTAGTGAGTTTGCATCTCCTCCATTTGAGTTGGCATTGAAGTTACCACTCCTGAATTTGTGATAGCACTTTGAGCAAGTTGGTCGTTCACTGAAGCTTGCCTTTTCGCAAAGTCGAATAGTTGAGAAATCATTTCAGTTTGGTTGTTGTCCTTGGCTTGGATCGGCCCTGGACCTTGTCCTTGCCCTTGTCGACTCACATTTTTATTCTGACCTTGATAGTTGTTCTAGTTTGTCTGATAATTAGTAGTCTTGGTGTATTGAGTCGGCCTTCCTTTCTTCTCGAATCTTGGAGGGGGTTTAGATGAATTACTTAGTTGATGTGCATCTTTTGTAGCTTCCTTATTGCTATAGTTAAACCCAGGATGATCTTGTAGTTTGAAATTAGCATAGGAGACATTCTCAGTTTCTTCTTCATTTTCACTTTCTTTGCTCTCCTCTGGTCGTGTATAGATACAGTTGTTGATTCCATGTCCTCCTTCTCCACAGGTAGTTCATTAAATGGCTTTCTTCATGTGTTTCTTGCCTTTGGCCCTAGTGTCTTTTAACTATTTGACATCAATTGTGATTTTCTAAATTTGGGCTATAATAGTCTCTAAGGCTTTGGCTTCGATTGATGGTCCTTCAGATCCTACTTTCTTCAATAATCCTCTGGCATTCCTATCGTAATCTATGCCCACTTGCAATGCAGCCATGTTGTCAATTATCTTCATAGTTCTGCTCAGCTTCTTTCCAAGAAAGTCACTTCCGACAGCTGCATTCAACAATGTTCTCTCAGTGGGAGTTAACCCATTTTAAAAGGTGATCACCAGGAACCCTGTTACAACCACAATTTTGCATATGTTTTCATAATTGAAATGTAAAGATTTTATGAATTGGACTTTATTAAAAAGGTTGTATGCTTTGCTTCAAACAATGGATTAAATTGCAAATATCCCTTTTGATAGGAATTTCGTGATTCCTATTATTAAATTAATCCATTAATGGATATAAAATAGAAGAAAGGAGGAAAAGTCCAAATAATAGAAAAGGATATAAGATAATGAATATTAAGCAAAATAATTATGAGAAATACATGGAAATATCTAGAAAGTGGCATTAATGGCCACAATTGAATAAATTTCGTTTATATGTGATTTCTAATAAAAGAAATAAGAAAAGAGGAAAGGAAATGAAAGATAATGAGAAATCCTTGCAAAACAATGTCTTAATAAAGAAATAAGAAAGATAATGTGAAATGAAGGATGTAGATGCATCTAGAAGGATAATAAGTATCCTTAAAAAGGAATTTTGAAATAATAGAATTTCTTGGGGTCCAAGGAGTCCCAATGAATAAGAAGAAAGAGAAAATACAAATAGTACAAAGTAAGAGGATAATGTGATACATAATTAATGACTTTTTGATATTATAAAAAAGGAGGTATGATTTACTTTAAGAAAGAAGAATTTTGTGGCCAATGGATTAAAAGCCAAACTCAAGGAAGATAAAGGAGATAAAATTCGGTTTTCCTAATGACTAAGGAATATGAATTAATAAGGAGATAATTAAAAGAGAGGATTACTTTGTAAACAAGGAGAAAGGAATCAAGCCCTTGCCTTTAATCTTTGGAAATCACATATGGAAAGTCGATCTATTTTTCATGTCTAACCAGGATGTGCATAAAGGAAAACCCATGTCTTTCTCTCGGTGTCTCTCACTCTGCCTTCTTTTCCCCTTACATGAGGACTATTAGGGTTCCTTCTAAATTGTATACATAAGGGCCACTAGATTTTCTTTGATCCCGAACAAGTGTCTCCCTTCCCGGTTGTCCATGGATAACCCTTGCATATTCCCCGCCTTCCTGGCTTAGACCTTCCACTCGGCGATGAGCAGATAGATACGTCCCTAGATGGCTGTCATGATGCACCCCATCCACGGTCACCATGGTTCTATAGGGAGGACGAAAGACCTGTTAGGGTTGCCGGTGGTGAAAAGGAGGGATGCATAGGAGCATGAAGCGCAGTTTCCCGGGTTCCCCATCTGTCTGACGCTCACCTGAGCTAACCAGGACAAGAGGATACTTGTCGACCTTGGCCATCACAGGCTATGATGATCATGGGGGTCTTGGCCGGACCCTATCAACTACAGAACAACCCAGATGTATGGTGAGGTCATGGGGCGGTAAGGTAGGAGGAGGAGAACCCAGCCAACTCATGGTTCTTGACCGTCATAGGTCAGGCTTTGCTGACAGCTGCGTAGACTTTAGGGCGCTCGACGGCAGGACCAGCGAAGGTCTGTAACCTCTATCAACCTAGTCAAAGGAAGTGAGAGGTGGATCCGGAGGGAACGGCCTAGGCGGAGTGAGGGAATCAAGCCGGCGGTAGGCACCACCAGCCTTTCTGCGGCAGGCATCACTGCCTCGTGCTATACGAACGACCGTGCATCCAAGCTGAGTCGCGCCCCATGTGAGGAAGAAGAAGGACAGAGTCAAAAGATCATTATGCCCCCATCCTAGTATTCAAGAACCCAAGGACAGGTAAGTCCTTTCTCCCTAGTTTGAGTTGTTCATCGACAAATTAATAATAGGAAATAAAGGTGACGTGGCGGCCTATGATTGGCCCAATTATCCTTATCTTGCAAAATTCGTAGAAGATAACTGGTAGCTCGGATTTAGATAAATTATATATGAAAATTGATCAGGAGAATGAGAGGAATCCAATAAAAATGATATTAAAGCTTGATTCCGTTTGTAATTGCAAAAGTACATTAAGTTGATGAAAAGTACATTAAAGTTAGGTTAAAAACCCTAATTGTGATTAAAGGTTGAATCTAGTATGCTTAATGGGTTAATTTAAGTATTAATAACTTGTTGAATGATAATATTAGATTCGAACCTGATCCAGATGAAAAATTGCATGTTCTAGGGTTTTAAACCAAGATTACATGATAATGCATCTAGAAACCCTAATTTAGGGTAAAAGAGGAAGAGATCATATTTAATTTGAAATATGTGAAAAATGTTGTAAAATGATGATCCTTAGCCTGTTATATGAGATAGGTTATAATCATTAGGGTTTGTGAGTTATTTTGCCTAATTAGGGTTTGTAGTAATAAAAGTGTAAGAAAAACCCTAATTTCAAGTGAAACATTAAAAAGGAATAGAAACCCTAGGAAGTGAGCTAGGTTTTATATATCTTGATGATGTGAACAATAATAGGAAATTATATGCATATTTCAGGATCTCTTTGTGTGCTTGCTTGCCTATTGGATTTCTTGCATTGATTGGATTAATTCTATCTCAAATCAGCGTAACAGGTATGTGGTTATGCTTATGAATATCTCAAATTCATTTTTCGAGGATTTCCGAAGTTTTCATCGATGACTTGAATTAAACTGTTGGATGAATTTAATTCATGCAAACTATAAAGTGACTATGATTATCACCATAAATAGGTGTACATGATTGGACCAGATCCTGGTCCTCCTCTGTGGCTTTGCTAATGATGAAAAGGGTAACCTGGAAAAGGGTCTACTTGTTAAGTGAGACCATCATGTTATCAAGAGTTAGGGATTGGGCTATCTATGGGTAGTGCCATGTGACTCTTTAGCACACCATGAGTTAGGGATTGGGCTACCTATGGGTAGTGCCATTCAACTCAACCCTAGATATTGATCTACCTGTTAGGTAGGATCATGCAGGGTTTAATGGGGATCTACCATAAGGAAGGTAGCATCCGGGTTCACTGTAGGGACATCTACACTCTAGATCTGGATAAAAGTAGATATCCAAGTTTTTGAAAAAGGTATGCAAAGTTAAAAAAAATTATTACAGCCTTTCAGTTTAGTTTAGTAGAGTTTGATAATTATTATTGATTATTTGTCGAACCTTTGATCTGTAAATTGAGATAATGGCTCTGACCTCTTGGTCTCTCTTAATTGGGGGTTACTGGGAGGCGGGGTCATTACATCCCTTCACCTTGATAAGCAAACCCTGGTAATGATGTAGTGATCAGAGGAATAAGTTCCCTTGTGTTATGTCCTTTAAAGGATGTAGTTGTCAAGTGGGTCTTATGCCCCTTGACATGTGTGGTTTAGAAGTGATCATAATTTGGATACTCTGGTAAGTATTAGTTGGTTTTCGGTTTTTGTTTGAAGGTAAGGATCTCTATAATAGGAGATGTATTGAGACAAAAGAAGGACCTTTCTAATATGTTTGGACTTGGTAGTAGCATCATAAGATGGACATGACAGGGATGTGATGTGTTTCTAACACATGTGATGGATGCCAAGGTAAGGAATCCTAGTATCCAGGTAGTGCCAGTTGTATGGGAGAGTGACAACATGACTCTTGATAAGATGTATAAAGTGTTTGGCTATCTGGAAAGGTTGACTTCAGATCAATCTGGTTGCAAGTACCTATACTATAGTATGGATATCACGTGTTAGGGGTTTATGCTCTGCATAAACGTAACATCGACAAAGAGGCATAAGTTGAAGATATAGTTGCAATATTTTAATGGGTAAGTTCATCAAACTAAGCATGATCCCTTGGAGTATGCCTATCCGTTTTGCAAGTAAGAAAGATTCCAAGAAGATTGTGCCTTGGATACAAATGGATAAGTAAGGTTTCCACTCCTTATCTAGGTCAGTTAAGGTGACATAGAATATTTTGAGTTATCTTTGAGATAGTTTTCTTGGATAAGTGGCCTCTTCTTATGATAGGAGAATGTACAACTGAGAATAAGACTAGTGTTGAGTCAGTAGATCAGAGTAGCATAGCGGAAGCATGATAGGTTTTGCTGAGATTTGAGGAAGGTATGGTAAACTCCCAAAATCAAGAATCTTATCATCTGATGTTGAAAGTTGAGAAGGTGATTGATGCGACGATTTTGAGTCGCTTTTATAGACTTGTTTTACATGTGTTTTCTCTGTTTATTAGTCACTTTGGTGGTTAGTATCACATAATTCATTCACTTTAGTATATAATCTCATTTTGTATCAAATCTCCCATATTTTGTCTTTATGGTTATAAATTACCATATTGATGCATGTTAGCATGGTTGATTTGGCTTTGTCTTGCAATTTCAGGAAAAATGCATATATACAACTGTCGATACCATCGACATCCGTCGATAGTATCGACACAGTCACAGACAGACAGCCGCAAGGAACCAAGCAGTGTCAATACCATCGACATCCGTCGATAGTATCGACACAGTCACAGATAGACAGCCGCAAGAAGGAAAGCTTGTCGATATCACGAGGGGTCGATACCATCGACCCGCATGGATGGTATCGACGCCGTCAGATTAGTGTTTGTTTCATATCGGCCCAAATTCAATGGTGGTGATTTTTCGGCAATCTAACCTGGTGTTTATACCTAATGACGGCGGCCAGGAGCGATCGATCACGTCATTAGCCACTGCACAAGTCACGAGAAGGTGTGGAGAGAAGAATGGAGCCGAGAAGCACGCCCCGACCGTTCCGAGAGCCGAAGAAGATATTTTCCACCGCCGAAAGGCTGTAGAACGTGCACTCTATGCCGAGGAACGCTCGGATCATCTCCATTCAGGGGTTTACATTACTTCATCCACGTTTTCCCCATGTTTTCCCTTTCTTCCACCATGTCTTGCTCTGAGATGAACATGCGGGGCTAATCCCCTTTATCTTTAGGACCGGGAGTAGCCCGGGGAATCATTGTATGATGTTTTTATCATAGTAATTCATAATTTGTCTCTTAAATCCGTGGTATGATTTCATTTTCTCCATTATATCATTATGATTGATCACCCTAATGATAATCTAATGCCTTTAATTTCTTCAAAAGAAGAATTAACGGTTGAAAAGAGACGAAATTCACATTAGTTGATAAATCCCTTGAACAAGGTGATGTACGGTTAATGGTGGAAACCCAGAGGTTAATTCTAATGCACCTAGTTTAGGGTATAGGTTACTACGACGGTGGAACTGACCTAGACTGAGGTAGTGAATTGTATCATGATAGTGAACAATTCTGACTACAGGCTACTACCTGGAATAAGAGGCGAATTTGATTAACTATGTGGAAATTCATACAATGAAAACCTACGGTGAAACCGCAATACTAAAGATTCCCACAGAATTGATTAAACTAAACACTTAATTGATTGCTCTGTTTTATTTTATTTTCTTTTATTTTTCAACAACTCTCAAAACCTTTTAATTGGTCTAGCTGATTGCGAACAGTTAGTAGTAGGCTACCGATAGTTCAGTGTCCCTGAGTTCGACTCGGGCCTCACAAGGGCCTATATTACATTGACGCGTGCACTTGCGTTTTACGCACGGTAAAATCGTGTCAAGTTTTTGGCACCTTTGTCGGGGATACGACAACTGTCGGCACTACGAGTGCTGCAAGCGGCCACTCTAGGCCATATTTTAGTTTATTATTATTTTTGAAATTCATCGTTTACCTTTTATATTTAGCAATCGTCTAGCAATGTACTGAACCAAATTTACTACTTTGCAGGTACCAGTGCATGGTGAGGATGCGTAGCAAAGACTACACACAACCATCACCAGGGGTTCCACAGTTGGAACCAGACGACGAGGAGAATAATATCCACGATCAGCCCGAGGATATAGATTCAGACTTGGAAGTAGAAACCATGGCTGAAGAACAGACAATATGGGAGAAGATAAAGGCTTCTTCCTCGTCAGCATCAAAAGGGCCAATAAAGAAGCAAGCCATCAACATTCCAACCTATAAGATTGATCCGGCTCTGATCAACTTGGTCAAGTCTCAAGCATTTCACGGGCTGAAGAATGAAGACCCAATTGCACATATCAGCACTTTTGTGGAGAATTGCAATATGATTAAGATAGATAGGTTTCCGCAGGAGACGATATATCTGAAGTTGTTCCCCAGCTCTTTAGCAGGTAATGCACGTGAATGGCTGCATAACCTAGATGATGAGACTGTAGAGATGTGGGATCAGATGATCGAGGTCTTTTTCGAGAGATTTTTCCACTGGAGAAAACCAACGACCTAGTACGGAAGATCCACAATTTCTGTCAAAGAGCAGGTGAGACATATTCAGAGACGTGGGAGCGCTTCCAAATAATGTTGCGGAAGTGTCCACATCATGGGTTGGACAAAGAAAAACAAGTGAAGATCTTTTACTTCGCTCTAAATGAGCATGACAGGAGCAATTTGGACTCAGTAGATTCCGATTTCTTTCTGAACAACACTGGTGCTAGGTGTTGGGAAATCCTGAAAAATATGGCCAGGAAGCAATCATGGGGCGATAGAGACACAGTAGAGCAGGTTTGAGTTACAGGTGAGTCAAAGTCCATCAAGGACCTAAATGAGAAGATGGACCTACTAGCCAAGAAATTTCTAGCAAAGGAAGACGCCGAATCTGATGATGAAGCACAGGTTAAATTTATGCGCCAGCAACAGGGGTACAGAAACAATGACTACTCTTGGAGGAAAGATAAGAAATTTTCATGGAAGGACCCAAATAATTTCCTACATGACCCCGATGCAAAACCACAACCGGCGGCAGAGGACAAGAGCAATGAGTTGCTCAATCAAGTAATCAAGCAGAATCAAGAACTCATGAGCACGTTTGGCCAGCAAATTAAGCAACAAGGTGACTTTATGAATCAATTTAGGCAGACTTTACAAAGTCATGGGGCTCATATGAGGTCACTTGAGACATCTTTAGCGCAGATGGCGGCGGATATATCAAGTTTGAAGAAGCCAACACAACAAGGTTTTCCCGATAATACAAATATTCCAGGAGGAAATCAACAAGCTAAGGCAATTTTGTTATGGAGTGGTAAGAATATTTTAAACCCCAGGGTCGATGAACTGAGTACACCCTAGCCAGAAGCCACAGGTGAGGCCACAGAGGAGGTTCCAATTCCAATCACAACACTGATAGAGGATATGGTAGAGGATGTCACGCTAGAACCCATTGCTGAGGAGGAGACACAGAAAAGGACACCATATGTGATGCCACATCAGACGGCATAGACTGTCCCAGTCCCATACCCAAACAGTTTGAAAGCCAAGAAAGTGGATGCTCATTTCAAGAAGTTCCCGGATAGCTTTAGGAAGCTTTCGATCAACATTCCACTGTTTGAAGCAATTGAGCAGATACCCTCTTACGACAAGTTTCTGAAAGATATAATCACAAAGAAGAGGAAGATTCCTGATGTTGAGTCATGATTCTTAAGGAGCAGGTGAGCGCCTTCATTATGGGCACATTGCCACCTAAACGACAGGATCCGGGCTGCTTCAATATTTCATGTTACATCGGTAAGGTGAAATTCAGCGAAGCATTATGTGATTCCGGAGCAAGTATCAACTTGATGCCTCTCTCTACTTTCAAGAAGCTAGGACTGAAAGAATCGAGACATAGCAATATGATGATTCAGTTGGCGGACAACTCTGTGGTTAATCCGTATGGTATTTGCGAGGATGTTTTGGTTAAAGTCGACCGGTTTGTATTTCCAGTAGATTTTGTGGTAATGGAAATGCAAGATGAACAAGGAAATGAGCTACTCCTTGGAAGACCCTTCCAAGCTACTACAGATATGATACTTGAAATGGGACGAGGCCGTCTAACGTTGGGAATCGCGGATGACCGGTTTGAGATGGTTATGCCCCCAAGCACAACACAATCAAAAGCAAAGGAGAAGTGTCGCATGATGAAACATTTTGATCAGAACATTTCTCTTTGTCTAGGGAAGCCATTTCTAGATATGGCTCATGTAATGACCAAGGTAGATAAGGGGACAGTGACTGTAGACATTATGGAATAGACCAAAGTTGTTTCTCTTTGCAGGGCTATAGGTTTTCCAAATGATGAAGAGGAGGAAATTTCTCCTTCTACTGAAGATAATGCAATAACAAGTTCTGTCATTGATGCATATCCAGAATTGCCTCTTGAAGCTTGCCTTGTCAATATAATGCATGCCTGGATGAGAAGCAAGTTATTACAAGAATGAGTCAAGATGCTTCAAGTGCTTCTGTGCTTTTACGCTGAGCATTATGATGATCTTGGACCACTTCCACCACCGCTTTAGTCATCTTTGATCACTCCACCAGAGTTAGAATTGAAGACATTGCCGCCTCATTTGCAATATGCATTCTTAGCCGAGAGTGAAAAATTGCCAGTGATTATTTCGGCATATCTGAGTGTCGATGAAGAAGAGCAATTGTTGATCGTGTTGAAGAACCACCATGGAGCATTTGGGTGGTTAGTTATAGATATCAAGGGGATTTCCCCTACACTGTGCTAGCACAAGATCCGGCTCGAGGAAGGAGCCAAACCTGTCATCCAACCACAGCGCTGACTCAATCCGAGCATGATGGAGGTAGTCAAGAAGGAGGTGATCAAGCTCCTTTCAATAGGTATCATTTACGCTATCTCCAACTCGACGTGGGTAAGCCCCACACAGGTAGTCCCTAAAAAGGGGGGAATTACTGTCACTCACAACTTGTTAAATGAGACGGTCACGACTCGATTGGTAACCGGGTGGCATGTGTGCATTGATTACCGTAGATTAAACTCTACTACATTAAAAGATCATTTTCCTCTTTCATTTATCGATCAAATTTTGGAGTGACTAGCTGGTCGGTCTCACTTTTGTTTTCTAGATGGTTACTCTGGCTACAATCAGATTTCCATTGATCCTAAGGACCAAGAGAAGTCCACCTTCACTTGTTCGTACGGAACATTTGCATATCGTCGTATGCCCTTTGGTTTATGCAACACACCAACAACTTTTCAGCGCTGCATGCTTGCCATTTTCTCCGATATGGTTGAGCATTGTTTAGAGGTCTTCATGGACGATTTTTCCATCTATGGTGCGTCTTTTGATGAATGTTTATACAATCTAGATAAAGTTTTACAATGATGTGAGGACACACATTTAGTTCTCAACTGGGAAAATTGTCATATGATGGTTAGTGAAGGGATCGTTTTAGGACATAAAGTGTCTAGCAAGGGGCTGGAGGTGGATCTAGTTGAGATCGAGGTCATTTCAAAATTACCCCCACCTAATTCGGTTAAAGGGGTAAGGAGATTTCTTGGTCACGCAGGATTTTATCGCCGCTTTATCAAAGATTTCTCGAAAATCACTAAACCATTGTCTGAACTTCTTGAGAAAGATGCGGTGTTTGATTTTAATGAAAAGTGTTTGGATGCTTTTAATGTCCTCAAGGAGAAGTTAATCTCTGCACCGGTTGTTCAAACACCGGATTGGACAAAGCCGTTTGAGTTAATGTGCGATGCTTTGGATTTTGCAGTGGGGGCTGTTCTCAGACAACATTTTGAAAACAAACCCGCTGTAATTTTCTATGCGTCCAAGACTTTAAATGAAGCACAACTTAACTACACCACAACTGACCATCATTTTTGCATTTGAAAATTTTCGGCAATATCTTATAGGGTTGAAATTTGTGGTATGGACGGATCACGCCGCCATAAAATATTTGATGGAAAAGAAAGATGCCAAACCTAGATTGATTAGGTGGATCTTATTATTACAAGAATTTGATATTGAAATTAAAGATAAGGCAGGGATTGAGAATGTGGTTGCAGACCATTTGTCTAGGTTAGAATGGGTAGATGAGAAATATACCCATTACCGAGACATTCCCTAATGAACAACTCCTTTCTATAAAATACAAGGATCCATGGTTTTCTTATATTGTTAATTATCTTGCTTATAAAATAATCCCGGAAGATTGGACTTATCAAGAGAAAAAGAAATTTTTCCATTCTTTGAGATATTATTTCTGGGATGATCCCATTTTGTTGAAGCAATGTAGGGACGGCGTTTTACACAGATGTGTACCGAAGATAGAATATGACAGTGTACTTAGTCATTGTCACACACTACCAACTGGTGGCCATCATGCAAGTTCCGGAACGGCGGCCAAGGTGCTTGAGAGCGGCCTTTATTGGCCTACACTTTTCCGGGATGCCTATGAATATGTGCGAAGATGTGACTTCTGTCAAAGGGCAAGTAATATTTCCAAGCAGCAAGAGATGCTCCTCAACGTGTTTCAAGAAGTTGAGGTGTTTGACCTGTGGGGTATTGATTTTATGGGACCCTTTGTGTCCTTGAACTCTAACTTGTACATTTTGCTTGCTTTGGATTATGTATCGAAGTGGGTAGAGGCAATACCCACAAGGACTAATGATGTTGTTGTAGTGTGCAGGTTTGTTAAAGATCACATTTTTTGCAGATTTGGTGTACCAAGGATGATTATCAGCAATGGAGGCACCCATTTCAAAAATCAAAAGTTTGTTGCATTGTTGCAGAAGTACGGGGTAAAGCACAATATTGGTACCCCATACCACCCACAGACACAAGGGCAAGTCGAGGTGTCCAATAGAGAAATCAAGCAAATTTTGGAGCGTACAGTGGCTTCGACAAGAAAGAACTGGAGTACTTTGTTACCGGATGCTTTATGGGCGTATAGGACCGCATTTAAGACACCTATAGGCACTACGCCTTTTAGGTTGGCTTATGGGCGGGCCTGCCATTTTCCAGTAGAGTTGGAACACAAGGCGCACAGGGCGCTAAGAAAGCTTAACTTGACTTATGATGAGGCATGGAAGAAACAAATGCTAGAGCTCAATGATCTAGATGAGCTGAGGATGAACGCCTATGAAAACTCAAGGATTTACAAGGAGAGGACAAACTCATTCACGATCGACACATTCAACTACGTGTCTTCAAGAAGGGAGATCGTGTGCTATTGTTCAACTCGAGGTTGAAGTTGCATCCCGGGAAATTGAAATCCCGGTGGAGTGGACCTTTCATTGTGGAGGAGGTGCGGCCACATGGTGCCATCATGGTGCGTGATGGAGAGATGACATTTCTGGTTAATGGACAGAGATTGAAGTTGTACTTTGGTGAGGATTACACGAGGAAAGTGCGTGAGGTCAAACTCATAGCACTTAAGGATGCATGATAAGCTTGATTTTGTCTAGCCTAAGATGTTAAATAAGGGCACTTGTTGGGAGGAAACCCAACCATTGGTAGTTTCATCCATTTTCTTTCACATTTACAAGTTAGTTTGCTTTAAAGTTGTTTTTAATGTAAAAATGATACCGTGATCGTTTGTTCAGTGTGCAGGTCTGAGGCAGAGTCGATACCATCAACCACAAAGTCGATGGTAGTGACATGGGTACAGTTAGGCGACTGCAAAAAAATTTCTGAGCCTATCATCAGTGACGCTCAAGCAACAACCAGATCGGGGTCGATAGTATCGACACGGGTGTCGATACTCACGAGATCCCTGAAGAGTTACATACAACTTTGTCTTAGTGAAGTCGATACCACCGATGGCCGTGTCGATGGTATCGACCCAGCTATAGTGAGGAAGCGGTGCCCGGGCCTCGTGAGGGTAAAAGATCCTTGAGAGTCGATACCATCGACACCCCATCGATGGTATTGACGCGACACATCACCGATCCACGAGAAGCAATCAACGGCAGCCACTTCATCAAGGTAGTCAATCCGTGGGATGGGTCGATACCATCGACACACGTCGATAGTATCAACACATCATCAATCCGGGCCCCCACATCAGGCAATCGACAACCGTCGATACTAGCGAAGACCCGGATTGTGCTACAAGTGTCGATACCATCGACACCCCGTCAATGTTATCAACGGTGCAACAGTAGCGTCGGGTTCATCTATAAAAGGGAGGGTTATTTCTCTGATCTCTTCACACTTTCAGAGTTTCTTCCTTCCTCTTGTGCATTGATCGTTGTTGTGCGACCGGAGGCCTGCTACGAGCGTCCAAGGATTGCGACCTCTTCATCAAGTGTGGTGCACCGAGCGGAGATCATCTTCTTTGACTTCACCAAGCTCTCTCTTTTTCCCTTTCTCTCTGTGACAATGGTGCAGATAGCAGGGGCCTCTTCTTCTCAGGCGGCCCCTATGGAGATCGAGACCTTTGTTCCTCCACCACCCAGATCAATTCCTCATCCGAGGATTGTCCATCCTTCGGCGGAAGTACAGAAGACATATGAGGAGTTGCTGAAGTAGAAGATCGAGTCGACCCGCTACATCAATCGGACTATGATTCACGACCTCGGGTTTGAGGCCAATCTCAATTATGTTCTCCAAGGTCAGGTGAAGCAAACCAACAGGAGGTCAGATGAAGTCCAATACTATGTCGAGGGCCACCCATTTTTTGGCGAGTGGCCGACGTATAAAGAACTGGTGGCGGAGTTTATGGCGTCACTTGATATCAATGTCGTGCCCAACGACTTGATCACCACCGATCGGGAGTGGAAGAAAGGGTGTGTGTCTTTCAGACTCTACAACATCAATTACACTCTCACTCTGAACCAGTTCAATTCTATATATAACTGGGCTCATCATGACTACCAGCACAGGAGGCCGGACAATCGGACAGATTATGATGCGATCTTCGCCATGCTGGTGATCGCGCCTCTAGGAAAATCTGTCAGCTACCACAACGTGACCGTCTCCGACTTCGAGCATCCCTTTTTGCGGGTTCTACATCGCATGTTGTGCACCATGCTCTTTGCTCGGGGCGATCTCTCATTGAGTAAATTTTAGGAGATAGATTTGTTCTTTTTGTATAAATTGCTGAAGTGTGAGGAGTGCAATTGGGGCGTGTTTTTCTTGACGCGTGTGTTGGCTGTGCGGAGGAGTACAAGAAAAGCTCCTATCCACTTTGGGGGGCTTATCATTCCCCTTTCTCTATATCTTGGGTTGGACATCTCCCAACTCACTCTGCTTTCCAACAGGAACAAGGTCAACCTCCATCATTTACACTGCTCCAATCTCATGATGCTCCGTGATGGCGTGGCGTATGCACATTTCCATGTCAATCACGCATATCAAGAATGTGCACTTCCAGACCCCGTCTTCAACATCGAGGGAGCTCAACACTTCAGGTGGCCCATCATCGCCATCGACGACTCTGATGAAGATGGCAGTAATGATGACAACAATGATGACGGCGACGAGCATGAAGAGGAAGAGGAGGCGTTTACTCCTCTTCGGACATGAGTGGCACCACAGAAGCGCCCCCGCATGCACCCTGGTGCATCATCTTCTTCGCAGCCTCTGCCACCTCAGCCCTCTCAGCAAGGTGAGGATGCTTATTCAATGCAAGGGATGTATTCAATGCTGCAAGAGATTCAGCAGACCCAGCAGCAACATACTACTTCATTTGCCGGTATTCAGGATACCACGAACCGGATTTTTCGTGATCCAGCAGGCCATCTACGAGAATGAGTGCCTCCTCCTCGCCAACCAAATACAATATACATGATAGGTTGCATAGGATGGAGATGCAGCAACAACCATTCTACGACAACTACTGGAGCCAGAATTATTTTTGGGGGTATCCTCAACCTCCGTCGATGCCCCAGTATGATCTGAGTTTCCAGGGGCAGTATCCATCATGGGACCCCACAGTCCTGCAGTACCCGCCACCACCTGACCAATGATTGGTATCACTGTTCCACCTTTTAAGATTGTTTTTTACTATGAGGCCATAGTCGAATTCAAGCTTGGGGGGTGTTGGAACATCTTCTATCCTTCTTGCTTTTATTTTCTTAGTTTTTATCATTTATTGCTTGGTCTTTTATTTTAGAAATTTTATTAGTTCTTAGTTTTTTAGGATCCACACTCTATCTAGTGTAAATGTGGATGTCTAATGTAATGTGTCATTTCTGTTGCGGTCATTTGGGAATCAAGGGTAAATTTGAAAAAAAAATTGTAATGAATTTGAAAGCTTGTCTTGTTCTAACTTGAGCACATGACTTATGAAAATTATTGGGTTTGTCAACTTTAAAACAGAACACCATACTGTACCTGTCGTTGATTCATGAAAAGTGGACGGAATTGGTTGTTTGAGCCTAAACTGACCAAATGGTAATGAGACTTTAATTTGAAATAAGAGAGAGAAATCCCTTAATTGTTTCATAGGTCAGTAAGGAGGGACATATAATATTTTCCAATGGTTCAGTCAATTAATCTTGTGATCTATCCACCCCATTGTTTTCGTACTCCACCGTAGGAACTGGAAGCACATTATGGTTTTCATCTTTTGATTGCATAGCATTTAGATAGGATTGCATTTTAGTAGATTGTGCATAAGAAATTGAAAGAAAAAAAAATTAACATGCGTCATCTATGCACACATTCCTGAGTGCATGGCATCATAGTTGCATAACTGATCTCATGTAGTTGCATTTTAACATATCGTTGAGCATATAGGACAGTATGTGCCTTATTTCTTCTAAAAAATAAGAGAAGCGGGTAACTCGTTCTGTACTCTCTGAAATTCAGTTGTAATGCTTCAAGGATTACAGTCATGTGAAAGTAAGCCCGAGAAAAAAAAGTGAAAAAAAAAGAATTCTGAAAAATATTGATAAGTATTGTACAATTTGCAATTTGAGAGAAAAAGGGCTTGAAAAAAAAAAGCAAAAGGCTGATTTTAGAGGGAGAAAAGAGCTTGTCTCAATCGTGTAACAGGAAGAATAAGCACATAATGTAGTTTGTAGACATTCTATCTCGCATAAGATGGAATTGTAGGAGCATGCATCATTCCACCCAAAATGTAGGCATTAGGGCATTTTCATTTGCATTTGCATCATTTAGGTCATTTCAGATATTTGTGCATGTTAAAACTGTATTATGCTTCCATTTCTTCCGCAACCACCTATTCCATCCACCCGTTGCTCGAATTGGTAGGCCACCATGATTATCTCCTCACTCTTTCATATCAAGAGAGCTGCTTCCATTTAGATGGTAGTTAGGACGAGCAACATAGATAGAAGATCACAAGATGCACTGAGTCTGGACCGGAGGATTTTATTATGTTAACTGCCTTATGTGATAGTGTTCATCAATTTTGGGGTAGATATCTCTTATGGATGATCAGTGTCGCCTTGAGGGTAATTATCATTATGTGGTTAGTGAGGGCCGGAATGTGAATGTCTGGCGGGAATTACATGGCAAGGTATGTTGTGATAATCTGTTCTTTAGTTGACCTTCGCAATTCTATTCCAAAGTTTGTTGCTCGAGGACGAGCAAGGTTTAAGCTTAGGGGAGTTTGATGCGACGATTTTGAGTCGCTTTTATTGACTTGTTTAACATGTGTTTTCTGTGTTTATTAGTCACTTTGGTGGTTAGTATCACATAATTCATTCACTTTAGTCTATAATCTCATTCTGTATCAAATCTCCCATATTTTTTCTTTGTGATTATAAATTACCATATTGATGCATGTTAGCATGGCTGATTTGGCTGTCTTGCAATTTCAGGAAAAACGCATATATACAGCTATTGATACCATCGACATCCATCGATAGTATCGACACAGTCACAGACAGAAAGCCGCAAGGAGCCAAGCAGTGTCGATACCATCGACTGGGAAGTCGATGGTAGCAACTATTTTTTTTTGAGAAAAAAAAAACCGCAATCCTAAAGATTCCCACCTGAATTGATTAAACTAAACACTTAATCGATTTCTCTGTTTTATTTTATTTTCTTTTATTTTTCAACAACTCTCAAAACCTTTTAATTGGTCTAGCTGATTGCGAATAGTTAGTAGTAGTCTACCGATAGTTCAGTGTCCCTAAGTTCGACTCGAGCCTCACAAGGGCCTATATTACATTGATGTGTGCACTTGCGTTTTACGCATGGTAAAATCGTGTCAATGATACATAAGAAAGAGTTGATGCCTGAGTTGGATAAGTATGTATAGTTCTTCCATGGTTAAAAAAGTATCACATGGCATAGGGTTGACTTTGTAACCAATAATGGAAAAGGATAAGTTGAGTATGTGTCATGTACGACAGATCCTATGATGACCTTGGATACAAGAACATTCTGTTGGTCTAGTTTTGTGACATCACCCTGACATCAAAGAACTGTGTGGAAGTTTGAAGGTATGATGCAAGAGTAGTATCCACCACCTTTCATCTAGGATTTCGGGGGCAAAATCCTTGTTAGGGTTTTATGACTTGTAAGAACCCTGACCTAGGTTTTGGGATAACCCTGTTTGTTTTTCTTAAGTACGTTTCTTAGAACTTTAATCTAATCCTCTGAGGCATTTTGTTATCATGTGACATGCTTATTCTTGAATGTTGTTTGAGCAATGTTTGCTTGTTTTGGACCAATGTGCAATTTACCCAAGATGAGGGGTTCTATTGCAATATGTCACATGATGAGTGTGCCCTTGGTGCTTTAGCATCATATAAGAGAGAATATTGCTATGGGGAGCCTTGTGGAAAGCCTTAGTATTAAGATGAGCATAGCTTTGACGCATGAAGTTTCCCCCAGATGAGGAGTCTAAGAACATCTTGATATCATCATCCACACCCCTATAAAAGATTTCAATGAGTTGATTCTTAGGAATGTCATGGTGTGGACACTTGTGTAGGATCTCTTTGTATCTTTCCCATGCTTCTGTAAGGGTTTCACCAGGGACCTGAGTGAATGCTTGTGCTATATGTGCTAGTTTTGGTGTAAATTGCAATTTACCCAAAGTAAAGGGTTAACATGCAATCTACATCCTCTAGTGTGTTCCTTCTCTCTCTTGGAATCATCTAGAGTAAAGAGAAAGAGTTGGGAACCTTCTTTGGATCTTGGTTGTGTGATGACATCTTTGGTGATATATGGAGCACATGTATGAGATGTGTCTTGCTCTTTGATGGGCTATCTCAGGTTACAGAACCTTAGAGAGGTTGCCTATTGGTTTGTGGGTGTGTAGGGTTGTACCCTATCAGTTTTTGGGTGTGTAGGGTTGTTCCCTATCAGTTTGTGAGTTTGTGGGGTTGTTCCTATTAGTTTATGAGAGTGTGGAGTATGCTTTATTGGTTTGTGAGTATGTTGGGTTTTACCATATTGGTTTGTGAAGGGTGTAGAGCTTTGGCATATTGACCATGACCTTGGTATAAGACCTATAGGATGATATCTAACCTATATCTTATCACCATGTCTTGCATGTTGTTGCGTGTGCCTCTTTACTTGAGGACAAGTGTCACATAAGCTCCTAAGGTGATGACACCTCTCCTTTGATCTCTCTTCCTTCCCTCAAGTATGTAACCCCCTCCTTCTTCACACAAGTAAACCCTTTCATCCATCCTTGTTCCTCTCCTCTTAGTGGACGAGCTTGGGAGCTTGAGCATCTAGAGGAAGTCTCAATGGAGCTTGGGAGGTCGAGTTCCTTACTCATGGTGATTCTTGGTTCAACTTCCATATTGGTGAGTTATGTTTCTTTGATGGCCATTTCTTTGACCTATCTTCTTTACCTTCTTCTTCATCTCTTAGACATGGATCCTACCTTGGATTAAGGTTGGATAGAATGTGGTTCTCTCTCCTTCTTTCCTTTCTTCTTGATCTACCATAGCCATGGCATCTTCTTCTTCTTTCTTGAGGTGATGTTGAGATTGAGTTCGGACTCTTGATGGATCATCTTCAAGATGCAGAACGTGTGCTTTGGAGCCTTGATCATGGAAGCTTGGAATCTTAATGGATACCTTCTTGATTCGGGTTATATAACTCTTAACCTCCGTTTTTATTATCACTCTTTATATGCTTAAGTTGTTCTTCATCTCTAGATTGTGTACCTCGTATATGTTAAGTAGCTAGGGATTGAATTGAGGACTATTTTGGATGAAAGAACTTTGTTTAAGATGTTTCCTATGTCTTGATATTTCTAGCTTTGTTGAGTTTATGGACTAGTGACCGAGTTTCCTGAGGTTGAAGATGACTAAGTCAACACTTAGGTGGTGAATGGCCGTTATGACTCATGATGCTTATACTAAAACACATGTTGCAAGTCATCATGACTTGGGAGTACTTAGGTCGTTAGGTTGGAAGGATGCTAAACCATCACGCCCTAGAGGGGTTCCCAAAATGACATGAATAGTTTGGCCGACATGCCTTGAGGAGGTGTTAACCCATCACAATCTAGAGCTGCTTAAATCTATGTGTTTCCAAATCAATGGGCTTTGATGGTTGTTACTCATCATGCCCTAGATGGGGCTAGGCCGATACACCTTGCTAACCCGTCATGACTATGAGGACCCCTTGTGTGAGATGGTTTCCAAGAGTGCTAGTCGTGACACCCATAATGGAGTTAATGACCGTCATGCCCTAACCCTAACCCTAGAACTACCCGTCACACTATGTGATGCCCGACTCTCCTCCAAGAATGGATGCCTGACACACCATGTGTTGCCTATCACACCTTAGGGTGGTGATGCCTGTCATACCTTCAAGAGGTGATTCCCAATATCCCTTCAATAGGTGATGTCTGATATCCCTTCAAGAGTTGATGCATGATACACCTACATGAAGGGTTTCCCGTTACACTTTGATACACCTTCATGAAGGGTTGCCCATTACACTTTCAAGGAGCTAAACCAACATAACCCTTGTGTGGATAATATGACACCTCGAGTGTAGCTAAAATGTCACCCTTGATGACTGGTGAACCCAACATGACTGGACAAGATGCCCTAAATTGATACACCTCATTGTAGTCCAAACTGATGCACCACAAGAGGGTCTAAACTGTTACCTTGGGTTCATAGGGTGAACCTGAGATCACATGATAAAGGTTGAAGGTTATGTTTGGATACTAAATGATGTACACACATGAGTAATGCATGATAGAGAGGAGTTCGATTTTGGATAATGTATGAGCCATCTTAATTGCTTCTCCTAAAGCTAGTACACCATAGAATGATGTCATTATGAGTGGTCCATCCTCAATTAAAGAGCTAGACCTAAACTTTCCAACTAGGTGGGAAGTAATGGATGTAGGGTTTAATAGTTGAGTATCCATATGTTAACCTTAATCATGGAATAACATGACCAGTGTGCTTATCTTAAAGAAATGTTATAATCCATGGAAAGTGTCAACATATTTCCTTTTCATATAATCTTAACTTGTGGATTAAGGTTAATGATACAACTATGTTAGTATACATGAGGGTGGTGATAAGCCTTGTTGGAATACATGGTGGCAACCTTTGTGTAGAAACCATATAACAAGTATAATGACTTTATAGGTGCCTTGTACATAGCTTGAAGTGAAACCCTTTAGTTATGTAGCCTATGGTTCGACTCTCCTTGGTATGATTAGTAGTTAATAATTTGTAAGAAGTGATAATATATGGGTCACCAAATGTTGAAACGTCACACTAGTGCAATGGTCAATATGTTATTATAATGCATTATTGTAAACCACACATAACTTGATGAAGATAATACACACATGCATTTATAAAAGGGTAATAACTGGTACTGATGGTACAGTGACTGATTCATATCTAATTAATGATGTTCAAACCTAACCAGTTTCTGAAAGATGGGTTTTGGTGTGATTAGGGTTTGGTGGTGTAACCATGAAGTAAAACCCTAACTGGTTCTATGTGAAGAGAATTGACCCTAATTCTAATGGTAGTTCATAATATTGAATAAGTATGAATAGAAAACATGATATTGTTCCCCCTCTTAAATTAAATGGCAATAACGTAATGGACTGATTGGGTGTTATAACTTGTGAGTGCCATGAAGGTGGTTAAATAATGTTAAGCTTGGGTTATGAACCTTGATAAGGGAACACAGGAAGTATGAATATGTGATTGTGCATACTTGATTACACTGATTAATTCTTAGCCTTACAACCTCCAGTTTTTGGGATGTAGTGCATGACAAAGATGTGAGGTAGAGTGATGCTTGGGGACCTTATGTGAGATAAACATGAATCCTAATCTTATATTAAAGATCTTATTATGCTTTTCTTGCTTTAAATAAAGGTGTTTAATATGTTTATCATATTCTCTCTCTGAACATAATGGCTAATGGTTGCTATGGAAAGTACATGTGATGTAGTATGAGTGATGTGACATGAGTAATACATTATGCTCAATGAGGCATGATGAGATAACCACGAATCACAAATGTGATGTGACAAGTCTTAAGACCTAGTAAGGGCATAGTGCCTGGTTGAGATGATATCCTCTGGTACTGAAATGAGGGATTGATATCCCATGATAATATGTTGATGATGATAGCCTTGTGGCTGGCAGTGATACAATAGCCTTGTAGCTGGCAATGATACAATGTTATGAGATGATGGAAATTAGTTTATAGTTTAAACAATGATATTTTTTGTTGGATACTATGTCCTTTCTTTTGAAGGATTTGTTTGTTGTTTGTACATTGTAACTTGATTGATGCTAAAAGATACTTTAATTGGTCTAATTAATCAAGTGGAATTTAAACATGTAGCTTGCCATGTGCCATAGATCCATTCAGTGTCAGCATTTGTTGGATGGTGAAATGAGTAAATCCTACAGGAAAATCATAGCACAAACTGTTGAGTATGTGGGGATAGCTTGGTACCCTAATATCAAGCAATTGAGGGTGACTATGGCCATGTGTGAGCCTCAGATCTTGCCTCAAGATATTTGACATAGGATTGGCTACAGGCCCTACCCTGGAAGAGTGCAACTTCGGGCTGTAGACTCAGTGATGTTATGTTTATGAGATTTCATAGGATTAATTGTGGGCCATACCCTTGAAGAGCGTGGATGTGGGTCGTAGCTCAGTTTCACTAGAGCCATGACTTGTACCAAGGCTGGCTAGCTTTGCACAGTTGATGTATATGTCACTGGAAGCAGTTGACCTGTGATGTCACTGCATATTCACTTGTACTGACTGAGGGGGTGAGGTCATGGATTCTAGCTCTTCCACTAGACCTTATATGGCGCCGACTTTGACTTAGTAGTGGTCATTGGGATTGGGGTGGTATGACTCAAATACTCAGGGCATAATAAATATGTAATCAGACATGTAGCGTGCATGTATAGGATCAAACACGGAAGCATTGGATGAAGCCTTGCTTTGCTTTATATTGTTTGGTTTATAACAGTTATACATATTCTTCATATTCCTTTTTAACTATAAACTGTTCCATTGCTCATTGGCAAGTGCATGTTATCGTTCTATTTACTTCATCCATGAGATATATGTGACTTTGTTCAATCTGCTTAGTATGTTAATAAATCTTCTTAGTTACGTGATTTAATAATAGAGTTGGTGGAGAGTTATATAAAGCTTGTTGGGACTATGTGTCTCACCCCGTTGGTTAAATAAGTTTTTAGGTGGACGTACATGTCGAGTTAAAGATCATGCGGTTGAAGATAATACGAGAAGTAAACTAAACCTGGTGAAACATGGAATATGGTTAGTGTCTAGTAGTAGAGTCCTATGTGTCGTCCATGTACATTCAAGTCCTTGGAAGTGTTCTCGATGTGTTTGTAGACATGATGGTCAATATGTGATTTTTGGCTTGTGTGCCTCTGGTAGTATGTATATACATGTGGATCTTTTGTCTATGTAATAGTTTGGTTGGAATGAGATGATGTAGCACCTTGAAAATATGTTATGAAATGCAAGTGTTGTCTCTTGTGTAATAATTCTCAGCTCATAGTGCTTGTTGCAAAACGGTTTTAATTTCTAGTGATTTTTGGTAATCCATTGTTAATGGTTGATCGTGGTTTATTTTTTGAGTAATCTAGCTTTGTGTGAATACGGATTTCACACATGATTCCCAATTGATTATGGAGGAGATGGGAAGTAGTGATTCTGGGGTCCTTAAATAGGTGGGGAGGCACTGTTGTGTCCTTTGTAACTCGGAGAGGCGAGAACGACAAAGCCCTAAATTGGGTGTTTCCATCACAGAGCGAGAGAGCAGGCAAATAATAGCTTGTTAGAAATGGCAGAACATCATGAATTCAAAGGAGAAGAGATCTCAGATAAAGACTTAGAAACCGGAGAGGTAGAGATCGAGGAACGAACGCCTGTGAAACATGTCCTTGACTCACGAAATAAATAGAGGTACTTGAGTATGATCTATCTGTTGGATCATCATATAATTAAACCATGGTTGTCGGATGGCGCACATAAGAGAGAATTAAATGGGGGTAACACGTGACATATGCATAAACCGCAAACTATAGGTTTACTTGATGCATTAAATCAATTCAAATTCAAATCTTAGTTAGACTATATAGTAACTTGTTTTATTCATTTGAAGGGTCAAACGTGGTCAAAATGGACCCAAATTCGGATCACATGTCCAATAATTGGTCTAGAATCTTGGTATGCCCTTATATTTCCGTTTCTCACATGTTTTATCCATACTTTCTATAAATGTCATTTTACTTGGTTTTAATGCATTAAAATGTGTAATGTAGTACATTTTTCCTTTAATTGCTCTCTTTGAGTCGAAATCGAGATAATAACTTATTGCTCACTCACTAGTTATGTCATGTTTTAATTTTAAGGTCTTTTCTCTTTCTCTATTATTTCTTTCAAATCAAATCCAAGAATAGGAGAGAGAAAAAGGGAAAGGAAAACTAATGTTCCTCAAATTGACTTAATTACAATACACATTGCATAGAAGGATGAGAAAAATATATTTTGAATCTCACTTTATTCTTATCACTTTATTATCCCTAAAAAATTTTCACTTCCTGATCTTTTACATTAAGACCCTCAACTATTCTTATTTAAGCAAAAACCACATTTTAAGGCTTAAACTAGTCTAGAAAATTTGGAATGTTACAGGTCCTAAATCATATCTGCAATCACTCGGTTACCAATTCATGCGCGTCTACGAATGTTGTAGAACTTTTTATAAGCCGTCATGTTAAGTGTGAATGGAAGGATACTAAATATAAAAGTTTCACCTTTGATTGAATCTACATATTGTTTCATGTTTTCCTACTTTGGAAGAAAAACGAAAACTCGGGGAGCCGCTGTTCATTCAATTTGCACCGGCAATGTCGTGGGTTTTGATCTTCGGTTTATTTCGGTAAACAAAGACCCACATGTAATTGACGTGAGTTGACCTGTCTCTCCTCCGAGATTGGGACCGTCGCTGACTATGCAGTGGGGAACCGGCCTATTATTCCTAACAACGACCCCACTTCTTTTCCCATTTGCATCTTTCTTTTCCACTTTGATTCCCACTCGCGTGCATCGTGGACCTCGGTGCGAGGTCGCAAGTGCATTGTTCACTGAGTTCACTTTATTTCCTTTCTTTGCCGTTAAGATTCCATCTTATGTCATAGCTGCAAGTATTTCCTGTCCAAATACATGCTGGTGAATACCAATCACTTGACTGATTAACTTATCTCCATGTAGTCGGTGTTTCCAATTATGTTATGTCATCAAGTACCTTTTAGATTGGATCACCTCATATATCCAAGAGAGTCGCCTACACCTCAAATCATCTCGATTTAGAACTTGAGGAAACACCTAGCATTTTCTATATTCGAAACTACCATAACGGGCCGTTTGGATGGTTACTTTAAGAATCTTGCTGGATTTGATGGCGATATCATCAACTGTAAATGGACAATCCAGTCCAGCGTTGAAGCATGTACGAGGAAGTGTGGACAGGGAGATGACGAGTATGAATACTTTGTGAGTAATCGGGTTGCATTGTAAAGTCCGTAACCCGCTCCTCTTTTCAACGGTGTAACTCTTCTTCCAGCTAAATAAATTTACATTTACAATGGTTAGGGGTGTAAACGGTGTGGGTACGGTGCGTGTCTGGCCATACACATACACATACCTATCTAATTTAGCGGAGTCTGGTTCCGGTTCTAGACCCGCATAATACAAAACTTGGACCCGTACCATACCCGTACCCGCAATAATAGCGGGTATGCGGGTAAGCGGTTCTATAAAACATCATATTGTTTATGTAAGAGAAATGACAATGTTATATATATTTAACACAACAAGATATTGTTATCATATAGTATATTAACATGTAATAGTTATATTAGACAATGCTATATTCTATACAATAAAATTAATTGAGTAATTGTTTACATATTTGTAGTCGTGATCATAACATTTAATTTATGTAGAAAGTAATGTAGATTAGTACACATTTTGGTTTTAAGTTTACATACGATGTTATTGTAACTAGAATAGTTAATTCTTAGTTATATGACTAGTCTCAACCTTAGAGTAGGATATAATCTCAATAATTATATTAATTAAACTAATAAAGTATGATATATATAACATATTATTTTAGTAGTTACTTATGTATAGCGGGTACACGGGTCTAGCGGGTCTGGGTCTAAGTATACTCATTATTGGACCCGCTTATATGCGGGTCCAAAGGTATACGGGTCCAAGGGTATGCGGGTATAAAAAATTAGACCTGTGACGGATTTTTTAAGAGTCCGAATTTGCGGGTCCGCGGGTCTACCCGTACCCATTTACAGCCCTAACAATGGTGCTTATGCTATGGTGCCTCTCTCCCTTGCCCTTCCTTCTCCCTCGTCATCTAAGTTTCCTCCATCCCTCCTCTTCTCTTCCCAGCGCCGCTCCCTGATCCCTTCCTTCTGACAGCGCTTGGTTCCATTTAGAGACCCCCTTTATCCTCGCACTATGATAAGAAAACCGGCAGTTGACGTGTAAGTCCCCATGTTCCTCTTTCTCCTCCTCATACCCTTCTCAACATTCCTCCAACTTTCATCACCCCCCCCCCCACCCTCTCACCCCTTTCTTGGTTCTTCAAGGTATCACTTTCATGTAAAAAACTTATGGTGGCAACCGCCATAAACATCTCATACCCAATAGGAATATTGTTATCTCATGGACCTACCCTACGCCAAAAGAGACTCTTGCTCTTCAAAAAAGTAGCTCTCTTACATATATGAAAACCTTAGCTCAATATGGACGTTGTAAACTCCAAAGCTTACCCAATCTGACCCCCAACATCCCTGTTTGATCTCCTTCTGTGAAAATTCTAAGACTCTCGGCTTCATCATGGCTGATGAGGGAAATTGACTACCTTTTCCTAGATCATTCTACTTGTATTTTTATCGTCACTGGCCGATTAAAGAGCACTTATTTTTCATAAGTGATGGTTTGATATAGTTCTCAAAACAATTATAGGCTAGATAAATCTGAACTAGGACGAGAGCACTCACTGTATCCTTATGGAGAACGACGACAATGGCCACTACACCTAGGTCGATAGATGGGTTGATATGATGAGTGTTTTACCACATCAAAGATGGACACTTCCTTACTTTCTAATGGCACAACTTGTAGCCCTCCTAATGCATGTTCACCATGAGATTGGCTGGAATTACAAGCCCCACTAGTACATAACCGGTCTTTAGTGTCGGTTATTTAAGGCATTTAGTGTCGGTTTCTAAGCGACACCTATGTGGGCGCCGCTAAAAGCCCAACCTTTAACCGACGCCAAAACCCTTCGCGCGCCACCAAAAACGCGTCAAAAACGCGCCAGCAGGGGGTATAGGCGTTGGTTATCCGCTTAGAAACCGACACTAAATCACCCGCTTACACGGCTGTGCTGGTCAGCACGGCCGTGGTGTCTGGTATCATTAGAGAAATCGACGTCGGTTACTAGTATGGCAACTGACATTGTAACCATATATCGTCGGTTTTATACAGATATCCGACACGTATTTTATGTAGGAAAATCGATGTCGGTACTAGTATGGAAACCGACACTGTAACTGTATGTCGTCGGTTTTATACAAATAACCGACGCCTATGATTTGAATTTTTTTTATCAGTCTGCAGACCTGCTGTGCCTGGTCGCAGGATGAGAAACCTACAGTTCAGTTATGAACTGTAGGTTTTACGGCATCTATTGATATCAGCCAACAACAGGCCACAAACCTGCAAAATTAACATGATGGACAAATTATTATATATGTGATTCACACTCATGTATAAGAAATTTAATTCATATTATTTTTTCATCACACACATGTAAAACCCAGTAGCAACCTGTAGTTCCATTTACTTCATCTCTTTTCACATTCAGACACATGTAGAAACATTCATGTATTGATGATTTTCATACACATATGACAATTCATAAAAATTTATTCACATTCACACAAAATTAATTATGAGAACAAAGTTATTTTATTCATCACCATCATTGTCATCATTGTCATCAAAATCATATTGAAAAATTCTCACTCTTTGCAGGGCTTTTGCCCAATCTTCTCTTATAGCATCTAATTCATCTCTCGTATAGGGAGCATGTACATCGAAACGCTTTGCACCTGTGTTGAAGTCCTCAGTTTTAAAGACCTACAAAGAGAATGACGTACATACATAATTATAATAATATATAATAAGATTCATATATTTCATATTATCTAACGAGACTATGTATAATACATGTTGTATGTTATCGATTTCCAATACAGCATGTTTGATGATAAGGTCCATAAATCGCATCACATAGTAGGCACATGCCCAGCCGTTGTCTTGTGTAGCACACTATAAATTGAAACATACAAAATATTCAAAAATACAAAGAAGCACACTTCACATAAATAATATATACATTGGAGTCAGGAAATTACTTTTACATTCTTCCAAATGAGTGTCAGATTTTTTTTCCTAGGGACCTTTCCTCCAGCTTTTTTGTACTCTTGTAAAGCCCTATATATGTTAGTGTAACACATTAAATTGCATAATTAAATTGTAATGCAGTAACAGATGTTAACATATATAAAAATATAAAATATTTCTCACGAGAATAATAGCCTTTTAATTGCATATCCATATACATCCAACTCACTCCCCGCAGGATCTAGATAATAGACGGTGAATGTCTTGGAGACAATAACTAATAACTCCCAATGCTTAGAACTACAGGTAAGAAAGTAGAAAATTAATGACTCAATATCTGCAATAAAAATGTAATTTGCTTAAGTCCAAATTACAAGCAAAGTAAACTTACTCGACATTGAATGGAGTTATTATCACCGTCTTATTATTTTTACCAAAATATTCAAAAGCATCACAGCAGTATGAAGTAACTGAACCAGGGTCTGTATCTACAAAACTAATCAAAGATGGAACCAAAAATCCCACATGGGAAAACCCAAAATCTTTACATGTCTTGTATAATTGGTTGCAAAATATGTATTACGTATGCATTAATATATAAGAAACCAGATTGTCGTATATAAAACAAGGTATATGGATGTATAAACCAGATTGTCGTATGCATTAATTAATCTCACCATATCCACAGCTCTATCATAGATGTGTTCAGCCATTCATACTTAAACAACTCCAAAATATCTTGTATAAATATGTTGTTTCTGAATGTTTGACCTACATTAATATGTATCCAGAACTTCTATTACGTATGCATTAATACGTATGCTAAACTTGTATAAATAGATTGTTATCGTATGATTTACCTGTAGCATTCTCTGGAATAGTAACATTTATAGGGCAATTTGGATTATGTTCGCCGATCCATACTGCCACACTCCTACAATTAGGACCTATCGAGGCGTGTAGGTCCCCTGGAAGCCAACTTGGTAGTCGAGGAAGTGGAGGCCGAGATGTAGCGGGTCTCGTCCTTTTGACATGTATATATAATTTCATATCAATTGACTCATATATATATATACACACTAACAAAGTAAAGTAATGAAAATTTATCATACAATATCAGTATAGAGGACATATGCTTCGTGCCACAGTATCACTCTGCATACTGCCTCACCAAGTGTTTCAGCATCTGGGTGTGCATGAGGCAGTGCAAGATCCGTCCAGCCGGCGAGTATATGTATGGGGCTCACACGTACCATGCCATCTGATACTGGACTCCCATGAAACATGCACTCTTTAAGGGGTGGGTAACACGATGTATCTGCAATGATATATCCTTCACTTTGTAGTCGGCATGGCTTCAACCCCTACAAATTTACGTAAAGAATGTTATATGCATATATACACAAACATATCATCTTGAACAGACTAGATACTATATATGTCATAAAAATACTTACAGAGGATGTGCTAGGTGGGTCTATAGGATTACTCCCAACCTCTGCAGTACAAGGAGTAGGAGAAGAGAGGTTCGCCACAGGTACTGTCTGAGTGGCTGTCTGAGACGCCTGCCACTTGTGAAATGCTTCCTGGAGTCTTTTTTAATTAAGGAATCTACCTATACATGGATAAAAGAAATGCTAGTTTCTGATTATTGAATTCCCTTTCCCAATAACGTTCTAAAATAAGAATAACTTACCTCAGCTTGTGAAAGTCCCACTTTTAGGACAGGTTTATGCTGGGATGGCCCAAAGAACGCTTTGATGCCCACACCAGCGCCTGCACCCCTTACACCTCCAGGATGCTCTGGGTTAACCAGAGCAACTGTCAGTTCATCCCTTGTGCCCTGAGGGATGAACTTGCCTTCCTTCCTCTGCTCGTGCAGCTCCCGCTAATCACCATCAACAAAAATTCATAAGTAAACATAACAATAATCAATATCGACAGATTGCTCTAAGAGTTTGATTTTTACCATTTTTGCAGCCGCCTCAACGGTTGCGGGCTTCGGTATCTCTCCCTTCTTGTTTTGCCTCCCATATATCCACATAACATGACGAGCAGAGGTGCGGGAGCAGCAGTAGATGACTCTGCAGTCTCCTAAGTAGCAGTAGGCTGAGTAGACTCAACCTGTAGTCTTTGGCGAACGCCTGCATATCCTCTTGGATCCATTGTGTGGTCGTGCACATTCAGTGCACGCCTTGCTCGTTGAGCATCGCTCTTAGCCTAGTTAGTTAGCACATTGATTTGGTTAGTAACACTAAAGGTTAATCTTGAATAGGTGAATACATAAAAATGTATATTAATTAAATTGGGAATGGCGGCGCTTAATACCTTGAATTAATCTATTTTTCTTTGGGTAACAAACTCCTCCCATTCTCTGGGGTCCAAGTAGTTCCATTGTTGTGTGGCTTCCTTCTTCCTATATTTATTTTTCAAAGAGAATACAAGCAAAAATTATTAGTGTAAAGTTAGTGAAATACTGATCAATGTCTAGAATTGGAATCTATCAAGAACCTATTCTTAGCATCGCGTATGTAATCTCAGGTGAGATTGGTCCTATAGTTCCTTAGGACCCTCCCACAACGTTGCATCACACATTTACGATGCAGCTTTTCATCCAGATCAAATATGCTCTGCAAATTAAATAGAATATATTGCTATTAACTGGTATCCTAAAAATTAGTAATCTACACAAATAAAATTACAAATAATAATAACTCACGCATAGTTCCTTCCATATGTGATCTTTCTTCTCCTTAGGAACTCTATGCCATGATTCTAGGATAAGACTACAATGGCTGCGAGTAAGAACCCCAAGATATGAAACAAATGAGTTGCAGTTCACTCCATATGGATTTCCTTCCTGATCGAAATCCACAGCCAATTTGGGTCCATTGCCCCTTTGCTGTATTAACTTGTTCATCATTGTGATGCCCCTCACTTTCTCAATTTTCTTTTGCTCCTCATCAAGTGTTGTAATTTCTTCAAGGGGTACATCACCAACCTAAAATTTGATAAAAAAACACACTTACATAATATAATTATAAATGAACATATAGATAGAAACCTCAGGGATATATTCTTAAAACTTAGATTGTCAGGCGGTGCAAGCACGTCCTCACCCTCACGGTGATCATCAGCACGGTCCTGATCAGCCATCTGATACAAGTATTAATACTTACACTTCAACAATTCATCACATTTGCAACATTATATACAAGTTCTAGCTTTATCACTCATACTCGTCTTAATAGTAAACTTCTAGGGTTTTCAAGAATTCATCCTTTGTTCAACATCATAAGAATTACATAATTCAGTAATCCATCAACACAACCCTAAATAGGGAATATTGCCACCTCACACTGATCCTTATGTATATATCATATTCAATTTCAGTAAGACTCAACAAACACTTGTATAATTCATTCTAATACAATTCAAATATGATTTATAATGCCAATTCAATTCCCAAGCATATTGACCACTGACCTGACTTTTAGGCAATATTCACATGAAATAGCATAGTCATATCCATAGAATTTCCCATGGATCGTCAATTAATCTAGGGAATACTCAACCGCCACTCCTCTCTATAGAGTTCAAACATCATTAAAAATTTAGAAAAGTTTAACAAGACGTCCAAAATGGAGTTTCCAAAACATAATTAAAATTTCAGATCAATTGGATATATCAATAAAAAGATAAAATTCAAATACTAGACTGCTATATTTCAGTTTGAATACATGGCCGATTGAGTTTATCTTGGGTAAAATCGACCGACAAACAAGTCAAAAAATTCTTCCAACTAATATCTAATTTCTCCAAACCATGTACAAATTTCAACTAAATCCTAGTTGTATATAAAATGCTAAAAATCATTTAGTACACGACTATATTGATCAAATTTTGTATTCATATGTTACCAAAACCCTAATTTTTGTCGATTAGGATTTTCAATTCTCAAACCCTAATTATGTGAATCAAATATGTTTAAATCTTCTCATTAGTTTTAAAACATAATGATTAGCTAGATTACCATAATTAATCAAGCTTTAAACAATGTAATAATGCATTCATCAACTTGATGAATCTACATATCAAAACTTTTGAGTGGTTGAAGTAGTGAAGATGTAGCTTAAAACTACCTAGAATTCTAAAACTTGAACCGAGAGAGGATAAATATTGTGTAGAATTGATATGTGAGTATGTTGTAAACGTGAGTAATGTTGTGTAGAACAAAATGCAGTTTGTCATAGAACAATACAGAATATGGATTCATGTAAACCACACATATAAAAAGAAAGCACACAGCCACCGCCATAGGATTAATGGGTGTGCCTGTAATATAGGAAAAGCAAAAATAGGGGGAAGGTCAGGGGAAAACCTGATAATGGGCATGCAGGAGGGCTGGTCATCGAGCAGAAGGGCTCCAGGCGGAGAGGTGGTCGCCGGCGTCGGGCAGAAGGTCGCCGGGCGAAGAGCTGTGGTCGGGCGGTCGTCGGGCGGAGAGCTCTGGTCAGGCGGTCGTCGGGCAGAGAGCTCTGGTCGGGCGGTCGCCGGGCGGAGAGTGGTCGCCGGCAGCGGCTGGTGGAAGCAGACAGCGGCAGAGGCGGAGGCAGAGGCGGAGGCAGTGCAGCAGCAGAGGCGGAGGCGGAGGCAGAGCAGCGGAATCGTCGGAGAAATCGTCGGAGCAAAAACCCTGATCAGCGGAAATGAATGAAACAGAAGAGGAAGAGTCTGCCTCGTGATGTTAAGTTTACTATAGGTGTCGGTTGCTAACAACAACCGACAATAAAAACTATACGTGTCGGTTTGCAACAAAACACCGACACTAAAGGGAGGTAAAAAATTTCGCGGTTATTTGCGTGAAAACACAATGGCGTCAGTTATTGTCACAAAACCGACGATAAAATGTGAGCAAATTTCTATCTCGCAGAAAACCTTTCGTCGTCGGTTTCTGTTTTAAAAACCGACGATGTATGTCAATTTTGGAGGAATTTTTTTCGTTGGAAATTTTGGTTTTGGCGGTTACTTTTAGGTGTTGGTTTCTTATTAAGGAACTGACACTGAATAAAAGTGATACTCGTGTCTGGTCGCCCTTCAGAGATTGATGTCAGCTTATTTTATACAACGACATTGTATGGTTTAGGTGTCGGTGTATTATTACAACCGACACCATTAAAAGTGATGTTATAAGCCATTTCTATAGTATTGCCCCCAAGCTACCAAAAATACTTCAATCCCATCTTCCTTCACCTTGAACGGTCTTTTGACTCCTCTGATGATGAGTAGGCTTCATATAATCCTGATTGGGATGATTAAGATGACTACGATTTCCTTGATCAAGAATACTTAGAATGCCCATCCCAAATCTCACATAGAGGTGTCTTTTAGCATAAAGAAGTTCCTCTCCTATGATTTCCATGTCCACTACTTAACAACCTTTATTGGACAAACCTAAGAGCTCCACCACCACCACACCACATCCCATGCTACTACCATTATATATAGCTTTGATTCTTCCCTTGATGGCCTTTTCCAACCTAAAAAGTCATGTCTGGCCCCATTTTCCTAGAATGATACTTCTTCTAAAGAAGTTATCTCTACCTCTCATGATCACAACTCTTCTTTGACCTCCTTGAAAGATAATACATGTATACTTCACAATTGTATGATCTCTAATTCCAGATCTTCTTTTTCTTCCTCGTCCTCTAGCTCTTTAATCTTTAGAATCACTGTTAATTCTTGATCTATTCAACCTAATAGGTTACATACTATTCTTCATTTTACCCCTATCACTCTGGATGATTTTTGGTTCAAACACAAAATAAAAACTTTAGACACATGAAATCACAATATAAAACTTAGATTTCATTTTTATGATGAATTTGAAGTCATAAATATTATGGTTTTCTATATAATTTTTGTTACAGAATGTATTTCACATAATCACCCTTTTACCAAATGACCTAAATAGATAATACATAATTTCCAAAATCAACATATTGTTTATCACAAAAACCCTTTCTTACTCCAGGATAAAGAAATAAAGAATCTTTCCCTATACAACTCACCTTCAATGCAGACCATACCCTAGACACCTCAGAAAATCCTCTTCCCATATCTAATGACTTGACTAAGATTTTACTCGCTAAAATTGAATCTCGGTACCCCACTCCAACATCCAAAATTTCTCTTGCCCTCTACCACTTACGTGCTCCAACATGCCAAATGCCCTACCAACGTTGACAGTTACCTTTACTAATACCCTTTATACCCTCTATAAAGATAATCACCCAAAATAAATAGGACAAGACAACACCTGATAACCACTTCCATCCCTCTTGTCACCATAACAAGACACTATTCCTTACCCTATCTGTCACTATAACACCACAATTTTATCCTCTTTCACAAAGCCTCAAAAAAGATACAACCACCCCTCTCCACCTGTTGAAACCCTTTATCATCCCACTTCTTCTTGTTCATTAGATACTCTATCCACTTATCCCCTTTCTTTCCAAATCCCACAACCCCTTAGCATGAAACCTAACTCTCAACCTAACTCTTGCTTTGGCACCAACCCTCCAATAACCAAAACCTATCTAGAACTAGGCCCACAACATGACTTACACGTAGATTTTCCCCTTGTGGACCTCTAACAAACACACTTACCCAGCTTAAGGACCATTGTTGTCTTCCTAGAAATTGATTTTAGACATAAATCCTTGGTCCCCATCCTCTATATTACCCAAACTTATCATACACCCTTCTGTATAATTACTTCCCAGATCAAAACCCATTTGAAACAATGAGCTCTTGCATATTCTCACCTCGAAAACAACATGTAGAAGTTTGTGGGAAGATACTTCTTTATGGAATACAAATCTAAGAGATTGAAGGCTCATATTTTATATTGAGACATTAATCTTGGAGCCTCCATTATCCCTAATTCCCTATACATGACCACATCATCTCTAGTCTCCTTGCCTATCTTTGGACCTACGACATTCTCCAAGAAATAGTGTGCAACTATATGCTCTCCTTGTTGATGTCCCTAAAGATATCACTTATCCAATAGTCTTTCTCTATGAAAATATGGCCTTTCTTGACTCTTTACACTTTACCTATTCTCTCTCTTTCATCATCATTGTGGGGGATCATCTTAGCATTTCATAGTTTTTGGCCTCAATGATCATATATGAGAATGTATTGTATATCGGTAATCCTCTTTACCCCCTCTTTGGAAGTTCATATCAGTCACTTGGAAGTCTTCTCATGCAACTAAACCACCATATACTCCTTGTCATCCCTAAGAAGAACAAAAACCTTTAAACATCTCCCACAATACAAAAGATAAATATACCCTACCAGTATATCATAATGTGATAAACCCTAACCCACTCACTCTGGACCTAAAAACATGTGCGTATATGCTTGTAAAAATGATGACTCCTAGTATATAACCCCCTCAAAACAAACTCTACCATATCATATGCCTATGAATTGTCTGATACTTCCACCTTATCTGCATCTACCTTTACTTCTCCACCTTCATTAGAAAACCCTCTCGTAGGTCTTCAATGGGTAATTAAAGAACATGTTTCTTGCACCAGCAATTTCCTAGAGTTTATAGCTATGGCTATATCAGGTGAAAAGAATCTGGCTGCTCCATCAATGGTAGCCTTAGATGATTGTAGACTCTCTAGCCTCCTCAATGGATATTTTATATCTTTATTTACAAGCTCCTTTCTCTCTGGTGACGGGATCGACTATCCCATCCCCTCATATGTATTTTAATTGACTTACAACTCAATCAATACCACCCAATAGATTCCCTCTCATCGCGCTCTCTACAAACCTTTTCTCCTCTAACACATAGCCAACACCTTCCCAACACCACATAGTATGATACCACAAATAACGGCCTCCTATGGCCTACAATGGAGGAGTGTTTGGCTTTTTGTGATATCCTAGGCTTGGTATTCTTTAATGAGGATGAAAAAAGAATTTCATGGAACTTGTATGTAGTGACCATATCAGTCATAATCAAGTAGCACCTCCCTCAGGACACGGGGAGGAGGGAATACCAATCCTCATCTCATCATGACTGAATTCTTCTGACTCAGCCACCCTTGCATCTTACAAAGTTCATGTGCTTTCCCATGATACCAACGTGCACATTACAAACAACACATGACCTATCAACATGCACTGAGAATCTGGTGGGGTATCATGCATCATATCTACTCAAGATTGTAGTCCTTCTACCCAAATTCTCCCCCTATACCTGGATTGGTAGGGGGTGTCCCATGGTAGTCCAAAAAAGTGTTTAAGATTACGAGTTTCATCCACACACTCAACATGCCTGAACTAGGGCATCATGAAGATCTATTCAACCACTGTTCACTCGATAGAAGGCTCTCATTGTGTTGGGTTGGCTCCAATTGTCTGATGAAGACTGACCTTCCTCCTCATCCAAACTGGAAGCCTCAACTATGGTGGTTGTTTCAAACACACTTGGGCAAACCTACTATGCCACTAGGATGGCTCTATCTTCCTCTATAAATTTCTTTTTAGTCATTAAATCCCCTTACACATCTTGGCTCCTCTCTACGATCATTAATGAAGAACAAACGTAAAGGGGATGTGTGATCTATCTTATTGTATCGAGAAAATCCAAGCAATGGGTTTTTATCCTTTACTCATTGTGGGGATCAATATTAAGTAATCCTCATACATCCTAGAATCCTCGTTCCAGTAGGATAGATTCATTGGGATACTCCTTATCAACTCCAATATAAGTAGAGATTGAAAATGACTCTCAAGCTATTAGGTCATTAAGATACACAAACAATGACTATTGTTTGTATCTTGTATCTCCAAGTTTCTCAATATCATGTATACCCATTCAAGGTATTCAAAAGTCCACTATGAGGTTATGTGTACCAAAGAAATCAATATATAATCACTTCACTCTCGTGTAGGATACATGTACTCATACATCCTTTTGTGTATGCTAGTTGTAAAATTGCCAAGTACCATTATCCTTAATGTCCTACTCAATAATAGAGTCAAATTGTGATGCACATGTATAAAAGAGTCAGGCATAAGATTAACTCAACAAGTTTGCAAACACCTCAAATATTCTCAAGTATAGTGTATGAGCTTTTCACTTGCATTATGATTTAATGACGATCCTTATCATTATTCATCACTCACCATGTGCTAAGACAAATTGTGAAATATCATCTAAGATCTCTCATTTCATAGAAACCATCTTGTGGCCTCTTTCGTACTTTTGAGACTAGATGATACCGTGATTCTACCTCAAATATTGTTTTAAAGATTATCATGTCTACTAATTTATGTGGATTTTATCAGTTATGAAATGCTAAACTAAAGATGTTACATTCTACCCACCTTATGGGAATTTCGTCCTGGAAATTAGATAAGCCTACCCACCTTAGGGTTTTACATATTCTATGCACTCTAAATCTCTACTATTATCTTAAAGACTCATTAGCATACACTAGGGGTAGCGTTCTTATAGTTAAACATCTAAATCTGACTAACATGTGCATATACAACTAACGAAAATTGAAATATATCTCTTATCATCAACATTACATAACAAGGCAATGAAACTAGATTACTGCTTTTTTCTAATGGATTTGCATTAGGGTTCTAGTTCCACTTGGGATCCAACTCGCTTATCTATGTCAAAAATATCTACTCATACCACTAGTCAAGAACATTATGTTGTTCATCATAATTATATTTTTTACATTTCATCTAGATAATAAAATATGGTGTTTATTAAGACCATTACTTACCATTCAACTTTTAGAATATCATGAGTAACAAATTAAGTATCATCTTAGACATTTGTTTGTAATTTTTATTAAAAATAATGTCTTACTATTGTAAGAGAAAACCACTTTGATGTACGAATTCCTATATTAATGTAATTCCCACTTTGAAACCAAGCCAATTCTTTAAGATTATTAGGAAGGATTCTTCCTTATAGACTTGAAAATATGCATTGACTATTATCTCATGTTTCATTATCATTAGATGACCTCTACTTGGAATTTCTGAGTCAAGATAAGGGTTTTCTCCACATAAACTTGCACTGAAGTTCCCATTGCTCGCAAGAACTCATTACACCCAAGTTCTCATTGCATAAGGTTCTCATCAACCTTATAGGATCACCAAGTTAAAATTACTTTCCTAACATTACACTTAATAACTTCATTCATATTACCATGATGATCTTATCTAAATAATCCCAGACTATTTGTAGTCACTGTCTTACCATTTAACCATTCTTATCCTTAGCAATACTATATAAAAATAATTTTTAATTGCCCTTTATAGGACTAGTCCCTTATCAACATCATACAGAATCTCTTATTGTTGTGTTCCTAGATCATTGATCCATTATACCACACAACTCATACCACCACATGTTTAAAGAAACATTATGTATAATCTTAAAAACTATTTGGCTACAATTAGAAATCAATGTACCACTACCTTACTGGACTAACTTGAATCATAACACGATTACTATTATCTTCCATTATTTACCTTAATAGACATGACGAGTCAACTTGTGAGAAGAGTCTGCCCCAATATAAAGATTTAAATCATCATGAATTTCTTGATTTATTTGTCATATTGTCCCATTACGAACTTAAACTCAAAGAATAACATGATCCATAATTGGTTTGTTCCTAGATCATTGATCTGTAACACCATATAACTCATACCACCACATGTTTGAAGCATCATTATGTATAATTTTAAAGGTTTTATGGAAACCACTAGAAATGAATGTATCGCTACCATACTAAACTAACTTGGATCATAACATGATTACTATTATCTTCCAATAGTTACCTTAATCCACATCATAAGTCAATTTGTGAGAAGAGTCTTCCCCAACACTAAGATTTAAATCATCATGAATTTCTTGATTTGTTGTCATATTATCTCATTATAAACTCAAACTCAAAGCATAACATGATTAATATCATCCTCAAAGACTTCAAAACAAAAATATGTAATTGTGATTGAACTTCTGACAAATAGTCTTCCTTGGAGGCAAAATAAAACCACATAGAGGGTTCCCTGATCTTCATCATACCTAGTAAGAAAACATTTACCTTTAGCTAAAATCCTTAAACTATTAAATCAACAAGGATGAGATCTACTCCTTCAAAGTATGACTTTAAATATAACAATGCTTAGTAGGACCTCTCTTAACATTCTTGCCAGATTTAAGGGTGTGTTTTCATAATACTTAATCGTTACATTAATTATATGCATGGACATCTACACCTGGAACTGATATGATCTGATACACAACACGGTACACATAAACACATGTTGGTTTCCATCCTATGATTTGAGCCACCTTAAACATAAGTTTCTATATCTGCACTACATGATGTCGACTACTACAAAGACCCAGTTCCACCACAAAGTACAATAGTTAAAAACTAGGGTAGAGTCGTGCATACAATTTGCTTCATTTATATAAACTTTAGGATTTCCATCCACATAAGAATTTATATTCATGAAACATGGTGCAGATGCATGCTATAGCCATTTGATCTTAAACTTTAAATATGTTCAATAACATAATTAGTAAATCAAAAACATTTATATTCAGTTACCTTAGAGGTTAATTATCTTAACATTATCCATGTTACAAACAAATCTATTTTGCATAAGTAAGAAACATCATCTTGTTTGACCTTAACTCGATCATTACATCAGGATTTTCATTATCTTTCAAACTCCTTAAATCTCCATGCACAAAAGCATTAGCATATTCCTCCAAAACAAATCATTATATCCTTTCTTTCAAGGTTAGGTTTCTTAGGTATCAACAAGAAGTGCTCAACATACTTACGTATATCAAAGTTAAACATCTCAACTTGTTCTATCCGCCTTGATCATGATGCTTAACTTTGATATATGTTAGTATGTTGAGCACTTATTGTTAATATGACCAAGGCAGATGGGTAGGGGGGCATTACTGTGAGCTCTCAAACTTCATATCCCTTAGAAAGAGAAATATTGGGAATCAGCTTACTATGAAAATCTCAAACTATAATCAACTTGAAAGAGTCCTTGTGGAGACATGCTCAAAGGAAGTGATGAGGATGATTAATGAATCGACCCTCAACAATCCAAGATATGCTAAGCTGGTTGGTAGGATCCAAGCTTCTGTGAAGAATAAGTGTCACATTGCCTTCGCCAATAGGGAAACCAACGATTTAGCTGATCTAATGGCTAAAAATAATGTAAAGAACTCTGAGAAGTTTAGTACCTATGCTCTTCCCCCTACTGATATTACTGAAATCTTGGCAAAAGATTATTGTAATGGTAGTAGTACTACCATGTTTTCTTTTTCTAGCTTAATTGGTGATTGTAAGTTAACTTTTGATTTAGCTCGCATGGGGAGGGCATGATGAATAAGATTGCCTCAAAAGTCAAACATCTCATTCAAAAGAAACCCATAGAAGAAAATATCATTGATTATTATACTTACACACATTCCCTAACTTTTAAGGAATATGTTTGAAATTGATTTTTGTGTGCCTTATGTTGGGAAATAGGGAGACAAATTAGGAACTGGAAACAAAAATTTTATTTCCATATTTCCCATGAACCAACAGATCACATCAACAACTATATAATGGAAAGGATCATTCTAAGGATATACCTGGTCCTAGAGTAAGTCTAGAGACATGCTTCTTATTATTGTAGAAGCATAATTGTCTTATAGTTGCTCTTGTATAGTGTTTATGAGCCTCCTAGTCTTCACCATAGATATCAGAATGGAACAACGTTTACAGCGGTTCCTATGGTCTCACCACAGACTGTTGACTAACATTGTCCTCCTAGTGGTATACGATGGCCTCCCACCTCTATAATAGTTTATGTGGACAATAGGGAACTCCACGTTGCACTACCAGAGCCAACAAGAAGGATTTGTCCCCTTCTATCAGTGTACTAGTCACTGCCATGCTCTCCCATAACTGACCCTCAGTTGTTGTCTCCCTTGCTATCCCTCCCTCTATCAGGTAGGATTTGCTTGGGCTCTCTAACAGTTATCACAGCTAGAGAGGACAACAATTGTCAGAGAAATTGGTTCTCACTTGTGTGTCTTGGGAAGCCTCCAGTACCCCTCTATTTGTAGTAGAGGTCAGGGCCAGGGTTCGTGATAAGTGTGGGAGTAGAAGGGTCCAAAATCATGAATATTCTAGAACCTACAAACTACAAGATGGTCATCTTGCATAGCAAAATGGTCGTCTTGTGAGTGATATGGTCGTATCTCATAGAAAGATGGTTGTATTATGCATTTTCCTATTCTGAATCAAATTGAAAATTCAAATCCAATTAACACACAATATGATGACAACATTAATCCTTTATGCAATTGAATTTCCCCACATATGGGACATCTTGCTCATGTAAGCCAATCATCTCACAACCATGCATTGGCCGTCCTTCTCACGTGAGTCGATCGTCTTGTGCCCCAGTTCTGGAAGAACTCAACTAATTCAGTTTATAATCAACCTGACACTCCAAATAGTCAGTCCAACACTTGAACTTGATGATTCTGAGTCCAATTAGTTGACCTATTGTTAAATTTAACACCTAAACACTTTTATCATTCAATATAAGCATCATCCATGAATATACTCCTTTAATCCAAGTGTATCCTATGTGTGTGACCCTATAGGTCTAGAATTACGTTGGCAGTGAATGTCCATAAAAAACTTATAACATCACAAGCAAAGAGCGGTGCCTAGTCGCACATCATTGCTACCCAAGTAATTTAGAAAGTTGGAGAACAATTTCAACCCACAATTCATTATTAGTGTTATCATGATCATATAGTTCCTTTGTCTGTGATATCTGGATTGAACTCGAGGCATGGAATCATCATCTTCTTAACATTCAATCCATGTTCCTTGAACTAGAGCAGACTATCTGGGATGCAAGTGATTTCACATATCACATATTGAACCACATGAATACAACCATATATTTCTCAATCTTGTTTATCAAGAGGCATGTCTATCAAACTCTTGTGGGAAGGACAAATCCCATCTACATCACTCACACATCCCCATGTGTCAAAGCTACCTAATCATCACCTTTATAGCAACCTGTATTTTAGGATTATGTTCAATGATGTCAAAGTATACCCAACAACATGTGATGAATGCAGTGACTTCAGGTCTAAGAACCACAATCACCACTATCACTATGAGAGATGATTATGACTACCATTCCATGGTCTCCATGTATCACTCTCATGGTGGGTCTATCCAGTACACTATTCTCTACATGTATCTATCTGAGTGACTTGATATCATATATCATGACTAATTAGATCCTATCTTCAGTTAGCACACAATCTAGTCTTATGTATTATTGTCATCTATTTTGCTTCCACGGTAATATCTGACTAGGGACAAAACAAGAATTTATATTTATACTCTTAACATCCATATGATCTCATCGTTCAAGTCATGTACTTGAAAACATATGTCATTGAGTAATATCATTCTTTATACATCTACTTACGTTTGTGTCATCATCTCATGACTGATACAAACACAATAGATGGAATTACCTTTTATTATTATCAAATTAGGTATTTAATGCCACACTCCAATCATCATATGACTGGCTCTCTGGGCATACATACCAACACCTTACACTTAGCATAATCAATCCCTTTCTATATTATATAGAGCATGCATAACTAGGTAAATGTGTACATCAAAGGGGTATTAGTGGTTCAACTTTGGGGTATCCCCAAGAAAGTTATTTCTCTAAACCCATTATTCTATTCTTTATGACAAAGAAGCTACTAACAACCATTATTTGTGAAGTTCTACATAGTTCTTGTGCCATTTGGTTCAAGTGACCATATGTATGGATTCCTAGCTTTAACTCTCAATGTCATATCTTAACACACACTCGTGAATATATGTATCTAGAGGTGATAGATCACAAAATACTCATCCCTAACACCCCCAAGTACTAGTGTCCCATACCAAAAGAATGGGTTGGAAGGATATTAGTATAATATGATTATGTGTCTCATAATATATCCTCTAAGGTTCTCAATTTATCTGCATCCCACACCGCAAACTATTGGGGAAGAAAGAGACATGCTATGAGCTATGAAGTCATTACTCAAAACCCAAATATACACTCAAACCTAAAGTCACTTACCCATATTTGGCTCTTGCATTAAATATGTAACAACTTTAATTTCTAAAACATGAAATCTTGATAAAATCTTTCCTTCATTCCTTCTTTCAAAAGAATTTGAGAATTGAAAACAGTGAGAAAACCCAAACACTTTATGATATAATAATTATTATAAAATATATTCTTTGTTGGATCATAACAAATGCACTCAAGAGAAATGATAAAACCATCATAAAATGTGGATCCAAAATCATTATCTGGGAAAGCATAAATCAATAGTTGTACATTGATGCTAGCCATGTATCACAAGTGAGGGATTTTTACCTAATCACAATTATATGAACCTCAACAAAACACTGATAATTTCACCCTCATCAATTCTAACTTATTAGAGGTTTCATCCTGCTTGATCAAAGCTTAATTATCTTCTTATAAAGGTCGACCTTTTATCTTGGTATAAAAAACCCATGAGCTCGGATACTCTGTCTGCAAACTAATGTGATTTATTAAAGATGTGGATTAAGATAACACACACCTCTATATTATGAGAATGTTATCATACTACTTGGTGTGACCTTCCTTACTATTAGGACACACTTACAAGGTGGATACTTTAAGAATGTGAAAATCTTTCATGGTGTCCATCTATATTATTTCTATGATACGACTTTTGTATAATCCCCCAAGGGCAATCGATAGACAACATTATAGAAGCATGGACCATAAATATCACACTTTGGGAACATCACAAATAGCTTATATCATTCAATTCAATATTAAAAATAATTTTACATAGGAGGAAGATACATAAATTCTCATATATATTCTATTATAGAGCATACAACAAGAAAACTTGATACATGATATAAGTAATGAATTGGTTAAGCCTCCTTGGATCTTATAGATGGTACCCCACCAGGTCTTGAAGTCATACGTACATCCACCAACCGAGAGATATCCCATGTTGTATGCAACCTATGTGCATCCACACATAGCAATGGATTAGAAGAACCATTGTGGTGGTTGGGTTCCAGTAATAAATGAACTCAACTTAACATAAAGATTATAAACTGATATGATCATGCATAAACATTATTTATATCTTTAGGATGCATTCTTAACTTTATTATGAATTCTTATTGGGGCACCTAGTCAATGAATATTATCTGATCTCACAACACACACAAGGTGTGCATGCTTCCAAATACACTGATACCCACGAAAAATTCCATTCAAAGCAAAATATTCTCATGATACCCGTAATATATCTTATTCTACAACATTTATTATCTATTAAGATACTATAGAAAGAAATATATATGTCAGAGGTTTTTATAATGTTCTAGACTATATAAGAAGGTTACTACATGTTCATGGTGTGTCCCATGATACCTATGTGCACATCAAGAACAACACACAACCCGTCGACAAACACTGAGAGTCTGCCTAGTGTATCCAACATCATACCTACTCAAGACGCCTCTACCCAGATTCTCCACACCATGTTTTACACCCAAGTCAGGTTCATCTACATCTGGCAACTGGTTCTTCCACCATCAAGCCTTGCGTCTACAATCTACCCCTATACATGGTTAGTCAGTGGGTGCCCTAGGGAAGTCCAACAAGGTGTTTCAAATTATGTGTTTTGTCCACACACTCATCATCCACAAACTAGAACATCAGGAAGCTCGATTCGACCATTGTTATCTTGATATAAGGTTTTGATTGTGTTGGGTTGCCTCTAATCGCCTGTCGAAGCCCGACCTTCCTCCTCAACCAAACTGGAATCACAAACTATGGTGGATGTTTCTATCACGCTTGGGTGAACTTGCTATGCCACCAAGATGGATCCATCTTCCTCTCTCAATTCCTTTCCAATCATTAAATCCCCTTACACATCTTGTCTCACCTCTTTGATCATTGATAAAGAACAGCCTTAAAGGGGATGTGTGGTCCATCTTGTTGCATTGAGAAAGTCCATGCAATGGGTTTATATCCTTCACTCACTATGGGTATCAATATTAGGGATTCCTCACATGTCCTCGAGTCCCCATTCTAGAAGGATAGGTTGCATTGGGATGCACCTTATCAACTCCTATATAAGCAGAGGTTGAAAAGGCCTATTAAGCTATCAGGTCTTTAAGATCCACAAGAAATGACTATTGTTTGTGTAACAACCTCACTTTTCAGCAACCCCCAACAAAGGAAGGCCAAAAAGATGAGATTCATTCCTAAAATGTTTGCAAGGTTAATATTTTAAACAAATAATAATCAATTGAAAATAATTTTCATTAATTCAAAAATATTGTTGACAAGTTCTCCCTCTAGAACTTACATGACTTTCCATCATACAAATTGTACATATGGGAACTATATGAGAAGAAGTATGTATGTAATCCTCCATAAAAGTTTACTTTAATGTCTTCAAGTAATTTCATTTGTCCATCATATCTTGATATCATATCTAGCATGTACCTACAATACCATGAAACAAAAGCACGAATCAGTATAACAAGTTACACTGTGTATGTGGGGTGTGTGAAAAAGTGTGCAAGTATAATAACAATATATATCCCATCTAATACTTGCAAATATGAATTGGCATTTTCTTCACATAATATTTTTATTTGATACCTATTGTGGCATTATAATTGAATAGAATGTAAATAAACTTCCAACAATTTAGTTGTCAATCTTTGAGAAACACTCAAAAAACTAATGCAAGTATTCATAGGCATAACCAAGTACCTTTTTGGATAACCATGCAGATATCATGCAATATACACTTCAAATCTATTCAAGCAATCTAATTAATAGGTCGAAGTGATTTAACATTTATTCGGCATGTATATAAATCCTAAAGTGTGACCATCACATTACTTAGATCAAACCCTACTCGGGTCCTAATCTAGGTTTAGGGTTTTACCTTTTTATTGGGTTATCACTAGAGTTATACTTTGGTATCCCAATTTCCATCTTTAGTGTCTAATGACTCAAAAGAACAACTTTTTAATGTTTTCAACATTTCAAAACCCAAATCCAAAGTTTCTATGTACTAATCATCACTTTAACACATCTTAGCATTACTTTAGGAATTGGGATTAGATTTAGACACCACTATATATGTGTTCATTTTATTTTTCTGATCAACATGATATTTAATTTTGCAATATTTCAATAACTTCAGAATTTCCTATGATTTTTGCAAGATAAAGGTAATTGGACCAATTGAGAGCTGACACATCATTACTTACTTATTTGTCCTTTTCTTTTAGTTGGTTTGGCCAGTTGGGTTGGCCAGGTTAGAAAAAATATGCCCGCACACCTGCTTCTTGAGCATACATGTAGGGGTATATGAGTCATTTGACTCTGTCCCAATCTCTTTTCTCACGCTAGGGCGCGCCAGCCACCCAGATGTCGTGAGTCCGCAGGACCTGGACACCAGACTGGTACACCTCTCACCACTACCTCTAACTCTCTTGTCAGTATGGTTGACGGTGTCATCCACCATGGTTCTCCCCTTGCCACTACAACATCCCTCAACCACCAAGAAAGCTTTATCCACTACTCTTCTTCACAAAGTACAACCAAACTTATGCTCTTCCTCTCCTAGGTGGAAGTGTTCTCTTCCTTTCTCTCTCTCTATCTCACTACCTCACTCCTCATCGAGATACCACACTATTGGGGTCCCTTGAGGAGAGACCAGTCACCAGACCTTACCTCATCATAAGTGACACCCTCCTCAAACTTCCCTACCACCACCCTACCTGCTCGTCCTCTACCGGTGGCTTTACGTGCAACATGTAGGGACCAGGCCAGGGTGATGCATGTCTAGCCCCAAGGTCACACCAATTGCTATCTAGTCCATCTTCATAATGCCAACATCCAAGGTGTGAGGAAGTACATTGGAGCATAGAAATCTTCTCATCTCCTACGCATTGTTTCCATGGCAAACGATGACACTCTAAAGGTTACCTTCCCTAGATTGGTTGGGATCATGCCATGAAGGAAAACCTAACCTACCAAAGAGGTACATGACCAAGTTGTTTTAAGGAGGGATGCAGGCTGGGTTGTCTATATGTGTACCCTTTATATATAATTACATTCTCTCATTTTCTCTATTCTCATTTCTTTTCCTCTCTGTTTGTTGGTGTACAAAGATGATGTCAAAAGGCAAGGTTCTTTTTCTATTATCTCTTTCTATAAACACATCATAATCGTCGGTCTTTAAGTATTAAAAAGTTGCCCCTTTTATTCAATAAAATTATATCAATTATTATCATGAAATGGCAAGCCATGGTTCTAATACAGTATTTAATTTATTCCTCCTTTATTTCTTCATATGAAAAATCTCTAGATATTTATTGCTTAAATCTTAATGTTATGAGAAAGAGCTCTCCACTTTTCCATAAACTATGGATTTGGAAACATTGCATATAAAGGGTAAAATGATTAATAATATTTTTCCAACTTTTATTTGCTTTTATTGGGATCTCTTTTGTACATAAAACTTGCTCTTTTAAGGATTCCAATAAAACCATACCATTATCTCATAGAATGTCCTTTTCCAAGGTGGATCTAGAATTCTCCTTTTCTCCCTATTTTTTTCAAGTATTCATGAAAGATAAATTGAAATATTCTTATTTAATGCCTTAAAATGGTGTTTCCCATCTTAGCTAGATAAGTATCCTTAAATTATCTTAAACACCATAAATCTTATTTTCTTTTGGAAACTTGCTTATTATTTCATGTATCTATTATCTAACAATTCACAAGGTCATTAACATTTATTTCTACACAAAAACTCTTATTTCTCTGTCTTGTGTTCCAAGGACATATTTACATTGTAAATAATCTCACAAGTAACAATATCATTATGTCAATGGTATAATTGAATAATTTACTTGTCAATTCATTTATATAATTCAAATTTTACCAAAATTGAGGATATAACATTCACCCCTCCTTAAAAGGAATCTTGTCCCCAAAATTCACACCCAGTAAGATTAAGGTGAATGATAACACATATTAGTTTCAAACTTAGGGTTAGTAACCCTACTTAGATGTCTTTCAACATCTTCTACTAAAATGCAAATTCCTCACATCATTACTAAGATTGGCACTTGAATTCAATTCAATACATAACCACATGCTTAGTATTTACATGATATTATCTCTTAGTTATTACATCCTTGTTTTGGAAATTAATATTTGCTTGGTGATTACCTTTTCAACTAAGGTTTCAACCTATAGTTCAATTATTTCCACATAAGGGTGAGGTAACATCTCGAACCCGAGGTCATGTCATTAAGTTAAACTTAATGTATTCATTCACATATGTAAATTTGAAGTATAACATATATCTACCCAATCTATCTCTCTCATAATGAGATGAATAAGAACTTGACTGTAGCTCACATACAAAGTTCATCCTATTCCAAGAGCAGATATGGTGTGCACACATTATGCTAAAATTTCATAGTTTTGGGTTGAATCATTCTCAACATGACTCTAAACCACACATACCTTTTTAATATCACAATATTCTTATATTTCATGAAATCAAATTCCTTTCTCACTTTTGAATTTGTGCACAACTCATCTTATGATTTTATTATTACATGACTTCTTGTATCTTTTATATTTACACCTCATGTACTATGACCCTTAGCCACTTCCTTGAGGTCTCGAGGGGTATACGTACTATTGGAGTGATCTCATCCTTATGCATCTAGGATGTTCCTCCCACATTCACCCATTGGCCTTATGAACTCATGAAGGTGGCCAAATTTCTTGAGACATGAGCCTCAAACAAACATAGGTGTTACCTCCCGATCAGATGATCTTGTGCATTCAAGGAACAATCAACTCCTAATCCCATCGGTCCTATGTACCTTTAATACTCCCTACTTGACCTTAGGATTGACTTAGGGCTCTTCCCTTGCCAAGATTTCTTTGAGATATTACAACTTTAACCATTTTCAATCAAATTATTTTCATATGTAATTCTTTAAATCGGATTTCCTCCATCTCTTATGAAGATCATTATTCACTTTATGTCCCGTCATTGGACTCATGGAAACTTTCTTTTCTGGGCTTGGTCTAAAATTGTTAGCCACTTCCATAGTGACTTTTCCTCATGTTCCCCAGAAATGGCATACTTGGGTTCAAAGAATCACACTCAATATATGTGCTTTCATATTTTATATACTTAATTATTTAAACTTTACGTATCATTTAAGGTTACCTCAATCTAGAAATTGATTTATCATCTCACCCATCTAGGGAAGATCCTAACCAATGATGCCTTCTTGACTCACAGGAGGAAGTTAGGCTCTATTGCCAAACTTGACCTTAAGGTCTAAGATTCTTCCTCCCCCATAGGTCCTTTTTCCCACTCTTGGGTTGACCCACCCCAAGTCGGGACAACAACGCTAGAGGTTAAATTTTCACTTTTATCTAACCTAATATGTTGAGCATACATTTTATATTATAACATCTCAACATGTACTTGCTTAATCTCTGTGTATACCCACTGGTTGGGAGTATTTCAATGATCTACCCACTCTCTGGGGGTGATCTCCATCCATACCCACTCATTAGGGGAGCATATCCAATCATTCAGGTATTCATTATCCATCCATTCCTCCAGAGATAGCATTAGGGAAAGTAGAAAGTTATATTCATATTCTTAATTTTCATGTTTAACCATTGGTAACTTATGTTTGTTATGTATATTCAAATCTTCTCACATGAATCATGCATAAATTCCTCCACATCCATGCATTGCAGGCTAGTACATGTAAACCTATTTGTATCTCCTATTTCCTCTTACCCTAAAAGTTCTCATATATATAGATGTACATTTTCTGTTGTAACTTCTTGACCCTTATTCTTTTCGTCTCATGGTGAACCCTCTCTTTAGGTTTGCCTCTTTATGGGGAACCCTCGCTAAGGGTTTTAGCCCCTACAATGAACTTTCAAAGCCTTCCCACACACATGCTTGGTTTTTCATAGTTGTCTTCCTTTCTTGACTTGAACTATTGGTAACCTTCCTTTTTCGGCTTGGTTACTATCCATTGCAATGATCTCCTCTCATATTGTCCTTCCTATCTTAACTTGGCCTATTGGTGATCTTCCTATCCCAGATTGATCACCGATCATTGCAATGACTTCCTTTTATATTGTCATTTCTTTCCCAACTTGGCCGGTTAGTGATCGTCCTATCCCAGCTTGATCACCAGTCGTGGTGATGACTTTCTTATATTGTCCTTCCTATTATGACTTGGCCTCATAATGACCATCCTATCCTGGATTGGTCTTATTGATGATCATCCTATCCTAACTTGATCACCTATCAGTACACTGACTTTCCTTTCACCCCATGTTCTTTAACTCGCCAGAGGTATTTCATTGTTGCAGGAATTTATATCCATAAAAATGAGTTGTTCATAAGTTTCTTATGTTTCTTAAAACTTTTCTCGTTAATTCCTTGTTCCACATACACATATGCATAGGAGACTGAGTCACCTAACTCATTTACTTAAATTTTTCATATTCCTTTCCAAGGTTCATATGGGTATTGTTCTATATCAGTACACTACGCCTTTCGCATGATTAGGGTTTTGGGTTCAAGTTAGATATTACACCCTACCTATTATGGTTTCTATGTCCCTTGTACCCCTAGGGTTCTTCTATACCAACCCTAGCCCCATCTAGAGTTTACCCTTGTATCTCATAAAACCATTTTTTCTTCTTTATCATTATTTCTGCATTGAAAGTACATTATTATTCCACATTACATATACATTATTGCTTCCACATTTACATATACATTATTATATCCACATTACATGTACATTATTATTTCCATAGTGTATGTAACATTAACTGGCAGAAGATGCCTCAATCCTACTTCATAAAAATCATAAACTGAGTTGAGGAGGGAAGTTCCTTTTAGGTTTTATCAAGAAAGAGGATGAGAAGTGGATGAATCATGATGAGAAGAAAACCTAAAGGTATTTTACTTTAGGAAAAATCATCCAACTTTGTCTAGGAAGGAAGCACAGGCTTGGGAGTCATTTTAAGATGACTAGCGGTGTAGAGGAAAGTATTGCCAACCCCCCCCCCCCCCCGAGTTGTGGTTGTAGGGAAATACAACATTAGATAGGCAGTAGAAACAAAAAATTTACTGACATATATCCAATTAACCAGCGGATTATGTCAACAACTATGTAATGAGAAGGATGGTTTAACAAAGATATAGTGGTCTAGGTGCAAGTCCAATGGCAATCCTCATTGATGGGGTTGTACACTCTTAGATGGTTTCTATGCAGCTCCTAGTCTTCACCACAGACGACAAACTCAGATGGCATCTATAGCAGCTCCTATAGGGACTGCAGGATGATAGTGCCCTCCAAGCGACGGGCAAATGCCACCTCACCACTAGAGTACTCCACATGCACCAACTAGAACTCCTATCGTCCAGCTAGAACGGACAAGAAGAGTTGTCCCTCCTATTGGTGTACTAGTCACCAACCTGCTCTCCCACAACAATGGCCCTTAATTGTTCTCTCCCTTGCTATCCCTCCCTAGTCGGGTAGGACTTGCTTGGGTTCTCTTGGTTAACACAAACAAAGAGGACAACAATTGTCAAAGCAATTGATTCTCAATTTTCTATTTTGTTCTCTAGGAAGCCTCAGTTAGGGTTCCCAGTCTATGCGGGAGTGGAAAGAATCAGAAGATCATGAATTTTAACAACTTGCAAAACTTGAAACAGTCATCTTGTAATTGATACAATCATTTCACATGTGAGACAGTCATTTCAGAAATCAAGACAGTTGTTTCTCCATGTTTCCCAATCGCATATGAATTGGCAATCTGAACACAATTAATCATCAATATGACGTCAACACTAATCCTTGATGCAATTGAATTTATCCATGAACCAGTTGTCTCACGAACACGAGACAGTTGCCTCACTTATGATAAGTGGGTGTTTCACTCCCCAGTTTAGGAAGAACACAACCAATTCAATTCTAATCCACCTGACTCTCCAATCAGCTATCTTAACACTTGAATCGATTGTCTGGAAGTCTAATCAGCTGATTTTTTGCATGAATTGAGTACCTAAACACATTAGTAATCAATATAATCACCGTTCATGATTAAACTCATCTTCTAGATGAGTTCCTATGTGTACGTTGGTAGTGAATGTCCATAACAACTTATGACATCACAAGCAATGAGTAATTCCTAGTCACACATAAGTCACTCCTGATCTTATGTGTTATTGATGTGTATCTACCTTTCACAATAACAACAGATCAGGGACATAATGAGAATGTATATACTCTTAACATTCATATGATCTCATTCTTCCAAGTTAGGTACTTGAAGACATACGTCATTGAGTAATATCATTCTCTAGACATTTATTATGTAATATCATTATCTCATAATTAAATAAAAAGAATAAATTGGAAGTTTTCCTTCATTATTAATCAAATCATTTATATTTTATGCCATTACAATCATCATATGATTGGCTCTTTGGGCATGTACACCAAAAGACTCACACTTGCACTTGGAGCCAATCACCCATGAATCTTATCTTGAGTGACCTAACATGACCATCATATTTCTACAGCAAAAGTGCTTTAGTCAAGGGATCAACAATGTTGCTCTCACTCGATACTCTACAAATATTTACATCTCCTTACTGTACGATCTCTCGTTTGAGATGGAATTGCCTTCATATATGTTTGAAACATTGATGCGATCTGGGTTCCTTAGAATGCACAATAGCTCCATTGTTGTCACAATATAGCTCTGTGTCACTAATTCTTAGAATGACCCCAAGTTCATAGATGAACTTCTTGATCCATACACCCTTCTTTTTGTTGAATTTGATGTATCAATATACTCATACTCTGTTGTAGAATTGGCAACTGTTTCTTGCTTGGAACTCTTCCAACTTACAACTCTATTGTTTAGGCAAAACACAAATCCTGATTGTGAATAATAATCATCTTTGTCAGTCTAGAAGCTTGCATCGATGTAACCTCTTACCACCAACTCTTCCTCTCCATTGTAGACCAAGAACTGATTCTTTGTCCTTCTCTAGTACTTTAGGATGTTCTTGATGGCTGTCCAGTGAGCATCACCTGGATCTGACTGATATTTGCTCGTCATACTCAAAGCTTAAAAGACATCAAGATGGGTGCACAACATCACGTACATGATAGATCCAATTATCGACGCATATGGAATCATAGTCATGCTATCCCTTTCTTTTCAAGAATGGTGACATTGAACTTTAGAGATGGTAAACTCCAAGTAGCATGGGCATGTTTCCTCTCTTTGAGTTCTCCATGCTAAACCTCTTCAACACTTTATTAATATATGTGCTCTAACTTAGTCCAAGAAACCTTCTTGATCTATCTTTGTAGATCTTTATCCTCAAGATGTAGGATGCTTCTTCCAAGACTTCCATAGAAAATGTATTTCCAAGCCATGTCTTTACCTTTTGTAAAGTATGGTGAGACGAACAAATCCTCAAAAACAAGATCAACAAATGTGGAAGCGATTAGCAGCGGAATTATCAAAAATCACTAAAAAATTAAAACCTTTTTGTAAAGAGATCTTCAAACGATAAAACTATTTTATAAAGAAACATGATAAGTCATTTACAAAATGATCCATCATTACATCTCTGTAAACAAACACATCTCAAGAATTACAACATCAACCACCTTGTTAACTGTACAACGTAAGATACAAAATTTCGAGACATCATGCCAAAATCTCAGATATACTGACTCCTAGGACCTAAGAGTACAGAGACGACACATAGGACATACTACCTACACAACTTGACAGATAGTGTCTCCACCTGAGGATCATTGTTGTCCCTGAGATTGTTGTTGCTGCTGCTCACCCACTAATGGGTTCCTTCATCCTCGGCATCTACCTAAAAAGTTGAATCCCACGAGGGTGAGACAATTGAATAATTGTCCCAGCGAGAGTTATAACTCTCCGCCAGAAGCTTTGTTATTACAATAATGGAATAACATAAAGTAGTAGAATTATAAATATTCAACAGCAGGTCTAACATTGTATAAACTAAGTGAATCAACATCCTTATAAGTAATCATTTCAATTATAACTTAATTGAATGACAAGACATATAACAATAAGGAATATGAAGAACATGTGTACTAGTTACTTAGCTAGAGCACTATGAACAATGTATCATCAATCATTATTTCTCGTAGTTCAACCTAAGAAAATATGCTATGCGGCTGATTACATTTTACAAACATATTTATGCCCTGAGGAGATGAGTTACACCTCTCATACTCCAACTGACCATCAATAGATCGCAATCGGTACCATACATAGGTCATCAGGAGAGCCGGATTCCTATGACCTCATCACTCCTCAGTCAGTATGAGGATCAACATGCAGGACATCTCGTGTCTCTGCTATAATAGCTTTCCATGGTATTATGGCAACTTCACTATTTAGAGTTATAGTGGCGTTTTGTACTCTCTTCGCCATCGAGGGATTTCTTGTTTATCTCACTTCGATGTGGCATCATCAACATCATCGGGAGATTAGTGATACATCTTCCCGGCATAAACATATAATGAAGGATTGAGAGATTAGTGGTACATCTCCTATAAAATCCAACATTAGGACGTAAGGATATTCATGTCCATAACCCCCACATACTCAAAAGTGTGTGCTCCAGGAGTTCCCTTAGGAAAACCTGTTTCACCATCATGTATCTCCTGACAATGATGGTTCTATGGTCAGGGCTCTACTTGATATCATTATACTTTATTATTTAAGTACATTATGGCATTCTTTAGCATCAAGCATGTTTTCAAACATAAATCAATAAAACAAATGCTATAAAGAAAGAGTACTATTTGTATCAAGTTCACATCACATACTTTAAACATAGGGATATCAATCCCTAACCATCTCATCATTGTGATTTAGGAATGTGGGTATTCAAACCCTTGAATCATCATAACACTTGTTACCAAGTAACATCATATCATCCAGTCGTTTCATTAGTATGTCCTTTGATTATTGCAATGCATATATTACTCATGGCTCATTCAGCCTATCAAGCTCATATGTTACCACTCACTAGATAACATAGCATATCAATATACTTGAAGCATGTAAAGTATTTTCAAAGCATATGACATCATAATCCTTACCTGGATGTGATCACCTCTTTATAAAAACCTGCATGGTCAACATTTACTAATAACATGCACATTGTAATATATCAGCACAATACAAGTTCTCCCCAAATTATATATAGGATTCCACGGTCGTGCTATCTTGCACGGTCGTGCAAGAGTAAGCCACCACAGTCGTGCTTCATTGCACGGTGGTGCAACAAAGGGTTCACTACGACCGTGTCATAATACCACGGCTGGTTTCTAGGGTTAGGATTCTCATTCAATCCAATTTAGAGTTATTCAACCTCTTAACTTGATTAGGAATAGTGACTCCTTATTTTATACTTCAGTCATGGAGTTTCATGCTTAAAAGCATAACTCAAAATTAGGGTTTACTTGTTCATATCATCACATTACCCTAGATTAGGGTTTACTATTCATATCACATCTCATTACCCTAGATTAGGGTTTACTATTCATATCACATCTCATTACCCTAGATTAGGGTTTACTATTCATATCACATCTCATTACCCTAGATTAGGGTTTACTATTCACATTACAATGAATTGAGGTCATTCCATTATCATATATGAAGATTACTTTCATTAATGCCCTCAATAAGATTAAGATTCATTAATATTCATGAGTAGGGTTTCCATGATCTCACAATGAAGGATCATACCCTAATTATGTGTATTCATACATGTTGGAAGTATATTACTTGATTCTCATTCATATTAGGAATATTCTCTCTCCTCTTATCATTAGTTGATGTTCACATCTCTTATGATTAGATTAGGTCAAACCAACCTTGATAACATAAGTCAAGTCATCACTAATATGGTAATTAGGGTTTGCTTAATCAAGTTGTGTTGACTACTTAAACCCATCAAGGGTACTTTGGTAATGTCCACCATTGTTCATATTATGCATCAATCCATTAATTACTTAACCTCTTAATGTCTTTAGGTATCATTAGGGTTTAGATTAATCAACCATTGAACCATCTAAGCCTTTAAAGCATTAAGCATTCTTGACCTTAAAAGACCCCAAACGGTTTTGCACTTTCAACCTCCAAATGGTTTTGAAACCATTTGGAGTTGTTCACCGTTTGGACCCTTTGACTTTCAAGACCGCATGGCCAAGTATACCATCAAAACTGTTTGCCCTAGGTTAGGTGAAGACTGTTTGGTCCCGTTGCCCATTTGGCCAATGTTGACTTTGAAACTACATGACCACTTGATCTTGAAACCGCATGACCACCAAACGGTTTTGAAACCATTTGGTCCCAAACGGTCTTGAGACCGTTTGGTCCAAACACCTCAAAACTGCATGGACCAAAAGTGTGTCAACACTTCAAATAAGATAGGGTTTTCAATGTTGAACCCCTCAATTGTTCATTCCATGGTTAACCACTTATCAATTGACCCAATTAGGTTAATCCCCTACTGATTTGACTCTCAATTGATCCTCAATTGGTCACCAATTAGGGTTTGGATTGATTGGATTAGGGTTGAAAATCGATCATCCTTCAACATGCATCAACATGGACCTAATTGATGTTGAACCCATTGAACCATCACTCAATTGGGTCATGACCTGACCCCAAATGGTCTTGGGATCATTTGGACATCCTCCAAACGGTCTTGAGACTGTTTTCTCAAGTCAACATCAAAAACTAAGTCAACCTATTAAGGTTTGTACCATAGATTTGATCATTAGGTCACTAATCGATTATACTTTAACTTGTTGGCTCTCAATCTTCAACCACTTAAACATGGTCAACCCTAGATCTCCAAACGGTCTTGGGTGATCACCAAACGGTCTTGAGACCGTTTGGGTGATCCCCAAACAGTTTTGAAACCGTTTGGGTCACTCAACCCAAACTTCAACATAATTGGTCCATTGAAATCAGCAATGAACCCAATTAGGGTTTAGGTGATTAAAGTGCCTTCAACTTGCAATTTACTTGGAATTAGTTAATGATTCTTGGTGGGTGATTAGTCCATGATGTGTACAACAGATCCACAAACAGTCAACACTTGGTCAACTCAACCAAATGGTCTTGGAGACCGTTTGCTCAAATCGATCTTGTGAAACCGTTTGCCCTCCAAACAATTTTGAAACCATTTTCTCCAAACGGTTTTGCAAACCGTTTGGCCAAGGGGTGGGGGACCGTTTGCAAAAGTAACTTTGGGATTAACACCCACCTTATTCTACCTCAAGATCATGGTCTGTTCTTCACGGTTTGGGTGGCAAGAACACTTAGAAGTATGGAAGAAAGGAGAACAAGCAACGTTTTCGTAGGAAGAAGATATATAAGCAAAGCTTTAAGGTTTAGAGTTATAAAACCCACCTTAGAATCTGATCTAAAGCTCCAAGATCCGTAGCTTTAAAGGTGGATGAAGCTCCAAAGGTCGTCCAAGGTTCTTTCTTCAAGAATTGGATGGAGAAGATGGCTAGAAACAAGAGTTGTGTAAGGAAAACTAGCAAACCAACCTTGTAATGGAAATTCCTCCATGAATTCCAGCTAGATGGCCATTAAACTTACCCAATTCAGTTTGGTAATCTTCCTCTGCTCCTGAGCTCCTCCTTAGTCGGTCCAAGCAAGAAGATGAGAAGAGGAAATGAAGGGAAACAATCCCTTGCCTTGTAAAGAGATGTGCTTATATATTTTGGGCATATTTTCAAGATAATGATAATTACTTCTTTTATTTTACATCTATATCCTCCACGCCCTTCTTCACTTTCTTGCCATGTTCCTCCCTTCTTATCACATGCAACCCCTCTCTCAACCAAGGTTAAGGAAAAAGGAACCAAACACTTTACTAAGTTGCACACATAAAAGGGTCATTTGGCATACTTCTTGATTATTTAATTATAATGGTTATCCTTCTTATTTGATTACTCAAATGAGGCGCTCTCCTCATTATATTTACTCTACTTGATGCCAAGAGTTATGAAAGATACTCTAGAAGGTATATTTTACATGTTTCACCCTATGTTTTGGGTAAATTGCACTTTACACCAAAACTAGGTTTTAAAGCACAAGGATTGTTTTGCAATCTATATCTTGGTGCCCAAGCTTGGAGAATCCATATCACCACATCATATTCATTCTCCTAATGTCTCAACATCAGAGGAACATTTCAACATGTGCAATTTGCAAGTTAACCCCTCTAATTGGGTAATTTGCACATAGGTCCCTATTTAACAAAACAATATTACAACATTGTTCAAAAAGGACAGAAATGGAAATATATGTTCCTTAGGAGCTTTAATTACATATCAAAAGATAACCAAAAGCATCTAATCACATGTATTAAGCAAAACACCTAGGGTTAGTTCATAACCCAGGTCAGGGATGTTACATATGGATGTCATTTCACATCAATAGTATGCCATCCACATACAATATGAGAAATACAGCCATGATCCCACTCACCTTCTTGTACACACAAGGTTCATCTTCATTTTGAACAAAGACAAACTCTTTTATTATCTCATCAAAACAAAGATTCCAGATCAGAGATGCTTGCTTCAATCCATAGATTGTCCTTGGTAGCTTACATACTTTATTTGCATCCTATAGATTTATAAAACCCCCAGGTTGTGTCATGTACACATCATCATGAATATTTTCATTAAGGAATGAAATTTTAACATCCTTCTGACAAATTTCATAGTCATGATAAGCTGCAATAGCAAGCATGATCCTTATGGACTTAACCATGGCCATTGGAGAAAAGGTTTTGTCATAATCAACACCTTAAACTTGTTTGAAACCCTTTTCTACCAATATTCCCTTATAGGTTTGTACTTTGGCATCCATTAATGTCTTCTTCTTGAACACCCATTTGCACCCAATGGGTTTTACCCCTTCAGGTGGTTTCACCAAGGTCCATACCTTGTTGGCATACTTAGATTTCATCTCAGATATCATGTATTTAAGCCATTTCTCAGACTCTGATCCCTCAATAGCTTCTAGATATGTTGTTGGATCATTATCTATGGCCAATTCACTTCCTTCTTGAGTCACACGATATCCAAATCTCTTAGTTTCAAGGTGTTTCCTACTAAATCTATAATGTTCCTATGTGACATGAGGAATTCGAGATTCCACAACAATTTGTGAGCCTCCTTGTTCGTTGTGTACCTCAACTGGTTCAATGTTTTGTTGTTGGTCGTGAACCTCTTTGAGTTCTACTATCCTCCCACTGATTCCTTTGGCAATGAATTGTTTTTCAAGGAATATAGTCTCTTTGGAAACAAACACTTTGTTGTAAGTTGGGTTATACAATTAGTATCCCTTGGTTTCTTTGGGATATCCAACAAAGTAACATTTATCAAATATAGGGCCAAGCTTTTCAAGAAACATTTTCTTGACATAAACTTCACCCCCCCCCAAATCCTCATAAAAGATATTTTGGGATGCTTCCCCGTCCACATCTCTTATAGTGTCTTTTGAACTAATTTTGACTGTACTTGGTTAAGTATAAACGTGGAGGTTTCAAGAGCATACCCCTAGAAGGAAGTTGGAAGATCAACAAAACCCATCATATATCGCACCATATCAAGTAATGTGTGATTCCTTCTTTTTGATACACCATTATGTTGTGGTGTTCCATGTGGAGTCCATTGTGATGAAATACCATGACTCAAAGAAGGATCTCAAACTCTTGGTTCAAGTATTCTCCACATTGATCAGAACGAAGTGCCCCAATACTTTTACCAATCTAGAATCATACTTCATTCGTGAACTTTCTAAACTTTTCAAGATTTTATGACTTATGTTTCACCGGGTAAACATAGCCATACCTACTGAAATCATCACTAAAGGTAATGAAGTATTAATACACACCTCTAGAAGTTGTACTAATAGGGCCACACACATCAGTATGTATGAGTCATAATAAATCTGTAGCCCTCTCACTGTTTCCAGAGAAGGGAGTCTTGGTCATATTGCCCAAGAAACAAGATTCACATGTCTCTATTGATTCAAAATCAAAAGAGTCTAGATAACCATCTTTATGGAGTCTGGATATGCATTTCTCATTTATGTGCCCTAGATGACAATGCCAAAAGAATTTTTGGTTTGAGTCATTCAGTTTTTGTCTTTTGGTATTTATGTTATATATGCTTTCCTCTAGATCTATCAAGTATAGACCATAAGATAGATCCCATCTTTACTAATAGAATGATTTCCATTTTTTATAAAAAAAAATTGAACCCATTCTTGTCCAAACAAGATACAAATATGATGTTCCTATTAAGGGCAGGTACGTAATAGTGGTTCTCTAACTCTATTACAAGCCCACTTGGTAGAGATAACTCATAAGTTCCAACTGCACTGGAAACAACTCTTTCTCCATTAGAAACGCACAGTTGAACCTCACCTTTCTCTAAATGTCTACTTCTTTTCAGATCCTTCACATTTGAGCAAATGTATGATCCACATCTAGTATCTAGTCCCCATGATGAGGAAGTAGTAAAGTTAATCTCAATCATATATACCAGAAGTAGATATCTCAATCCCTTCCTTTATCTTCCTAGGTTCCCTTATCCTTCTCCTTTTTTTGAGTATAGAAGACATGGACTTCATCTTAGCCTTAGAATGCTTCTTGGTGTTGCCTTTATCCTTGGACTCACCTGCGTTGATCACCATCACGGATCTGTCCATCTTCATTTGTACTTCAACACTTATCAAGATGTTAAGAAACTCTAACAACAGTCTAGCCATGTTACTAAAGTGATAACACTTGATAAACTGGCTATATATTTTAGGAAACAATTGGAAAATCATATATGTGGCCAACTCTCTACCTAAAGGAAATCCCAATCTCTCTATATTCTCTATGTTCCCAATCATATTGAGCACATGAGCCTCTACTAGATCTTCCACTTTCAGTTTGCACTCAAATAGCACCTTAGAGACATTATAACTTTCACTCTTATCATGTTGTTTATGCAACTCATAGTTCATATAACTCAACATAAGGTTCTTGATGTCTACAACATCATCGGCATGCTTCAAAGAAGCACCCATGTCAGTCTTAGGTGAATATGGAGTGGATATTGGCATTGGTGATTCAGGATCATGTAGAACACTTCTCAAGGTCCTAAACCAGTTATGGAAATAAATCTCATTTAATGCATTCCATCGCAATTATTGAGTGTTTTTCATTTGATTCTACTAGAGAAAATTTGCATTTGTCAAAAAACACTTTTTGATTTGATTTGATTTGATTTGAAAAATAAATATTAATTAGGTCTTTAAGTAACTATCACTTTGACAATTTTGTTAAAATTTATAGCCCTTACTAACAATTAGGAAGATTGCAACGTACAATCTTCTAGTGGTCCAAGATCCATATTTTATCAATCATGACTTAGCTTTGGCTAATCACCTACAACTTGATTATTTAGGTAGGCAACATTTGCCAATTGTATATAAATGCAGCTCTTGGATAGATGATTGTGCAACTCTTTGCCATAATCATCTGCATGCCTCTGGTGCCTAGTCTCACTAAGTTATCACCAGTTAAGCCTGACCCATAAGACAACATGATATGATATGTACCCTACTTTGGCAAATCTGCATACCTAGCATCACGTTTCCATGAGATAGACGACGCACCATGATTTGGAGTAAACTATGCTTGGTCGATCAAGCTTTTCATGTGTGCTTCTTATGGAAGGCATCTTATACTTAATATTATATTAAGGGATTTTGTACAATACATATACATTAACCAATCACCACATATATAATATGTATCTTATACATGTTATAACCCATAATGAAAACATGCAATAAACAAAAACCAATGGTTATGGCCATTCTAATGTTATTCCATCGAGCCACAAGGAATTACCACAACCTATGGTCCACATCACATGCATAAACATGTTGTTGAGGAAGATTTGTGCTTTCCAATCCTAGTCAATCGATTCAACCCTTCAACCAGTCATCTCATCTCCTGGTTGGTCGGTTAGTCTTCACACCGGTCGTCTGACCATCGGTTCCACTATCTTCTAGATCCTCCATTCGATCAGTTGGATCTACCAGTCGATTGGGTCGGCTTGTCCTCCTTGGTCCTTCTCGGTCCTCCAGCCAGTCAGCTCACCTACGAGATGGTCAGTTGGCCTGGTGCGGAGCGTCTTTGTAACATCCCTGACCTGGGTTATGTTGTAACCCTAGATGTTTTGTTTAATAAAGATAATTATATTCTTTCTCTTATCTTTTGAAAAGTAATTAAGACTCAATAGGAACTTATGTTTCAATTTTGGTCCTATTTGAATAATTTTGAAATAATGTTTTACTTATTTTGGACTAAAGTGCAAATTACCCAAGTTGAGGGGTTAACTTGCAAATGTTACATGATAAAATGTTCATCAATTGTTGAAGCATCATAAGAATGAGAATGATGTAGAGGTATGGCTTGTGGTAGTCTGAGCACTAAGAAAGAGCTTATTAAGCAATGTTTGTGCATTAAAACCTAGTTTTGGTGTAATGTGTAATTTACCCAAAACCTAGGGTTCAACATGCAAATTACCACTTCTAGAGAGTCCCTAATGTTTCTTGGTATCAATTAGAGACAAGAAAATCAGAGGGGAATCTCATTTGAATCTCTTTTGAGGAGAGAGAATCTTGATATTAAAATAATCAAGATTTAAGCATAATTGAAACCCTAATTCAATTTAATGCAAAAATAAATATATTAATGGATGTACCCTTCAACCAAAAATGAGAGGGTTGAAATTGTATAATATTGGACGTCCTTGTGCCTTGCAAAGGCAATGAAATATCTAAGTGAGTGGAAATCCCACTCACATTAGTTAAAGGAAAAGTAATATCCACTCAATTTTTGGATATTATTATTATAATGGTTAAGGTGCTTAATTTGTTTTATTTTAATTCATGGATAATGAAGAGGAATTACAAGGTGGGGGAGATGTCTTCGTATTCAAGGGATTTATGGGAGTATGTGGCACCAATTTTGGGAATTAAAGGATTTTTATAATGCTTTCTCTCTCATTGAATTTCCCTTATAAACATCTCATTTCCAACTCAAATGAAAGGCTTTTTCGACCCTTCTTTCTTTCCTTGCTTTGGTTGAACACAAGGGAGATTAGGAGAAATAGGAGGATGTGCCCCAACCTGTAGGTAAGCTCCATATTCATCTTCAACCTTGATTTCATGGTAAAAATCGAAATTCAATACTTAATTTCTTCTTTTCTCCATTCAATCTTCAACCTTAGCCATTCATTTCACTCAAAGACTTGAGAACGAGCCTTGGGAGGTTGAGAAAGCTTCATTCACCATTGAAGACATGAAGCTTGAAGTTTGGTTTCAACTTTGAAGGTGGGTTATATAACTTGAACCCTTAAATGTTATTATTACATTCAATTCTTCATCACTTGTTGATTATTTTGTTCTTCTTGAAATTCCTTTGATCAAATTGATAAAATTACCATAAGAATGGTAGTAGATTTTGAAGGATCAAAGCTTGAAGATGATGATGTCATATTAAGCACAGACCTCATCATAGAACATGTGCAAATGGTTTTACTTTTTGGTGATCAAACAGTCTCAAGACCGTTTGACACCAAACGGTCTCAATACCGTTTGAGGTCAAGAGGACTCAAACCATTTGAAGGTAAAATGCTGATGTGGTTGGATGATGATCCAGTGGTCTCAATTTGATCTAGTTCCAATGGTTTCAATGTTGGAGGGTCCATTTATTGCTAACCCTAGACCCAATAGATTGATTCGGTTTCAAATCAATGGTTGATGATTCGGTTTCAAGACCGAATGGATGGATTCGGTTTCAAGACCGAATGGTTAATATACTTCAAGATCGAATGGGTAATTGAGTTCAAAACCGAATGGGTAATGGATCTCAAGATCGAATGGGTAAATTGAACTTCAAAACCGTTTGGATACTTTGACTGTTTGAAGGAGTTGACCGTTTGGAGGTCTAACAGTTTCAAAACCATTTGAGATTAATTATATTTTATTCAAACGGTCTCAAACTGTTTAAGGACTTTGAGGTCAAGACCGTTTTATGGTCTAACGGTCTTAAGACCGATTGAAGGTTTTGGGACCAAGACCATTTAAGTTCTAACGATCTTCAAGACCGTTTGAAGGTCAAGGTACTTCAAGACCATTTGAAGGTCTAATACCTCAAGACCGTTTGAAGGTCTAATTGATTCAAACCAAGAAAGTACCAATTAATCCCTTGATTTTTAATGGCATATATCAAAGTTAAATCCAGTGGTTGTACCTCTAAAGTACTTAGGTGATTAGTACCTTTAGAGTGGTTAATCTTTGATGCTTATGGAAGCAATGACTTAATACACTATGTCAACTCTTCATTCAAATTGATTCAATCTAATCAAGATTAAAGTAATTAACCTCCTAGAGAGGATGAGAGAGAGGAACTTATACATTAGTGATAATCATGTAGTGATTAATCCTCAACACTTTCAACATGAATAAAATATGTAATTAGGGTTTGATCCATGATGATGAGATCATGAAACCCTAATCGAAAAGGTTGATGAGCTCTAACCCTAATTTAAGTTAAAGCTAGGTGAAACCCTAATCTAGGGTGATGGTGTAACCCCAATTCAGGGTATTTAATGAAAAACCCTAATTTAAGGGAATGCTTCATGAAAACCCTAATTTTGGGTAAAGCTACATGAAACCCTAATTTTAGGGGAAATGTTATAAGAAACCTTAATTCAAGGTAAGGATGCAATGAGAAACCCTGATACAGGGTAATGTGATATGAAACCCTAATCTAGGGTGATGCTATGCATTATGAAACCCTAATTTGAAAACCTAGCCCTAATTTGTGTAAGGGGGTGAGTAACACTGATTGATATGAATTGGGAAACCTTAACCCTAATATAGAGTGATGTTATGTGAAACCCCAAAATAGAGTGAGATTATGCAAAACCCTAATTGATAAAGAAGGGAAACCCTATTCTTGATAATGGATAATCTTATATCAATAATGGTTGAATAAATCAAATGAGCGACTTATGATCAATACATTACATGGTATGTGATGAACTGGTGCATAAAGTATTAGGATAAGAATTACCCTAATACAAGATAAGTTGATGAACTTAAGTAAGATCAAGGTGATGAGGGAAGTAAAACATTAGGATGTGATAGATATCACATTCAACACCTCAAGGTTGACACACATTGATGTACCCTAAATCCAATATACTTGGATGAGTAACACATGAAGTGTGTCATGATAATTATTACATTAAGATGTTATGCACTTTGATAAGTGTAGGATAACATACCTTGAGAAAAGGTTAATTAAGCCAAGATAACAAAGTATGATGTAATTAATATCCTAGAAAAGATGAGAGAGAAACTCATACTTTGTATTGATCATCATTTAATGATAAATGATGAGAATAAATAAGTATGGTTGAATACTTGTGATATTAATGTATGCTCCTAGATGTGTGGATCAATGAATTAGGGTTTGAATTGATAATATGAACTTGAAACCCTATTCGAATATAAAGGGAAAACTCTAACCCTAATAGTTGTTTCCTAGTGAGAGGTGACAAGATGTTTAATGGGCCTTGTGAGCCATGTGGATGGTTGTTGCCTAGTAAGAGGTGACAAGATGTTTAATGGGCCTTGTGAGCCATGTAGATGGTTGTTGCCTAGTGAGAGGTGATAAGATGTTTAATGGGCCTTGTGAGCCATGTGGGTAGTTGTTACCTAGTGAGAGGTAACAAGATGTTTATAAAAGTTTCATGTAAGTAATGATAATGTTCAAATAAACTAGGAAATAAAAACTTAGTAACATAATAATAATAATAAATGGACACAATAATAATAATGAAATCTTAATCATGCATGCTTTATGCTTATAGCCAAATAAGGGCTATAGTGTTTTGAATAAGCTTAAAGGAGATAAGAGGAATATTTGAATTACATAAAGGATGTGAATAAGTATGATGGCTTGGCCAAAGTTTAATACCTAGTAAAGGTGATGTGGTATTCAGTGATGATGTACAGGATTGACATAGTTCAATACCTGGAATAATTGCACAGGATTGGTAATAAGCCAATACCTAGAATAATGTCACAGGATTGGTCATAACCCAATGCCTGGAATAATTGCACAGGATTGGTCATAACCCAATACCTAGAATAATTGCACAGGATTGGTCATAACCCAATACCTGGAATAATTGCACATGATCGGTAACAACCCAATGCCTGGAATAATTGCACAAGATTGGTCATAACCCAATACCTAGAATAATTGCATAGGATTGGTAATAACCCAATACTTGGAATAATTGAACAGGATTGGTCATAACCCAATACCTGGAATAATTGCACAGGATTGGTAATAACCCAATACCTGGAATAATTGCACAGGATTGGTCATAACCCAATACCTGGAATAATTGCACAGGATTGGTAATAACCCAATACCTGGAATAATGTCACAAGATTGGTCATAACCCAATACCTGGAATAATATCACATGATTGGTAATAACCCAATACCTGGAATAATGTCACAGGATTGGTCATAACCCAATACCTGGAATAATTGCACAGGATTTGTAATAACCCAATACCTAGAATAATATCACAGGATTGGTCATAATCCAATGCCTGGAATGGTTGCATAGGATTGGTAATAATCCAATGCCTGGAATGGTTGCACAAGATTGGTAATAATCCAATGCTTGGAATGGTTGCACAGGATTGGTAATAATCCAATGCATGGAATGTTTGCATAGAATTGGCATAGTCCAATGCCTGGACAGAATATGATGATGTATACTCACATGACTGGAATAATTCAATATTTGGCTAACTAATTGGCTAAGGTCAATAGACAGAAATGAGAATGATTCATGGATGACATACAATGATAATGAGTATCTCAGGAGAAGATTTAGATGTTGATATAGTAAGATGGATAAATGATATACATGTTCTTCATATTCCTTATAAAGTGAATAAATGAATTACTGCTCTATCATAGATAGTTGCAATGCTTTAAGATATGAGAATGTTCTAAATTGCTTATCCTCTGATCAGTTTTATTCTATTAAACTGCAATGATAATGTTTCTGGCAGAGAGTTATATCTCTCGCTGGGACAATTTCAATTGTCTCACCCCGTGGGATCCAATGTTTTTAGGTGGACGAGGATGAGGAGGTAAGAACCATACTACAGGGGAAGAACAACAACATCAAGGACAACAGTAATATCTCAGGTGGAGATACTGACTATCGTGTCTTGTAGATAAGAGTCCTATGTGTCATCGTGTCATCTCTGTACTCTCAGGTCCTTGGAGTCAGTACTCAGTGTTTTCTTAATCGATCTAATATTTTGGCTTGAATGCCTCGAGGTTTTGTGTTGCTCATGTATAGACTTAACAGAGCAATTGATGTATGTAATCCTCGAGAAAAGATGGTACATGGTATGTATTAATGGACCAGAATGTACATGTAATACTTTAGTTCTTGTTATAAAGAGTTTCCTGGAATTGGATCTCTTTGGAAAAGGTTTTAATTTTTAGTGATTTTCAGTAATTTGTTGTTAATGATTGCTTCCGCTTAGTTAATGACGTTTTGTTCAAATGGTGTGCCACAGTCTTCTTCTTTGTCGTAATAAGAAAGTAAACTATCATACTATTACATGATTATAGAGAAACCTCAAGTTAAATTTGAGGGAAGAAAAGGTAGAAGAGAATAATACTTTTACATTGGGAAGATAAGGGGGAAGTCTCGGTACACAGACAAATATGTAAAACACACAACCACAATGCAAAGCTAAAGGGCATTGGCCATAACCACGCTACACATCTACCATCAAAACCCTCTTTTAGGGCAACACGTGTAATTTTCACACAAACACACGGATATATATATACATATATATATATATATATATATATATTTGGATTCTTATGTGGTGATTTGTTGGACGTGCACATCAACCAATTTAAATATGCATATCGTATGCAATAAATAAACATGATAAAACTAAACATTTGATCATATCAATTATCCCAAAACAAAGTTAATTGACGTGGCTACAATACCATAGTAGGGAAATACAACATCAAATAGGTAGTGGAAACAAAAATTTTATCGACATATTTTTTATTAACCAGTGGATCACGTCAACAATTATGTAATGAGAAAGATGGTTTAATTAAGATATACATGGTCCTAGAGCAAGTCTAGCGACAATTATCATCGATTGGTTGTGTAATTTTGGATGATGTATGTGCATCTCCTGGTCTTCACCATAGACGACAGACTTGGATGACATCAGTAGCAGCTCGTCCATAGATTGTAGGCTGACAGTGGCCTCCTAGCGACAGACAAGGGTCACCTCGCCTCTAGAGTAGTCCACACAGACCAACTACAACTCTTTTTGTCCTGCTAAAATAGGCATGAAGGAGTTGTCCCTCCTATTAGTGTACTAGTCACCACCCTTCTCTCCCACAACAATGATCCTCAATTATTCTCTACCATGTTATCCCTTTGTAGTTGCATAGGACTTTCTTGGATTTTCTTTGTTACCACAACTAGAGAGGACAACAATTGTTAGAGCAACTAGTTCTCAATTGTCTTTATTGTGCTATGGGAAGCCCCCAATCCCCTTTATTTATAGGAGGGGTTTGGGTGAGGGTTTCCAGTATGTGCGGGAGTGAAAAGGACCAGAAGATCATAAATTTTTGCAATCCACAAAACTCAAAATGGTCATCTCATAAATGAGATGGTCATTTCAGATGTGAGATGTTCATTTCACAAAGAGAGACAGTCATTTCTCCATGTTTCCCAATCACATATGAATTGGCAATTTGAATACAATTAATGCTCAACATGATGTCAACACTAATCATTGATGCAATAAAATTTCTCCACAAACCGGTTGTCTCGCTCTCATGATCCCATCATCTCACGACCATGATACAGTTGTCTCACTTATGTAAAATTATCTTTTGCTCCCCAATTCAGGAAGAACACAACCAATTCAATTCTAATCAACCTGACAAACCAAATGCTCATCTCAACACTTGATTCGATCATCTAGAAGTCCAGTCAGCTGATTTGTTGCATGAATTGAGTACCTAAACACTTTAGTAATTAATCCAATCATCATTCATGATTAAACTCCTCTTCTGGATTAGTTCCTATGTGTTTTACCTATAGGTCCCATATTATGTTGTGAATGAATGTCCATAACAACTTATGACATCACAAACAATGAGCGGCGCTTAGTCACACATCATTGATACCCAAGTAAATGAAAGTTGGAGAACAACTTCAACCTAGAATATGTGTATGGTGTTATAATGTTTAGATTTCCTTTGTCAATGATATCCAGATTGAACTCGAGGCATGGAAAAGTCATCCCCTTCAACATCCGATCTTGTTACTTGAACTAGAGTAGACGGTTTGAGATATATGTAAGCTCAATATCACATATTGACACACACGAGAATGGTCATGCATTTCTCAGTCTCACTAATCAGGAGGCCTAGGATATCATATTGTTGTAGGAGGGACAAATCCCATCTCTATCACTCACAGTCAGTCTGCATGTGTCACAGTCACCCAATCATCACCTTTATGACAACCCATGTTTTAGGGTTGAGTTTGATGATGTCAAAGCGTACCGAATGACATGGTGAAGAGTGTAGTGATTTCAGGTGCAAGAACCACAAACACTACCATCACTATAAGATGTGATTATGGCTTACCTAGTTAAGGTTTCCATGTATCACATTTATGGTGGGTTTGTCCGATACACTATTCTCTAACATGTATCTATGTTGATATAGCCATATCATGACTAATGAGATTTTTTCATCAACAGACTCACACTCTGATCTTTTGTGTTATTGTTTTCTATCTACCTTCCACAATAATAGTCTATTAGGTACATAATGAGAATGTATATACTCTTAACATTCATATGATCTCATTCTTCTGAGTCACATACTTGAAGACATGTGCCATTGAATAATATCATCTCTAGACATTTATTATGTCATTTCATTATCTCATAACTGAATAAGTAGAATAAATTGGAATCCTTTAGTATTAATCAAATCATTTACATTTTATGCCATTACAATCATCATATTATTGGCTCTTTGGGCATATGCACCAACAATGGTCCCTTATAGAAACCAACATCTTTAGAAAATTCCCTAATATTTCTACAGATTACTTGAAATTATAAACTATTAAATATTATTTGAAAAGATTGAAGCTATGATACCAAAGGTAAATACCTCACTTTTCAGTAAACACCAATTAAGGAACTCCAAAAAGATGATCCATTACCAAAAAATTTTCCAAGGATCCATATTTTAAACAAATAATAATCAATAGCATAGAAGTTCCATTAATTCAATATTATTATTACAAGTTGTTCCTCTAGAACTTACATAATTTTCCATCATATGAATTGTATATACTAGAACAATATGAGAAGAAGTATCTATCTAATCCTCCTTACAAGTTAACTTTAATGTTGTCAAGTAATTTCATATACCCATCATATCTTGATATCACATTATCTAGCATGTACCTAAAAAACCATGAAACAAGCACAAAAAAGTTAACAAGTTACACTATGTAGGTGGGGTCTGTGCAAAACTATTCAAGTAAAATAACAACATATATGCCATCAAATAGAAAATAAGAACTAACATTTTCTTCACATAATCTTTATTTATATGAACCCACAATGGCATTGTAATTGAATAGAATGTAAATAAACATCCAATAGTTGAGTTGTTCAATCTTCAAGAAACACTCGACAAACACCGACAAACTAATGTGGGTGGTCATAGGCATAACCACATACCTTTTGGAGAACCATACAGATATCATGCAGTATACACGTCAAATATGTTCAAGCAATCCATTCAATAGGTTCAAGAAATTCAACATTTAATTTTACTATATATAAATGCTAAAGTGTCACCATCACATTACTTAGATTAAACCCTACTCGGGTCCTAATCTAGGGTTTAGAGTTTTATCTTGTTATTGGTTTATCATTAGGGTTATACTTCGGTACCCCAATTTCCATGTTTAGTCTTCTAATGACCCAAGAACCCTAGTTCATATTAAGTATAATCAAGTTTATCAAATATACCCTCTTATAACATCATGAACACTTTTATTAGATTATGTGTATTGAAAAAATAGCAAATCATGATCTTTAATCCCTGATTCTTAATATGCATAATTATTGACCTTTGGATCCCCAATTTTCATGATTATGATTAATTGGATTCATCTGAGTTCGTCAAAGTTATCATCTTTAAATTAAAAACCCTAATTCTTCATATTTATGATCTTGATCATGTTAAATCATCACAATATCATTTAACAACACAAAAAGAACAACTTTTTAATATTCTCAACATTTCAATACCCAAATTCAAGGTTTATACGTCTATTCATCATTATAACACATCTTAACATTACTTTTGGGATTGGGATCAAATTTATACACCAATTATATTTTATTTGTGTTTCTCTCATTTTTTCGTTCAAAATGATATATAACTTTGCTATATTTTGATAACCCTATAATTTCCTAAGATTTTTGCAAGATAAAGGTAACTAGACCAATAGAGAACTCACATGTCAACATTTACTTATTTTTTCCTTTTCTTTTAGTTGGGCCAGACAAATTATTGAAAATACAGCCATGCCCCTACTTCTTGAGCATACACGGAGGGGTATATGACACATTTGACTCTGTCCCCATCCCTTTTATCACACTAGGGAGAGTCTGCCACTGCAACACCAAGAGTCTGCACGACCTGGATGCCATCCTACTATGCCTCTCGCTACCACCTCCAATGCTCCTCTCAGTGTGGCTGACGGGGCCATCTACCATGGTTCTCCCCTTACCGCTACATCATCCCTCAACCACTAAGAAAGCTCCTGCCAGTACTCGTCATCTTCACGAAGTACAACCCAACTTCCTATATTCCTCTCCCAAGCACAAGTGCTCTCTTCGTTTCTCTCTCTCTCTATCTTGCTATCTCACTCCTCACCTGGATGCCATACCATTGAGGTCCTACGATGAGAGACCGATCACCAAACCTTAATTCATTGTGAGTGGTACCCTTGTTAAACTTCCCTATTGTCACCCTATCTGCTAGTCCTCTATTGGCGATGGTTTGTGCAACTTGTAAGTACCAGGCTAGGGTGATGTAGGTCTAGCCCTAGGGTCATGTCAATTTCTTTCCATCCCACCAGCATGAAGACAACATCTGAAGGGTGACAAAGTACAAGGGAGCACATAAATCTTCTTGTCTCCCCTGCCTTGTTTCCATGAAAGATGACGACACTCTGAAGGCTGCCTTTCCCAAATAGACTGGCATTATGCCATTGAGGGAACCCTGACATACCAAAGAGGGACACGTCCAAGTTTTTTGAAGGAGGGATGCATATTGGGTTGGCTAGGTGTGTACCCCTTATATATAACTACATCCTCTCACATTCTTTCTTCCCATTTCTTTTCTTCTCTCCTTTTCTTGGTGTACAAGGATGATGTCAAAAGGCAAGGTGCTTTTGCTATTATTACTTTCTATAAACACATCATAATCACTGTTCTTTAAGTATTAAAAAGTTTTCCCTTCAAATTAATATCAACTATTATCATGAAAAGGCAAGGCATGGTTCTAGGAAATTATTGAATTTATTCCTTCGTTATTTCTTCATATGAAAACTCTCAAGTTATTTATTAAATAAATCCCAATGTTACGAGAAAGAACTCTCCACTTTTCAATAAAACATGGATTTAGGAACATTGTATATAAAGGGGGAACATATTAATAATATCTTATTGGGATTTCTTTTGTAAATAAAACTTGATCCTTTAAGGATTTCACTAAAAGCATACCATTGTCTCATAGAATATCCTTTTCCACCCAAAATCTAGAATTCTCCTCTTCTCCTTATTTTTCAAGTATTAAAAAAGAAAAGAAAAACTAAAATATTCTTGTTTGATGCCTTAAACATGGTGTTGTCCATCTTGGCTATATAAGTATCCATAAATTATCTAAAACACCATAAATCTTATTTTCTTTTGGAAACTTGCTTATTATTACATATTTCTATTACCCAATAATTCACAAGTCCATTAATACTTATTTGTACAAAAAAACACTTATTTCTTTCTCTTGTGATCCATGGACATTTTTGCAACATAATTAATCTCACAAGTAACATTATCATTCTACCAATAATATCATTGAAGAATTTACTTATAAATTCATTTATATAACAAAATTGAGGATATAACAGTTTGCATGTCATATCTCCAAGGTTCTCAATATCATGTATAACCATGCAAGGTATTCAAAAGTCCACTATGAGGTTATGTATACTAAAGAAATTAGTGTATCAACACTTCACTCTCATATAGGATACATACACTCATCCATCTTTTTATGTATGCTAGTTGATAAATATCCAAATACCATTATCCTTAATGGCCTACTCAATAAATAAGACTAATCGTCATGTACATGTACATAAGGGTCGGCATAAAACTAAACAAGTTTGCAAAACACCCCAAAATATTCTCAAGTATATCATATTAGCTTTGCATTCCCATTGTATTTTAATGACTTGATCCTTTTCCTTATTCATCACTCACCACATGCTAAACCTAATTTTGGACCATCATCTATGATCTCTCATCTTATAACAACCATCTTATTGCCCCCTTCCATACTTTTGAGTCTGGATAATATCCATGATTCTGCCTCTATTAGGGTTTTTAATATTATGGTGTCTACTAATTTATGTGTATGTTATTGGTTATGGAATCCTAGAAGATGTTTCAAGAATGTTACAAAATATTTTATTTTGTTTTGGATCTTAAGGGAATATCATATTTGTTTGATGTTTTGGAGGATATCTAACACAGGTATTGGAGGATTTATATGTGTTGACCAATGTTGTGGCATCAAAGTTTTGAAGTCTTGGCATTTAATCCAAAAGTGTTCAAAAAAGGAAGGCTTGTAACCCCATGGAATATATGTGCTATTGATGAGGATGGGGAAATGGTCAGATATGGGTCTGGTAGATGCAGAAGAGAAAGTGGAGGATATGAATCTTCCCATAATTGTGAGCATAAAAAGTTCAATTTTAATTGATGAGGGTTCCTGATTTCATGTATAAAAAGAGTCTTAGGCTATGATGTCTATAAGATAAAATATGTGATGAGTTTATGAAATTTCCTATCAAATCTAGAAAAGTTTGGTTTAGTGGTATGATGGGAATTAAGTTTTTTTTATTGATTCTTGTCAAGGTTAAAATCTCTTCCTATGAGATAGAGTTTCGATATATAGGTTTGTGGTAGGTCATATAATTCTTCAAGTAAAATTTCTTTCTCATGATTGGGTTTTCCATAGATTCACATGAAATTTAATGTGTATAGGTCAAGGGGATTTGGAACAATGATGGATGCTTTGTATCTTTTCAGAAGTCGATTGGTACTCAAGATTTTATTATTTATACCTATGATGATGCCTCCCTTGAATCTGACTGGTGGGATTTGGATCCATTCATTGGTATGTTTGCCTCCTATGGTTTTTAGCAAAAATGGTGTAAGGTTAGTTTTTGTTTCCTGGATCATGATGATGTTGAACTAATTTGTGTATACAAATCTTTGAATGGCTCTCCTTTTACTTCAAGAGGCCCCACAAATGTTCCATGTTATTATAACCATGTTGAAGTTGTGTGATCTAGTCTGTATAAAGAGGTATTTTTAAGCTAAGTGTTTCTATCTATTTTGTGGCTAGGTTGGTGGGTTTGCTCTTATTCCATCCCACAAAGTATTCAATGTATAATAAGGCAATGGTTTCATCTAAATCATTATCAAAATGAATGCCTATATTAGATAGAAAACTGGTAAATTCATGAATATCAGTTCACAAGGCTAAATTAGTGATATTATCAATATATAAAATGTCCTCTTTGCCAGAATGAGGAGGTAGGGTGAAGTATACTCATTTTAATTAGTCGAGTAACGAGTAGAGTGTGATGAATCTGTACCTACTTCATCCAACATGAAGAAGTTTTCCTTTTTGTGTCCCTTTGGTGTTGCAAAAAGAGAGCTAAAAGATGTGATTGCAGATGGTGCCTCAGAAGGTTTATGTGTCTGGGACTCTATAAATATTTAAGTTCTTCTATAATCTTCAATCTTAAGTCAATCGATGGTGTCTTGGCCTAGACATGGTGAGGTCGTGACTATTGGGTAGTTGTGGAAGGGGAATGTCTTTCCTGCTTCCATAAATGAATGGTATGTAGGGTTGTTTATGGGTGATGGTATGCATGGTCATTGGGAGCACATGGGATATTTTTCCTGGCTAGTTCTCAAAGATTATTGTATTGTCCTTTCTTTCCCATACCATCCTTATATCTACAAACTTTTAGGTGGATCATTGTATGCATTCTTTTCTATGTTGGAAGGATAGTTACATAGTGATGTGTGACTTGAAAGGTTAGAGAAGATAGTTTGATATAGTGAAGGACTTTCAACTATCAAATTGATGGTCTAGATTGATTCAAAACTGGTAATTCAATGGCTTTCTTAACATAGAAAATATAGAAGGATTTAATGTAGTTGGTAGGATGAAGAGTGTCAGGACTAAATTGTGGTGAGGATCCAATGGCATGAGTGATGAACCCAAAAAAATGTCCATTTCCCATAAGTATGGAGGGAGATCTGATATGGAGACCAATATAGAGCCACCCAAACCATCTAAGGAAGCTTCTTGGTCAACGATCATCTAGATAGGACAACTTGGATAATGTTGTTTCCACAGCCACCCAAACCCTCTAAGGAAGCTTCTTGGTCAACGATCATCTAGATAGGACAACTTAGACAGTGTTATTGCCAGAATGAATGGTCATGGCCTAACCATAGAGATGGCCAAGCTTGGTGCTTCAGGAACATAGTAGAGGAATTTTGAGGGTACAAATATTTTTGTTTTAAGCATAGTGTATCCCAAAATGAGATGGTTTTAAATGTTGTTGTGAATATAAACTAGGACAATACAACTAGTGAAAACTATCAGTGCCACATCAAGTTTGTAGGGAGATCAATAGGGAACTCAACATCGGAGTAATTATAGGTGACTTGTTGGTAGATGAAGATGAAGGGCAAGGAGAAAGTGAAGATGTGAAAACATGGGATGTTGGGTAGATAAATGAAAATTAATGGAGGTGGGTAGAGAAGTGACTGGATGAAAAGGGTGGGGTGGGAGAATGGGAAAGATGTGACTGATCACAGATACAAAGGAGGAGGGTGGGAGTAGGATATTGAGTTATTAGATGGTAAAGGCAGTGGATTATGATGATCGTTAAGGTAGACAAGATCAAAGAAGGAGTTGGATGATAGATGGTTAGGAGAGGTATTACGGTAGAGAGGGAAGAATATGAATTTGAATGGGGGAAGAGAATAATGTGGGGAATTTCGGGAGGGGTAAGTTTTATCGGGCCCTTAGAGTTATGCATGGTGTAGGAGGGTTGCATGTATGAGGCCAAAAGGTGGAGTTGGGGACAGAGTATGAGAGGTGACTAATTCTTCAACATGTAGAGTATAGAGCAGGATGGGTGGCATAATGATTGAGATGGTCTAGTTTCATGAAGTAAGAGCCAACAATATTTCAAAGGGGGCACAAATAAAATTAGTCATTAGCTGAAATTTACAAAACAAAATCCAAAACCACTAGTAATGCCAATTAATATCTAAAGCACACTCAAACTATACTTGTTTTGATAGACTAATACATATTAGAATGGACTCCAACTCCCAAATGATTACAACGCCCTCCCCGAGAATGAAGTGGGATGCATTTTTTATATCTAAAATGGTATGCCCCAATCTATCTATTTTCTTAGACTCCTATATATTTTGTCCTCACCCTTGGTCAGAATTGTCAATAGTTAGTAGGAAATTTGATTCATATGGGGCGTGGTCAATCCAAACCGTATTGATATTGTGACGTCCCCAGATTTTTTAGAACTTAATCTAATGTGTGTGTTCAAATTGAAACCTCACCTCAGTGATAATCCCAATTTCAACACCCCACACTAGGCTAAGAAGAAGAAAATCAGAGGAAGTCAGAAGGAAACAACACTAGCACATGTACATGAATAATAATAAAACCATACAACACATGTTCACCATTCAACATATAATTACATAATGAATTGTTACAACATTTGATATTACATATTGAACAACAAACTTTTACATGTAAATGTACTACCACTAAACAACATGATCTTAAGACAATAGGTCCACTTGTACATCAGCTCGCCACACAACTGTCAACTATCCTATTTCTTCAAGGGCATATGCCCACAACCTAAACAAGAGATTGCATGTGGTACACATCAACATAATATTCAAGAATATTGTACTGAATACGCCTACGTGTCTTTTTATATACCTCTCATTACTAAGATTGGAAATAAGATAAAACTAATACTTGACAGTTATAAATAAATATAAGGAAAAGCATATACTTGCACAAAGATGTTCATTAACAAAAGAGAACACATATTTTAAGCTCATTTCCATTATATGTAAAGTTGATCAACCACATGCACTATTCCATCAAAGGGATTTCGTGCTCATATGTACTATTTTTCCAAAGAGATTTAGTACTTTAATAAATGCATTATTCTGTCAAAGAGATTTAGTGCTCACATGTACTATTCTACCAAAAAGATTTAGTACTTTCATAAATGCACTATTCTACCAAAGAGATTTAGTTCTATCATATAATGGACCAGATATCCTATGTTTCATGTATTCATAGCCATACAAGTATTGAAAATCAAGCAAGGTATAATACAAGAACAATCATTTCATCCAATATGATATGCCAAGTATTTTACTACACATATAATTCTAAGAGGTAAGGGTGTACCTTAAACTAAGATAATCTAATGACCACATATTCCCAATTCAACTCTCACTCATGGTCAAACCATGATTAAGACAAGATCATGTACCATCACGTTCTCATCATTTTAACCCTAGTATGTTCATGTTAGGGTTTAGCTTATTTCATGAGGACAATTCCATCATTACTTGCATTCTTATCTTAGAATTATCTTACTGGTGTTATTTTCCATTTATGTTATAAATTAGGGTTCATAATCTGATTATTTGATTGCATACAATTATGTGCACAAATTAACCCTAGGTTACATCATTAACCTAAATTAGGGTTTCATAACATGTATTAAGGGTCATCTTCATATACCATGAGTTTCATGCATGTAACTGATATGAAACTTACATATTAGCTTCCAGTTATAGATATGAGAGTGTTTCATAAATTTCATCATTTATTGAGCATGTATGTATTTATTGCATTTTATTTAGGGTTACTAGCCCTAATTAGCCATATGGAGCAAATTACACGATTTCGTGCATCAAAATCATAATTACTGACATCAGATGGATTATAAACATGATTTTGGATATATTGATAAGTTCTCATAATTTTAGGTCATCATTTGATATTTATTATCCCTGAAATGAGAATTTCACAACTTACATGATATCAATGAGATTAGTGCATCATGTTGTTCTACACATTTTTCTGAGAATTTGGGTACTTTGTTTGTATTTTTTGGATAAATGAGCTAATTTCTATGAATTATTGAAGAACTGCATATTTTCTAGGTTTTTACCTCTTTGTGGCCAATTAGAAGGTACCACTTGTCCCGTGGGCCTACTCGATCAGGCATGGGTGCACCGTCTGGTCCAGCGCACGGATTTGGCCGATTTTCTTGGTCTGGGCCGGGTTCAGGTTTCAGACCCGGTCCTTTTTGTCTGTCATCCAAGGCGAATCCACGCCGCGGCATCACAATGTCAGTCCGCGGGACTCTATCTCCTGCTAGTAGCAGCACCGCCGCGATGGAACTACTTCGATGAGCAATCGACGATGCTCTCCTCATCCACGCGAACCAATAAGACTACTGAAGGATGTGGCCGTGCTCCCTCGGTGCCGCTGGCAGGGTTACTGCCTCTAGGGCCTCCCCTGTCTTTAGCTTGGGGAGCTCGCCGGGATAGTCGCCACTGCGTCGATGGGAAGGGGGATTTCCCTCTTCACCTGACCAATCTTTAGGGTTTTGCTTCTAGGAGCACCGCAACGTCTTCGTCAACTGCTCTGTGACTCCAAAGACTAGTGGGAGGACCTTCTTCTACCCCTCCGAACTCAGTCTTCTCTGATCAAACTCAATTTCTCTAGCTGCCCCATCAGCACAACAGGCCATGAAAGCACCTGTGTTTGACTTTTTGGATCTCGACCTTCCTTCACTAAGACCCCATCTTTCTTTTCCCCTCTTCAATTCCTTCACACTAGCTCTACCTCTGTTTTCCTTCTCCTTGTTTCCTACTGCTGCCGGGGCTAGAGAAACAGAAGGTATATGGAGGTTTGTTTTCCGTCTACCCACCACCAATGGGCACACATGTAAGGGGTCAAACTATTCATTCTAGTGATTAGAGATCAACTGCTCGCTTAGCATACCCTCTCATTCCATGACGAGGGTATTGGGCATCATGGGAGAGCCCTGCCCAGAGGCTGATTGTAACTGCTAGATAAAAGACGAAATCTCAGCTATTGGTTCCTCATCAACAGCTGAGATGAAGCATCCGCTACAGTGAATCCGTGGCTAACCCCTTCTAAGAGGGAGTGTGAGACAACATGCCCAAAACTAAGTTAAATAATCATGTACAATGGTCCATTTTACTCGGAAATATACATGATTTCATGATATTCAACCCCAAATAACTTCATCCAGGAACCTTCAAACTTTATGAAATTTGAACCATAGGTTTATCATACCTCAAGGTACAATAAATTCAATTTTGGTGCCAAAACTCAACAATTTGATCATTCAATTAAATAATTAAATACTCTAAAAAGGCATGAAATTCAGGATCTAGATCATAATATCAACATCAATCAACACTCAAACTTTGCTAAATATTTATCAGCCAGTGTGGCTCAGGTGGTTCGGTCCGGCTTGTCCTCCCTGGGGGACCCGGGTTCGAATCCCCCTGAGCGCACTGTAATTACCAACTCCTTGGGTCATCAGGGCTCTAGCACCTGTTTGAGGAGGAGGGGGAGTTGGGCTCCCTAAGACTCAAAAAAAACTTTGCTAAATACTTGGAACTCCTCATACAGCTCAACATATGAATTCCAATATGTTATTGGAGATTAAAGGTTTCAAAAGGGCATTCCATCACATCCTACACACCTTAAGAGAAATTTCATCCTTGAATTAAACAAAAGTCCAGTCTATCACATCATATACATCTTAAAAGAAATTTCGTCCTCGAAATTAAGCCGCACTTGCACTCCAAGGGAAAAAAACTATGCATGTTTTCATCCACAACTAGGGTACTATTCGAGGTGCACGATTCCCATAAACATCATGTCTAAAACATATATGTACCACTTCTAAGAGACTATAGGCATCTTGGGTGCCCCCATCAGTCCATACAAGGTTGAAATAAGGGTTTATAAGCTTAGGATACTTCCATAACACCTTTCACATTTTAGGATTTACATGCTCACTTTACCCCAAGCATTGAGGGTTCTATCAAACATTTATCATATTCATAAGGAATTAGTTACAAAATAACCCATTTCATCTAATGGGTCGGATTAATGTTTCATCATCATTATATTGTGCTAATTGTTATAATATGTTCAACATTAACATATGCCCTTTACGAGGGAGTTAACTAAAGTTAACCCACTTTATCCATATGGATCATATCAAGGTGTCATAATCGTTATGTTGTGCTAACTGTCAAACTATATTTTTCATCTTTATTAAGCACTAAGATTAACACCCCATGTAGCATGGTTCATTCATATGATCTTATTTCATTGCTCATAATAAATTTGCAACATTTAATAGTGATTTCATCCTAAGATTAATCAACAATATCAAATTATCATCATTATTCATGTATATGGTTAACCATCTATACATAGATATTTATTAAACCACCACTAGGTTTCCATCATTTTATACCCTCATATCATACCTCAAACTTAGATCACATTCTTACAAAAATTATATTATGGTTGTTATAAACAACTTATATGAGTGGCTTGTCAAACATGCATCAAAACTTTATCTAGTCCAATTGAGGTTCTCCTGACCCATATCATGAGGGTAATGACATGCTCAGTGTCTCTGAGCTAACTCAACTCTATGTATATCTCATATGTATATACTTTATCTTTCCTCTTTGATATAGGGTTCTTGGATTACCTCATTGGAACAAGTGATAGCCTTACAAGATCGAACCAGATAAGAAAAAACCAAAACATGCTATTGTTGGGTTTTAGGGGAGGCAGAGAACGCAGCGGAAATAAAAATTTTCTCCCCCAAACCCGGAACAAGGAAACGCGTCAACGTCTATATAATAGGAAAGGATGGTTTGTGGAATCATACCTTATCCCAAGACTTGCTTGGCGACAATACCTCGCGCCTTGCGCGGTCTTCAAATCCGGTCTTCGACGGTATCTGTGCAGCTCCTGGTTGCACCAGGACTGACGACTCCTGCTCTCACCGGACTGTCAGATGACAGTTGTCCTCCTGAGCGGCAGAAACCTCCCGCCTCTGAAGTAGTCCACATGGACCACCTAGAACTCCACACTCCTTGTCCCACAAGGAAGTGGAAGGAGTCACACCCTCCTGTTGACGTACTAGTCGCCAACACACTCTCCTGCCTCCAGTTGCAACTGCAGTTGTCCTTCCCTTGCTGCACCTCCCTTTGCGGGAAGTACTTGCTCGGGCTCTCTCTCGGTTACCAAAACCAGAGAGAACGACAACTTTGCAGAGCAACTGGTTGCACTGAGTTGTACTTTGAGAAGCCCCCAATACCCCTATATATATAGGAGGGTCATGGGACAGGGTTCTCCATCCCGGGCAATGCGGGACTAAAAGCAGGAGTAGAAGGGTTCGAGATTTTCCACAAAAGGCAACCAACTCGCAACCTGAACCGATCGTTTCACAACTGAACCGATCATTTTGGCCCTTGAGCCGATCGTTTGAGGCCCCCAACCGATCAGTTGGTGCCCTGAACCGATCGGTTCATGGTCCTGATCCAACTCAAAATGACTTTCCTTCTTTTGTTTCTAATTGGTATCGAATACCAATCCTATTCCCAATCAAATTGGGCAATTGAAATGAAAGGACAATTCTCACCGACCTGACTTTCCCAACTTGCTCGGTTGCACCAGTTGAACAGATCGGTTCAACACTTGAACCGGTCATTTCACTCTGTACATGAGCCGATCGGTTCAACAATTGAGCTGACCGGTTCACCAAACTCAGCTGACTGATTCAACACTTGAACCGATCGGTTGGGAGTGCAGGTTGTGCAGAATCAGTCAATTGCGATTTCAATCAATCTGATACTCCAATCAATATGTCCAACACCTTGAACATTATGATATAGAGCTATCAATCAATTGAGTGTTTAATTGAACTACTAAACTCCTTTAGTAATCAATCTAAACATTGTTTGTGGACAAAACTCCTCTTTCAGGTTAAATCCTATGTGTGTGACCCTGCAGGTCCATTTCACGTTGGCAGTGAAAGTCCATAACACTTATGACTTCACAAGCAAATAGCGGTGCCTAGTCACACATCAGTGCTACCCAAGTGAAAGTAGAAAGTTGGAGAACAACTTTCAATCCTACAATCCGTGAATGGTGTTACAGTGAATGTATAATTCCCTTGTCACTAATATCCCGAATGAACTCAAGGCATGGAACAGTCATCCTGTCAACGTTCATTCACTTTCTTGATCTCAGAGTAGATTGGAAGAGATATGTATGACATCAATATCACACACCGATTCACACATGCGTGCACGCCTTTCTCAATCCTACTCATCAAGTTGCCATGGATATCAAACTCCCTCAGGAGGGACAAATCCCATATCTATCACTCACCCCTCAAAAGCCCCATGTGTCAAAGCCACCCAATCATCACCTTTATAACAACCCATGTTTCAGGACTGCGTTTGATGATGTCAAAGTGTGCCCAACGACATGTGTTGAGTGTAGTGATTTCAGGTCAAAGAATCACACTCACCACCATCACTGTGAGTACTGACTGTGACTACCATGTCATGGTTCCATGTGTCAAACTCACGGTGGGTCTGTCTGGTACACTTGTTCTCTAACAAGTACCTATGTGTTTGGTTTGATATCTCTATATCATGACTAATGAGATTCTGTCATCAACCAACACCACAATCTAGTCTTGTGTGTCATTGCTGTCATACCTTCCACAATGACATCCGACTAGGGACATAAAAAGAATGTACAAACTCTTAGCATCCGTATGATCTCATCGTTCAGGTCCTCAACCTAAAAGCATACGTCATTGAGTACTGTCATTCTCTAGACATTCAATCTGTTCTATCACTATCTCATATGACTGAACCAGAAAGAATTGGAAGCTTGCCTTTGTTGTTTATCAAATCAATCTTGATGTATCCCACCAATCATCACATGATTGGCTCTCAGGGCATACATACCAACAGACTCCCACTTGCACTGCGAGCCAATCACCATTGAATCATATTCATAGTGATCTTCAAATATGTCCCACATGTTACTGTGCTCTAGTGCCAACATAGTGAGTAATGGCAACACCTTGCCAAAGTCAGTTTTAAATTGCATGTCTCTCATCTCTTCGTTGTACATCACACGTATGAGATGGAGTTGACGTAATATGCGATCTAGTATTCCTTTGCTAACCTTTAGCCACATTGCATGATCAAGGATTCCATACTTGTCATCAATGAGCGGAATATTAATAAGTTCATCTCATGAACTTCCAGACCCATATAGTATCCACTGCTGTTCTCTAACACATAGATACTCGGCATTTCCCTTTTAAATGGTTTTATTGGAACACTTCTGATTATCAACAAACTTTTACTTTTATATATCATATATATAGTTTGCGATTATTTTATGTCCTTTCGGAAATTTGCATCAATGTAACTCTTTACATTGAACTCTTCCATATCTCTATAGAACTAGCACTTATCAAGTACTTATCAAGTTCTCATGGTGTTCCAGTAACCCTTACTAGAAGTAGACAGACATCCACTCGTCATACGAGTTATCAGGATGAGCACATCATATTGCCATGTCCCACATACAAGATGATGAATGCATTTTGTTCTTGCCATGTCGATACATGCAAGATAATGGGATGATTACATACATGATAGATCCATATCTATACTTAGTGTTCCCATTCTTCATAAGAATTGGACACTTGGCCTTGGGATACTAACTCCATGTGACATGGATAAGTTTTCTCCCACTGAATCTGTGCATACTGAACTCTTCAGTACAGATTGCCAATGTATGCTTTCTCTTTTCAGGTCAAAAGATTTTCGAGAACTATCTCAATAGATCTCTATTTCTATCACATAGGAAACGTCTCTATCTTCCTTAAAGATAATTTCCAATTTTGGATTTCCATTCTAGAACATTTCCATTTCACATCAACATGTGGAATGCAAACACGCTCCCACTAAATCACAAATCCCTTCTTTATCTTTGACATATCAGTCAAACCCTTTGACTATATCATCAAAGTAAATATCCAATTCTGAGTTGCTTGTACTCAATCAATCACATTGATTAGTCCATTGTAACTTATAGACTTCATTTGCATTAGTGGATTCATAAACCTTATAGGTTGTGTCACGTACACATCCTTGTTTTATTCCTCGTAGGAATGTGGTTTTAGTATCCATATGCCAAATGTCTTAGTCATTAAGTTGCAATCAACAAGCATCATCCTTCTCAAAATGTTATCCATGTATCTTAACACTTAAGACTTATTTGCACTTATGGATTTGATCCAATGAGTGCTACCATCAAGGTCATACCTTATGGTTCACATGGATGTCATTTAGGATGTAATGGTCATAAACCATAACTCAAAATTCGGTTCCTCATATTCATTTGGATAGTTGACTCATCACATGAACAACCCATCACATAGATAATTGAGGTGTATCTGTCAAGGATATAGAACTCACAACTCTTGTGATTCTTAATTTCTTTTATTAGTGTGGGGTATTCTTTTATTAAGAAGGATTCAATTATTTGACAATCATTCTCTAACTCCTTAGAGTATGATTCCTTCTTGATTTAGACATCACCATGCCTTAATCATGAGCTCACTATGATACACTATCATAATCACTCAAAAGGATCTCAAACATTTGGTCCAAGTATTTCATTCATTGATCTCATCAAGAATTAACACTTTACCAAATTTGCACTTCATCTATGATATTATTGAACACTTCAAGATATTGATATTGATATTTCTCTAAACACCATTTGAAGTATTAGCATTTACTCCAATAGGTATGTAAATACATCACATGTATTATACCTAATTGGATAATCATTCTCCCACTACCTTTAGTGAAGATTGATTAATCATGTCCAAGATATTCATGTCTCTTATTGGTTCTCTAACCAAAAGAGCCTAGATCCATCACATGGAAACTAGAAATGAATTTCTCATGATTGATGCTAATTTGATTGTTTGAGTTATCTATAACTTTTAGGTATCATTTTATCTTATGCATATCAAATACCACAAGATAAATAAGGCATTGCCGCAAAGATCATATCTTTAAGATTGAAAACTCAACTTTATTAATTGCCATCATTGTCATACAATATGTAAAAATAAAGTGTTTCTATCTATTGGCAAAATAGAAATAGCAGTTCATAACTGTATTACATGCCTTATAGGCTGAAAATAAACTAAAGTACTCCTATCTATGGCGGCAACACTTGCCCCCAATTATGAGTACTTTACACTTTACATCTTGGTATCATATACCTCAAAAAGTGTTACAAGTTTTGTTATGACCCACGTTGAGGTTAACCAGTAAATACCTCAATTAGCATGAAGCACCTTGATTAGTGCCAATCATCCTGTTAAACAATGTAATATGCTGTAGACTTTGCTTTGTACCTTCTGTCAGTTTAATAGGAATGCTTCTGCAGTTTGTTTAGTTTTTGTTTACAGCATAAATCGGGTTATCTTTAATGTCTTAATACGTTTTAAAAAAAAATGACGAGTGGTTGGTTTATGTGTAAATCCCATCCCGTCGCGCCCTAATCTCATGGTTTGTGGTTAGTGTGAGATCGGGGTGTGACAGTTTAGAATGACAGTGTATTGTGATCTGATATGAAATCAGTAGATGTGATTTTCCTGTTTAAATGGTTATATGTTAATCAGTTAATAGACTTAGGTGCCCTAACACCGTAGAACCCCTTTGACAGATCTGCTTCTTAGGGGTGAAACTCGTGTTGCAACATTATCCGTGCAGAGTCATGGAGACACGAGGACAAAGAGGCAGTGTCCAACAACAACGCGTGCGGAGTCACGGTGGCACTGGAGGAAAATGGGGGTTATTCAACATCATCCGTGCTTGTGTCACGGAGGTAACCCGGTGAGACTCTCCGCCTGTGTACTCAGGTTTGTCAGGAGGAGTCTGGAGCACACGTGGTTGTGCAGCACACGTGGTTGTGCATTGAGGCCGTGGAGCCTGGGGTCCTGTAGCAGAACAGGGCTGGCGTCAGACTTAGCATTTCCCGGGTGTGTCACTAAGTGTTGTACGGTGGGATCGTAGCATGAACTTGCTACGGATCTTCATATGCAGAGTACACTGCATATGATGAGGGCATAATAATAATAAGAATAAGTAATCATATAGGATCATAGTAAATTTATATATCTGTTCATTTACCTGAAATACCTGTTGATACATAGAAATGTGATTATTATCTGTATGTCTGCTATGTCAATAGTACTGCCCTGCTTGAACTGTATTTATGTTTATTTCAATTTTATAAACCTGATGAGTTATTTAGTGATAGCTAAGTGAAATGCTATTCATTGAGCGAGTAGGCTCATACCTCTACTCAAAACATTTTCAGGTCATCACCAGCAGCAGGAATCTAAAGGATCCTTTCATCCTAACGCTTAGTCTGTAGAAGGTATATGTAGTTAGTTTAGTTAGAGGTCTCTTAGTCCTTTCCCCTCGATCCTTGGGACGGTGTGGGTGAGAGAGAGTATGTATGGCGAATTTCTAGGTTATGATTCCTCCAAAAAACTTTTACTAAAGGTATCTCGCGATTCTTAAGCTTCTTGATCCTCGGGTCAACTATCTATATTGGTCCCTCAACATAGGACACATCAGATCTAATTCCAGATCAACCCACAAAACATTGTCTTGTAGAACTGTTATAACAGTATCTCAAATTATGGTAATTACTGAGAAATTATCATACTATACATGCATACAAACTAAAATTCTTAAATAAACAGAATGTATGTCAATTTGGTACTAAAATAAAATCATGCAATTTAATTGTTAAACATCATCACATCTCATAATGAAAATTGATATCAAAATACTTGATTCATCGTACACCCTATCCTTAGGGTTTCATTTGCCTTATTCATTCATCACATGCCAACACCCTACTCTTAGGGTTATCTCATTCACTAGTCACATGGAAACACCCTACTCTTAGGGTTTCCGTTATCTCATCTGTTTGATTGCAGTTCAAATCACGATACGGTATCATTCTGGAACTGGCAGAGCAGTATATCCAAAATCATTGTATTTACTGAGTAATGTTTATATCATGCATGTAGACAGATTAAAAATTCATAAATATCCCAAACTCAAATCAATTTTTTTTTGGCACATACATACTGAATTCATGTAATTGAACATCCTATTACATCAATAAGAGTAATTTACTTCACCTATAAGAAACCATCTGTAATATTTATCGATTATCTGAAATTTCTCGAAGAACGTGCATATTAACCAAATTCCTGGTTTATGCATCACATAACTCAATTAAGAGTTATTTTCGTATCATAACACAAATATCTAATGGTACCTGAGAATTTCTAATGATACCTCAGAGAAATGTGCCAATTCATGTAAATGTTAAGTCACACACATTGACATAACAGGAAGCATGGAACCATGTTTATTTGCATATTTTAATGCTATCTTACTATCTTGAAATCATGCACCTAATGGTTTACCAAATTTGCATTGCCTGGGTTTATATTCAAACCGAACCATTATCAGTTGTGTATTTCTAAACTCAACATTCACACTGAGCAAACTCTATAAGACTTAAATGTTCTTCCCAACTTTCACTGAGATGCATAACATATGCTCTCAGCATGTCCTTAAGAGTCTGAATGGTTCTCTCAGACTGACCATCCGTATGCGAGTAAAAAGGTTGTACTGAATCTTATCTTTGTGCCCGAAGCACGATGCAACTGTTTCCACAACCTAGATGTGAACTTAGGATCTCAATAAGATATGATTGAAACTGGATTACTAGGCAATCTAACTATTTCATCCATGTATATCTTAGTCATGTATCAAGACATCAAAGGTTGACTTAATATGAAGAAAGTGAGCAGACTAAATTAGTCTATCCAAAATCATTCATATCGAGTCATAACCTCTAGGTGTCCTGGGTAACCTTACTACAAAATCCCTTGTGATATATTCCCATTTCTATTCAGGCACAGAAAAAGATTAGAAGGTAGCTGTAGATTTCTAGGGTTCAGTCTTAACCTACTGGCACACACTACTTTTAACCACATACTCAGCTACATTCTTCTGCTTATCTAACCATCCGTTTCAACTACTTGAGTTTCCTATACATCTTAGTGTTTCCTGAAAGCATAGCATACATCAATACATACACTTCTATAAAAATTCTTTTCTTTCAGCTTTTCCCCTTAAAGAATTTTACTCTATCTCGAGGTACACACAACATGTCATGCTAATACAACATCTTATCATTTAAAAACTTAAACTCTGGTCTCTTTTCCTCCTATCATGTCATGCATGGTCTGGTTTAACTCACTATCACCCTTTTGTAGTTCCTTGATTTGATCATAAGAAGTAGGCTTAACTTACATCTATACAATCAAATCATTTTGTGTTGTCACCCCTAAGCCTAAGTTCAACTTCCACATTTCTACTAACAGGTTTCTATTGAAACCTGTCATAGAGAATGCATTGGCTGTTGAATTTGACTTTCTGCTGAAAACATCATCCACCACATTCTCTCTACCAGGGTGATAATCTATTGTCACATCATAAAGATAGTGACACCATGTCTTAAAAACATGAACTACATCAGCTATCCGCAGATCATATATCGGGTAATACTCCGATTTCTATGCTACTTTCTTATTGTTACGTTTAAATTTTATGTTTTACTCTTTTCTCTAAGTCATTTCATGTTGTTCATGTACCGATCAGATTATCTACTTCAAAACCCTAGATCACTATCAACGCCAGTTTACTTTTCATAAAACAAATCTCAAGGCCTTATTTAACAAAGATACTGGTATACAAGGTTACATCACTAATGATATCCTTTAAACTACTACAACTTTAATCATTCTAGGGTTTTGGTCTATATCAGTAACATAGCTTTATTGTGTGTATGTGTGATCGATTATATAAATAAAATTGAGTTGCTTCATGCTAATTGAGTAGGATTTCATTTATTTATCATTAATAAACTCAGGCGTTTGAATATTTCCAGTTATGTGCGCGAATTTCGCTGATAACAGGCGTTATCAGGCGTCGGGCAGCGTTTGGCGTCGCCCGACTTTTTATTTAAACTGTCACACCCCGATCTCACACTAACCACAAACCATGAGATTAGGGCGCGACGGGATGGGATTTACACATAAACCAACCACTCGTTATTTTTTTTAAAAAAACGTATTAAGACATTAAAGATAACCCGATTTATGCTGTAAACAAAAACTAAACAAACTGCAGAAGCATTCCTATTAAACTGACAGAAGGTACAAAGCAAAGTCTACATCATATTACATTGTTTAACATAAGTAAAGCATAACAGTTAATTTACATCTTTATACACATTCGCCATACATACTCTCTCTCACCCACACCATGTCCCAAGGATCGAGGGGAAAGGACTAAGAGACCTCTAACTAAACTAACTACATATACCTTCTACAGACTAAGCGTTAGGATGAAAGGATCCTTTAGATTCCTACTGCTGGTGATGACCTGAAAATGTTTTGAGTAGAGGTATGAGCCTACTCGCTCAATGAATAGCATTTCACTTAGCTATCACTAAATAACTCATCAGGTTTATAAAATTGAAATAAACATAAATACAGTTCAAGCAGGGCAGTACTATTGACATAGCAGATATACAGATAATAATCACATTTCTATGTATCAACAGGTATTTCAGGTAAATGAACAAATATATAAATTTACTATGATCCTATATGATTACTTATTCATATTATTATTATGCCCTCATCATATGCATTGTACTCTGCATATGAAGATCCGTAGCAAGTTCATGCTACGATCCCACCGTACAAGACTTAGCGACACACCCGGGAAATGCTAAGTCTGACGCCAGCCCTGTTCTGCTACAGGACCCCATGCTCCACGGCCTCAATGCACAACCACGTGTGCTGCACAACCACGTGTGCTCCAGACTCCTCCTGACAAACCTGAGTACACAGGCGGAGAGTCTCACCGGGTTACCTCCGTGACACAAGCACGGATGATGTTGAATAACCCCCATTTTCCTCCAGTGCCACCGTGACTCCGCACGCGTTGTTGTTGGACACTGCCTCTTTGTCCTCGTGTCTCCATGACTCCGCACGGATAATGTTGCAACACGAGTTTCACCCCTAAGAAGCAGATCTGTCAAAGGGGTTCTACGGTGTTAGGGCACCTAAGTCTATTAACTGATTAACATATAACCATTTAAACAGGAAAATCACATCTACTGATTTCATATCAGATCACAATACACTGTCATTCTAAACTGACAGAGCAATATATTTTAAATCCTTGTAATTTCTGAGAAATTCTCATACCATGCATTCAGACAAATTAGAAATGCATAAATAACCCAACTTATTTCAATTTGGCACATACATAGCGAATTTACGCAATTGAACATCTTATTGCACAAATTGAAGAAATTTACTTCACATACGAGAATCATACTCAACATTTGTCAATTCTCTAAAATTCTCGAAAAACGTGCACATTAACCCAAATCTTGGTTTGTGCATCACTTAGCTCAATTAAGAGTTAATTACATTTCACAATATAATTTAATAACAGTACTAGAGAATTTCTGGTAATATTTCAGAGAAATGTGCCATTTCATGTAAATATCAATTTACACATATTAACGTAAAAAGATATATGCAATTAGGGTTTTCATGCATATTTTATTAATTCATATCTACTTTGAAATCGTACATCTGATAATTTATCAGAAATCTTCATTGTTTGGGTTCATATCCAAATTATACCATTTTCAGACATGAATTTCTAATTTCAACATTCAAATGAGCAATTTAGGTTCCAATGAACCATATAAATCTACCGATTCAATCCACACTGATCAATTGCTAAATTTAATCATATAACAGCGTCTAGAAGCAATTTATGAAATAAAAAGTCGGGCGACGCCAAACGCTGCCCGACGCCTGATAACGCCTGTTATCAGCGAAATTCGCGCACATAACTGGAAATATTCAAACGCCTGAGTTTATTAATGATAAATAAATGAAATCCTACTCACATTGATTTGGTCTATCCGGATTCGTCTGGAACTGCGTCCAAGACTGGATTCTGGGCGATTTCGGATCGTCTTCAACCTTTGATTTCAATGTTTACGGTCCTGTAGCATCAGGTTGCTTCACACACACAACAGGGTGGCGGAAGAACTCGGCTAGGATGCTCAAACACGGCTGGGATCTACGGACCTTTTCTTGGACCTCACGACCGACCTCCAAGGCACCCTCCCTGGTGCTTGGCGTGCCCTAAATAGCTCCTTAGCTGCTGCCGTATGCAGCCGCAGGTACTATTGTTGATTGCCGACCAAGCAGCTAGGGTGGCTGGGCTGCGAATTTCCACTCTAGGCTCTTGGCCGAGCTTGATGTCGGCGATTCGTGATGTTTGCTCGCCCTAGGCGGTGCCTTGACTGTCGCACGCAGCAGCTAGATACAGGGCGTTGGCCGCCAAGCTGCTAGGGCAGCCGCTGGTTGCTAGGCGGGTAGGGGAGGAAGGAAAAGAGAAGAAAGAAGGAAGGAAAGGTAGAGGAGGAAGAGGCGGAAATCGATCGCCGGTTAAATCGCCCAACAATCGCCCTTGGTCGCCCCAAAATCGTCCTCCTTCCAACTGCTATTCGGGCGCCGCTTTCAAGCGGCGCTTCTGTTCTGTCTACGCGTGAAGAAAAAGAGATAAAGAAGAAAACGGAAGAAAAGGAAAATAAATAGCCACAATTTTGAAAAATTGCATATTAGGTCCAAGGAAAACAAAAGTGTTATAACTTTCACCTCGAGAGTCCAAATCGATTGATTCTTTTTACAATGTTTCAAGCGTGAAATTCTCTACAACCTTAGAGCAAGAAATTATGCAATTTAACATGTCACAACTAGTCAAGGCACTAATTGCAACAGTGAGTACTTAACTCAACTTAATTAACCTAACGATCAACATTGCTATTATCATCAATTACCTCAGATGATTCAATCTCAACTTTTGATTCACGACATAACTTATCTTGATTAACCATGCTGTTTAACAGGATGATTGGCACTAATCAAGGTGCTTCATGCTAATTGAGGTATTTACTGGTTAACCTCAACGTGGGTCATAACAAGTTTACTTTCATGACACCTTTAAGTAGAGACATCAGTCGCCTCCTTCTTCTTTTTTTCTTCCAGATAGAGAGGACAATTCTTTTTCCAATGTCCTGGATTTTGACAATGGTGGCAATTTCCTTTCTTGGTCACGCATCCCTTGGCCTTGAGAGCTGAAGTCGTCTTGGGCTCCTGGCTAGCATCAGAACCTTTCTTAGCTTTGCCCTTGCCCTTGCGCTTGGACTTGCCTTTCTTGCCCGTGATCACCATCACAGACTTAGGCTTGTCCTTCTTCATCTGTATCTCGGCTGTCCTCAACATGCCCAACAACTCTGACAGTGGCCTATCAAAGTTGTTCATGTTATAGTTCATCACAAACTGACTGCAGGATTCTGGCAACGATTGTAGTATCACGTAAGTAGCCAACTCTTGGCTCAGTAGAAATCCCAGTCTCTACAGGTTCTCCACATACCCAATCATCTTGAGTGTGTGAGGACCAACTGGATCTCCTTCTGTCATGACGCACTTGAACAACACCCTAGAAACATTGTATCTCTCTTGACGTGCCTGATCTTCATACATGTTCCTGAGATGCTGAATCAACTCAATGACACCCATGTTCTTATGCAGTCTCTACAACTCATGGTTCATAGAACATAACATCAAGCACTTTGCATCAATGGCATCATCAGCATGCTTCTTGTAAGCATCCCTTTCTGCCTTTGGTGCATTAGGAGCGGGTTCCTCTGGAATTGGAGTATCCAGGACATAGAGCTTTTGCTCTTGAGTGAGAACAATTCTCAATGTTCGATACCACTCGTGGAAGTTTGTCCCATTCAGCTTGTCCTTTTCAAGGACCGATCACAAAGAGATGTGATTGTTGTTTGTCGTCATTTGTACTACAAAAGGAAATATGCAATTTTAGTCCAAAAACTCATTTTTGACTTATTTGATTGATTTGAAAGTTTGACGATATAATTAGGCCTTTAATTGATTATCGCTCCCACTATTTTATTTCAAATTGATAGCCCTCACCATCAATTCGGAAGATTGCAGCGTACAACCTTCTAGTAGGCAAGATCCTGAAATCCTCTAAGTCATGGACCAGCTTGGGCTGTCACCCACAACTTAGATCTCTCAGGTAGGCAATTCTTGCCAATTGCATCATATACAACTCTTGATAAGATGTCATATGCAACTCCTTGCCATGATCATCTCCATGCCTCAAGGTGCTAGATCCTATCTAGGTCACCTTGTTAAGTCCGACCCAAAGCAAACATGATGAATATGCACCCTGCTTGGGCAGACCCACACATTCATCCTTCACGCTTCCACGAGATAGACGGTGCACCACGCTTGGGCGTGCCCACACTTGGTTGATCAAACTTTTCACGTGTGTCGCATTTGGAAGGCATCTAAAACTTAATATTTTAATGAGGGATTTGGTTTTATTTACATATACATATCCAATCACCACAATACATAGTACGTATCATATACATGCTATATCCCACAGAAAACATGCAAAACGATAAAAGCAATGATTATGGCCATCCTAATGTGATTCCTCGAGCTAAGAGGAATCACGGTCATCTAGGTCTACATCACATGCAACCTGTACAAGATGAACTCTGTGCTTTGCCTTTGGAGTAGATCAACTCATCATATGAATGACTGCTCGTCCTGGCCGGGTCGTCTGGGTGCCACTAGCTGATCGGTTGGCTCCTCCAACCGATCGGTTCGCCTGGTCGTCGTGCATCTCATCATGGCCGCCACCCGCTCGTCTCGCTCCTCGAACCGGTCATCAACCGATCGGCTCACTCCTTGAGCCGATCGTCTGGAACGTCAATCGATTGGTTCACGCCTTGAACCGATCGTCTCAGCTGTCGTTAGAATGTCCGCCGGTCTTTGACATAACAGGAAATAAAAACTATCCTATTTTAAATTATAAAAGGAGAAACCCCGAGTTACATTCGGGGGGAGCAAATGTAGGAAAGAATCTCGAATTATTTCAAGTTACATCAGGAATAGGAGAAGGAAGATCGATGCGCAGACCGAGATGCATGCAACCACATACAACCATACACATATAGGGTTTATTGGCCATAACCACGTTATACATCCACCACAAAACTCGTTTAAGGGCGACGCGTATCGAGTGCATTAATAATACATATCATATATGTAATTGGGATTTGTGGATTTAGGATTGGACATGCATAAAGCCAATTTTATTCACATCGTATGCAATAAATAAAGGCGACAAACCAAAATCGATCATATCGATATTCCTAAAATATAGAGTAGTTGACGTGGCTCTGATACCACTGTTGGGTTTTAGGGAGGCATAGAACGCAGCGGAAACAAAAATTTTCTCCCCCAAACCTGAAACAAGGAAACGCATCAACGTCTATATAATAGGAAATGATGGTTTGTGGAATCATACCTTGTCCCAAGGCTTGCTTGGCGACAATACCTCGCGCCTTGCATGGTCTTCAAATCCGGTCTTCGACGGTGTTTGTGCAGCTCCTGGTCGCACCGGGACTGACGACTCCTGCTCTCACTGGACTGTCAGATGACAGTTGTCCTCCTGAGCGGCAGAAACCTCCCTCCTCTGAAGTAGTCCACACGGACCACCTGGAACTCCACACTCCTTGTCCCACAAGGAAGTGGAAGGAGTCGCACCCTCCTGTTGACATACTAGTCGCCAACACACTCTCATGCCTCCACTTCAACTGCAGTTGTCCTTCCCTTGCTGCACCTCCCTTTGCGGGAAGCACTTGCTCGGGCTCTCTCTCGGTTACCAAAACCAGAGAGAACGACAACTTTGCAGAGAAACTGGTTGCACTGAGTTGTACTTTGAGAAGCCCCCAATACCCCTATATATAGGAGGGTCATGGGATAGGGTTCTCCATCCCTGGCAATGCGGGACTAAAAGCAGAAGTAGAAGGGTTCGAGATTTTCCACAAAAGGCAACCAACTCGTAACCTGAACCGATCATTTCGGCCCTTGATCCGATCGGCTGGGACCCGAGCCGATCGTTTGAGGCCCCCAACCGATCGGTTGGTGCCCTGAATCGATCGGTTCACGGTCCTGATCCAACTCAAAATGACTTTCCTTCTTTTGTTTCTAATTGGTATCGAATATCAATCCTATTCCCAATCAAATTGGGCAATTGAAACGAAAGGAAAATTCTCACCGACCTGACTTTCCCAACTTGCTCGGTTGCACCAGTTGAACCGATCGGTTCTACACTTGAACCAGTCATTTTACTCTGTACATGATTCGATCGGTTCAACAATTGAGCCGACTGGTTCACCAAGCTCAGCCGACCGGTTCAACACTTGAACCGATCGGTTGGGAGTGCAGGTTGTGCAGAATTAGTCAATTGCAAATTCAATCAATCTAATACTCCAATCAATATGTCCAACACCTTGATCATTATGATATTGATCTATCAATCAATTGAGTGTTTAATTGAACTACTAAACTCCTTTAGTAATCAATCTAAACATTGCTTGTGGACAAAACTCCTCTTCCAGGTTAAATCCTATGTGTGTGACCCTGCAGGTCCATTTCACGTTGGCAGTGAAAGTCCATAACACTTATGACTTCACAAGCAAAGAGTGGTGCCTAGTCACACATCAGTGCTACCCAAGTGAAAGTAGAAAGTTGGAGAACAACTTTCAATCCTACAATCCGTGAATGGTGTTACAGTGAATGTATAATGCCTTTGTCACTGATATCCCGAATGAACTCAAGGCATGGAACAATCATCCTGTTAACGTTCATTCACTTTCTTGATCTCAGAGTAGATTGGAAGAGATATGTATGACATCAATATCACATACTGATTCACACATGCGTGCACGCCTTTCTCAATCCTACTCATCAAGTGGCCATGGATATCAAACTCCCTCAGGAGGGACAAATCCCATATCTATCACTCACCCCTCAAAAGCCCCATGTGTCAAAGCCACCCAATCATCACCTTTATAACAACCCATGTTTCAGGACTGCGTTTGATGATGTCAAAGTGTGCACAACGACATGTGTTGAGTGTAGTGATTTCAGGTCAAAGAATCACACTCACCACCATCACTGTGAGTACTGACTGTGACTACCATGTCATGGTTCCATGTGTCAAACTCACGGTGGGTCTGTTCGGTATACTTGTTCTCTAACAAGTACCTATGTGTTTGGTTTGATATCTCTATATCATGACTAATGAGATTCTGTCATCAAAAAACACCACAATCTAGTCTTGTGTGTCATTGCTGTCTATCTACCTTCCACAATGACATTCGACTAGGGACATAACAAGAATGTACAAACTCTTAGCATCTGTATGATCTCATCGTTCAGGTCCTCAACCTGAAAGCATACGTCATTGAGTAATGTCATTCTCTAGACATTCAATCTGTTCTATCACTATCTCATATGACTGAACTAGAAAGAATTGGAAGCTTGCCTTTGTTGTTTATCAAATCAATCTTGATGTATCCCACCAATCATCCCATGATTGGCTCTCAGGACATACATACTAACAGCTATGACATTCTCTTCATAGGTTCTCTACCAATGAGACATGCTTACCCAAAACTCTATTATATACGCAACCACTAAATTCCTACAAGGAACCACCAACCCGATCTTGAGGCTTTATAGAAACTAAAACATAACTACCTCCTCTAGGGTCTTAAGACTCTCTCTCCCTGACCCAGATGGTAGGTTCTCATATTCATATTCACATATGCACATATAACCAACCTCTCTCTGACTCTAGGGTTGGTCCTCACAAGGACATCTAGGGTTCAACAAGACTATAGGAATCATGCACAAAACAACTCATCTCAATCACTTAGAAGTATTCTAGTTTAGGACATATCATATCACATATTTCTCATCATTCTCATATCTTGGAGTTTAGGTTCTCTGACCTTCTCCCAATGGGTCTCACCCTCTCTGGAGTTAACCCTAAAATTGGTCCTAACACTAGAAGTTCTCCTTTGTAAAAGAGATTGAGGCTCATGCTGACTCACATCATGTCTTAGTTTATCTTAACTTATCTTAGAGAAGTTATATACTTGCATCGTAAAACCTTATCTCAAATCCTCAAAATCGAACTTCCCTAAAAAAACAAACTTTATCATCATAAACCAACTTATACTACTATATTAAACTTAGATCACAACATTTAAACTCATATTATCTTTTCCATCTATCACGTATTGTAACAAGGCTCTAGACATCTAATCTAGAACTACTCTCTCTTGTAGACTGATGTCATTCACTTTCACTTAGGTTGCATTACCACCTCCTATTTGTACATGTGTGGGGACATATTTTTTTAATCTTATATTTATAATAAAATATTATATAGTTTTTCTTCGATAAAACAAGTGTTAGAGAAAAAAATCGAGGTTCAATCCAATTAGAATCAAAAACCAAATCCACAAAATGAGTGTCCACACATAATAGAGAGTACAATGCCACAAAAACTACTGAAAAGGGCGAGAACATGGTGTAGATTGGTGTATCTACCTAAAACATAGATACATCATATGTTAAAGGTTTCTCTTCCTATGTTGTACGTAATTTCCAAATAATGCAACATCCCATACTACTGCATTATAAGGAAAGAACGACACCTAAGGACTTACTATACAACAAGCACCAATCTAGACCTAGTTCTCAGACATCTAGGTGCTAACCTAGAGGCTTGGTCAGATCTAGTCTATAAAAGATGACTAATCTAACCCTAAAGTTTTTTATGTTCAAGGTTCTTTAGTTTCAGTTGTAGAATGAGAAAATTTCAGGCTTTGTTATTGTTCATGCTCTGTTATCGCCTGTGACATCCTCAAATTTTCTAGAACTTAATCTAATGTGCGACGTCCAAATTGAAACTTCACCTCAGGGAGAATCCCAATTTAAACACCCCACACTAGGCTGACAAGAAGAAAATCAGAGGATGTCAGAAGGAAACAATAGTAGCACATGTACATGAAAAATAATAAAATCATACAACATATGTTCACCATTCAACATATAATTACATAATGAATTGTCACAACATTTGATATTACATATTGAACAACAAACTTTTACATATACATGTACTACCACTAAACAATAGGATCTTAAGACAACATGTTCACTTGTACATCAGTTCGCCACACAACTCTCAACTATCATGTTTTTTCAAGAGCATATGCCCACAACCTTAACAAAAGATTACATGTGGTACACGTCAGCACAATATTCAAAAATATTGTACTGAGTACGCCTACATGTCTTTTTATATACCTTTCATTACTAAGCTTGGCAATAAGATGAAACTAATACTTGGCATTTATAAATAAATATAAGGAAAAACATATACTTGCACAAAGATGTTCATTAACAAAAGAGAACACATATTTTAAGCTCATTTCCATCATATGTAAAGTTGATCAACCACATGCACTATTCTACCAAAGAGATTTAGTGCTCACATGTATTATTCTACCAAAGAGATTTAATACTTTCATAAATGCACTATTTTGCCAAAGAGATTTAGTGCTCAATTGTACTATTCTGTCAAATAGATTTAATACTTTCATAAATGCACTATTCTACCAAAGAGATTTAGTGCTATCATATAATGGACCAGATATCCTATGTTTCATGTGTTCATAGCCATACAAGTACAAAAAATCAAGCAAGGTATTGTACAAGAACAATCATTTCATCCAATACCATATGTCAAGTATTTTACTACACATACAATACAACCATACTAAATAGTAGGCCAAGTAAAAGGTAAGGGGTTGCCTTAAACTAAGATAATCTAATCACCACATATTCCCGAGTAAACTCTCACTCATGGTCAAATCCTGATTAAGACAAGATCATGTACCATCAGGTATTCATCATTTTAACCCTAGAATGTTCATGTTAGGGTTTAGCTTATTTCATGAGCACAATTCCATCATTACTTGCATTCTTGTCTTAGAATTATCTTACTGATGTTATTTTTCAATTATGTTACAGATTAGGGTTCATGATCTGATTATATGATTGCATATAATTATGTGCACAAATTAACCCTAGGCTACGTCATTAACCTAAATTAGGGTTTCATAACATGCATTAAGGGTCATTTTCATATAACATGAGCTTCATGCATTTAACTGGTATCAAACTTACATATTAGCTTCAAGTTATAGATATGAGAGTGTTCCATCAATTCTATCATTTATTGAGCATGTATATATTTATCACATTTTATTTAGGATTATTGTTCTTTATTATCCATATGGTTCAAATTATATGATTTCGTGCATCAACATCATAATTACTGACATCAGATGAACTATAAACATGACTTTGGATATATTGATAAGTTCTCATAATTTTAGGTCGTCATTTGATATTTATTATCCCTGAAATGAGCATTTCACAACTTACATGATATAACTAAAATTATTGCATCAAAAGCCTAATATTATGCTTTCATATTGTTCTACACATTTTTCTGAGAATTTGAATACTGTGTTTGTATTTTTAAGATAAACGAGCTAATTTCTATGAATTATTGAAAAACTACATATTTTCTAGGTTCTCACCTCTTTGTGACCAATCAAATGGCGCCATGTGTCACGTGGGCCTACTCGGTCAGGCGTGGGTGCACTGTCTGGTCCAGCGCATGGATTTGGCCGATTTTCTTGGTCTCGGCCGGGTTCAGGTTTCTAGACCCGGTCCTCTTTGTCTCTCATCCAAGGCAAATCCACGCTGTGACGCCCGCAGGACTCTGTCTCCCGCTAGCAGTAGTGCCGCCGCGATGGAACTACTCTGATGAGCAATCGACGATGCTCTCCTCCTCCACGCGAACCAATAAGACTGCCGAAGGATGAAGCCGTGCTCCCTCAGCGCCGCCGACAGGGTTACTGCCTCTAGGGCCTCCCCTGTCTGTAGCTTGAGGAGCTCGCCGGGACAGCCGCCGCTGTGGCGGTGGGAAAGGGGATTTCCCTCTTCACCTAACCAAGCTTTAGGGTTTTGCTTCTAGGAGCACTGCAACATCTTCCTGAACTACTCTATGACTCCAAAGCGTAGAGGGAGGACCTTCTTCTAGCCCTCCGAACTCATTCTTCTTCTCTGATCAAACTCGATTTCTCTAGCCGCCCCATCAGCACAACAGGCCATGAAAGCACCTTTGTTTGACTTTTTGGATCTCGACCATCCTTCACTAGTACCGATCTTTCTTTTCCCCTCTTCGATTCCTTATCACCATCTCTACCTCTGTTTTCCTTCTCCTTGTTTCCTACTACTGCCGGGGCTAGAGAAACAGAAGGTATAGGGAGGTTTGTTTTCCCACCACCTACCACCAATGGGCACACATGTAAGGGGTCAAACTGTTCATTCTAGCGATTCGAGATCAACTTCTCACTTAGCATTCCCTCTCATTCCACGACGAGGGTACTGGGCATCGTGGGAGAGCCCTGCCCAGAGGCTGATTGTAACTGCTAGATAGAAGACGATATCTCAATTGTTGGGTCCTCATCAGCGGATGAGATGAAGCATCCGCTACAGTGAATCCGTGGCTGACCCCTTCTAACAAGGAGTGTGACACAACATGCCCAATAAGTTAAATAATCATGTACACTGGTCCATTTTACTAAAAAATATACATGATATTCAATCCCAAATAACTTCATCTACGAACCTTCAAACTTTATGAAATTTGAACCATATCTTTATCATACCTCAAGGTATAATACATTCAATTTTGGTGTCAAAATTCAACTATTTGACCATTCAATTAAATACTCTAAAAAGGCAAGAACTTACGGATCTGAATCATAATATCAACATCAATCAACACTCAAACTATGTCAAATACTTGGAACTCCTAAAATAACTCAACATATGAATTGCAATATGTTATTGGAGATTAAAGATTTCAAAAGTGCGCTCCATCACAGATATCCACTTTTTCTAGACTAGACAATGAAGTCATTTTGGATCCCTAACTCATCTCATTCTAAGCCTTTGCCTGTTTGACATTGGGTCAAATAAGTCGTCAGGGCATTGCCCCTTCTCTTGATATACTTGTGTTTCAACTCGATAGTGAGTTTTGAGGGTCAAGTAAGAGATTGGGTTGAGAGTAGGGTCACAGTCTTGCTATATATGAAATACTTAATAGCTAACAAACGTATGTCATTTATCCATTCATGCTGAAGTTTTTGGGACCGAGGGATTGGATAACATTTATGAGGAGATGGATGCACTGTGGGCTTGCATTTGAGCAATTCTTCCCCTGACATTCAAGCATTTTAAGAGGATGTTCAATTATCTCATGCAATATACCTTTTCCTTCAGATAAAGATTTGAACCTATCTACAAATTTTGCTAAAACCCATAGTAGTGATAAAAACCCATATTTCACAACTGTATCCTAACTTATCCCATGGAATCACTTTGATTATTACTTTATCTATATTGTTTCAAATACTTTTTATAATAAATACTACCACTAAGTCATTGAGCCACTTATCATTCATTTGATTGAATCAATGTATTTTCAATAATGTTGATGATTTTGAATGATTTTTCACTAACGATGTTATTAGTGACAATATCAATGCTAATTTTACTAAATTATATGCATATGTATAGAATGTGTACTTTCTAATCAAATAAAGTGAATAACATAATTAGTTGTAGTTAATAGTAAACATGATAATAGTTTATATTTACTATTATCTCAAAATTTAACAAGAATAAACAAATAGATAGTGGTACATTCAATACATCAATCACAAATTTATTTACTTTATGATAGTTGTTACATCAATAATATGATATTGATTCTAATATTAAAAATTCAATCAATTAAAAGGAATGTACAAGAATGTATTTGTTGATTACTAAATTGATCGAAACCTCAATAGTGTTTTTCAGTCATCAATTGCAACTTATAAGGAATAATAATGAATGATTGAAATACTAATGATCATTTTCCACTCCTAAAAATGGTCCCAAGATCAAGATACAAACAACATCATATGTCTCTAGCTCCAGGACTGCATTGATGTACATGTTATGATGATTGACATTAAAAAAAATTAAATTTGTATTGTCAATGAAAAGATAATTTTTGGTACGATAAGATAAGCGTAAAGACACAACTACAAGATTATGATTGCTTTCACACTATGTTTAACTATACATTTAAATCCTAAATACAATATTTAAAATTTTTCTTATTTAAATTCCAGTTATATTTGACATTCATTATGTATACCACAAATTACTCTAATGATGGTTACTTGCTAATATAATATACCACAGTTCTAATTTTTTGTGTTATGCATATTGTCATGTATGTATTATGGAAAAAATGTGGTACTAATAAATTTTTTTGAACATTTTTTGTTGAAACTAAATAGCCGCGAGTAGTCAAGTCAACACAATTTAATATTCTGAACTGTGCGTTTGATTAAAGTAATTCTAAATCACCTTTTTGAGGCAATTATTTAGAGACTATTAAAAGAACATGTAATGCACTTTATAATGCATATTTAGTGGACACTGAAAATCCTCAAATATTTTAAACTGACACAATTTAATATTCTGAAACTTCTAGAGTTGAGGGGAAGAAGACAGCCTGTCCGGATCTGCTCTTGTACACGCCCAAATTCTTTGCGCTCACAAGCATGTGAAGTTCACATGTACTGCATCCTGAGCTGCTCGCTTGCATCTCGTGCACAAATCATCAATGATGACATGTATGGATCTGGGCTATGTCTTTATGGGCAAGCATCGGGGGCCACTGCCTCCTCTAGGATTGTTTCCAGATGACTATCTCTTATGCGGCAGCCAATGTCTCTATGAACTTCATAAACGTATAAGATGACCTTGTAGGGAAGAGCCCTATTGGCTATGTTTACCATGCCAGTGAATCAATAGAGCTCATCATGCTTAACGGGCTAATCATCAAATTTGTCATCTAAATCGAGAGTAGCTCAGTGATTAGGTCCTCATTTCACATCCGGGTGGTGTGGTTAATAAGCTTACTAACAAGCTATGGGTTGTCCTCGACTCTTGTAGTGTATCTTCCAATCAGACCCAATAGCCCATGTACCCATCAGTCCTCATATTCTTATACGTTCCCTGGTTCTAACCCTCTAGATAAAGTTGTACTTTATAGGGTAAAATCACCCCATGTACAGTACTTCTCTATGTGTACCTCGAGCTATATCACATACCATTGCATACATCACTCCCTTGTTTCTATAGTATTTGATCCCCAACACCTTAATTTCTAAGGAGTTTTGATTAGCGGCAAAACGCCACCTTTGTTTAGCTAGAAGATATTTGTTGTAGATTTTTTTACCACTGAAGCCAACCACTTGTAAGTTTTAGTTTATACATGGAACTCCACCATATCTAGTGAATATTATTCTCCCTCTTTGGATCCCTCCTAGAACTGTGATAACATCCTTTCAATCTGGCCAACTAAACTTTCTAGTAGCTTGATAGTACTAATCACATATGTAGGGGCAACTTGGATAACATCCTTGATCATTACCTCTTTCCGCGGTTAGGAGAGTAGTTTCTCCTTCTATACTAGTCATTTTTTTCCAAATCTTTTTCTTTGACCGTAGAGAACACTTGTTTTTTGATCTCCCCCTAGATGTTGTGAGTCTCAAATATTTGACGTGTTTGTCCACTCCTTCGCGTGAAGTAGGGTCTTGATCTCTCTTCACCGCTCTTCACCAACTTTGCTACTAAATGACACTTGTGATTTTTTCTATCTCAAGACATTATCATAGCATGTAATGATGTTTGCAATGCAAGTACACTCTTTTTCTGTATCATGCATAAAAATGATGTTGTCATTTATAAAGAAGAGGTGAAAAATATGTGACGCGTGCCTACTGGCTTGTGCACTGTGGATGCACTCTTCCTATCAAACTTTATTTAGAGAATGGAGTAGCGTGTAAGCATAAAAAAGAAAATGATAGAAGGAGATTTGATCACCTTGTAGTGGGTTGTGTTGGTCCTCTTCATCTCCCTTTGACAAATAAAAAGGTGAAATAGGCTAGACACATATTTGTTGACCTTGAACCTCCACCTCGGATTGTCAACAGGGAGGGTGTGAGGAGGGTGATATACCTCTATCCTTAGCCTGGTAAGGCTAGTTACATGCCTAGGCAATATCCTTACCCTCTTCTTGCCTCAATCCTATTTCCCACCAGGTAACAAGGAAGATGAGGGTAAACGGGTAATTATGTTGTGTATACTTCTTTGAATATACTTCATCTTATTTATTTGTTGATGCATATAGTTTTGAATTTCGTTATGTACTATTGTTTATTGCGCTTCGTGTGAGGTCATGAATACAACAAAATCTTCTTGATCATAATACGTGATCTGCACGCTTTCCAAACCTTAAAAAAATCATAAGAACTACTAACGGAATGAAATATCTCATCAAGGAAGACTGATGTTATTGTTTTTTTGTCAAAAATATGGTCTTGCCTTATAAACGAAACCACTCCTATAACAGATGATAAACACAATGATATTTAAATGTATGGCGAAGCGGACCATTTACTTCACAGTGACGAACAAAAGCACAAGTCCTGCCAATATGTGAAGAAAAGGAAAAAAAGGAAGAGGCAGGTGAATATGAAGTGAAAGCAATGATGTTGCGGCTAACTACTGCACGGAGACGCCAAACTAAAGGGGAATCGAACGCACAACACACGACACTACACATATCAAGCGTTGAGCAGAGCAGGAGCAGGTCAAGGTACGAGTACCAGCTATGATTGTGTGACGGAGACACGACGTATAGTAGAAAGAGTGTGAGGGGGGTGTAGTTTAAGAGTATGAGGGTCAGTATTTTTTTTATCTAGATATCTCTATACTTTATGCGTAGTGATTTTTACTCTAATTATTAGTGGGTAACGGGCAAACATGTATGGATAATGTATATATCTTATCCTCTCCTGTTAGTAGTGCGGGTGAGTGGGTAAGCGGGTAAGGTAAATAGATAACGGGTGACGACTATTTATCCTTACTCCGACAGATACCCTATAGGGCATGAATAAAGGATAAAAATGTATACACTTACCCATTGACAAGCCTACCTCCACCGATCTGGGATTCACATCTTCTGCACAACTATGTCAAGCAAGTAACACTCGGTTTTATCACATGACTTACTCGTGTCATGTTTGAGCTCCATAATTCATTTTTTCCTCTTTTCTAGTGTTTCATCATGTGAAATAACTCATAAGAAACAAAGGCATTAGCTGTGACGAGTTATCCTTTTACAAAGGTGCTTTGGTTATCAAAAATCATATTATTCAGCAAAGGGTTTATTCTATTGGGTATTGCCTTGGTGATATCTTGTAGGACACATTACACGGATTTGATTGAGCGGAACTTAGTGGCTCCTATTGGCTCTTTTGTTTTTGCGATAATCACAATAGAAAAATAAAAGTAATGATATATTTTATCACAATGTTATTGAAACATTTTTAGAAAAAAATCCTCATACAGTCTGGTTGTGGTTCATTGTTTGGATGCATCTTCTATAAAGCCTTTGAAGCTACTATTTCATATGGTAATCTATCCAATCTTTCCACCTCCTCCCACTCCAACGTCACATGAATATTTTGTAGTATATAATCCATGTCAAAGGGTGTGAAGTAAGAAAGTTCTCCAAAAAAAAGTCTCAATGATTTTTCATATGTATATTTTGTCCATTTTCAATTAGTTTGCATAGTTGTATAACCCCTTAATGTTATTGTGCTATCTTCTCTGGTCAGACTTATGGTAGAAGAACTTTGTACTTTTCTCCCCTACTCTCACTTCATTGGCTCTTGCTCTGACATGCTAGTAACTTTTCCCAAGCCTCAATAATGCTCAAACATTTGTAGAAAACACCACACAATCTCTCAGCATGATGTTGTCTCGGGGTTTGTTCTAAGCTTCCCATTGATTTTCCTTAGCTTCCTTAAGTATTCTCTTTATGTTCCGGAATATATTTCAATCCCAAAAGTTGGTCTTTTCCCGAAGAACTCCATGTGGTCATTCTATTCAATTCTACATGTTTCCTAACACGTGTTCTTAGTAAAACTCTAGTAATGAAAGCCACAAAGTCTCAAACTTGAACATTATCTCTTGTCTTTCATCCACCTATCCTTGCTCTACATGTACCTAGATATGTGCATGGTTTGATTATTTGATCAAAAAGTGATACTCTATAAATTGGAGAAATATTGCACCTTTTTTTATCTGTAAGAACCTATCCAATCTTTTTTTCATTATGTTTCTCTTATCCCCACACTTTTACTGTGTGAAGAAATTTCCAATTCTTTGCATATATTGCAACTGACATCTCTACATAGCATTTATGAAATTTCATGTCTTCCATTCATTTGTGGGTTGAACTCCCACATTTAAAAAAAATGCAAAATTCTAATTTGATTCTCCTCACAAAAACACTAGAATATGAAAAGGGAATCATATATTCATAAGAATGTTTCATGTATCTTGTCTCTCCTGAACACAACCCATCCATACTCACCCATGAAACTAAAATGATCCTAATATCCTTTTTGTACCTATCTTGGCATATATGTGATGATCCAAATAGTATTTTACTGAGATGCCATCTCCCTTCAACCATAGACCTATACCTCCTGACTTCCACACACTACTAACCCCAAAACAATTCTAAAACATGATCACCTTCTAACCCCCATCTGAACTCTAACTTATGGCATGGTTTCCATGATGCAAACCAAATTGGGCCTCTATATCCAACACTTGGACATGAGACATTCCACTATTATAGGAATTTTCATCCCCTAGAGGTTCTAACACAAGATTTTATGTCCATTCATGGATTTGTCCACTGATAATAAATGTTAATTACATGCCCAAGATAGAAGATATAGATCAAGTATTTTTTACCTTCTTACCACTAATGTATTCACCCACCTCCACCTCTTCTAGGACCTTGCCCCCTCCATGTTCTGGTTTCCACCCAAAAATATAGTTGTGAGTTTCACATACTCATTACTCTTCATAAAATGATCCTTGCTTCTCACATTAACCATCTTACTCTCCTTACTGCCCATTGAGGATCTTCCCTTGTCATCAATACCTGTGATGATCCTCCTAAAAGTCAATCCTTGGTCATTAGGTAAGTCTATTGATCCTATGACTTATTGGTGCCCCGTATATCAATTACGATGCACTCTTCCATAGGCTTTTCTCCTCTAATTTTCTTTTATACTTCTTACATACTTTTTCCTCTCAATAGAAAGAATCATCGGCATATAAAATCACATGTCTATCAGTGTGTCAAATGAATATCTTCTTGATGGTGAAAATTCAATGATCATAGGTCTATTCTCACATATCCCCTCTAGCCATATTTGTACTCTATCATATTATATCCTCATCTTTATTCTTTGAGGCTTGGTTATCCTCTATATTTTACCTAATGCAAGCAACAAATTTATGTGCATTTTCTGCATAACATATTCTCTATAGAGATTATCCCTAGAGTTTAACATTTTAACGAATATCAAATCAATTGCAAACAAGCAAGCTGATTTTAGTATTGAAAGGTATCTATCACATGTGATAATGTTTTTAAGAGTTTAGACTTGAACCCTTATGAATGATATCTAAGATTCAATTTGTAGGAGAGTCATTAAGCTACAGAAGAAATTAAAATTGTGGAGTTAAGTTGGATAAAATTCAAATTTTAAGTGATAATGGAGGTATGAGGAATTACCACCATAGACCATGTTCTTACTTTAACCAATTCAACTCCTTTATTTTTATAAATAAATTAGGACAATGAGCACTTGTGTCCTTACATAGCACAAATCTCACAAGGGCCAGACTTTTCTAAAACCCAAGATCTCAACATTTGAAAATCCTCCTTCAATCGTCCAACAAGTTCTATCAGGTGATCTGGTCAAGAATTTGTGATTTCTAATCTAGTGCTCAAATTCATCGATCAGGTGATCTCGTCACCATAAGTTATAATAAACAAGATAAACTGGGTAAAAAGATCATAAACTCTATTAGCAGATCCTATCAGGATTTATGGGTTCCTTCTTATTGGGACAGGTGATCACATAACCTCAAAAAGAATATAATCTATCTAACAAGAGAGCAAGTGTACAATCAAGTGGAAAACATCTACTCATCAAATATTAGTTTCGAATACAACTAAAGCAAAGAATGGGCTATGGGGCTACTCTCCATGTCCTAGTAAAGAAAGTACCCATAATAGAAACATATGCAAAAGTAATGATAGGGATAGAAAGAGTCATGTTTCCAAGATGCAACAATGAAGTAATCTCGATGAGGATTATGGCAGATCCTTTTCTCACTGGATTCCTTTGTAAATGTCATAGAACCGTTTGTTACCCAAATCCTAACTCCAAATGACTAAACAGTCAATGGCGATAGGACTGAGGCATCCGTCCCCATCATGGTATTAACATAGTGCGGATATGGAAGCATAAATCTTGGCATACATGAACAAGTAACAAGATATAAGCACCAACAATATCTCAACATTCAAATAGGTATATTAAGCAACATTCTTTATTATAAGATTCTCATTTACAAATTGAGGTATAAATTTACACAAGTCTATTCATGTATACTAGGGATCTTACAACAAGAACACCTGACATAGGTCACCAAGCCTATCTACTTCTATCCATCTCTGAACCTATAAAATACGTGAAACAAGGTGGGTCAAGCACACGAGGTGCCATGTACAGGGCTGAAAGATACATATACATAAGCTTTGCATAATTGGAAAAGATTTGCAGAAGTAAACGAGCAAGAAAATAACATGTTAAGTGCTTAGAAAAATGAGAGCCCATGTTTTATGTCATTTTACTCCAATTATACCATCATATCATGAATTCATAAGGCCTTTAATCAACTTCTCATTGAAAGGATCTGTAAGGGTGCTCAAGATTAGCTAACCCTTCTATACGTGAGGGACCTCGAGGCCATTTCTAAGAGCTAACCCTGTTTCAACATTGTATAATGGAGTTTCTGTATTATGTTTGCAATTTATAAAATGGCAATATGAGACAAACATCGAGTACATACTAGACTACTACATGACAATATTTGAGAAAGTAAACAAGCATACATGTGTATCACATTTCAAGTAAGAAAGTCATATCAATATAATTATTTTAAAGCCCGTACTTGATTTTAGAGATTTCATAACCTATCCTTGGCCATTTAGATCTCAAGCAACACATAGTTAAGCACAAGATTACATTCATGCATTAGATTCTCACCATCAACCCTAACTAGCTTCATTTTAGGGTTTTGGCCAATTAGGTTCCAAGTTGGTGGTTAGTGCATTAGATGATCTTTTACTTATTTAGATGACATCATCAATGTGAGGTTCAAGTTTCATGTCAGTTCTAGGTTCCATTCATTTTATGTGACCATTTCACGATTCATGTCACTTATGTACATAACTAGGTCAAAAGACTCATAATAGAGAAAATTAGATCATGATCATCAAGATAGGAGAAACCAATCATGAAGGTGGTTTAGATGAAAAACATAAGGGCATAAGGACACATGTCAAGGTATGTAGATTTCCCCTAAAGTCTAGGCATCATAGTCAAACATTAGTATCAACAAACCCACATACATTCAATATCCAACATATAAGACTTATATCATTAAGGTCCAACACATGACCTACATGGGGAATCTATATCAGAGATATCACGAGGGATATAACATTGTCTGTTTAGAGAGGGAAGGGCAAGAGGAGAGGACCCATATCATAAAAAATGGCACAAGCTAGACAAACAAGTCATATATGGACATAAAAGATCAAGACTAGTGGGTTTGATCCATTTACATCATTGTTGCACAAAAGGGATTGGCCTTAGGCATTTAGGTCACATATAAACATAATTTTACTGATTTCAAAGTTCCATTAGTGTTGGATGCATCCAATGGGTCAAACATAGCATTTGAATCAAGTATAACCAAACATTACCATACACAGGTCATATTCATGCACTAGACATCAAAAGGATCAACCATAGCAAGGAGGGTATTAGGAACTGATCTTAGAGTCATATAGGGATCAAAGATATTGATTTCCAGATATGAGAGGCTTTGATGTGATTAGAAGCATAAGAGAACAAATGATCAAAGTCCACCATCAATATACAATTCCAAGTCATATTTATGCAATTAGTCACTCATGAGAAATATGGTTGATTAAGACCCTCAATTATTCAAAAGTACATAAAAGGTATGGATATGATCACTAAATAGGTAGGGGATCATCAAAGATCCCATATTTATCACAATAATGCATTAAATGGAGTCATCATGGTTAAAATTGCATATTTTTAGCAAAATAGTAGAGTAGAAAGAGGATTTTGGGTATGAAAGTTGGTCCATATTCTAGGTCTCGTCGCGTTGATCAAAATGACATATTGGATTGCATGTTTTAACTAAAGGGTTTGGGAGATATGCATCAGTGAAGATTTTGAATTGAAACCATATAAACATAAATCAAAATTTAGGTCGGGGGGGCATTACCTTGATTATGCGGCCTGAAGTCATGGTTGTTCGCCACTAATCCAGTGGTTGGACCACCTTCCATTAGGGTCGGTGTGAAATGAGGGTGGGGTGCGCTGGGCCACATGGCTTTCAACAATTGGGTTCGTGCACCTTGTATCTGGTAGCTCACGATGCCTGGTTGCCATGTGTTGGTCACCAACCGTGATCATGCGGTCAGAGACCCCTACACACCAATGCGCTTGGCGTTACGAGCCATGCATTTTGGTTTTCACCTTTGGCAATGCAGTGAATTGTGGAGGGTGTCGGAGGATGGACGAGGTTTTCTGGGAAGGTGCGGTGACCTAAAAGCTTGCCATCCAGACCCGCCGAGGCCAGGCCGATCTTGTGTACAGTTTACTTTGGCGCAAGGAAGCCCGAAGTGGCGTCCCCAGGGCAAGTGAGATGGCTGGAATCATTGAAGCAGCAAGGAGGTGGAGGAGCAAAGAAGGGAGCTCCGAGGCATGCATAGAACAACAAACAAGGGGAAAAGAGTGGGGAGGTGACGAGAATGAGAGGCTGGAGGGTTTTTCCTAGTCAAAAGTTACCAATTTAGCGAGGATGTCGTGAATTGGATGTTGTAAAGAGCTGTTATAGGAGCAGGCGTCCTGCACAGACCAAGGTTGAAGATAGATTTACAGCCATCAGATCTCTGATCTATGACTAAGAGTAGATGTGTTATTAGGGTTTGTTCAAACAAGGGAGGTGACTGCTAGTTCGCGCACTCTAGATTGGGCCCATTAAACTCAATTGCAAAATCACACTTTTAAAACAAGGATAATTTGAGCCAAACTCCATAAATTCATAACTTGGGCTACAATATCTGATTGAGGTAATTTCTACACCGTTGGATTCATAATTGAATCCTCTAGAACATGATATAAATTATAGAGCAAGATGATCATATTAATAAGGTTGAATTTCATTTGCAAAGAGGTGAATCAGTAAAGAATTAAACTTAGATTGAAAGCATAGATCAAAGGCACACATTATAAAATTGTTCATTGTAGTGGCCAAAATGGAATATTACAAATTTGTGATTATGAAATTAACATCAAGTTGAGTAATAAACCACTTGATGAGAGAGAAAGAGATCAAGATAGGTGAGAGAAAAATCAAGTTGTCACATCCTTCCCTCCTTAAAAGAAATTCCATCATAGAAATTAGCCCAAGATCATAGTCAAAGGTCAAGTTTTCATATTCATCATGTGCCATTAACCATCCCATATGTTATAACTCATCCTTCATCATGGGGTGCAAATATAGGTTATCATCATTGAGGGTGTACCCATCCTGGAAATATATGTGTTACTTGGTATTTAGTCGAGTTAAGACATCATATTGACATAAGGGTTTCATAATCTTATCTCTATTACATTAGGGTTTTGTTCATGTATTCATTCGAGCACAAGGTAAGTTATCCAAATTTATGTTATCAATTCCTCAAGAAAAGTACTTTCACAATGAAGGCTTTCAGATGAGATTATTAGTGAACGTACGTTGCATCATTATACTAAATTTCATGCTTGTTTTAGTTTCCTCACAAAAAAGATTCTACCAACTATCCCCAATTAAGTTCAATATGTATCCTTTTGGATATGAAATTAAGAAATTTATTGATCATGTTTAGTTGAGTTATGACCCTAGGAGCATCGTCATATCGAGTTAATCATTTTTCATTTGGGTGTGACATTAGGCATTCTACCCTTGATTATTCCAGCTAATATCTCTAGGCATCATTGTATCAAGTTCATGATTTCAAATCTACATATTTTATGCAAGGTATCATTTCAGATTAGGTCTAGCTTATGAGAGTGACTTATCATACATATTCAAATTTAGCACAAGTGAGATTATTTCATGTATCATGCATTATTCAAGAAACAACATTATCATCAACATCAAGGTTTCAAAATTATCTCACTTGTATCTCAAAAGAGCTCCAAAATATCAAGTCACTCAAGCGAAGACCTATCTATCTCCAAGAAAAACATGCTAATCCACCATTTCAGATATCAGAAATGCATCCCCCTCCATTCCCGGGGAGGGCGCTCGCCATACCAAACTTTTACCCCACATACCAAACAAGAGAAACCGTTAGATTCCTTTATATCACACCACTAACCTAGGTACGAGGTCCATCATGGATATTACACATCATGTGCATCATCTTAGGGTCTTGGGACATCTCCCTTACCTATATAACAATCATCATATATCAAATACCTCTTTCTCTAGGGTTAGGTATTTTCATAGGAAATCTAGGGTTCCATATTTTCAAGGGACCACACACTAGTTTCTCAACTCATATACTTAGAAGTATTCTAGCTAGAGACTCATCATCATGTATTTCATCATGCATTTTTTTAGCATTTCATATATTTTGGAGTTTAGGTACTCTAACCTTCTCCTGTGGTGGGTCGACTCATATCAAGAGGTCACCCTTTTCATACATCCCATGCTAGAGGTCCTCCTTTATAATGAGACTGAGGCCCATGTTGATCTCAAACTATAAGTCACATATTTTATCTCAACATGTACAAAACTAGGCACAAATAAACATGTCAACCCACTATCTATTTTTAGCACACCAACCAAGTCACACGTACCATACAATATGCTAGGTTTAGCTAAGGTTGCATGGTCAAACTTGTATCATATCATCAAACAAAACTTGAATCATCTTGAAACATCTCATAGAGTCACAACAACATCATCATCGTCATCATCAACGTCATCATCATCATCAACAACAACTACTTAGATCTTCTAGGCTACTTACTGGCCTAACCTTTATCAAGGCTCTACATAACTCTAGATACTACAACTATCATCTAAATATTCTCATCTAGACTTGATGTCACATTTATTTTTCTTAGGTTACATAGACACTCACTTCCTTTCTGTGTGTGGTAACATTTTCATATGTACATATACCAATACTTGAAATAGTTTTCTCCAACATTGAAATAGGTGATGAAAACCACCATACTCCATTCAAACAAAACCAAAACCAAAACGAGTTACCACACTCATTAGGCAATCTAGTACCACAACACCTAGAGAAATACCAAGAACATGGTGCACACCTGTGTAGCTACCCTAAGAACATGTCGCCAACATATGTCTAGGGTTGTAGTAAGATCTACATTTTCTCACCCTCTTGAACCTACAACCCATACTATAGGACAAAAGGATGAGAAAAGAAAAGGTTATAGGGATTACACAAGTCTAAACCTAGTTCTAGAACATCTAGGTTCTAACCTAGAGGCTAAGTCAAATCAGTCCACAAAGGAAAACATATTAACTTTCTAAGTTTGAGATGTAAGGTTATGTTTAGTTTGTGTTTCATGTGAGAAATGTTTGGTTTAATTATTGTTCATGCTCGAATACCATCTGTCACATAATTGTTTGTTACCCAAATCCAAACTCCAAATGACTACATAATCAATGGCGATAGGACCCAGGTGTTCGTCCCTAGTATGGTATAAACAAAGTACAAATGTGGAAGCGTAAAGATTGGCATACATGAACAAGTAACAAGATACAATCACCAACAATATTTCAACATTCAACAAGGTATATTAAGGAACATTTTTTATTATAAGATTCTCATTTACAAATTGAGGTATAAATTGACACAAGTTTGTTCATGTATAGTAGGGATATTACAACAAGAACACCCTACATAGCTCACCAAGCCCATCCAATTCTATCCATCTCTGAACCTATAAAATACATGTAACAAGGCGGGTCTAGCACATGAGGTGCCGAGTACAAGGCTGAAAGATAGATATACATAATATTTGCATAATTTTGAAGATTCTAAGCTAAGACTTGATGATGAAAGTACATTCCCTTTTCTTACTTAAGTTGAGCTAAGTTAAGATAAAATTGAATATGCACGAGCCTCAATCTCTTTTACAAAGGAGGACCTCCAATGTTAGGATAAGATATATGGTGAAATCCAGAGAGAGTGAGACCCACAAGGAGAGGGTCATAGGGCCTACCCTACAATATATGAAAAATATGACATATATGTGAAATGATGTGTCCTAAGTTGGGTTACTCCTTAGTAGATGACTTGAGTCCTTTTACATGATTCAATCCAATATGTGAGAGTTGGGTTATTAAAAAAGGATGGGTAGGTGACTCATAATGAGAAAATCAATCCTTTTGACTGAGTTAGGTCCTAACTTGAGTGACTTATGTTGTGAAGGTCATCATTAGATGCAAGTGAGGTGATATAAAAAAAACGTTGGTTTTGAGAGTAAGATGCCTTGTGCATAAGATACTCATAAGTATTGTTCTTTCCATTTCTCTTTCTTAATATATGATGCTAGAACCCTCACTTGATCTATATAGATGATTTATATGTGAGAAGTCACTCGTATAAGCTTGACCTAGTCTATATTCCCTTCCTGTATCATACATGAATGTAATATCTAAGTTCAAAATCATGATAAGCCTGACTTAGTATAATCTCTTTCTCTTCACATCATACATGATAGATATACATTTGAAATCATGATATGCTTGACTCAGTAGATTCTCTTCCCCTTCATTCACTACATGGAACTTGTAAGTTGGAAATCATGAGATTGAAATAAATATATATTTGGAGCTTAGGTTATATGATCACAAAATGGTTATTTACCTCAAATCTTCTAAACCTATGCTTTTGTTTCAAAACAAGTCTTACACCCTAGGGTGATAACCCTAAATGTATGTATGGAAAATAATTCCCTTTAATGATGAAATGCAGTATGATGTTGATCGTAAACCACATTAATGATGAATATGTGATAATTAATGTAACTAAAGATATGAGATGGTGATATCACCTTACATAATTTGGTGGGGTCAAAGGATAAAGATTGAATATAACCTCCTCAATTTCATATGTGTGAAAAAACCCTTATTCTTAGGGAAAACATGGATGGAAATTCCAAAATAAGAGAATTTCATTATACAACTTAACTTCCAGAGTGATGCTTTGACCTATATAAGGTGGGGGTGGGTACCCCTAGATTCATTAAATCCTAAAGATGAAAAATTAGGTTACATTCAGAGCTATGATAGACTTGGCACCTAGAAGTGGTGGCCTATACATAGTAAAGACTCCTTGAAATCACCATAAATATTAGATTAGTTGAATTTTGAGGACAAAATTCCATATAAGGTGGGGTGAATGTATAACCTAGATTTCAGGTTTTTGATACCCAAATATAGTATTCAAATATCATGAATGTTATGCAGAGACTAGTATCAAATTAAGAAATTGATTATTCACTTATGGGATCTTTTCACCCAAAAGGGTAACAATGGATTCAATTGATGGTTATCAGAACTACATTTAGTTCAATTTTGATAAATGGACTTTATCAATTAATTTGAGTATTTATGAGCCAAACATCCAATTGAGGGTGTACGATGATGGGATATTGTTGATAGTGACGTCTTATAAGATCAAACAAAGTTATTCAAAGTTGTTTAGATCTTTTTGAGATCAATTGGTAACCACATAGACCATAATACCTCGAAATAGGAAGATGTTTGGAGGAATTTGTTGATTTGTCAAACAATGGACCTTGTCTCTCAAACATGGAGGAAAGATTCATTAGGTCATGATGAACCAATGTTTGAAATTTGGATTCTAATTGAACTTCAAATTAAATGTTATGCAAGATTAAAAATCTTAGATTATTTGTTGATTGACATCGAGAACTATAGACCATCTGGTTATAATATATCTCACACGTCCATCTCCCTGATCCACATTGAGAGGAGCAAGTAGTTGCGATCTGGACTCCTAGGGAAGGATTTGTTGCAGGAATATTGTAGTCTAATTGTTGTCCGAGTCCACCACACCCTACAGATCATCACAACCACTCCTGGGGCTGGTGGAGGGATAAACAAACCCATCCTCTGGATTCTCCGTTTACAAGTATAGAAAGAAGTAGAGATGAGGGGTTGAATAGATTAGAGAGAGAAGTCAAGGGTGAGATCCAAGGGGGTGGAGTATAATCAAGTATGGCCGAAGTTAGGGAATGGCCTACCCATCTGGATCAAGCCCTTCACAGTAGCCAACATGCCCAGTTCCTGTGGGAAACCTAACTTAGATGAGGAGTGTCAAGCACCACCGCACCACCACAGGAGAAGGGAGGATTATGATCCTACCAACCAATCAAATATAAGGAAGGAGATGCTATTCAGTTGGAGGTGTCTACCTTGACTGATGAATCCCATCATCCAGGGGGAGGTGCTAGAGCTTGATGACCTTGGGAAAGACCTATCCACGGGGCACAATAGGAACGAGAGAGCTCACATGAACCTTGTAGATCCTTTCCCTCCATCGATTGAAGATGAGAGGCAGGAGAAATCCTTTCCCCTCTTTCTTGAAGACGAGAGGTAGAAGAAATCCTTCTTCCTGGAGGTGCCATGGCTACTTACCAGACCTGGAGCTCAAAGGGACCTCACAGGTTGTCCGGGGGCTGCAAAAAAATCCCTTTCAACGATCGAATGACCTCTGTCATCCTTGGACTTGGTTTGGGGTTTGTTTCTCGCCCACAAGCCACTGGAGCTTTGCCTTGCTACGGTGGTTTCTTTCGCTCATCTCAAATCGAACGTAGCACAGTCTTTGAGGAGGGGAGATCGCGTGAGGAGTTGATGGATCAGGCCGGCTCAACAAGAATGACATAGTCAAAGATGGTCGGTTCAAACCAAACTTGATAAGGCTACAAGCAGAGGAGTTGAACCTTTTAGCATGGATCAATTAAGGACTGCCCCCTCAGACAGTGGGACCATCCATTCAAGGTAATTCATTTCTAAATTATCAAAAATGCACCAAATTTTAGAATATGTATAAAAAATAGCTCCATTGTCCTAAAAATACTAAAAAAATACCATTAGACTCAGAAAAATGCCCTCCTTCTTGTTGGACACCTATATCAATATTTTGAAGAACAATTAATGTCAATATGAAATAGAGATAATGATGTTTCTTTTTAGGGTTAGTTGATTGAAATAAATAGCAAACCGTCAAGATTAAATCTGTGAAAAACATTGTTGGACTCTAATTTTATTTGAAGAAAACAAGTTGACCTTGATTTGATATTTCATATTAGGTCTTTTGGTATTAAAATAGAATTAAGTGCTTTTAGCCTCACTTTAATTCTAGAAAATAGATAAAACATTAGAAAATTTTGAAATTTGTACCAGATCTAAGTTATAACATACAAATCAGTAGAAATATGACAAAAACAAGACATAGACCAGTTTAACCCTAGGTTTGGCCAAAACCCTAAATTTGGAACTAAAATACCATTATTAATGGTGTACCTTTATTAATGATGATTAATTGTTATTAATAAGATACAAGTGCCAACAATATCTCAACATTCAACAAGGTATATTAAGCAATATTCTTTATTACAAGATTCTCATTTACAAATTGAGGTATAAATTTATACAAGTTTGTTCATGTATACTAGGGATCTTACAACAAGAACACCTGACATAGATCACAAAGCCCATCCACTTCTAGCCATCTCTGAACCTATAAAATACATGAAACAAGGTAGGTCAAGCACATGAGGTGCCGAATACAGGGATGAAAGATACATATACATAAGCTTTTCTTAATTTGAAAACATTTGCAGAAATAAATGAGCAAGAAAATAACATGTTAAGTACTTAGAAAAATGAGAGCCCATTTTTATGTCATTTTATTACAATTTTACCATCATATAATGTATTCATAAGGCTTTTGTTCAACTTCCCATTGGATGGATCCGTAAGGGTGCTAAAGATTAGCTAACCCTTCTATATGTGAGAGACCTCGAGTACATACTAGAATACTACATGACAATATTTGAGCAAGTAAACAAGCATACATATTTATCACCTTTCAAGTACCATAACAATATAATTATTTAAAGCCCATACCCAATTTCAGAGATTTCATAACCTATCCTTCACCATTTAGATCTCAAGCAACACCTGGTTAAGCACAAGCTTACATGCATTCATTAGATTCTCACCTTCAACCCTAACTAGCTTCATTTTAGTGTTTTGGCCAAGTTAGGTTCCAAGTTGGAGGTTAGTGCATTAGATCTTTTACTGATTTAGATGATATTATCAATGTGGGGTTCAAGTTTCATGTCAGTTCTAGGTTCCATTCATTTTATGTGACCATTTCATGATTCATGTCACTTATGCACATAACTAGGTCAAAAGACTCATAATAGGGCAAACAATATCATGATCATCAAGATAGGAGAAACAAATCATGAAGGTGATTTAGATAAAAAACATAAGGACATAAGGACACATGTCAAGATATGTGGATTTCCCCTAAAGTCTAGGCATCATAGTCCAACATTAGTATCAACAAACCCACATACATTTGATATCCGACATATATGACATATCATTAGGGTCCAGCACATGACCTAAATGGGGAATCTATATCAAAAATATCATGAGAGATAGAACATTGTCTATTTAGAGATGGAAGGGAAAGAGGAGAGGACTCATATCACAAAAAATGGCACAAGATAGACAAACAAGTCATATATGGACATAACGGATCAAGACTACTGGGTTTGGCTTTAGACATTTAGGTCACAAATAAACATACTTTTACTGATTTTAAAGTTCCACTAGTGTTGGATGCATCCAATGGGTCAAACGTAGCATTTGAATCAAGTATAACCAAACATTACCATACACAGGTCACATTCATGCATTAGACATCAAAAGGATCAACCATAGCAAGGAGGATATTAGGAACTAATCTTAGAGTCATAGAGGGACCAAAGCAATTGATTTCTAGATAGGATAGACTTTGATGTGACTAGAAGCATAAAAGTAAAAATGATCAAAGTCCACCATTAGTGTACAATTTCAAGTCATATTTATGCCGTTAGTGTGACGTCCCCAAATTTTCTAAAACTTAATCTGATGTGTGATGTCCAAATTGAAACCCTCACCTCAACAAGAATCCCAATTTAAACACACACACTAGGCTAATAAGAAGAAAATTAGAGGAAGTCAGAGGGAAACAACAGTAGCACATGCACATGAACAATAATAAAACCATACAACACATGTTCACCATTCAACATATAATCACAACATGAATTGTTACAACATTTTTTGGAAATAGGTAAATATATTGCCAAAAGCGGACTGTACAAAACAAACCCAAACATCACATGTATAACATCACATGTATAACAAAATATACAGGGGGTATCTAACTACGAAAAACACCAGTATAATTTAGCTCTGTAGGGCAAGCCCCCGGCCAGGCCTTTCTTGGCCCTCAAAATTCTAGCAATGTTGGTAGAGATCCTGTTGAACAAAACCTCTTTAGTGTTAGAAGATCTGTCATGAATTCTGTAATTCCTTTCTTCCCAAACAAAAAAGCAAAACACAGAAAGCAAGGCCCCATCCACCCCTAACAGTGTTTTGCTGCTGCATCTATTCACCAAGTGATCAACTTTAGTCAGCAAGGTGTTCTTGTCGTTCACACCCCAAGTACTTTTGAGACAAATCAGATCCCAAATGTACTTTGAGAATTTGCAGGAGTTGAAGATATGATCATGGTATTTCTCTTCCTCTTTACAAAGGGGGCATTTAGCAGCAACTTGTAGCCCCCTTCTTCTCATTCTATCTCTGGTAGGTAGCTTCTTTAGGATAGATCTATAGAGATTAGTACTCCATTTAGGAGTATGATACAGGCTCCAAACCAGCTTATCCCAAGGAAGCATACTCCCAGTACTGCTGTCAATCCATGGTTTGACGTTCTCATCAGTCAAGGCAATGGAACCATGCTCATCCACAATATACTAAGTTTGTACATTCACCCAGTGTTTACACGTGTTCTTCTAGGTTCTTGAGTTAGTAGCCTCCACAGATACAAGTGTAGACCCATATCTGGATCTCAGCCAGATGGACCAGGCGTTACTTCTTTCCCTTAGAAATCTGTCTAACCTCTTGAGTAGGCAAGTTTCCACTATCTTGTAGGGATCAATTAGGTTGAGACCACCCTTGCTGAAAGGATGGGCAATAGTATTCCGAGAAATCCCATGCCCTCTACCTTCCCACACAAAATTGGCTATTACCTTATTCATTCTTTAAGCTACCGCATTGGGGACCTCACAGACCTCCCCCCAAAACCTTATCATGCTTTGTAGAGTCGATCTAACTAGAACAAGCCTTCCAACTAAGGGTAGCTTAACTGAAGACCAGCCATCCACTTTATTCTGTATCCCATCCAGGAAGGCTGAAAAATTAGCAGTAGTACCTCTCCCCACTGTAATGGGGGCACCAAGGTACCTAGTCAGGAATCTGCCTCCCATAACCCCGACTGCAGATTTGAGTCTACGTTTCCTAGAATCACATGATTTGGAGGTGTAGATTCTAGATTTGATATCACTTATATACAGACCCGTGAGGTTTTCAAAGTGCACCAAGACTTTTTTAAACTCCCTGAGTCTGTCCCCATGGCCAATGGAGAACAGCAACACATCATCAGCAAAAATTAGATGTGTTTTCACCTTCATGCCTTTAATCTTGTACGTTTTGATTTTCCCCTCCTTTCTGTAGAATTAATCATGTTGGTTAGACCCCCTCCATCACCACTGTAAATAGGAGGGGGGAGATTGGGTCTCCCTACTTGATACCATTTGTTGCTTTGAACAGACCTGTAGGACCTCCATTTATCAACACTGAGAAGGAGCTCGTCTCCACACACTGTTTTAGAATTAGGATGAACCTGTCTTCAAGCCCCATAGCCTTCATAATGGCCCATAACGGTCCCCATCTAACATGGTCATAAGCCTTGTTTAGATCGACCTTAACACAAGCTTTAGCGTTATCTTTTTTCACTTTGAACCCTACCAGGTATTCATCCACAAGAAGGGTATTGTTAGAGATCTTTCTACCCTTGATGAACGCACTTTGTTCATTGGAAATGATATGTGGGAGAATGTCTTTAAGGTGAAAGGCCCACAACTTAGCAACAACTTTTTAGAGGACGTTACAGCAGTAAATAGGTCTATAATCCCCCATTTATGTAGCATCCTTCCTCTTAGGGACAAGTTTAATGAACATATGATTAGGCGACCTGACCATATTGTGCCCGTCAATGATCCACCTAACTACTTCACATATATCACCTTTAATGGTTTCCCACATTGCCTGCAATTTTTTACTGTTGAATCCATCCAACCCTGTGGCCTTGGATGGGTTAATGGAGAACACTACACGTCTTATCTCTTCATCATTAGCCCTTCTACGCAGAGACATATTCATTTCAGCATTCACTCTGCTGTCCGGAATTAACCCTTCAAGGTCCTGTGTATTCACGTCACATTTATTGTACATACATGTGAAGTAGTTGACAACATTGGATGCTATCTCTTCTCTGCTATTAATAATCCTCCCCTACTCATCAATGACTTCATGAATAGTTTCTCTCATCTCCTTTTTTCTCATGGCTTCATGGTATTTTTTTTAATTTCGATCCCTATCATTTATCCACATCATACAACTTCTTTGCCAAAAATACACTTCTTCAGCCTTTTTGAGAGAGAGAATCCTGTCCTCAACCTTTTCCTCCCTTTTGATGACTTCTTGATTGAGTGGGTCATAATGACTAACAGTGGTGGCTTTTTCATACTCCTCTTTCACTTTGTTCAGCAGGTTTGTTAGGTTCATTTTCTCTTTGCTCCATTTCTTAAGTTTGATCTTCGTATTCTGGAGTATTATAATGGCTCTATACATCAGATTACCCTCAACCTATATGTGCCATACTTCTTCAACTACCTCCTTGAACCCATCCCATTCATTCCACCAGTTAGAGAACCTGAACAGTCTAGGAATGTGAGGTTTAGTGACCATGTTCATAATCATCATAGCATGATCACTAAGGGTGTCAGCCTTCAGATTAATCACTAAGTATGACCACACTTTAAGCCACACCTCATTGACAAGCCCCTTGTCGATATCACTAGCAATCCTTATGAACCCTTGTTGTTTGTTTGACCAAGTATTACGTCCACCAATTTTATTAAGCTCTTTAAGACTAGCGACTTCAAAAGTGTCATTGAAAGCCTCTAGGACTCTCTCAGGTATGCCTTGACCTCCCTTCTTGTCGTCTTCTCTTCTCACATTGTTGAAGTCCCCTATAGTTATCCAAGGAACCTCCTCTTGTGTCGTATCTTTTATTACTTGCCACATTCTTCTTCTATCAGCTTCCAGGAATTCACCATAGATGGCAGACAGAATGAAAGAAAAGCCCCCCTGTTGCAGCAAGAGGCGGTGATGACTTGATCAGATATGCTAATGCTGTCGACATCCCAGACACCAGGATCCCAACCAATCACAATTCTACCTCCCTCCCTAATATCTAGGTTGGACATGGACTTCCAGCCCGTAGGGAATAGAGTGTCAACTCTATTGCCGACCACTCTCCTTATTCTGGATTCCAGAGGAATAACAAGAGTCACCCTCTCGGTAGTGATAACCCTCCTCAACTCTCTCTAACTTCCATCCACTGAAGCTCCTCGCACATTCCATGTGAGAAGTGACATTTAAACTTTCTTCTTACTCCCTCCTCCCTCGGAGTGAGAGTTTTGCTTTATCTTCTTTGTCGAGCTCCTAGTGTGTCTTGGGCTCCTACTTCCATTCTCTTCATCCACAATCGCCTCGTCTTCGTTCTGGTTTAGAACCGAGAATTGATTGTTGTTTTCGATATCCACCTTAGTAGATTCAGCCTCCTGTTGGATAAATTGGACAATATGATAAATCCTTTTGTTTCGATGATGAAAAACATTTCATTCTTGTTGATCTAATGCGCTACTTGAGTGTTGCAGGAATAAGGTGGATGACAAAGCTCTAGGGAATCTATATGCTTGAATGATTGTAAATGTCATGAAATGTAATCAATTGTAAACTTGTACAAATATATAATGTACAAGTACTTAGACTTCATGTCAATCAAGCGTTAGATCTTCCCTAGCTAAACACCACACTTAGTCATGTCATCCCCTTCAATAGTGTCACATATGCACACTCGTACACACACTTAGTGCCTTAATTGAAAGATTGAAATAGGGTCAATCTCGGTCGACAAACTCCTCGACTGAGACACTCTCGGTCGACAAACTTCTCGATCGAGAAAGACCCAAGTAGCCGTTAGACACAGCTGACAAGGTAGTTGGCAGTTGCAAATGAACGTTGATCCAGAGAGCCTGTCGGTCGAAAAAACTTCGACCGAGTAGGTATCTCAATCGACAATTTGTCGACCGAGATGGACTCTGACAGCAACTGCAGAATAAAGCAACTAGCCGTTACTAATGCACCTAACTTATACCTAACGGCTAGTTAAGCACTTAGAACCCCCTAAAAAGTGTCTAGAACGTCCTTAAGCACTTGTAGGTCATTCCTATAAATAGGACATGCCTTAGGACACCTAAAGATACCTAAGATACACTTGTGCTATACTTGAGATTGAATACTCATTGGCAATCTGTTTTGAGCAATAGAGCAATTCCAACATTGGCTATTCATTCCCATTGCTCCATTTTCGTGTCCTATAGGCTAGCATCTCCTTTCCACAACACTTACACTTCTACACTCATTGGTTAGGAGATCAATACGCTTGATATAGGCAAATCAAGCCTTGTTCTTAAAAGGATAAGTTGTAATTTCTGTTTTCCTTCTTGTTCCTTTTATTCTTTGTATTCTCCTTGCTACTCCTAGGGTTGGAGGCTGCGGATTGGAGAAGGTTCTTCTCGGAGGAGAAGGTGGACTTCAAGCTACTTCAAGAAGGCTATCGCAACGGGAAGCTACTTCAAGAAGGCTATTGCAACGAGAAGCTACTTCAGGAGGAAGGCTGCTTCAAGGTTGGTGCAATTACTTCTAGGTGAAGGCTGCTTCAAGGTTGGTGCGATTACTTCTAGGTGAAGGATACTTGAAGGGTTTAGGGAGAGAATTGTAATTTTATGTAAAGTCCTTGTGAGGTAATAAAATTAAATTCTTTCTAAATCCTGATTGGGTAAGCAACCGGGTAGTGGACTGACAACTTTAGTATTTGCTAAAGTTGGAACCACTCTAAATCCTTGTCCCCTTGTCCAATATTTTGTGGTTGGTTGTTTGAGTTCAATAATTGTTAAAATTGTTTTAAAACTCTATTCACCCCCCCTCTAGTGTTTTTTCAATTGGTATCAGAGCAGGCTTCAAGGAACCCTAACAAGGTCTTGAAGAATGGGTGACGGGGTGCTCAACAACCTTAATCTTGAAGGGACATTTGTTGCTAGGCCTCCAGTGTTTGATGGAACAAACTACACATATTGGAAGAGAAGGATGCAGTTCTACTTTCAAGGCATAAGTTGGGACTTATGGAGGATGGTCTCAACCCCATACGAGCTTCCTCAAATGCAATATGCAGAGTGGGATGCAAATACGGTAAAATCGGCTCAAATGAATGCAAAGGCTGTAAGTATTCTTTATTGTTCAATTTCAGTAGGAGAACTTAATAGAATATCAAATTGTGAAACAGCCTATGAAATATGGCATAGATTGTCCATAACCTATGAAGGTACGGTTCAAGTTAAGAATTCTAAGATTAGTATGCTTAAATAGAAGTTTGAACACTTTCGTATGGATCCAAATGAATCAATTAGTGAAATGTTTGCAAAATTCTCTTCTATTGTTAATGGTTTGAATGCCTTAGGAAAAACCGTTCTTGAAGAAGACCAGGTATCAAAAGTACTTCGATCACTTCCTCCCAAATACAAGCCCAAGGTGACAGCCATTGAAGAAGCTAATGATCTCACTAAACTGAAAATGGAGCAACTCATTGGCAATCTAGAAGCTCATGAGGCAACTTTAGAAGAGGAAGAAAGAAGAGAACGTGAACGTCAACAAGGCAAAAAGAAGGACATTGCATTCAAAGCATCAACCAAGGACACTTATGACACAAGTGAAGATGATAGTGAAGAAGAAACTCTCATTGTAAATGGTAAGCAATATAAAAGTTTTAAAACTAACACAACTTCTAGTGTTTCTTCTTCCAGGTGCTTTGAATGTGGCAAAAAGGGACACATGAAAGGTGATTGTCCAAAACTCAAGAAAGGGAAGAAATCATCTCACAAAAAGAAAGAAAGATCATATAAAGCTGCATGGGATGATTCAAGTGATGATAGTGATGATGGAAAAGAATGCCTCATTGCTACAACAAATGAAGACGAAGAAGAGGTAAGTCTTTATGATCTACCAAAAGAAGATCTAATTGCTAGTCTTCAAGATACTCATGAGAAATATATTGAGTGCAAGAAGAAACTTAAGAAATCAAATAAAGTAAATGATGATTTAAATGTTAAACCTCTTGCTCTTGTATCCGAAAATGAAAATCTCAAAAAGGAAAATGAAGATTATGATCTTAAGTTAAAATCGGTAGAAGCTAATTGCAATCTTCTTTCCTTAGAAAAGTTAAACTTGCAAACTCAAGTGAATGATCTTCAGAAACAACCTGTTCTATGTTCACATTTAGATTATGATGAGGTTGTCAAAGAAAGAAACTCTCTAGTATCTGACTTAGATCAAGCAAAGAAAGATATAAACAAGAAGATGAATGATATTGCCAAGTTACAAAGAAATGTAAATGAGTTAAGAGGAAATGACATGCTTGAAAATATTCTGAAAATTTCCTCTAGTTATAATGGAAGAAAAGGATTAGGATATGATCCAAGGAGAAATAAACCCAAAAGAGTTAAAGAATCCAAGACTAAGATTATGTTTGTACCTAGGAACACAATTCCTAGAAAGAGAAATGAAGTTGACTCTATTAGTTGTCATTATTGCACGCGTCTTGGACATTATTCATTTTCATGCCCATATAAGAAAAAGAATGATGATTTAGCTTGGATTCCTAAAACTTAGTAGCTTAAAATTAACTAGTTGAGATTTGACCTAAACTGATTCTTGATATACAAATGTCATATCTCAACACAATCGAGCTCTAACTTGCATAATCTTATTTTGCTTGGAATAAATTAACAGTTCTGAAAATATTCTAGAAACTTTGTCGGTCGAGAATCTGTCGACCGAGTGAACCTCGGTCGAGAAATTGTCGACCGAGCATGTCACTGATTTCCAGTCTGCTGTAAAATTGCTGAATTCTTTTTGAAATTGATCAAATTGCTATCTATTTGTGATTAATGACTGTATATATTGGAAATCATCCCTGAAAACTTATATGAGATTAATTTGGTTTGATTTAAGTTAAAACTGAAATTATGCTTAGCTTAATAAAAAGGAAATTTCTATTTTATCATTATTCACATGATGTTTCCTAAAGTATTTTATGGTCTACCCATATAGAAATCATGTGATTACAATCATGGAATTATCATTTTCATCATGATGATGCTGTGTTAGAAAGAATAGATAATGATAATTGTATGCATGGATCCTTGATGATACATAGGCAAGCAAAATAATTCAATGATGATATCTCTCTTAGAAATGCTTGCAACACATAAGATAAAAATTTCTCAATTGGCATCTTTAAAAGACTTGAGATATTAATCGTGCTTTCATTTTTAAGAGGATGTTTTCACTAAACATGCTTCAAAATTGATATCTAATCAAGTACTTCACATATGAATGCTTAAATTGGAAATCTGCAATTTTTGCCTCTTGGTTGAAATAAAATTTGACCAAGGGGCTCTATGGTCAAAGTCAAGGTCGACCTAAAATAAGCCTTGACAAAATGCTTATTTGGACACCATTTTATCTTAGTATACTTTTTATAAAGGTCAAAATCAAAATTTAAAATCATCTGTGACCTTAGAAGCTTTAAATTGCTTTAATTGTAAGATTAAGGGGGAGCTCATATAAACAAATTTGATTATTTGCTTAAGAAGCTTACAAAAACATTGTAATCATCATTTGGAGCTTATTAAGACCTTAGTACTTTTACTCTTGGTTATGACGAAATCTATGAAATTCATAAAAATGATATATCTTGTTCTTAAAGGAACTCTCTAAACAAATCAGGGCTTAACATCCCATGCATTTGGTTGGAGACATTTTTATGTACTTTAAGATTAAAGGATTCTCATTTCATTTTTAGGGCTTAACATCCCTTATAAAATGGGTGAGAAATCAATATACATTCATCATAAGCTTAAGGGAATCTCATATCATTTCAAAGCTTAACATCCTTTGCAAATGATTGAGAAACAAATTGTGGCTAAATTAGAAAAAAATGATATTAAATCCATGTCCCTAATAGAATATCTATTTAAGGGGGAGCATAGTATAAAATTAAGGGGGAGAAGAAATATAAAATATTCACCCTGGATATCTTTTTGAAATGTCAAAGGGGGAGAAAGAATATAAAATCAAAAATATAAATGAGTTTCATCTTGATGGCCAAGCACTCACTTGCAAAACAAGAATGGCTACAAAAGGTAATCTTCAGGTATGAAACTCACATGCTTTATATTTCCTTATTTCATATTTAGGAAATGTTTGTCATGTTCAAAAAGGGGGAGATTGTTGGATAAATTGGACATTATGATAAATCCCTTTGTTTCGATGATGACAAACATTTCATTCTTGTTGATCTAACGCGCTACTTGAGTGTTGCAGGAATAAGGTGGATGAAAAAGCTCTAGGGAATCTATATGCTTGAATGATTGTAAATGTCATGAAATGTAATAAATTGTAAACTTGTACAAATATATAATGTACAAGTACTTAGACTTCATGTGAATCAAGCGTTAGATCTTCCCTAGCTAAACACCACACTTAGTCATGTCATCCCCTTCAATAGTGTCACATATGCACACTCGTACACACACTTAGTGCCTTAATTGAAAGATTGAAACAGGGTCAATCTCGGTCGACAAACTCCTCGACCGAGACACTCTCGGTCGACAAACTTCTCGACTGAGAAAGACCCAAGTAGCCGTTAGACACAGCTGACAAGGTAGTTGGCAGTTGCAAATGAACGTTGATCCAGAGAGCCTCTCGGTCGACAAAACTTCGACCGAGTAGGTATCTCGGTCGACAATTTGTCGACCGAGATGGACTCTGACAGCAACTGCAGAATAAAGCAACTAGCCGTTACTAATGCACCTAACTTATACCTAACGGCTAGTTAAGCACTTAGAACCCCCTAGAAAGTGTCTAGAACGTCCTTAAGCACTTGTAGGTCATTCCTATAAATAGGACATGCCTTAGGACACCTAAAGATACCTAAGCTACACTTGTGCTATACTTGAGATTGAATACTCATTGGCAATCTGTTTTGAGCAATAGCGCAATTCCAACATTGGCTATTCATTCTCATTGCTCCATTTTCGTGTCCTATAGGCTAGCATCTCCTTTCCACAACACTTACACTTCTACACTCATTGGTTAGGAGATCAATACGCTTGATATAGGCAAATCAAGCCTTGTGCTTAAAAGGATAAGTTGTAATTTCTGTTTTCCTTCTTGTTCCTTTTATTCTTTGTATTCTCCTTGCTACTCCTAGGGTTGGAGGCTGCGGATTGGAGAAGGTTCTTCTCAGAGGAGAAGGTGGACTTCAAGCTACTTCAAGAAGGCTATCGCAACGGGAAGCTACTTCAAGAAGGCTATTGCAACGGGAAGCTACTTCAGGAGGAAGGCTGCTTCAAGGTTGGTGCAATTACTTCTAGGTGAAGGCTGCTTCAAGGTTGGTGCGATTACTTCTAGGTGAAGGCTGCTTGAAGGGTTTAGGGAGAGAATTGTAATTTTATGTAAAGTCCTTGCAAGGTAATAAAATTAAATTCTTTCCAAATCCCGGTTGGGTAAGCAACCGGGTAGTGGACTGACAACTTTAGTATTTACTAAAATTGGAACCACTCTAAATCCTTGTCCCCTTGTCCAATATTTTGTGGTTGGTTGTTTGAGTTCAATAATTGTTAAAATTGTTTTAAAACTCTATTCACCCCCCTCTAGTGTTTTTTCACCTCCATACCTGTGACATGTGTATAATTGACCACCATGTCAATACCGACGTCCATCTTCGGGGTGAATTCTCCTTCTTCCGTGTCTACAACCTGTTTGTTCAAATGCCCAACTTCTTCAACACCTTCTTGTTCTGCATCTACAACCGTGGTGACAATCACTGTATTGTTCGCATCCAGTTCGACATCTACAACCGTGGTGACAACCGTTGTAGTGTTAGCAGTAGGTTTAACCCCTCTAGTCTTCTCAGTCCTCGCCTGGGCTGGCTTGGATTTGGCTCTCCTCTTCCTACCCTTGGCTGGCTCTGGTACAATCAGAGGTGCCCGACAACAGCTAGTGGGTCTTTCTCCCAGACAGTTACCCTTCTTGTGTCCAAACACCTTGCAGATAGAGAAATGGTCTGGCATGGCCTCATATCTGAGTCTTACCTCCCATTCGTCTCCATTGGGGAGTTTCACCATCACTTCGGGCAGTGGTTCCTTTGCAGTAGAGATATCAACACAAAAGCGATCATAACCCTCCATCGTGCCATTTGATCTCCTATATATAGCACGAGGCTCACCCACGACATGAGCAATGATTGTGATGGCACGGGCCGTACAGTGCTTGCCCACATCAGGAAGGGAAACCCACACCGGGGCAGTGGTGAGGGAAGATCTTCTAGTGTCTGCCTGGGAGGTCGACTTTGTGACTAGGACCAATTGGTCATTGAAGAACCAAGGCCTTCCCAGTATGGCACTTTTCAAATCCATTTCATTAGCAAACCGAGTGAGATACATGCCTCTATCTAGGGTGAAGAGCTCGAGCTCGCCTATGGGTCACCAATTCCTGACCATCCAACCTCTCAGTTGTTGTGGGTTGCTATTCCTTCGAAGGACTTGGACAATGGCTGAAAATTTGTGATAATCCTCCATTTCCTCCATAATAGGATCATTGAATCTCGTCCATAGTCTTTAATCCCCCTCCTTATGGAATGTGATCTTTGGATCAGCTGCCAAAGATCTCCTTAGCCGTGGCGGCGGCTTGGCGATCGACTTCACCCAATCCTGTGCCAGTGATATTACATATTGAATAACAAACTTTAGCATGTACATGTACTACCACTAAACAAGAAGATCTTAAGTCAATAGGTCCACCTATACATCAGCTCACCATACAACTCACACTATCCTAGTTCTTTAAGTGCATAAGTCCACAACCTAAACAAAAGATTACATGTGGTACATGTCAGTACAATATTCAATAATATTGTATTAAGTATGCCTACGTGTCTTTTATATACCTCTCATTACTAAGCTTGGCAATAAGATAAAAATAATACTTGGTAGTAATATAAGAATATAACAAAGGCATATACTAAACAAGAATATTTATTAACAAAAGAGAACACATGTTTTACGCACATTTTCCATTATATATCCATGCATTGACCGATGAAGGTTATGATGCATTCTCTTGACTCTCAAGGAGCTCAATATTAAGGCCTTTATGATCTCCTACCAAAGAGTTAGATCATATGTACTATGTAACTGACTGACAAAGAGTTAAGTCACTTCCAAGAACTATACTACCAAAGAGTTTAACGCTTTCATAAAATGGAACAAATACATTATGTTTCACGTGTTCATAGCCAAGCTGCCATTGGATTGGAATGCTGATGATAGATCAAATACGGTCTTCTCCTCCTTGTTGGTACCTTTCACAGCCAACAGATTCCTATGTATGCGTGATGCTACCATTGCTCCGCTGTTCATCATGGTGCCATCGTGGTAGATCAACTCTGTCGAGGAATTAGAAGTGCCTTTCTCCCCCTCAACGATCTGCCTCTGCATGCATCTATGACTCCTCCTTGTAGGGCCAGGGGAGATGGCAATTGCTAGCTACTGCCATAATAGAGAATAATAGGGAGACACCTAGAAGCCTTCCTAATCTCATCCTCCTTATCCGGTACCTTTCGCGATAAACATTGCCTTCTCGTTTCTACAGCGCTAGCGTCATGCTCATGCGAGGCGAAGGAAGAGGGCGTTGATTGGCCAAAAACCGACACTGAACTGCTCGAATCTCAGTCCACTCAGGAAAGAAAGGAACCAACTGAAAACTGGCTGGCTCAGCGTGGGTAGAGGAGGAGTGAGCCACACCCATATAGGACACGTGGCAGAATCCCATAGGCCGATGAGGTAATTATCTTCAATAAATATTAGACTTTGTATAATTTAGAGAAAATAGCTTGCTTATCCGAAAATTACAAACAAGGTATCAAAATTCTCAAAAAAATGATTAGAACAAGATAGAACCATCATGTCAATGATTCAATTCTTAAATATTAGGGTTATCATGTAATATGTAAAATGGTCTTTTCATGTCTAATAAATAATAAATAAAGACCTAAAATTATGAGAATGCATTAGTATCTCTAAAATATGTTTTATAATTCATTTGACGTCGGATATGATGATATTTAAACATGGAATCATGTAATTTTATTAATGTGGCTAATTAGGGCTAATAACCCTAATTAATGTGCAATAATTACAAATATGCTGAAGAAACCCTGTGAATTAAAGAGTAATCCCATATCAGTAATTGGAAGATAATATGTAATTTAGATATCATGATTATACACATAATTCTTATTATATGATGATGATTTCTCTTAATGTGATATAAACCCTAATATGCTTAATGAATATGATCTAGGGTTAATACATGCACATAACAATATGGAAACTAATGGTCATATAATTGATCCTAATCTAGAAATACAATATCTGTAAAATCAATCCTAGATAACAAGAAGAGTAAGACAAGTAGTGATGGAAATATCTTAATGAGTTAAGTAAACCCTAAAATGGGCATACTAGGGTTGAATCGATGAGAATCTGATGACAGTACATGATCTTGTCTTCATTAGGGGTTGACAAACGTTGTAGTTGACAAGAGGATATAGATGATCTAGAAATTTTTGATGATTAGGATATCTTGATCATGGTACGCCATTACCTCTTACTTGGATTATTATACAATATGCTTGTGTTATATGTGTAGTAAAATACTTGGCATATGATATTGGATGAAATGATTGTTCTTGAATGATATGTTGCTTGATTTTCCATACTTATGGCAATGAACACATGAAACATAATGTATCTATTCCATTATATGAAAGCACTTAACACTTTGATAATATAGTGCTTGGAAGTGACTTAACTCTTTGGTAGTTGGTCACAGAATACATATGATCTAACTCTTTGGCAGGATGTGAGAACCCATTACACTAAATGAGATTACTCAAAACATAAAATACAATCGATCACTAATTAATCACATACCCAAAAATATGGGTAAATTAAAACCGATTTCAAAGTCAACACCCGCTCAGAAACATTTGCATAAGATCCCAACATCTTTCTTATATCCATACTATGCCAAGAATTTGGTACAAATTTTTTTATCACCTTAGCCACAACATTTATACACAGGAGAACAATATTTGTATATGCCACACAACAAATATTAACATGCTAACAAAATTCTGATTCGTTTGAAAGACCACATACAAACTTTTGCTGCCCGAACCTGAGAGTACACAGACGACTCTAGGACACACCAGACATCTAATCAACTTTCTAAAGATTCAACAATGTAGTTCCTCTTTACTTCCATGGTTCTGTTTTCGTCACTGCTGATTGCCTAAAAAAATGTGGCAAACTACAAGGGTGAGACCCATGTCCTAGAAAGAGATATAACATCGAACAATGCTAATTGATTACTACATTTTAAATAGTAGATGACTCAGCAGTTGGAGTATTTAATAATCAATTGAATAGATTGAATAGTTCAAGTATGCTAAATAGACTAAGCAATTAATCTTAGCAACAAGTATGATTATCAATGTATATATAGGTAACAAATTAATCCAGTTCTCTAGATAAATATCTACTCAAATTTCATCAAACTGCATCTAATAAAAATCATCATCATTAATCTGACTATCATCATATTTCTTTCTAATAGAACAAACAATCTAGTAGCATAAGCATCCCTAACATCATGAATATATCTAGTAACATAAAATGTCTATCAATATTGGCATCTCAAATAAAGGGAACAAATATATATCATAACATAATTAACTACATAATCATGATTAACAGTTTAATCATTCTAATTACATAGGCATGGCTAGTAATATTAAACATATCTAACAACATCATCTTAACCATCAATGTCAGTATATTTGACAACATAAGCATGTTTACAACATGAGCATAACTACAACATTAGAATATCTATTATCTCTTATTGTACTATACATGATTTCAGTGAAAAGAAAGCAAATAAGGGTTATCATCCAATATGAATTGTTGTGTATAACCCTAAAAAGATATGTTGCACGGCTTTCGTACATCTTTTATTATGCCATGGGGAATTTGAATTGTACCATCCAAAGTCCAACTGACCTATGAAGGGCTATTTAGTTCCGTACAATATCTAGGAGTGTCGATATCCTAAGATCTCTTCCCCTCAGTCAGTACGGGTAAAAAGGTAGTGACATATCAGTCAAAGATGCCACTACAGTGACATATAGTCAAGCTTCTTACCACTAGTCCACCCTTGGTATAGGTCATGGCACTAGAAACTAGGGTATACAAAACCCAATAATCAGAGGTACAACTATAGTTGTCCTCAATCACATCAAATGTATGAGGCATACCCATAGCCATCCTCCATAACCTGCATTGTGGATGACAAGGATATATCCTCAACTTGCCACCCCCACATACTCAACAATATGCGCTCTGAGTTTCCCTTAGGAATACTCGTTTCACCATCCAGCAAGTTCTGACATTGAAGATGGCTCTACGACACATGGCACTACATGATTAGAGTTGTACTTGATTAGTTATGCCAATTGGGTGAATTAAGGCTGCATCAAACAAGTGGACATACAAACCCTAATTCACTTCTAACAAGCATATACATATCACAACTTGTAAAGATATAAAATGTGTGAAACATAATTTCTCATCTCATCATCACATGGTACTATTCACTTGCCATTCATGACATTACACTAGTCATCATGCTATCACAAGATATAAATCCTTTTCATAATATCACAGGGTATCAGCCCTTATCAACACAATAGGATTACACCACATTCAAGGCTCAACCATGCCCAAAGGTCATTAAGAGCATCATACTATTCCCTACATGATCATCATTATCATTCCATGCCTTATAGAAAGGCTCAACAACATCACTTACATATAGTACACCAGATCAACACAATGTTGCATTAATGAGCTAGGAGATATTCATAAACCATCATAGAAGGGTTATGTTAGCAATAAGAATATTCCTTTATTACATCAACATGTAAGGAATCTAGATATGATTAACCCTCATCATATTCATAATGCACATGTTTAGCATAAGAATGTATCAACCATGGGGCTATGATAACCATCAATTAACACATTAACATTATGATCATATTAAGGAGGTTATTTCATGATCATGCCATCATATAAGAAGGTTAAACATGAATACTCATGTTTATCTATTTGCATTAGAGTTAGGTTCAACAAGATAAATTATATTAATGTTACTAATCAACACTCATACCCAAACCCTAACTCACGACATCCCCATTGGATCATGGATGCATACGGTGAAGCATCACCATCACATTCCATACTATTCTCAAGTATGAACCCACACATGAATCAAGGTGTAACCATCAGGTTATAGCATACTAGGGATTCAACAACAATAATAGAGTACTCCATGATTGTATTAGTCATTCAAGGACTATTCATACCGAATTACCATCATTTAGTTATATTAAAGCTAGGTATAACAAGCTATACCTCATTAGGGTTACCCATTATTTCATTATGGTAATTATAAATAATAATCATACAAGGGAAAGGGTAAGAATACATGTTTAAGGCATTGAACCATCAAATTCTCATCATTAGAATCATAACATTACACTATAGGTTTCACCCAAAACAATGGGAATATTGAGGCATCAATTTTTAACCATTAAATGTTGAAAAGGTAAAGCCATTAGTCATTTACATAAGTAAACATCTTGAAAAAACCACCTATGAAGTCATTTAGTTGTTCTCTAGATAGATTCACCATCTAACCCTAGACATCCCTTGATTAACAACATAAAAAGTTCCATTAAGTGTAGGGTAAAAGCCACAAGCGATTGTTTATTTTAAACAAGCCGTCAATAAATGAGCTTCTTAAGTTGATCTCATATAGGTAACCATTTAAATCACTTTATTAGGACCTACATATTACATTTGGGAATCATTCCAATTTATTGGATGAAGAAATATTAGATCTTAGCCATTAGGTCAAGTTCATATATTAAAACCATAAATTGGAGTATAGGTCTGACCATTTTATCAAATGACATAAGAAACCATTGGTTTAAGGCTTAATTGATGCTACATATTCATGATTAACTCACCATAGGTTGTGGAGACCTGATCCACCATCACTAGTGACCATTAAGTCACCATAGGTTGTTAGATCGGCACTATATTTATTAATCACCATCGAATATCAAGGTAATGTCACCATTGATTGATAACATCATTAGGGTGCTTAGTTGTTGATCATTAAGCTTATAATTAGGACAAAACATGACCTAAGAGGTGAACATCAGTTGACTCCCTTGGTCACCACCATCAGTTTTCATGAAGACAACACCATAGGGTTGTTGCAAACGTACCACCATTGGGTCATGGGTTTATAGAAGAAATCAACTTAAAACCCTAAAATTGACCATTGGTTGATAGGTGCTTAGCACCATAGGTTGTCAAACTAACCTGATCCAAGTCATATTATAACTTAGGAAGAACGTACACATGAATACAAGTTCATCTAGAACTGAAATCAGAACATAGAACATTATAAAAATTGAAATCCTAGTCAAGCATAGCTTTTTAGTCCATGGATCATCATTTTCATGCAAGAACATGAGCTAGCAAGCTTATGGTAAGTAATAAATGTGGATCAAGTTATAAAACTTGCCTCTAATTAGAAGATAAAGTCCCAAATAGAATAAAGAATGAGTAGGTAGGGTAGAAAATCCAAGTACAAGTTGTGAACTCGTCCATCTAGCACCTTTCTTCATCAAATGAGCAAACCCTAAGCATAAGGAGCAAGAAAGGTAGGGTTTTAGAGCTTTAGAGCAATTTCTACCATGAAATAGCAAGGTTTCAACCAGGAGGAAGTTCTAAGGAAGGAGAAGAGCTAGAGAAATGGAGAAGGAAGGAAGAAAACAACTTTCCTTGGCTGAAATCCCTAGAAGGTGACCTTGGAAACCCTAGGTTGGGCTAGATGGAGCTCTAGGAAACCTTATTCTTCAAAAAGAGGTTGTCTTCTACCTTAGAGAACTTAGTTCTACAACAAAATAGAGTGGAGTCATTGCTCCAGGTTATAGGAAAGATAAAGTAAGCAAAGTTTCATACTTGGGCAAGGAAGAGGTAAATATAGCCCATGGATAAGGATGGAAGAAAGCATGAGGTCCAAAAGTAGCTTCCCCATGTATCCATGGCCTTAAACTATGAAGGATATACAAGAAACCACACAAGAATATGACCCACCATCCATGGATACCTACGTTTCCCCCATTTTTTGAATTTCCAAGGAAAACAAAAAAATCATTAGTGGATAGCTCCTAAAGGTAGCTCATCCACAAAGGGGTAAACCCTAAAATACCCTTGGAGAAAACACCTTCAAAATAAGGTTTAACTAGGAGCCCCATGGCTCAACAAGCTAAACAATGATGAGAGAACATCCAAAGAACATAATGAAAGTGATAAATTGCAAAGAAAACCTCTCAATTGGGTAAATTGAAGAAAAGTCCAAAATGTGCATAAAATTGCAAGTGCAAATAGTGTCCAAATTGAACCAAACTTGAAACTTAATCTTGTCACATGATACCAAAACATATCACAAGTCTATATAAGGGTTCTAAGAATTAAATTATGGTAATTAAGCTTGTTCAATACTTTAAGCAAGGTCAGGGGTCTTTTATAGGAGATCATAAATGCCTTAATCTTGAGCTCGTTGAGAGTCAAGAGAATGCATCCAAACCTTCAACGATCAATGCATGGATATATAATGGAAAATGTGCTTAAGACATTTGTTTTTTTGTCAATAAAAATTCTTGTTCAGTATATGCCTTTTGTTATATTCTTCTGTTACTGCCAAGTATTAGTTTTATCTTATTGCCAAGCTTAGTAAGGAGAGGTATATAAAAGACATGTAGGCGTACTCAGTACAATATTCTTGAATATTGTGCTGATGTGCACCACATGTAATCTTTTGTTTAGGGTGTGGACTTATGCTCTTGAAGAATCAAGATAGTGTGAGTTGTATGGCGAGCTGATGTACAGGTGGGCATGTTGTCTTAAGATCCTGTTATTTAGTGGTAGTACATGTACATGTTAAAGTTTGCTATTCAATATGTATTATCAAATGTTGTAACAATCCATGTTGTAATTATATGTTGAATGGTGAACATGTGTTTTATGGTTTTATTATTGTTTATGTGCATGTGCTACTATTGTTTCCTTCTGACTTCCTCTATTTTTCTTCTTCTTATCCTAGTGTGTGTGTTTAAATTGGGATTCTTTCTTAAGTGAGGGCTTCAATTTGGATGTCACACATCACATTAAGTTTTAGAAATTCTGAGGAAGTCACAATTAGGTTCACTCATGAGCAATAGGGTTGATTAGGACCTTCAATTTGTTCAAAAATACATAAAAGGTATGGATACGATCACTAAATAGGTAGGGGAGCATCAAAGGTCCCATCTTTTTCATAATCATGCATTAAATGGACTCATCATGGTTAAAATTGCATATTTTAGAAAAATAATGAAGTAGGAAGAGGATTTAGGGTCTGCAAGTTGGTCCATGTTGTAGGTCCCGTTGAGCTGATCAAAATGACATATTGGATCACATGTTTGGGCTAAGGGTTCTGGGAGATATGCATTTGTGAAGATTTTTAATTGAAACCATATAAACATAAATCAAAAACTTTGGTCAGGGGGTGGGGGTGGGGGCGCATTACCCTATTATGCATCCTAAAATTGTGGTTGTTCAATACTGATCCAGCAGCTAGACTGCTTTTCATTCGGGTCCGTGTGGGGTGAGGGTGGGGAGTGCTGGGCTATGTGGTTTTCGGCAATCAGTTTCACACACCTTGTGTCTGGTAGCCCATGATGCCTAGTCGCCCCGCGTTGGTCACCAACCATGTAACATCCCAGGATTTGAGGCCTCGGATAACATGATCTTAAAACGAATGATTGGACTACCCATATCACCAAGGTACACCTCCTTTTCAGGGAGCCCATCTCTAAAGAAATCCATAGTTAAGCGTGCTCGACTTGGAGTAGTACTAGGATGGGTGACCAGTCGGGAAGTTGATCCTAGCTTGCGCGTCAGTGTGACAAAGTGCGCAGTTAAGGCTAGTGGTGGTTTGTGGGGCCACTCTTCATTCCTGAAACTCTACTAGAGCCTTGGGCAGTGGGCCCGGGCGTTACAAATGGTATCAGAGCCATAACCCCTCCAGTAGGTGGGGCCCACATGGGCATGGCATGCCAGTCTTGATCCGTGCGGTCTAAGCATGTAGGAAAGGCCTGTCCATGGTTGACGTAGCCACCCTTGTGCTGGTATTCCGTGATCGGGAGCTGGGTGTCCATGGGCCATTGTGGGTCTGCACTGAAATGGGGTCAGATTATGAGGCCATATAATTGAGCCTTGACGAGGACGTCAAAAGTCTAAGTGGGGGAGATTGTAACATCGCAGGATTTGAGGCCTCAGATAACATGATCTTAAAACGAATGATTGGACTACCCATATCACCAAGGTGCACCTCCTTTTCAGGGAGCCCATCTCTAAAGAACTCCATAGTTAAGTGTGCTCGACTTGGAGTAGTACTAGGATGGGTGACCAGTCGGGAAGTTGATCCTGGCTTGCGCGTCAGTGTGATATAGTGCGCAGTTAAGGCTAGTGGTGGTTTGTGGGGCAAGTCGTCATTCTTGAAACTCTACTAGAGCCTTGGGCAGTGGGCCCGGGCGTTACAAACCATGATCCTGCGGTCGGAGACCCCTACCTACCGAGGCCCTTAGCGTTACGAGTGGTGCATTTTGGTTCTCACCTATGGTAGCACAATGCATTGTGGAGGTTGGCAGAGCATGTATGAGATTGTCTAGGAAGGTGTAGTGGCCTGAAAGATTGCCATCCAGACCCACTGAGGTCAGGCCAATGTCTTGTGTGGCTTACTTTGGTGTGAGGAAACCTGGAGTTGCGTCCCTAGGGAGAGTGAGATGACTGGCGCCATCAAAATAACAAGGAGGTGGGGGAGCAAAGAAGGGGGCTCTGAGGCATGCAGAGAACAACAAACAAGGGGAAAAGAGAGGGGAAGTGATGGGAATGAGAGGTTGAAGGGTTTTTTCTAGTCAAAAGTTACGAATTCGGTGAAGACGTCGTGGATTGGATGTTGTAAAGCACTTTTATAGGAGCAGACATCCTGTACAGACTAAGGTTGAAGATGGCTTTACAGCCATCAGATCTCCGATGTACGACCAAGAGTAGATGCATCATTAGGTTTTCTTCTAACACGAATGGCGGCTACTGGGCCTCACACTCTAGATTGGGTCCATTAAGCTCATTTGCAAAATAACACTTTTAAAACAAGGATAGTTGGATCCAAACTTCATAAATTCATAACTTGGGCTACAAATATCTGATTGAGGCGACCGTTGGATTCACAATTGAATCCTCTACAACACGATATACATTTTAGAGAAGGATGTTCATATTAATCAGGTTCAATTTCATTTGCAAAGATTTGAATAATTAAAGAATGAAACTTAGATGAAAAGCATAAATCAAAGGTACACATTGCAAAATTAGTCATTGTAGTGGCCATAATGGAATATTACAACTCTGTGATTATGAAATTAACATCAAATTGAGTAATAAACCACATGATGAGAGAGAAATAGTTCAAGATAGGAGAGAGAAAAGTCTAGTTGTCATAATACACCTGATGGGGTCTCTAAGATGACCAAGAATGAAGTGTAAAAGTATACATTTTGTTCTTGAACTTCCCCACAATTTATATGAGGAAAATGGGGGTTGAAATCCTGAAAACTACTCCTGGAAATGACTGGGGAGACTTGTTCTATGATGTCGATTGGCCAACTAGAAGTCTAGTCATTTGATTGACTTGAATGTATGCTTTGGCCCAAAGGTAGGCTTGACTGTAAGAATGACCCTTCTCAATTTGGAGTCAGACTAATTCTTTTGGTGCGTCATTTGACTGTGATGTCAAATGATTGATTGGGTTGTAATGCATGTTTGACTATAATAATGAGCCTTTTTTATTTGGAGTTTGTTTGAGTCTTGTTGGCTAGTTGATTGACTAGAAGGACAATCGATCAATTGGTATGTAATAATCATATTTTTTGATTCCATCTTTGATTGAGTCTTGTTAGTGAGTCAGTCTACTTGAATGCCAGACAATTGATTGGAGTATCTGGAATTGACCAACTCTTACATGTGAGTTGATTGACTTGGATGTCAGTCGATTGGCTGGAAAGTATGGGAGGATAAATGTGTAATTGAAGCCTCTGCTTATTGATCTTTTTTGGGATTTGATGTGGTTGCGCCATATTCCTTGAAATTCCAAGTAAATCTAGTAAAAACAACAATTCATGAGAGAAAAGCTAAACAAAGACAATAGAATCTAAAACTAGGGATAATTAAAAAAATGCTCCTAAATAATGGTTTATAATATGCAAGTAAAATCTATGAATATACATTTATCAAATATCCCAAAGTTGAACATTGCTCATTCTCAAGAAACATTCAATCATAAACATTATGAAATAGTACTCTCATCATCTCCTTCTAACTTGCATAATACTTCTTGAATCCTTATCACCTTTCATGTCCAAGTGGCCATGATTTTCTCAAAACACGGTACACAGTTTTCTAATTCAATACTTGAAATTCCTCATGACTTATTTTCATTTCAAGACTCACATAAAATAGACTTCTTATCCCTTCTGCCTTTGGTACTCCCAAAAATTCTCACAAGTTCTGCACAAGAAATGGGTTTATTTAATGGTTTGGAATTATGTTGATACCCATGGGCAGAAAAGTCGAGTGAATGGAGATATAGAATAAGGTGATCTCTCCTCTATTTGACCTGGGATCTTTTTATTTCCTTTTTTGTAATTATATTGATTGTATTTTTTGTGTTCTTTGACATCTTTTCTTGGTAGTATGCCCCTATTAAAATTACAAGTGTTATACAAGAAGCGGTAAAGGGTGTGCTACCTCAAACATGGAGTTTGGCACATTTTTTGGCTTTTGATTTTATTGGCGGATGGAGCGGTAAGAAGGTGGTGGAATAAATGTAGAAGAGTTTGAACTTGTACAACTTGTATATTGGATTTTAGCACATCAGGAGTATAGCGACATCAGTTCAATTATCTCTATAACATGCTTCAAATAGGAAATTTTACAAGCTATTTCCAAATGTTTAAGTACAGACACATTGTGTTTGATTCATGTGCATCCATTATGGCTTGCCACTTTCTCTGAGGGATAGTGATATTATAGGTCAAGGGGACCACATGATTTCTGGAAAGGACACTTTATGAAGTGTTGTAGGAAAATTCACTTATTCAGCGGGTTTATTGATTAACATGCATAATTAGCCAACTAGACAAAGGCCAAATAGTAAAAAGAAATGATTAAAAAAAAATAAAAATATATTGCATAATGAAAATTACTAAAAAGGGAAGAAAGAGTGGGTGTAATGGATACATACCACCCACCTCCACTATGAACTTAATTTTTTTTCTCATCCTGAGCAAAAAAATCCAAGATAGAGGGAAGAATTTTGATAAGATCACTAGACAACCCTGCTAACTCAAAGAATGTCTAGCTAAATGGAGTTTTGATGAGGGCTGGATCCTTGAACAAATTCACTAGAGAGATTATCCCTAGATTTTAACCTTTTAATGGTTATCAACTCACTTGCAAACAAGCTAGCTGATTTCAGTATAGAAAGGCATTGATCCCATGGGACAATGTTTTTAGGAGTTTAGATTCAAATCAATTTTTATGAATAATATTTAAGATTTATTTTGTAGGAGAGTGATCAAGATAAAGTAGAATTAAAAATGCATATATAAACCTAGTTAATTTGAGTTTTAATTCAAAATTTTAAAGATATTGGGGGTCCAAGAATTATCAACATAAAATATGTTCTTACTTTTGCTGATTCAACTCCCTTAGTTTTATGATTAAATTAGGACAATGTGAGATTTATACCCTGTACCCATATCTGAGTAGAGAAACTACTCAAACATAATAGAGGCAAATACAAAATTAAGGATAGGAATAGAAAGAATCATGTTGCCAAGATGCAAAAATGAAGTAATCTCTATGAGGACAACATAAGATCCTTTTCTTCCTTCCTTGCTCCATGCCACCGAGGGGGTCACTAAGACGACCAAGAATGAAGTGTAAAAATTACCTTTTGTTCTTTGATTCCACTCCTTTTATAGGAGGGAAATGGAGACTAAAACCCTAAAAATTTCTCCTAGAAGTGGCTGGGGAGACTTGATGTGATGACCATCGCCACAATAAACGAGATTACTCAAATCAAATTCATAGAATTATCACTAACCACAAAATTACAACAAAATAGGGTAAATTAAAACCAATTGCAATTTAATATCTCAAGCAGAAGTATTTTGTAAACAATCTTCAACATAGGCCACATGTATCTCACATATACCAGAATATGTTACATATTAAGTTCAAAGGCTATCAAGCCATATCTGATACATATTGCAACCTGTTCATATGTACAATCCCTTTCTACACATTCAAGGCATAAAACCAAAATCTTCACGTCGATAAACAAAACTAAGAAATCTCTCCCCAAGACCTGAGAGTACATGGACAACACATAAGACTCTGTAAAGACACTACACTAGTAGCATGTCCAACCTTTATACAACTACTGTTCTCCTCACTGTTCAACTCCTACACCACAACCTCAACCTCCTCATCCACGACCACCTAAAAAGTTGTTGAACCCATAGAGTGAGACCAAACATCTCAGCAAGAGTTATAGCTCTTCACCAATGTCTATTATAAGCATAGTAATATAAAGAGCAGTAAATAAAAAAAGTCATACTATTTGAGCGATTTAAGAAAATTCAACTAAGTAGTAAAACATTCTATGTTTTTTAAAGAATATGAAGATCTTGTATAACAATTGACTTCTTCTACCACATTATAATTCAAGTAATAAATATAAATATAAGGAATGGGGTCATCCTATGTGATTCGTATTTGACCCTAAACAAATATATTACATGGCTGTATTATCACTTTTATTATTATGCCCTGAAGATTTGAGGCGTACCAATCAAATCCAACCGACCACTGCTAAGTTGAAATCAGTACTATACAAGATCAATGGAAGAGCCAGACTCCATGATTATCACCAACACTACCTGGTTAGTTCAAGTCTGCAATGCAGTGACACATAGTCATATTGCTAATAGACAAAAACTTGTAGTCATAGCTACAGTCTTGTAGAGACAACAACTCATAGTCCAGCTATGGTCCTATAAACAACTAGTCTGCCTTGGTACATGACACAACACTAGAGAACTGGATCACGCATGGCCGTTCTTTAATAACAATATACCACCATTTCAACATTTTAAAGATACAAGGAAGAATATCACTTGTGCCTCGTATATTCAATAATATTGCTCTAAGTTTCCCGTAGGAGTTACTCGCTTCACCATCTAGTTAGATACTGACACTGTAGATGTATCTATGGTACATGGATTCTACATGATTAAGGTTTTACTTGATTAAACATGCTAATTAGGTATCTTTTAATGGATCAACCAAGTTACAACATATTAACCCTAAACAAATCCTACAAAATTAAAGTAGGATGCAATTTTCAGGAGATATAAAACGTATTATGTGAGAACTTGTCTCATCATCACCTGACACTTGTAATACTGCCATTCTCAATGTCATTATTAATAGTTCTCCACTTATGGGATTTCAATCCCTCAATTATGCACAAGGCATTTGCTAGGTCGTTAGACCAAATCATGTGTTCATGCAACATTCAATATCAAAAAAGCTTCAACATTACTTCATAATCACCAATATGTATTCTAAAGGCTCAACATAACATTCAATTAGCTATGCCATTTGTTTCACCTGCAAGGTAGTGTTACTCAAGTAGAATAGAGAAATAATATTTAAGTAGAGTGAACAAATTTATCATATTATCATCATATTAGGGTTAGAGTCTATATGTACCCATATAGGATTTCCTAGAACCATATCACCTCTAAACCCTAATTACATCACTTACCATATAGTTGGCAGTTAGTCATTCATAATCACATCACTTTTAAATAAACCATAAATCTAGGTATTGACAATGTTCACACTTAAATGTATATATCCTAACTACCTTCAACACTTGAGTGTCGATCACCCTTGACACATGAGTGTCGACCTGTCAGCAATGAGGTGTCATTACATAACTAGGTGTGGAGTGTCACGACCTGATCTATGGGATGTCATGACCGAGACACAACACATGTTTCTCGACCATCCCCAGGATTGTCCGAGACACAACACATGTTTCTCGACCATCCCCAGGATTGTGGTCAACCAACCACCCTATCTCGGCCAGCTAGACATTTGACCCTAACACAGCCTCACAAAACGTTCTGCTTTGCACCAACTTATAGTGTCTTCATCTCCCCTTAACAACACAATGCCACAGTCGCTCATCATCACCACATCACGACCGCTACTGAAGGCCCATGCAACACATTGTCACGAGAAAGCATACAACCTATCCTTAATAATCAAGTATATCAGCATAACACAAATGTCTCAACCACGATAGAGAAACATCACGATCACCAACGTCTCGACCGCTGCAACGTAGGGTGTTTACCAAAAACTAAAAGATGTTACAATGATAGACAACCTATCCTTTGCTTGTTGCACTCAAGACTTAGCTAGACAATACATCCCAACCATCCTGTTTAGCCATCTAACCATAATGTCTGCCAACAACCAAGAGAAATGAGCAGCAACATTGCATTACAATCAGGTTGATAAGTGTAAATTATCCTAGGGATAAGAGAGTGCTATGACCACCTACACTGACTCCATGACAAAACTGATCCAGTTTAGAACATGCATTCAACCAATAAAACCCAGCGTCATAGGGTTAATATCAAGATATTTTCAAGTGTTAAACAAACCTTAACCATGATGATGGAAGATCATCAATAGAGAGTTCTTAGAAGGAGATAACTGATATCTTTATGAATATATAACAGATCAAAACCTCCTACTATTTCAATTATAACAAACCATATGTAAGATAATTTTAGATCAGACTTAAGATGCACATAATAGAGGTAGAAAGTCTCATAAAACCCACCTGATTTGGATAGAAACAAACTCCCAAGATCTCAAGATCTGAAACCTTTAACTAAGCTTCAAAACCTCATCTAAGGGATCACCTCCAAGAAGGCGAAAACCATGGGCACATGGGAGTTCAAGAATGGAGGAAATTAGACCTAAGCCCGACCCAAAAGAGAAAGGAGAAGAGATAGAATCACCCCTTTGAAACAACCACCATGGATGGTCCACACCCGATGACCAAGAAGAAGGAAGAAGATGAAGGTATTAGGAGAGAGGAAACATGATTAAAAGTCAGATCTCTTACCAAGAGAATAAACCTCCACAAAACCACCACCAAGGTGTTGATCTATCACAAGATCTCCAAGAAAGGAATATGGATCATCCACCCAAGATCCAAGTTCCAATCTTCCTTGTTCTTCAAGCTCCAAGGCAATCTCAAGGTAGAAGAAAGAGTTGTGAGACGAACAAGATCGCTTGCTTGTGAAGAGGATGGGTTATATACCCAAAGAGGAGAGAAGTAGAGATGTTTGAGGTGTCAAAATATTAGATCATCTTAAGGACACATGCCCTTCAAGGAGATAAAGTTTCCTCCACTCACATACAAATGTCCATGGTCATGTTTATCCAGCAATGTTGTATCCTACTAGGCCAGTTGTCCTTTTGTCTTGGTCGAGACATCACCATCTTGTTGTCTCAGTCGATACATCACCATCTTCTTGTCTCGGTCAAGACACTTCATGGTGACGACCCTAGTTCTCATGTGTTCATGGTCGAGACAATAAAAGACAAGGTGTCTCGACCCATCTCTTACAAGGTTGTATCGATTGTGACGATGTATCCCAAGAATGTATCTCGGTCGTGACCCTCACCACAAATGGTGTAGTGGTCACAACCCTCAACCTTAACTTAGTCACCATGTCAACTAAGAAACCCTAGAAACCCTAAATACCACATGATGATGTCACACCATCATCCATAACTCAAACAAGGTGCCCCATTGCATTATCTTCTCTCTCCTGATGCCAAAGCATAAGAGGCACTCTCTTCATGTGAAAATTTACGAAGTAACCTTCACTTTTGGTAATTTGCAAGATGGTCCAAAACATATATAATATAGAAAAAATAGCTCGTCCATTATTCAAATTGGGCCAAAATGAAAATGTAAGGTTATTATATATTATCAAAGCATCTCGTAATAATAAATTAATGTTTTAAGGATATTATTACAAAAGAAATTACAATTTGAGCACAAAGCTAGGTTAGGGGACTTACACTTGGTCGGCAACACTGGTCGATTGACTAGAGGCCCAGCTAATCAATTGGCTTAAATGTATGCTTCGATGCAAAGATAGTTTTGAACATAATAATGGGCCTTCTAGATTAGGATTTTGACAAATTCTTATTGTGAGTTGATCTATTATGGTGTCAGTTGATTGGTTGCATGTAATGCTTCAGATTGAAGATAGGTTTGACTGTAACAATAATGCTTCTTAATTCATAGTGTGATTGATTCTTGTTGATGACTCATTCATTTGGAAGGACATTCGATTGGTTGGTCTTTAATAATGAACTTTCTCGGTTAAATCTTTGATTGAGCCCTATTAGCGAGTCGATCAACTAGAATGACAATTGAACAATTGGACTTTCTTCACTTCACCAACTCTTGCATGTGAGTCGAGCAACTGGGATGTAAGTCGAATGACTGGAAAGTCTAGGAGGCTGAATGTGCAATTAAAGACTCTAATTTGTGGGTCTTTTTTGGGCTTTGGAGTGACTGGGCCATATTCCTATAAAAATTCAAGCGAATCTAGTAAACGCTCTAGTTAAGTACAAAAAAGCTAAACAAAGAAAATTTGAATCTAAAACTAGGGAATAATCAACAAAATGCTCCTAGGTAATGGTCTAATATATGCAAATAAAATAGATAAATATGCATTTATCACATTTACACCCAAAAATTCATGCCATACTTCCTTAGAGTAGGCTTCTTCATGCTTTAGTCGTGGTGCCATACAGTCAAGATCCTTCATCTACATTTTCCTATGGAGTTTCCCCATGTCCTCTTTTTCTTGTGTTGTTGAGAATGATTCCTGTCATGTTTTCTCACATAGAATCTTCTTTTCTTCTTCTCTCCTATCCGCAATCCTTAATTTCCTATTTAGTGTTGTATTCTTTCATCTTGTAGGATGAAACGATCTCACACTTTGTGTTTCCTCGATTGAACATATCCTTAGATATGGAAATTTTCCACCTCTTTCTTGGAGAAGTTTTAGAACAAGGTCCCCACTTCCAAGCCTGATGTGGTTCATCATCCTTTTCCTTATAGTCTTTATCAATGTGGACAATAATCCCACAAGTATAACAATATGTCGACAGACACTCATACTTGATTTCTACATGACCAATGTTTCTCCTTTATCAATGATTCTCTATAGTTTCTTAACATGTTTTATAATGTAGATTCTCATGTGTTCCTAGTAGAAACTATCCTAACCAAGGTTGGATTGGTCAACAAACAACACTATTCCTATCTTTCTAGTCATTCAGGTTAACACTTCATTGGAATGGTATCCCTTGGAAGAATGTAGAAGCATACCAACAATGGAAGTGTGTCATAGAGACTATGATGGGGATGTATTTTACATGCATTCTTTCATTACTAAAAGCCAGTTATCAAAATTCCAATGGCCATCCTTTTGTACTTTCTTTGTCTCTACGATGCAAGCACTGGATAATGAAGTGATATGATGTGACATGTAAAAAAATCTTCCTTATTGAACGCCCCCACACTAATCATCATTCATTTCATTGCCTAAAAAATTAATGATCTCTTAATTAGAATCTTGTCCAACAACACAATATCCGAGTACTTCCCCACCGTCTGATCTCCATCTTCCTCAAACCAATATCATCCTTTTTGTCTTTGTCATAAAATGTTATCTTAACATAGTTCTTGCTCAACTCTTCCACCACTGGGGGAGGAGGGGACCTATAAAACACAAAGTGTTTACCACAATGTCCCATGGTGCAGGCTTCAATGATGACTATCTCTTATTGTGAGTCACCACCAAAATCCTAGAAAAAGATGTCATCATAGGAGATTTGTTTTCTATACTTTGGATGTTTTAACACCTTGCCTATTTCTAGTCTGCTTAACCTGATGTTACTTTGGATTTTGTATTCTTGCTACTAGATTAGTTATAATATAAGTTATGTTTCTACAAAAAATAAGTATGTTGACATGTGGATCTTATTTTACAACTATTGTCAAATATTTTAAAGTTAAGCATCCAAACATATTTGAAGGTAGGCAAAATACTTGTAATTGAGAGTTTAATCCATCTAGTATTATATTCTCCAAGAAAAGGAAACATGTCTCGGATGGGGGTTTGTCTATTCGTCTATGTACTTGTAATACAACCACATGTAGAAAACCTAATATTTTTTTGTTGATACATACACATGACCCCAAGTCAATTGATGTGGCTAGATGTACCCTAGGCACACACTTAAGTGTTTTGATATTTATAAAACCCAGTTTGGACAAACTATTATAGTATTCTTCTAGCACATAGACTCAAGAGTAGTATATGAGTAGAAATTTAGGGTCAAATCCAAGGGAGAGAGGGGACACTAGATCTATGTCTTAAACTAGGTTTCTAAAGTGGAGACTAGGGTTTGATCTTGATTTTTGGAGTTACAGTAATGGGGAACAAGAAATTAAAAAGGTGTCAAGAAGCAAACCTATTATAACCTTAGAAATTAAGGCTAATTGACTAAGAAAATGAGAAGAACATTATACTAAGGCACACAAGGTAAAAGAATAAACCAACCACTATACTAGTAAATCAATTATAATTAAGAAACTAGAGAGAAACTAGATAAGTAGGACAAGGCAAACCGTAAACTAGAAATTTTTGTAAGAAAGGAAATTAAAGGACTATACTAGCAAGTAACTACCACAAACTAGCACAAGAGACTAAAGACTATAACTAACTACCCTAACATGGTTGAACTAGAATGAAGAATGGAAGTGACTAATTATGTAGGTAAATAGGCTAACTAAACTAGAACTAGCTAATAAAGACAAGCAATTAGCATTTTATATAGTTATTGGAAAGTGTGGGCATTTGGGGTGATGTGACAATAAACTAGGATGGGGGTTCATAACATGCAAGCATTAAGTAATTAATTTAGACTATAAAACCAAATAAACAAGTTAAGTGTTCCCTAAATTACTAGTAGGTTAGGGATGGAATGGGGTGTGAATAGCAGAGCTAGTGCCTATCACTCACTATCCAACCTTGTGAGGCTCATTTGACTAGGGTTTAGGTGGAAATAAACTATGATCTAACATGTCTAGGTAATCTAGAAAGGGATAACTTAGGGAACGTGGGGTCCAAGGTAGTAATGGAGGGTAGAGATGTAGGTGTTGCACCTCAATTAACCTACCATCTAGCCTTTAAGTAGATCCAATCCGTTTGTGCTAAATTCATCCATGTAGCTAATTATATCTCTCACCTAGGTGTAGGAGAATGGTTAGATATGTACGAAGAGGGGTGGTAAGCTAGGGATCCTCTAGTTGGACCCAGGATCAAAATCCCAATTTAGCTACATATCACCCATTTTCTCTAGTGCCTGTGTGTTTTTAAGAATAAATCATATAGTAATTCATGGTAAATAAGACAATAGTAGAATGTAACCATTGAAAAATGAAATCATAACATTGTACAAGTTATTTTCCCTCAACATCATATCAAAGTCACATATTATAGATAAAAAACCCACCTAAGTGTCTCATCTACCCATAGTATAAGACATGGGGAAAGAGGAAGGGTTGAAGAGAGAAAGCCATGGATCTTGATGATGACTCTTCCTTCTTCACCTTTTGTTGTAGATTGATAAGCGCTTCCCTCCTTGATGGATGAAAAGAATGACAATGTGGATGGAAATGATCAAAACCCTAGACAGTATGGTTCTGAAGTGTGGGAATGTGGAAGGTAGGTGGAAATAAGTGGGTGGCGCAATGAATGATAGGGAGTGCTAACAGGAACCAACCTTTTTCTCCTAGATTCCAACAATTCTGATATAGTGACTTGGGAATCATAGGGTTATGTCAGGGCATTTGAGTAGAAAGATAGATGATAAGAACTAGGGTTTGGGTGGCAAAACGAATGTTCTTGGAAGAATGGACATGGTGGGAGGGATGTTGAATGATCGTGCTAAGGGAAAATGGCTCTGGTCAGAGTGAAAAAACATCAAGTTGATGCTCAATTTCTAGGGGTTGGTAGCATGACCATGCTAGACAACACGATCGTAGTGGTTGTGAGGAAGAATGTTAGTGTGGGGAAGAACAACAATGGTGGGTGGGTTGGAGGGATCACTTTCCTTAGAACATGCATCTTGGATGCTTGGCAACACAATCGTTTTGGATGGAACGGGTGCATTGTTATCTTCTTGGCATGGTTGTTTTGGCTAGAATAGTCATGCTACTTGAGTTATTTGGAGTGAATTCCTTGCTGATTTCCACTGTGAATTTGTTCTTTGTGGAATGATCATTTTTTTGCACCATGACTGTGTTGTGGGATTTTCTTTTCTCTTTGATCTTCAATTTTATTAGTTTTGATGCTCTTTTCTTAATCTTTACCCTTGGATACTTGGGGTAAATCAAGGTGGTTCCTTGGATCACTTTGGGTTCCTCCAAGGGTGAAGGAACCATATAATTCTCCTCCTTATATCCTTTCCATCCAAAGCATGACCAAACCACCTACAAAACACAAAAATAATATCCATAAGTGCATTTGACTATAAAACTATTAATTGGGGGAATAACATGCATTATAACATTTCTGGATATGATAAATGAGAAAAATAGAACAAGATCATACCATAAATTTCGGTGCATCACCAACCCAAAATTAAATCATATTTTTCCTCAAGCATGCTATAGCTTAATCTCAATTTTAGTTCATTCAAGAAAGTAATGGAAAAATGTAATCATCATGATGGTCATTATCTACATTGAGTTAAAATATGCAATTAGGCATGAAATCCATACTATTTATTCATTTTTTTCATGTTTTGATGTGATTTGACAATAGAGTACAAGATCTTCAAATATGTGACACTAATCACATATGTAAGTCATGTATTATCACATTTCTCCAAATTAACTCTATCATGCATATAATACATCAAAATGGTTGGAGTTTCTATTTCACTTACTAGGACTCATTCATACACTTCATTTCACCTTGCATGACCCACTTTGCTTGTGTAGGGATACACATTCTGAGGTTGATATTCCCTAGCCCTAATGGGCTTTAAAAGAGAAGAACGAGTTACAGAAGGAGATTTTGGGGCATAATTACACAGGATAACCCATCTTTTTTGTTTTCTTGTCATGGGTTGCTATTACATAGAGTCATATCTTATTTCTTTTTTTCTTTTTCTTGTCCCCATATGTAAGGATGTCATATTGTTGTTTGAAAATGTGAGTAGGTATAGTTATGCCATCGCAAACTTTTGGAGGACGACCAAATCTAATATGTGCACTTTGGCATCCTTTCATGAGGTACAATTAAGAAAGTAAAGAAATAATTTTTGGGTCAAGAGGGGTAATGGGTGATGGAAGTCCATATATTATGTTATTTACGGAATCTGATCCAAACAACATTTACCAAAATAGACAACTGTGCACAAAATGAGCAATTATGGTACATAACACTCTTTCCATATGGAATGAGTAACCCCAAACATTCAAGTCTTGCAAGAATCACACTTTAATTAGAACATTTCATTTCATTCTAGATGGGTGGAAAACTTAAAAACTCTCATCATAAAACTCATTTTGCCAAAATTCATCATAAATGGGTAGCATTCTCCAAGTTTTATCCAATCACACTCCAATAAGTAGATATTAGGTCAAAACACATTGTTTGGCAAATAGATTCAAGTTTTAGGGAAGATTCTCCAAAATGGTGCCACATTTTCCTAAAATCAGATCGTAACCTACACTAAAAAGCATTGAATAGCCAGACACAAAATCCTAGCTACAAACAGATAACAAATTGCAAAAATCTACATGCAATGCAAATGAAATGGGTGGCAATGCACAAAAGAGTTTTTTTTGAAAAATTACACAAAATGCTAGAAAGAAAACTAAATTACATGTATGTATGCAAAAAAAATCCTATTCTATATAGCAGGTGTCAAAAAACAACCATCATCAAACGAAGAAACTAGTAATACAAATGAAACAAGCATCACCAAAATGAGACTGACATAGAAGGTGCATGCCTCCCTACCACACCAAGCTTTTAAATCATGTTGTCCTCAATATTAAAAAAAACCATAGGGATGGTAGGGTGTTGTCCCTATGGCGGTGGATCTTGTAGTGGTATTTTGTGTGGTGGAGGATGCTGGCAGTAGTTGTTCTAATAGTTCTCTTGTGGTGGCAAGTGTGTCTCCTGGTATTCATATAGAGATTTCCATAAATTTTCCCCTCACTGGGGGTTTCTTTGTGTCATGTCATGCTTATAGAGAAAAATGTGGTTAAACTAGTGGTGCATCTATTGGTTCAACCACATATGTTGTTGTGTCTGTTGGAATCCCTACAATTGTTCTTGAATAGTAGACATGTCGTAGGCATTTGTTGGAGGAGGATGCACATCATCATCTTCTTATTTTTCTCTACTACGTACGACAAGGTTTCTATAGAGTTTGTAGCTACTCTTGAATAATTGTCTCCCTTCTCCTCATCTAGGTCCACTGTTGGTGCTACATAGCCTTCTTGGGGGTGTTCTCTCTCCCAAATGGCAAATTTCCACATGAAGTCTTTTATTGGCCCTATATCAATAAGATGAACATTGGCATGACATGAAAACACTATTGTGATGTCAGGCTACCCATGTTTTATATTTTAGATGATATTTTAATTGCACAAGGAAATCATTTGGAACCATGAAAGATAGTTCAAACCTGCATAATTGGACCCTTTAGTCTTTATGAGCCCTTCTAAATCATATTGGGCCAATGCAATTGTGGCACATATGAATCCAATTATAGATGTTTCTCTAGGAGGGAATTGTCTTCAGATAGTCAATCATCATTTCCCCTAGATTGAATTCAAATGTTGTAGTAATAATGTTGTTATGGTGAGAAGTTGTAAATACATGTGTATAATCAACAACTGTGAACCCAATGGCATCCTCACTTTGATATTTGACCTTCTCCAACATACCAAAGAACTCATGGGTGTAGGTTTCTTGGACCTTAGTCAACACTTAATACAAACCCATTGGATCTAGAAATTGCAAAAAATTATAACAAATCCCCAAGACTTTCATGGTAGACATAAAAGCATATCTTATTGGAATCACTCTTGTAGTGCACTCGAGTTATAGGGGGGCTCATAAAGATGTTATTCCATGATCTCCTACAAAATGTGGCTCCTTCTAGTTACTTTCCAAACACTTTCATCATGTTCATCTCCAATTTGAAGATCATGTCCATCGATTTTTATTCTACCCCTTTACTCTTTGTACCCTATCCCCCTACTTCTTTGTTGTCATGTGTCCCCAAACTTGTGTCCAAGTTAAACGGAAAAATCTCAATAAGCTTGTCATGTTCCTCCTCATAATTCAATGACATTGACCTTGTTTGTTGTTGAGTAGCATGTGGCTACGTTGAGGAAGTTGAGTGTCTCGCTAGAGTGGGTCATGGTGGAGGGTGTTAAGATGATGGAGTTGTTGCTTTATTGCGTCTCATTTTCCTTTGAATATTCAATTTGGATTGAGTCAATTATGCAATCCGTCTCAGGATCTAAAGGGGCATCTTTCTCTCCATAATGGTTGTAGGTAGGATTCATGGTATGGAGTCTAGAAGAGTAACAAAGACATGATCCCCTCATAGATGTGGAACATGGAAGAGAATTGGAAATGGTATTATATGAGCAGTGGGGCTCTTAGACGGTGGAATGAATTTGGAGGCTCTCTTGTTGCACACTTTGGTGCTAGTGATGTCTTGGACACCACCATGTATCCCCTTCTTCACCTTCTTAGAGATCCCTTCATTCTTAACAGATTTGGGTGGATAGACGAAGGAAACTACGCCTCAGTAAATTTCTAGTATAGAGGAGAAATGGGGCTGGAAATTGAGTGGAGTGGAGAGATGGAGGTGTAGGAAGACACTCTTGAGGTCAACAAACCTTTGATGAACTATGGGGATGAATATCTGAATGATTGGAGGCACTTGGGAGTTTCCCTAGGTCACCACTCTAGCAGAATAGGCGTTATGGAGGTTTGAGAACAGGGGGTCATGGTTAGTCCCCCGAATTTCATAAATTAAGCCACGTGGGGCCCATCTAGCACATTTGTGCTAGAGAGATGGCAATAAGGTCATTTTTTGCCAGCATCAGTGGTTGGCACAAAATTCTTGAACTCCCCTATGATTTTAATAATGACGATATGCACGTTCTCTATTGGCAGAACGATTTTGGCCACTTTTGCTGCAATTTTCTCGAAGTACTCAGATTTCTTCTCAAATATTATATCTGATTCAAATATTTAACCATATTAGATGTTATCTTTTTTATTGCCAATGATTTGAGCATTATCTCTCAATACCTAAATTATTTCTCCTACAACATCTCAAAACTAGACAAAAACTATCCAACACAAGTGTGTGTCTGTGTTTCTTGGAATGTGTGTAAAATAACCAAAATGTATCACAATTTGAGGTAAAATGAATAAGTTCCCAAACCTAGGTGGTTACCTTTGACTAGCGGTAAGTTAGTGCATTCATTTAGGCTTTAAGCTCTATGCTTCAATCAACATCTCGGAAATCTAGAAACATCATTTTCATTGTAAATCTATTTCTCATGTGCATTCAAGAACACTTCTTCATCAAATGGGACTTCTTCAACTATTATCATATCAAAAGTTTGGTTGGTCTTATTGGGCCCAACCTCAAAGACAATCTTCAATCTTTGTCCAGTGAGAATGAGCTCCTTTTCTCCTTCTTACTTTTGGATTACTGTAGATCCAAATAGATACACATGCTTTTCTTAATTGGGCCCTTCCCATATTAACCTTAGATTTTTGGGAAAATTTTCATGCATGATCTGTGAATCCACACCCATAGACTACAGTCAAAAGTTTTCTTCTTGATCAACCTATCATACAAAAACTTTATCCTCTCCTTGTAGCTTATTAACAACTCACATACGTCATGCCTCATTTATTCAAGTTCATTGAGCAAGAAAATTCTTATAGTGGTTTCCATCTTCAAATGCATGTCCATGGGTCTAAATTTCCATAATGCCTTGTGCTGCAGTTCCAGTCAAAATTGGAAGCTTTTCCATCGATAGTTTTTAGGAGAGTGGTAGTAATATGGGCTTTAAACATAGTTCTGTAAGCCCATAAAGTCTCATTGAGGTAGAGTGACCAATCCCTATCATCCAACCTCACTGTCTTCTCAAGAATGGGCTTAATCTCTTGGTTGGAAATCTCAAGTTATCCTCTCATTTCAGGATGATAGGGGGTTGATACATGACAGTTCACCTCATGTATTTTCAACAGACTTGCAAAATGTTTAGTAATGAAGTGACTTACACCATAACCAATCATTTCTCTTAGCACCATAAATGACAATGTGTTGGATTTCACAAAATCACATACCACCTTGTGGTCATTAGTCCTTGTAGATATGACTTCTACCCATTTAGAAACATAGTCCACAACCATCAACATGTACACAAAACCAAAAGAGGGAAGAAATGGGCCGATGAAATCAGTGCCCCACACATCAAACACCTCAACAACAAGAATAGAGGAGAAATGCATAATCTTCCTATTTGCGAGTGTACCCACCATTTGGCACTTCAAACAATCTAGTTATGTCAATCTTTGAACAAGGTTGTCCAAAAGAAGCCACATTATAGAACATTCACAACCATCATCTTTCCTCCAAAATGTTCTCCTTGTATGTTTCAATGGAACATGGAGAGTATGCCTTGTTGCATATTCTAATGAGTTGGTCAGAGATATATTTGAAAAGATGTGATTCATCTGACACCTAGTTTTTCACTAGAGCAAACAATCTTCTCCTTTCTTCCTTAGTCCATGTTCTTGGTAGCCTTCCACTAGCCATGAATTTTCTATGTGCTTGTACCATGGCCTTTGAGTACAATCAAGAAAAATAAGCTTCTCATCTGGTATTGTCTCATTGATCTATCTTGATAAATCATTTGGTTCTTTGAATGAAGAACATATGGTAGACTACAAATTTTTTATCACCTTTCTTATCCATAATCTCAATATCAAACTCTTGAAGATGTGAGATACATTAGATTGAACATATCTTGAAGTCTTTCTTTGAAATTGGGAACTTGAGAACAACACAACCGTTACAGATTATGACTTTGTTTTGGAGAACACATGAATTCAAATGATCAAATGCAAACACTACAACAAACAATTTCTTCTCTATTGTTTTGTAATTTCTTTTAGTTTCATATAGGGTCTTGCTTGCATAGTATATTGCATGTGCAATACAACCAAATCTTTGGCTTAGAAAAATCCCCACCACCATGATGGAATCATATGTAATAATCTTGAATGGCAAAGAGAAGTCGGTGGGATGTAGGATAGGATCATAAATCAACCTTTTCTTTAACTCATTGAATGCTTGAACATAATCATCATCAAAATGTAACTCTACATCTTTCTCAAAAAGGTGACAGGACAACTATAGATTTTTTTAAGTTTTAAAAATGGGTAATAAAATTCCACTTTACCTAAAAAGGATCCATATGTCTCATTGGGGAAGGAATGGTCAAAGTGGATACAAGTCTCACTTTTTGTTTGTCCACCTCTATTTCATCCTTGAAGTCTCTTTGTCCCAGAACAATGCCCTCAAGAACCACAAAATGAATTTTATTCCAAGAGAGAACTAAGTGGACATTCACACATATTTCTATAATGGTAGTGAGGTGAGACAAACAATCATAGAAATACTTTTTGAATACTGAAAATTCATCCACAAATACTTCTAGAGACAAAACAATTGTGTCAACGATATTGGATGTCAGACATTTTTGAAATATTGAGGGAGCTTTGTAGAGACCAAAAGGCATTCGTTTGTATAATAAAGTATCAGGTAGATAAGTGAAAGAAATTTCCACTTGATCAGAGGGGTGCACAACTACTTGGAAGTATCCAGACTAGCCATCAAGAAAGCAATAGAAGCTCTTTCATGTCAACTCTCTTAAAGATAATTAATAAAATGTAAATGGAAGTGGTCCTTATTTATCCTTGCATTGAGTTTTCTGTAATAGACACACATGTTCCATTTGGATTGTTCTCTCACAAGAATCAATTCTCCATCATTATTGGGAGCAACAATGATCCCACCTGACTTTGGCACAACTTAAATATGACTCACTCATGGAATGTCAGAATGAGATAGATGACCCCAACATCAAGGAGATTCACAACTTATTAGGTCATGATTCTTTCAACTTATGATTTCACCATCTTTGTATCTATGTACTTGGCCTTTCATCATCCTCAAGATAAATTAAACACCAATTGGGGGGTCAAGACCTCTCAAATCAAGAATATATCATGAAATGGACTCAATGTTCTTCTTTAGAACATAGATAAGGACTTCTTCTTGATATGAAAAAAGAATACAAGAAATGATCATTGGGAGGGTGTCACTTGGACAAAGAAATGCATACTTTAAGCCATTAGGAAGGGATTTCTACTCAATAATAGGAAGATCTTAAATAGAAATGTTAATGGCTTTGTTGAAATAGAAGGCAAATCATCACTTGCAACTAATAACACAAGATGATTCTTTTATTTAATGTCCCCATCTGGATGCTCAACAATAGACTCAAAACATCTAACTTTGGTGGCAATTTCAATCCATGTAGGTAGGCATTCTTCTACGATTTACTCAAGGCAGTCAAAAAGATAGAAGTCTTCTTCACTAGCACCTATTGTATTGGCTTTAGCATATTCTTTTAAGATGTTCAATAAGATCTTCATGTGCATTGAAGTCACATACATGGTGTTGGTCCTCACATGTATCATTGCATTGGATATCATTAATAACAATCTTTCCAAGATAATAGGCACATTTCTCATGTATTTTCCATGTCAAGCACAACGAAATCAATATGCATGAAGGAAAATATGTCATCATCAAGTCTCATCAAAACATCATAAATTCTCTCTTAAGGCATCTTCATTGAATGAGAGGATAATTGCAAGGTGTAATTAGGTGACTCTAAGTGTCCTTATCCCAACCTGTTGTACACAAAATAAGGCATCAAATTCACACTAGAACCCAAGTCAAGAAGAGCTTTGTTGATGAGGTGAGTTTTTATGCAACAAGGAACTATAGGGCACTAAGATATTTCCTCTTTTTTGGAGTGGTGTGTTGTATAATAGGTCTCACTTTCTCAATGAACCTAACTTGGTATAGAATTCTTCCTACCGACTTCCGCTTAAAAAGTACACACATCTTTGAGAAACTTTGCACAAGATAGAATCTTATTCATAACATACAACAATGGAATGTTGATCTTTCCATGGTATCCTTAGTGTGATTTTACTTCATCTTCGAAGCGAAGGGTTCTTCAATTGCTTTAGGAAAAGAAGGTAGTTGCTCACTTGTCTTATCAACCTCAATAGAAATCTAAATCACTATCATGGAAATCACAATATCATCACTCAATATCACTCTATCTCCTTGATTTATGATCATAATATCACTACCATGTATCACAATATCTTCTCTAGATTCACTCATAGAATCATCAAGTGGTTGGTTCTTTGGCTTCTCAAGAATCTTTCCACACTGCAATACTGTCATGACCTTACTTTATCATGAGAAGAAGGAGCCTTTAGTCATTTTTTGGTATTGAGATTACCTTTGGTGTGGTGGGTTGGGATTTTAGAGGATGTATTTATGTGGTTGTGGTGGTTTATATTGATGTTTATGTGGAGTTTGTTAATATGGTGGTGGTGGTTGAGGGGAAAACTGGAAGTTGTATGTGAATTGTGGTGGATGGTAAGCATAGGTATTCAGAGGATCTTGACATTGCCACAATTGTTTCACTTGCCCTTGTGGTGCAATACAGGAGCGTTGAGAGACACATACGGACCCGATAGCATTGCTCGAGTTGTCTATGATTTGGGAAGAAAGCCTTCCCTCCTCATGTTGTGCAAGTGAGAATGAAGTTTGATCAATTATTTGTTCCAACATACTAGTGATTTTTCCTTGGGAAGACACATCTTTGTTCACTTAGTCTTCAAAGAACTTCACCTTCAAACATTAAACTATACTTGTGGCCTTGTTGTGTCATTGATTTCCCTTTTCCCTCTTCTTCTTGTTGTTTCCAAGAGTATTTAGGATGATTTCTTCATCCTGGAGTGTAAGATGGGGAGATATGGTCTTGATTGTTACAGTTTCCATAGGATTGGAATACTTTCACTTCTTCACTAATCGACTTAATAGAATGTGAAAATTGACTAAACCAGCCTCCCACATGTGTCTTAATTATGTTAAAAATGTTGGCCACGATTTTCATTAGTAGAGGATTTGAATCATCCTTTACTTAAGAAGGTGCAACTCCCATATTTCTATCATATTGGTTGTCTACACATGAGGCTCGATGGCCTGAATTTTCAACTAGGTGTTCAAATAAAGGCCATGATTCTTTAGGGTGATTGGCCATGTAAGCATCTTCAAATGATGATTCCAAAAAGATTTGACCCAACTCTGACAACCTAGTATAGAAATATTGGATCCACTAAAAAAGATACCTCACAGTAGGAAATTCCTTAGTAAATTTGAAACCTCTCCCACATATAATGGAGCTACTCATTTTCTTTCTATCTAATAAAAGTGATGTACCTTCTCATCTGGGTAAGCTTTGCAATAGGGTGGAAGTTCTTCAACAATTCATTTTTGTTGTTTCCCATGTGTTAATCTTAGTTTTTGATGAATACCATTCTTTTTCTTTCTCTTTGAGAGAGAAAGGGAACAAGGTAAGTTAGATGGAAACAATAGTGGATGTAGGAGTTCTAAGGTTAGAGAACATGTTTAGGAAGGAATCTAAGTGCCTGTATAAATTATCATTTTCATTCCCATAGAAAGTTTTAACAAGCTCAAGAAGACCTATGGAATAGTGGATTTGTACCCTGGAATTTGGTCTACTATAGTTGCAACGGGTGAATTGTAGTTCCCAGGAAAAAATATCATGAAGTGGCCTATAAATAGGTGGATGACATGGTGTTCTTATTAGTGTGGATCCTTCTTTGACATTTTATCTTTTAGAGATTGATTGCATTAATTTTTCATCTATGTATCCCTATTTTTATATCCTCCAAGAAGGAGTCAATAGAGAGGGATCAACATCTAAAGATGCACCAAGTGTCGCCTACACAAGGAACAAAAAAGTAATAAAAGACAAGTTCACAAACCAAAATACAAAAATTTCAAAGAAAAATAAATACAAGTGGTGAGGGTAATAGGAAAAGTCAAAGAAAAATAACTAGCTACCCCAAGCGTCACTCTCCTTGGAAATGGTGCTAGAAAGATTGATGTGCCCTCAAGACCCCCGACCAATTGTTGTGGCTATATTTTCCTTAGACAAGCACCTGAGTCTTTCTATATTTGTAAATACCAATTTGGACACACTCTTATAAAATTCAGCACAAACATAGGCTCAAGAGTAATATAGGAGTGCCAAATCTGTTCTATCCCGAGTGAGATGGGGGAACTAGATATATGTTCTCTTATGCTAGGTTTCTAAACTTGATACTAGGTTTGTCAGGTTTGATCTTGATTTTTATAGTTACCCCAATAAGAAATAAGCAACTACAAAGATGGAAAGAAGAACATCTATGTTAATCCTAGTAATTAAGGATAATTGACTAAGAAAATGACAAGAACATTTCACAAAGAAAAGTGAGGGTAATGTAAAAACTAATCACTACACTAGCAAAGAAATTCTAATTAGAAAAGTAGAGAAAAACTAGTTAAGCATGATGAGACAAATAGTAAACTAGCATTAGGTAAGAAAGGTAACTAAAGGTAACAAGAGACTAAGGACTACCCTAGTAGAGTTGAACTAGAATGAACAAGGCAAGTGACTAATTAAGCATGTAAAAAAGGCTAACTAAACTACCTAACTAAGCAAGATACACAACTATGATTTTATATAATTAATTGGAACTGTGGTCCATTTGTAGAGATGTGAAAATCAACTATGGTGGCAGTTCATAACATGTAAACATCAAATAATTTTTTAAAACCTTACACCAAACAAGTAAATTAAGTGATAGAGAAATTCCCTAAACTACTAGTTGGAAATTGATCTAATAGGGTGTGTAAAGGGGAAGTAGTCCCTACCACTGCTTATCCAATAGTGGGAGGCTCATTTGACTATGGTTTAGGTGGAATTCAGCTATGACTTGACAAATCTAGCTTTCATGAATGGGAGTCCTTAGGGTAATTTGGGGTCAAGGGTAGTAATGGACGGTAGACATGAGGGTTTTACAACTCATATGACCTACCGTCCATCCTTGAAGCATCTTGAGGTCATTTACACTAAGTTCTTGAAACTAGATACTTAGATCTCTTACCTAGGTATAAGAAAATGGTTAGATATGTAGCAAGAGGGATATCAATCTAGGGATCCACTAGTTGAACGTAGGAGAAAAATCCTAAATGAGCCACATATCACCCATTTATCTAGTACCTAGGTGTTTTCAAGCACATATCATATAGTAATCCACTTGAGATAAGATATAAGTAGAATATAATCATTAGAAACTGAAATCATAATGTCTACAAGTTATTTTTTACTAGAAAGGTATCAAGGTCAAATTTTACACCTTAAATAACCCTACTAAGGGGCCAAGCTACTCATAGTACAAAGAAAGTATAGATAAGGAGTATAAGAGTAAAATGTAGTGGAGCTTGATGAAGACTCTTCCTTCTTCACCTCTATCCTATGTACAGATGGATGAGCACATCCCTCCTTGATGATTGAAAAGAATGAAAATGCGGATGGACATAATTTAAACTCTAGGAAATTATGGTTTTGAGGTGAGTAAAGGTGGAAGGTAGGTGGAAATGAGTGGATGACTCAATGAATGTTAGGGAGTGCTAATAAGAGCCAACCTTTTACTCCCAGCCAGCACCAATGCTTATATAGTGTCTTGGGAAGCATAAGGTAAGTGGGGGTATTAAGTTAAAAGATAGCAAAGAAGTAGTAGAGTTTAGGTGGAAGCACATCCGTTCTTAGTAGAATGAACATGGTGGGAGGATGTTGGAATGTTCTTGCTAAAATGACCACGGTTGAAGTGATTTTTTTTTATGTTGATGTTTGTTTTTTGGGGGCTTTTACCACAAACATGTTGAACAAAATGAGCATGGTGGTTGTGAGGTAGAATAACCATGCTAGGTAGTATGACTTTGGTGGAGGGGTTGAACCTAGTTTCTTTTCCTTGACATTGGTGTCTTAGATGCTTGGTAGCATTCCTGATGTGGCTGGAACAACTGTGTTGGGGTCTTCTTAGCATGGCCATTCTAGCCAAAATGACCGCGCTACTTGAGTTATTTGGAGTTTCTTGCTTGCTGATTTCCATTATGAATATACACTTGGTGGAATGACCTCTATGTTGCACCACAACCATGTTGGGTACTTTTCTTTTCACTTTGCTCTTTTATTTGATTATCTTTAATGCTCTTTACTTTAGCTTGACCCTGGCCACATGGGGCAAGTCATGGTAGTTCTTGGGGACGCTTTGGGTTCATCAATGGGTGAAGGAACCTATGAAAACCTTGATTTTCTCTCTCTTCTATTCAAAAACTTACCTCTCTCATCAAGTTACAAATTCTTACTCAGTTGGACATCTACTTTATGGTTCAAGTGTGGTGATACTCTAATTTGATCACACTGATGATGAATTTCACAATGTATGACTTTCATTTGTACTTCTAAACTAACCATCATGGTTTAGTATATTACCTTATTGAATCCAATTTTGAACCTCATCACTATCATCTTTTAGATCCCTAGTATATATCATGTTATAGAGATTTCAATTATGAATCTATCGGTGCTAAAATCCCCTCACTCAGACCTCTAGAGGACAAGTTATGAACATACAAAGATGAGTCAAACTTACTTATTATTCAATTGATTTAATAGAGTTTTGAACTTTATTGGGCCAACTTAGCCGCGACCCAACCACTCTACCATTGTGAGTAGGTGGGAGAATCACCTCACAACCGATAGATCGTGCACGAATCACGATAGACTTCCGTCCAACGAGTTCCCTCCATCTTTTTGGTTGGTTCATACTATCAAACCTGCTAAAGCAGGGACCCCTCTTCCAATGGCCATTAGGCATCAATGTAGATGATATTTGAGAAAATTGGAACTCATTTCGAATCCTTCTCAACATCCACTCTCTTTTCCCTATCTTTTTCCTCACTCTTACACCCTAGGGCTCTGGCAATTTCTCTTTTACTCCACCCCCCTATTCTAGTGCCGCCGTGGTCGTTAGGTTGGGCACTTATGCCCTAGATTGTCCCGCCTCCATCTGAGACCAGGGATGATTCCTCTGTGGCCCATTGGAGTAGAGTAGTGTCATTGTAGCATGCTTTGAGGGTTTATTCACCCTTTTTCTTCTGTCTCTGACGAGCTATGTCCATGGCGGCTCACCTACCTCGCGCATCCAGTTTGCAATTGAGACGAAGATTGGTGACCCTTGGTTCTAGGGCATCTAGATGAGAGACAACACAAATCCTTCAATAGGTAAAGGGGGCAGTCAACAAACCCACACCATAGAGCCTAGTGTTGCTGGGTCATGCATGGCATCACACAATGACTCGAAACACATGGGCATGACAATGGACCAGGGTGCAACGATGAATGGTGGTGCACTCCCATTTTTGGTAGTTGGATCAATGGACGAGTGGTAGGTCAACGTGGGGGAGGCATTCTATAAAAGGATCATTGGATCAAAAGTGAAAGGTCACGATTGGCCACATCATCTGACGAATTAAATGGTAACGCTCCTTAATTCTATAAAGTTTTGGAGACAAATTTCAAAAATACATAACTTGCTCATCCTAAGACAAAATTAGGCATATAAATATCCCAAACTGATCAGATCAATGAGACCTACACAATGGGCATAGTCTTAGACCCCAAATATAATGTTTGTTCGCCTGATTTCTAGAAAATGTTAACTTTAGTTATGTTGAGTACTTTTAATGAACTTCTATGATCAAGCTTGGAACTTTAATGACCATTCAAACTCCTAATCATGAAATCTATAACCTTATGCTTCTATATGCCACTAACATAAACCAAAAACCCCTTTTTTACTATGCTTGTTCTATATGGTCCTAAATGTATGAATGTGATCTATGTATAGCAATGAATGGTTATACCCTAGTCCTATGGAGTCTTCGACCTCTTTGATGCATCAAGTATATTGGATCCTTAAAATCAGTATTTATATGATTAATTATGACTCTAATGCCTAAGGACATCCCCAATTTACCTATTATGGTGTGTATACCTTAGTGGTTTCTTATGTGACTTATGTTACTAGATTGTCTGCCTTGTGCCCTAAATGTGATGTGAACCTTGATCTCTTATCTCCCACCCCTAAATTAGAAAATATCCATCCTTATGACCACCCTGATGTGGATGTCTCACATAATATATGTTGGACCCTATGAAATAAGTGAGCTATTATGACGATTACATGTATGATTGAATGTTGGTACCTCATGTTGGTTGTTTGGCGGCTAGACCCTACATGACATCCACCCTACTTAGAATGTGATTCTTATGCCCTATCTTGCTGATACAAACTCATGTTTTTCCATAAAATAATGTCTTGATGATTTTTTATCATGGTTTCTCTATTTTGAGTCTGTTGAACCTAAATTGTACAAATGACACATGAATCTTGTAATATTCACCTAAAATGAATGCAACATCAAAATGATATGAAACTTGAGCCACACCTTTATAATGGACCCTGAATCAATAGAAGGTTATCAAACATGTAATTAACCCACATTAAACCTAACTTGGCCGTAACCTTAAAATGGAGTCAATTAGGGTTAATGATGAGAATCTAATACATGTATGCAATCTTATGCTTAAATAGGTGGTTGCTTATGATGTAGATGGTCAATGATAGGTTATGAAATCTCGAAAATCAGGTATGAGATTTAATAATTGTATGCCTATGTATTTATTTCTTGAAATGTGAAACATATGTATGCTTGTTTACTTGCTCAAATATTGTCATGTAGTATTCTAGTATTGTACTTGATGTTTGTGTCGTTGTTGTTTAATAACTTGCAAACATAACAACAAAACTCCATTATACAAACCTTGTGTTCCTGCCTAAAGGTTTGGGACAAGCACATGAGGGCTGGGTGTCCTACTTGAGTTGTCAAGATAAGGAATACCATGTCAATAGAAGGGTTATCTCTTGTCTATGGCCTTCAGGTCCCTCACGTATAAAAGGGTTAGCTAATCTTGAGTACCCTTACAGACTCTTCCAGTGGTAAGCTATTAGAAATGATGGCAAGCGCTAGAGGACTGATGGGATTCAAAAATAATTCATCCTTATCAAGATTTATAATTAACTTAATAGATTTCTTAATTTTGCATAACTCATAATTAATTGACCCAATGTATGATACTCCCAATATGCTTAATTCAAAAATGAGTTACACAAAGAGCAATCTTTTCTACACTTCTTCCATAACCTTCTTATCTCTCCATCCACAAAATAAAAAAAATAGAAGGTCAAAGTGTCAAAACCCTACGTTTTAGATGGCACCCTTCCCCCTTTTCTACTTCTTCCATACCCCTTGTGATTAATAGGGCATACCATTTAAATGATGCCAACGAGCACACAAAAAATGCATTTAATGTATTTACATAAATAAAAAGATCTCAAGTCGAATAGAGGAGAGATCATTCTTCTTCCACACCTCCCTTCACTCTATTTTATACCCAGGGGAAAAATACATATACCCAACCAATCAAAATAAGCCATGCTATTTCACAATGACTGGTAAGAATATGTAGGAGTGCTAAATACAAAAGGGAATATGAAATTTGTTTTATTGTGAGTCTTGAAATGGAACCAAGTTGTGAAATAATCTTGAAGTAGGGAATATAAAAATTGTTTTTCATGAATCCAGGAAGTCAAGGTTGTTTGACCATATAAGGTGGAAGGACTGAAGTGGTGTTATGTGAGTGAGGATGATGGGTGGAAGGTATTATTTGGTAGTGTTTAAAATTCAATGTTTCTTGAGCATGAGAAAAGTTCAATTTGGAGTTTTTTATAAGTGCATATTTATCTATCATAGTTGCATATTTTAGATATATTTTTAAGAACATTTCATTATTATTATTTATTTATTTAGTTAATCTATCTAGTTTAGCTTTTCTCCCTTTTATTTGGAGATTTTACTAGTTTTGGGCTGAATTTTGCAAGGAAATTATCAAAATTGAAATCCTAGTCTCATGAGTCCACCAACTCAGATTACAAATCAACTGACTCAGATCACCAACTGACCAACTCAGATCTTGAGTCAATGGACTCGTACCCAGACTAAGCTGAAATGTTGTCGCCAACAACCATTCTAGGGTTTCATCAAGCCAACATCAACACTAAAGGAAATCAACCGAATCAAATCTAGATTTGATTAACTCACACCATTAAAATAGTCAAATGGTCAAAGAAGGCAATTTAAAAAATTTCTCTACTTGGACAAGAAATTAAATCCCAAAAAGGCTAAGAGTCAGATGCTTCAGATTCTCATACCCAGTCTCACGAGTGGACCGACTCAAATTATGAGTCGACCTACTCAGATCACGAGTCGATCGACTCACACCTAGATCATTAAAATTAGAATTAAGAAGTACATTATTGCAGTCAAACTTCGATCAAATCAGATCCAGTAGTTGCTGGCACCGAAAAGCCTCATTTCTAGGACTTTTCTCCTCCTTTAACCCTATAAAAGAAATGAGGAGTCCAAAGACAAAGGAATCACATTTTGTATCCCCAGAGCCCCCTCTAGGCATGTTCTTGTTATCTTATTATTATGTTCGAGTAGTTATCTACTGAGGCATGGGGACTAGCCCCAAAGCCTATTGTTATCTGTTGTAATCAACCCCATTGCTCTAGTTAAAGAATTCTTTCCTTCTATTTATTCTTTTATCGTTGGATCAATTGACATACTCTAGTGGGGCGATGTGATCTCAATCTCGATAGGAGTGAACCCATAATACCTTAATTGTATTTGTTATCTTTTTATCCATTTGATCTTGTACTTGTTTTCTAGTGGAACACTTATATTCTTATGGGGGTACCGAGATCTCGAATCCTCACCAGAATGAACCCGTAATCTCTTGACGACATATGTTGATGGATTTTGTGATATTTCTACCTATTTGACTTTTTGTTATATCTTATGGTGATGTGATCATTTGGCCCATGAGTTTGAACGTCGGAATGGAATTCACATGTTCATTGATGAGATCTTGTATGGGAATATGTTGGATGGTTGGACAAGGACTACAGATGCTGGGATCAATGGGTTTGTGGGAAGCCCGACTCTTGTGAAGATTTTTCTAAAAGGATACAAATCCACTTGGTCCCGATTTGATTGTTGAGAGTTAGATGTTTATTCATTGAGCAAAAGATTGTGTATTGGTGGTGATGTCCCAAACCCCCAGTTCCTTCTATCATTTAATTAGTTGAATTTTATTTTTGTAATTTTATTTTCTGTTCTTAGCATAATCAAACTCTCACAATCTGGATTTTTACTTTCTTTTTCTCACAATTGGTTTTGGATTTCAACCATCTTCTCATCATCCCCTGGATCAATACCTTACTACTAGAAAGTTAATTCACTGCTTGCAACAATTTACTGTGTCTTTAGAAGGTTAAACTCAAGGAATTTTTCTAGGCTTTAGTGTGGAAATGACATGCATCACAGGTCAGCCATCAGTTGTTGAGTGCTAAAGTACCATCAGAAGGTGACCCCTAGTAGGCGAGCATTAGGCTTCCTTTGATTGTCAACTAATGAAAAGGTGGAGTGATTAAATTAATGTTTTAGAAGATGCTATCCAAATCAACATTTTGGTAGTTGCAAGCCCCACCAGTAAAGGGGAATATTGGCACATGTTGTGGGGTTTGTTCCTATGAACCATAAACCAATGGAATCACCAATCGAGGAAGGAACATTTCATTGGTTCATCAAATTGTAGGCCACGGTCTCCTAGCTAGTGCATGAGATATAAAGTTTAAACTTATCATGAAAACTAGGGATTTAGAACAAAATCCTACAAATTAACATAAAACTAAGAAATCTTAATGTAACCCAATATTGAAGCCAAATGATGGAAATGAATGCAAAACTAAGCTCAAAATGCAACAAAAATGAGGATGAATGAACATTCGTCACTTTTCCTTGTGTCTCAAGTGCAAAGATGAGGCACCCCTGATTTGGGGCCACTTCTCATGCTATTTTTCTCTTAACTCATATATGTACATGTTAGAATGCATTTTATTCCCTCAATAAATGGTTTTATAGTTAAATGCACTTATGGAAGTTCTTTGCATATTTTTAGGAATTGACCACATTATGGATGGAAAGGATAGGATGATCTTAGGTTCTATCATGGAACCGTTTGTTGCCCAAATCCTAACTCCAAATGACTATAAAGTCAATGGAGATAAGACCAAGGTGTCTGTCCCTAGCATGATATCAAAGTGAGAATACAGAAGTGTAAAGCTTAGCATACATGAACACATAACAAGATAAAAGCACCAATCATAATTTCAACATTCAATAAGATATATCAAACAACATTGTTTATTACAAGCTTTCAATTACACGTTCATGAGTAAAATTTTATAGGTTTGCTCATGTACACTAGGGATCTTACAACAAGTACACCTGACATAGCTCACCAAGCCCATCAACTTCTAGTCATCTATGAACCTAAAAAATATATGAAACAAGGCGGGTCAAGCACACGAGGTGCTGAGTACAGGGCTAAAAGATACATATACATAAGTGTTGCATAATTTTAAAAGATTTGCAAAAGTAACGATCAAGAATAAACTAGTTAAGTATTTAGAAAAACGAGAGCTCGTGTTTTATATCAATTTACTCGTACATGATAACTTGTATCATTGTAAGGTTTTATAATTTATGTTACAAAAGAAATTTCATCATTCAAGGGGGTATATTTATAAATATGGATATCATCATGGACAACTATATAAAGGCCTGGCCGACTAGATAAGAGCCAAAACTAAAGGAAGATGTTTGAAAATTTTAAATCTAAACTACACAACATAATAGAAATTGTAAGAAATTCAATATAGAGTGGGTGGAATGAGTACTTACCATCACCTCCACCCTGAACTTAAAGCTTTGATTGTCTCAAGCATAACATAAATTTTGATTGGAGGGATGAATTTCTATGGGGTCACTAGATATAATTGGTAACTCAAAAAATGTCTAGTTTAAAGGAATGTCAATGAGGGTTTGAACCTTGCAAAAGTGAGCTTCATAGTACACTTGGTGATTGGGTGGTCGTGGAAGCTCAAAGTGGGTTTCAGGTAGGGAAAAATGATGTTGGTTTTTTCCTTGCAGTCCTTCAAGCAAGATACATAGATCTTTCTTCAACAGTGGAGGAAGTGCAATTGATGTAGGTGGATCAGGAAGGATTGACTCAATGTGGAGTTTGTGTCGGTCTAATAGCATATGAGGTGCTAGTTGTGCAAGTTCAGGCAGAGGATCTAGCTTGGGTTTCTTCTCATTACCTAGATTTACACACAGGAGAAGTGGTTCTTATATGAATCTAATAAATTCACTAAAATTAGCATCACAATTATTTACTCTCCTCAATAATCATGCAATCAACATTGTGGCCAAAAGGATTAGTAAGTTTCCTTGTTGATATGGCATGTGTGTGAAGTTCCTCAATGCAAGATGTTTCCAAGGGTTCAAGAGGAGATAAAATGGGAATATCATCTTTATAGTCAAGGAGTGTGACTTTCTTCAAGTGGTGACATCTCCCCATCTAGATCAGCCATATGTGAAAAAGAAACTGCCTATGGTGGAGTGTAAGGCTCTTGATGAGGAAGCCTTTCTCCATAAATTTCTACTCATTTATCATGGAGGGGTGGCGGTTCATTATCTGTAACGGTTCAATCCAAGTGGATTGGTCATTGATAAATTCTAGATTTATGTTAATAGTATGAGTTCTAGATAAGAACGACTCTCTTGTTGTGACTTTGAATACTTAAGTAATAAAGCCTCTAATGGAAGGGTCAGAATACCAAAGTATTCATTGCATGAAGGTTGTGACTCCTTAGTCAGTTATATTTTAGTAGGAACCAACATATATGACATAAATATGGGATCATCATTGTCATTAACAAGAACAAATGTCTTCGGTTTCTCTAATTTCTCTGGGGTCTCATTGATTGGGAATCTACTACAGTAGCTAATAGGAATTGTCGATTTCTAATATTTCTTATTGCTCAGCTATTATTATTTCTAGAACTTTAATCCATTCCTCCTACTAAGCTGTGTATTGGCTTTCATCACAAGGTTCATACCCTCAAAGTTTTGTTGTTTATCCTCACCATACCCCCCATAATGTTCTTGTTCATAGAATCCCTCCTATCGATATTTGTAGCATTGTTTCTCATAATAGTCTTCTAAAGTTTTTTTTTAATGACAAGGAACCCCTCCCGGGCAGGCCACTATTGGATCTGACCCAGCCAAGGGTAAAACCCATAACCAGTCACATACTTTAGGGGCACCACTGTGCGCTCAATAACATGGGGTCTGGTTGTAATTTTCATTATATCCACTTTAAAAAGAAGACTTGATATTACAAGGTGCTAGCACAATATGAGGGACACATTAGGGAAATCTAGTGATGTATGGTTGTGCTAACCACACAATTGACATTGTGAATCATAATATGTTGACCACTCCATTTGGAAAGATTTTTTTGATGAAACAAGTCACAACAGATTAAAAATTATAACCAAGACAAAAAATTACAAAACAAACTTGAAAGAGGTACTACTGGAATGGGAACTCATGAGAAGGAGCAGATACACTACTAGAATGGGTCTAAGTAGGAAATAAATTACAAAAATCTAAGAAAATAAATAATGGAACAAGCCTAAAAGTAATGAAAGTAAACTAAAGGAAAATGACAGGATAGCCAAGGAGAGTATAAAAAATTACAAAATTACAAAACAACTAAAATTAAAAAGTAAACTAGAAAGAAATACTACCAGAATGAAAACTCGATATAAAGAGGAGAATCACTACTAGAATGGAGCACGGTAGGAGAAAAAGGAAGAAACAAAATTATAGAATAAGTCTAAATTTATAAACAATCTAAGAAATTATGAAACAAGGATATGATTATGGAATGAACTAAATTAGAAACAAAATTATTATAAATTTAACCATCTACAGAGAAATTTAATTTGTTGCAAGAAATAACTCAACTTATGGTAGTAAAGTATCGATTCAAGGGATGGAGAAAAGTTGGTTGAAATCCAAAACCAATCATGATAAAAAAATAAGAAAAAAATACAGATTGTGAGAGTTTGAATATTCTAAGAACAAAAAAATAAAAGTGTAGAAATAAAATACAACTAATCAAATGGTAGAAGGAACTGGGGTCCAGGGGATAACCACCAATAGCCAAACTTTAACTCAACAAATGAATTAAGTTTCAATAATCAAAATGAGACCATGTGGATTCATGTACTTTTGGGAAAATCTCACAAGGGTCAGACTTCCTGCAAACTCATTGATCCCAACATTTGTGGGTCCTTGTCCAATTTTCCAACATATCCGTATACCATATCTCATCAAGGAATGTGCGAATTCCATTCTGACGCTCAAACTCATGGGTCGATGATCCTGTCACCATAAGCTATAACGAATGAGTCAAATAGGTAGAAAGATCATAAAATCCATTCATGTATATCTTCAAGAGACTATGGGTTCATTCTTGTGAGGATCCAAGATCTCATAGCCCCTAAAAGAATATAAACATTCTACCAGAAAAAAAGGTACAAGATCAGATGGATAAAAAGATAACAACCACATAACCCCACAAGAGTATATCAATTCATCCAAAAATAAAAGAAAAAATGGAAGGAAAGCACTCTTTTACCACAAAAATAGAGTTTATCACATTGAATAAGAATAGGATATGGGGCTAGTCCCCATGCCCCAGTAGAAAACTACTCAAAAATAATAACAAGAGAGCATGAACATGCCCAGAGGGGGCTCTAGGAATAGAAAATGTGATGCATTTTTATGGAGCCCCACCTCCTTTTATAGGGAAAAGGGAGAAATGAGGATATGTGATTGCAGAGGCTGCTAGATCTACTTTCAACAAAGTTTGACTGTAATAATGGCCTTCTTAAATTGAATTTTTATTGGATCTGGGAATGAGTCGGTCGAGTGGTGATCTGAGTTGTTTGACTAGTGATATGAGTTAGTCGACTCCTGATCTGAGTCATTTGACTCGTGAGACTTGAGATGAGAAGCTAAATCCTCTTACTCTTGGCCTTTTGGGACCATTGCTAGCCCCAAATAGAGAGATTTATTGATTTGAATTCTTAGATAATTTGATATTTTAATGGTGCAAGTCGATTGACTTGGGATTTGAGTCAGTTAATTGGATTTAATGTCGGTGTTGGTTTGATGAAACCCTAGAATGATTGTTGGAAATGATGATTTGGTTGAGTCTAGGTGTGTGTCATTTGACTCATTATCAGAGTTAGTGAACTAGTGATCAGAGTTAGTCGACCTTTGAGACTGAGCTTTGGATTTTGATCATTTCCTTGTAAAAGCCATCTCTGAACTAGTAGAAACTCCAAATAAAAGGGAGAAACGCTAAACTAGATGAATTAACTTCAAATCTAAACAATAATAATGGAATGCTGCTAAAGAGAGATATAAAATATGTAATTATGATGGATAAATATGCATTTATCAACCTGCATTAAAAAATGAAAATTTTACACTACCTTTTGATGGTTATGCCATGTCTTTCTTCAGATGCCTGTGACACTCCTGCCTTTTGATGGTTGTTCTAACTCCATCTCTTGATGGTATTCCAACATCTACTACTGATGATTCCCTTCTAATGGTAGTCCAAAATCCACTTTCCGATGGAAGTTCTACTTCCACCATCTAATGTAACTCCTATGTGCACTAACTAAGGGACCTTCTGCTTCTGTCTTCAAATGGGAGTTCATCTAAAACAACTGATGGTCATCTAGACTCTTCAAGTACTGATGGTTGAATTGACCATACACTTGCCAATGGGAACATTGTGGGTCACAAGACCCATCATCTTAATTACACGATTTTCATCTCTTCACCGTCATGGAATCCAAGTCTTAACTCCAAGGAGACTAGGAAAAGTTCCAAACCCTGACCTCCAACTAAAAATATAGGGTTGCAACCACTAAAAAAAGGATATTCCACGCTTCCATGCTTTCAATTTCATTCATGATCATTCCATCAATTGTTTCCATTAGTTGACGAATATCAACCAGATAGCCTTCCACCGTCGATGCTAGCAAGGTTCCGAGGTTCATACCTGGAAAGAGGTTGTATTGGAGGTGTGTGTTTCTAGCGGTTGATGACTTTTTCCATTATAGACCTACTACACTCTCTTTACAATGATCCGATACATAATTGGTGAAAGAAGACAATGCCCTTGAGGTCTTTTTTTATGATCGTTAGAGGAGATATTTGTGTTGCGTCGATCTCCATATTCTACTATGAAAATCACCATCTTTTTTCCATGAGTGAGAACTCCTCACCAAGGATGTGGGGAGTAGCCCTCCTATCTGATTTTGTTCACTTACTACATTTACTAATGTATGGACTAATGCATGTTTGGAATCAATCCTTTTTATTATTGTATTCTTACCTTGTCATCAAGTTTACATGTTTATTAGATCTTGGGTGTCGAGAACATTGAACATAGGATCTAGGATATCGACTAGTTCCTATTAAACTCTTAATGATAATTTTAGATAGGCATTTTATAAGGAAATGGATGTATGATCTCTAGGTAATGCACAACTAGGTTAAATTGATATATGCCTGGGTTTTAAATCTAACATCAAAAGAGGGACTTTCCTAGCATCAACATATGAATTTCCATGTTGAATATGATGAATCAAGATAGTTAATGATATATATTGGCGATGAAACCCATTACACCCTAGTGTCCCCATCATATGATAAATTTAGACTTCAATCCACCAATTTCATTGTTGAAATCTTAGTTTAATAAACCAATCCAATTTTGTGGGCTTTCTTTGATTAGATTGCTTCTTAAAAATTTTGTCCTTTGGGTTTGATCCTAAACTTGTAACAAGATTCATCCTCTTGGGGGTAGTGATTATTGTAAGTATCCTAAGTAACAATCTAGGGACTTTTCTCTAGTGAATTTTCCTATGCGATAATAGACACATAAACTTGTAATAAGATTCATCCTCTTGGGGGTGGTGATTATTGTAAGTATCCTAAGTAACAAGTTAGAGGTCACTACATCCTCTAAATTTTGGGGAGAACGACATAATACTCATTGTTATTTCCAAAATTATGATTGTGTTGTTTATAATGTTAGTATCCTTTTAGTATTACACTATGCATATGAAATTGACCATTGCAGACCCAAATATGTTGTTTCGTAAGTTTTTTCATTAGACATTGGGCTCATATGTTAGAAAGACTAAAGAAGAATTCATAAGAAATAAACCAAGTAAGTGTCTAGAGAGACATTGCTAAAACCCATAGCACTAAATTCTCTCTCTCTGTCTCTCGCTCTAAATACACACACACACACACACACACACATATATATATATATATCCATATACTATAAAACTTCTTTTTGATGTGCCTTTTAAGATATAGCAAGCATATTACTGAAATGATCTTTGTAATCCAATTCAACCCTATTTTTGTTTAAAATTTTAGTTTTTATTCCAAACTCAAAAGTTACAAATTTATTATTAATCTGAGCATGAACCCCTCTTTCACTAAATAATATTTGGAAATTTTATTAAGAAAAGATAACCAGATGATAATATCTTTAGTTATGTTTTAAGGAAGGAGAAATGATTTTTGATAATATCATTTTTGATGCATACATGTGCATAACTGTGGAAACTCTTTCTTTCTCTGTCAACTTTTTTCCCTTTATAGGCCTTTTGGATGGAGTGGACGAATTTAATTGCATTTCCACTTTCTGTCTCTAATATGTGCCTTTGACAAGTGCTTCTTGTTGATGTAGTGACTAAAAATGTTGTGGTTTCAACTTGCACTTTCAACTTTGTTTCTTTGGTAAGCATTTCATGCCTTGGGAAATGTTGTTTTCATACATACATTAATAAAATATTTTTGTCTTCTTCTCCATGAAATTTTTGTTGAGTTGTCATTTCCATGTTTTAATGACTTCATTTTTGTACATGGAATCTTAACTAAAACTTATTAACTAGTTACCTTTACTTTCTTTGGATCATTATTTATAATTACTTTTATCTTTACCACACTATTATTTTTACTTACTCTTATTTTTAGCATTATTTTTAACCAAAACTTTTTCTACTGTCCAATACATATGCTTTCGTTCTCATTTTCATCTGCTTAAGTTTTTTTTGAGACATTATGACCATCTTCATGTGTATTTGTACCCACTATTTTTAAGTAATGAAGAATTACAACACCTAAACATTCTCAAAGTATAGAGTATTTTGAACTAGGACAAAAGTAATTATAAACGATGATTTGATAGAAGTATAAGTAAGATAGTTAATATGTTTTTCTTAAGATTCTCTATAAGAAACAAAGACACTAAGACATAGACGTGAGAACTCTATAAAAACTAATGGAAAATAGGACAAGAATATTTTATCAGTGCATGCATTAAAGAAGAACTTCCCAAGGCATAAAACACATGTTGAAGACAAAATGTTAAAGGAGCAAGTGGCAATGAAAATGATTTTAGCCACTCCATATACAAGTGTAATAATCAAACAAGAAATTCAATAAAAAATTGGCAAAATATAAAAATGCATGGGAGAAAGTTATTAAAATTTGTCCACCCTATCCAAAGAAACCAAAATCTTACTACATAATACATTTCTCGTAAATGTATTTCTATTCTGACCATGTTTGGAAAGCATCACTACTACATAAAAAATTCTCATATAAACATGTACTGCAAAAATGTTCCATAATTATGGAGACAAATAAACATAGAGACTGGTATATATTTCTAAAAAAAACTAAAAAAATTATCAATATTTCAGAATGGAAGGCTGATTGAAATTCATATATTCAAAGAAAATTAAAAGACAATATCAACCCTGATATTAAAATTATTGGTACTGTTAAGATATCTGGAAAAATTTTGTGTGCATTTATATTAGTCAAATGACTCATTCATTGTTAATTAAATGGTTTTATAGGACAAAGCTACTAAATTGGTTCTCCTAAATCTTTTGGAAATTTGATTGAACTACAATAGAAATATTCCCAAAAAATATTGACAAATTTATTCAATTATTTAAAATTATAGATCAAGAAGATCTTATATCTTTTGGAGTAGTTGTGCTAGTGGAATCCAACACATTATGCACTAAAAATGGGAAAATGAAAGTAATTTCTTTCTACCCCACTTTGGCAGACAAGTACAAATAAAATGGTGGGATAAATTTGAAATTTACTCTATTTTAAAAGGAAATATAATATATAAGCCAGTTTCATATTATCTTATTAATCAAGAAACTAAAAAGGGGGATGCCATATAAGAAACTAAAATTATTAGAAAAGTCCCTCATAAGGAATTCTAACAGGGACAATTACTAATTAATTATATTTGATGACATTTTAGATCCATAATATATTCCATTTCTTGATATTACTCAAGTAGAAAGTAATTTTATAAAATGGAGATGACTATTGTGGATTATTCTATTATAAATCATGAGAAAAATACCCATTAAGATGGTCCTAGAGTCTCAAACAAATATAAAATTGAAGAAGATGAAAAAGAGATAAAAGTGAAAAAAATAGTTACCACACTTTAAAAAAAGGTTTGGTAAAAAATAACTATAAAAATAAAAGAAAGTAAAAATAATAGTCTCAAAATAGACAGAAGTAAACATAAATAATTATCCCGTAAGCACAAAAGTAGAATACTTAATATGTTTTACTTAAGATTCGACCTACAAAAAAAAAGTCACTACAACATGGAAGTGACAACATTAGAAAAAATAATGTAAAAGAGGACAAGAATATTTTATCAATGCATGCATCCAAGAAGCACTTCTGGAGACATGAAATACTTGACAAAGACATAAAGTTTCAAGAACAAGTGGCAACCACAACAATTTTGGTGAAAACATCAACAAGACGTGCTTGTCAAATGCAAAAATTGGGGAGAGAAAGTGGCAAGGTAAGAAAATTCATTCACTCCATTCAAAAGGCCTATAAAAGTTGAAAAGGTTAAAGGAGAATGCAAGAGATGCCACAACTACTACATTCTTCCATCTCAAGAGATTCCCTTGCTTACTGGTACTTAGTTGTTGTAGTAAGAAGCGTCCTAGTTCAAGATTATCCATACTTGGAGAATTTCTAGGTGTCATAATCCTTCCTCCACCTTTCTTATGTTGAAATTTTGTCGATATAGTCAAGTGTTCTTAGTTTCCTCAAATATTCCAAAGTATAACCTTCCATTATCAAATAACGATTGTGCTCCTTTTTGGAAGTACAAATTTGTGTTGTATTCTTCCATATGTGTGTTAATCATAAGAAGAAAAGACACTTGCTTTGATTAAAAGAAAAATATGTGGAAATTAGTGAGAATCAATGACGTGTTAGACAATCCCTTATAGAAATCATCAATGCACTCTTCTTCACCATTGTTCCCCATCATCTATAATTTCTCTACCATTTATATAAGTTTAGGATTAAGTATTATTCCTTAATGTTATACACCTAATCACCATAATTACATACCCTAATTCATCTTAATCACCCAATTCAATCAAATTATACAAAAAAAACTTTGTCACTCCTACTCCATCAATTAGTCTAGTACTCCATCAATCTTTCTACACCATACACTCTTCCAACTCAAGACCTACTTTTTCTTATTGTGCTTTCTTCTTGTTGTACAAATAGTTCTAGTTAGAAATATTGGTGTGATTTGGTAATCAACGTTGTCAAAGTGCAATCATCTACAGTAATATTGGTCAGAAAAGTGTGACCCATTCCTAGGCAAATAAAGTATTGTGGAGTTACTATATTTATGGCCTTGAAACATAAACTACACCATAGTACAACATTGATAGAATTTGGATCCATGTTTAATCCTAATGTTCGTACATTCAAGGTTAATACTTTTATATGTCCTATATCACAAAGAGAAAATGATAAGTTAGGAAATGCATTGAGGTGAACAAGTCCTTCATATAAAGTTGATTCTAAAGTCCAAGAAGGGAATATGAAAATTTTCGATGATCAAGAAACTAAAATGGGGTATTTATATGATAATTACAACACTTACAATTTCTCTAATGATTGATAATTTCTAAGTAAATGACCACTTATTCTCTATGAACCGACCATCAAAATCCTAGATTCCATCCCTAATTGGTATTAAATCCAAGTTAGGGGCAGTTAGGATATACATGTGTCTTTCTTTGTATTTCTAAGAGAGTTAGGATCTGTGGTTATTCGTCTTGAATTTTTAGGATACAAGGGCTCCTTGTCATAGTGGTAGCCCATTGCTCCCACTATATTTGTCGTAGGCATTTAAGGTTTTGTAGGTGTAGGAGTAACTTTTGACAGGACACCCGATATCTTTATAAAAATATAATATCTCTGAAATCTTCAATACAAGAGATACTCTAGATTCAAATGTCTCAAAGAAAAATAAAAATATATTTTCGAAACTTTCTAAAAATTCTCATACAAACCTTTAATGATGTCAACTAAAAATTATGAAAAAAATAATGTTGAAAATATCAAACAATTCATTCAAAACTGGCAAGTACCAAAAGTTCCCATAAAAACATTTATTGGAATATTAGCTTTCAATTGACATATAATAATTACATTAAAACCGTTGGGAAAACTATATCAATTACATCATCACTAGAAAGCATTCAAATTTTATCTTAAAGGGATTTAAACTTGATAAAAAATAATTCAAGATATAACTTTTTTCGTTTAGGACTAGTTTAAGTACCTATAAAATCCTTAATGAAAAGGTGTATATTGTTCAATACTTCTATGCCTTAGAGACTGTAGGCACATAAAATATTTCAATTTACTTCTAGGACTTGTATAATCAACATTTGATGAAGAACGTATTACGTAACAACATCACTCTTTAGCATCCCCCAATAAAGGAAAACCCTAAAAAGTTGAGAGCCATTACCTATAATTCTCAAGGATCCAGATTTACCAAATAACATTAATTTAAATATTTTTACAAAGAGTTACATGAAACTATCATTAGAATTGTACAAATTGAAGAAGTATCTATCTAATCTCCTTTACTTAGCTTTAATGCCTTCATGTAGTTTCATATGGTTTATCATATCTTGACATATTCATGTACTGTATTTGCCTAAAATGGTGTGAAACAAAAGTAGGACTCAATATATTACTATACCATGTATGTGGGTGCATGCAAAAGTGTGCAAGTAAGCTAACAACATATAATCTATCAATTACTTGGAAATAAGAACTGGAAATTTCATTGCATATTCTATACCATGCTAGATATGCTCTCTTAGGTGTAAGCATTGTCCCTCCAGGTCTTGTGTGCATCACCCTCGATGCATGTCATCCTAGGATTTAGAATATGATATATTTATTTATGTGATACTCATAGTGGAATTATAATTGAACACAATTTAAATAAACAACCAACATATTTATTTAGTCAATACTCAAAAAATAGTCAAGAATCCTGGACAATTGGTATTGTGGATAGTCATAATCATAACCATGTACCTTTTTTAGATCCATGTAGATCTTATAGTCATAATTTAAGCATACTCTCCAATTAAGCAAGCAACCCAAGCAATCAACATTTAATCCGCATGTATATAAACCCTAAAGTTTCAACATCACATTATTCACGTAAAACTTTACTCGGGTCCTAATCTAGGTTTTAGGGTTTGCCTCAAGTTTGGATAAGGCATAAGGGCACAAAGCCTAGTTCTATAATTTATTAAAATTTAGGTGAAACCTTAATTATTATATCCATAATATCCTTTACTTAGATCATATTAAGTTCATTAACAACATATAAAATAAGGATCTTTAAATCCTAATTCTTCAGATGCATTATTATCTACTTTAAAAACCTTGATTATTCATCATATGATAAAAATTATATCTATTTGTCATAATGTTAAAAAATGTCAAATAATAACCCAAAAGAAAGGCTTTTGATGTTTTCAACATTTTAATATCCCAATCTAAGGTTTCTATGTATTTATCATCACTTTAATACATGTTAGCATAGCTTTTGGAATTGGCACTCGAATTAGGCACCACTCATATTTTATTTGTGTTCCTCTCATTTTTCTAATCAATTTTCGTTGATTACTTCTATTAGTTTGAGCTACTGATTAGTTACTACAAACTCTACTAAATAAACAATTTAACGACCAATCATGGCTTGACACGTCAGCAGGATTAAGCAATTATATACTCACTGTGCCACAGGGCCAAGGCAGATCCAATCTGATTGTGCCATATCGATGCTCCACATTCACGTGGAAGGGTTTAACAAAAAGAACTAAAATGATCAAAAGGCCCTCACCTCAGAAGTGTCGCAATCGAGACAACGCCGTAATTTCTCGGGGTTCTGTCTTCCTCCTCACTCGTCTCTAACTCACAAACTAGGCTCTTGAGCAGGACAACCTGGGCATTGACTCTATGCACTAGGGTGCCTAAGAGCTGAACACCAGTGATAGATCCTCCATGAGGCTATGCTATACTTGGCAACGGTCTCAACTGCGTTGGTTGGGCAGGGTAAAGGGGAAAACAAAGAAGCTCTCATTGGCGACAATCCTTGAACTAAATCAAGGGACTAGGGGATGGTTTCAAGTATCTTATCATGATTGGGGGTTGGGTGGATACTTGTAGAAAGATTTGTGGGTTCTTAGCATCTCAGAGGGGCTTTGCAGACTCCCTTTTGTAGATGTATAACACTCAAACTCCCCATGGTTTTGAACCCTAGAAAGTTTCTACTTTCCTCTTTGTGTGCTAAAGGATTCTCTCACGACTCGACCATTCTGGGGTTTTTTTTGGATTTAGTTACTTCTCCTAATCCTAACAGGAAAGCTTTTGATTAGGATCATTGAACAGAGAGAGGGGGATTAGTAACATTGTCTAATACTTGTTATTATCTTAAATTAAACTAAAAGTCAAGCCACAATATTCTTTCTTGATGTCTAAGACCTTGTGTTGCCATTCATGGATAGATAATTACTCTTTTAAGTACCTAAAACATAAAATATCCTATTTTCTTTTGGAAACTTGCATATTATCTCATATTTTAGTTATCTAATAAACCATTAAGTCAATATCATTTATTTATGCACAAAATCTCTTATTTCTTGAACCTGTTCCACAAGGACCTATTTGTAAAGAAAATCATCTCATGGTCCTCCCATGGGTTGCACCCATGTCACAAAGTGGTTAACATAGTTATTCCAACAATTAGGGAATTCAAAACTTATATTTGTATAATTCAAATTCACCAAATTTGAGGATATTACACATTTACTTCAATTTGTATCCTAATTTGTAAGTTTCTCTTTCTAATCTGAAACTTTAAATGTCTTAACCTTGAATGTACACACATCATGATTCAACATTGATGTAAATTCTAGAAATATTGTACTATGTTATATAGTATGCTTCAAGTCCATGAATATAGTAGATCCATAATCCTTGATTTGGCGAGAAAAGGGTCTCACAACCCTTTTTCTAACCAATGTAAAAAAAAAGCCATTATGCCTAAAGCCTTATGATGGGAAGAAGTTAAGCTCCAAGAATATCAAATCATACCACAAGAAAATGCACTTGCACCTAGAAAATATACCAAAATATCAAGTATTACTAAACACATCAATGGTGATGTAGAAATAAGTTATTCTCCTTCTAAAAGAAGAAACTCGAGTTCATCTAAGCCATCTTATTTTAGAAAAAATATCATATATGTTGGTTCTTATTCAGATTTGCTTTTGTATCATGATAAACATGAAAGGTCAAGCACAATGAGAAGTCCTATAGGAATATCATACCCTATATATAAACATGGTGAATATGAACCTTTTGATTTAGATTGTGAAGTTGCATGTATGTTTGAAGTTAACTCTACCAACATCAAGATTGATAAAAAATTATTACAGGAAGACCTTTTATTAGATAATAATATACCAAAATTAAAGTAGTTCCCTACACATTGTGATAAAATGAAAGCGTCATCCATAGGTGAGCTATGCTATTCCCATATGAAACAAATAAATCATGATATAGTTTTAGAAAAATATCTTTAACATGGAAATGTTCTTCAAACGATGAAGAAATTGAATCAATTAATCCTCCTTTTTAAGCTATAAAATTTGGGTAAAATGACATCAAATTCGATCCAATAAAACCAATGGAATATAAACAAGAACCAGTTAATACACACCATATTACCCATGGAATTGAAACAAGTAATCATACAAATATAATTCTTTAAAACCTAATCAAATGGAATCAAAGGATAGGATGAATTATTATTTTCATTAAAAAAATTGGCACAATACCAACATATCAAAAGAACATTGAAATAAAAAAAATGCCACTAATTGTTCCTCAACTTATAAATGAAAATATTGCATTAGGAAAAAATGCAATCATTTTGTTTGATAAACAACTCAATGAACTAACAAACGAAATCACAAGTAGACTAAACCGATCAAATATTCAAAATCCAACTATTAACAACAACTACAATAGAGTAGTTGAATAAATTGCAAAACACTCCATGCACTCCTTCTCTTCCCACTTTTTCCTAGAAGATAAGCCTCAATGGATATCTCTAGACATTCATGTTAATTTCAATTCTCTTTGAATTAGAATAGAGAGAAGTATGAAATAAAGCATAATATCTATAGCGTATTAGAAAAAAATATTGAACCAATATACGAAGACTCATCATTCTCAAATGAAGATGAGATATCTGAAAAATATATCTGAGGAACTCAAATTAAATAAAGTTAGCTTTGGTAAATATGCTCAATTTTTTTAAAAAAGTATTATTCTATATCAACAACATCGAACCTTCAAATTAAATAAACTCATGATCTCAAGGCAAATTGATGGGCAATATCTTATAGAATGAAACTTGGATGGATTTTTAGAATACCAAATATTACAAATTTATCATCAAATGCTAATATATTCCAATGTTTTTCAAGCAATGGTGGTGTTGAAACTTCAATTGTCCAGATGATAACTTCATCATTTGTTGGCCAATTAAAAGGATGGAGGATTTTATCTTACCAAAATACATAGATAAGAAATACCACATAGTACCAAAAAAATGATCATGGTTCTCAAAATAAATTAGAAAATGGCCAACCCCAATCAGACACAATATATACCATCATAGTAAACATAAATCAACATTTTGTATGCCATAATGATAATATACACGAAAATTTAAGAGAACAACTTACAAGCTTAAGATGTAAGAGTCATAGTGATTTTTCTTTTGGTGTGAAGATGTTTTCATTTCTATTGTTTTGCAATTTCTAGATTGCAATTTGAGTTGTTTAAAAAGAATCATTTTTTACCTCTATTACCTGCTTTATTTACTAAAATGATAAGAGAACATATGAGACAAGAATATATAAACATTGTCCCTCTAAAACACATATTATATGAGGAAATAATACCAAAGAATAAATCAAACACTATTTCGTCTTTGTAATGAACTAAAATTAAAAAGTCAATTGACAAGACAACAAACAATTGATAAAATAGAACTGGGAGTTTTTTCTATTAACTTGGATGTGAAATGAACTTTGCAAGTTTAACAAAAGATGAAACAAAACTATAAAAACTTTAGAGAAGATACTAAGTAATCAACTAAGTTTTATACACAAATAAAACTAACAAGACAAGAAAATAATAATAAACACATAACAAGTTACAATTATAGACAATAGGGGCATTATGAACATAAATGTTTCAAAAGAGACTTCTATAAAAATATTTATGAATTATTACTAGAATAAAAAAAGTTTACTTGAAGAACTTGATACTTTCATTAGTAAATTAAATCTAAATGAGACCTCAAGATCGAAAAGAAGGATGCCTTTGTAATTACTACATCTGTGAAACATCATTAGATGAGATTAGTGTTTTAAATCTAAATGAGACCTCAAGATCGAAAAGAAGGATGCCTTTGTAATTACTAGTGAAAAAAATTTATACTTGAAATCGTAGATTCCATCCAAGATACAAAAGAAAAAAGAACAAAACTTGCAAGTTGTCTCAATATGATTGTAGATAAAAAACCAACTGAAAACTTAAAAAATAGAAGTAAATCATTTATACTAATTTGATCATGTACTCAATCTAATCGAAGATGAGAAAAATATGACAAAGAAATGTCTCTAGATGAATTAAATAAGGATAAAATAAATTTAAATAAATTTTTTTAAACTTAAACATATGGTTGAAACTATATATATATATATATATATATATATATATATATATCTATAGAGTCAGGCTAGAATACACTCGAGTGAATAGATCGCACAAATACACTCAAGTGTGTTTGCATATCAAGACTATTTTTTGCAAAATGTAAACCATTGATCTTAATCGTCATACTATAAATAGGCTACATACAAATTTTGAGCCCATTTCGATGAGTGTAAGTCACTCATCCATGGGCAAGAAAATCGACGCGTGAAACTAATTTAAAATGCATAATTTTTGTGGTCTTTATAACAATACCTATAAATGTCCAAATGTGATCAAATGTTGTGTATGATCTATTCACAAGATGTTTAAGTAGATCAATGGATTAAATTTTTGAAAAAATATTGCATTATGAAAAACTACTTGAGTGTATTCTACTTTAAATTCAATCGAATGTATTCTAGCCTGATTCTCTCTCTCTATATATGGGTCCATATTCGATACATGCCCCCTATTTTGGTAACTTTTCTTGGAGTTTCATACTTTTTACATGTAGATGGTTACTTTACCTTGCAAACTGTTACTTTTCATGCATAGATTGTTACATTTACAACAACATATTAAAAAATGCGATATATATAGGTTGTATATTCTACCATGAATATACTTTTTTAGTCATATAGTTACTTTTTTGTCTAGCAGTTCATTTTTTTGACCGTATAGTTACTTTTTTGGCTGATGGGTAGCAAACACCTAGTTACCCGCACATGTATTGAATGAACGCCCTATATATATATATATATATATATATATATATATATATATATATATATATATATATATATATATATATATATATATATATATATATATATATATATATATATATATATATATATATATATATATGGCGCATCTTTAATACACGTGCGGGTAGCTACCCACCCCCTATTTTTGTTAATTTTTTTCGAGTTTATTACTTTACACATGTAGAGGGTTACCTTACCTTGCAAACTGGTACTTCTCCTGCATAGATATACATTTGCAACAACATATTCAAATATACAATTACATATATATTTGTTGTGTATTCTGTCCAAATTTACATTTTTAGTCGTATAATTACTTTTTTATCATCATAGTTACTTTTATAACCGTATATTACTTTTTGGCTGACGGGTATTGAAAATCCAAACTATCTTCCGCGTATTGAATGAACAATATATATATATATATATATATATATATATATATATATATATATATATATATATATATATATATATATATATATATATATATATATGGGTGTTCATTCATTGCCTGCGTGGGTAGCATGGATTTTCGCTACCCTGCAGCCAAAAAAGTAACTCTCCTAGCTAAGAAAGTAACTCTGCTGTAAAAAAAGTAACTATGGTGTCAAAAAAGTAACTCTGCTGGGCAAAAAAGTAACTCTGTACAAAATATATAACAGATATATATAAGGACGGATTTTTTGATTTTGGAGGGGCAAATGATATTATTTTTGGCTCAAATTTTTTGGAGAGCTAGACAAAATAGTTCTCTACAATTTTGAATTTTTTTTTTGAAAAATAGTGATCGGAAGGGTGGGCGGGTAGCTACCCGCACAGGCAATAAAAATGGGCTCTCTCTCTCTCTCTCTATATATATATATATATATATATATATATATATATATATATATAGGGCCCATCTTTATTGCCCACGCGGGTAGCTACCCGCCCCCCATTTCGGTTACTTTTTTTCAAGTTGATTACTTTCGACATGTAGAGGGTTACTTTACCTTGAAAATTACTAAGTTTGGTGCATAGATAGTTACGTTTGCAACAACAGATTTTAAAACATGGGTACATATATATCTGCTGTGTATTTTGTATGGGATTACTTTTTTAGTCGCATAGTTACTTTTTGATCAATATAGTTACTTTTGTTGATAGTAGGGTTACTTTTCTGACCAAAATAGTTACTTTTTTGGCTGCCGGGTAGCGAAATTCAGGCTACCCGCGCGGGCAATGAATGAACGGCCATATATATATATATATATATATATATATATATATATATATATGAGAATGATGATGAACGTACATTTAATACAATGTTGGGGAATTCTCTAATATAAACAAAATTGATGGAACTATAGAGGAGAGTGAAGATTTATTTGTTAATAATTACGAAGAATTTTTCAAAAAAAATGTGAAGGTGAAGTTATGATAGAAAAAAATGACTTTACTCTAAAAGGAATAGCTTTGTTTAATTTTGATGCTGATGTTAATTGTATAAGAGACAACCTTATATCAACCAAATATCATGAAAAAACTAATCATAATGTTAATTCTATCACATAAGATAAACTAAAAGTAAAACATAAAGTTTATGTAACACATGTATGCAACAATAATAATATCATCAAAGCATCATTTTAATTCCTCAAAACATAACTGAGGACATTATCATCGGAACACACTTTATTCATAAAATTATCACTATATTAGTTAGTAAAAAGGACTCAATACTCAGATTAATTAATAATAAATTTTTTATTTTTGAGTTTAGTAAAAAACTTGAGCTTAATCTTTTAAAGAAAACAAGGGTTGCATTAGATTACATGGATCACTTTATTAATAGACTTAATATTTCATAAAATCCACATTAAATATAAATTTTCTTGTTTTTGAGTTTATATGACTTCCTATACTTGATCACAAAGATTCTAAGATATGTCTGCATGAACATCTACGGTCTATATCTTAGGGGTATTTTCATAATCAAGTATTTACATCAAATAAGATAATGACAAAACAGGTGTTGATTTCCTGACAAAAAACATATCTGAATTCTTACTCAAAACATCAATAGATGTAATAAATTTAAAAAATTAGGACTTATCCAAAGAAATAAGAACTTCACTACAAATTACATTCCTGATAATTTTGGTGATAAATCAACAAAGAAAATCATATCTTTTTCTCGATTACTAATTCAAAAATTATCATTTTTCAGAGTGGAACAATAATAAAAATCCAAGTTTTCCAATAAAATCTAAAGATATGTATCAACCTCAATATTACGATTATTTGTTCTAACATGTGCATGGAAAAATGTCTTATGTATTCAAAATATCAAAATGACTCATTCATGGTTCACTAAATGGTCTCATAGGAAAAATCGTCAAATATGTTCTTCTACATTTTTTGGAAAATTAAAGGAGACAGACTAAAATATTCCCACAAAATCTTATTGAATATAAACTATTACTTGAAAGTATATATCAAGAAGATATAAATTTCTTAAAGTTTTGTTTCACTTATGGAATTCCTTGGATATTGTAATAGAATGGGAGAAAGAAGTTAATGCCTTTCTATCCTACTTAGGAAGGCGAGTATTGATAAAATGGTTGGATACAATTTGACATTGACCCTATTTTAAAGGAAAAGATAATATTTACCCCAATATCGTATTATCTTATCAATGAAGAAACAAAATGGGGGCCTCTACATAAGAAAATAAGATTATTAGAGAAGTCCCTGGTAAGGAATTATAACATGTACAATCATCAATAACTATATTTGGTTATATTTTAGATCCAAAAAATATTCCAATTTTAGATATTAATCAAGGAGAGAGTACTTTTGAAAATGGAGATGATTTTTATGGAGTACTCGCTAAAGAATACCTGGTACAAATACCCATGAAGGTGGTCACAATGTCTCAAATAAATCTAAAATTGAAGAAGATGAAAAAGATGATGAAAGTGAAAAAATAGTTACTGAACAATAAAAAAGTTTTGGTAAAAAGTAGTGGTAAAAGATAAAAGTAAATAAAAATTAACAATTTGGCAAAAGGTAAAAGTAATAGAAATAATGATATGGTAAAAGTAAAAGCAAAATCGTTTATATGTTTAAAGTAATTTCTATACATAAAAATAAACTCACTGAAAACTTGGAAGCGACAAATCTATAAAAAATTAATCGAGAAGAAGACTACAATACATTATCAATCCATGCCTGTTAGAAGACCATCCACATGCATGAAATACTTGTCAAAGTCACAAAGTTGAAAGAACAAATGGTAACCACAACAATTTTAGCCACTAGATCAACAAGAAATACTTGTCAAAGGAACACATTGGAGAGAGCAAGTGACAAGCCAAACAATAGGCATGAGATAATTGTCAAAGTCACAAAGTTGAAAGAACTAGTGGTAACAACAACAATTTTAGCCACTAAATCAAAAAGAAATACTTGTCAAAAGCACACATTGGTGAGAGCAAGTGACAAGACAAGCAAATTCGTCCACTTCATCCAAAGGGCCTATAAAAGAAATAAAGTTGAAGAAGAAAAGAAGAGTTTGATAGCTGCTACATTCTTCCATCTTAAGAGCCTCCCTTTATTATTGTGCTTAGTTCTTATAGTTTGAAGTGTCCTAGTTCAAAATTATCAATAGAAATTCGAAGTGTTGCAATCCTTCCTCCACCTTCTTATGTTGTATTTACATCCATATAGTCAGGTGTTCTTAGTTTCCTCATATATTTTTGAGTGCGATCTATCATTATCCAATAATCATTTTGCTCATGTTTTGCTAGTAGAATTATGTGTTGTATTTTTCCCTATACACATAAATAATAATCAAAGACTCTTGCTTTCATTAAAAGCAAATTCAAGGAAATTGGAGAGCATTAATGACACACTAAACACTCATTTAGAGAGATCATCAATGTGTTATTCTTCAACATTTATCATCATCATCTCAAAATCAAGGAAGTTAGTGAGATTGGCGATGTGCTTGATACTCCTTGGAGAGGTAATTAACACACTCTTCTTCATCAATGATCATCATTTTATGTATGTTTTCTATTGTTAATTTAAGTTTAGCGTTATGAATTAATCTTTCATCTTAGACACCTAATCACCATAATTATAGACCTAAATTCACCGTAATCACCCAATTCAATCAATTATACATGAAATTCAGTTACACATCCTCCTTCAACCAGCTAACTACTCAACCAATTTTCTTACACCATACTCCATCGATTCTCCACCAACCAACCATCAAATGTTGAGGTAACATGTTATTTTTTTAGAATGTTATTGCGAAAGGGAATTCAATAATCAAAAGCTAGCGTTTCTTTTGTCCATGTATAGGTAGAAGAGTTAATTAATAGGAGAGTCGAGGAAGCACTTGATAGGAGATTTGAGGAATCACTTGATAAGAGACTCAATGAAGCAATTAGCAAGTGGCAGGCGTCTCAGCCTGCCACTTAGATGGTACCTATGGCGTGCCACTCTTCTCCTATTGTAGAGGTGGTTGGGAGTAATCCTCTAGACCCACCACCTAGCACGTTCACTGTAAGTATTTTTATGACATATATAGTAGCTAGTCTTTTCAAGGTGATATGTTTATGTATATATGTATATAACATTCTTTACGTAAATTTGTAGGGGTTGAAGCCATGCTGTCTAAAAAGTCAAGAATATATCATTGCAGAGGCACATACTTACCCAGCCCTTCCAGGGGACATGTTTCATGGGACTCCAGTATCAGCTGGTGTGGTTCGTGTGAGCCCGATACATGTACTCCCCAATTGGAGGGATCTTCAATTGCCATATTCCCACCCTGATTCTGATATGTTTGGTGAGACAGAAGGCAGAGTGATAATGTGGCCCAAAGTGGATGTCGTCTATACTAATATTGTATGGTAAATTTATATTATGTTAATTTGTTATTGTGTATATATGCGTTAATTGATCTGAAATTATATATACAGGTCAAAACGAAGACACCCGCTACATCTCAACCTCTACCTCCACCTCCTGAAGTACCAAGTTGGCTTTCAAGGGACCTACATGCCTCGTTAGGTCCTAATTGGAGGGGTATGACAGTATGGATAGGCAAACATGATCCAAATTGCCCTATAAATGTTTTTATTCTGGAGGATGCTACAGGTCAATCATACGATAACAAGCTATTTATATAAGATATTTTGGAGTTGTTTCGTTATGATTAGCTGAATACATCTATGATAGAGCTATGGATATGGTGAGATCTTGTTTATACATCCATATACCTTGTTTTATATACGGTGATCTGGTTTCTTATATATTAATGCATACATAATACATGTTTTGCAACCATTTACACACGATATGTATAGATTTTTCATTTTCCCATGTGAGATTTTTGGTGCCATCTTTGATTAGTCTTGTAGGTAAAGATCCTTCTTCAGCTACTTCATACTACTATGCTACTTTTGAATATTTTGGTAAAAAAAAGAAGACGATGATAATAGCTCCATTCAATGTCGAGTAAGTTTACTTTGCTTATAATTTGGACTTAAGAAAATTACATTTCTATTGTGGATTTTGAGTTATTAATTTTTAACTTTCTTACCTGTAGTGGTAGGCATTGGGAGTTACTAGTTATTGTCCCCAAGACGTTTACTGTCTATTATCTAGATCCTGCGGGGAATGAATTGAATACATTATATGGACACACAATGAAAAAGCCATTATTCCCGTGAGAAATATTTCATATTTTTATATCTGTTAACATATGTTATTACAATACTATTTAATTAGGCAATTTAATGTGTTACATTAACATGTAGGGCTTTGCATGTATTCAAAAGAGCTGGAGGAAAGGTTCCCAAGAAAAAGAATCAACCACTAATTTGGGAGAATGTGAAAGTAATTTCCTGACTCCAATGTATATATTATTTATGTGAACTATGCTTATTTGTATTTTTGAATATTTTGTATGTTTCAATTTATAGTATGCTACACAAGACAACGGTTGGGCATGTGCATACTATATGATGTAATTTATGGACCTAATCATCAAACATGCCGCAATGGAAATCGATACCATACATAAGGTATTATATATAGTCTCATTAGATAATATGAAATATATCAATCTTATTATATATTATTAAATATATATATACGTCAATCTCTTTGCAGGTGTTTAAAACTAACTTGACTACAAGTGGAAAGTTATTAGATGTACATACTTCCTATACGAGGGAAGAATTAGATGATGTAAGAGAAGAATGGGCAAAAGCCCTATAGGTAGTGGGAATTTTTAAATATGATTGGGATAGTGATGGCGATAATGACGATGATGAATAAAGAATGATATTTCTAAACTTTGTTCTCATAATTATTTTTGTGTGAATGTGAATGAATTTTTCTGAATTGTCATATGTGTGAATGTGAAGATGATCGATACATGAATGTTTCTACATGTGTATGAATGTGAAAAGAGATGAAATGAATGGAACTGTAGGTTGCTAAATGTGTGTAAAAATGGAGGAAATTTGAAATGGAACTACTGGTTTCAACATGTGTGTGATGAAAAATAATATGAATTAAATGTGCTTATACATGTGTGTGATCATAAATTGTTGTCCATCTTGTTAATTTTGCAGGTTTGTGGCCTGTTGTTGGCTGATATCAATGGATGTTGTAAACCGGTAGTTCAGAACTGAACTGCAGGCTCAGCATCTTGCTGAACAGCCATACAGCAAGCCTGCAAACTGATAAGAAAAAACATAAAATAGGCGTCGATTATTAGTATAAACTGACAACAAAGACATAAAACATCGGTTATTAGAAAAAAAACCGACGTCTATGTGGCTATGGGTGTCGATTATATATAAAAACCAACGCCGATGGTGCCCTTGTTGGCACCTTTTATTGGTGGTGGGAAGGGTTATATAGTGTCGGTTTTTATGAAACGCCGATGTCTTTGACCTGAATATAGTGTCAGTTTTATTAAATAACCGAAGCCTATAGTTCCCTTGCTAGCACATTTTTAGTGGCTGGAAGGGTTATGTCATCGGTGTTTAAACCGACACTGAAAGTTTCGAATTTTAGCGGTGCCCACTTGGGTGTTGCTTTGAAATCGACGCCAAAGGCCTTAAATAACCAACACTAAAGGTCGGTTTTGTACTAGTGTAGGCTTTCCACAAGGCACCTTATAAAATCATTCTCTCTCTTATGATGCTAAATAACTAAGGGCACACTCATCATGTGACATATTGCAATATAACTGCTCATCTTGGGAAAATTGCACATTGGTCCAAAACAAGCAAACATTGCTCAAACAACATTCAAACATGACTAAACTTGAAACATAAGCATGTCACATGATAAAAAAACACCTTAGAAGATTAGATTAAATTTATAAGCAACTTACTTATGAAAAATAAATAGGGTTATCCCAAAACCTAGGTCATGGTCCTTACATCATGTGCTCCCGAACACTCCATCCTTCTCGCCTTTTGTCTCAGGCAATTTTAAGCTTGCCTCTTCCTGCTATGCTTGCTGTCGAGCAATTGGTGACCTTGTAAGTTTCCCCAATACCCCTCTGTTGTTCTCGCATCATTGGTTTGTCGTGTAGGTCCCCTGAACTCTATGTCCTATACCCTATGTTCTGGACCTTTCCGGTGCCTAGCACTATGGTGCTTCAGGTTTCCTACGACTGTGAAAACTTCTCTAACAACCTCTACACACCTCCATGAATCTTTATACGACATTGCTCAAAGGTTTTGCACCATGATTTCACCATGCTCAACTCTAAGTTGTCCTCTCCAATTTCCTATTTATTTCTTATGGATATCTGTGCTCTAGTGCTCCTCACAACCTTAGCCAGGGGTCACTGACCTCGACGTTATGTGAGGAGTCAACGGAGAGTTGTGTATTTATTGGAATGGTTGTGTACCTCACATTATATCACAGAAGGAGAGCTCCAAGCAAGGTTCTCTTCACCATGGACTGAAGGGGGAAGGTCCCTGGTCGACGTATGTTTCATGAATTGTGAAATGCTTTATCAGAGAATACATCATGTATATTCATCATTGTTTGATTGGTTGATTACTTATGGTCTATGGTAAAACCCTTATTATGAGTACTAATTATGAATTAAGGTTAATAAAACATGCTCATGAAGGGGAAACCCTATTATGGTTTATGAGGGACAAATCCCAATATGATTCAAGGGGAGAAATGCCATCATCCTAAAGTTCAAGGATCATATTAATGTTAATGTTATAGTCAATGTTAAGTTAAATGGAAATGAATTAGTTCTCATATGCTCTCAAATTGTGGACCTTAAGGGGTCATCAAAAGGCATTCCTAGAATCAAGGGATTTCCTAGAAATCATGTGCTCCTAAGTGGGCATCATAGAGGGATGCATATACTTATTGTTCAATTCTTCATGCCATTATTGAATCATGAATGCTTAAGAAAAACCATGTTTAAGTTTATGTCAAGTTATTTCATGTCAATTTTACTCAAGTCAAGTTATATTTAATTTTGTGTCATATAAAGTGCCAAATTCCTCTTACTGATGTGATATTTGTTTTTCATGGTTGGGACGAGATGTCCACAGGACATGGAGAAAGTAAAGGACAAAAAGGAAAATCAAGATAAGGAGATCTTAAAGCTTTTCTTGGTTGGGTGTCGTTTACATAGACGATCTAGAGATTTAGATCACATTTTACTCATGATTAGTCATGCTGTCAGTTAGATTAGATATCATGCATAATTATGATGTAGTTTACTTTTAATAAGAACTATGTATGAAATAGTTTTAAATCAATGCAAAGTGTTTCATTTACTTGAATTGCATGATTAGCATATTGTGACACCCACATTCAATAAAGTGTTTCCGCTCATGTAATATGAAAAATAGTGTTTACATTATGGTATTAGGGCAATTTGGTGAATGGCCACTAGGAAAACACGATTTTCATAGTCACCCTAGGATGAAGATATGAGGTTTGGTTTAGGGCTGGACACCCAAAGAAAAAGATGTTATGACCTAGAATGACTAGAGTTTTCACCATAGAAGAGATAGATATGACAACAGTATATTTTTACCTAGTTTAGATGTCCAATATCAACCTAATTCTAGCCAAAGACATAGACTCTGCACTCTCAATGGTCATGTCCAACCAATTGAGAATTGAAGAAGGATGCCATAAGCATGAGACCTCATTATGCAATTCTTCTTTCTTACTGATGCATGTGGTATGGGACATGTGTATTAGTACGTTAGGGAGAGGTAGCATATCAGGATCCCACATCTCTAGGTATGTGATTGATCACCACTTATCTAGGAATGTAGGAGTTACCTAAAAGACCTAAGGGTATATAGTCACCTACGCCTAATGTTAGAAAGTTATGCCAAGTTGAAGGTAATTTCCCTAAGTATAAGTATAGGTTTGGTTTCATAAACCCTGAGTATGAATTGAGAAGATGAGGAGTAAGGGAATATCTAATTCATGCTCACATAAATAATGTACAAAACTTAAATGTCATATATTACATAACCCTTTTCATGCAAAGATTTTGGCATACATGAACCTTTTATGAAATATATTTCCTTTCACGAAATTTTTTTAGTATGCTAACTGACATTAAATAAAAAGATTAGGGAAACCCTAAAGGTGGGTAGTACCCTAGAAAATTTTGAGGAAAAAATTTATTTAAGGTGGATAGAATTATAACAATCCAAATTTTCTAGAATAGTTTAAGCCTTAACATGTGGTTTTTGCTTAAATAAGAATAGTTGAGGGCCTTAATGAAAATGATCAGGAAACAAAATTTCTTTAGTGATAATAAAGTGATAATAATAAATTAAGACTCAAAATATGTTTTTATTATCCATCTATGCAATGTGTATTGCAATTAAGTAAATTTGAGGAACATTAGTTTCCCTTTCCCTATTTCTCTCTCCTATTCTAGGGTATGATTTTTAAGAAATGATAGAGAATGAGAAATTCCATAAAATTCAAATATGACATAACTAGTGGATTAGAAGTAAGTTATTATCTCATCTTTTACTTAATGAAAGCAATCAAAGGAAAAATGTACCACATTACACATTTTAATGCATTAAAACCAAGTAAAATGACATTTATAGGAAGTATGGGTAAAATGTGTGAGAAATGGAAATCAAGGGAATATCAACATTCTAAATGACTTATTGGAAATGTGGTCCAAATTTGGGTCAATTTTGACCACATTTGACCCTCCAAATGAATTAAACAAGTTACTATATAGTTTGACTAAGATTTGAAATCAAATTGATTTAATGCATCAATTAAACCATAGTCTGTGAATGATGCATCTATCATGTGTTATCCCACTTAATTCTCTCTTATGTGCAGTATCTGAGTGACACGATTTTACCGTGCATATAACGCAAGTGCACGCGTCAATGTAGTATAGGCCTTATGAGGCCCAAGTCGAACTCAGGGACACTGAACTGTGGGTAGACTCCTACTAACTGTTTGCAATCAGCTAGACCAATTAAAAGGTTTTGAGAGTTGTTGAAAAATAAAAGAAAGAAATAAAATAAAACAAAGCAATCGATTAAATATTGAGTTTAATCAATTTAGATGGGAATCTTTAGGATTACGGTTTCACCGTGGGTTTTCATTGTATGAATTTCCACATAGTTAAACGAATTCATCTCTCAATCTGGGTAGTGGCATGTAGTCAAAATTGTTCACTGTCATGATACAATTTACTGCCTAAGTCTAGGTCTATTTCATCATCGTAGTAACCTATACCCTAAACTAGGTGCATTAGAATCGACTTCTAGGTTTCCACCATTAACCGTACATCACCTTGTTCAAGGAATTTATGAGTTAATGTGAATTTCGCCTCTTTTCAACCATTAATTCTTCTTTTAAAGCAATTAAAGGCATTAGATTATCATTAGGGTGATCAAGCATAATGATATAATGGAGAAAACGAAATCATACCACATATTTAAGAGACAAAATATGAATTACTATGATAAAAACGTCATACAATGATTCCCCGGGCTACTCCCGGTCCTAAAGATAAAGGGGATTAGCCTCGCATGTTCATCTCAGAGCAAGACATGGTGGGAAAAAGGGAAAACATGAAGAAAACGTGGATAAAGTGATATAAACCCCTGAACGGAGAAGATCCAAGCATTCCTCGACGTAGAATGCACACTCAACAGCCTTCCGACGGTGGAAAACATCTTCTTTGGCTCTCGGAACGGTCGGGGCGTGCTTCTCAGCTCCGTTCTTCTCTCCACACCTTCTCGGGACTTGTGCAGTGGCTAATGACGTGATAGATGGCTATTGGCCTTTGTCTTTAGGTATAAACATCAAGTTGGATCCTGAAAATATCACCACCGTTGGATTCAGCCCGATCTGGATCAAAAATTGATCTGACGGCGTCGATACCATCGACGCGAGTCGATGGTATCGACCCGCTGGGTTATCGGTAGGTTTCTTTTTTTCTTTGGTGTCCCGACTAATGCAGACTCGATACCATCGAATCGGGTCGATGGTATCGACACCCTTTTGCATCGGTTTTGTCACCTTTCCATCGCTAAATCTGGGGCGTGCCGATAGTATCGACTTTGATGTCGATAGTATCGACCGGTTGATCGCGACCTGTCTGAAGGTATCTCGATATCATCGACTGTGGTGTCGATAGTATCGACTCATCTTGGCTCATCTCGACTGTCTACCTGTGACTGTGTCGATACCTTCGACACATGTCGATGGTATCGACAACTATGTATACTTGTTTTTCCTGAAATCACAAGACAAAACTGAATCAAATAAGATAAAACCCATTATTATAACCATTTATGATAAAAAAGGTAAAATATGAGAGATTTGATACTAATTGAGATTATAGACTAGAATAAGGGAATCATGTGATATTCACCACCAAAGTGACCAATAAACACATAAAATGCAAGTAAAACAAGTCTATAAATGCGACTTAAAATCCTCACATCAAACTCCCCTAAGCTTAAACCTTGCTCGTCCTCGAACAACAAAACTTTAGAATAGAATTGTGAAGGTCAACTAAAGAACAGATTACACAACAAACCTTTCCATATGATTCCCACCAACTTTCACATTACGGCCCTTACTAACCACATAATGATAACTACCCACAAGGCGACAATAATTATCCATAAAAGATAGCTACCCCCAAAATTGATGAACACTATCACATCAGGCAGTTAACATAATAAAATCCTCTAGTCCAGACTCGGTGCATCTTGTAATCTTCTATCTATGTTGCTCGTCCTAACTACCATCTAAGTGGAAGCAACTCTCCTAATATTAAAGAGTGAGGAGATAATCACGGTGGCCTACCAATTCGAGCAACGGGTAGATGGAATAGGTGGCTGTGGACGAAATGGAAGCATAATACAGTTTTAACATGCATATACAAAAATGACCTAAATGATGCATTTGCAAATGAAAATGCCCTAATGCCTACATTTCGGGTGGAATGATGCATGTTTCCTATTATTCCATCTCATGCAAGATAGAATGTATACAAACTACATTATGTGCTTATTCTTCCTATTATACAGGTGAGACAAGCTATTTTCTCCCTCTAAAATCAGCCCCTTTTTTTTCTCTGTTTTTTTTCAAGCCCTTTTTCTCTCAACTTGCAAAATGTACAATATTTTTTAGACTTTTGTCTCTTTTTTTTCTTCTTTTTTTTCTTGGGCTTATTTTCACATTACTGTACTCCTTGAGGCATTACAACTTAATTTCAGAAAGTATAGAATGAGTTACCCGCTTCTCTTATTTTTCAGAAGAAATAAGGCACATACTATCCTATATGCTCAAAGATATGATAAAATGCAACTACATGAGATCAGTTATGCAACTATGCTGCTATGCACTTAAAAATGTGTGCATGCATGATTCATTTAAAATTTTTTCATTTTTCCATTTTTTTCTACAAAATCTAACTTAAATGCAGTCCTATCTAAATGCTATGCAGTAAAAAGACGAAAACCATAATGTGCTTCCAGTTCTTATGGTGGAGTATGAAAACAAAGGGTGGATAGATCACAAGATTAAATGACCGAACCATTGGAAAATATTATGTGTCCCTCCTTACTGACCTGTGAAACAATTAAGGGATTTCTCTCTCTTATTTCAAATTAAGGTCTCATTACCATTTGGTCCGTTTAGGCTCAAACAACCAATTATGTCCACTGTCCGTGAATCAAAGGCATGTACAGTTATGGTCTTCTGTTGTAAAGTTGACAAACCCAAAAATTTTCATAAGTTATGTGCTCAAGTTAAAACAAGACAAGCTTTCAAATTCATTACAATTTTTTCAAATTTACCCTTGATTCCCAAATGACCGAAACAGAGATGGCACATTACAACTGACATCCACATATACACTAGATAGAGTGTGGATCCTAGAAAACTAAGAACTTAGAAAATTGCTAAAATAAAAGACAAAGCAATAAATGATAAAAACTAAGAAAATAAAAGCAAGAAAAGGACAGAAGCTGTTCCAACACCCCCCTAAGCTTGAATTCGACTATGGCCGCATAGTCATAAACAACCTTAAAAGGTGGAACAGTGATACCGATCATTGGTCAGTTGGTGGCGGGTACTGTGGGGCTGTGGGGTCCCAGGATGGATACTGGCCCTAGAAACTCAGATCATACTGGGGCATCGTCGGAGGTTGAGGATACCCCCCAAAATAGTTATGGCTCCAGTAGTTGTCGTAGAAGGGTTGTTGCTGCATCTCCATCCTATGCAACTTGTCATGGATGTTCTGTTGGTTGGCGAGCAGGAGGCACTCATTTTCATAAATGGTCTGCTGGTTCACAAAAAGTCGGTTCGTGGTATCCTGAATATCATCGAACGACTCAGTATGCTGCTGAATCTCCTGTAGCATCAAATACATCCCCTGCATCGAATATACATCCTCTCCTTGCTGAGAGGGCTGAGGTGGCGAAGGCTGCGAAGAAGATGATGCACTCAGGTGCATGCGGGGGCGCTTCCGTGGTGCCACTCGTGCCCGAAGAGGATTGAAAGCCTCCTCTTCCTCTTCATGCTCATCGCCATCATCCTTGTTGTCGTCAGTGCCACCGTCTTCATCAGAGTCATCGATGGTGATGATAGGCCACCGGAAGTACTGCGCGCCCTCGATGTTGAAGACGGGGTCCGGAAGCGCACATTCTTGATATTCGTGATTGACATGGCAATGTGCATAAGCCACGCCATCACGGAGCATGAGGAGGTTGGAGCGGTGTAGATGTTGCAAGTTGACCTTGTTCCTATTGGAAAGCGGAGTGAGTTGGGAGAAGTCCAACCCAAGGTAGAGAGCCAACGGTGTGATGAGCCCTCCAAAGTGGATAGGAGCCTTCTGTGTGCTCCTCCGCACATCCAACACGCACGTCAAGAAGAACGAGCCCCAAATGCACTCCTCGCACTTCAGCAGTTTATACAGAAAGAACAAATCTATCTCCTGAAATTTACTCAGCGAGAGATCGCCACGAGCAAATAGCGTCGTGCAAAGCATACGATGTAGAACCCGCATGAACGGATGCTCGAAGTCGGCGACAGCCGCGTTGTGGTAACTGACAGATTTTCCTGGAGGCGCGGTCACCAGTTGGGCGAAGATGTCATCATAATCAGTCCAGTTGTCTGGCCTCCTGTGCTGGTAGTCATGATGAGCCCAGTTATATATAGAATTGAACTGGTCAAGAGTGAGGGTGTAATTGTTGTTGTAGAGTCTGAAAGACACGCTTCCTTTCTTCCACTCCCGGTCGGAGGTGATCAAGTCGTTGGGTACGACATTGATATCAAGTGACGCCATAAACTCTGCCACGAGCTCTTTGTAAGTCGGCCACTCACCGAAAAATGGATGGCCCTCGGTGTAGTATTGGACTTCATCTAGCCTCCTATTGGTTTGCTTCACCTGTCCTTGGAGAACATAATTGAGATTAGCCTCGAACCCAAGGTCGCGGATCATGGTCCGATCGACGTAGCGGGTTGGCTCGATCTTTCTCTTCATCAGCTCCTCGTAAACCTTCCGTACTTCTGCCGAAGGGTGAACGATCCTCGGACGCGGAATAGATCTGGGTTGTGGAGGAACGAAAGGCTCGATCTCCATAGGTGCCTCCTGTGAAGATGAGGCTCCCGCTGTGCGCACCATTGTTGCAGAGAGAAAGGGAATAAGAAGGAGCTCGGTGAAGGTCAGAGAAGACACTCTCCACTCAGTGAAAGCTTGGTGAAGAGATCGCGATCCTTAGATGCTCCTAGCAGGCCTCCGGGTGCACAACAATGCTCCAAGCACAAGTAGAGGGAAAAAGCTCTGAAGGTGTGAAGATTTGACAATCAACCCTGTCTTTTATAACTGGGGCTGTCGCTGCTGTGGACCCGTAGATGCCATCGATGGGGTGTTGATGGTATCGACACCTGTAGCACAATCTGGTACTCCGCGAGTATCGACGGCTGTCGATGGCCTGATGTGGGGGCCCAGATCGATGACGCGTCGATACCATCGACGGGTGTCGATGGTATCGGTCCATCCCACAGATCGACTTCCTTGATGTAGCGACCGCCATTGATTTCCTCTCGTGGATCGGTGACGCATCGATGGTATCGACCTTTCATGGGTCAAACACCCTCGCGAGGCCCAGGTGACGCATTCTGACTGTAGCCGGGTCGATACCATCGACAGGCCCGTCGATGGTATCGATTTCACTGAGACAAAATCGTCTGTAAATCTTCATGGATCTCACAAGTATCGACACCCATGTTGATACTATCGACCCCGATCTGGCGATTTCTTCAGCGTCACTGATGGTAGGTCGATACCATCGACGCGGCCGTCGATGGTATCGACTTAGAAAATTTTCTGCAGTCGCTTACCTGTACCCCGGTCGATACTATCGACACAATGGTTGATGGTATCGACTCTGCCTCAGACCTGAACACTGAACAAACGATCAAGTTATCATTTTTACGCTTAAAATTAAATTAAACCAAACTAACATGTAAATGCAAAAGAAAATGGACGAAACTACCAATGGTTGGGTTGCCTCCCAACAAGCACCCTACTTTAATGTCTTAGACTAGAAAAATCGAGATCATCATCTTGGAGCATGAGAGAGTGTTCCTAGGGAATCACTCTGTAGTTTAAACTCCACTCTATCCTAATCCCTAATGTCAAGGTACCTCTCCCGATAGCTGTGATAACATCTGCCGTCACTTGAAACGGCCTACCCAGTAGCATCTCACAATCCTTTAGTTGCGGCATGTCCATGACAATGAAATCCACCGGGAAGATAAACCTGTCGACTTTGACAAGTACATACTCACATACACCGTATGGATTCACAATAGACCCATCCGACAACTCAATAGTCATGGAAGATTTCTTTAGTGTCTTCAATCGAAGCTTCTGGAACGTGGATAACGACATAAGATTTATGCTAGCGCCTGAATCGCACTGTGCATATGAAAAATTATGGCCGCCAATTGAGCACGGTATGTAGAATCTCCCGGGTTCTTTCATCTTCTTTGGTAAACTCCCATGGATTAGTGAGCTCACCGTCTCATTCACAACACAAATGTCAGTGTCTTTTATCCGCCTTTTCTTGGTGATGATATCCTTGATAAACCTCCCGTATGATGGAATCTGCTCTATTATTTCCACTAACGGAATATTAATATGGAGTTTCCTAAACATGTCCAAGAATTTCTTGTAATGCCTATGTTCTTTCTTCGGTCTCAGACTATCCGGAAAAAACACAATTGACTCCTTTAGACGCTTGTGAGGTGGCACATATGGGATTTTCGGGGTCTCCTCTCCTAAGCTTGCTTCAATGTCACCCTCTGGCGCAGGCTTTGGCACCTCATTTACAGCTGGTGTGACTTGAGGCTACTCATCTTTCTCAATGATTGTGGCTTCACCATTAAGTATGGCCTTCACCTCCTCTTCTTGCCTAGATGTGGGCACTGCCGTGATGGGTTCTTGGCGGGATTTTCTGAATGGGAAATATCCACCTGGTAGTCCATACAAGTTGCGGGGATATGGAACTGTAGGTGTAGCCTCCGTATCAAAAATCATCTTGCCTTTTTCATTGGCCCCCACCACTGGAGGCTCTGTCTCCTTCATCAGAAATATATATTTCACTTGATGATGTACTTGAGCAGGCTCTGCATTACCAGCCGGTCTTTGTTGATTTGCATGCTTCATGGCTACCACTTCATTGGCGATTTGCGTCACCGTTATCTCTAGTGCCCTCATTTGTGCACCATGACTTTGCAGTGTCTACCCAAATTTATTCAACGTCTCGCCTTGCGACTGTAACTGCTTGGCGAACATACTCATCATCTTTTGATTTTGTTGCACCACATGACTAAGCCACTCGGTGCTTTTATCCTCTGCCTTTGATTGTGGTTTTGCATCTGGATCTTGTAGGAAGTTGTTTGGATCCTTCCATGAGAATTTTCTATCCTTCCTCCAAGCATAATCATTGTTCCTATAGCCCTGTTGTTGCATAAATTTGACTTGGGCTTCCTCATCGGATTCTTCCTCTTTCTCCACCAGCTTCTTAGCTATGAGATCTAATTTGTCATTCAGCTCCTTGATGGCCCTGGACTCACTTGAAACTTTAACTTGTTCGGGTGCATCCCTATCACCCCAGGACTACTTTTTGGCCATGTTCTTCAAAATCTCCCAACACCTTGTGCCTGTGTTGTTTAAGAAGAACCCCGAACCTGCTGAATCTAGGTTGCTTCTATCATGCTCAGAAAGAGAAAAATAGAAAATCTTAACTTGTTTCTCCTTGTTAATCCCATGATGTGGGCACCTCCTCAACATTATTTGAAAGTGCTCCCAGGTCTCAGAATATGTTTCACCTACTTTCTGACTGAAGTTATGAATTTTTCTTATAAGATCATTCGTCTTCTCGGGCAGAAAGAATCTTTCAAAGAACACTTCAACCATGTGGTCCCAAGATTCCACATACTCATCGTCCAGATTATGCAGCCATTCTCGAGCATTTCTCGCTAGAGAACTAGGAAATAACTTCAAGTAGAGCATCTCCTACGGAAACCTGTCTATCTTGATCATGTCACAATTTTCCACAAACTAGCTTATATGAGTCACTGGGTCTTCATTTTTGAGCCTATGAAATGCATTGGATTTGACTAAATTGATTAGGCCAGGGTCAATTTTATAATTGGGGATGTTGATAGCCTACTTCTTAATCGGATCTTTTGATGCAGATGCAGAAGATGCCTTAATCGTTTCCCAGATTGTCTGTTCTTCCACCATGGCTTCTGCTTCAAAGTCTGAATCTATATCCCCAGGCTGATCGTGAATATTATTTTCTTCGTCGTATGGTCCCAACGGTGGAACCTCTGGTGAAAGTCACGTGTAGTCTGTACTACGCGTCCTCACCATGCACTGGTACCTGCAAAACAATAAATTTGGTTCAGTCCAGTGCTAGAAGATTGCTAAATATGACAGATAAACAATAAATTTCAAAAATGATAATAAAATAAAAATGTGGCATAGAGTGGCCGCTTCCAGCACTCGTAGTGCCAACAATTTCTGTGTCCCCGGCAACGGCGCCAAAAACTTGACACGACTTTACTGTGCGTATAACGCAAGTGCACGCGTCAATGTAGTATAGGCCTTATGAGGCCTGAGTCAAACTTAGGGACACTGAACTGTCGGTAGACTCCTACTAACTGTTTGCGATCAGTTAGACCAATTAAAAGGTTTTGAGAGTTGTTGAAAAATAAAAGAAAGAAATAAAATAAAACAAAGCATTCGATTAAATGTTGAGTTTAATCAATTTAGATGGGAATCTTTAGGATTGCGGTTTCACTGTGGGTTTTCATTGTATGAATTTCCACATAGTTAAATGAATTCATCTCTCAATTCGAGTAGTGGCCTGTAGTCAAAATTGTTCACTGTCATGATACAATTTACTACCTACGTCTAGGTCGGTTCCACCGTCGTAGTAACCTATATCCTAAACTAGGTGCATTAGAATCGACCTCTGGGTTTCCACCATTAACCGTACATCACCTTGTTCAAGGAATTTATGAGTTAATGTGAATTTCACCTCTTTTCAACCGTTAATTCTTCTTTCAAAGCAATTAAAGGCATTAGATTATCATTAGGGTGATCAAGCATAATGATATAATGGAGAAAACGAAATAATAGCACGGATTTAAGAGACAAAATATGAATTACTATGATAAAAACGTCATACAATGATTCCCTGGGCTACTCCCGGTCCTAAAGATAAAGGGGATTAGCCCTGCATGTTCATCTCTGAGCAAGACATGGTGGGAAAAAGGGAAAACATGAAGAAAATGTGGATAAGGTGATGTAAACCCCTGAACGGAGAAGATCCAATCATTCCTTGACGTAGAATGCGTAGTCAACAACCTTCCAGCGGTGGAAAACATCTTCTTCGGCTCTCGGAACGGTTGGGGTGTGCTTCTCGGCTCTATTCTTCTCTCCACACCTTCTCGGGACTTTTGCAGCAGCTAATGACATGATAGATGGCTCTTAGCCGCCGTCCTTAGGTATAAACATCAAGTTGGATCCTAAAAATATCACCACCATTGGATTCAGCCCGATCTAGATCAAAAACTGATCTGACGGCGTCGATACCATCGACGCGGGTCGATGGTATCGACCCGTTGGGTTATCGGCAGGTTTCTTTTTTTCTTTGGCATCCTGACTAATGCAGACTCGATACCATCGACTCGGTTCGATGGTAGCTACACCCTTTGGCATTGGTTTTGTCACCTTTCCATCACTAAATCTGGGGCGCGTCGATAGTATCGACTTTGATGTCGATAGTATCGACCGGTTGATTGCGACCTGTCTGAAGGTATCTCGATACCATCGACTGTAGTGTCGATAGTATCGACTCATCTTGGCTCATCTCGGTTGTCTACCTGTGACACAGGTTGATGGTATCGACAACTGTGTATACTTGTTTTTCCTGAAATCACAAGACAAAACCGAATCAAATAAGATAAAACCCATTATTAGGATCATTTACGATCAAAAGGTAAAATATGAGAGATTTGATACTAATTGAGATTATAGACTAGAATAAGGGAATTATGTGATATTCATCACCAAAGTGACCAATAAACACATAAAACGCAAGTAAAACAAGTCTATAAATGCAACTCAAAATCCTTGCATCACTGAGCCAATGTTTAATTGAACAATGATCCAATGGAGAGATCATCGTCAACTACCTCTATTTATTTTGCGAGTCAAGGACATGTTTCACAGGCATTCGTTCCACAATCTCTCTCTCCCATTTCTAAGTCTTTCCTTGAGGTCTCTTCTCCTTTGAATTCATGATGTTATGCTATTTCTAACAAGCTATTACTCACTCGTTCTCTCTCTGTGATGGAATCACCAAATTTAGGGCTTTGTCGCTCTCTCCTCTCCAAGTTACAGAGGACACATCAGTGCCTTCCCCACCTATTTATGGACCCCAAAATCACCATCGCCCCAAGTTTCCTTCTCCACCACCATCAATAGGACCTCATGTTGTCTGGAACACTCCATCGTTCTTGCCTTTCATCTTCGGAAACTTTGAGCTTGCCTCCGCCTACTATACTTCCTCCAGAGTAATTGGTCACCTCGTAAGTTTCCTTGATACCCTGTCATTCCCGCATTGTTGGTTTGTTGTGCAGGTCCCCTAAATGCTACGTCCTATAGCCTATGTTTTGGACCCCATTGGAGACTAGAAATATGGTGCTTCAAGTTTCATCCAGTCATGAAAACTTCTCCAACGGCCTCTACACATCTCCCTGAATCTTTATCAAATGTTGCTTGAGGCTTTTGCACCATGATTTCAGCACGGTCATCTCTTAGCTTTCCTCCCATGTTTTCTATTTAGTTTTAACAAATACATGTGCCCCAATGCACCTCCCAACTTCATCTAGGCGTCACTGACCTTGGCGCGATGTGAGGAGTCGATGGGGAGTCTCGTATCCCCTAGAATGGTTGTGTACCTTGCGTTGGATCACAACATGAGAGCTCCAGGGGATGTTCTCTCCACCATGGACCGAAGGGGGAAGACCCTTAGTCAACGAATGACCATAATACCCACCCTATTCTAATCAAATGATTTAATAGGCAAGGGGATTCTCCGGATTTTACACATGCTTTTGTTTCATCATTTGTGAATTATTTGTTATGACAAAATGACAAATTTGCCCCTACGTATTTGATTAATGTGTCACGCGTGCGTATGGTTTTTTAGTAACTTGCCCTTATATTTGCATCGACTTTTAATCTATTTAAATTGATGTCATGCCAATAATTTCCTTCCTTGTGATTGGTCAAAATTGTGAAATGCATAACTTTTGCATACGACCACATAAAAATATAAATCGTTGGAAAGCTCTTTTGATTTTCTATCGATTGGTGTTGTTTTTAATAGTTTTTTTCCACATTACAACTCCTCAAAAATTTCAAGACCAATATTAGGGTTTAATGACTATGAAATAATTTACATATTATGATTTTAATCATATTATAGGTGATTAGAAGGTCAATTAAGTGAAGGGACTTGAACTTAAGATGACCTACTCTAGGTAAGAGGTCCATGCATGTTTGGCACAAGTGATTTTGGTTTAATGCATATTATTTATGATTATGCACTTTAATATGTTTCGTGAATTGTGAAATTCTTTTTTAGAGAAGACATCATGTATACTTATCATTGTTTGATTGGTTGATTACTTATAGTCTATGGTAAAACCCTTATTATGATTATTGACTATGAATTAAGGTAATGAATCATGCTCAAGAAGGGGAAACCCTATTATGGTTTATGAGGGAGAAATCCCATTATGATTCAAGGGGAGAAATCTCATCATCTTAAAGTTCAAGGATCATGTTAATGTTAATGTTAAAGTTAATGTTAAGTTAAATGAAATTAAATTATTTTTCATATGCTCATGAATCATAAACCTTAAAGGGTCATCAAGGGATTTTCTAACATCAAGGTCTTTCCTAGCTATCATGTGCTCGTAAGTGGGTGTCATAGAGGGATGCATACACTTACTATTCAATTCTTCATGCCATTAATGAATCATGAATGCTTAAGAAAAAACATGTTTAAGTTTATTTCAAGTTGTTTCATGTCAATTTTACTCCTGTCAAGTTATATTTACTTTTATGTCATATAAAGTGACAAATACCGCTTACCGGTGTGATATTTTATTTACATGGCTGGGGACGAGTAGTCCTCATGACTTGGAGCAAGTGAAGGACAAAAAGAAAATTCAAGACTAGGAGAGAATCAAGTTTTTCCTAGTGGGGTGCCATTTACCTAGACGATCCAAAAATTTAGATCACATTTACTTCATGCTTATCATGTTATCAATTAGATTAGATCTCATAGATAATTATGATGTAGTTTCCTTTTATCAATGACTGTGTATGAATAGGTTTTAAATCAATGTAAAGTGTTTCATTTACTTTTGTTACATGATTAGTATATTGTGACACCCACATTGAGTAAAATGCTTCCGCTCATGTGATGTGAAAAATAGGGTGTTGCAAAACTCTTTACCTAATCCAAGTGTAATGCAGAGATAGGAGAGTTGGACTGAAGATTTAGGGAAAGCTCAATCGTTGGAAAGCTATCATGTGCAAAACTCTTTTATTCTACCTGTGACACCCACATTGAGTAAAATGCTTCCGCTCATGTGATATGAAAAATAGGAGTTCTACCTGTACCAAGAGTTTATTTTACTCAATCGTTGGAAAGCTCTTTTGATTTTCTTGAGACAAGGGGAAAGGAGTCCAGACTGAAGAGTTCTTGGGTACAGGTAGAACTCTTCAGTCTGGACTCCTCACCATCGTGCTTGGAAACCCAACATTAGGGAACCCTAAATTGTCTTGTGTGGTCGTTGGTTACCATTCAATGTGACTCTGAGGATGTTATTGAAATTTAAAGTTTTCTTTTGTAAAGTGCAAAGGGGTGGAGGAATCCAGGAAGACAAGTTCCACCTTTTTCAATGTGTTTAAAGTTGGATTTACACTCAACATTTATTATGCAGGCCCTATCATCTAGATTGATGTTACTCTATCACTCTCAAATTACTCACACACCTATTGCCTCTCTGTGTGTGCTAACATGTTCATACTTAATGTACATTTATACATATATGCATATATTTATTATAGTTTTCTACATAATTTAGAGAAGTGATATAAAACCACTATATTCATGGTCTCCAAATCAAAACTAAAAATATGAGTTACCAACATACATCAGAAATCCTAGTACCAAGACACCTATAGACGTAGTAAGAACATAGTGTGTACTTTTGTATCTACTCTAAACACATGCCTCTATCTTTTTTTTGAATGAAGTGGGAACCATCCCCTAGGAGCAGCCACATCAGTGACCCCACCCCAACAATGTAAACCCTTGGCCCCCCAACTACCAGCATATCGAGGGAGACATGTTAAATTCATGGAGTGGTCGACATGTATTACTAGATAAAGTATCAGTGAGGTGTGTTTGTAGTGACTCTAACCTGGGTCTCAACTCTGGGGAGCCAAGTGCAACCAATGTGCCAGCACATGGGTGGCACACATGCCTCTATCATATGTATAGGGTTTGCACTCTCTATAATACCTCCTCCCCCTTACTCTACTAAGCTTAAATCCCATACCACATGATATTAGGATAAAAAAGAAGAATATTTCCAAGATTTTAATAAACTTACGTCTAATTCTAGAACATCTAGGTTTCTAACAAAAAAGGCTAAGTCATTTGAAGACAAGCCACTTATGGAAACTAGATATTATGTGTTCAATTTTTCTTAATTATCGTGGCATGAAAAATTATAATGTGTATAGGTGGTGTTTCATGCTCAGATATTAGTTGTACTATCCTAGACTTTTCTCTTTAAAATTTCAGGGGACCAATTGAGACAGACAAAATGTTGATATCAATTAATATCAATGTTCTACACACAACATAAGACTATGCATGCACATGAATAATACAAAAATTTTCCATGTAACATTTTAATTCACCTATATTTAACATTACATAACTTATGAACATTTTGAAAGTATATGTACATCACTACCATGATTGAACAAAGTTGTCCACCTAACACTTTCTCACAACACACACAACTTCATTCTTGCATTCATGTTACATCCAAATCTAAAAATATTAAAGGATAGTTGAGGCCAACAAAAATGTGTTGAGTACATGATGCTTGTATGAACATAGCTACATAAAATAGAGACATAAGTGTGCAGTATAGAAAATATAGATGGGTAGTATAGATAAAAAAAAGTAAAGAATTTTATATGAAAAAACTTACTTTAAGAAAAAACATACTTTAAAAAAAATATTTTTAAGTCATAATTCCATTATACAATATTTTTTGCCGCTCAACCACAGCCTAAACAGTGCAAGGAAAGGCCTCAATGCGACTCAACCTCATTACCTAACTGATGAAAAATGGGAAGGCTTCAATATCTACATTCCACTCACTACAACACCTAATCATGAAAATTGAAGGCCGTCTGCATAAGCATTAGTATCATAATATGGTATAATTGATAACCCATCAACATCTAGCTTTTTAAGAAAACAAATGTACAAACTAGAAACTAGTCATTGGGAACAAGTATTACGAGCCATAGAATACGCGAAGCAAGTACCACATTGAATATAACTTATCCAAGATGATCTATGTTTCATATCTATTACAAGTAGAATAGAGAGTCATAAATTTAATATTCCCATGTGATAATCCAAATCTTACTCAAACTTGGAGTCAGTCAACTCAATCAAACCTGTTTAAGGGAACATCATGCATCATATTTCATATTTAGTTATTATGACTACAATTAGTATTCATATACATTTTGGGTCATCCTAACCCATCCCTTAACACGAGGTGGTTGTGACATGTCATGTTCAAGACTCAAACCAAAGGAAATTATATTAACTTATGTGACATCATATGCTTAGGCCTACATAGGGATAAGGCTCTCTTAGATCTTACATGTAGATGTAACACTTTAGCATATCAAAAGTATAAGATGTCCAAGTTAGGAAGAATAAATGTATTCTTATTAGGATACTTATCATATATATATATATATATATATATATATATATATATATATATATATATATATATATATATATATATATATATATATATATATATATATAGAGAGAGAGAGAGAGTCAGGCTAGAATACACTCGAGTGTATTCGGAGCATAATACACTCAAGTAATTTTTCATGATGCAATATTTTTTTCAAAAATCTAATTCCTTGATCTTCTTAAACATGTTGTGAATAGATCATACGCAAAATTTGAGCACATTTGGACATTTATAGGTCATGTTATAAAGACCGCAAAAATTATGCATTTCAAATTAGTTTCATGTATCGATTTTGTTTCCCTTGGATGAGTGACTTACACTCATCCAAATGGGCTCAAAATTTGTATGTAGCCTAGTTATAGTATGGCGGTGAAGATCAATGGTTTACATTTTGAAAAAAATAGTCTTGATATGCAAACATACTTGAGTGTATTTGTGTGATCTGTACACTCGAGTGTATTCTAGCCTGACTATATATATATATATATTATGGTTTTCAAAGACATGGTGCAATCCTATAGGTCATCAATTAAGGGAATATTTAACACAGACCTTAAAGAAATGTTTTGTGTAGAAGTTTGGACCAACAATGTAATATTGTACAACATTACCATCTCATTTCAGGTATGTATATTTGACCCTAACATATGAAAAAAGTGACAAGAAATTTTCATATTATAATATCATTTAAGTACAAGGAAACTTCATTATATTGTTTAGCTGAAATTTTAGTCCAAATGTAGTCTATGGTAGATTTAAACATACAAAAAGTTTGAGGAATTGTCTGTAGTTTAACTAAGTAATTGGGATCTACTTATCTTATTTCATATGTATACTATCAAATCACTAATGCTGCTGATAACACCCAAATTTAGGCATTTATGCAAAGCATTTATTTATGGTTTTGTGTCCTTATAGACTTAATATGCCCCAAATAACCCTAGATTCTTATCTTTTAGTAATTTATATCTTTGCATAGATAGAGTTCCTCAACTAGCAAATTCTAGAACCTACATGCACTAAAATCAAGAAGATTTCATTTCTCCAGATCCTACCCCACAACCGTCACATTTTGTGCACCATCTTAGGAGACGGTGGTCCCACTAGTAGGTATCTTGGACCCTATTTTTGATGGCCAGTTCATTATCAGAATTCATCCTTGCCAATCTAAAGGTTGATCGACGTGGGGGTGGTTTGTTCCATGAGGGCCACAACCGCGGCCAAGAAGATAATGGTGTGACTATGACACTTGGCACGACCGGGCCCAACTCGGCACGGTCGGGTCGAGGCCAAGATGTCATGAATGACACCACAGTGCAATCGCCGCACACGACCATGGCACAACCACCTTGACCACAGGGTCTGTCTCGACTGAGGCATCTGCCTCAACCGCAGGATCTACCTCAACCATGGCATCTACCATGACCATGACCTCAATACGACCGTGCCCATCCTGGCATGGTCGGGCCGAGACCAGGGTAGCGACCAAGGCATACGCCGTGACCATCTTCCACCTTCGCCTATAAATAATCACCCCACGCGACTTGGAGAGGGGTTCATAATTTTTCTTGTTCCACATTGTGGTTTCACACATTCTCGGGTCCTAGAGCCCTGTCGGAGAGTTCCAAGGTCTGAAAGGGTTGAAGTGATCATCCTACATATGTCCCTTCAGTTTGCTTCCATTTACCATCGTTTTCATCACCATTCACCCATATCCTATCATTCCCAGCCATCGTCCACCTCCATACAGCCACCAAGCAGTTTTTTGTGGAAGAATCAAAGAGAAAGGAGGCCAAGGAGTCTAGAAGACTAAGGAGGATGACCCAAAGATGAGATCCGGCCTATATGAAGGCTAAGGAGTGAGAAACACATCTCCTCTATGGGCTAAATCTCTTCTTCCTCTCCTTTCTTCTACTGTTCTCCTTTGTTTCTGTACAAATGATGTTCTTCCATCTTTGTTCGGTGCCAACTATGCTTGTCCATGGCTAGTTGAGCTCCTTATTGGCTATGTAGCCCATTTTGAGCATGTTTATGTACTTTTACCTTAAGCAAGTAGTTTTATTTTAGATTTGTTATGTTTTCTATTCTATATTCTCTTTCTGGTTATAATTACTAGTTTGGTTGATCTCTCTCTTGCTTGAACTTCTATTTCTTCCTATATCGAGAGATTCGTTATTGAAATAGATAAGAGGTGATAGTTTGGATTGGTATCTGAAAAGAGAACGGTTTAAGGTGATCTTTACAAAATCGTAGACCTGGGCATGGTCGGGCCCAACCAAGCACGGTCGGGCCCACTTTCAAGTTCTGCCCAGATCACACCCGTTCCTAGCATCTTAGAATATTCTAGACCTGAGAGGGTATCTAGAATATTCTAGGGTGTTGATTTGTCATCCTTGAGAGATGTTTCATATCATTGATGGGTTTTAGTCACACTATGTGAAAGCAAGTGGGATGACCACCATTGGAATAGATACCATAGTACGTACTATGTTTGAATGTAGGTTTCTTGCTAAGGTGTTCGAGGGTTGTCTACGCCTGAGAATGGGTGCATAGACTTCCCAACTTGTGGTTACATAGATAAGAAATCCTTCTCTTTGATTAGTAGAATCCTATAGACTTGTTTTGTTTTGTTTTCTTTGTTTGCTTTATTTCATGACAATCTGCTAGACTAGTTCTAGCTCCATACTTTTATTGACTATCAGAATAGCTAATCGAACTTAAGAGCGATATCTTAAGCATCTTAAAAATACCAACATCCATATGTTCGATCCTGTATATCTACTCCGACCCCTTAATAAAGTTGTGGGGGTCCTTGAAGGTTTCGGGTTATAAATTTAAAGTTCGGTCCTTATGAGTTTGCCTCCCTTCGGACACACAATTTGGGCCATATCAGCTACTTTTTTAAGTAACTTGAAAGATGCATAAGGCTTATCTTGAGGCCAACTTCGGAGACAAACACTCATATTAGAATTTGAATCTTATAATCTCTTCTTGGAAACATGATTACGATTTGATATAAGGCCCCTGACCTAGATTAACCCTATATATCCCTATTTTGCGTTCTTGATTGAAAATTTAAGCCAACTATTAATTTGTCTTCGATTGTAGTGTATGCCTTGATTATATGTTTCTTGCAAGTTTGTGTAACTACCTGAGTATAGATATCTAAGTTAACTGTGGCAACACATCCCACTGTCACACAGACAACGAGGTGTTACGCGAAAACGTGCGGAAATCAGCATAACCACAGATTATCGAAACACGGGTTAATTAAAACCAATTGTGGAAAACTGATAAACTGAGAAATTTTTACATTTCAATCCACATCCTGCAAGAAACAAATTAATAAACATATACATTCCTTGTAACCTGGTCACAACTTTGAGCAACAGCTGTCTTGCCATCACATGAGTTCATCACATGTTATATATACATAGAGGCCCACATTCGGCCAACAACAGAATATACACACATTATCGACTGTACATTGTGAAACAACGTCAAAACACTGCCAAGGACCTGAGAGTACAGGGATGACTCTAGACTCTACAGCAAAACATCCAAAACAACATCTCCAAAGCTTGCCTTCTACTGCTCTTCTTGCTGCTCGACCCCAACTCTGCGACCACCGCCACGTCTAGTACGACCACCTAAAAAGGGTGTAACTCAGTGGAGTGAGACAATTGAACATTGTCCCAGCGGGAAACATAACTCCCCGCCCAAACTACAATACCTCAAATGAGCATATATATATATATATATAAGCAGTTAACTGATGAGAAGTATAGCAAGAACAGTCTTATGAAATAAAGCTATCTAAGCTTACCAGATGTAATCAAGTAAAACATGAGTAACAAGACAGGATATCCAAGTTCTACTACATATGAAGAACATATAAATAACTGCAAGATATAAAGAGAGTAACTACACAAACAAGGCCTCAACCAATGTTTCGTGTTTGTCTTAAGCAGTAATACTATTCGGTGGGATTACATTTTATTATGCCCTGAGGAAATGAACCGTACCGTTCAATTCCAACCTTGGGCTATGAAGCCAATAACCGGTGCCATACAAGGTCAATGGAAGAGCCGGAATCCACGACCTCACCCCTCGTGGTCAGTACACGAGAAACAAAGTAGGACCGCAGTCTCATGCTTAAGTGGCCTCAGCCACAGGGTCAGCTCCTCAGGCTACCCTCTGCCTAGCCCGCCTTGGTACAGGTCACGACGCTAGTAAAACTGAGCCACGGGCCTGATCATCGTTCTCTGAGCCATGAACGCATTCATGCTCATCATATCACATATCTGGAGCCATGGGCCTGTTCACCATGCTCATCACATATCTGAGTCTGCAACCGCAGCTGCACTCGTTTCCCTCTCTATTTGAGGCTAGGAGAAAGCTCGCATATTCAAAAATATGCGCTCTGAGTTAACCCGCAGGAGAACCCATTTCACCATCACCAAGTCCTAACGATGATGGATCTATGGCCAGGGCAACTACATGATATAATTCCACTGTGATTATTTAGTATCTTTTAGATGGATTGCAAGATTCAACCAAGTTGTATAAAATACAAACTATAATAAGAAATAAACAACATAAAACCCAACATTATGCTTTTATTGTAATCATATCAACCTGATCCATTTTAGGGATCCAACAACACATGTTATCACTTGGCCTCTTGCCAACCATCCAGATCCATCTCAAGGATCATCACATACCATGGGATCTCAATCCCTCATCCTGTGTTTCCACTACCTCTCAAGGCTTACATCATCATCATGGGACAAACACATCATATATGAAATCTCTTCAACAAGAGTAATTATCAAAGTGATGTTACTCCTCACGTAAACCTCATAGCCTTATCATGGTTAAGCATCACCTGCATGGTTAGTGTATTCAATAATCATAGTTTCAACATAAGGACTATGCTTACTATCATGAGATGACATTCAAGATGCTATACTAATCAATTATACATTATATGTTGATTATGTGCATAAGACACATCATTAAGCAACTATATCTATGCTTGTCCTCATCTCAATATTATACAAATAATCAAGATGATTACTTCGTGCATGTAGTCATGTTGGATATACATAACAAGCATTGTTATTACCACTACCATTGCCATTCTTAGTCATTAATAGATAATCATTCCCATACGTGTAGCCAGGCTAAGATAAATGAACCATCTTATGATAACGAGCATCATTCCTATATAAGGAGTTACCACATTTTAAAGCAAGGATATCAACTACTAGACTATTTTCATGATACAAGGAACCGTCAACAAGGATAACAAGGCTCTCACTATAGATCACCACAACCCTTACTAAAGAGGGGTGTAACGGCCACCTGCCCTCACCCAAACACAACACATAATGGCAGATAGGAGAGCAAGCTGCAACGCTGCGTTTCCACCAAGGCAACCAGCGCGCGACGTTGCATCTCAAGGAAGGGTATCACGAGACAAGGGTGGGGTGTCGGGTACTAACTCTATCGGGCAACGTCCGTCACGACTGTGCGTTATCGGCCGACACCAAGTCAGTGTGACACGTGACACAACAACCCAGCAACGCCCATCTCAGGTGCTAGCATATCGGCCAGGTCAGCCCACTAACGATAACAACTAAGAGAGATAAAGATAACTCACCCCACATGTCGTGCAACAACCTGGTCAAGGACTAACGACCGACACAAACCAAAGAAAAAGGGTTGTGACTGCCATCACACGAGCAGGGCATATCACCCGTCACAACAGCCCGTCGCTCGACACCCACAACCTATAGCCCAACACAGGCCTGTCGGCCAACACACATGGTCGTCTTCCTCCTCAAGAACAAGGTGCTCAAAACCCTAGAGGGTCAAGGATCGGCCAAACATGAAGCTAGGCAAGAAACTAAACTACTAACATGTAAACAAGATCATAGCAAGAGATAATGGAGTTAGGGTTAGAAGTTATGCAACCCACCTTAAGCTCCAAGGAAGAAGAAGAACTCCAAGCTCCACGCACCACCAAGCAAGGAAGATGGAGACTCCAAGGCTATCGGCCACCACCTACTTCTCCAAGGTGTGTCGGCTTCCAAACTTGCTCCTGCAAGGGGTGTATCGGCCACCAAGCTGCTCTTCTTCAAGGGTGTATCGGCCACCAACAAGCAAAGGGAGGGTTGTGTCGTGCACAAGGTGGAGAGGAACCAAAGGGATCCTAAGCTAAGGAAAGGCCACACCTATATATAAGGAAAGGGAGGAGAAAACATGGTTGGTCCACGCAAGGTGTCACTTGCCTAGGGACACTTGTCCTAGAGCTCAAGCCAATACTCTAGAAAGCTCCATCCACATGTCCAAGATATGCACCAAGTGTCCACTAAACAAGGTCAAGGCTAGACCAAAGAGCATGGGCGACACACTCCATGTTGGCCGATACAAGCACTCCTAGGCTGATACAAAGCTCAACCAAGGCCCAAAGAACTCAAGCAACAAGCCCAAGCCTTCCTCTCAACCTTAGAGGAAGCAAAGAGAGAGAGAGGAACACCTCACAAGGTGGCAAACTTGCCTACAAAACCCTAGACTTGGGTTATTTGCAAGTAGCACCTCCAACTCTCAACAAAGTACAACTAAACCCTAATCACCACTAAAGGTGATTAGCAAGCAACAAAGCACCAGGGTTAAGCAAAGCAAACAGGGTAAACCCTAAATGAAGGTCAGGGTCCTTACAAGCTAACCCCCTTTAAGGGATTTCGTCCCCAAAATCTAAAGAGAAAAGCGAGGGGTACTTCCTCCTCATCTCTTCCTCAAGCTCCCATGTGGCTTCCTCAACGCCATGATGCTGCCAAAGAACCTTCACAAGAACCAGGTCCTTCCTCTTCAGCTTCTTGACCCTTCTGTCAAGGATCGCCACAGGACCTTCCTCGTAGGTCACATCTTCATCAAGCTCAACTTCAACTGGCTGTATCACTATTCTTGAATCTGGATGACTTTTCTTTAGCATACTGACATGGAACACTGGATGCAACCTGTGCAACTCTGGAGGCAACTCTAACTCGTAAGCCACCTTTCCAACACGTGCTATAACTGGGTAAGGCCCCATATACGTGGGTGCTAACTTACCCTTCCAGCCAAACCTTAGCACACCTTTCCACGACGAGACTTTAAGATACACCTTGTCTCCTACGTGGAACTCCAAAGGTCATCGACGATTGTTTGCATATGACTTATGCCTGTCCTGTGCCACTTTCAACTGTTGTTGTATCACCTTGATCTTTTCTGTTGTCTACTGTACTAACTCAGGACCCAAAAGTTGATACTCACCAGACTCATACCAACACAAAGGAGATCTGCACTTCCTTCCATACAAAGCCTCATAAGGAGCCATGTCAATGCTCCGCTGATAACTGTTGTTGTAGGCAAACTCTATCAAACTCAGATGCACATCCCAACTGCCTAGAAACTGTAAAACACAAGCTCAGAGGAGATCTTCCAGAATCTGAATAGTCCTCTCCGACTGTCCATCTGTCTGCGGGTGAAAAGCTGTACCGAACCTCAACTGCGTTCCTAATGCTTTGTGCAACTGTTCCCAGAAATGACTTGTAAACTGAGGACCTCTGTCAGAAACCATCATTATTGGCACACCATGTAAACGTAATATCTCATCAAAATACACTCGAGCGAGTTTCTCAGATGTATACATCGTCTTCACTGGTGGGAAATGGGCAGACTTCGTCAATCTGTCCACTATCACCCAAATGGAATCATGATTTCTAGTTGTCCGGGGTAGACCAACTACGAAATCCATGGTTATATGATCCCATTTCCATTGCGGTATCGGCAAAGGTTGCATCATACCTGTCGGCTTCTGATGTTCAACCTTCACTTGCTGACAAACCGCACATCTAGCCAAGAACTCAGCTACATCTTTCTTCAGACTGGGCCACCAATACAAGTCCTTCAGATTATGGTACATCTTGGTGAAACCTGGATGCATAGCATACATCGATGTGTGCGCTTCCTCGAGCACCAATTTTCTCAGCTTATCAACATCAGGAACCACCATCCTATCACGATAGCAAACTAGCCCATCCTCGGACTCATGAAACCCATCATGCTTTTTGCTGCCAAACTCTGATCTGATCAACTGTACCGCATCATCTATCTACTGTGCATCCTTGATCTGCTATCTCAACGTAGGCTTGACTTGTATCTGTGATAGAAGTCCAGTTAATGAGGAAACCTCCATCTGCACATTCATCTGCCGCAAAGAGACAAACATATCCCGCCTATGGCATACCAGGGAACTCAACTGTGCCTTCTTTGAAGAAAGAGAAGAAGACTTTCTACTAAGCGCATCAGCTACCACGTTCGCCTTACCAGGATGATACTCGATAGTGCAGTCGTAATCATTGATCAACTCCATCCATCGACGTTGTCACATGTTCAACTCATGCTGTGAAAAGATATACTTCAGATTCTTATGATCCGTAAAGATTTGACATACTTCTCCATACAGATAGTGTCTCCAGATCTTTAGCACATGAACCACTGCCGCCAGCTCCAAGTCATGAGTCGGATAGTTCTCATCATGTTTCTTGAGCTGTCATGAGGCAAAAGAAACCACATGATCCTCCTACATCAGCACACAACCTAAACCTTTCTTGGAAGCATCACAGAAAACAACATAGCCCTTCCCAAGCTCTGGAAAGATCAACACTGGAGCACTGGTCAACTTCTCCTTCAAACTCTGGAAAGCTTTTTGACACTGGTCATCCCAAACAAAAGGTACATCCTTTCTTGTCAACTTCGTCATCGGCAACGCGATCGCACTGAAGTCCTTGATAAACCGTCGGTAGTATCCTGCTAAACCTAGGAAACTACAAACTTCTATCGGCGTCTTCGGCTGTTCCCAATCTGCAACGGATTCCACCTTCTTCGGGTCTACTTTGACTCCTTCAGCAGATATCACATGACCCAAGAAAGTCACTTCTTCCAACCAGAACTCACACTTACTAAACTTGGCATACAACTGATGTTGGCGAAGAAGAGTCAATGCTTGTCGAAGATGTTGTTCATGCTCTAGCCTGTCCCGACTATAGATCAAGATGCCATCTATAAAGACTACAACAAACTGATCTAAGAATGGACGGAACACTCTGTTCATCAGGTCCATGAAAGTAGCAGGTGCATTGGTTAATCCAAATGGCATAACCATGAACTCATAATGACCATACCTCGTCCGAAAAGCTGACTTTGGTATGTCATCCACATTTATCCTCAACTGATGATACCCACACCGTAGATCGATCTTTGAAAACATTGTAGCGCCACACAACTGATCACACAGATCATCTATCCTCGGCAACGAGTACTTGTTCTTGATCGTGACCTTATTCAACTGTCGGTAATCTATACACAACCGCATCGAACCATCCTTCTTCTTGACAAACAACACTGGAGCACCCCAAGGCAACGTGCTTGGTCGGATAAAACCTTTGTCCAACAACTCTTGTAATTGCTTCTTAAGCTCTGCCATCTCCACTGGAGCCATCCTATACGGAGTCTTTGCGACTGGCTGTGTTCGTGGAACTAGATTGATCTCGAAATCAATCTCTTGGGGTGGTGGAACACCAGGAAACTCCTCAGGAAACACATCTGCAAACTCTCAGACAACTGCAACCTCTTCGAGACTAGGACCTTTTGCCTTGGTAACCGCAATAGTATCCACCACGTGAGCTAAGAACGCCTCACATCCTTGTCGTAACAACCTATCTTCCACCATAGCCGATGCTAGACACATCGGAAGAATCTTCATATCTCCCTGGAAGATCCACTTCTCTCCAGCATCATCAAACACCGCCTACTTGGTGCCGTAGTCTAGAACAACCTTATACTTCTCTAAGGTATCCATCACAAGGATAACATCAAACCCATGCATATCAAGTGGTATGAGATCCACTTGAATGCGGTGTCCCGAGAAAGATAAGACACAGGATGAACACTCTTCTCGAAGCAATGAAGAACCAGCAAGAGGGTTTTCTAGCAACAAACTATCCTTCTTATGACTAACAGGTAAACGACAGTTTTCAAGCATACTATAGGCGATAAAAGAGTGAGTAGCACCCAGGTCAACCAGAACAGATATAAAGCAAGAAGAAGACATATCAGAATGAAATAACTCCATCTGAACTGTCACTACTCGCGGGTTTACTATCGCCTCCAGCTGATTCATAGCATAGAATCGAGCCATTGCTTGCTGTCCGCGACCTCTACTTCCTTGAGCAGACGATCCAGCTTGGGATGCTTGACCACATCCACATCCTCTGCTACCACTGGGCTGCTGTCGACCCGATCCTTGATGATTCTGCCTCGGCTGCTGTGTCACCTCATCATCTCTGTAGGGACAACTCGACTTGACATGCCCTATCTGACCGCAGGCATAGCATGTCCTAACATCAACTCGTGGTCTAGAAGGCCCTGTCACTGCCATGGAAGCCCAACTTTGCGCCTTAGATGGTGAAGAAACATAACATCTTCCTTTACTCGGAGACCACTGAGATGGTCCACCAGAACCTCTCATCACCGCCGGTGCCGAAAACCTGGGCTTCTTGAAGCCACCAAACCTATGACCCTAAAACTGAGCAGGTCTCTTCTTAGCCATAGACTCTCTCTTCTCCCTAACTGATCGTTCGATCCTCCGGATAGATTCCACAAACGTAGCAAACCGCTCTTAGTTCTCCAACGCAGACACATGTGTTGTCAGCTCAGCACTCAGACCCTTCTCAAAACGTCTGATCCGTTCCTCGTCTGTCACTGCCATGTGCGGACAAAACTCAACAGATCCATAAACTTGGCCTCGTACTCGGTGATGTTCATTGTTCCTTGTCACATGCTCTCAAACTGACTGATCTTCTCATCTAGATATGTCTTCAGAAAGTATCTGCTGATGAACTCGCACCGAAAAACATCCCAACTGGTTACCTCACCATGCCACTTCTCTTCCTCAATGGTCCACCAGTGACTAGCACTACCTTTCAGAAGGTAGACAACATGCTTTACTTTGTCTGCTTCGGGGATGTCGAGGATCCGGAAAGCCTTCTCAAGACTTGTCAGCCACAGATCCGCATCTGCTGGATCAGCCGTTCCAGCATAATCCAAAGCTCCGACTCGGCGTAGCTGCTCGAAGGTCTTCCCAATACCCGATGCTTCTCCATGCGGAACCTGTGCTCACAGAGGAGGCACTGGTAATCGCTCAACCATGAGATTCATCGTAGCCATCATCTGCCCCATAAGGTGTTGGTAGGCAGGATGTTCAAGAATGGTTGGGTTAGGTTGGGGGACCTCAGGCACCCGATCTTCATGTGCCTGCTCAAAAGCTCCACCAACTAATGCAGCATCGTTGTGCTCAGCAGCGTGTTCTTCATGGTTTCCAGACATCTTGGCTTTTCTTCCGCTGAGGGCAGAAGATGTTTGTGAGGAAATCTGGAAAACTCATAAGAACAAACACAACCTAGTCCTAGATCCCTGTAGACTCAGCGAACCCTAAGCTCTGATACCAAACTTGTGGCAACACATCCCACTGTCACAAAGACAACGAGGTGTTACGCGAAAACATGCGGAAATCACCATAACCACATATTATCGAAACACGGGTTAATTAAAACTGATTGCGGAAAACTGATAAACTGAGAAACTTTTACATTTCAGTCCACATCCTGCAAGAAACAAATTAATAAACATATACATTCCTCGTAACGTGGTCACAACTTCGAGCAATAGCTGTCTTGCCATCACATGAGTTCATCACCTGTTATATATACATAGAGGCCAACATCCAGCCAACAACAGAATTTACACACATTATCGATCGTACATCGTGAAACAACGTCAAAACACTGCCAAGGACCTGAGAGTACATGGATGACTCTAGACTCTACAGCAAAACATCCAAAACAGCAGCAACTCCAAAGCTTGCCTTCTACTGCTCTTCTTGCTGCTCGGCCCCAACTCCGCGACCACCGCCACGTCTAGCACGACCACCTAAAAAGGGTGTAACTCAGCGGAGTGAGACAATTGAACATTGTCCCAGTGGGAAACATAACTCCCCGCCCAAACTACAAAACCTCAGATGAGCATATATATATATATATAAGCAGTTAACTGATGAGAAGTATAGCAAGAACAGTCTTATGAAATAAAGCTATCTAAGCTTACCAGATGTAATCAAGTAAAACATGAGTAACAAGACAGGATATCCAAGTTCTACTACATATGAAGAACATATAAATAACTGCAAGATATAAAGAGAGTAACTACACAAACAAGGCCTCAACCAATGTTTCGTGTTTGTCTTAAGCAGTAATACTATTCGGCTGGATTACATTTTATTATGCCCTGAGGAAATGAACCGTACCGTTCAATTCCAACCTTCGGCTGCGAAGCCCATAACCGGTGCCATACAAGGTCAATGGAAGAGCCGGAATCCACGACCTCACACCTCGTGGTCAGTACACGAGAAACAAAGCAGGACCGCAGTCTCATGCTTAAGTGGCCTCAGCCACAGGGTCAGCTCCTCAGGCTACCCTCTGCCTAGCCCGCCTTGGTACAGGTCACGACGCTAGTAAAACTGAGCCACGGGCCTGATCATCATTCTCTGAGCCATGAACGCATTCATGCTCATCATATCACATATCTGGAGCCATGGGCCTGTTCACCATGCTCATCACATATCCGAGTTTGCGACCACAGCTGCACTCGTTTCCCTCTCTATTTGAGGCTCGGAGAAAGCTCGCATATTCAAAAATATGCGCTCTGAGTTAACCCACAGGAGAACCCATTTCACCATCACCAAGTCCTGACGATGATGGATCTATGGCCAGGGCAACTACATGATATAATTCCACTGTGATTATTTAGTATCTTTTAGATGGATTGCAAGATTCAACCAAGTTGTATAACATGCAAACTATAACAAGAAATAAACAACATAAAACCCGACATTATGCTTTTATTGTAATCATATCAACCTGATCCATTTCAGGGATCCAACATCACATGTTATCACTTGGCCTCTTGCCAACCATCCAGATCCATCTCAAGGATCATCACATACCATGGGATCTCAATCCCTCATCCTGTGTTGCCACTGCCTCTCAAGGCTTACATCATCATCATGGGACAAACACATCATATATGAAATCTCTTCCACAAGAGTAATTATCAAAGTGATGTTAATCCTCACGTAAACCTCATAGCCTTATCATGGCTAAGCATCACCTGCATGGTTAATGTATTCAATAATCATAGTTTCAACATAAGGACTATGCTTACTATCATGAGATGACATTCAAGATGCTATACTAATCAGTTATACATTATCTGTTGATCATGTGCATAAGACACATCATTAAGCAACTATATTTATGCTTGTCCTCATCTCAGTATTATACAAATAATCAAGATGATTACTTCGTGCATGTAGTCATGTTGGATATACAGAACAAGCATTGTTATTACCACTACCATTGCCATTCTTAGTCATTAATAGATAATCATTCCCATACGTGTAGCCAGGCTAAGATAAATGAACCATCTTATGATAACGAGCATTATTCCTATATAAGGAGTTACCATGTTTTAAAGCGAGGATATCAACTACTAGACTATTTTCATGATACAAGGAACCGTCAACAAGGATAACAAGGCTCTCACTATAGATCACCACAACCCTTACTAAAGAGGGGTGTAACGACCACCTGCCCTCACCCAAACACAACACATAACGGCAGATAGGAGATCAAGCAGTAATGTTGCGTTGCCACTAAGGCAACCAGCTGCTTCCACATAATATACATTGCCCTATAATAGTTTCTTTAGATTGGTCAGCTTGCCCTATAATATACATTTCCCTATAATAGTTTCTTTAGATGCAGATTATGCAGGTCGATCATACGATAGCTCTTTATTTATACAAGATATTATTGAGCTGTTTATGTATGATTGGCTGAATACATCAATGATAGAGACATGGATAAGGTGAGATCTTGTTTATACATCCATATACCTTGTGTAAGATCCGGTGATCTGGTTTCTTATATATTAATGCATACGCCTATATGTTTTGCAGCTACTTAGTCGAAGATCATTGCAAACAATTTGCATTTGATCATGTGGGATTTTTGATTCCATCATTGATTAGTTTGGTAGCTAAAGACCCTGATAATGTTCAACAATACTGTATAGATGCTTTTACAATTTTTGGTCAGCAAAAGAAGACGATAATAATAGCTCCATTCAATGTCAAGTAATTTTACTTTATTTATAATTTGGACTTAAGAAAATTCCATTTTTATTTTGCATTTTGAGTTATTAATTGTTAACTTCTTACCTCTAGCAGTAGACATTGGGAGTTACTAGTTATTGTCCCTAGGACATTCACTGTTTATTATCTAGATCCTGCGGGGAGTACATTGAACACTAAAATTGGACACGTAATGAGAATGCCATTATTCTGGTGAGAAATATTTCATTTTTATATCCGTTAACATCTTTTATTACATTACTATTTACTTATGCAATTTATTGTGTTATATTAACATGTAGGGGTTTAGATGCATTCTAAAAGGCTGGAGGAACGGTCCCAAGGAAAACGAACCAGCCAATAAATTGGCAGAACGTACAAGTAAGTTCCCGACTCGAATATATATATTATTGATGTGAATTGTGCTTATTTGTATTATTTTGTATGTTTCAATTTATAGTGTGCTACACAAGACAATGGCTGGGCATGTGCATACTATGTGATGCGATTTATGCAGATGATTATCAAACATGCCGCATTGGACATCGATAGCATACATGAGGTATTATATATAGTCTCATTAGTTAGTATGAAATATATCAATCTTATTTTTATATTATTACTTATATATATACATCATTCTCTTTGCAGGTGTTTAAAACTGACCACACTATAGGTAAACGCTTAAAAAATATACATGCTCCATATACGATGGAAGCATTAAATGAAGTAAGAGAAGAATGGGCAAAAGCCATACAAGCAGTGGCAACTGTAAGATATAATTGGGATGTTGATAGCGATAATGAATGATACTTTGTAAATGAATATTTCTGAATGTTAATACATGTATTTGAATGTTTTTATATGTGTGAATGTGAGAATTGAATTGATGTGAATGTATGTACTTGTGTGAAATTTTCCTTGTGACTTTTGCAGGTTTGCGGCCTGTTTGTAGGCTGATATCAATGGATGTCGTAAACCTGCAGTTTAGAAAACTGAACTGTAGGTTCTCATCCTGCTGACCAGCCACAGCAGGCCTGCAAACTGATATGAAAAAAAAATAGGCGTCGGTTATTTATAGAAAACCGTCAGCAAAGACCTACAGCGTCGGTTTTTTTCAAAAAACCGACGCCTGATGTGGCCAAAGCAGTCCTGGAAATGGCGTCAGATATTCGTATCAAACTGACGCCTATTTAATCTATAGGCTTCGGTGTTTTGGTATATAACCGACGCCAAAAGTGTTCGCGCCACAGAAAATGGCGTCATCTAGGGCACTTTATGCGTCGGTTATCTACTAAAAGACCGACGCTATATGGAATATAGGCGTCGGTTGTTTAGTAAATAACCGACACAGAAAGTGCCCTAGATGACACCATTTTCTGTGGCACGAACACTTTTGGCGTCGGTTATATACTAAACGACCGACGCCTATAGAATAAATAGGCGTCGGTTAAAAAACCGACGCCGAAGTGTTCGACCTTTAGCGGAGCCCACATAGGCGTCGGTCGGAAACCGACGCCAAATGGGGTTAAACGACCGACGCCAAAGGCCGTTTCTGTAGTAGTGCAGCGCGCGACGTTGCGTCTCAAGGAAGGGTATCACGAGACAGGGGTGGGGTGTCAGGTACTAACTTGATCGGGCAACGCCCTTCACGACTGTGCGTTATCGGCCGACACCAAGTCAGCGTGACGCCCGACACTGCAACCCAGCAACGCCCGTCTCAGGTGCTAGCATATCGGCCAGGTCAGCCCACTAATGATAACAACCAAGAGAGATAAAGATAACTCACCCCACATGTCGTGCAACAACCTGGTCAAGGCCTAACGGCCGACACAAACCAAAGAAAAAGGGTTGTGACGCCCATCACACGAGCAGGGCATATCACCCGTCACAACAGCCCATCGCCCGACACCCACAACCTATCGCCCAACACAGGCATGTCGGCCAACACACATGGTCATCTTCCTCCTTAAGCACAAGGTGCTCAAGACCCTAGAGGGTCAAGGATCAGCCAAACATGAAGCTAGGCAAGAAACTAAACTACTAACATGTAAACAAGATCATAGCAAGAGATAATGGAGTTAGGGTTAGAAGTTATGCAACCCGCCTTAAGCTCCAAGGAAGAAGAAGAACTCCAAGCTCCATACACCACCAAGCAAGGAAGATGGAGACTCCAAGGCTATCGACCACCACCTGCTTCTCCAAGGTGTGTCAGCTTCCAAACCTGCTCCTGCAAGGGGTGTATCAGACACCAAGCTGCTCTTCTTCAAGGGTGTATCGGCCACCAACAAGCAAAGGGAGGGTTGTGTCATGCACAAGGTGGAGAGGAACCAAAGGGATCCTAAGCTAAGGAAAGGCCACACCTATATAGAAGGAAAGGGAGGAGAAAATAAGGTTGGTCCACGCAAGGTGTCACTTGCCTAGGGACACTTGTCCTAGAGCTCAAGAAACTACTCTAGCAAGCTCCATCCACATGTCCAAGATATGCACCAAGTGTCCACTAAACAAGGTCAAGGCTAGACCAAAGAGCATGGGCGACACAACATGTTGCTCCTTGGGCGACACACTCCATGTTGGCCGATACAAGCACTCCTAGGCCGATACAAAGCTCCACCAAGGCCCAGAGAACTCAAGCAACAAGCCCATGCCTTCCTCTCAACCTTAGAGGAAGCAAAGAGAGAGAGGAACACCTCACAAGGTGGCAAACTTGCCTACAAAACCCTAGACTTGGGTTATTTGCAAGTAGCACCTCCAACTCTCAACAAAGCACAACTAAACCCTAATCACCACTAAAGGTGATTAGCAAGCAACAAAGCACCATGATTAAGCAAAGCAAACAGGGTAAACCCTAAATGAAGGTCAGGGTCCTTACATTAACCCTCCACTTCGAGGTCTTCTCAGTCAGATAATGATACTTCCCTTTTCTAGAATGATCTAGAATGTATTGTAATCAATTGAATCCAGATAACCTCTTATGGAGCATTAAAATGAATGAAATGATAAATGTCACATTTGGGGTTTATCTTATAGAAACTAATTAATCATGTTTTTAATTTATTTTGGCACTATGAATATTTTTAATAATATAATGCGACCCAAAATCAATATGATACGTATTATGGTGCACAAAGGGTTAATTGAGTGGACTAAATGCCTTAAATGAATACATGACATACAAGTAATAACGTGGCATAACCAATTATTTCAAAATACAATTTTAATATAAAATTTGAGTTCCTCATGGCCTAATTATGACAACCAGAATTGTTTTTCATGTCACTTGGATTTCCTTACCCTCCCAAGTTCAAATAGGTAATAATAGATTATAGACATAGGTTTAGTTGACCAAATATTGTCTTTATTAGTGAATTCCCTACGTTTTTTGGATTTTGTCATTATTACATGTTGGTTATATTATGCTACATGGATCCTTGTTCATTTAGGATTTAACTAGAGTCATGGATTTGAGATCTGGCCATGGGGTTCACCTCCCTACTTTCTGCATTTTACCGTGTTCTATAATTCCAGTGTAAGGCATGTCTTCTCTACATGTTATCACCCACAACTCTCAACCTCTCCCCATAATATTTTTTTCTATTTCCTCTTGATCTTTCGAATATAACAATCCCTTGCTCACCCTCTCTCTCACCCTTATAACAAAACACCCACATTTTCACTATACACCCTCCATGGTGGCTGTGTTTAGGGAGAAAGAACTCCCTCCACCCAAAATTGCACTGGACTCTAGCTATCTTGAAAAAGGTGGCCCTACTCTTCTTACATAATTCCCCACACTTACTTTTTCCATTAACACCCTATGTCGGTCGGCCAAGCCTTATCTTCATCTCCCTCTACCATAGGTCCATAGAACCTACACGAGCCATCTCTTTCTACTTAACCTAGTGGTAAGCATAACGATACTCTATTCTTTGTTTGACTCTCTATTCATATCATGATGATTCCAAAGTGTGGTCCAATGACAATATATCTGGTTACCCCTACAAAGTCTGATCATTGGCAAGGTACTTGATGATAACTAGACCGTTGGTAAATATAATACCTTTGTGGAGTTATGGAAAAACTTTAGAAGAGCTTGCGTGATGGACCTCATGAGCACAATAATGCTTTTGGCATTGGTTTCACTCAGATTTGTTGATAATGTTGATAGTTTTCCTATATTACTGACCTTGATTCTACTTCTTCCTATCTCTAACATATTTTCCAAGGGTCTCTAGGACTCTTTTCAGACATAGTTTACTGTTTTCTCTTGTAATATCATTTTGGGTCATAAAGTTCATCCTCCCCGTTCCAATTATGAGGGAAATAGTAGGGATCCAGACCCCCTAGCATAAACATTCTCTAGTTTTCCATTCACCAAAACATATCAAGGTATCTAAGCCTCAAATCTTGTGTTAGTGAGCACCCTTTAACTACAGGGAAATCGGGGCAAAAAATACGACAGCGGAATCCAAACATTTACTAACTAGTTCCCAAACTAGTAGATTGCGTCAACAACAATGTATCTAGGCAAGAGGGTCACAATAGATATACCTGATCCTTGAGCAAGTCAAGAGACAACTCTTTCACTGGTATGATTCTTTCACACATTGCACACAATTGTCAGGGCGACACCACCATGGACTGTGGTGGTTGTTATCCTCCTAGTGGGTGGCAATTACCTCCTCGCCTCTAGATTAGTCCATGTGGACCATTGAGAACTCCATGTTACACTATTAGATCCAATAGGAAGAAGTTGTCCCTTTAAACATCAGCGTGCTAGCACCGACTTGCTCTCCCAATTGTCTCTCCCATGTGATCCCTCTCTTTTATGGGTAGGACTTGTTCAGGCTCTCTTGGTTACCACATCCAGAGAGGACTCTAATTGCCATATCTAAATGTTGTGTCTGGGAATCTACCAATAACCATCTACTTATAGAAGGGCCAGGGTCAGGGTTTCCATTCGTTCTAATAGTCAAAGAGACAGACTTTCATGAATTTTCTAGAATCCATGAATGGTGAACCGGTTAGTTTACTGTTGAACTAGTAAGTTCATGTGATTTCCTATTTTGGATCAAATTGGCATTCAGTATTTGATTACTGCAAAACATGATGTTAGCATCAATCCTTGAACCGATTGAATTGAGTGGTTCAACACATGAACTGGCTGTTTCAGACCGTGAGCCAATTAGTTCGCTAACTGAACCGGTCGGTTCATGCCATAGTTCAGCCAATATCCAACCAATGTAGTTTCCTATTAATTTGACACTTGAATTGATCGCTTTAGCACTTGAGTTTGTTGATTCATAGTCTAGACAATCAATTTTCAACCGTTGTTGATTAAATTGAATACCTAACACCTTAGTAATCAAGTTAAACATCATTCATGAATAAAATCCTATTCCTAGTGCATCCTATGTGTGTGACCATATATGTATCAAATTATGTTGGTAGCAAATGTCCATAACTATCTTATGACATCAGAAGCAATGAGTGGTATCTAGAAACACATCATTTCTATCCACATAATTAGAAAGTTAGAGAACAACTTCAACCTACAATTCATTATCAGTGTTACCATGATCGTATAGTTCCTTTTTCTCCAATATATAGATTGAACTCGAGTCATGGAATCATCATCCTCTCAACTTTCAATCCATGTTCTTTGAACTAGAGCAAATTGTCTAAGATGTATGTGAGTTCACATATCACATATTGAGTCACATGAGTATGGCCATACGTTCCTCACACTTTGGAGGGACAAATCTGATATCAATCTCTTATAGGAGGGACAAATCCCATATACATCACGCACACTCAGTCCCCATGTGTCATAGACTACCCGAGCATCACCTTTTTGGCAACCCTTATTTAAGGTCACATTGGATGTTACCAAAGTAAAATGAACAACATGTGATGAATGTAGTGATTTTAGGTCTAAGAACCAAAATCACCACTTTCACTATGAAACTTGATTATGACTACCATTCCATGGTGTTACGACCCGTGTCGAGCTTATCACGTAAGTAAGTTGTTCAGCATGTGTTTAGCTGATGTGTTAAGTTATAAGCCTGTTTTTGTTAATAATGTTTAAAATGGACATGATATGTGCTTAGTGTGTTTTCTAGCTTCTAAAGCGTGTAGTATCTTACGCTTGAAGTGTTGCCAGAGAAATCGTTCGAATCCGACCTTCGAGTCAAAAGTTGCATGTTTTTGGGCTTTTAGGGACCCAATGGTAATTTTCAAAAGTTTGAAACTTTGCGTTTAGGCCCCTAAGTTTTCTCCCTTATCCTACCTCTTTTCCTTTCTCGTTTCATTTCACAGAAACGAGAGAACGCTCCTGCGTTCTGCTCCTTGCGTGAGAAGGAGAGAGAAAGAGAGAGAGAGAGAGGGAGCTGTGAGGGGAGAAGCGCTGGAGCTCCGTTTTGCTCCGATCAGTTGCTGCAGATCGTCCCTTTCCCCCGTAGATCTTCATCTTCATCGATTTGAATCGATTTCGCAGCTGGAGCTGCGTTTGCAAGGAAGACGGTTTGGTGATTGGGGTGCACGGTGCAGCCCCAGTTCGTTTTCTTCCTTCCTTCAGGTACGGTTTAGTCATATACGTCGTTTGTGATCGTTTGGTGGTGTTTGCTCGAAGTTTGCCCGTCGATTCGAGAGAAATCGACTTCTGCAGGCCGTTTTTATGTTCTGCCTGTGCGCGGTTCGGCCGAGTTTCAATTCGGTCGGCCGAGTTCTTATTTAGGGCTTTTGTACATCGTTTTCTGATCGGCCGAGTTTTGATCTTGGTCGACCGAGTTTCTCAATTAAGATAAGCGAACAACGTTTTTGTCGGCCGAGTTTGGGTCCTGATCGGCCGAGTTTCTTTGTAGGTTTTTCAAGCGGTGAGTTGGTCGGCCGAGATTGGTCGGCCGAGTTTCAGAATCTGGGAGGCGTTCGGCCGAGTTTCAAGGTGGTCGACCGAGTTCCAAGTTGTGAGTGGCAATTCATTTAGAAATCATTATTTAACTCATTTTAAATGTCTAATTGCTTCAGTAATAGTATATTAAATTCATTGGAACTTGAAATGTGTGATAAGAATGATGAGAAAGAAGAAATTCTGTGTTTTATTGTTATAATGTGTTATTTCTGTTATTTGTTAATCAAGTATAGACCTAGATGCCCTAACACCGTAGAACCCCTTAGACGGGTCTGCAACTTTGGGGTGAAACTCGTGTTGCAACATCATCCGTGCTTGTGTCGCGGACAAATGAGGAAAGAGAAAAAGGGCAGTGTCTAACAACAATTGTGCTTGTGTCACAATGGCATTGCGATATCACCAAAAAACTTGGTTATCTAACACCATTCGTGCTTGTGTCGCGAAGGTAACCCTGTGACTCTCCGCCGGTGTACTCAGGTTTAAGGAGGAGTCGAGAGCACACGTGGTTGTGCAGCACACGTGGTTGTGCGAGGAGGCCGAGGAGCCTGTGTCCTGTGCAGACTAGGACGAGTAGTCAGACTTAGCACTCCCCGGGTGTGTCACTAAGTCTTGTACGGTGGGACCGTAGCATGAACTTGCTGCGGATCTTTATATGCGGAGTACACTGCATATATTTAGGGCAAAATAATAAAATGGATAAATAATCATGTAGGATCACAGTAAATTTATATAACTGCCTATCTACTTGAAATACCTGATGATGCTTAGAAATGTGATTATTATCTGTATATCTTCTATGTCAATAGAATTGCTCTGCTTAAACTGTATACCTGTTTACTTTCAGTTATTAAACCTGACGAGTTGTTTATTGATAGCTAAGTGAAATGTTATTCACTGAGCGAGTAGGCTCATACCTCTACTCAAACATTTTCAGGTCGGCACCAGCATCAGGAGTCAGAAGGATCGTATCATCCTAACGCTTAGTTGATAGAAGGTTTGTAGTTAGTCTAGTTAGAGGTCTCTTAGTCCATTCCCCTCGATCTTTGGGACAAGGTGTGAGTGAGAGAGAGAATGTGTACACAGATGTAAATTAATGTTATGCTTTCTTTATGGTAATCAATGTATTATGATGTAGACCTTGCTTGTATCTTCTATCAGTTTAATTGAGAAGTTTCTGCAGTTTGTTTAGTTCTTGTTTACAGCTTAAACTTGGTTATCATTTAAATGCCTTGAATTGTTTTAAAAAGTGACGAATGGTTGGTTATGTGTTAATCCCACCTGTCGTGCCCTAATTTCGTGGTTTGTGGCTAAAGTGAAATTGGGGTGTGACAACTCTTGGTATCAGAGCATAGGTTGAGTATATGAATACTCTAAGTCAAGGTCAGGGGACGATAAGAGACCAATAGGATTAAGGTTTAGGTGTCTTTCTTCTATTTGTAGTTTTCTAACAGGAAATATTCTGTTATATCATTGCAGATGGCAGGAAGAGGCTTTGATCGTGATGATCAGGCTGAGAGCCATGTTGGCCCTGACCCTCGGTACTTGGGTCCAGGTGGTGGTGACCACGTGGATGATGCATCCCGGATGTATAGAATATTCCTGGAGACCAAAGAAAGGTACAAGCCTGATAGGTGAGAATCTTCTTCTACCAGCAGTAAAGATCTGATGCGATCTTATGAGCTTGTAAAGAAGCTTGGTGGCACCGAGTTTAGTGGCACTACAGATCCAGCAGAGGCTGATGAATGGTTTAGACAGATAGAGAAGGTCTTTCACCTGATGGGGCTTCCAGAAGAGAAGAAGATTAGTCGTGCAGTCTACCTTTTGACAGGCGATGCAGAGTTGTGGTGGCGTGGTGTGGAAGAAAAGAGGGGAGGGACAGAGCTTTCCTGGCAGAATTTCTCTGAGGAGTTTCATCTCAAATTCTATCCACCCACTTTTCTTAATGAGAAAATCAGGCAGTTACATAATATCAAGCAGGGGAACATGACAGTTACTGAGTATGAAGCACTTTTCACACGGTTGGCGAACTTCTGTCCGCAGCTTGTTCCTGATAACATAGAGAGATGCGGAAGGTTCCAGGAAGGACTAAGGCCAAAGATTCGGCATACAGTTTCTGCTACTAGTAGGAGGAACAGAGAGAACTTTGGTGAGTTTGTTGAGGCTGCTAGATAGGTTGAAGAATCTATGAATGCTGACAAGGTGCCTGAGTCTAAGAAGAGATCTGCAGACTTTAGTAGAGGGCAATCCAGTAGTGGATACAGAGGTGGAGGTAGAGGTTTCTTTTCTAAACTTGGGCGTGGCCTTGGTTGTTTCGGCAGGCAGAGATCTGAGGATGTCACTACTTCTAGAGGCAGAGGAGGATACAACCCAGGAAGATGGGGCAGTGCCGATAGTGGACAGTCTTCTGGGTCGTCAATGTCAGTGACAGGTCCCCAGAGGCAAGAGTTACCGCCATGTGACAAATGTGGAAGGCCACATACTGGACCATGTTGGAGTTCTGGTTGTTATGCCTGTGGCCAGATAGGACATGTCAAAAGGGAATGTCCTCAGCTTCGACTAGAAGCATCACAAGCTTTCCAGCCTCAATACCATGATTTTCCGAGTTCTTCTGTGGCTTCTGGATCTAGAGGTGGTGGAGTGTCTAGTGGCAGGAGTGGTCAGAGAGGACAGCGTGGCAGAGGGAGAGCTTCAGCACGTTTCTTTTCTTTGACACCTCAGGAAGGTATAATTTCTTCACAAGTTGTTACAGGAGAAATGCTTTTGTTTAATAGTATACCAGTTTCAGTTTTGATAGATCCGGGAGCTACTCATTCTTTTATACGACGTTCTTTAGTTGATGAACTTAATCTGTTAACTCAAGAGTTGGCAGATGAGTTAGTGTTGAGGGTTCCACTAGGTGGACCAACAGTTTTATCCGAGTTCTGTCCCGGATGTTTGTTATCTTTTGGAGGTTTTACCTTTGCTGCTAATCTCATACCCCTGGATGTAAATACCTTTCAAGTCATCTTAGGTATGGATTGTCTTGAGACTTATCGAGTGCAACTCGATTGCTGGAAAAAGGAAGCTACCTTTCAACTAGGCGAATTTTCTTGTGTCTTTACTGGAGACAGGAAAGTTCTGCCTACGTGCATAATATCAGCTGCTGTAGCTGATAAGATGTTACAGAAAGGATGTGAAGCGTTCCTTGCTCATGTAGTTGACACCAGAGCAGAGAAGAGCACCGCCAATGTTTATGATGTGCCTGTGGTTTGTGAGTTCTCTGATGTTTTTCCAGAAGAGTTACCAGGCTTACCTCCTATCAGAGACATTGATTTTGAAATTCAGATATATCCAGGTAGTCATCCAGTAGCACTGCCAGCCTATAGAATGGCACCTGCAGAGTTGAAGGAACTCAAGGTGCAGTTGCAGGAATTTCTAGATAAGGGTTTCATTAGACCCAGTTCTTCACCATGGGGTGCTCCAGTCCTGTTTGTTAAGAAAAAGGATGGAACCATGCGTCTCTGTATAGATTACAGGCAACTGAATAAGATCACTATAAAGAACAAATATCCATTGCCGAGAATAGATGATTTGTTTGATCAGTTGCGTGGAGCGACAATCTTTTCTAAAATTGATTTGAGATCTGGATATCATCAACTCAGAATAAAGGCTTCTGATATTCCCAAAACAGCTTTCACAACCAGGTATGGGCATTATGAGTTTTTGGTCATGTCGTTTGGACTGACCAATGCCCCAGCAGCCTTTATGGATATGATGAATCGGATTTTCAAACCTTTTCTAGATCAGTTTATTGTGGTTTTTATAGATGATATTCTGATCTATTCCAGAGACGATGAACAGCATGAACAACACTTGAGAGTAGTGTTGCAGTTGTTAAGACAACACCAGTTGTTTGCTAAATTTAGCAAATGTGAGTTCTGGTTGGCCGAGGTAACATTTCTTGGACATGTTATCTCGAGAAATGGAGTTAGCGTGGATCCTAAGAAAGTTGATTCTGTGCTTCAGTGGGAACAGCCTAAGACTCCTACCGAGATCAGAAGTTTCTTGGGTTTAGCAGGTTATTACAGAAGGTTCATACAGAACTTCAGTGTGTTAGCATCATCTTTGACACGCTTGACGAGGAAGGATGTACCGTTTGTTTGGTCTGATAACTGTGAGAAGAGTTTTCAGATCTTGAAGAGAAAGTTGACTTCAGCACCAGTATTGGTTCTGCCAGAAGCAGAGAAAGGCTATACAGTGTTCTGTGATGCTTCCAGGAGAGGTTTAGGCTGTGTGTTGATGCAGGAAGGCAAGGTTGTGGCCTATGCATCTAGACAGCTTAAGAAAAATGAAGAGAATTACCCTGTTCATGATCTGGAATTAGCTGCTATAGTTCATGCTTTGAAGACATGGCGTCACTACTGGTATGGTGAGACATGTCAGGTGTTTACAGATCATAAAAGTCTGAAATATATCTTCACTCAGAAAGACTTGAATTTGAGACAGCGCAGATGGCTGGAGCTGATTAAAGACTATGATGTGACAATAGATTACCATCCGGGTAAGGCAAATGTTGTAGCTGATGCTTTGAGTAGAAAGTCAAGTTCAACAGCCAATGCATTTTCTATGGCATGTTTCAAGAGAGACTTGCTTGTAGATATGCGAAGGATGAACTTGGACTTGGAGGTGACAGGACAGAGTGGGTTGATTGCTCAGACACAAGTCAGACCTACTTTTTATAATCAGATAAAGGAATTACAGCAGAGTGATGATGAGTTGTGGCAAATCATGCAGGATATGTCAGAAGGTAAGAGAGAAGAGTTCAGGTTTTCTGATGAAGGCATGTTGTATCTTCATGATAGGTTATGTGTACCTGGAAACAGTGAGCTGAAAGAGCAGATTCTTGAGGAAGCGCATACTTCTATGTATGCTATGCATCCAGGTAACACAAAGATGTACAAGAACCTCAAAGAGCTGTACTGGTGGTCTGGTATGAAAAAGGATGTGGCTGAATACGTGGCTAGGTGCGGGGTGTGTCAGCAGGTTAAGGCTGAACACCAAAAACCTGCTGGTATTTTGCAGTCGCTTCCTATACCAGAATGGAAATGGGAGCACATCACGATGGACTTTGTGGTCGGATTACCCAGAACGCCTAAGGGTTCAGACTCGATATGGGTGATTGTGGATAGACTAACTAAGTCTGCTCACTTTCTTCCTGTCAAGTCAACCTTTGACGTTCCAAAGTTGGCTAAAGTTTATGTGAATGAGGTAATCAGGTTGCATGGGATTCCAGTTTCTATTATTTCTGACAGAGATCCAAAGTTTACATCTAGATTCTGGAATCAGTTACAACATGCGTTGGGCACAAAGCTGAAATTCAGTACAGCGTTCCACCCACAGACAGATGGTCAATCTGAGAGGACCATTCAGACCCTTGAAGACATGCTGAGAGCATGCGTGCTACAGTTTAGAGGTAACTGGGAAGAACACTTAAGCCTAATAGAGTTTGCTTACAATAACAGTTACCATTCTAGTCTTGGAATGGCTCCATTTGAAGCTCTTTATGGCAGGAAGTGTAGATCGCCAGTTTTTTGGTATGAGGTGGGTGAGAAGGAAATTCTTGGACCTGAGTTAGTTGATGTAACTACTGAAAAGATATCTGTGATCAGGGATCAGTTGAAAGCTGCACAGGATAGACAGAAGAGTTATGCTGATAGACGACGTCGACCTCTTGAGTTTGAGGTTGGCGATGAGGTTTACTTGAAGGTTTCACCGTGGAAGGGAGTGTTGAGGTTTGGCAAGAGGGGTAAGTTGACCCCTAGGTATATGGGTCCATATCCTATTATTGAGAGGATTGGACCTGTAGCTTACAGGTTGGATTTGCCGTCTGAGTTGGCAAATCTTCATGATGTCTTCCACGTGTCTATGCTGAAAAGGTGTCATCCTGGTACAGATAAGATTCTAGATTCAGAACCGGCGCAGCTTAGAACAAATGTGTCCTATGTTGAAGGACCAGTGCAGATAGTTGATTTCCGGATTAAAAAGCTTAAGAACCGTGAGTTACCTTTAGTGAAGGTTTTGTGGAGGAATCACAATATAGAGGAAGCTACGTGGGAACTAGAGTTGGAGATGCGTGGCAAGTTTCCTTTTCTCTTCTAGGAATTTCGGGACGAAATTCTTATAAGGGAGGGAAATTGTTACGACCCGTGTCGAGCTTATCACGTAAGTAAGTTGTTCAGCATGTGTTTAGCTGATGTGTTAAGTTATAAGCCTGTTTTTGTTAATAATGTTTAAAATGGACATGATATGTGCTTAGTGTGTTTTCTAGCTTCTAAAGCGTGTAGTATCTTACGCTTGAAGCGTTGCCAGAGAAATCGTTCGAATCCGACATTCGAGTCAAAAGTTGCATGTTTTTGGGCTTTTAGGGACCCAATGGTAATTTTCAAAAGTTTGAAACTTTGCGTTTAGGCCCCTAAGTTTTCTCCCTTATCCTACCTCTTTTCCTTTCTCGTTTCATTTCACAGAAACGAGAGAACGCTCCTGCGTTCTGCTCCTTGCGTGAGAAGGAGAGAGAAAGAGAGAGAGAGAGGGAGCTGTGAGGGGAGAAGCGCTGGAGCTCCGTTTTGCTCCGATCAGTTGCTGCAGATCGTCCCTTTCCCCCGTAGATCTTCATCTTCATCGATTCGAATCGATTTCGCAGCTGGAGATGCGTTTGCAAGGAAGACGGTTTGGTGATTGGGGTGCACGGTGCAGCCCCAGTTCGTTTTCTTCCTTCCTTCAGGTACGGTTTAGTCATATACGTCGTTTGTGATCGTTTGGTGGTGTTTTCTTGAAGTTTGCCCGTCGATTCGAGAGAAATCGACTTCTGCAGGCCGTTTTTATGTTCTTCCTGTGCGCGGTTCGGCCGAGTTTCAATTCGGTCGGCCGAGTTCTTATTTAGGGCTTTTGTACAGCGTTTTCTGATCGGCCGAGTTTTGATCTTGGTCGGCCGAGTTTCTCAATTAAGATAAGCGAACATCGTTTTTGTCGGCCGAGTTTGGGTCCTGATCGGCCGAGTTTCTTTGTAGGTTTTTCAAGCGGTGAGTTGGTCGGCCGAGATTGGTCGGCCGAGTTTCAGAATCTGGGAGGCGTTCGGCCGAGTTCCAAGGTGGTCGGCCGAGTTCCAAGTTGTGAGTGGCAATTCATTTAGAAATCATTATTTAACTCATTTTAAATGTCTAATTGCTTCAGTAATAGTATATTAAATTCATTGGAACTTGAAATGTGTGATAAGAATGATGAGAAAGAAGAAATTCTGTGTTTTATTGTTATAATGTGTTATTTCTGTTATTTTTTAATCAAGTATAGACCTAGATGCCCTAACACCGTAGAACCCCTTAGACGGGTCTGCAACTTTGGGGTGAAACTCGTGTTGCAACATCATCCGTGCTTGTGTCGCGGACAAATGAGGAAAGAGAAAAAGGGCAGTGTCTAACAACAATTGTGCTTGTGTCACAATGGCATTGCGATATCACCAGAAAACTTGGTTATTTAACACCATTCGTGCTTGTGTCGCGAAGGTAACCCTGTGACTCTCCGCCGGTGTACTCAGGTTTAAGGAGGAGTCGAGAGCACACGTGGTTGTGCAGCACACGTGGTTGTGCGAGGAGGCCGAGGAGCCTGTGTCCTGTGCAGACCAGGACGAGTAGTCAGACTTAGCACTCCCCGGGTGTGTCGCTAAGTCTTGTACGGTGGGACCGTAGCATGAACTTGCTGCGGATCTTTATATGCAGAGTACACTGCATATATTTAGGGCAAAATAATAAAATGGATAAATAATCATGTAGGATCACAGTAAATTTATATAACTGCCTATCTACTTGAAATACCTGATGATGCTTAGAAATGTGATTATTATCTGTATATCTGCTATGTCAATAGAATTGCTCTGCTTAAACTGTATACCTGTTTACTTTCAGTTATTAAACCTGACGAGTTGTTTATTGATAGCTAAGTGAAATGTTATTCACTGAGTGAGTAGGCTCATACCTCTACTCAAACATTTTCAGGTCGGCACCAGCATCAGGAGTTAGAAGGATCGTATCATCCTAACGCTTAGTTGATAGAAGGTTTGTAGTTAGTCTAGTTAGAGGTCTCTTAGTCCATTCCCCTCAATCTTTGGGACAAGGTGTGAGTGAGAGAGAGAATGTGTACACAGATGTAAATTAATGTTATGCTTTCTTTATGGTAATCAATGTATTATGCTGTAGACCTTGCTTGTATCTTCTATCAGTTTAATTGAGAAGTTTCTGCAGTTTGTTTAGTTCTTGTTTACAGCTTAAACTTGGTTATCATTTAAATGCCTTGAATTGTTTTAAAAAGTGACGAATGGTTGGTTATGTGTTAATCCCACCTGTCGTGCCCTAATTTCGTGGTTTGTGGCTAAAGTGAAATTGGGGTGTGACACATGGTCTCCATGCATCACTCTCAAGGTTGGTCTATCTGATACACTGTTCTCTAACATGTACCAGTGTGCTTGACTTGATATCACATATCATGACTAATGAGACTTTGTCATCAGTCAACACACACTCTATTTTTATTTATTTGTCATTTATTTTACGTCCACTGAAATATCTAACTACAAACATAACAAGAACGTATATACTCTTATCATACATATGATCTCATTGTTCAGGTCCTAAATCTGAAGACATATGTCATTAAGTAACATCATACTTTAGACATATATTATATTTGTGTCATCATCTCATGATTGAGACAAACATAATATACAAAATTACCTTTATCGTTATCGAATCAAGTATACGATGTCTCATTGCAATCAATGTATGATTGGCTCTCTGGGAATACATACCAATAGATTCCCGCTTGCACTTAGAGCTAATCACCCACAAATTTTATTCCAAATGATCTCAACATGTCTATCATGTTTTTGTTGTGCAAGTTATTTTGTAGTGGGTTAGCAAAGTTTGCTTCTAGTCGGTATTTCACAAGTTTTACATCTCCTCATTGTATGACTTCCTGTATGAGATGTAATTATCATAGTATGCTATCTGATATTCCTTACCTATCTAGTAGCTCCATTGTTGCTCATTATTTTACTGTGTCATCAATGTTTGGAACCTCCCACAAGTTCATCTATATGAGCTTCTAGATCCATACAATGTCCTCTATTGTTCTTAAAACAGCATGGTACTCAACTTCTATTATAGAATTAGTAACTGTCTCTTGCTCAGAAGTCTTCCATCTTATAGTTTTGTTTTAAGGTCAAACACAAAATAAGATTTAGCCACATTAGAAGCTTCCATCGGTGTAATCCATTATACCCAACTCTTCCTCACTACTAAAACTAAGGAAATGATCCTTTTAGTGCTTCTCAAGTACTTAAGGATGTTCTTTACGATATTCCAATGACTTTAACTAGATTTTGACTCATATCCACTCATCATGGCCAATATTTACGAGAAAATGGGGTGAGTACATTACATGCATGATATATCCAATTACAAATGCATATGCCATCTTATTCATATTTTCACATTCTTCACTAGAATTGGGACACTAGGCTCTAGAGATACTAATTTCATAAATTTTCTTTCATTGAGTCATGCATGTTGAACGCATTCATCGTCTTGCCAATTGTTCTCTTTATTAGGTCAAGAAACTTTTCATATATATCTCTATGGATCTCAATTTCTATCACATAGGATGCTTCTCCTAAACCCTTCATAGAGAAGGTACTTCTTTAACATGTTTTACCACTTGTAGTATAAGGATGTTATTCTCCATCATCACGTGGAATATAAATGTGCTCTTACTCAATTCTTGTAATCTTGGTTTTTTTCTATGTTTTGAGTAAAGTCATACTCTTTGACTATCTTGTCAAATCAAAGGTTCCATCTCTGAGATGCTTGTTTCAGTTCATAGATTGAATTTTGTTATATCAGATTTAAAAAACCTTCAAGTTGTGTCATGTACACATCATCTACGACATTCCTATTATGGAATGTGGTTTTAACATCCATATTCCAAATCTCATATTCAAAATAAGCTGGAATAGAAACCATGATCCTGATGGATTTAACCATGGCAACTGGTGAATATTTTGTTATGTTCAACATCTTGAACTTGTTTGAAATATTTGCAACCAATTTTTACTTGTAGGTTTATACACTACCATCCATGTCAGTCTTTTCTCAAGAACCCAAATGCACCCTATGGGTCTTACCCCTCAGGCCGATCCACCAAGGTCATACATTGTTGATGTACATGGACTCCCTCTTGGATCTCATGGCCTCAATCCATTTCTTAGACTTTGGTCCCTCAATAGCTTCTATGTAGGTTGGTGTCTCATCATCTATGACCAACTTACCACCTTCTTGAGTTATAAGATATCATAATCTTTCAAAGTCAAGGCTGTTCTACTTGATCTATGAGGTTTTGTGTTACATAAGAAACTTGATATTCCACAACAACTTGAGATTCTCATTGTTCCTATTGTACCTCTTTAGGTCAATGTTTTCTTGTTGGTATTGAACTTTTTGAGTTCTAATTTACTCCCACTGATTCCTTTGGAATTAAATTCCTCTTTAGGAATTTATCCATCCTAGCAATAAACATTTTGTTGTCAAATTGGAATATAATTGTATTCAAGAAAATAACATTTATATGATTTGTGGTAAAGCCTTTTAAGAAACTATTTCCTTATACAAGATTTTAATTCTAATCCTTATAAAAGACATGTCAGGACACCTCTCATGCCATATCTCATTGAAAACTACTAGAGGGGGGGTGAATAGAGTTTTATAAATAATTGAACAATTATTAAACTCAAACAACCACGATGAAGATATTGGACAAGGAGACACAAGGTTTAGAGTGGTTCCAACTATAGCAAATACTATAGCCGTCAATCCACTACCCGGTTGCTTACCCAACCGAGATTTGAAAAGAAATTTATTTTATTACCTCGCAAGGACTTTACATAAAATACAATTTCTTTTCCCAAACCCTTCAAGCAGCCTTCACCTAGAAGTAATCGCCCAACCTTGAAGCAGCCTTCCCTTGAAGTAGGTGCACCAACTCCCGTTGCACCAGCCTTCTGAAGTAGCTTCCCGTGCGATAGCCTTCTTGAAGTAGCTTGAAGTCCCCTTCTCCACCTGAGAAGTCAACCCTCTCCGATCCGCAGCCTCCAACCCTAGGAGTAGTAAGGAGAGTACAAAAGATACAAAGGAACAAGAAAGAAAAAGGAAATTACAACTTATCCTTTAAGCCCAAGGCTTGATTTGCCTATATCAAGCGTGTAGATCTCCTAACCAATGTGTATGACAATGTGATTGTAGTGGATAGGAGATACTAGCCTATAGGACACGAAATGGGAGCAATAGGAATGAATGGCAAGTGTAGGAATTGCTCTATTGCTCTAAAATAGATTGCAAGTGTGTATTCAAGCTCAAGTATAGCACAAGTATAGCTTAGGTGTGTTTTGGTGTCCTAAGGCATGTCCTATTTATAGGAATGGCCTATGAATACTTAAGGACGTTCTAGACAACTTCTAGGAGCTTATAAGTGCTTAACTAGCCGTTAGGTATAAGTTAGGTGCGTTAGTAACGGCTAGTTGCTTTATTCTGCAGTTGCTGTCAGAGACCATCTCGGTCGACAATTTGTCGACCGAGATACCTACTCAGTCAAAGTTTTGTCGACCGACAGGCTCTCTGGATTAACGTTTATTTGCAACTGTCCACTACTGTGTCTAACGGCTACTTTTGGTCAATCTCGGTCGAGAAGTTTGTCGACCGAGAGTGTCTCGGTCGAGGAGTGTGGTCGACCGAGATTGACTCTGTTTTCAATCTTTTAATTAACCACTAAGCATGTGTATGAGTGTGCATATGTGATCCTATTTGAAGGGGATGACCTATCTAAGTGTGGTGTTTAGCTAGGAAGATCCAACGCTTGATTTACATGCAATCTAAGTACTTGTACATTATATATTTGTACAAGTTTTTACAACAGTGATTACATTGCATGGAAATATAAATATGTAAGCTCTTTGGATTTTCCCTAGTTGCTTTGTCATCCACCTTAATCCTGCACACTCAAGTAGCTCGTTAGATCAACAAGAATGAAATGTTTGTCATCATCGAAACAAAGGGATTTATCATAATGTCCAATTTATCCAACACTCATATGGTGTCTTTTGAACCATTTTATATAGTATATTATTTATTATAAATGATGTACCCAAGAAGGAAATTGGAAGGCCAACTAGATTTTATTGATAGTCGCACCATGACTAACATGATGTGATTTCTTGTTTCTGATACATCATTATGTTTTAAGTGGAGTTCATTGTGATACACTATCATGGTCTCCCAAAAGGTTCTCAAACTCTTGGTTTAAAATATTTCAACATCAATCATATCGAAGTGTCTTAATACTTTTACCATGCCAGTTATGTACTTCATTAATGTTCTACTTGAACGCTTCAAGAGATTTAGACCTATATTTCATTACATACAATCTAACAGATCTACTGAGATCATCAGTAATACAATGAAGTATTGTTTACCACCTCTAGCATTTATTTGAAAGTTCTATATACATTAGTATGTATGAGCCCTAATACAATAGTTGCTCTCTCACTACATCTAGTGAAGATGCTTTTGTCTTATTGCCCAATAAGTAAGACTTGCATATCTCTTATTGGTTCAATACCAATAGAGTCTAGATAACCATCATTATAAAATTTTGAAATGCACTTATCATTTATGAGCTTTAGATGACAATGTTATAGGTATTCATTGTTTGGGTTGTCAAGTCATTCAGTATATGTGTCACACACATTTGTATCTACAACTATCAAATATAAACTATGACACATTAGGGATACTCCATAAAATATCTTATTTTTTAAAGCAAAACATCAAATATATTCATAATAATCTTGTTCATAAGATACATGATGTTTTTCATTAATGGAAGGTATATAACGGAAATTCACTAATTCTATTACATGCCCATTACATGAATGATAGATTGCAAATGTAGTGGAAACAACCCTTGCTCCATATATTTTTATCTCACTTCTCCTCATTTCCTAAAGTGGAGATCTCTATCTCTTTCTTCTTCCTGAGATCATCTATGTAAAGATGACAGTTCCTTTTTCAGTGTCCACGTTGGTGACAATGTTGGCACTTTTCTTCCTTATTTACTCCTCTCTTAGCTTTCAATGCAGAAGACTTTAATTTCTTGCTATCTTTATTCTTAACTTTGCCTTTTCCTTTGGAGTTCCTCTTCTAATCATCATGGAAGATTTGGATTTATCCTTTTTCATCTGTGCTTCATCAGTTCTCAACATGCCAAGCAATTCTGACAATGACTTGTCAAAATTATTCATGTTGTAGTTCATGACAAAATGGCTGTGTGATTCCAACAATGACTACAATATCACATATGTGGCCAACTCTTGACCAAAGGGAAATCCCAATTTAGCAAGGTTCTGCACATACCCAATAAACTTGAGTGTATGGGGACCTACTAGATCTTGTTATGGCATGTTGCACTTGAACAATGCCTTTGAGATATCATACCTCTCTTGTCTTGCCTCATATTTGTAAATGTTCTTAAGATATGTTTCCATCTTATTAACATCCACGTTCTCATGTTGTCCCTGCAACTCATACATCATTGAGCACAACATTAATAACTTGACATCCACGGTATCTTCAAACTGCTTCTTGTAAGCATCTCTGTCAGTCTTTGGACAGTGTTAGGCAGTTGATCGGGAACTTCTATCTCTAGGACATAGAGCTTGTGGTCCTGAGTGAGAACATTCTCAACATCCAGAACCAGTCATGGAAGGTGTTCTCATTTAGCTTGTGCTTCTCAAGCACCTATCACAAAGAAAACATGTTTGTATTTGCCATTAGATTCTACAAAAGAAAGTTTGCATCTTTAATCAAAATACTTTCTATTAATTTGATTTGATAAGTTTAATTGTATTAATTAGGACTTTTATTAATTGTCACTCCCATTATTTCATTCAAATTGATAGCCCTCACTACCAATTTGAAAGATTACAATGTACAATCTTCTAGTGAGTCAAGACCCAAAACACTTAATTTATTATCCGGCCAATGCCAACATCCATAACCAATTGTACATTTAGGCAACATTTGCCAATAGCAACTCATGCAATTCTTGAATAGATGGTATGCACAACTCCTTACCATAGTCCATCTACATGCTTCTAGGCACTTAATCCCATCAAGGTCATCTAGTTAAGACTAACCCAAAAGCCAACACGATAGCAATGCACCTTGCTTGGAAGGACCAAAAAACTACCATCACACTTCCATGAGATAGATGGTGCACCATGCTTCGCGTGTCCACGCTTGGTCGATCAAGCGTTTCATGTATGCTACTTATAGAAAGCATCTAAGACTTAGAATTTATAGAGGGATTTTACATAAGTACATATACATATCCAATCACCGCATACTTATGTATCATATATATGTTATAATCATAAATGAAAAAATACATTATAAAATACAAGTGATGGTCATGGACATACTATTGTAATTCCTTGGGGCCATAAGGAATTACTACCACCTAAGGTTCACATAATATATGAAAATATGTTGTTTATTGGAACCCATCTGCGTTGATCGACTCAAATCTTGAACTGATCGGCTTGCTTCCTGTTCGGTCAGTTGGTCTCTCAGATCGGTCTTTTGGTTTCTAGTCCAAGAATTGTTTGGATACCTCTAGTCGATTAGTTGTGCCACCAGTCGATCGATTGGCCCCACCTGTCATCTGGCCTCCTCGGTCGTCCAACCGATTGGTTCACCTTTTGAGTCGGTCAACTCGTCCGATGCAGAGTGCCTCCTCTTTCATAACAAGAAAAAAACTAACATACTCATGTCTAAAATATTACATTATAATAGAAAAACGTCAAGTAACATTCGAGGAAAGCATAGAAAAAAAGAATTAATAATTTTACATGAAGGAGAGAGAGGCTCGGTATGCAAACTGAGATATGGACATGATAACAACCATATAACCAAGTACAAAGATCTAGGGGTTTATTGGCCATAATCATGCTTTGTGTCCACCACCAAAACAAACTTTAGGACGATGCATGTAAATTGCATATATATATAAATATATATATATATATATATATATATATATATATATATATATATATATATATATTAGTTTTCGAAATCATATGTGGTATTTAGTTGAACAATAGAGGACAAATGAAAATCCTTAAATATTGATATATCCTTTTTTTGGTGACATAGAGGAAGTAGTGTTGATTAAAATAAATTTATAGACTTGTTTGGATTGATTTTACTTATGGATATTAATTTATGACACTTTGAAACTTTTTTAAAAAAATGAAATATTTTTATAGCTGTAGATGCTACAACACAAGCATCGATGATATAAATGATTATGTTTGTACTTTATTGATTTTAAAGGATAATTTCACAAAGCCATAAAAAATTCCACATACACTATCATTTCATACATAGATGACAAAGGCGAGTAATTCCATTTCGGGTTCATTTAAACATGAAGACAAGAAAACTTGTTGGGGTAAGAATATCCACATTTTGAGCATCCAATCTACATTAGAATAAAAAAATTCAAAAAAATAAATAGCAAACCCATATCAAATTTTGCATATCAGATTTTGATCGAAAGATCTCATAATGTATGTCGGACATTAATATATATAATTAAAAAATGCATAAAAATTGAAACATATTCTTTTTTAGAAAAGTTGGGAAGAAAACTTATTCATCTCACCCTCCTCTTGTAATCAAATTTATAAAAGAGGTAAAAAATACATGATCTTCAAGTAAGTAAATGTGATAATTCTACTACCATTACAAAGACCATCAAAGAGGGCACTACTATGTCCTTAGGGGATCTTATATAAGCATAAGAGCCCTTGTTGTTTTTGAGGTGATATCTAACAAGCCAATATACCACAACATTATTGTTTCTTCTTACAAACTCAACTCTCCAATTCCCCTTTTCCAAGTCATTGACTCTTGATGTTGGGTTGGATTTGAATTAAATTATTCGCTTCAAATTTGATCCAGTTATGAGTCTAGCTAACAATATGGAGAGATCTCGGCAAAGCAACCGTCCACATATCGAATTTCATTAACAAGGACATTATTAAAATGTCCTATTTGAAAAAGAATTGAACCCAAATCAATTAGAATTGGTTATGTTTATTGCTAAGTAAATGCATTTTGTTGTTGTTTTTGGTGTTTCACAACGTGAATATTAAATTGGACTAAAATTGTATTGATGAAGTTTTGTTAGTCATATTTTAGTCTTCCTTCAGGATTGCACATGGACTAGTAGTATCCTGCTCTGAGAAAGTCTTTGTAGTCTGATCTCAATTGTATGTTTTGTTTTAACATTGCCGTTACATATGATGCTAGATAGAAATAGATTGATTTTTGAAACAGCTGTTTTTCCAGATTCTGACTCCAATCCCAAACTAGTATGAAGGCTTTGGACTTGTAAACCTTCTTCGACAAGCATCCTCGAAAAGACAACCAAAAAGGTAACAAGAAGCCTTTTAGCAAAACCACGTCTGCCTAGATATAACCATTTATTCCTTTTAACCGCCTTCTTTAAACGATAGTGGGATGGCCCTTTTCATTGGGTTTTCCGTTTTCTATCGTTTACAAACATGTTGTTGGTCTGGCGGCCATAAGGACTGCCCGCAGCCCATTTCCTCTTTTTATCATTTATATTAGAATAGGCGGCAATGCCGTCTACTATCGAAGCCCAACGGCGCATGTGTGTGTCTTTTATCTTATCTGGTTTAGTTGAGTCGGCTAGTCCGAGCCCATTTCCAGACTCCGAGGATCGCTCGGTAGGATGTTGGGTCTTAACGGTGCTAACAACAAGAGGGATTTGGATGGAGACGACGTCTTCCGTTTGCGTGGTACTTACTATTCTTCGACAAAACTTATGAATAGGGTTGTAAATGGATATGGTATACCTGTATACCCTTTAAATTCGTTATGGGTATGAATTTTTATAACCATGTAACCTTTTACCCTTATATCTATGTACCCGCTTCTTACTTAATAAAGTTATGGTTATTCATATATCCATACCCTGTACATCCATATACTCAATCAATTATGTGCTAATGTAAATAATTTATATTAGAATGTAATGGTGCATGTTGTAGGACTCATAACTAGCTAATGTAAGGACCTCGTAATAGTAAATGTTTATATTAGAATGTAAGTTTCATATCATAGCACTCACATCTAGCATATATAAGTACCTTGTAATAGTAAAATAAATAAATCCACTAAAGCACCCTCATAGCCGTACAAGCACATTTATTGGTTGAGAAGGCCATACAGTCATTCTCTCATCCTGCTCCTCTTTCCTCTGTGCCTTGAATGATATTATTTCCATAACCTACCCAGTTAAATGCGGCAGTTTGGTGTATCCCAAAGTTTGTAATGTATTATTGTAGCATGTTTATCCATAACCGTATATCCAATTATCCATCCATATACCCAGTGATTATGCGGATATGGATATGATGCATGTATAGATTTAAAAAAAGCGAACCATACTCATACATGTTCACCTAAACAATTGCGGTTAAGGATACGACCATATCTACACCATACTCTACCCATTTACAGTCCTATCTATCAACAAGATAACCACAGAGATAAGTCAACGCCTACTCTTAGAGACAATGATTTATATGTGTCAACCGTCTTCCTCTAACATTACAGTAGACTAAGCACGTGTTTTGCATTTAAATTGATCTAATAAATGATATTTAGACATATGTTTATGCCAAAATTGACCATATTTGATTTCTTTAAATAAATTGAGACGGGATCACAACTAATACTACTTTGGCATACACTAAAAATAAAAATATACATATAGTACAAATATTTATAGAAATGTTAGATATAGGTCAAACATTTATATAAAATAAGTTAAAAGAAAATAACTTGATATTAGCCGTAAATTGACTCTCTTCAACTCATACTATGCCATTATCAAATTATATATGTTACCAACGTTTGTCATTTGTTTGATGACAAATAATATATAATTTGTTTTATAAAATTTTGTGTTCACTTGCTAAAAAGAACAACGCTATCAAATGTTATCTAACTGCATCCGATTTGTAGCTGTGTCCAACAAAAATGACACATATCCCCTTCTAGGACATGCGCATGTTGAAGATTAATTTAGTTAAAAGAGATTAATTCAGCTGACTGTCGATTGACTCCTACTATGCTTTATTTAGTATGTGAAAGTCAACATTATCTATGCTCTAAACAATAATAATAATTTACACACGAACCCACTAACGAGGAACGACTCTATTGAATACTAACTGATCTCCTTCAATGCTTGTAGTTTATTCACTCCAAAACTATATGTACTATCTTTGAGTACTCAAATAATTTATATACAATCTACTAAAATACAGTAATTTGATTAACAACTAGCTGTTTGTCTTTAATATGTACATGTCATCATTACCATATTACATCTGCCTAAACTATCATATTATAAGCACTCACAATAATTTATATACAACTTGTTAAAAGACAACAACTCAACAACTGAATTAACTACCAGGTGTCTCCATCTAACATGTAGCATTTACTAAAACAATTATATATGCATCTCTTTGGGCATGTGCTTATTAGCGATTAATATTTAACTAATACACACAATATTGTACATATAACATTATTAAAAGGTAACAACTTAATGAAGTGTCAGTTGACTCTCTCTCCAACCTATGGTGTATGTTCATCAAAATTGTCTGGTGCAAAAATAGGTAAGCAAGCAAGTACATAAACAGACATATGCTTGGACTCGTACACAAACAACTGAAGTACATAAATAAACTTGTTAAGACAGACTGTGTAGATATATCCCATTGGCATGCTTCTGACGCACACTGACTCATAATATCAAAATAAAAAAGTCATGTATGTCTGGTAGTCAAACAAACATATCTGAGAAATCAAGGAGAAAGTTAATCAATTTTTTAGCTTGGCAGCAAATCAAATATAAAAAACTTGTAACAACATGTGATGAAGTACGACAAAGCAATCAAGCGTACATACACCTAGAATAGAAGGCACGTTAACCGCTCTTATTCATAGGTAAATAAGATTTTGTATGAAAGAGAAGGAAAGGAAAAGAATTAGACACCCTTGCTCATAGATAATCTACTGAAAAGGGTTATGTGCTATCATATATACATATATATGTTTAGTTTTTTTGAATATGATTAATCTACATAGCGTTCATTTATCTAACCTTTATTTCGAATGATCCATATCACTTACTTATTGTCCATATAATGTATATAGCTTTAGTTGATGGTTGGGTAGGTTCAATGGCTCTGGTTTTTGATCCGTCTGACGTTTTCTTAATCTAATGTAGAGACAATGTATGTTTGTTATACCCTTCATGAGTCCTTTAAGAACAGCGAATTCATGAGATTTTTGGATTATTACAACAGGGACTATAATGAATCCAAATATCTCTCTGACCAATTCAACTACAATCCTAGTGAGCTGTACAATAGACATATTGGTTTCAATCAAACGATTCTATTTGTACAAACTATTCTAGTAGTTTGTTATCTTGTAAGAGAGATACAAATGATATACTGATAACCACATGGATATGGATTAAAATGTATGTTTGTTATACCCTTCATGAGTCCTTTAAGAATAGCGAATTCATGAGATTGTTGGATTATTACAAGAGGGACTATAATGAATCCGAATACCTCTCTGACCAATTCAACTACAATCCTAGTGAGGTGTACAATAGACATATTGGTTTCAATCAAACGATTCTATTCATACAAACTATTCTAGTAGTTTGTTATCTTGTAAGAGAGATACAAATGATATACTGATAACCACAGGGATATGGATTAACTATAGTAAGAGTAGGATCAAATAGTAGTAATCTTGTAGGTATTTTATTATATTGTCACAAGGTTAATAAGAAACCTTCCAATAAGAAAAAAATTTATTTACCCCTTTCGTGATACTTAGTAATTATGAATCTTGTCCCATGCTTCATAATTAGACAAATGAACACCATTGAAGTACATGCCATTCTGCCAAAGAAAAATAATGGAGAATTGACCGTAAGGAGCACAAAATAGTTTTTGAGAATCATTGGTATGACTATCAAAATAGTGAGCACCCAGTATGTAGGTTCCAGATCCAAGTAGTAGTACTAGAACCCTTAACTATTGTTCTTGAGAAATGGCCTGGTTTGGCCCATTCCTCAAAAGACATGACTTTACATTCATATTGATGTTATGCTCACATTTGATACTCCTAAAAATCAAATCTTGATTGAACTAGTCTTTGCACAATGGATACAATGTGCACATGGTAAGACTTCTTAAGGATTTTATGTACTCTTATCTTCAATGAGTGGACCAACATCAATGTGGATCAAAACATCTAGTTACCTGGGTGGTTGAGTGTTGTTACAAAATAATCATTTTGACAACTTTTTTTATGTAAATGATAAGTACAAGTGCGGTAGGAACAACCAAGGAGCACAAAGATCCCAAAATTGCATAGTTTTCCCACTATAGATAATCTCTCGAGTAGGACAACATGTTGGATATTTACCTAAACATGTGGTTCCTTGAGAAGATCCTACATTAGCTCCAAGACATTGGTCTCTAACTAGAAAAGGAATGACTCTGCACCATTTATTCTATTATGATTATGATCAGTAAATGTTGCCTTCATTTCATAAAGAAGATAGGGGACATAATTCACATGGATATAGTAAGCCCCGCTTGGGATTCTTTAATGGTAGTTTTACAATTTCTCTTTCACTTGTAATATGGGGAAGGAGTGGACTTTTGGGGTATTATTGATTAATTAATTGATACTATGTTTCTATGATGGCCCAAGAACACACTTATTCTTTATTTGTAGAGAGATTTTTCATTTCCAAGGTACCATTATGAGTTCAAAATATATGAGTCTTATTCTATGAAATCAATTGAATCTCAAATCCATTACTTGCTACCATATATAAGTTTAGACAAAGGATTTATATCACGACCTAAATAAGCCTCACTCAGAGGTCCTCATTCACAAGACAAAGAAGATTTTGTGATCCACTTTCAAACCTATTCCAAGATCTCAGACTCGGATTGTGGGGACCATTGGAAGACTTTGTACCATTAGATGATTTGTATATCAATATTGATTAGATCTGATATCCGTTATTGAATTATTCATTCAATGAAAAATAACCAACTTGATCCCAAAGTAATGAATCAATTACACCAAAAGATGCAGTCATATTTCTTCATGCTCGTTCCAAGTTTGAAGTACCATTTTTACAAATAAGAATCCCTTTCCTTACATGATTTCTTCTTCATATGGATGGATATGGGTTCTAGGGGGCAATTATTGAAAAGTACATTTTTGCAACAACCCTTCCTATCTAATAGAAAAGTATCCCATGATCCTTCCCCTAACTTCTCTATTCAATTTACATAGGTAATTTCTTTTCCATCGATATGTCCTACAATTGGTACTTGCATCACATTTGTATTTGATTGTTGTTTGTTTTGTTCATTCAGTTTTTTTCATTTCTTTAAAAAAAACTATATTTTGTAGTTATTAAGATATATATTCTGCAAGAATGTTGGGTTGTCCATAAGGTTTTTCAACTCTTGTAAAATAAATATTCAGTATATGCTCTTTGAAGGTTGCTCGATTTAGATAGGAAAAATCATACAATTTTATGAATCTGTAATGGCTCGAATTCGTAGTCAGTCCTATTTTCAAGAGGATATGTTGACAATTGAATTGCTATTTCTCCATTATTTTCTATTTTACTTACCAATAAATAGATATAAATAAATAAAATATTAATAGAATATCTCTGCCAAAAAAGGAAAACTAAAAAAAGGCGAACACTTTGAAAAATCCAATGAGAGCCAAATGAATTGAAAGTATTATATTTGGTTTCGAAGGAGATTGTGTAAGTTGCGAAATTAATTGTAAAAAAATCTACTTTTATTGGTTAATATGTGGAAAGGAATGTAAGGATAAAATGAAATATGGTGTAATTTTAAAAATTATTTTAATAGCATGAAATGTTAGTGATGCAATAAGAGATAACAATTTTTTTATATTCATTCTGGTTATAATAGTAGCTCCATCTATATTTCTACATTATAACAAACTTTTCTTTCACATATTTAAGTTCATTTTATAGTACAAAATCTTCCTCCTCTGTCCCTCACATTTTTTCCAATTACATGTCTTTTGTTTACTTTTATATGTTTGTAATGTTAATAATTTTAAACTATTAATGTTAAATACCAAAAAATCTACACTGATACAATTTCCTTCAAAAATTGTGTATAGAAATTTATATATTTTTTCTTTTGGTGTTAAATTTTCCTCTAAACTTATTTCTTTAAAAAATTTAAAGTAATCCTCCATTACTCTATATATTCCTCTAAGTGACGTAGAATATACCTTACATACTATATCTTATTTGTTCAGTTTGTTGCAGTCGATGCTAAGTTTTCATTCCATATTATTTATATCTTCTCTTCCACATTTATATTTTTATACAACCTTTCTATTATATTTTCTCCTATGTATTTGTCCTTCTCCTTGTAATCCACTTCAAATTTGGTGGGGAGAGAAATGCTTGAATATACACTTGATTTTCTTCCTTTGTTTCCCTCCATTTTCCTTCCTTTCTCATCACTTTGTCCAATCAAACAACCTACTTTGTCCTCTCTACCCTCCCCTTCACTCACCACATATCAACATACCCTAAAAGATAGTGGGAAAGCCACTTTTACTATTTTTTCTATCTTCTATCATTCATCATGTGAAGTTGTTCTGGTGGTCATAAGGATGGCCCATATCTCACCTTTGTTCAGTTTGCTTCTACCGGCCTCAGGGGCAACCCATTTCCTCATCTCTTGGTGAAGACCAATGGTGCATGTGTGAGTCATTTATCTTATTTGGTTACTTAAGTCATGGCACCATGATGTGGAGATTGGAATACATCTTCTGTTGCATGGTACTATTGTAGACACACTATAAATGCTTCAACTGGCTAACCTAGAAGCTCAATGTGAGGTTGTTTACTATGGTTAATAGTCAGTTGGTAGTAGCAATATCAATAAAAGTTTTTTTTTAAAATTAAATGTTGAGATGTGCTTTTTTATTATTATGTCCTGAACTTTGTCTAGGATGTTATGCAAAAGATGAACACATGGAACATTGTCTGTCAGATCAGACACACCTAATAAGATAGGAAAATACCACCCAAAATGTATATAAGATCAACATATATTCCTAATTGTATGACATACCATCATTACTTTTACAACAAACCATCATTAGTTAAAACCCACTCTCTCTCTCACTTATCTGCTAAGAAATCCTACTATCACTTGCACTTGACTACTTGACTGGGTATCTCGCCAAAATTACTACATACTTGTCAGAGGTATCACTGGATTTGAGAAAGGAAAACAACTCAATCTATCACAACCCTAACTTTTATCATAGAAAGAAACCCTAAGTCCCAATTTATTTTGTATCCATCTATGTGAAACCCAAGTTGTCTTGATTTTATAGTAGGATTCACCTATGTCACTCTTGGTTGGCACATCTAGCTCCTAAGACCCATGTCCCATTTCATGATTCATGTCTTTGTTCAACACGATCATAATGATGCTTGTTTGGTTGGAGTGTCTTTCTACATCATGGATTATCTCTTCAGTTTTGGCTTATCCTTGCAAATTAGGCACATGCATGTGTTTCTATTCCCTCTTTAGATATTGCATAATGTCCATCTTCACTTCTCCTACCATGGAGGCATCTGGAGGTAGAACTCATGGATTACCATGGAGATCCTCCCATCATTCTAGCCATCTAAACTCATTGAGGTTGGATCAACAATTTTTATCATCCTCAAAGCCCTCTCAATCTTGATCAAGGAAGATGATCACAGTTTGATTTCCATGTTATACCCCTAGTTTGTGCATTTTGTTGCCACACAGATACGGGCACATTTAATATTTTGTGTGTTTATCTTGTATTAGCCATGAAAGTTCCATCTATCAACTCTTTATTGTCATTTATCCAAAAAAAAACATAATTTTCATTTAATTGTAAAAGGGCACCATTTTCCTTTCAAGGTGGGGTCATTTTGATTTTAGAATTTTTGAAAATCTAAACAAATGAATCATCTTCGCTTCATTTTACTCATGTTGGGAAATCAGGGCGACAAATAAGGTGCAAAAAAAAAATAATACTCGATTCCTGAACAAGAAAATAGATCAACAAAAATGTATCTAGGAAAGAGGATTGTAAGAGATATACCTAGTTTTGGAGATCCTCTAGTGACTTATCCTTGTATCAGTGTGCTTCTTCTTAAAGAAGCACTCGAGCACTCATCATCAATGACCTCCTAATGCAACATCACAAACGATGGTTGACAGCATCCTCCTAGCGGGTGGCAAAGGCCTCCTCACCTCTACATAGTTCATGTAGACCACCAGGAACTCCATGTTGCACTAGCCAAAGGGAAGGAGTTCTACCTTTGAGCATCACCTTGCTAGCAATGACTTGCTCTCCCAATTGTCTCTCCCTCACTATCCCTCCATTTTACGGGTAGGACTTACTCAAGCTCTTGTGGTTAGCACAACTAGAGAGAACAACAATTGTTAGATCTTATTGTTGCTTCTGGGAAGCCCCCAATACCCCTCAATTTATAGGAGGGTTAGGGTCAGGGTTTCCATTCGAAGACATGGAATTTTGTGAAATTTCTAGAATCTACAAATGGTGAACCATTCAGTTCATATCTTGAAACAATTGGTTCATGTGCTTTTCTATTTTGAATCACATTGGGATTAAATATTCAATTAATGCAAAACATGATGTCACCATCAACCTCATACAATTGAATTGATCATTGAATTGGGTAGTTTTACACTTGAACTGGTCATCTCAGACCTTGAATCATTCGGTTCACTAAGTGAACCGATCGGTTCATGCCCTGGTTCAGGCACATTTCAACCAATGTTGTTTCCAATTCACCTGACACTTGAATCGATTGGTTCAACACTTGAATCAGTCCGTTCACAGTCTAATCAGCCAATTTTCAACCACTTTTGTTTAATTGAATACCTAAATAGTTATAACCTCAATTTTTATGTGTATGGTTTGAAATGCAGTTTTCTCAATTAAATGTATGTGTATGAAAATTATATGATTTATGTGTAATAAATGGATTTCTCTGGTAATATTTCCTTGGATTGTGTGTTTTTGTTGATCTACTACTTTAGTGAGTCTAATATGATAAAAGGAATTAAAAGTTGAAGAAATCTAATAATGAATAAAAAGGAAAATAAATTAAGATAATGATGAGAATTATGTGGAATTCTCTAGAAAGTTGTGTGAATGACCTTCATGGATTAGGTTTCGAAACCACTTGGTTAATAATGGTAAAAGGAATCAAAATAAAGGAAATAAAATCGAAAGAGAGAGAAAATATGAATAAAATATGCCTTTTGAATAGATAACTTGCATATGAAGAAAAGCCTATCTTATTTTTGAGTTTTGACTCTAAACTTGGCACACAAGTAAATAAGGTTATCAAAAAGGTTCCCTTAATATTTGGGAATAAAAAGATATATAGTTTAGGAGTTATGAATTTTGAAATATTTCCTAAAGTGAGAGGGGTATACATAGATGTCATGTTTAATCAGATTAGATTTGATTTTAATTGGAAAAGGATTATACATGCGCAACGAGAGCCCTTGGATCTGAGCATATGACGGCTCCAGATCATAGTCCACCTCCAGGGCACACAACTATAGAGAATAGGGAAAAGGTTGCTTCCCAATTGGTTTTCTGGGCGCTCAGTGGATGATCAAACCTAGGGACTTTCCAATTGGATTCAGGAGTCCAAGCTGAGCAAATCCATCCCTAGTTCCATGGGGATTGGGAGTCTATCAGTGATTTGTGTAAATATCTTCCTCCATAGCCTCAACTCTCAAGTATAAAAGGGGGAGTAGACCCCCTCAGTGAATCTACAACTTGCACCCAAGGAGTCACCCAGAGCACACGAACTTCCCCGTATGATCAATTGAAAGTTTGGTCTCGATCCTCATCCCTGACCGGACATGCGAGTCACCAGAGTAGCTAGAACTTGACTCATCGTTTCGAAGAAGTGGGTGAGCAATTGAAGGCGTCGTTCGATTTTCCAGGGTGAGTGAAAGGCAATGACAACTTTTCCAACACTTGAGAAGGCCTAGAACCCAGAGTCAACTGAGGAGTTGACCAAGCTCGCCCATAACTCATATGTGAGAGGAAGAAGATAACCACAGGGGAAAGGACGACGCTTCCCTCGACCTCTCTTCTTATAAGTAAGGTCCTTTTAGTCTTTTTGTTGTGTTTTGAGCACGATCCCACAGTCTCCACAATGTAGGATGAGGTGCCGCATTGGCCGAAGCTGATTGGCTTGGCTCTGCCGCGTAGGTAGAGCGGGTCCAGATTGCCTCATGCCCAGGTGGCGGCCCCTGATTGGTGAGGAGGAAATTAATTTAGGAAAATAAAAATTAATTATGGGTTTGTCCAATGGAAAATGTTATATATGAAACTTTCTCAGAAAAATCCATAGAATCCATTGAAAATATAATTGAGGCATGATTCTTCTTGAAATTCAAAAAGTGTATAAAGTTGTCACCTTTAATGGTTTTATCAATGAAGAACCCTAATATTGGATGGAAATTAGATCTAGTAATCTTCCTTGGATATTTAAAGCAAATATTAACCCATTGTTAATAGAAGGAAGATTTAAATTACAAAAGATGATCTTTGTGCATAATTTGCTTACTTTAGGGGTCCATGTATATAAGAGTGCATTAATAGGCTTAGAAACCCTAATTTTGGTAATTATGAGTTCTAATGGTTTTTATTTTGAAAATCCATGAATAAGATAGAGATATGATGAACCTAATCCATATTGAGAATAACAGACCCTTAATGTGGATAATTTGAGTAATTAGGGTTTTATGTGTAGAAAAGTTGTTTGAGGTTATTGACTTAAAAAAGATAAAGATTGAGATATAGATCTAAGAAACCCTAAGGAATCCTAATTAGACTTAGAAACCTTTGAGATGTGTCCTAAGTCCGTGAAGAGTGGTTTGAGATATGTTGGTAGCAATTAGGTATTATACATGTTTTTAGGATCAATGGTTGCTTGATTGATTGCTTGGCTTGCTTGGTTGGACATCTAGCTGGATTTGGATATATTGCTTCTTTTGACTCCAAATTAGGAATGTGGTTACATTTATGTCTAATCACTTAAGTTCCACAATGATTCTCAGATTTTTAACGATTGCTTGCAATTACATGCTTGGATGAACTTTAATTCCTGCAATCCATAAAGTGACTATGATTATAATTATTATTAAAGTTTATAACCTGCTGAAACTGTCATGACATATCTGGGATATATGTATAAGACTATGAACAAAGTCATGTTGATGACTAAGCGACCAAGCCTAGACTGGGAAGGTTATGAGAGGTTGAACCCATGATTAGCAAACCAATGACACCTAACTTCAAATTGAGGGGTGACCAATGAGGTACCTAACTCTAGATTGAGAGGTAGATTAATGTACACTACAGGAAAAAAAACCCTAAGATAGGATATACCAGAGGATGGTCAAAACAGTTGATAGGTTATGAAGAAAATGTAATTTTTTGCTTGGTAACAAATAATTGATGTGATTATGTTGTTGCAACCTATGTGCAAACTTTTGTTTCCCCCACATACCGGTATACTTGTTATACTGACTGACATTTTGTTTGTTAGCATTTTAGGGTTACTTCTAGATATATGCATAACAAAAAGTGGATGAATATTTAAAGTGACATTGAAAGAATAAATTTTCCTAAAGATTGGAGGATCATAGATAGATAGATTCTTCTCGTGGGTAAAGTTCCCAAGTCCCATATTTGAAAGGTATGTGAAAAGAAAATTTTTATCCTGCATTAAGTTTAGTTTGTTGTAGAATTTAATAATTATTTCTGATTATTTGCAAAAGCATATGATCCTATTTTAGATAACAACACTAGCTTCTTGATCTTCCTTAATTGGGGGTTACCGAGGGGTGGGGTCATTACATTTGGTATTAGAGTGTGGTTTTCCATATAATCTCTAATAATTATTAAATTTTACAAATAATTTAGAGCCCAAGGGAGTTATTAGAGAATTTTCCAAAGATGGAGGTGTCTAGAAAAGGATCACGATCTGGAGGCTGGCAAGATTTTTCTTCACCCCACTACTCGATTTACAAGGACTCCCAAAATCCGTGTGACTTCTTGGCCAAAATTTGAGGATTTGACTCAAAATAAGATACCTCTAGGTCTTCTCATCTAAATTCGTCCCTTCTTTATCTCTTTTCTCTAGAGAAATTTTAAGTGCTTAGGGTTTTCTCTCTCTTTGACAAGGAAATCTTATTTTGAGTCAAATCCTCAAATTGGCTCTTTGACAGGAATGATGGCTCTTTGACAGGGAAATCTTTGGAGATAGTGGATACCATGATGAGAAGAAAAGTCAATATAGCTTGCTTGCAGGAAACCAAGTGGATAGGGAAACGCTGTAGAGAGATTGGAGACACAGGATACAAAATCTGGTATACATGTATTGATAAACATAGAAATGGCGTAGGTATTATCGTTGATAAGATGTTGAAGGATGACGTCGTCAAGATTACAAGGATGGGTGATAGAATCATAGCTATCAAGGTTGTTCTTGGGGGAAATATTTTTAACATTATTACCGCTTATGCCCCCCAAGTTGGCCTTAGCGAGGATGCGGAGAAGGATTTTTGGGATGACATGGATGAATTGATGCAAGGAATACCGATCGAGGAGAAGATTATTATTGGGAGTGATTTAAATGGACATGTGGGGAGTGGTAATGCTGGATTTGAGAGAGTTCATGGTGGTTTTGGATATGGCAACATGAACGGAGAAGGAGAGAGGATATTAGATTTTGCAGTTGCATATGATATGATTTTGGCAAACACCCATTTCAAGAAAAGAGAATCTCATAATATTACTTTCAAGAGTGGGCACAACTGTAGCCAAATTGATTACCTCCTTACAAGGCGGGTGGATCGTAACATATGCAAGGATTGTAAAGTGATTCCTAGTGAAGAACTCACGACCCAACATAGGTTGGTAGTTTTGGATATTAACATGAAGATCAATAAAGGCAAACATAACGGAAACCAAGATAGCAGGATCAAGTGGTGGAATCTTAAAGGAGAAAAGAAATTGACTTTTCATGATAAACTCATCAAGGAGGTAACTTGGAACTTGGAGTCTGATGTTAACACTATGTGGCATAACATGAGCTCCTGCATAACAAAAATTTCTGAAGAGATTTTGGGGGAGTCTAAAGGTTGTGGACCTCCACAGAAGGAGACTTGGTGGTGGAATGATGAAGTACAAAAGGCTATTAAACTGAAAAGGGAGATCTATAGGATCTTGCCCAAATCTGGAGATGATGCAACATTCCAAAGATAAAAGCAAGCAAAGAAAGAATCTAAAAAAGTGGTTCGGGAGGCACGATCTAGATACTTTGATGATATGTATAAGAAGCTAGACACTAGAGAAGGGGAAAAATATATATATAAAATGGCTCGTATAAGAGAAAGGAAAGGAAGAGACTTGAGTCAAGTAAAATGCATAAAGAATGAAGATGGTAGAGTATTGGTGAAGGATGATGATATAAAAAACCAGTGGAGAAATTACTTCCATAATCTTTTCAATGGAGATACTGCATATAATGTTAGCGACTCGTGTGACATGAATACAAGAGATATCATTTACACACGACGAATTTCACCATGTGAGGTCAAGAATGCTTTGAAAAAGATGAAAATGAGAAAGGCATGCGGACCAGAGAATATTCCCATTGATGTATGGAAGAGTATGGGGGATGAGGGAGTTACATGGTTAACAAATTTCTTTAACAAGATCATGAAGACCAAGAAGATGTCGGATGAGTGGAGAAATAGTATTATAGTCCCAATCTACAAAAACAAAGGTGACATTCAGAGCTGTACAAACTATAGAGGTATCAAGCTGATGAGTCACACGATGAAGCTTTGGGAGAGGATTATTGAGCATAGGTTAAGATCTATAACGCAGGTATCAAACAACCAATTTGGTTTCATGCCTGGAAGATCAACAACAGATGCTATTTTTCTGACAAAGAGGCTTATGGAGAAGTATAGACAAAGCAAAAGAGATCTTCATATGGTGTTTATCGATCTAGGGAAGGCTTATGATCGAGTACCCAAAGAAGTGTTATAGATGGTTTTGAAGAAAAATGGTGTGCCTATCCAATACATTGACTTGATCAAAGACATGTATGATAGCTCTACTGCAAGTGTCAAGACTCCTGGAGGAGAGACATCAACTTTTCCTATTACAGTTGGGGTACACCAAGGATCCACACTCAGCCCATATCTATTCGTTCTGGTTATGGATGAGTTAACAAAGAATGTTCAGGATGATATTCCTTGGTGTATGTTATTTGCTGATGATATTGTTTTGATTGACGAAATAAAAGATGGATTGAATGATAAAGTTGAATGTTGGAGAAAGGCATTGGAATCAAATGGATTGGTGATTACCAGGAGCAAAACTGAGTATATGCATAGCAATTTCAGCCAATCTCGCAGTGTGAATGATGGAGCCAAGTTGGACGGAATAGATATACCAAAATGTGACAAATTTTGTTACTTAGGTTCTATTATTCAAATAGATGGGGATGTCCAAAATGATGCTTGTCACTGGATAATTGTAGGATGGTTGAAATGGAGGAGTGCAACTGGAGTTTTATGCGATCAGAAGATCCCTCTCAAGTTAAAACGTAAGTTTTATAGAACAGCTATACGACTAGCCATGCTCTATGGGAGTGAATGTTGGGAGGTGAAGAAACAAGGTCTCAACAAGATGAACGTGGCTGAAATGCGTATGCTGAGATGGATGTGTGGGAAGACAAGAAAAGATCGTTTGAGAAATGAATATATCAGGAATAAAGTGGGGGTGGCGAGCATTGAGAACAAGTTGCGTGAGGGCCGACTCAGATGGTACAAACATGCACAACGCAGACCTACTAGTGTACCTATACGAAGCAATGCTATTGAGCCAAACACTATAAATAGAAGAAGAGGAAGGCCTAAATTAACATGGGATGAGCTTATAAAGAGAGATTTTGAATCTCTACATCTTAATCAGAATATGGCCCAGGATAGAGCTGAATGGAAACAAAGGATCCATGTAGCCGACCCCAACATAGTTGGGATTGAGGCTTAGATGATGATGATGATGATGAGGGTTTTCTCTCTCTCCACCACCTCTTGTGTTGTGAATTTAGGGTGTTAAGGATAGGGAATCCTCCATCAAACAATAAAATGCATGTAAATAAAATGACATAGATGTAAGTTTAAAGCTTATATATCTTTCAAAGTTATAAATATGCGGTTAAAATGAATTGAACTTGTGTGAACTAGCATGGCCCGTGTCAAGACCGTAGTTGTTTCCTATGATACTACCGAGATCCCTTCTGGAGGTACCCCCCAGTAAGAGGAGGGGATCTTCCAAGAAGAGGAGGAGAGACCGTGGTGATGAATTCTCAAGGAAGAGGAAGAGACCCGATGGAGCCTCAGAGGAAGGCTCGAACCCTACGCTAGTTCCCTTCAATGATCCAGAGATGAATTGGGAGGAGGAACCAATGTCTGAAGATATAGATGAAACTAAGATCGATACCGCTGCAAACCCTGGGCTAGCTATGGTGGTCCATACACCTGATGTCCTCTAGATGGAATAGCAGAAGAAGATATTGAGGCCATTAGTGCATTTGCCCTCAAGGATACCACCAGAGGTGAGGATGGAGAGCCTCTACCAGTTCGTCATTGACTCAGAGCCACCATTTTGGACTTTGTAAAGATGTACATAGAGAAGTTATGGGGAGAGGGCAAGACCGAGGTAGTTGATAGAGCTGATGCATGGATGCTAGCCATCGAGAATGGATTCTCCATGCTCAAGATACAACCAAGTAAGAAGGTTATATTTGCCACTCACCTCCTGGGAGGAGCAGCGAAGATATGGTAGAAGAACCACATCATGGGCAGAGACCTAAATGAAGACCCGATGGCCTGGACTCATTTCAGGACCATCTTCTCCTTTAGGTTTGTGCCCATCTCAGCCAAGAAGGAGAAAGAGAAGGAATTCACCTTCCTCTCTGTTGTAGACTATGCTCGTAAGTTTCACCTCCTGGAGTGGTTTAGATACATGCTGACTGAGGAAATATGGGTGACCACTTTGTGGAATGTCTGCTTCCCTCCATCAAGCCTCATGTGATGGAAAGTAAACCAACAACCTTCTCTGATGCCTACAATAGTGGTCTGAGCATGGAGAGGATGGTGATGCCTGCATCAAACCCATCTAAGGGTTACTTGGGTTATGCGGAGGGTACTTCTGGCCCAAAGAATGACCATAAAGAGGGGCAAGGATGTAAAATTGCAAAGGCAAACATGGAGGAAAGGGGAAGAACCACAACAAGAATCGTCACCCAAGGTGTTGCAACTATGGATGGGCGCACCAAGGGAAGTGTCATTTTGAGAAGGTGTGATTTTGTTATAAGTAGGAGGGACACTTCTTCGCCAACTGTCCCCTACCTGATCCGAGAGGTCCGAGTCCTGTAGTAGCTCAACCGGTAGCAGTAGCCCCACCAGTTGTAGCCCCCTGCGCAGGATAGAGAAGGTAGGCCCAAGTCTTTGCCATCGACAATGAAGAGGCCCATGCCAATTCTAATCATTTGATAGAGGGTAATAACCCTTAGAGTTTTCCTTTCTGTTTTAGCTTGATCAGGTACTGGTAGTCTGAAACATTATGGAAAACTTTGTAGGCACGCTTGAAGTCATGGGACACAATGTAAAAGTTCTTTTTGATTCTGGTTCTGCTAATACTTTCATTGGAGAATTCTGGAAACTATGCTTTGTTTGGACATCAAGGATTTAGTTTACATTTTGGATGTAACAACCCCGAGTGGTCAAATTTATACGTCTCTTTTGAAAACCCCAATTTTACTGGTTAAGTACCTAATTCACAAGCTTCCTACTGACTTTATCCTCCTTGATATGAATGATTTCAATATGAACATTGGTATGGATTGGATTTGCACCTAGAGAGCACATATTGAGTGTAGGGAAAAGAATATTCTTATAAGGAAACCTAGTCACCCACACTTTACCATTCGAGGAAGGAGGAAGGTGACCAACAGTTTGTATGTGTCATCCCTGACAGCAGAGCGAATGATAACCAAGGTTTTCAATCCTTCCTAGTAGTAGTTACCAAGACAAAGCCTGAAATACAACCCCTAGAGCCAAAGGGTTTTCTTAGGATTCATCCTAAGAGAGACATGAACTTTTTGATAGAGATAGCTCCCAGGATAAACCCTATATCTAGGGCACCCTACAGGATGGCCCCTGCCAAGTTACTCGAGTTGTAGAAACAACTACATGAACTGCTAGACAAAGGTTTTATTAGACCTAGTACATCACCATGGCAGAGCACCAATCCTCTTTGTGAAGAAGAAGGATGGGTCACTCCAGATGTGTATAGATAATCAGATGATTAATCAAGCTACCATTAAGAACAAGTATCCTTGACCCTATATAGAAGACCTCTTTGACCAGCTCAAATCCGCTCGAGTCTTTTCAAAGATTGATCTAAGGTCCAGGTACCACCAAGTGAGAGATAAGAGTGAGGACATCCTGAAGATCGGTTTTTCGAACCTGTTATGGCCACTACAAGTTTGTGATTATGCCTTTTGGGTTGTCCAATGCCCCAAATGTGTTTATGAATATCATGAACAATGTGTTCCATCCTTTCCTTGACTCGTTTGTCATAGTGTTCACATATGACATACTGGTTTATTCCGATGGCCTAGAGCAACACTGTGACCACATGGGTAGAGTCCTTGATATCTTGAGAAAGAAGAAGTTCTATGGGAAATTCACGAAGTGCAAGTTTTTGATAGACCGTGTCATGTTCTTTGCACACAGCATATCCATAGGTACGATCATGGTGGATCCAGCTAAAGTGTTGGCCGTGTGATATTGGCCTACACCGAAGAACCCTTCTAAGATTCACAACTTTGTGGGATTGGTCGGATACTGTCGGCACTTCATAAAAGATTTCTTAAAGACTGCTTTGCTGCTCACCAAGCTTACCCGCAAGGAGGAGAAGTTTGCATGGTCAGATGAGTGTGAAGATCGATTCCATGAACTAAAGGAGAAGTTAACTACAACCCCAATGTTGACTCTACCATCAGGAAATGACATTTATATTATCTTCACCGACACTTCGTAGATGAGGCTTGGATGTGTGTTAGAGCAGAATAGGCATGTTGTTGCCTATGCCTCCCGACAGCTCAAGCCCAATGAGGTGAACTACCCAACACACAATTTAGAGTTGGTCACAATTATTCATGCCCTGAAGATTTGGCAGCACTATCTGTATGGAGCTACCTTTGAGATCCTCACCAACCATAAAGAGTTTGAAGTATCATTCGACACAGAAAGATATGAATTTAAGATAGAGACAATGGATGGAGTATATGAAATATTATGACTTCACTATCGCCTATCACCCCAGGAAAGCTAATGTGGTAGCAGATGCTCTTACTCAGAAACAACTTAGGTGTGTAGCAGTCTTGTCTAGTCAGTGGAAGAAGTTGGAAGAGCTTGTTAAATGGGCTCCACAACCGTTAGAGGGCCGAATTCATTTGGCTAACATTCAGATTAAACTAGACCTGTTGAACTAGTTAGTAGTTGCTCAGTTAGCCAGTGTGGGGCTTGGCAAGATGAATGTTTTGTTAAAGAAGTCAGATACCCATCTCTTAATAGGAGTAGATGATGGAATCCAATACAGGAGTCACATTTGGGTTCCCATGGATTCACCCCTGAAGGACTATATCTTGCAAGAAGCCCATGGTTCTAAGTAGACTGTGCACCCAGACACTACTAAGATGTTTAAGGATCTACAATGGTACTTCTGGTGGCCAGGAATGAAGAAGGACATAGTGGCGTATGTGGCTAGTTGTCTCACTTGCCAGATGGTGAAGGCTGAACATCAGCGACCCGGTGGACTATTATAGTTGATTGAGATTCTTGAGTGGAAATGGGAACAAATCACCATTGATTTTGTGGTGGGTCTCCCCAAGATCAAGGGAGGTCATGATACTATATGGGTTGTAGTAGATCACCTTACCAAGTCGGCACATTTCCTTGCCTTAAAGACCTCTACCAAAGTGACAGGTCTAGTTGAGCTTTACAGTAGGGATATAGTTCGAATCCATAATGTTCCAGGTTTGATCATTGTTTATCATGATCTGAAGTTCACTTCTAAGCTGTGGAAGCAGGTGCAAGAGGAACTCGGAACTAGGTCGAAGTTTAGTATAGCTTATCACCCCCAAACTGATGGGTAGTCAGAGAGGACAATTCATACCTTAGAGGATCTATTGAGAGCATGTGTGATCAATTGGGGTGGATCATGGGAGAAGTACTTTCCCTTAGATAAGTTTGCATATAATAACAGCTACCAAGCCAATATCGAGTTGTCTCCGTATGAAGCTCTCTATGGGAGGTTGTGTTCATCACCACTTTATTAGGATGATGTCAATGAGAGGATTTTGTTGAGGTTAGAGGAGTTGTAATTGTATGCTGACAAAGTCACTTTGATTAAGCAAAGGCTGAAGAGAGCCCGTGATCGTCAGAAGTCATATGCTGATGTGAAGCAAATTGAGTTGCATTTTACTATGGGCGAACACATGTTTTTGAAAATCCAACCCCTTCCAACTATAGCTAAGAACATAGGAAAGCTAAGTCCCCAATACATGGGTCCATTTGAGGTGTTGGAACAGATTGGTGAAGCTGCCTATCGTTTGGCGTTACCACCTCAATATAATATGATGCATTATATTTTCCATGTGTCTAATATAAAGTGCTATGTGAAGGACCCGAGCCATGTGTTGAGCATTGAACCTATTGAACTCCAAGGGAGGCTGACATTCCCTGAGTCAACTGTGAAGGTATTGAATACTAAGGTGAAAGAGCTCAGGAGTAAGAATGTAGAGATGGTAAAGGTTCTTTGGAAGCACCATGGAGAGGATGAAGACACATGGGAGATGAAAATAGACATGGAAAAGGCCTATCCTGATTTCTTTGCTTGATTGCTTGAATTTTGTGGGCAAAATTCCTATAAGGGGGAGAGGATGTTATAACCTAGATTTTTATGTGTATGGTTTGAAATGCAATTTTCTCAATTAAATGTAAGTATGAAAATTGTATGATTTATGTGCAATAAATGGATTTCTTTGTAAATATTTCCTTGGAATGTTTGTTTTTGTGGATCTCACTATTGTAGTGAGTCCAATATGATAAAAGGAATGAAAAGTTGAAAGAAATCTAATAATGCATAAAAAGGAAAATGAATTAAGATAATGATGAGAATTATGTGGAATTCTCTAGAAAGTGGTGTGAATGACCATCATGGATTAGGTTTCAAAACCACTTGTTAATAATGGTAAAAGGAATCAAAATAAAGGAAATAGAAGAGAAAGAGAGAGAAAATATGAATAAAATATGCCTTTTGAATAGATAACTTGCATATGAAGAAAAGCTTGTCTTATTTTTGAGTTTTGACTTGAAACTTGGCACACAAGTAAATAAGGTTATCAAAAAGGTTCCCTTAATATTTTAGATTAAAAAGATATATGGTTTAGGAGTTATGAATTTTGAAAGATTTCCTAAAGTGAGAGAGGTATACATAAGTGTCACATTTAATCATATTAGATTAGATTTTAACTAGAAAAGGATTATACACACGTGACAAGAGCCCTTGGATCCATGCATCTGATGACTCTAAATCATCATCCACCTCTAGGTCACGCAGCTAGATAGAATAGGGAAGAGGTTGCGTCCCGATCGGTTTTCTCGATGCTTAGTGGATGAGCAGACCTGGGAACTTTCCCATTGGATTCGGTAGTCCAAGTCGAGCAATTCCATCCCTAGTTCCATGGGGATTGGGAGTCTATCGGTGATTTGCCTAAATCTCTACCATCATAGCCACAATTCTCAGGTATAAAAGGGGAGTAGACTGCCTCAGTGAAGCCACAACTTGCACCAAAGGAGTCGCCTAGAGCATGCGAACTTCCCCATACGATCAATTGAGAGTTTGGTCACGATCCTCATCCCTGACCAGACCTATGAGTTTCCAGAGTAGCTAGATCTTGACTCATCATTCCTGAGAAGTGGGCGAGCAATTGAAGGCGTCGTTTGATTTTCTAGGGTGCATTGGAGGCGACGACAACTTCACCAGCTCTTGAGAAGGCCTAGAACCCAGAGTCAACTGAGGAGTTGACAAAGATCACCCTACAACTCACCCGCAAGAGGAAGAAGATAACCATAGGGGAAAGGACGATGCTGCCCTCAATCTCTCTGCATAGAGGTAAGGTCCTTTTGGTCCTTTTGTTGTGTTTTTAGTGTGGTCCCGCGGTCCCTACAATGCAAGCTAAGCTACTGCGTTGGCTAAAGCCAATTGGCTTGGCTCTGCCGCTTAGGTAGAGTGGGTCCAGGTTGCCTCAGGCCTAGGTGGCGACCCCTATTGGTCTGGGGGAAATTAATATAGGAAACATCATAATTAATTATGAGTTTGTCTAATAAAAAATGTTATATATGAAACTTGCTCAAAAAAATCCATAGAATCCTAAAAATATAATTGATGCCTGATTCTGCTTGCAATTCGAGAAGTTTATCAAGTTGTCACCTATAATGGTTTTATCAATGAAGAACCCTAAGATTGGATGGAAATCAGATCTAGTAATGTTTATTGGATATTTTGAGAAAATATTAACATTTTGTTAATAGAAGGAAGATTTAAATTCAAAAAGATGATCTTTGTGCATAATTTTCTTAATTTAGGGTTCCATGTATATAAGAGTGCATTAATGGGCCTAGAAACCCTAATTTTGGTAATTATGAGTTCTAATGGTTTTTATTTCGAAAATCCATGCATAAGATAGAGACAGGATGAACCTAAGACAAATTGAGAATAAAGGACCCTTATTGTGGATAATTTCAGTAATTTGGGTTTTATGTGAAGAAAAGTTGTTGTAGGGTTTATTGACTTAAAAGGATACAAATTGAGATATAGACTTAAGAAACCCTAATGAATCCTAATGATACTTAGAAACCTTAGAGAGGTGTCCCAAGTTAATGAAGAGTGGTTTCAGATATGATGGTAATAATTAGGTATTATACATGTTTTCAAGATCTAGGGTTGCTTGGTTGATTGCTTGGCTTGCTTGATTAGACATCTAGTTGGTTTTGGATATATTGCTTCTTTTGAGCGCTAATCAGGTATGTGGTTATGTTTATGTCTAATCACTTAAGTTTCATGATGATCTTAGGAGTTTTAATGATTTCTTGCAATTTTATGCTTGGATGAACTTTAATTCCTGCAATCCATAAAGTGACTATGATTATCATTATTATTAATGTTTATAACGTTCTCAAATTTACATGACATATCCGGGATTTATGAATAAGATTATGAACAAAGTCATGTTGATGATTAAGAGACCAAGCCCAGGCTGGGAAGGCTATGAGAGGTCAAACCCATGATGGGCAGACCAATGGTACCTAACTCCAAATTGAGAATTAGCCTAATGTCTACTGCAGGGTTAAAAACCTAAGAGGGGATATACCAGAGGATGGTCAAAATGGTTGAGAGGTTATGAAGAAAATGTAATTTCTTGCTTGGTAACAAATAATTGATGTGATTATGTTGTTTCAACCTATGTACAAACTTTTGCTTCCCCAACGTACCGATATACTTATTATACTGACTGGTGTTTTGTTTGTCAGCATTTTAGGGTTACTTCCAGATATATTGTGGGCTCTGATCTCCAAACCATAACATAAACACGATTAAAACTTAGCGTAAGCGAATCGGTAATCAGCGGAAGACAAAAATCACGGGAAATTAAAACTTTTCGTGACAAGAGCTTGAATCCATAAAAGCTTCTTTCATAAAGAGAGATAAACTGTTTACATCTCAGGATAATTACTTCTCGAGTAATTATATACATCAAGATACAAAATCTCAAGATCACTATGCAAAAGACTCCAAGACCTGAGAGTACAGAGGACACATAGGACTGACTCTAACTACACCATATGGCAGGACAATCTGCACCTGAGATTACTGTTGCCCCTGATGCTGCTGCTGAGACTGATCACCTGTAGGCTGGTTCCTTCATCTCCAACGTCCACCTAAAAAGTTGAAGCCTACGGGGTGAGACAATTATACATAATTGTCCCAGCGAGAGTTATAACTCTCCGCCAGAAGCTTTATTATAACATCAAAGATTATTTTAAGCAGTAAAGCCTTCAAAGTATTCTATAACAGTTGCAGGTATAACAAGATCTCTACAATTTAGGAGATATGGATAATATCAACATTATTGCAATGTAACATCAATCAACTAACTTGGAGTCATCTCTAACAAGTTATACTACATGGTTGATTATGTTTTACATACAACATTATGCCCTGTGGAGATGAGGCTTACCACTCATACTCCAACTGATCGCTGAGAAGTCACATCAGTATCATACATAGGTCATTAAGAGAGCCGGATTCTCATGACCTTCACCTTCCTCTGTCAGTAAGAGGATCACTTGTAGGACATCTCGTGTCTCTACTACTATAGCTCACCAGGGTAAACTGGTCCTTCGCTATTCTAGAGTCACATTGGCGTTCTGTACTCTCTTCGTCATCAGGAGGTTTCATGTTTACCTACCACTGATACGGATATCTGTGCTTTCTTCGTCATCAGGAGGTTTCATGTTTACCTACCAATGATACGATATGGAAATATAGTGAAGGATGGATGGATTAAATATCTACATCACTTTCCTACACTAGGATGTAAGGTTCTACACATCCATGTACCCCACATACTCAAAAGTATGTGCTCCAGGAGTTCCCTGAGGAAAACCTGTTTCACCATCACTTAATTTATGACAATGATGGATCTATGATCAGGGCTCTACATTATACTTGATTAGTTAGGTAGATTCAGTATTCTTTAACAGCATACATTGTTCTTCAAACAATAACAGTAGCATAATAGCTATAAAAGAAGAATACTAAATGTAACAGGCCTAACTCATATCAATCATCATTTCTCATTATCCTCATCACAAGTCATCTCTAAGGCATGACCTTGATGGTATTCATGGCTCTCATAGCCCATTATCAGCATAGGATGCCACTAGCAAGGCATCAGATTACTTTACTTATTCATAAGGCTAACAACATGCCCTTAATGAATATAACATCAACATCCATACCTGGATATGATTACCTTCTTATCAGAACCTGCATGGTTAATACATCTGATAAAGGTAATACAACAATAAGGAATGTACTTCCTACTCTTGTCATAAGAGTTAAATCTTTAATTCAAATCAAATAGAGTTTAATACTCAAAAGCATGCCATTACCCTTGAATTAGGGTTTACTATTCACATTACATGTCATCACCCTTGAATTAGGGTTTACCATTCACATCAAGGTGAATTAAAATCATAACATCATCATGTATGAGTAACATCTTCATTGATGCTCTTGGATTAGTTAAAGGTTCATCATTTATCATAATTAGGGTTTCTATGACCTCACCCAGGTGGACCATACCCTAATTATGCTCACTTATGTGCATTGGAGATGCTTTACTTGAATTTCCACTTAAAAAGGGTACTTTCTCTCTCTATAAGTACTTTCTCTCTCATCATAATGTTAGGTGATGTCAACATCACTCTAAAACAGGTTGGATTGAGTCATCATAGGCTAACATAGCCAAAAGTATCACCATTATGTGATTAGAGTTACTTTCTCTCTCTAGGGTACTTTCTCTCTCTAGAGTACTCTCTCTTTCATCATACTAATGGTTGATGATAACATTAGACTAGATCAAGTTAGATAGAGTCATTATGACTAAAAACATTATTCTCATGTAATTAGAGTTTGAGTTGAGCAAGGTATAACTCAATTGACCCTTCAGGGGTATTTTGGTAATTCACCCCATTGATCATCATTATGGTCAAAACCTTAGTTAATTAACCCCTTACTATCCTAGATTATCATTAGGGTTTGATTTGGGAAACATTGAACCATTTACATCATCAAATGATTGAATGAGGTCAACCTTGAATCACATTGATTGATTTCAATCATTAATCATCAATTGAGTTGAGATCGGTTGAAAGTGTTGACCGTTTGCCCACTTTGACTTTCCAAGACCGCGAGCCTCCTTCTAACTCCAAGACCGCGAGCCCCCTTAGGCTTCAAGACCGCGAGCCATCATGCATTCAAGACCGCGAGCCATCATGCATCCAAGACCGCGAAGACTCCAATTGAGGTTAAGACCGCGAGGGTCATGAAGACCGTTTAGCTAGTTTGACCTCAGGACCGCGAGGCCCTTCATGGTCTTGAGACCACGAGCCTCCTCTCGGTCTTGAGACCGTGAGCCCCCTCACGGTCTTGAGACCGCGAGCCCTCTCACGGTCTTGAGACCGCGAGGCTCTCATGGTCTCAGCCGCTTGGTCCTTCAATCAAGACTTAAAGATGCAACCGATAATGTCAATCGAGGTTGAAGCCTTCAAGAGGTCCCATCTATGTTGACCACCTATGGATTGGGTTAATTAAGGTTATGCTTAACCAATTGGTCATTCAATTGACCCTCAATTGTTGACCAATTATGATTGAAAATGATTCAATTAGGATCTATCAATGTTCACCCATCAACACTCAACAATGTGCATCAACACAAGGTTGAACCCTTCAATTGAGCTCCAATTGGGCCCAAACTTAGCCCAAACGGTCTTGAGGTCATGTGAGTGGACCCCACATGGTCTTGAGACCGTTTTCCCAAGATTTCATTAAAATCTAAGGTGATTTGATAGAGATTGAACCATGATTGGGTCACTAAGTCAGTATTTTAATCAATTGATAACGTATTTGCAATTGGGTCCTCAATTGGTCAAAATACTTAACCCTAGACCTTCAAACGGTCTTGGGTGATTGTCCTCTAGGTCTTGAGACCGTTTGGATGAGTTCCAAACGGTCTTGAGACCGTTTGCCCATCCAATTTTGGATTCTAGTGCAAATTCATCAAGGTCTGACCCATTGAGTTGATGATCATGTCAATATTTTATTGCAATGTAATTTGGTGTAATTGTACCTTCAATTGGTCAACTAATCTTGACCCCAGACCTCCAAATGGTCATGGTTGATTGCCCTCGCGGTCTTGAGACCGTTTGGGTGACCCCTAAACGGTCTTGAGACCGTTTAGGTCAATCAACCCTAAAAACCCTAATTAGGTCACCATAATTGCAGTACTGATTTCATCTAGGGTTAGCCCTAGTATTCACCCTTCAACTCTTAGCCCGTTTGGAATTAGACCATCAAACTTGGTGAGTTGTTAAATAATATTATTTTGAACAGTAATCTCATACGGTCAACGCTTAGTCAACGACCTTACACGGTCTTGAGACCGTTTGCCCAAAAAGGCAATTTCAGACCGTTTGAAAAATCAGGAATAAATTCAAATAAAGTTGTTACTTAAAAAGGTCATATATCCCGATTCCCTTGGAGTTAGCCTCCCATATTTTGAGGGTAATTATCCTATATAATTAGCAACAGATTTCTTATACGGTCCACGCTCGGTCAATGGGGCCAAACGGTCTTGGAGACCGTTTGCCCTGTCGCGGTCTCGAGACCGTTTGCTCACCTCGCGGTCTTGAGACCGAGAGAGCAAACTTTTGAGACCGTTTAAGGAAGTGAAAAGCGGTGGGTTTTTCTTGGAAATCACGCCTTCATCTCCTAGCTCAAGAACAGTACGAATATCCCATGGATTGGCTTGCAAAATAGTAGGGAAAAGTAGGGAAACACTAAGAGCTATCATCAAAATGCATATAAAGATGCACATAGTAAAGCATGGGTTTAGAGTTATAAAACCTGCCTAAAGCTTGCTTCTTGAGCTCCAAGCTTTCAAGCTCCAACCTCTAATGGCGTCCTTGAGTTCCCACAGGTTGGCCAAGGTGAAAAATCCAAGAAAGGATGAAAAGAGACGGCTAGAAAGGTAGGGTTTCAAGAGTTAGCCATGAAGATGACCTTGAATTCGAGTTCTAACCATGGAATTAGGCAAGAAGAGGGGTTTAAACCTACCTTGCACCCCTTGGTCGTCCTCCTTAGCTCCAAGGCAGTCCTTGGTCGTCTTTGGTGAAATGAAACAGTAAGGGAACGAAGGGTAAGTTCCCTTGCAACTAAGGGAAGGAGAGCTTATATACATGGGGTAGGATTTTCAACATTAGTTCATGTGTTGTCCATAATTCCAACTAGGTCCCTCCTTCTTTACTTGATCGTCCCTTCCTCTTTATTCTAAGGACAAACCTTCTCTTAAGGTCTTAGGAAAAGAAGGTAAAGGAGAGCAAGCTAATACTGAAGTACATACATAAAGAAATATTGCACATATACCCTGATTATTCAATCACAAGGCATATCTCATAGCTTGATAATTCAATCAAGGTGACTCCCTCATCATTTCTTCTATTAATGATGGCAAGAGTCTAAAAAGATACATTAGATGACATATTTCACAATTTGTATCCCTTAATTTGGGTAAATTACATTTTACCCCAAACTAGGGTTTCAAGCACCGGAATTGCTTCCACAGCTGCACCTTGGTGCCCTAGCTTGGGAAATCCCTCAAACTTTACCAAAAAGATTCTCATGATGTCTCAACATCAGAGGAACATCTCAACATGTGAAAATTGCAAGCTAACCCTTTTAACTGGGTAAATTGCACATAGGTCCCTGTATATCAAAACAATGCTACAACTTTAAATAAAAAGGAGCAAATACTGAAATATACGTTTCTGAGAAGCTTAATTACATGCTCAGAGTTAATCACAAAGATTTAATTACATATTTTAGGAAAAACACCTAGGGTTGACTCATAACCCAGGTCAGGGATGTTACAAATTATCCACCCCTTACAAGGATTTCGTCCCCGAAATCGATAAAACATACTACGAGAAAAGGGCAGGATACTTCCTGCTCATCTCATCCTCTAACTCCCAAGTGGCTTCTTCAATACCACGATGGTTCCAGAGGACTTTCACAAGACTTATATCTTTTTTCTTTAACTTTTTAATTCGTTTATCAAGGATTGACACTGGTCCCTCCTCATAGGATATGTCATCATTCAATTCTACCTCCATAGGTTGTAGAACTGACTCGGTGTCTGGGTGACATTTCTTCAACATAGAAATGTGAAACACAGGATGTAACCTCTATAATTCTGGGGGAAGCTCTAGTTTATATGCTACCTTTCCAATCCTTTCAATGATTGGATAAGGCCCCATATATCTAGGAGCTAACTTCCCTTTCCTTCCAAAACGAAGGACCCCTTTCCAAGGTGAGACCTTAAGATACACTCTGTCTCCAACCTGGAACTCTAAGGGTCTACGACGTTTGTCAGCATAAGATTTCTGCCTATCCTGAGCAGTCTTAATCTTATGTTGTATAACTTTAATCTTTTCCGTGGTTTGCTGCACCAGGTCAGGACCTAACAACTGGTGCTCACCAGTCTCAAACCAACACAAGGGTGATCTACAACGTCTACCATATAAGGCTTCATAAGGTGCCATATCAATACTATGCTGATAGCTATTGTTATAGGCAAACTCTATCAAGCTTAGGTGTAGATCCCAACTTCCGGTGAACTGGAGAACACATGCTCGCAACAAGTCTTCTAAGGTTTGTATGGTCCTTTCTGATTGTCCATCAGTCTGGGGATGAAAGGCCGTACTAAACCTTAGTTTAGTGCCTAAGGCTCTGTGCAACTGTTCCCAAAAACGACTTGTAAACTGAGGACCTCTGTCAGAAACTATTGTGACAGGAACTCCGTGCAAACGTACTATCTCTTGAACATACAACTCTGATAACCTTTCAGCAGAATAGGTTGTTTTGACAGGTAAGAAATGTGCTGTCTTAGTCAGCCTATCAATAATTACCCAAATGGAATCATGTCCTTTGCTTGTCCTGGGTAGGCCAACAACAAAGTCCATGGTCACATGGTCCCACTTCCACTGTGATATGGGTAAAGGTTGCATTGTTCCTGCAGGCTTCTGGTGTTCATCTTTAACTTGCTAACACACAGGGCACCTCAGAACAAACTCTGCAACATCCTTCTTCATCCCAGGCCACCAATACAGATCTTTCAAATTCCGATACATCTTGGTGCTCCCTGGATGCATAGCATACATGGAAGAATGGTCTTCTTCCAGGACTAACTTTCTCAAGTTGTCCACATCTGGCACTATCATTCTTCCATTATAACAAGCTACTTGATCTTTTGAGTCATGAAAACCATCTTGCTTCTCATTTCCATACTCAGATCTTATATGTTGAACTGCAGCATCACCTAGCTGTGCCTCTTTAATCTGCTCCCTTAGGGTAGGTTTAATATGCATCTCAGCTAACAAACCGGCTAACAATGACACCTTCAACTGTACATTGTCTTTCCTTAAAGAGATAAGCATATCTCTTCTAGAGCATACTAAAGAGTCTAGTTGTGCTCTATTCATGGTTGATGTTGCTGATTTCCTACTCAAGGCATCTGCAACGACATTGGCCTTGCCTGGATGGTAATCAATTGTACAGTCGTAGTTCTTGATTAATTCCATGCAGTGACGTTGCCTCATGTTGAGCTCATGCTGAGAGAAGATATACTTAAGGTTTTTGTGGTCTGTGAAAATCTGGAATGTTTCTCCGTAGAGATAGTGCCTCCAGATCTTCAAAGCATGAACCACAGCAGCTAACTCCAGATCGTGTGTTGGATAATTCTCCTCATGTTTCTTAAGCTGTCGGGAAGCAAAAGAAATCACTTGTTTATCCTGCATCAACACACATCCTAGTTCTCTCTTGGAAGCATCACAGAAAACTACATATCCTTTTCCTTGTTCAGGTAGCACTAGCACAGGTGCACTTGTCAACCTCTCCTTCAGCAACTGGAAAGATTGTTGACACTTATCACTCCAAGAAAAAGGAACATCTTTCTGGGTTAACTTGGTCAACGGTAAAGCTATAGAACTAAATTTCTTAATGAACCTTCGATAATAGCCAGCTAACCCCAAGAAACTTCGAATTTCCGTCGGTGTCTTTGGTTGTTCCCATTGTAGAACAGATTCTACCTTTGTAGGGTCAACACGAATTCCCGAGGCGGATATTACATGTCCAAGAAAAGATACCTCCGGCAGCCAAAACTCACACTTGCTAAACTTAGCGTACAGCTTATGTTCTCTTAGCAAGGTCAAATCTTGGCGAAGATGCTGCTCATGCTGCTGAGCATCCTTACTATAAATCAGAATGTCATCTATGAAGACGACAACACACTGATCAAGGAAAGGTCGAAAAACTCTATTCATTAGTTCCATAAATGCAGCTGGTGCATTGGTTAGTCCAAACGACATAACCGTGAACTCATAGTGACCATATCTTGTCCTAAAGGCAGACTTGGATATGTCACTATCCTTAATACGGAGTTGGTGATATCCCGACCTCAAGTCTATCTTTGAAAAGACTGTTGCATCACGCAACTGGTCAAAGAGATCATCAATCCTCGGCAGAGGATACTTATTCTTTATTGTTACTTTATTGAGTTGTCTGTAATCAATGCACAACCGCATTGACCCATCTTTCTTTTTAACAAACAAAATCGGAGCACCCCAAGGTGAAGTACTTGGTCGGATAAAACCTCTCTCAAGTAGCTCTTGAAGCTGTTTCTTGAGTTCTGCCATCTCGGCAGGCGCCATCCTATACGGAGTTTGAGCTATGGGTTTCGTATCTGGGATCAGATTAATTTCAAAATCAATCTCCCGAGGTGGTGGTATACCAGGAAGTTCTTCAGGAAACACATCCTCAAATTCCCTGACTATGGGAACTTCAGTAGGATTGGTCCTTTCCTTGGTAACATCTACCATATGGGCTAAGAATGCATAACATCCTTGCCTCAACAGCTTATCAGCAACCATAGCTGACACAAGACAGGTAGGCAGAATCTTTCTTTCACCTTGAAAGATCCATGTGTTGCTTTCATCAGCAAACACAACCAACTTGGACTCACAATCCAAGACAACTCTATAACTTTCTAAGGTATCCATCCCAAGGATTATATCAAATCCCTGCATATCAAGTGGTATAAGATCCACTTGAATGCGATGGTCAGAATAGAAGAGGATGCAGGGAGAAGATACCTCCTGCAAAACGGCAGACCCACTCAACGGAGTCTCTAACAAAAAACTATCTGCTCTATGGCTAATAGTCACATTGCAGTTACGAATCACTTCACGAGTGATGAAAGAGTGCGTGGCACTCGGATCAATCAGAACGGATACAACACAGGATGTAGACATATCAGAATATAAAAATTTCATCTGACCTGCCACTACCCGTGGATTGACCACTGCCTCAGGTGGGTTTATAGCATAGAACCTCACAGTCGCCTGGTGTTGAGGTGGTGCTGATGATCCAGCTTGAGACACTTGTCCACGTCCTCGAGCTGCTCCTTGATGTTGTCTATTCTGAGATCCCTGTTGATTCTGTCTCAGGGTTTGTTGTGTCACACCGACAGGCCTAGAACGGCAATCCTTCATCAAGTGTCCCACCTTACCACAGTTGTAGCAACTCTTCTCCTGTTGCTGTGGTTTGGGTGGTCCAGTAACTGACACTGATGTAGAACTGTGCGTCCCTTGAAGCGGTTGACTCCGTCCTCTACCTCTGCTTGGTGTCCATTGAGTTTGAAAACTCGATCTGGGTGGTGGAGGGTTAGGTGCAGAGAATCTTGGTTTCTTAGAATCCCTAGATGAAGAACCCTGGAACTGTGGATATCTTTTATGGGTTTGTCTTTTCTCAACCACAGATCTCTCTATCCTTCGGACTGACTCAACGAAGGTAGAGAATCTCTCTCTATTTTCTAAGGCAGACATAGGGGTTGACATATCAGAATTCAAACCCTTTTCGAATCTTCTGATTCTTTCCTCATCCGTAGCGGCCATGTGCGGAAAGAACCGCAACAACTCCTTGAACTTAGCTTCATACTCACTAATGTTCATCATACCCTGCCTTAGTTTCTAAAACTGAGAGATCTTCTCATCTAGGAAGGTCTTTGGAAAATATCTATTGATAAATTCCTGACGAAACTCTTCCCATGAGAACTCTACTCCAGGTCTCTTATGCTCTTCCATGTTCCATCAGTGACCAACACTGCCTTTGAGAAGATAGAGAACATGTCTAACCTTCTCAGCTTCCGAAATCATAAGAATCCTGAAAGCCTTCTCCAACTCTGTCAACCATAAGTCAACATCTGCAGGGTCGGCAGTTCCGAAGTACTCGGTAGCTCCGACACGACGAAGTCGTTCGAATGTCTTACCAATACCTTGTGCTTCAGGCTGGACTGGTGCCCTGGGTGTAGGAATGGGCATCCTATCGGTTATATGTGTCATGGCAGTCATGAACTGCCCGAACATTGTCTGTACAGCTGGATCACTCATGTCAGATGGGTCGAACTGGGGTGGCTCTCTTGGCGACTCAGGTGCAGGTTGTTCTATTCTCGGAACTCTTGCACCGCCTCGAGGTGCACTAGCACTACTCTCTGCCACGTGCTCATCACAATGTTCTGACATTCTTATGTATCTTCTTCTCCTGAGGAGCAGAAGATTCTCTTAGATGAGGAAGGAGTACTAAAGGTAGACTCGACATCCTAAGTCCTATGCCTCTGTAGACTCAACTGAACCTGGAGCTCTGATACCACTAATTGTGGGCTCTGATCTCCAAACCATAACATAAACACGATTAAAACTTAGCGGAAGCGAATCGGTAATCAGCGGAAGACAAAAATCACGGGAAATTAAAACTTATCGTGACAAGAGCTTGAATCCATAAAAGCTTCTTTCATAAAGAGAGATAAACTGTTTACATCTCAGGATAATTACTTCTCGAGTAATTATATACATCAAGATACAAAATCTCAAGATCACTATACAAAAGACTCCAAGACCTGAGAGTACAGAGGACACATAGGACTGACTCTAACTACACCATATGGCAGGACAATCTCCACCTGAGATTACTGCTGCCCCTGATGCTGCTGCTGAGACTGATCACCTGTAGGCTGGTTCCTTCGTCTCCGACGTCCACCTAAAAAGTTGAAGCCTACGGGGTGAGACAATTATACATAATTGTCCCAGTGAGAGTTATAACTCTCCGCCAGAAGCTTTATTATAACATCAAAGATTATTTTAAGCAGTAAAGCCTTCAAAGTATTCTATAACAGTTGCAAGTATAACAAGATCTCTACAATTTAGGAGATATGGAGAATATCAACATTATTGCAATGTAACATCAATAAACTAACTTGGAGTCATCTCTAACAAGTTATACTACATGGTTGATTATGTTTTACAAACAACATTATGCCCTGTGGAGATGAGGCTTACCACTCATACTCCAACTGATCGCTGAGAAGTCACATCAGTATCATACATAGGTCATTAAGAGAGTTGGATTCTCATGACCTTCACCTTCCTCTGTCAGTAAGAGGATCACTTGTAGGGCATCTCGTGTCTATACTACTATAGCTCACCAAGGTAAACTGGTCCTTCGCTATTCTAGAGTCACAGTGGCGTTCTGTACTCTCTTCGTCATCAGGAGGTTTCATGTTTACGTACCACTGATACGGATATCTGTGCTTTCTTCGTCATCAGGAGGTTTCATGTTTACCTACCACTGATACTATATGGAAATATAGTGAAGGATGGATGGATTAAACATCTACATCACTTTCCTACACTAGGATGTAAGGTTCTACACATCCATGTACCCCACATACTCAAAAGTATGTGCTCCAGGAGTTCCCTGAGGAAAACCTGTTTCACCATCACTTAATTTATGACAATGATGGATCTATGATCAGGGCTCTACATTATACTTGATTAGTTAGGTACATTCAATATTCTTTAACAGCATACATTGGTCTTCAAACAATAACAGTAGCATAACAGCTATAAAAGAAGAATACTAAATGTAACAGGCCTAACTCATATCAATCATCATTTCTCATTATCCTCATCACAAGTCATCTCTAAGGCATGACCTTGATGGTATTCATGGCTCTCATAGCCCATTATCAGCATAGGATGCCACTGGCAAGGCATCAGATTACTTTACTTATTCATAAGGCTAACAACATGCCCTTAATGAATATAACATCAACATCCATACCTGGATATGATTACCTTCTTATCAGAACCTGCATGGTTAATACATCTGATAAAAGTAATACAACAATAAGGAATGTACTTCCTACTCTTGTCATAAGAGTTAAATCTTTAATTCAAATCAAATAAAGTTTAATACTCAAAAGCATGCCATTACCCTTGAATTAGGGTTTACTATTCACATTACATGTCATCACCCTTGAATTAGGGTTTACTATTCACATCAAGGTGAATTAAAATCATAACATCATCATGTATGAGTAACATCTTCATTGATGCTCTTGGATTAGTTAAAGGTTCATCATTTATCATAATTAGGGTTTCTATGACCTCACCCAGGTGGACCATACCCTAATTATGCTCACTTATGTGCATTGGAGATGCTTTACTTGAATTTCCACTTAAAAAGGGTACTTTCTCTCTCTAGAAGTACTTTCTCTCTCATCATAATGTTAGGTGATGTCAACATCACTCTAAAACATGTTGGATTGAGTCATCATAGGCTAACATAGCCAAAAGTATCACCATTATGTGATTAGAGTTACTTTCTCTCTCTAAGGTACTTTCTCTCTCTAGAGTACTCTCTCTTTCATCATACTAATGGTTGATGATAACATTAGACTAGATCAAGTTAGATAGAGTCATTATGACTAAAAACATTATTCTCATGTAATTAGAGTTTGAGTTGAGCAAGGTATAACTCAATTGACCCTTCAGGGGTATTTTGGTAATTCACCCCATTGATCATCATTATGGTCAAAACCTTAGTTAATTAACCCCTTACTATCCTAGATTATCATTAGGGTTTGATTTGGGCAACATTGAACCATTTACATCATCAAATGATTGAATGAGGTCAACCTTGAATCACATTGATTGATTTCAATCATTAATCATCAATTGAGTTGAGATCGGTTGAAAGTGTTGACCGTTTGCCCACTTTGACTTTCCAAGACCGCGAGCCTCCTTCTAACTCCAAGACCGCGAGCCCCCTTAGGCTTCAAGACCGCGAGCCATCATGCATTCAAGACCGCGAGCCATCATGCATCCAAGACCGCGAAGACTCCAATTGAGGTTAAGACCGCGAGGGTCATGAAGACCGTTTAGCTAGTTTGACCTCAGGACCACGAGGCCCTTTGCGGTCTTGAGACCACGAGCCTCCTCTCAGTCTTGAGACTGTGAGCCCCCTCACGGTCTTGAGACCGCGAGCCCTCTCACGGTCTTGAGACCGTGAGGCTCTCATGGTCTCAGCCGCTTGGTCCTTCAATCAAGACTTAAAGATGCAACCGATAATGTCAATCGAGGTTGAAGCCTTCAAAAGGTCCCATCTATGTTGACCACCTATGGATTGGGTTAATTAAGATTATGCTTAACCAATTGGTCATTCAATTGACCCTCAATTGTTGACCAATTATGATTGAAAATGATTCAATTAGGATCTATCAATGTTCACCCATCAACACTCAACAATGTGCATCAACACAAGGTTGAACCCTTCAATTGAGCTCCAATTGGGCCCAAACTTGGCCCAAACGGTCTTGAGGTCATGTGGGTGGACCCCACATGCTCTTGAGACCGTTTTCCCAAGATTGCATTAAAATATAAGGTGATTTGATAGAGATTGAACCATGATTGGGTCACTAAGTCAGTATTTTAATCAATTGATAACTTATTTGCAATTGGGTCCTCAATTGGTCAAAATACTTAACCCTAGACCTTCAAACGGTCTTGGGTGATTGTCCTCTCGGTCTTGAGACCGTTTGGATGAGTTCCAAACGGTCTTGAGACCGTTTGCCCATCCAATTTTGGATTCTAGTGCAAATTCATCAAGGTCTGACCCATTGAGTTGATGATCATGTCAATATTTTATTGCAATGTAATTTGGTGTAATTGTACCTTCAATTGGTCAACTAATCTTGACCCCAGACCTCCAAACGGTCATGGTTGATTGCCCTCGCGGTCTTGAGACCGTTTGGGTGACCCCTAAACGGTCTTGAGACCGTTTAGGTCAATCAACCCTAAAAACCCTAATTAGGTCACCATAATTTCAGTACTGATTTCATCTAGGGTTAGCCCTAGTATTCACCCTTCAACTCTTAGCCCGTTTGGAATTAGACCATCAAACTTGGTGAGTTATTAATTAATATTATTTTGAACAGTAATATCATACGGTCAACGCTTAGTCAACGACCTTACACGGTCTTGAGACCGTTTGCCCAAAAAGGCAATTTCAGACCGTTTGAAAAATCAGGAATAAATTCAAATAAAGTTGTTACTTAAAAAGGTCATATCTCTCGATTACCTTGGAGTTAGCCTCCCAAATTTTGAGGGTAATTAGCCTATATAATTAGGAATAGATTTCTTATACGGTCCACGCTCGGTCAACGGGGCCAAACGGTCTTGGAGACCGTTTGCCCTGTCGCGGTCTCGAGACCATTTGCTCACCTCGCGGTCTTGAGACCGAGAGAGAAAACTTTTGAGACCGTTTAAGGAAGTGAACAGCGGTGGGTTTTTCTTGGAAATCACGCCTTCATCTCCTAGCTCAAGAACAGTACGAATATCCCATGGATTTGCTTGCAAAATAGCAGGGAAAAGTAGGGAAACACAAAGAGCTATCATCAAAACGCATATAAAGATGCACATAGTAAAGCATGGGTTTAGAGTTATAAAACCTGCCTAAAGCTTGATTCTTGAGCTCCAAGCTTTCAAGATCCAAGCTCTAATGGCGTCCTTGAGTTCCCACAGGTTGGCCAAGGTGAAAACTCCAAGGAAGGATGAAAATAGACGGCTAGAAAGGTAGGGTTTCAAGAGTTAGCCATGAAGATGACCTTGAATTCGAGTTCTAACCATGGAATTAGGCAAGAAGAGGGGTTTAAACCTACCTTGCACCCCTTGGTCGTCTTCCTTAGCTCCAAGGCAGTCCTTGGTCGTCTTTGGTGAAATGAAACAGTAAGGGAACGAAGGGTAAGTTCCCTTGCAACTAAGGGAAGGAGAGCTTATATACATGGGGTAGGATTTTCAACATTAGTTCATGTGTTGTCCATAATTCCAACTAGGTCCCTCCTTCTTTACTTGATCGTCCCTTCCTCTTTATTCTAAGGACAAACCTTCTCTTAAGGTCTTAGGAAAATAAGGTAAAGGAGAGCAATCTAATACTGAAGTACATACATAAAGAAATATTGCACATATACCCTGATTATTCAATCACAAGGCATATCTCATAGCTTGATAATTCAATCAAGGTGACTCCCTCATCATTTCTTCTCTTAATGATGGCAAGAGTCTAAAAAGATACATTAGATGACATATTTCACAATTTGTATCCCTTAATTTGGGTAAATTACATTTTACCCCAAACTAGGGTTTCGAGCACCGAAATTGCTTCCACAGCTGCACCTTGGTGCCCTAGCTTGGGAAATCCCTCAAACTTTACCAAAAAGATTCTCATGATGTCTCAACATCAGAGGAACATCTCAACATGTGAAAATTGCAAGCTAACCCTTTTAACTGGGTAAATTTCACATAGGTCCCTGTATATCAAAACAATGCTACAACTTTAAATAAAAAGGAGCAAATACTGAAATATACGTTTATGAGAAACTTAATTACATGCTCAGAGTTATTCACAAAGATTTAATTACATATTTTAGGAAAAACACCTAGGGTTGACTCATAACCCAGGTCAGGGATGTTACATATATGGTTAACAAAAAGTGGATGAATATTTAAAGTGACATTGAAATAATAAAGTTACCTAAAGATTGGGGGATCATGGATAGATAGATTCTTCGCATGGGTAAAGTTCCCAAGAAATTGGAAGATATGTGAAAAGAAATTTTTTATCATGCATTAAACTTGGTTTGTGGTAGAATTTAAAAATTATTTCTAATTATTTGCAAAACCATATGATCCTATTTTAAGATAATGACACTAGCTTCTTGGTCTTCTTTAATTGGGGGTTACTAAGTGGTGGGGTCATTACATAAACACTATAGTAATCAAGTTAAACATAATTCATGAATAAACTTCTATTCGAGGTGCATCCTATGTGTGTGACCTTATAGGTTCCAAATTACATTTCTAGTGAATGTCCATAACTAACTTATGACATCATAAGCAATGAGTGACATCTAGAAACACATCATAGCTATCCAAGTAGTTGGAAAGTTTCAAAACAACTTCAACCTATGATTCGCATTCAGTGTTATCATGATCGTATAGTTCCTTCATCTTTGATATCCAGAGTGAACTCAAGGTATGGGATCACCATCCTATTCACATTCAATCCATGTTCATTGAACTAGAGCAGACTATTTGAGATGCATGTGAGCTTACATATCACATATTGAGTCATATGAGTATGACCTAATATTCTTAGTCTCGCTTATCAAGTGGCCTAGATATCAATCTCTTGTACGAGGGACAAATCCATCTACATCACTCATAATCAATCCCCATGTGTATTAGTGTACTCGAGCATCACCTTTATGGCAACCCTGATTCAAGGTCAAGTTGGATGGTGCCTAAATACATCGAACAACATGTGATGAGTCTAGTTATTTTAGGTCTAAGAACCACAATCACTACTATCACTATGAGAGCTTCTGACAACCATCTTGTGGTCCTTAACCTGTATGCTAAACCCCAATTCTAGAAAATGGGAAGTAGTGTGAATGAAATAGTAGATCCTATCCATATGAACCCTTACTAGGGTGAAAAGGAATTATATATATATATATATATATATATATATATATATATATATATATATATATATATATATATATATATATATATACTTGAGGTTCAATTTCAAGAAATTTCGTCTTTGCTTGTTCGGTTCATAAATCTATTCTTTTTTGTTTCAATATATGAGTAGGGGGGGGGGGACAGAGACAATCTGACAGAAATACATGATTTTTCACTCACTCCAAAACATCAATCCCTTTTTTTATCAACTAAGTTCATAATCAAACCAATCAAAGGTTTCCTTTAACGGAGATCCTAATTCCCCCACGCCTCTCCTCGTTAATAATATTGTATATATATGAGTTAGGTGACTTGATATCCCACGAATATGTTGTTTACTTGAGAGTTATACATTTCCCATTTTTTATAATGACTTAACCATTCCATACCTATGTATCTAATATGTTTGTTCAAGATTGATTTCAGGATTTATGTACATGAAAAGGATCAAATTATATGAGAGACCCCTGACCTTTCTTAAAGTATTGAACATACTTAACTATCATAATTTAATGGTTAGAAACTTAATATAACCTTTTTATATGTTTTTTAGTCATAATACAAGCTTAAGTTTCATGTTTGGTCCAATTTGGACGGTGTTTGTGCAAGTTATGCAATTTTCTACACATTTGGACTTTTTTGCAATTTACCCAATTGAGATGTTATCTTTGCAATTTATCACTTTCATTATGTTACTTGGATGTTCTCTCATCATTCTTGATCTTTTTGAGACATGGGGAGTCTATTTGATGCTTAGTTTGGAGGTGTTTTCCTCAAGGGTATTTTAGGGTTTACCCATTTATGGATGAGCTACCTTTAGGAGCTATCAAACAAATGGTTTATTTGCTTTGCTTGCAAAATCCATAAATGAGGAATAAGTAGGTATACATGGATGGTGAGTCAGCTGCTTGTGCGTCCGCTTGTATATACTTAATAGTTTAAGGCCATGGATGCATGGAGAGCTTAGACACCTCATGCTTCTTCTCTCCATTATCCTAGAGCTTTATATATCTATTGTTAAGCTCCCAAACAAAAGTTTTACTTTCCAGAACTTCTCTCCTAATAAGAACCTCATTTCCTATCTATTTAGCTGTGGAGGACCTGTCCAAGGTAGAAGAAGAAGGCAAATTTCTTGGTGGAAGCTCCTAATGTTTTGTTTTGCTCTCTTTTAGGGTTTAAAAAGCTTCTTTCTAGTGATCTTGACCAAAATGAGTAAGAATCCCCTTCCTTCCTCTGTTTCTTTCTCTGTTAGCCTTTCTCCTACCTTTCTCCAGGTTCCAACCTTGCTGTTCTATTGTAGAAATTGCTCTAAAGCTCTAAACCCTACCTTTCTTGCCCTTTATGCTTAGGGTTTGGTCATTTGATGAAGAAAGGTGCTAGATGGATGAGTTCACAACTTATGTTTGGATTTCCTACCCTACCTTCTCATGTTTTCTTCTGTTTGGGATTTTATCTTCTAATTAGAGGAAATTTTTATAACTTTCTCCACGTTTATTTGTTGGCTAAATGGAGATCTATAAATCCCTTTGTTTTGATTATGACAAACATTTCATTCTTATTGATCTAACGAGCTACTTGAGTGTGCAGGAACAAGGCGGATGACAAAGTACTAGGGAAATCTATATGCTTCCATATTTATATTTTCATGCAATGTAATCGCCTTGTAAAAAGCTTGTACAAATATATAATGTACAAGTACTTAGAATGCATGTAAATCAAGCATTAGATCTTCCCTAGCTAAACACCACATTTAGATAAGTCATCCCCTTCAACTAGGATCACATTTGCACACTCATACATATAATTAGTGCCTAAATTGAAACATTGAAACAGGATCAATCTCGGTCGACCAACTCCTCGACCGAGACACTCTCGGTCGACAATCTTCTCGACCGAGAAAGATCCAAAGTAGCCGTTAGACACAACTGACAAGGTAGTTGGCAGTTGGAGATAGACGTTGCAAATCAATTGATCCAGAGAGCCTTTCGGTCGAAAAAACTTCGACTGAGTAGGTATCTCGGTCGACCATTCCTCGACCGAGATGAACTCTGACAACAACTGCAGAGTAAATTAATTAGTCGTTGCTAAAGCAACAAACTTGTACCTAACGGCTAGTTAAGCACTTAGAAACCCCTAGAAGTTGTCTAGAACGTCCTTAAGCATCCATAGGCCATTCCTATAAATAGGACAAGCCATAGGACTCTCAAATACACCTTTTACACACTTGAGTACTCTTTGAGCAAGCAATTACATTTGCAATCTGTTGTGAGCAATTTGAGCATTGTAACAATTGGCTACTTTCATCCTTAGCTCAAAATTCGTGTCCTATAGGCTAGTATATCCTACCCACTGCAATCACAAGTCCATACACTTGGTTAGGAGATCTATACGCTTGATCTAGGCAAATCAAGCCTTGGGCTACAAAGGATAAGTTGTAATTTCCTTTTTCCTTTCTTGTTCTCTATTACTGTTTGTACTCTCCTTGCTACTCCTAGGTTGGAGGCTGCGGATTGGAGAGGGTGGAGATCTTCTTGGTGAAGAAGGCGACCTTGAGCTACTTCAGAAGGCTGGTGCAACGGGAGGTTACTTCTAGAGAGGAAGGCTACTTCAAGGGGGAGCTTGGAGTTACTTCAAGAAGGCTACCTCAAGTTGGTGCACCTACTTCAAGTGAAGGCTGTTCAAGGGGTGTAAAGGAAAGTATTGTATTTTGTATAAATCCTTGAGAAGGTAATAAAATAAATACTTTCAAAATCCCGATTGGGTAAGCAACCAGGTAGTGGACTGACAACTTTAGTATTTGCTAAAGTTGGAACCACTCTAAACACCTGTCTCCTTCTTCCAATTTCAATTGTGGTTGTTTGAGTTCAATAAATTGTTAAAATTATTTTAAAACTCTATTCACCCCCCTCTAGTATTTTTCAATTGGTATCAGAGCAGGCTTCAAGGAACCCTAACCAGGTCTTGAAGAATGGAGGGTAATGGTGATTACAATCACAACAAAAGGTGCTGCTTGGACAAAACTACAACATGTTGCAATTGGTGCTTAGGAACAAGCCACACAACAACTAGATGCCCATGGAGATCAAAGAAGGAAGATGAGCACAAAGATTGTCTTATTGCTACAACTAGTGAAGAAGAAGAAGAGGTAAGTCTTTTTGATTTATCTAAAGAAGAACTAGTTGCTAGTTTTGAAGAAACACATATTAAATATGTTGAGTGCAAGAAGAAATTAAAGAAATCTATTAAAGCAAATGATGAATTACATGCTAAGCTTCTTGCTATGACTTCCGAAAATGAAGATCTTAAAAAGATCATTGAAGATCATGATAATAAGATAAAATCTATAGAGGAAAATTGCAATCTACTTTCTTTAGAGAAGATCAATTTGCAAACTCAAGTGAACGATCTTAGAAAACAACCCATATTGTGCACCCATATAGATTATGACACTATTGTCAAAGAACGAAACTCATTGTCATCTAATCTAGACCAAGCAAAACTAGATATCAAGAAGAGAATGGATGAGATTTCCAAGTTACAACAAAAAGTTAGTAGTTTAAATAATAATGGCATTCTTGATCAAATCTTAGATAATTCCTATCATCAAATTGGGAGAAGAGGACTAGGTTACAAGCCTAAAGGGAAATCCTATCAACAACCTAGTTGGAGAAAGTCACAAACCCATCAATCTATATATGTACCTAAAGGAACATTTTCACCCAAGGACAACACAGAACACAACCATAGAAAAAGATATGAGGTTGACTCGATATGTTGTCATTATTGTTTGCGCCTTGGTCACTATTCTTTTTCATGCCCTTACAAGAGAAAAGATGTCGAGTTAGTTTGGGTTCCAAAACCTCCAAACTAAATGAACAAAATCAAGTTGAGATATGACCAAGGACCTTAGTTGCATATTTCTATGTCTATCTCAACACAATGGGATAACAAATAAATTTAATTATCTAAATATTTAACTTGCATAATTATGTTTCACTTGGAAAAAAATTAACAGTTCTAGAAATCTTATCGGTCGAAAGACTGTCGATCGAGAGACCATCGGTCGAGAAATTGTCGACCGAGCATGTCAATGATCTCCAGTCTGCTACAAAATTGCTGAATTCTTTTAAAATTTAATGAAATTGCTATCTATTTGTGATTGATGACTGGATATATTTTGAAAATCATCCCTGCAAATTTAAATGAGATTAATATTAGTTTATTACCTAAATGATTTAAGTTTAAACTAAAATTATGCTTAGTTCAATGAAAAGAAAATTTCTATTTTCACATGATTTTTCCTAAAGTATTTTCTGGTTTATCCATATACAAATCATGTGATGGAATTATCATTATATGCTGTTATCATTACATCATGTATATGCTTTCACTATTTGGTACACATAGATAATGATAATTGTATGCATGGATCCGTGATGATATATTTGGCAAGCAAAATGATTTACTAGTTATATGCTATTGCTTGCAACACTTAAGACAAAATCTCTAAATTAGTATCTTTGAAGACTTGAGATATTAATTGTGCCTTCATTTAAGAATCATATTAAGTAGTATGCTTCAACTTGTTACTTAATCAAATTTTATGCAGATATTATACTCGATATATTCAATTTGAAAATCTGCAAATTTGCCTCTTGGTTAAAATGAAATTTGACCAAGGGGCGCTATGGTCGTAGTCAAATTCGACCTAAAATAAGTTTGACACAATAACTAATTGAATATCATTTTATTGTGATTAAAAGCACAATTAATTTATGATCACAAAATTGTCCCAATATTGTCAATAATAAAACAAAACATTACTCCCTTAGAAAATATATATATGCTCTACAAATTTAGTCTATCATTTGCATTAAAAATCAGCTTAAAAAAATTTGTACCCAGTAAGTCTTTCGGTCGACGAATTCTTCGACCGAAAACCTCTCGGTCAGCCCACCTCTCTCGACCGACAGAATCTAGACAGACCTAACATCGGACACACTTCCGGTCGACAATTGTTCGACCGAGACAGTGTCGGTCGACAATTGCTCGACCGAGAATGAGCCGTTGGGATATGACCGTTGCAATCCGATCGTTACCGTTGATGGTCGACCGTTGCAAGTCGACCGTTGGATGGCCGAGTGGCGCGTCTGGAATATGACCGTTGCGGACGCTCGGTCGACAAATTGTCAACCGACCCGGTCACTGGATTGCTATAAAAGGGACAAAAAATGAGTCACTTCTTCACACTTTCATATTCTTGCTTCCATAGGTTTTCTCTAGTGCATTCTTGTGCAAATCTTTAGCATCCTCATCCCCAAGACTTCCTTGCTTCTTCTCCACCTTCAAGCAATGCAATGACCTCATCATCTGCTCGTGGGAAGAAGAAGGTCGCCGACAGGAAAGGAAGGGAAGCTACTCCACCATTGACGATCATCAACGACATTGCCTTCGTCGACGGAGATGATGGTGATCGCTATCTACGACTCTCCTCCAAAGCTCCTCTCCCACGACGACCAGTTGAAGTTATGGACTTCCTCAACATCATCGACTTGGAGGACCTTTTTGAGGTGCAAAAGTTGAAAGAATTCATCAACCCTTCTTTCCCTTCCTATTCCACCAAGGTAGTGAATGAATTCTATGCTAACCTCATCTCCCACTCTGAAAATGAAACCATCTTCTTCTATACTATGGTCAATGGGCATAGCTTTCGATTTACTGAAGAAGATATTCTTGACATGCTAAATATTGACCTAGATGAATATCAAGACACCCTTGACCTTACCACTGGAAACCCACTTAATCAATTTTCCCAAGATGACCATACTGTTAGTCTTAGTGACATAAAAAGAACCATTTTTCAATCAAATACAACCTATCACGAAGATAGGGGCACATACTACGCTATCAATCTCAAACCTGCAGCTAGGATTGTAAACCTTATTGTTTCAACAAACATACATCCTAGAGAAAATAAGTCTGAAGTTCCTATTTTTCGCATGTGTCTAATCTATGCCATTATCCAACGTATTCCCACAAATTTTATCCGCATTATTCTTAAAAACATGCTTGAGTTTTCTGGCAATCCTCCATATGCTGATCTTGTATGCCAAATTACTCAACATTTTCTTAAGACACAAATTGAGGACATGGGTTATACATGGGAGCGTAGACCACAAAAAATAAGTAAGAATACTGTAGAAAAAATGGGAATTGATTTCGGTCATAAGAGGGCTAGGACGGAAGGAGAGACATCTACCCAAAATATACCACCACCACCTCCTCCTACCAACCTACCCTATGATCCCATCCAAAACACACTAACCTATGTTGCTGGTTCACAATATCATCTTAGTAAACAACTAGATTATAACCATCATGCCATGACTTATCTAAACCAAAGAATGCAAACCCTGTCTCCAAACCAACCAGACGAATATCCGTATTCTTTAAATCCTGGCATGCTCAATCCATATAATCCTTCTTACAACTATTATCAACCTCCACCTCCACCATCTATGGATCTCACGCACACTCAGTTTTCATCCATGCAACTGCAAGATATTGCTGCTAACTTCCGATTTGATCGAGTTCCTACCTTCTTGGAAGCGTATGCATTAACCAAGACAGGTGCTCTGGATGGGCAAACTTTGGTTAGATATTATGGAGCTGAGCCGTTTCTAGGGAAAGACCCTGATATTGATGTAATTCTTAAGTCTTTCCAGTGAGTTTTGGAGTTGTATTAGTTGTAATGACATCTTTGAATGATTGTAATAAATGGGTCATCTCTATATGATTTGATTATCTTTCCATGCTTGTAATACATTCCATGTTTTTAATGAAATTGGTTATCTTCACTTGTTACAATGGATATTTTTCTAAAAGCATATGAGAAATCTTCTAAATATGGATTATAAGACTATCATAGTAGAACATCCAAAATAAGGGGAGTAATAAATAAAAATAAATCAAAAAGAATGCAATCTTTAAAATTGTGACTAAATTGACTATCTATTGCAAAGAATTCAAACTTCTATTTGGGATATCTATCTAAGGGGGAGTATAGTATAAAATTACGGGGGAGAAATACTATAAATTATTCAACTTGGATATCTTTTTGAAATGACAAAGGGGAGAAAAGAATATAAAATCAAAAATATAAATGAGTTTCATAACATCTTGTCCAGCACTTACTTGCAAAAATACTGGCTACAAAAGGAAATCTTCAGGTATGAAACTCATATGTTTTATATTTCCTTTATTTATATTTTGGAAATGTTTGTCATCTTCAAAAAGGGGGAGATTGTTGGCTAAATGGACATCTATAAATCCCTTTGTTTTGATTATGACAAACATTTCATTCTTATTGATCTAACGAGCTACTTGAGTGTGCAGGAACAAGGCGGATGACAAAGTACTAGGGAAATCTATATGCTTCCATATTTATATTTTCATGCAATGTAATCGCCTTGTAAAAAGCTTGTACAAATATATAATGTACAAGTACTTAGAATGCATGTAAATCAAGCGTTAGATCTTCCCTAGCTAAACACCACATTTAGATAAGTCACCCCCTTCAAATAGGATCACATTTGCACACTCATACATATAATTAGTGCCTAAATTGAAACATTGAAACAGGATCAATCTCGGTCGACCAACTCCTCGACCGAGACACTCTCGGTCGACAATCTTCTCGACCGAGAAAGATCCAAAGTAGCCGTTAGACACAACTGACAAGGTAGTTGGCAGTTGGAGATAGACATTGCAAATCACTTGATCCAGAGAGCCTGTCGGTCGACAAAACTTCGACCGAGTAGGTATCTCGGTCGACCATTCCTCGACCGAGATGAACTCTGACAGCAACTGCAGAGTAAATTAATTAGTCGTTGCTAAAGCAACAAACTTGTACCTAACGGCTAGTTAAGCACTTAGAAACCCCTAGAAGTTGTCTAGAACGTCCTTAAGCATCCATAGGCCATTCCTATAAATAGGACAAGCCATAGGACTCTCAAATAAACCTTTTACACACTTGAGTACTCTTTGAGCAAGCAATTACATTTGCAATCTGTTGTGAGCAATTTGAGCATTGTAACAATTGGCTACTTTCATCCTTAGCTCAAAATTCGTGTCCTATAGGCTAGTATCTCCTACCCACTGCAATCACAAGTCCATACACTTGGTTAGGAGATCTATACGCTTGATCTAGGCAAATCAAGCCTTGGGCTACAAAGGATAAGTTGTAATTTCCTTTTTCCTTTCTTGTTCTCTATTACTGTTTGTACTCTCCTTGCTACTCCTAGGTTGGAGGCTGCGGATTGGAGATGGTGGAGATCTTCTTGGTGAAGAAGGCGACCTTGAGCTACTTCAGAAGGCTGGTGCAATGGGAGGTTACTTCTAGAGAGGAAGGCTACTTCAAGGGGGAGCTTGGAGTTACTTCAAGAAGGCTACCTCAAGTTGGTGCACCTACTTCAAGTGAAGGCTGTTCAAGGGGTGTAAAGGAAAGTATTGTATTATGTATAAATCCTTGAGAAGGTAATAAAATAAATACTTTCAAAATCCCGGTTGGGTAAGCAACCGGGTAGTGGACTGACAACTTTAGTATTTGCTAAAGTTGGAACCACTCTAAACACCTGTCTCCTTCTTCCAATTTCAATTGTGGTTGTTTGAGTTCAATTGTGGTTGGAGCCACAACTTGCACCAAAGGAGTCGCCTAGAGCATGCGAACTTCCCTGTATGATCAATTGAGAGTTTGGTCACGATCCTCATCCCTGACCAGACTTATGAGTTTCCAAAGTAGCTAGATCTTGACTCATCATTCTTGAGAAGTGGGCGAGCAATTGAAGGCGTCGTTCGATTTTCTAGGGTGCATTGGAGGCGAAGACAACTTCACCATCTCTTGAGAAGGCCTAGAACCCAGAGTCAACTGAGGAGTTGACAAAGATCACCCTGCAGCTCACGCGCAAGAGGAAGAAGATAACCATAGGGGAAATGATGATGCTTCCCTCAACCTCTCTGCATACAGGTAAGGTCCTTTAGGTCCTTTTGTTGTGTTTTTAGTGCGGTCCTGCGGTCCCTACAATGCAAGCTAAGCTACTGCGTTGGCTGAAGCCAATTGGCTTGGCTCTGTCGCTTAGGCAGAGTGGGTCCAGGTTGCCTCAGGCCTAGGTGGCGGCCCCTATTGGTCTGGAGGAAATTAATTTAGGAAAAATCATAATTAATTATGAGTTTGTCCAATGAAAAAATGTTATATATGAAACTTGCTCAAAAAAATCCATAGAATCCTAAAAATATAATTGATGCCTGATTGTGCTTGCAATTCGAGAAGTTTATCAAGTTGTCACCTATAATGGTTTTATCAATGAAGAACACTAAGATTGGATGGAAATCAGATCTAGTAATGTTTATTGGATATTTTGAGCAAATATTAACATTTTGTTAATAGAAGGAAGATTTAAATTCAAAAAGATGATCTTTGTGCATAATTTTCTTAATTTAGGGTTCCATGTATATAAGAGTGCATTAATGGGCCTAGAAACCCTAATTTCGGTAATTATGAGTTCTAATGGTTTTTATTTCGAAAATCCATGCATAAGATAGAGACATGATGAACCTAAGACAAATTGAGAATAAATGACCCTTATTGTGGATAATTTCACTAATTTGGGTTTCATGTGAAGAAAAGTTGTTTTAGGGTTTATTGACTTAAAAAGGATACAAATTGAGATATAGACTTAAGAAACCCTAATGAATCCTAATGATACTTAGAAACCTTAGAGAGGTGTCCCAAGTTAATGGAGAGTGGTTTGGGATATGATGGTAATAATTAGGTATTATACATGTTTTCAAGATCTAGGGTTGCTTGGTTGATTGCTTGGCTTGCTTGATTGGACATCTAGTTGGTTTTGGATATATTGCTTCTTTTGAGTCCTAATCAGGTATGTGGTTATGTTTATGTCTAATCACTTAAGTTTCATGACGATCTTAGGAGTTTTAATGATTTCTTGCAATTTTATGCTTGGATGAACTTTAATTCCTGCAATCCATAAAGTGACTATGATTATCATTATTATTAATGTTTATAACGTTCTCAAATTGACATGAAATCTCTGGGATTTATGAATAAGATTATGAACAAAGTCATGTTGATGACTAAGAGACCAAGCTCAGGCTGGGAAGGCTATGAGAGGTCAAACCCAGGATGGGCAGACCAATGGTACCTAACTCCAGATTGAGGGGTGACCAATGAGGTACCAAACTCCAAATTGAGAATTAGCCTAATGTCTACTGCAGGGTTAAAAACCTAAGAGGGGATATACCAGAGGATGGTCAAAATGGTTGAGAGGTTATGAAGAAAATGTAATTTCTTGCTTGTTAACAAATAATTGATGTGATTATGTTGTTTCAACCTATGTACAAACTTTTGTTTCCCCCACATACCGATATACTTATTATACTGACCGACGTTTTGTTTGTCAGCGTTTTAGGGTTAATTCTAGATATATGGTTAACAGAAAGTGGATGAATATTTAAAGTGACATTGAAATAATAAAGTTACCTAAAGATTGGGGGATCATGGATAGATAGATTCTTCTCATGGGTAAAGTTCCCAAGAAAGTGAAAGATATGTGAAAAGAATTTTTTTATCATGCATTAAACTTGGTTTGTGGTAGAATTTAAAAATTATTTCTAATTATTTGCAAAACCATATGATCCTATTTTAGGATAATGACACTAGCTTATTGGTCTCCCTTAATTGGGGGTTACTAAGGGGTGAGGTCATTACATAAACACTGTTGTAATCAAGTTAAACATAATTCATGAATAAACTCCTATTCGAGGTGCATCTTATGTGTGTGACCGTATAGGTTTCAAATTACATTTCTAGTGAATGTCCATAACTAACTTATGACATCATAATCAATGAGTGGCATATAGAAACACATCATAGCTATCCAAGTAGTTGGAAAGTTTCAAAACAACTTCAACCTATGATTCACGTTCAGTGTTATCATGATTGTATAGTTCCTTCATCTTTGATATCTAGAGTGAACTTAAGGCATGGGATCACCATCCTATTCCCATTCAATCCATGTTCATTGAACTAGAGCAGACTATTTGAGATGCATGTGAGCTTACATATCACATATTGAATCATATGAGTATGGCCTAATATTCTTAGTCTCACTTATCAAGTGGCCTAGATATCAATCTCTTGTACGAGGGACAAATCCATCTACATCACTCATAATCAATCTCCATGTGTATTAGTGTACTCGAGCATCACCTTTATGGCAACCCTGATTCAAGGTCAAGTTGGATGGTGCCTAAATACACTGAACAACATGTGACGAGTCTAGTTATTTTAGGTATAAGAACCACAATCACTACTATCACTATGAGAGCTTCTGACAACCATCTTGTAGTCCTTAACCTGTATGCTAAACCCCAATTCTAGAAAATGGGAAGTAGTGTGAATGAAATAGTAGATCCTATCCATATGAACCCTTACTAGGGTGAAAAGGAATTATATATATATATATATATATATATATATATATATATATATATATATATATATATATATATACACTTGAGGATCAATTTCAAGCAATTTCGTCTTTGCTTGTTCGGTTCATAAATCTATTCTTTTTTGTTTCAATATATGAGTAGGGGGGGACAGAGACAATCTGATAGAAATACATGATTTTTCACTCACTCCAAAATATCAATCCCTTTTTTATCAACGAAGTTCATAATCAAACCAATCAAAGGTTTCCTTTAATGAAGATCCTAATTCCCCCTCGCCTCTCCTCGTTAATAATATTGCATATATATGAGTTAGGTGAATTGATATCCCATGAATATGTTGTTTACTTGAGAGTTATACATTTCCCATGTTTTATAATGACTTAACCATTCCATTCCTATGTATCTAATATGTTTGTTAAAGATTGATTTCAGGATTTAGGTACATGAAACAGATCAAATTATATGAGAGACCGCTGACCTTGCTTAAAGTATTGAACATACTTAACTATCATTATTTAATGTTTAGAAACTTAATATAACATTTGTATATGTTTTTTAGTCATAATACAAGCTTAAGTTTCATGTTTGGTCCAATTTGGACACTGTTTGTGCAAGTTATGCAGTTTTCTGCACATTTGGACTTTTTTGCAATTTACCCAATTGAGATGTTTTCTTTGCAATTTATCACTTTCATTATGTTACTTGGATGTTCTCTCATCATTCTTGAGCTTTTTGAGACATGGGGAGTCTATTTGATGCTTAGTTTGGAGGTGTTTGCCTCAAGGGTAATTTAGGGTTTACCCATTTATGGATGAGCTACCTTTAGGAGCTATCAAACAAATGGTTTATTTGCTTTTCTTGCAAAATCCATAAATGAAGAATAAGTAGGTATACATGGATGGTGAGTCAGCTGCTTGTGAGGCTGCTTGTATATACTTAATAGTTTAAGGCAATGGATGCATGGAGAGCTTAGACACCTCATGCTTCTTCTCTCCATTATCCTAGAGCTTTATATATCTATTGTTAAGCTCCCAAATAAAAGTTTTACTTTCTAGAACTTCTCTCCTAATAAGAACCTCATTTCCTATATGTTTAGCTGTAGAGGACCTGTCCAAGGTAAAAGAAGAAGGCAAATTTCTTGGTGGAAGCTCCTAGTGTTTTGTTTTGCTCTCTTTTAGGGTTTAAAAAGCTTCTTTCTAGTGATCTTGACCAAAATGAGTAAGAATCCCCTTCCTTCCACTGTTTCTTTCTCTATTAGCCTTCCTCCTACCTTTCTGCAGGTTCCAACCTTGCTGTTCGATTGTCGAAATTGCTTTAAAGATCTAAACCCTACCTTTCTTGCCCTTTATGCTTAGGGTTTGGTCATTTGATGAAGAAAGGTGCTAGATGGACGAGTTCACAACTTATGTTTGGATTTCCTACCCTACCTGCTCATTTTTTCTTCTATTTGGGATTTTATCTTCTAATTAGAGGAAATTTTTATAACTCGCTCCACGTTTATTTCTTTCCATAAGCTTGCTAGCTCATGTTCTTTCTTTTGAATGAGGATCCATGCACTAAAAATCTATGCTTGACTTGGATTTTGATTTTTATAATGTTTCCTATTCTGATTTCAGTTCTAAATGAACCTGTTATCATGTGTACGCTATTCCTAAGGTATAATATGACTTGGATTCGGTTTATTTAACAACCAATGGTGCTAAACACCTATCAACCAATGGTCAATTTTAGAGTTTAAAGCTGATTTCTTCTATAAACACATGACTCAATGGTGGTACCATTGCAACAATCGATGGTGTTGTCTTCATGATAACTGATGGTGGTGACCAAGGGTGCCAGATGACATTCACCCCTTAGGTCAGGTGTTGGCCTAATTAGAATCTTAGTGATTACATCTAAGTACCCTAATGATGCTCTCAATCAATAGTGATAATAGTTTGATATTCGATGGTGATTAATGAATATAGTGTTGATCTAATGACCTATAGTGACTTAATGGTCACTAAGGATGGTTTATCAGGTATCCACAACCTATGGTGAGTTAAGCATGTAGTTTTTGTGAGAACCCGTAACACTAAATAAGATTACTCAAAACATAAAGAACAATCGATCACTAATTAATCACATAACAAAAATATGGGTAAATTAAAACCAATTTCAATGTCAGCTCCCACTCAGAAACATTTGCATAAGAGCCCAACATCTTTCTTATATCCATACTATGCCAAGAATTTGATAAAAAATGTTCTATCACCTTAGCCACAACATATATATATAGGAGAAAAATATTTGTGTATGCCACACAACAAACATTAACATGCTAACAAAATTTCAATTCATTTGAAACACCACATACAAACTTTTCCTACCCGAACCTGAGAGTACAAGGGTGGCTCTAGGACACATTAGATGTCTAATCAACTTTCTCAAAGATTTCATTACTATAGCTCCTCTTTGCTACCACATGTTTGTTTTCGTCACTTCTGATTACCTAAAAAATGTGGCGAACCACAAGGGTGAGACCCATGTCCCAGCAAGAGATATAACCTCCAACAACATTTATTGATTACAACATTTTAAAGTAATTAAACAGTTAAGTAGTTTAAACAGATATAACTAATAAGATCAATAGTACTAATGATTAACAAAATACATAAAGGAGCAGATAATAACTATCATCATTAGCCAAACTATCATCCTTTATCTTGTTGACAATATAAGCAATTCAGTAGCATATGCATATCTAGGATCATGAGAAAGTCTAGTAACATAGCATAGCTAACAAAATGAGCATGTATAATTGGTTGAACATATCAACATCACAAGAAGAGCTAATAACATAAGCACAACTATCTGGATAAGCATGATTATCAATATACACTACTACATAAACAACATTCAGTGTCTCTTTTCTAGGCGTCGATTATTTAATGAAACCGAAGCCTATAATATTCAACGTCAGATATTTAGGAACCCCAATGTCTATATTAGAAGACCAGCCAGACACGGGTACCACTTTGTATTCAACATCGGCTGGGTAAAACAAACTGACGCCTAAAATCGCCCGCAAAATCCAATTTTCGAGCAAAATTTTTTTGCCCCAAAGTATCACATACAGCGTCAATTTTTTAACTACTAACCGACGCCAATATAAGATGGAAATTTGCGTGAAAAGTTCCAATTTAGGCGTCGGTTATCCTGTGATAACCGACGCTGATAATGGTTCCCTCCAAATAATTTAGGGCAAAGATTGTCTAATTGGACGTCGGTTTTTTAATATAGACCGACGTTGAAGTGTGAAAGGCGTCGATTTTCTAGATAACCGACGTTGTTGACAAACTTTATAGACCCGTATCACCCGGCTCTTCCCCTTCCTTCCTATTTCATCGTGATTGTTTTTTGCTATGATCGCCGCTTGCCTAAAATCACTAGACGACCCCCGCTGCTGCTCACCGCCGCTGCTGCTCGTGCGGCTCTGCTCGCCAAAGCGTCCTCTTTCTCTTGCTGCCACCGCCGCTTGCTGCCACTGCTGCTCACCGGTCTGCTATGCTCTTCTCCTGGTGCCACTGCTGCTTGCCGCTCTACTCTGGTCTTTGCTTGCTCACCGCCACTGCTTCCGCCGGTCACCGCCGCTCTTCTCCACGCTAGCTCCAGGTAGCCCTAGCCTCTTTACTTCTTTCTCTGTAGCTTTCCTTCTCCGTAGCTCCTTACCAACAGCAAGCACGACCATGGATGTGTTGGCCTACCATGGCTAGGCCAACACAGCCACAGCCGTGCTTGCTGTTGGTAAGGGCAAGCATGGCCGTGCTGTCCAACACGACCGTGGTAGGCCAACACAGCCACAGCTGTGCTTGCTATTGGTAAGGATATGAACAAATCTTTATGTAATGCTTTATGTAAATCCTAGGATACGAACAAGTCTTTTGCTTGCATATATTTGTGTTTCTAATCCTAATGTTTGACCTAATTCAGTAAATTTTGATGCATGTTGAAATAAGATTTAAACTTGTCCATTCTAGCATCCTAATTTGATTTGATTAAACCCTAACATTGATGAAACCCTAACATCAATTGTGATGAAACCCTAACATTAATTGTGATGAAACCCTAACATGTACCTGTCTATTATTGTGTTTGTTGGCCTAGAAACCCGTCCAAGATTTACTCATTAGGAGTAAATTTTGGATAGTCCCCGGTTTGGGACTGTTCTTGAACACCTAATCTCACTTAGGATGTAAGTGTATAATGTGTATTGGGTTTTCGAGAAAATTTCAGTAGCATTTCCCTGTTTGTTCTCTAAGTACATATGTACTTAGAGAACAACGGTGAAATGCTGCCGAAATTTTCTTGTAAACTCAATACACATTATACACTTACTAGTGAGATTAGGTGTTCATGGATGGGATAGGTGGTACACATTTATTAGACTTATATGTGCGCGGAGATCACAATGAAGGATTGTTAATTGATAAAAGATCACAATTTTAGAGGCATGCATGTTTATTTTTTTTATTGAAGCTAAATGTTTGCTTTTTTAATATCAATATCATTATCTTCTAGTTAATACAAATTCTAAATGTTTTCCTTTTTAATGACATTTTTAGATGGCTGACCATGATGAGCATGAATTCCATGATGAGCATGATGTCCATGATGAGCATGGCGAGGATACCAATGTAAGTTCTAAAAACATATCCTGTATTTCTATAAAATTCATTATCTTCTAGTTATGTCATATATCCCATATTTCTATATTGGGCTAATTCAGTGTGTTTATTTTTGTCAAATTTTAGGTTGATGATGCACATGTACCCACTGAAGCACTGGAGGAACTTGATGCACATCACCAAACACTTAAAAAGAAAAGGGGCATCACTCTGTTGAAGAAATTAATAGCGCTAAGTGGTAGTGGATCCAAATTGGTTGTGGAGTTTGATAATGGAGGAAATGCAATTGGAGTGAACCACAATAATTTTGTAAACTATCTTGGGGTTGTCACTCGAAGCCATTGTGGTGTTAAGTATGATAATTGGCATAAAGTTCCTCAGGCGAAGAAAGACTTGATATGGAAGGATTTATGCATGCGTTATTATTATTTGCAATTCGATTTTGTAGATTACAAATTCTATTATTTACAATTCTATTTTTGGATACTAGTTAATAACAATTTTATTTTACAGAATCTGTTTGCATTGGATGAGAAGCTGCATCGTAAAAGTGTGATGCAACACGCTGGAAAGATGCTAAGGAACTATAGGACAAATCTCAACAGAGAATACATAAAAGATGGTGATAAGAAGAAGAAGTCAGCCCTTGAACAGTGGAACTTCTTGGACAAAGAAGATTGGGACAAATTTGTTGCTTCAAGAAAATCTGAAGAATTCAAGGTATTAGGCGTCACTCCCAATTTAATTAATATACATTGTATTCATCTATTCAAGATTACCATTTAGTGCTACTAACCAATCCTATTTAATGTGCATACTAACTAGGCCCTCAATGAGACACAAAAAGCAAGGCGTGCACTGAATGTGCATGACCACACTATGGGTCCAAAGGGCTATGCAAGCATTCGCCAAAGACTACATGCGGAGTCTGCTGCTACTCAGGAGTCCTCTACTACATGTGCCACACCCATCCCTCACCATGATGTCTGGATAGCTGGGAGGCAAAACAAGAAGGGTGAAATAAAGAAGCCCGTAACTGCTGAGGCGGCTGCAAAAATGGTAAAATACAACTCTTAGAGCAATCATTTGAATATTGATTATTTGTGGTGTTAACTTACCAATTTCTGTTGATGATGATTAGCGGGAGATGCATGAGCAGAGGAAACAAGGCACGTTCATCCCTCAGGGCACAAGGGATGAATTGACAGTTGCTCTGGGTAACCCAGAGCATCCTAGACGTGTTAGGGGTGCTGGCGCTGGTGTGGGCATCAAAGCATTCTTTGGGCCATCCCAGCGCAAACCCAGAGCGGGACTTTCACAAGAAGAGGTAACCTATTCCTTTTTGAGAATGTTACTGCAAAAGGGAATTCAATAATAAGAAGCAAATGTTTCTTTTATCCATGTATAGGAGAATAAGAGAGTCGAGGATATAGTTGCTAAGAAGGTCAATGATATAGTTGCTGAGAAGGTCAAGGAAGAAATGGTGTGGTCGCATGCATCTCAGGCTTCCAATCAGCCTATGGCGACCCACTCTTCTCCTGATGCACAGACTGCGAGTAATCCTGGAGACCCATCGCCTAACACGTCTGCAGTAAGTATTGTTTATGACATTGTAGCTAGTCTTTTCAAGATGATATGTTTACAAGATGATATGTATATATGTATGACATTCTTTACGTAAATTTGTAGGCATTGAAGCCATGCCGCTTAAGAATGCAAGACTATGTTGTTGCAGAGGAATAGGCTTACCCGTCCCTTCCTGGGGCAACATTTCATGGGACTTCAATGCCGCAGGGCTATGTTCATGTGAGCCCGATATGTGTATTACCCGATTGGAGGGAAGCTGCATTGCCATATGCCCACCCGGATATTGATACACTTGGTGAGGTAGAAGGCGGGGTGATATTGTGGCCCAAAGCAGATGTCGTCTACACTACTGAAATTGTAAGATAAATTTACATTACTTTAGATTGTTAATGTGTATATATGAGGTCAATTGATCTGAAATTATATATACAGGTTAAAAAGAAGACACCTGGAGCACCTAGGCCTCCACCTCCACTTCCTGCATTACCAACTTGGGTTCCAACTGACCTAAAATACCCGTTAGGTCCTGCTTGTAGGGGAATGGCATGTTGTCTATGGGCACATAATATACATTGTCCTATAATTGTTTCTTTAGAAGCAAATTATGCAAGTCAATCATACGAAATCTCTTTATTTATACAAGATATTATTGAGCTGTTTATATATGATTGGTTGAATACATCAATGATAGAGACATGGATAAGGTGAGATCTTGTTTATACATCCATATACCTTGTGTAAGATCCGGTGATCTATTTTCTTATATATTAATGCATACATAATACATGTTTTGCAACTACTTAGTCGAAAATCAATGCAAACAATTTGCATTTGACCATGTGGGATTTTTGATTCCATCATTGATTAGTATGGTAGCTAAAGACCCTGATGGTGTTCAACAATACTGTATAGATGCTTTTACAATTTTCGGTCAGCAAAAGAAGACGATAATAATAGCTCCATTCAATGTCAAGTAAGTTTACTTTACTTATAATTTGGACTTCAGAAAATTACATTTTTATTGTGTATTTTGAGTTATCAATTTTTAACTTTTTTACCTCTAGCGGTAGGCATTGGGAGTTACTAGTTGTTGTCCCCGTGACGTTCACTGTTTATTATCTAGATCTTGCGGGGAGTACATTGAATACTAAAATTGGACACATAATGAGATTGCCATTATTCTGGTGAGAAAATATTTCAGTTTTATATCCGTTAACATCTGTTATTACATTACTATTTAATTATGCAATTTACTGTGTTACATTAACATGTAGGGGTTTAGATGCATTAAAAAATGTTGGAGGAAAGGTCCCAAGGAAAAAGAACCAACCAATAATTTGGGAGACCGTAAAAGTAAGTTCCCGACTCCAATGTATATATTATTTATGTGAACTGTGCTTAGTTGTGTTTTTTAATATTTTGTATGTTTCAATTTATAGTGCGCTATACAAGACAACGGCTGGGCATGCACATACTATGTGATGCAATTTATGCAGATGATTATCCAATATGCCGCATTGGACATCAATACCATACATGAGGTATTATATATAGTCTCATTAGTTAGTATGAAATATATCAATCTTATTTTGATATTATTACTTATATATACATCATTCTCTTTTTAGGTATTTAAAACTGACCACACTATAGGTAAACACTTAAAAGATGTACATGCTCCATATACGATGGAAGTATTAAATGAAGTAAGAGAAGAATGGGCAAGAGCCATACAAGCAGTGGCGATTGTAAGATATAATTGGGATGCTGATAGCTGATGAAGCTGGGACTTACACCGAAAGATTACTCTCCCAATGGGAGTCCCAAATATGCTCCAAAAACCCTAGAGAGTTGATGTCCTCTCTAGGTTTACCTACAACTGGTGCTAGATAAATGCTCCAACCCCACAAGAGTGTGGAAGCCTTATCATAGTACAGATTTAGGATCGAACCCAAAGGACAACGTTAAGAATCTGAGTGTCTTTTTCTTGTTTCGTATCAATCTAAGTTAATCATCTAAGACCAGAAGTTTGATTTGAGTTATTTAACCTAAACATGCAAGAGTAAAGGCAAGAATAAAAACTAGTTTAATGATTAAAAACTAAGGTTAGCAATTGATGATGGATCACTGGGGTGATGCAGGTATTCGCCACCACTACACATGAATTGTACTTGTACCAAACATATCAAGACTTGTAAGCAAGATACATGGATGTTGTACATTACCGATGTCTTGTAGGACAAGAGTAATGCACACATCCTTCACGGGCTGAGTAACTCTCATCCGGTACATATCTACGTGTCAATGAAGATATGTAGTCTCCAAAGAGAAAATCTTACTCAACCTCATGAAATGTGCATCGGAAAACTAACAAGCGAGCGATGATTACCAAATCGATTAGTATCCTTATAGACTAGCCCTCTTTCGAGGATATAGCTATGAGAAACGTGAGAGTGCTGCAACGTCAACCATTCCCGAACGAATGGTCAAGTACTTTGCACCACTCTCTCCTCAGAGTGTGTTTCTCGACCCATCAAGGTTTCACTTTTGTACGTCAACTGATTCCATTTCATAGTACAAAAGTACAACGATGGAGGTGAGTTTACTCCACCCCTTAGAAAGCATTCCTAGATACCGAAACGGATGCGCGGTGGATACACACACCAGAAACCAAAACTAAATCGGTAGTCGAGTCTCAAGAGCGGTCGTAGACAAACCACAATGAAAGACAAAAGATGCATACAAGAACGCGGCCAACATTCAAGCATGTATGAAACGATTTAGTATTGAATCAAAATGATAACATCTTTTTAGTAAAAGATACGAAACACGGGCAGCGAGTCTAGTCCCTGCACCCCATTGGATGGAACTACTCGCTCCTCATAGAGGGAGCAACAAAGAAAGAGAAGAGAGAGAAAGAAAGCATCGTCGGAGCAGAAGAGTAGATCTGTGACAACCCGGTGTAGATCGTCGCAGTCTCCGGGACTGCTCCGTGGTGGTCGATGACGCCTGTCTCTCTGCCTCGATCGTCGTGTCTACCTCTGGGATTGCACGGGTAGAGTGAGATAGAACAACGATAGAAGTGAGATGATAGAGGTGAAATGGTGATGGAACATCCTTCTAGATCTGTCTCCAGTCTGGCAGCACACCGGATCTGGACTCAGGATGGGATTCTAAGGTTGTGGGTGAAGTTTGGTCAGAAACGGTGCTCGGGCAGTCTGGCGGCGTTCCGACACTGGTCCCAGTCCGGCAGCCTTGGGCTGTAGTGAGATGGTCCCCCATTTGAGGACCCATGGGGTCCTATTTATAGGAACAGGGCCAACCTTTAAACGGTCTTAGATCAGTTTATTCCAAACGGTCCTCACATGGCAATTGGCCATGCGGTCTTGGTTTAATAGCTTCATGCGGTCTTGGCTTCTGCGGTTTGGTAGTGTGTACAGCAATTCCATGCGGTTTGCTCATGCGACTTCTCCATGTGGTTTAGCTGCTTGCTATTTACCATGCGGTTTGCATGCAATTGCCCATGCGGTCTTGCTATCTTGGAAGCCGCTAGCCTCCTATTCATGCGTTCTTAATAGTTGCATTCACGTGGGCGCAACAGCTACTGCAACACTCCATTCGACTTGTTAATTCACATGCACACTACAAGTCTTTGTAAAGCAAAAGATGCCATGCGTTCTCCTGCCCATGCGGTCTTTATTTCGCATTGCTCCATGCGGTTTCACTTTTTAGCAGCTGCAAGCATCTAAATGGTTTCGTGTGGACATCAACTGATCTTCATGCGTTCATATTAGCTGTCTTCACGTGGGCTTAATGCTGCTGGCCGTTTGGTTTGCAGCGCTGAGTCACGTGGACTCATGCGGTTTCACTTCCTATTGCTCATACGATCTTGGTGTTGTGCTTCTCATGCGGTCTTCGCTATATCCAATCCAAACCATCTCGTGTGGGTTAGCAACGGTTTTGCTCATGCGGTCTTGTGCTATGCGGTCGCTCCATGCAGTTTGCTACTCTTTTGTTCATGCGGTCTTGCGCTGGTGTGCATGCAAGTCGCGAGAAGAAGATGATGATGGCAGCGCTGCTTCGTGCATGAGCGATGGTGGCGGAGCAAGGTTGGTGAAGAAGACGATGTCGCCGGAGATCATGTATAGGTGGGCGCCGACGTTGTTGGTGACGGTGAGGAAGACGACGGTGCCGCTTGTGGCGAGCCGGCCATCATGGTCAAACATCCTGCAGGTGGTCAGTTCAAGATCAAATAATCTTGTAAATAGAACTATTAAAGCAATATTAGCATGGAACTAGGGAAATAATCGAAGTAAACCAAAGCGAGGGTAGATCAGTCGATATGCGCCACAAAATCCTTAGAATTGGCGACTGTAATGATGAATCTGGAGGATTTATCAATAGCGATGTTGAATGATATTTTGTAAATGAATATTTCTGAATGTTTATACATGTTTGAATGTTTCTACATGTATTTGAATGTTTCTACATGTGTGAATGTGAGAATTGAATTGATGTCTGAATGTATCTACTTGTGTGAAAAGTATATTTGTTGATTTTGTAGGTTTGTGGCCTGTTTGTAGGCTGATATCAATGGATGTCGTAAACCTGCAGTTCAGAAAACTGAACTACAAGTTCTCATCCTACTGACCAGCCACAACAGGCCTGCAAACTGATAAGAAAAAAAAACATAGGCATCGGTTATTTATAGAACAACGTCATCAAAGGCTTACATCGTCGGTTATTGGATAAAACCACCGCCTAATATGACAAACAACCTGACCGTGCAGGAAAGCACGGCCGTGGCGGAAAACGTGTCGGTGCTTAGTACAAAACCGATGCCTATAGTACTAAACACGGCCGTGCAGGGAAGCACGGCCGTGTCGTCTAGAAATATGGCGTCAGTTAGGTAGTTGCAAATCGACGCAGAAAGTGTCCTAGATGGCGCCCTTTTTGTGGCGTGAACCCTTTTGGCGTCGGCTTACTATACATAACCGACGCCTATCAGTGCCCTGTTGGCACATTTTCGGTGGTGTGAAGCCTTTTGGCATCGGTTAGAAAACTGACGCTGAAGAGTTCGACCTTTAGCGGCGCCCACATAGGCATCGCTGAGAACCGTCACTGTTACAACCCCAATTTTTGGGTTCATCAGGTGATAAATGTAATTTCTCTTATTAAAGATATTTGAAGAAATAATGATATAATTTGTTTTAAATAAATAAATCTGGTTTAAAATAGCCTTGATGTTTGTGTTGTGGGCTTTATGGGCTATTGGGCCTGAATAACAAGAAAATTCAATTAGTAAATGAATAAATGAATATTTGAGAAAAGGGAAGAGGCAGAAACCTCTAGAAGGCAAAGAGATGAAATCCAAAGAGGATTTCATGCCTCTTGGGTTCCTTGGGTACCAAGGAGTCCAAGGTTGCAAAAAGAAAGCAATAAGAAAAGAAAATATTAATTAAGTATTTCTTTATTAAGAAATAAATTGAAAATAATGATAAAATGTGGAAAATGAGTGGAAAGAGACATAGATGAGATTTCTTGGGGAAATTTCGTATCCATGAGGTTGCTAATATTAAAAGGGATGCCAATGAGGAAAATAAAAGAGAAATAAAGAGAAATCTACAAAAAGAGATATTTTAATAAGAAATAAACATGATAATGCAAAATAATGCATATAGATGCATCTAGAAGGATAATAAGTGTCCAATAAAAAGAATTTCAAAATAACAGAGTTTCTTGGGATCCAAGGAGTCCCAATAAAGAGGAAAGAAAGAGAAAATACCAAAATTGCAAAATAAGATGATAATGTAATGCATTATTAACGAATTTTGTAGTATTGTTAAAAAGAAAGTATATTCTAATAAAGAAAAATAGGATTTCGTGTAAATAGATTAAAAAGCAAGAACAAAGAGAATAAGAGGGATAATTTTGAAATCCTAAATATCAAAGGAAGAAGGAACATTAAAGAAATAAGAGAGAGAGAGAGAAACTAGCCTTTTAATGTAGGAATCACATTCCTAATAGGAAAGGGGCGTTGCTAATCCCTAGATGAGCAGTGTAGGGCATGGATACTCTCCCCTATATAAGGGGTAGAGCACTTGGCCGCGTTTGGAAAGATCTTACGCACCCCTCTCTCCCCTCTTCTTGTTTCTTGCATGTAAAACCCTAACGAGGGAGTAGTTCTACCTATAGAGCAATGGAGGATGGTTTCGTGGTCTTGATGAGGGCAGGGAGACTCCACGACAACTTAAGACCGATCGACTACCAACCCAGCCCCTTTGTTTTCACGCATCTTCCACTGTAGGTCTGCAAAATCACGATGGTTGCAGCAGCAATCAAGAACTGATCCCACACTTGGATGGCTATCTTGACGATGACCAACAACACCCTCACGTGCGCAGAGGCACGACAGAGGCTAAGGAACTATCCTAGAGGTCGAAGAGGTCAAGGAGGAGGAGCCGGAGCAATGCCTAAGGCTGCAGGCCGACGGCTAGGGCGGCAGCAAGCCGCTGGCACAAGGAAGGAGAAGGGCAGAGAGGCGTTGGACGCTTTTGCCCCTCCGCGGGCTGGAGACACTTTCAACTTACCAAGGGCAAATGCGTAATTGCGTTATATTTCTCTTTTGAGCAACATTGCATGGAGCGGGGCACGTGGCGCAATCTGATTGGCCAAGTAAGTAAAATCTTGCTAAAATCATAACTAATGATTGGTAACTCCAATTAGGACAAGTAATATATGAATTTTGATCCGAAGAACACAAGGAATCCAATAAAAATAGTTTTATAGCCATATTCTACTTGCAATCCGAAAAGTAATGGAAGTAATCAACTTTAATGCTTTAATTCTTAAGGAACCCTATTTTGAAATGAATAAAGTGTTTGATAGGGTTTAATGGATCATTAGAGTTGATGTTAACCTGTTAAATGTAAAAAGGTAAATTATGTTAAAAAAGGAAGAACTTTGCACATGATTAGTCTAATTTAGAGTTTATGTGCATAAATATGCTTGAAATTTGAAAAGGGCATAAAGTTATCATCTTTAACGATTTAATTAAGGAAAAACCCTTAGATTTGATGATAGATGGACTTAATGACATTATTTGGATAATTCAAGATGGTATTAACCTATTGTTAATAAAAGTGAAAATAGGATCTAAAAGATGATCTTTTTATATAATTGGCTTAATTTAGGGTTTCGTGCATGATTATGCATTAATGAGCTTGAAAACCCTAATTTAAGAGAATACGTCTTTTAATTGGTTTAATTGTTCAAATCCATGAATGAATAGGGATGTGATTGTAAGGACCCTGACCTGCGTTTAGGGCTTACCCTGTTTGTTTTGCTTAACCTTGGTGCTTTGGTGCTTGCTAATCACCTTTAGTGGTGATTAGGGTTTTGTTGTGCTTTGCTGAGAGTTTGAGGGGCTACTTGCAATTAACCCAAGTTTAGGGTTTTGCGTGCAAGTTTGGAACCTTGTGAGGTGTTTCCCTTTCTTTGCTTCCTCTAAGGTTGAGAGGAAGGCTTGGGCTTGTTGTTTGAGTTTCTTGGGCCTTGGTTGAGCTTGTTTGGGCTTGGTTGAGCCTTTTGTCGGCCAAGACTTGCCTTGTGTCGGCCAAGACTAGCTTGTGTCGCCCAAGGTGAGTGTGTGTTCGCCTAGGATGGTTTGTGTCGGCCAACAAGGTGCTGTGTCTCCCAGAGTGCTTGGTTGTGTCGCCCATGTTTCTTGGACCAGCTTTAACCCTATTTGGAGGACACATGGCGCACATCTTGGACAAGTGTCTTGTGGCTTGCTAGAGTGGTGGCTTGAGCCCTAGGACAAGTGTCCCTTGGGTGGATGACACTTAGCATGGATCTACCTTGTTTTCTCCTCCCTTTCCTTCTAAATAAGCGTGCCCTTCCCTTAGTTAGGAGTTCCTTTGGTCCTTTGCTTTTCCTCCACCTTGAGTGCACGACACTCCCTTCCTTTCCTTGTGTGTCGGCCGATACACTTCCTTGGAATAGCAGTGGTGGCCGATACACACCCTAGAGGAGCGAGTGGTGGTCGACATTCCTTGAAGCTTGGTGTTCTTCTTCTTCCTTGGAGCTTGGAGCTTAAGGCGGGTTGCATATCTTCTAACCCCAACTCCATTATCTCTTGCTATGATCTTGTTTATATGTTAGTAGCCTAGTTTCTTTCTTAGTACCCTTGTTGGCCGATCACCATGTGGTCTAGTGTTCCTTGTGATCTAGGTTTTGTAGGGAGAAACACTCCTTTCTCCCCTTGGTCTAGAAGAGTGAGCTTGAGCTTCTAGTGCCATGAGCAACACCCCTCCTTCTTAGTCGATTGAGGTGAGCTTGTGTCCTAGTTGCTTGAGCAAGACCCTCTCCTCACCATGGGCTAGGAGGGTGATCTTGGTTTGGTGGTGACCCTTTCCTAGGGTTTCGAGTGCCTTGTACATGAGGAAGAAGATGACTTTGTGAGTGATGCTTTTGGGTCATTTTGAGAGTGGAAGGTGCTGCCCGACAGCCCTTCTGACCTAGCTTGTGAGCGATAGGCTAGTGTGTTGGGCATTATCCTTCGTTGTTGTGTTGGGCATCACATGCCTGGTTCTTTCCTTGTTGGACGCTATCCTTTGTACTCTTGTGCTGGGTGACATGGTTGTTCTTGTGTTGGCTGATAGGCCTTGATGGGCCATAGGTTGAGATGTTGGGCGATACCCCTTGGGCTTGTGACGGGCGTCACGCCCCCTTCCTTGGTTGTGAGTCGGCCGTTAGGCCTTGTCTAAGTGGTTGCACGTTTTGGGGATGCGTGCTTTTCCTCTTTCTTGGTTGTTAACGTTTGGTGGTAACCTGGCCGAGACGGGTGTTGTCCGATAACGTTTGGTGGTAACCTGACGCGCGTTACTCCTCCCTGTGACGCGGTGTCGCGCACGCTGGTTGCCTTGGTGGTAACGCAGCGTTGCTGCTATGTATACGTGTCGTTGTGCATTGTTCTTGGGCGAGATTTTGTGAGGGTTGTTATCCTCTCGTGACGGATCCTTGTATCATAAGAACAACTAGATATAGGTGTATGTATCCTTACTTCCAAACGATGCTGACTCCTTGCTAATAATCATGATAATGATGATGGTAGTAGTAATGATACTGATAATGATAGTAATGATGTTAGTAGTAGTAATAATAATAATGAGGAAGGTAGTGGCAATGATATACATGATGTGATCCTTATGCTTAATTGTTAATGATAATGAGAATGGTGGTAGTCACACCAGTAGTTTGTATGATAATAATGATGTTAGTGGATAGTGACAGTAATGTTAGTAGTAACAATAGTACTGGTTCTGTATAATCAACATGACTGCTTACTTGATGTAAACATCTTGATTATTCGTATAATTCTGAGACAAGGATGAGTATAGAGGTGGTTGTTTAATGATGTACTTTATACACTTAATCATCAAATAGTGTAAGAATGATAAGTATAGTATCTTGAATGGCAATTCATGATAGTAGCATATTCCTTATGTTGAAACTATGATTATTGTGTACCCTAACTATGCAGGGGATGATTAGCCATGAAAAGGCTATCAGATATGTGATGAGTAACATCACTTTGATAATTACCCTGGTTAATGAGATTGTATGTATGATGTGTTTGTCCCATGATGTTGATGTGAGCCTTGAGAGGCAGTGACAGTACATGATGAGGGATTGAGATCCCATGGTATGTGATGATCCTTGAGATGGATCTGGATGGCTGGAAAGAGGCCAAGTGGTAACATGTGATGGTGGATCCTCGAGGTGGATCAGGATGATGTGTTTTGTAATGATAATATAATGTCAAGTTTATGTTAATTACTTTCTGTTATATCTTGCATGTTATACAACTTGGTTGAATCTTGCAATCCATCTAAAAGATACTAAATATTTATAGTAAAATATATCATGTAGTTTGCCCTGGCCATAGATCCATCATCATCAGGATTTGGTGATGGTGAAACAGGTTCTCCTACGGGTTAACCTGGAAGCGCATATTGTTGAATATGTGTAGGTTGCTCCTAGCCTGAAAATGAGGAGGTAAGAGTGTAACTTCGGTTGCAGACTCAAATATATGTGTAGAGCATGGTGAACAGGACCATGGCTAAGGACATGTGATACGAGGAGCATGAATGTGTTCATGGCTCAGAGCACGGTGAACAATTCCGTGGCTCAGTTTTACTAGCACCGAGACCTGTACCAAGGCGGGCTAGAGAGAGGGTAGCCTATGGAGCTGACCCTGTGGCTAATACCACTTCAGCATGAGACTATGGTCCTGCTTGTGTTGTACTCGTGTACTGACCACGAGGTGGGAGGTCGTGGAGTCCGACTCTTCCATTGACCTTGTATGGCACCGGCTTGGGTTTCGTAACCGAAGGTTGGATTTGAACGGTACGGTTCACTTCCTCAGGGCATAATAATACGTAATACAACCATTTAGTATTTATTGCTCATATCAAACACGAAATATTGGTTGCGGCCTTGTTTGTGAAATATCTCTGTTATATCTGCAGTTACTTCTGTATTCATGAGGTATGTGGTAATATGTCTCATCTTGACAATCAGGTTATGTGGCAATATCTCTTATTCTGATAATCATGTTACATAGCGATATATCTTATCTTGTCAATTATGTTCCATTAAGATATACTTGATTATACACTTTGGTTCAGCTGGTAATCTTGTCGGTAGGAAATGCTTTGCTTCAAATAGACTGTTCTTGTTATACTTGTTATCAGTTATCTGCTGTTATAGTTTATCTGCTGAGGTTCTATAGTTGCAGTGGGGAGTTATGTTTCCCACTGGGACAATGTTCAATTGTCTCACCCCGCTGGTTTATACCCTTTTTAGGTGGTCGAGCTAGGCGTGGTCGTGGTCGTGGTGTTGTGGCTGAGCAGCCTGATGAGCAGTAGAAGCAAGCGATGGATATGCTGCTGTTTGGATGTTTTGTAGTAGAGTCTAGAGTCATCCCTATACTCTCAGGTCCTTGACAGTGTTTTGACGTTGTTTCACGATGTACAATCGTTGATGTTTTGTATATCCTGCTGTTGGCCGGATATGGGCCTTTATGTATATGAACAGGTGGTGAACTCATGTGAAGGATAGACAGCTGTTTCTGTAAGCTGTGAACCCGTATCATATCTCATGTATGTATATATGTGACATGTTTCCTTGCAGGATGAGGACTAGAAAGTAATAGTTTCACAGTTTATCAGTTTTCCACAATCGGTTTTAATTAACCCGTATTTTTGATAATCAGTGGTTATGGTGATTTCCGCACGTTTTCGCGTAACACCCCGTTATCTGTGTGATAATGGGATGTGTTGTCACAAGTTTTGGTATCAGAGCCATAGGTTTGCTGAGTATACAGGGATTTAGGACTAGGTTGAGTCTGTTCTTATGAGTTTTCCAGGTTTTCTTACAATATCTTCTGCCCTCAGCGGAAGAAAAGACAAGATTTCTGGAAACCATGAAGAACATGCTCCTGAGCATAGTGATGCTGCATCGGTTGATGTAGCAGAAGGACAGGCACATGAAGATCGGGTGCCTGAGGTTCCCCAATTTAACCCAGCCATACTTGAGCATCCTTCTTACCAATAGCTTATGGGGCAGATAATGGCTACGATGAATCTTATGGTTGAGCAATTACCAGTGCCTCCCCCACGAGCACATGTTCCCCATGGAGAAGCATCGGGTATTGGGAAGACCTTCGAGCGACTTCATCGAGTTGGAGCTTCGGATTATGCTGGAATGGCTGATCCAGCGGATGCAGATCTGTGGCTGACAAGTCTCGAGAAGGCTTTCCGGATCCTTGACATCCCTGAAGCAGACAAGGTAAAGCATGCTGTCTACCTTCTGAAAGGTAGTGCTGGTCACTGGTGGACCATCGAAGAAGAGAAGCGGCCTGGTGAGGTGATCTGTTGGGAAGTGTTCTAACGTGAGTTCATCACCAAATACTTTCCGAAAACATATCTGGATGAGAAGGTTAGTCAGTTCAAGAACCTGAGACAAGGAACGATGAACATCACCGAGTACAAAGCCAAGTTTATGGATCTGTTGAGATTCTGTCCTCACATGGTGGCGACCGATGAGGAGCGGATCAGACGTTTCGAGAAAGGTTTGAGTGCTAAGTTGAAAACCTCGGTGTATGCATTGGAGAACCGAGAGCAGTTTGCTACGTTCGTGGAATCTGTTTGACGGATCGAGAGGACAGTAAGGGAGAAAAGAGAGTCTATGTCTCACAAAATACCTGCTCAGTTTCAAGGGTGAAGGTTTGGTGGCTTTAAGAAGCCCAGGTTTTCAGCACCGTCAGCGATGAGAAGTTCTGGTGTACCATCTCAGTGGTCTCCGAGTAAGGGGAGAGGTTATGTTTCTTCGCCATCTAAGGCACATATTTCAACTTCTGTGGCAGTGACAGGGCCAACTAGGCCACGGTTTGAGGACAAGTCATGTCATCTTTGTGGATAAGTCGGGCATTTCAGGCTTAATTGCCCGAATAGAGATGTTGAAGTGACGCAACAGTCGAGGCAGAGTCTTCAAAGGTCAGAGAGGCCACAGCCCAGTGGTAGCAGAGGCCAAGGACGCGATCAAGTGTCTCAAGCTGGATCGTCTGCTCAAGGAAGCAGAGGTCGTGGACAGCAAGCAACGACTCAATTCTATGCCATGAGTCAGCCGGAGGCGATAGTCAACCCGTGAGTGGTGACAGGTCAGATGGAGTTATTTCATTCTGATATGTCTTCTTCTTGCTTTATATCCATTCTGGTTGACCCGGGTGCTACACACTCTTTTATCGCCTATAGTATGCTTGAAAACTGTCGTTTACCTGTTAGCTGTAAGAAGGATAGCTTGTTGTTAGAAACCCCTCTTGATGGTTCCTCTTTGCTTCGAGAAGAGTGTCCATCTTGTGTCTTGTCTTTCTCGGGACACCGCATCCAAGTGGATCTTGTACCACTTGATATGCATGGTTTCGATGTTATCCTTGGGATGGATACCTTAGAGAAGTACAAGGTTGTTTTGGACTGTGGTTCCAAGCAGGCAGTGTTTGATGTTGCTGGAGAGAAGTGGATCTTCCAGGGAGATAGGAATATTCTTCCGACATGTTTGGTATCAGCTATGGTGGCATATAAGTTGTTGCGACAAGGTTGTGATGCGTTCCTAGCTCACGTGGTAGATACCATTGTGGTTACCAAGGTGAAAGCTCCTAGTCTTGAGGAGGTGTATGTTGTTCGATAGTTTGCAAATGTGTTTCCTGAGGAGTTTCCTGGTGTTCCTCCACCTCGAGAGATTGATTTGGAGATCAATCTGGTTCCAGGTACGCAGCCAGTTGTACAGTCACCGTATAGGATGGCTCCAACAGAGATGGCAGAGTTGAAGAAGTAGTTGCAAGAGTTGTTGGAGAAAGGTTTTATCCGACCAAGTACGTCACCGTGGGGTGCTCCCGTGTTGTTTGTTAAGAAGAAGGATGGTTCGATGTGGTTGTGTATAGATTACCGACAGTTGAATAAAGTCACGATCAAGAATAAGTACCCGTTGCCGATGATAGATGATCTGTTTGATCAGTTGCGTGGTGCTACATTGTTTTCGAAGATCGATCTACAGTCTGGATATCATCAGCTGAGGATAAAAGCAGATGACATACCAAAGTCAGCTTTCAGGATGAGGTATGGTCATTTCGAGTTTGTGGTTATGGCGTTTGGGCTAACCAATGCACCTGCAACTTTCATGGACCTGATGAACAGAGTGTTCCGTCCATTCTTAGATCAGTTTGTTGTAGTCTTTATAGATGACATCTTGATCTATAGTCGGGACAGACTAGAGCATGAACAACATCTTCGTCGAGCGTTGACTCTTCTTCGTCAACATCAGTTGTATGCCAAGTTCAGTAAGTGTGAGTTCTGGTTAGAGGAAGTGACTTTCTTAGGTCATGTGATATCTGCTGAAGGAGTCAAAGTAGATCCGAAGAAGGTGGAATCCGTTGTGGATTGGGAACAACCGAAGATGCCGACAGAAGTTCGTAGTTTCCTTGGTTTGGCAGGATACTACCGGAGGTTTATCAAGGACTTCAGTACGATCGCGTTGCCGATGATGAAGTTGACTCGGAAGGATATATCTTTTGTTTGGGATGATCGATGTTAGCAAGCTTTCTAGAGTTTGAAGGAGAAGCTGGCCAGTGCTCCAGTGTTGATCTTGCCAGAGCCTGGGAAAGGCTATGTTGTCTTCTGTGATGCTTCCAAGAAAGGTTTAGGTTGTGTGTTGATGCAGGAAGATCATGTAGTTTCCTTTGCCTCGCGACACCTCAAGAAGCATGAGGAGAACTATTCGACTCATGACTTGGAGTTGGCAGCAGTGGTTCATGCGTTAAAGATTTGGAGACACTATCTGTATGGGGAAGTGTGTCAGATTTTTACGACTGATAAGAATCTGAAGTACATCTTTACGCAGCAAGAGTTGAACATGCGACAACGACGATGGATGGAGTTGATCAATGATTACGACTGCACTATCGAGTATCATCCTGGTAAGGCAAATGTGGTAGCTAATGTGCTTAGAGTCTTCTTCTCTTTCTTCAAGGAAGGCACAATTGAGTTCTCTGGTATGCCGTAGGCGAGATATGTTTGTTTCTCTGTGACAGATGAATGTGCAGATGGAAGTTTCTTTGTTGTCTGGTCTTCTAGCACAGATGCAAGTCAAGCCTATGTTGAGACAGCAGGTCAAGGATGCATAGCAGACAAATGATGTAGTACAGTTGATCAGATCAGAGTTCGGCAGCGATAAGCGTGAAGGGTTTCATGAGTCCGAGGATGGGCTAGTTTTCTATCGTGATTGGATGGTGGTTCTAGATGTTGATGAGCTAAGGAAGTTGGTGCTCGAAGAAGCACACACATCGATGTATGTGATGCATCCAGGTGTCACCAAGATGTATCATAGTATGAAGGACTTGTATTGGTGGTCCGGTTTGAAGAAAGATGTAGCCGAGTTCGTGGCAAGATGTGCAGTTTGTCAGCAAGTGAAGGATGAACATCAGAAGCCGGCAGGTACGTTGCAACCTTTGTCGATACCATAGTGGAAATGGGATCATATAACCATGGATTTTGTAGTTGGTCTACCCAGGACAACTAGGAATCATGATTCCATTTGGGTGATAGTGGACAGATTGACTAAGTCTGCCCATTTTCTACCAGTGAAGACGACGTATACATCTGAGAAACTCGCTCAAGTATATGTGGATGAGATAGTACGTCTGCATGGTGTGCCAGCAACGATAGTTTCTGACAGAGGTCCTCAGTTTACGAGTCATTTTTGGGAACAGTTGCACAAAGTGTTGGGAACGCAGTTGAGGTTCAGTACAACTTTTCACCCACAGACAGATGGACAGTCTGAATGGACTATTCAGATTTCAGAAGATCTCCTTTGAGCTTGTGTTTTGCAGTTTCTAGGCAACTGGGATGTACATCTATGTTTGATAGAGTTTGCCTACAACAACAGTTATCAGCGGAGCATTGACATGGCTCCTTATGAGGCTTTGTATGGAAGGGAGTGCAGACCTCCTTTGTGTTGGTATGAGTCTGGTGAGTATCAACTTTTGGGTCCTGAGTTAGTACAACAGACAATAGAAAAGATCAAAGTGATACAACAACAATTAAAAGTGGTACATGACAGGCAGAAGTCTTATGCAGACAATCGCCGACGACCTTTGGAGTTCCAGGTAGGAGACAAAGTATATCTTAAAGTCTTGCCGTGGAAAGGTGTGCTAAGGTTTGGTCGGAAGGGTAAGTTAGCTCCCAGGTATATGGGGCCTTACTCAGTCATAACACATGTTGGCAAGGTAGCTTACGAGTTAGAGTTGCCTCCAGAGTTGCACAGGTTGCATCCAGTGTTTCATGTCAGTATGCTGAAGAAAAGTCATCAGGATTCGGGTACAGTGATACAGCCAGTTGAGGTTGAGCTTGATGCAGATGTGACCTACGAGGAAGGTCCTGTGGCGATCCTTGATAGAAGGATCAAGAAGCTGAAGAGGAAGGACCTGGCTCTTGTGAAGGTTCTTTGGCAGCATCGTGGCATTGAGGAAGCCATGTGGGAGCTTGAGGAAGAGATGAGGAGGAAGTATCCCTCACTTTTCTCTTCGGATTTCGGGGGCGAAATCCCTTAAGGGGGGGGGGGGTTAGCTTGTAAGGACCCTGACCTGCGTTTAGGGCTTACCCTATTTGTTTTTCTTAACCTTGGTGCTTTGGTGCTTGCTAATCACCTTTAGTGGTGATTAGGGTTTTGTTGTGCTTTGCTGAGAGTTTGAGGGGCTACTTGCAATTAACACAAGTTTAGGGTTTTGTGTGCAAGTTTGGCATCTTGTGAGGTGTTTCCCTTTCTTTGCTTCCTCTAAGGTTGAGAGGAAGGCTTGGGCTTGTTGTTTGAGTTTCTTGGGCCTTGGTTGAGCTTGTTTGGGCTTGGTTGAGCCTTGTGTCGGCCAAGACTAGCTTGTGTCGCCCAAGGTGAGTGTGTGTTGGCCTAGGATGGTTTGTGTCGGCCAACAAGGTGCTGTGTCGCCCAGAGTGCTTGGTTGTGTAGCCCATGTTGCTTGGACCAGCTTTAACCCTATTTGGAGGACACATGGCGCACATCTTGGACAAGTGTCTTGTGTCTTGCTAGAGTGGTGGCTTGAGCCCTAGGACAAGTGTCCCTTGGGTGGATGACACTTAGCATGGATATACCTTGTTTTCTCCTCCCTTTCCTTCTATATAGGCGTGCCCTTCCCTTAGTTAGGAGTTCCTTTGGTCCTTTGCTTTTCCTCCACCTTGAGTGCACGACACTCCCTTCCTTTCCTTGTGTGTCGGCCGATACACTTCCTTGGAATAGTAGTGGTGGTCGATACACACCCTAGAGGAGCGAGTGGTGGTCGACATTCCTTGAAGCTTGGAGTTCTTCTTCTTCCTTGGAGTTTGGAGCTTTAGGCGGGTTGCATATCTTCTAACCCTAACTCCATTATCTCTTGCTATGATCTTTTTTATATGTTAGTAGCCTAGTTTCTTGCTGAGTACCCTTGTTGGCCGATCACCATGTGGTCTAGTGTTCCTTGTGATCTAGGGTTTGTAGGGAGCAACACTCCTTTCTCCCCTTGGTCTAGAAGAGTGAGCTTGAGATTCTAGTACCATGAGCAACATCCCTCCTTCTTAGTCGATTGAGGTGAGCTTGTGTCCTAGTTGCTTGAGCAAGACCCTCTCCTCACCATGGGCTAGGAGGGTGATCTTGGTTTGGTGGTGACCCTTTCCTAGGGTTTCAAGTGCCTTGTACATGAGGAAGAAGATGACTTTGTGAGTGATGCTTTTGGGTCATTTTGAGAGTGGAAGGTGCTGCCCGACAACCCTCCTGACCTAGTTTGTGGGCGATAGGTTAGTGTGTTGGGCGTTATCCTTCTTTGTTGTGTTGGGCATCACATGCCCGGTTCTTGCCTTGTTGGACGATATCCTTTGTACTCTTGTGCTGGGCGACATGGTTGTTCTTGTGTTGGCCGATAGGCCTTGATGGGTGATAGGTTGAGATGTCGGGTGATACCCCTTGGGCTTGTGACGGGCGTCACACCCCCTTCCTTGGTTGTGAGTCATTCGTTAGGCATTGGCTAACTGGTCGCACATTTTGAGGATGTGTGCTTTTCCTCTTTCTTGGTTGTTAACGTTTGGTGGTAACCTGGCCGAGACGGGTGTTGCCCGATAACACCAGTGCCCGACACACCCCCTTTGACGCACGTTACTCCTCCCTGTGACGCGGTGTCGCACACGCTGGTTGCCTTGGTGGTAACGCAGCGTTGCAGCTATGTATACCTGCCGTTTTGCATTGTGCTTGGGCGAGCTTTTGTGAGGGTTGTTATCCTCTCGTGACGGATCTTTGTATCATAAGAACAACTAGATATGGGTGTACGTATCCTTGCTTCCAAACGATGGTGACTCCTTGCTAATAATCATGATAATGATGATGGTAGTAGTAATGATGCTGATAATGATAGTAATGATGTTAGTAGTAGTAATAATAATAATGAGGAAGGTAGTGGCAATGATATAAATGATGTGATCCTTATGCTTAATTGTTAATGATAATGAGAATGGTGGTAGTCACACCAGTAGTTTGTATGATAATAATGATGTTAGTGGATAGTGACAGTAATGTTAGTAGTAACAATAGTACTGGTTCTGTATAATCAACATGACTGCTTACTTGATGTAAACATCTTGATTATTCATATAATTCTGAGACAAGGATGAGTATAGATGTAGTTGTTTAATGATGTACTTTATACACTTGATCATCAAATAGTGTAAGAATGAGAAGTATAGTATCTTGAATGGCAATTCATGATAGTAGCATATTCCTTATGTTGAAACTATGATTATTGTGTACCCTAATTATGCAGGTGATGATTAGCCATGAAAAGGCTATAAGATATGTGATGAGTAACATCACTTTGATAATTACCCTGGTTAATGAGATTGTATGTATGATGTGTTTGTCCCATGATATTGATGTGAGCCTTGAGAGGCAGTGACAATACATGATGAGGGATTGAGATCCCATGGTATGTGATGATCCTTGAGATGGATCTGGATGGCTGGCAAGAGGCCAAGTGGTAACATGTGATGTTGGATCCTCGAGGTGGATCAGGATGATGTGTTTCGTAATGATAATATAATGTCGAGTTTATGTTATTTACTTTCTGTTATATCTTGCATGTTATACAACTTGGTTGAATCTTGCAATCCATCTAAAAGATACTAAATAATTACAGTAAACTATATCATGTAGTTTGCCCTGGCGATAGATCCATCATCGTCAGGATTTGGTGATGGTGAAACAGGTTCTCCTACGGGTTAACCTAGAAGCGCATATTGTTGAATATGTGTAGGTTGCCCCTAACCTGAAAATGAGGAGGTAAGAGTGTAACTTCGGTTGCAGACTCATATATATGTGTAGAGCATGGTGAACAGGCCCATGGCTCAGGACATGTGATACGAGGAGCATGAATGCGTTCATGGCTCAGAGCACGGTGAATAGGCCCGTGGCTCAGGTTTACTAGCGCCGAGACCTGTACCAAGGCGGGCTAGAGAGAGGGTAGCCTATGGAGCTGACCCTGTGGCTAAGACCACTTCAGCATGTGACTATGGTCCTGCTTGTGTTGTACTGGTGTACTGACCATGAGGTGGGAGGTCGTGGAGTGCGGCTCTTCCATTGACCTTGTATGGCACCGACTTGGGTTTCGTAACTGAAGGTTGGATTTGAACGGTACGGTTCACTTCCTCTGGGCATAATAATATGTAATACAACCGTTTAGTATTTATTGCTCATATCAAACACGAAATATTGGTTGAGGCCTTGTTTGTGCAATATCTCTGTTATATCTGCAGTTACTTCTATATTCATCAGGTATGTGGTAATATGTCTCATCTTGACAATCAGGTTATGTGGCAATATCTCTTATTCTAATAATCATGTTACATAGCGATATATCTTATCTTGTCAATTATGTTCCATTAAGAGATACTTGATTATACGCTTTGGTTCAGTTGGTAAGCTTGTCGCTAGGAAATGCTTTTCTTCAAATAGACTGTTCTTGTTATACTTGTTATCAGTTATCTATTGTTACAGTTTATCTGCTGAGGTTCTGTAGTTGCGGTGGGGAGTTATGTTTCCCGCCGGGACAATGTTCAATTGTCTCACCCCGCTGGTTTATACCCTTTTTAGGTGGTCGAGCTAGGCGTGGTCGTGGTCGTGGTCGTGGTGTTACGGCTGAGCAGCCTGATGAGCAGTAGAAGGCAAGCGATGGCTATGCTGCTGTTTGGATGTTTTGTAGTAGAGTCTAGAGTCATCCCTATACTCTCAGGTCCTTGGCAGTGTTTTGACATTGTTTCACGATGTACAATCGTTGATGTTTTGTATATCCTACTGTTGGCCGGATATGGGCCTTTATGTATATGAACAGGTGGTGAACTCATGTGAAGGATAAACAGTTGTTTCTGTAAGCTGTGAACACGTATCAGATCTCGTGTATGTATATATGTGACATGTTTCCTTGCAGGATGAGGATTGGAAAGTAATAGTTTCACAATTTATCAGTTTTTCACAATCGGTTTTAATTAACTCATATTTTTGATAATCTGTGGTTATGGTGATTTCCGCACATTTTCGTGTAACACCCCGTTATCTGTGTGATAATGGGATGTGTTGCCACAGTGATGATCCTAAGTCAGTTTGGGTATAAAAGACTATTAAAATGGATAGTTGAGCAATTAAGGTTCATATAAATGAAAAAGAGTATTTTAGGGTTTGTTGACCTAAAATGGATAAAGTTTGAGGAATTGATCTAAGAAACCCTAATGAATATTAATGAAACCTTAATGTGGATTAGAAACCCTAGAAAGAGAATCCAAGTCAATAAAGTAGATTCTTGATAAAGTGTGTAATAAATAGAGTACATATTCTTTTCAAGAATTTTGTGATGACTGAATTACTTGCTTGGATCTGTTGATTGGCTTGATTGTATATACATGAAGTATATGTTGAATAATATGCATAACTCATCAAATCACATATGTGGTTACGCTTATGAATAATCACTCTAGTTTCACGGCGATTCCCAAAGTTTTAATTGGTTGCTTGAAAATAACTGTTGGATGTTTATTTATTTCATGCAACTATAAACTGACTATGATTATCACTATAAATGTGCGTATATAACTGACTAGATCCGGGTCCACCTCTATTGCTTTGAAAAGGCTAAAAAAAAGGGGTAATCCTAGAGCAAGGTCTAGGTTACCGAGAGTTAGAAACTGGGCTACCTACGTGTAGTGCCATGAGACTCATTAGCCTGCCATGAGTTAAGGAGTGGGCTACTTACGAGTAGTGCCATGTGACTCAACCCTAGAAATTGGTTCACCTATAGGTGGATCATGAGGGGTTTAATGGGGACAACATAGAGGATAGGGTACTCTTGGATCGCGGAGTTATATCTAAAGTGTAATCTTGGTTGTTAAATGATTAATTGAATGATTACATTGTTAACATATTTACATAATTATTGTTTCCCCCACATACCAGCTTCGGCTGACCGACATTTTGTTTTTCGGCGTTTTAGGAACAAGCTAAAAGGACAAACAGTAAATTGTCATATTGTGAAATACATGAAGAAAAATACAAGGAGGATTAGTTAGAGTAGAATCCTTGAGTGGATAGAAGTTTAGAGATCCAAGTTTTCAAAAAGGTATGCAAAAATTTATTTTCTTACAACTTTTAAGTATAGTCTGTTAAAATTTGATAATTATTCTTGGTTAATTGCCGAACCTTTGATCCGAAAGTTATGGGTGCGGCTTCGACCTCTCGGTCTCCCTTAATTGGGGGGTTATCGGGAGGTGGGGTCGTAACATTTGGTATCAGAGCGTAGGTTCCTCACTTAACCATTAATAATGATTAAATTTTACAAACCCCATAGAACCCAAGGGAGTTATTAGAGGATTATCCAAAAGATAGAGGTGTCTAGAAAAGGATCACGACCGGGGGCTGGCAATATTTTCCTCCGCCCCGCTAGTCGGAATACGAGGACTCCCAGATCTGTGTGACTGCCTGGCCAAAGTCTTAGGGTATGAATCGAAATAAGATACCTTTAGGACTTTCTCATCTTATTCATCCCTTCTCATCACAAATTCCCTTAAGGACCTTAAGGATTAGGGTTTTCTCTCTCCTCCTCACCCTCTTAAGGTATGGGTAAGATTAATAAGGTCTAAGGAATCCTCCATCAAATTAATGAAAAGCATGTAAATAAGATGTCATGGACATAAGCTTAATAGATTAAGCGCAAATTAAAGAATAGATACATGCTTAGGTCGTATGACATAAGTTGTCAAAAAGGTATGAAAAAATTTATTTTCTTACAACTTTTAAGTATAGTCTGTTAAAATTTGATAATTATTCTTGGTTAATCGTCGAACCTTTGATCCGAAAGTTATGGGTGTGGCTTCAACCTCTCGGTCTCCCTTAAATGGGGTGTTATCAGGAGGTGGGGTCGTAACAGTCGCTAAAAGGGGTTAAACAACCGACGCCAAAGGCATGTTCTGTAGTAGTGATAGGCATCTCTAGTAACAAAGGCATGGCTAACATGCTAAACATAACTAACAACATGAGATAGCTAGTGTCATGATTATAATCAGTAGTAGCAGTATAGTTATCAACATAATCATGGCTACTGTATGTACGCATCTACAATCTTAATAATATCCACAACATAAGTATATCTACTATTTCTTAATTGCACTAAGCATCATTTTTATGTAAAGATAACAAACAAGGGTTATCATCCAATGTGAAACATTGTGTATAACCCTAAACAAATATGCTACACGGCTGTATTACATCTTTTATTACACCCTGAGAAAATTGAGGATACCACTCAAAATCCAACTGACAACTACTAATTTGAAATCAATGCCATACAAGATCTAGGAAGAGCCAGACTCCTAAGATCTTCTCTGCCCCCGATCAGTATGGGTCTGCCACAGCGACACATAAGGTCAAGCTACTAATAGCCTAGTCCATCCTTGGTATAGGTAACGATACTAGTAAAAGGAAGTGGGTACACATACCCTACCATCTGAGGTACAACCACAGTTGTCCTCCAATCTTGTCACATATATACTCACTGAGACATGACCGCAGCCATTCTCAATCACATCAGATGTATGAGGCATGACCATAGCCAACCTCCACAACCTACATTGTGGATGACAAGGATAAAACCTCAACTTGCCACCCATGCATACTCGATAGTATGTGCTTCGAGTTTACCTTAGGAATACTCATTTCACCATCTGGAAAGTTCTGAAACTCAGATGGATCTATGACAAAAGGCACTACATGATTAGAGTTTCACTTGATTAGTTATGCCAATTAGGTGAATTAAGGATGCATCAAACAAGTTGATATACAAACACTAATTCACTTCTAGAAAACATATAAATATCACAACTTTTAAAAGATATAAAACATGTGAAACATAATTTCTCATGTCATCATCACATGGTACTATTCACTTGCCATTCATGAGACCACACTAGTCATCATACTATCACAAGATATAAATCCTTTCACAATATCACAGTGCATCAACCCTTATCAACACAAGAGGATTACACCTCATTCAGGGGCTCAACCATGCCCAAAGGTCTTTAAGACCATCATACTATCACATGATATAAATCCTTTTCGCAATATCACAGGGTATCAACCCTTATCGACATAAGAGGATTACACCTCATTCAGGGCTCAACCATTCCCAAAGGTCATTAAGACCATCATACTATTCCCTGCAAGATCATCATTATCTTTACATGTCTTATATCAAGGCTCAACAACATCACTTATATATAATACACCAGATCAACACAATATTGCATTAATGAGCTAAGAGATATTCATAAACAATCATAGCAGGGTTATATTAACATTAAGAACATTCCTTTATCACATTAGCATGCAAGGAATCTAGATATGATTAACCCTCATCATATTCATAATGCACATGTTTAGCATTAGAAAGTATCAACCATGTGGCTATGATAACCACCAATTAACACATTAGTGTTATGATCATATTAAGGAGGTTATTTCACCATCATGCCATCATATAAGAAGGTTAAATAAGAATACTCATCATTATCTATTTGCATTAGAGTTAGGTTCACAAGATAAATTAATATTATGTTACAATTAGCACTCATACCCAAACTCTAACTCACAACATCCCCATTGGATCATGGATGTATAAGGTAAAGAATCACTATCACATTCCATACTATTCTCAAGTATGAACCCACAGATAAATCAATATGTAACCATTGGGTTATAGCATACTAGGGTTTCAAAAATAATAAGAGATTACCCCATGATTGCATTAGTCATTCAAGTACTATTCATATCCAATTACCATCATTTAGTTATATTAAATCTAGATATAACAAGCTATACCTCATTAGGGTTACATATCAACACAATGTGATTATCATCCCTTCTATTATTATGAGTGAATATGTAAAACTACCTTGTTAAGGGTAACCCTCCATTTGTTCCATCACCATTCAACCCATATCACCATACCACAATGTCACCCAGAACCATTGGATGTTTAAAAGGTAAGATCATTTGTTGTTTACATAAGTAAACACCTTGAATAAACCACCTATGAAGTCCTTGATTTGTTCTCTATAAGGAGTCACCATTTAACCTGAGAAATCACTTGATTAACAACACAAAAAGTTCCATTGAGAGTAGGGTGAAACCCACAATCGACTGTTCATTTAAAACAAGCCATCCATTGTCAACAAGTAAGATCCTTAAGTTGATCATATAAAGGAAACCATCTAAATCACATTATTAGGACCAACATATTACATTAGACATCAATCCACTTTATTGGAGGAATAAGCATTATATCTTGACCATTGGGTCAAGTTCATATGTTAAAACTATCAATTACATTATAGGTCTGACCATTGCATCAAGTGACCCAAGAAACCATTGGTATAAGGCTTAATTGATGCTACAACTACAATTCTTAACTAAAAATAGGTTGTAGAGACCTGATCCACCATCATTAGTGACCATTAAATCACCATAGGTTGTTAAATCAACACTATATTCATTAATCAACATCAAATATTAAGCTAATGTCAATATTGATTGATAACATCAGAAGGGTATTTAATGGTTGAGCAATAAACTTCTAATTGATCCAAAACCTGACCTAAGGGGTGACCATAGGTTGTAACCATCATATGAAATCTTTGATCTTGACCATCAGTTGTCATGAAGACAACATCATAGGGTTGTTGCAATGGTACCATCATCGGATCATGGGTTTATAGAAGAAATCAGCTTTAAACCCTAAAATTGACCATTGGTTGATAGGTGATTAGCACCATAGGTTGTCAAACCAACCTGATCTAGTCATATTATACCTTAGGAATAATGTACACATGATAAAAGGTTCATATAGAACTGAATTCAGAACAGGAAACATTATAAAAATCGAAATCTAAGTCAAGCATAACTTTTTAGTGCATGAATCATCATTTTTAAGCAAGAACATGAGCTAGCAAGCTTATGGTAAGAAATAAACGTGGAGCAAGTTATAAAAATTGCCTCTAATGAGAAGATGAAACCCCACACAGAAGAAATCTAGAGCAGGCAGGGTATAAAATCCAAGCATAAGTTATAAATTCGTCCATCTAGCACCTTTCTTCATCAAATGAGCAAACCCTAAGCATAAGGAGCAAGAAAGGTAGGGCTTTAGAGCTTTAGAGCAATTTCTACCATATAACAACAAGGTTCCGACCTGGAGGAAAGTCTAAGGAAAAATAAGAGCAAGATAAACAGAGAAGGAAGGAAGAAAATAACTTGCCTTGGTCGAAATCCCTAGAACATGACCTTGGAAACCCTAGGTAGGGCTAAATGGAGATCTAGGAGACCTTCTTCTCCAAAAAGAGGTTGTATTCTACCTTAGAGCACTTGGTTCTATAGAAACAAAGAGGGGAGTCGTTGATCTAGGTTAAAGGAAAGAGAAAGAAAGCATAGTTTCGAACTTGGACAAAGAAGAGGTAAATATAGCCCATGGATAAGGATGGAAGCAAGCATGAGGTGTAAAAGTAGCTTCCCCATGTTTCTATGGCCTTAAACTATTAAGAATATATAAGCACACACTCAAGAAGCTCCCCCACCATTCTTATAGACCTGCTTAGCTTTCCTTTGTCGAATTTCCCAGCCAATCACATAATTCCTTAGTTGATAGCTACGAAAGGTAGCTCATCCGTGAAGGGGTAAACCCTAAAATACCCTTGGAGAAAACACCTTCAAAGCAAGGTTTAAATAGGTGACCCTTGGTTCAAAAAGCTCAAGAATGATGAGAGAACATACAAGGAACATAATTCAAGTGATAAATAGCAAAGAAAACCTCTCAATTGGGTAAATTGCAAAAAAGTCCAAAATGTGCAAAAAATTGCATAACTTGCTCAAACAATGTCCAAATTGGACCAAATTTGAAACTTAAAATTGTTTATGATTTCAAAGAATATCACATGGTTATATTAGGGTTATAAGAATTCAATTATGATAATTCAGCTTATTCAACTCATTAAGCAAGTTTAGGGGCCTTACACTTGTAGCATCAATTAAGCCTTAAACCAATGGTTTCTTGTGTCATTTGATGCAATGGTTGGACCTATACTCGAATTATGGTTTTAATATATGAACTTGACCTAATGGTTAAGATCTAATGTTTCTTCATCCAATAAATTAGAATGATTCCTAAATGTAATATTTTGGTCCTAATAAAGTGATTCAAATGGTTTCCTTTATGAGATCAACTTAAGAAGCTCATTTACTAAGGACTTGTTTTAAATAAAAAATCTCTTATTGGTTTTACCCTACATGCAATGGAAATTTTTATATTGTTAATCAAGGGATGTCTAGGGTTATATGGTGACTCTTTCTAGAGCACAACTCAATGAATTCATAGGTGGTTTGTTCAAGATGTTTTCTTATGTAAACGACTAATGACTTTACTTGTTCAACATTTAATGGTTAGAAGTTGATGCCTCAATATTCCCATTGTTTTGGGTGAAGCGTGTAGTGTAATGTTGTGATTCTGGTGATAATAATTTGATGGTTCAATACATTAAACTTCTACTCGTACCCTTGCCCTCATATGATTATGATTTATAATCACCATAATGAATTAATGGGTAACCCTAATGAGGTATAGCTTGTTATACCTAGCTTTAATATAACTAAATGATGGTAATTGGGTATGAATATTCCTTGAATGATTAATACAATCATGGAGTACTCTCTTATTGTTGTTGAAACCTTAGTATGCTATAACCTAATGGTTACACCTTGATTTATGTGTGGGTTCATACTTGAGAATAGTATGGAATGTGATGGTGATGCTTCACCGTATGTATCCATGATCCAATGGGGATGCTATGAGGTAGGATTTGGATATAAGTGCTGATTAGTAACATTAATATAATTTATCTAGTTGAACCGAACTCTAATGCAAATAGATAAAGATGAGTATTCATGTTTAACATTCTTATATGATGGAATGATGGTGAAATAAACTCCTAAATATGATCATAACCTTAATATGTTAATTGGTGGCTATCATAGCCACATGGTTGATACTTTCTTATGCTAAACATGTGCATTATGAATATGATGAGGGTTAATCATATCGAGATTCCTTGCATGTTGATGTAATAAAGGAATGTTCTTAATGTTAATATAATCCTGCTATGATTGTTTCTGAATATCTCCTATCTCATTAATGCAATATTGTGTTAATCCTATGAATTATATGTAAGTGATGTTGTTGAGACTTGTTATAAGGCATGCAAAGATAATGATGATCTTGTAGAGAATAATATGATGGTCTTAATGACGTTTGGGCATGGTTGAGCCCTAAATGAGGTCTATTTCTCTTGTGTTGATTAGGGTTGATACCCTATGATTTCGTGAAAAGGATTTATATCTTGTGATAATATGATGACAAGTGCAGTCTCATGAATGGAAAGTGAATAGCATCATGTAATGATGAGATGATGAACAATATGTCTCATATGTTTTATATCTTCTGAAATTGTTATATAGCAATGTTTGCTAGAAGTGAATTAGGGTTTTTATGTCCACTTGTTTGATGCAACCTTAATTCACCCATTTGGAAATAATTAATCAAGTGAAATTCTAATCATTTAGTGCCCACTGCCATAGATCGATCTGAGTGCCAGAACTTGCCAGATGGTGAAATGAGTATTCCTCAGAGAAACTCAGAGCGCATACTATTGAATATGTGGGGTGTTTGTCATCCTAAATCCAAGTGTTCAGAGGGGTTGACTGCAGTCATACCTAGCCCTTAGTTTGAGAATGACTATGGTTGTCTCGGTGATTATATATGTGATGAGATTGGAGGACAACTGTGGTTGTACCTCAGATGGTAGGGTATGCATACCCACCTCATTTAACTAGTGTTGTAACCTGTACCAAGGACGGACTAGGTTGTTAGCAGCTTCACCTTATGTGTCGCTGTGGCGCACCTGTACTAATCGGGGGCAGAGAAGATCTTAGGAGTCTGGCTCTTCCTAGGTCTTGTATGGCACCGATTTTGACTTAGCGGTGGTCAGTTGGATTTTGAGTGGTATCCTCAAATTCCTTAGGGCTTAATGAAATATGTAATACAACCATGTAGCATAATTGTTTAGGGTTATACACCATGCTTCATATTGGATGATAAACCTTGTTGTTCTCCGTACATAGAGATGATGTTTAAGGCATTAAAAGATAGTATATATTCTTATGTTGTGGATATGCTCATGTTATAAATGTGTACATACAATAGTCATGTTTAAGTTGATAGAGATATTTTTACTGTTGGTTATGATTATGCCATTCATTATCACATGTTGTTAGCTATGCCTTTGTAACTAGAGATGCCTATATTGCTAATCATGCTTATGCAGCTCTACTTATGATGTTGATATGTTCAACTTGTTAGACATGTTGATGTTGTTATCTATGCTTATGATACTAGACTTATTCATGATGTTAGAGATGGTCATGCTGCTAGACTCCTTATAATGTTAATAGAAATATGAGAATAGTTTGGCTAATGAAGATAGTTATTACCTACTCCTTTATGTATTTTGTTAATCATTAGTGCAGTTCAACTTATTTGTTATATATGATTAGACTGCTTAAACTGTCTCATTGCCTAAAAATGTTGGAATCAATAAACGTTGTTGGAGGTTATATCTCTTGTTGGGATATGGGCCCCGCCCTTGTGGTTCGCCACATTTTGTTTAGGTAATCAGAAGTGACAAAAACAAACATGTGGCATCAAATAGAAGCTATAGTAATGAATCTTTGATAAAGTTGATTAGATGTCTAGTATGTCCTAGAGTCGTCCATGTACTCTTAGGTCCGGGCAAGAAAAGTTTGTATATGGTGTCTCAAATGAATCAAAATTTTGTTAGCATGTTGATGCTTGTTTGTGTAACATATAAAAATAGTGTTATCCTGTGCATATATGTTGTGGCTAAGGTGATAGAAAAATATGTATCAAATTTTTGTCATAGTATGGGTACAAGAAAGATATTGGGCTTGTAAAGAGGCGGGATCACCCCCTTACTAATTTGTTTTTGAAGAATTAACACATCCATTCCAAACACACTCAAAGGTGTGTTGGAATAGGTATACATTTTCCCAATTTATTATAATGGTATGCAAAAGACCAAAGTGTAGCAGCAAAGTAAATATCATGACTATATTCAATTTTCACAAAAGATTAGAAAAGTACATCATAATATCCCATAAGGGTTTACATGTATGATACAACATAAGGATCTATGTAGAGGGAAATCTAAACCAAAACAACTTTGTCTCCAAGCTTTAACTCCTTAAGCTAGTCCAAAACTTCATGCCTTATCATTCAAGCCCTTCATTTAGGGTTGGAAGCATACCCCAACAAGAAGAGAAAATAGATGACATCAGCAAAGGCTGGTATGTGCATACTAAATAGGAAGTTGAGAAATATATGGAATAAAGGACATAAAATATAAAAGGCTTCCCATAGAAAGGATATGGACCACCCAAATGGGTATCAATAGGAAAGGAATTGAAATCATATGATAACAAAACAATACTTGCCATAAATAAAACATAAATATTGTGGCACACAAGCACATGTAAAGAATTAGGGCACACACCCCATATCATCAACATGCATGCATGTGAGATAAACATAGCCCTAAAACAATATAAACACTAAGGCAGACACGTCTCATAAACTTGAAACCTGATAGAGGAAGTAATACAACCAATATCCCAAATATATAAAATATGGGTTAAGAATCACACATCTTGCCCTGGGTATGAGGTTCCTTTCCATCCCAAAAGAGCAAGAAATATCACATCTGCTCGGCAGGAAATAACACATCTGCCATAAAAACCAATGCAATTACACTACTCTAGTGCTACTGAATCACATAAAATGTTAAATGTAGAGGAAAGTAAAAAGTATAGTCATAATATATAAACTAGTCACCACATAAGTGACCAACATATACATCCACCTCATAAGTGGGCAAAAGACATCACATGCCATCTTTTAGAGTTCCATCATGAACAAAGCATAAGATAAGAGTTCAAAAGAATATCCATGATCACATGATCAATATCAAATAAGGTAGTTCACATGAACCATTATTTACAAAAGAAAAGACATTGTATACAGGCTAATGTCCATAGGACAAAGAGAATGAATAAGCATAGGTGAATCGCTCAGCATATAAGAATAGGGGATACATCATACCTCATCTTCAGAGTTTAAACAGTCCAAGCCAAGACTAGTCCTCCAAAGAACATCTAGGGAAGGTGGATAGGTCCAATAAGTAAGGTTTCCAAGCTTAGAGAGGATGGTTTCTCCAACAAAGCTCCTATCTCAAGCAAGAAACACCTTCTCCACTTTAAAGGTGAAAAACCCTAACAAAAGGACATGGAGATAAGATGTTTATGGGTTCTAGGTGGGGTTTCACCATGGAAGGCCATGTTTCTGACCAAGAGGAAGGTGGAAGGATGACTGACAACATGAAAATATGGAAGGAAAGGAGAATACTTACTAGTTTTGGTCAAAATCACCAAGGAGGAGCTTTAGAAACCCTAAATAGAGCAAATTTGGAACCCTAGGAGCCTTCTTCACCAAGGTAGGCACCGTCTTTTACTTTGGGACAACACCTTTGTGGTCAAAAAGAGTAGGAATTATGCTCTCAGCTAGAGGAAATAAAGGAGATCAAGAGTTTTTGAATTGGGAGTTGGGAAGGGGTAGATATGGCTATATAAAGAAAGAGGTCAAGTATGAGGTGTCTATGAGACTTTCAATGTGTCATGTATAAGGGTGTCTATGGACATGAAAGCCTTTATGGATAAGGAAGAAGTCAAGAATAAGGTTTCAAGTTACTTTCCACATGTCCAATGCTAAGGGTGCCTATGGACATGCAAACCTTTATGGATAAGGAAGAAGTCAAGCATGAGGTGTCCATGGAGCTTTCCATGTGTCCTTACCATAGGGATTTCATGGCCATGCAAGAGGACAGCTCATAGAGGCTTCTTGAATATCAAATGTTGGTTTAAGGACACTTATAGGCCATCCCAACCGACCCCCAATCAAAGAAATAACCCCATTTGTTGATAGCTTTTAAAGATAAGCTCATTTATAAAGAGAGTAATCCCTAAAATGCCCTTGGAGAGAAACACCTTCAAACCAAGTTTCAACTAGGTTCCCTATGGTTCAAAAACTATAGAATAGTAAGGGAATATATAAGGATTAAAAATCATGTGACAATTTGCAAAGAAAACCTCCCAAATGGGTAAATTGTAGAAAAGTCCAAAATGTACCTAAAATTGCATAACTTGCACAAACAACATCCAAATTGGACCAAACTTCATCCACAAGATATCTTTGATGTTTTGAATATGAATTTACCATTATTTACATATTTGGAAGTTATATAATCACATTATTAATTACTTATGCCTTTTACTCATTTTCTCTCTCCTAAACTTATCCTAACATTTCAAGGTGGTTCAAATTAGATGAAATTTGACATGTAGGCTAATTTTGATATGTAGATTTCGAAATTGAAGTTTGTTTCCACTTTTGAGACTTATTTTTATGAGATATGTCATATGGCCCATTAACAACCCATTATCTAAATAATTCATCCAATTAAGTTCCTTATCTTCATATTACTACCGAAATGAGTTATGTGTCCTATTTTATGTTTCCATTATAAACCTAAGATTAATGTTAGAACATTAGGTTACATTAAGGTGATCTATACATGCATTATCTCATTTGGGTTATACTAAACATCTATTTAGGTCTAATCTTCAACCTTGTTTGGCTAAGTCCAAAATGTCAACTTCCAGGGTAGGTCTGAGATCTAGTATGTTATAGGGCTCTTATGCAAATGTTTGTGAACAGTTGTTGATGTTGAAATCTGTTTTAATATACCTATATTTTTGAGTATGTGGTTAATTGGTGATTGATTGTGTTTTATGTTTTGAGTAATCTCGTTTAGTGTAACGGGTTCTCACAAGTTGGTATCAGAGCTTTAGGTTCATTGAGTCTACAGGGACACTAGGACTTAGGACTAGGATGATGTCAAAAGTAGGAATCTGACACAAAAACGTGGTGCATACTACCTAATCTCAATACTTGGGTGCCCTTGCCAGGTGACATGTGTATAACGTGCGTGTAATACGCAAGTGTACATGTCAAAGTAATATGGGATTATGAATCTTGTGTTATTGAACATGGGGAGTTGTGAGGTTAAAGACTATTACTAATTAGGATTGATCAGCTAAGCCGAAAACAAGAGTTTGATTGGTTGTTTAATTAACTAAGAATAAAAATTAAATCTAACTAAGTTTGTTGTGATCAAGAAGGGATGAATTCCTTATGACTTTTGATTTCACCACGGGAAACAATAAATCTAATCCCTAATTATTAGTACAACTCCCTCCCAATCCTGAATAAAGAGCATGTAGTTAAAGATTACATGCTTTCACAGTATAATCTCCCTACCTAATCTAATGCCAATCCAGTTCTCATAGCAATTTGTTAATTAATTAGGTGTTTTTGGATTCACTCTGGGTATCTCTTCCTGTTTATGCCCCACCTTTCACAAGGAGCCCCGATCAACATGTGAACCTATGTATTTCTAACCCGTAATCCCCTTTTCAGCAGTAATTAAGGATCTTATATGCTAATTGTGGTGATCAGGTGCAATAAGGACATGCAATTTCCATAGATTCACATTCATATAGTAAGAGGAAAATATATATTAACTAATAAGAATCAGACACAATGCATACCTGGGCTACTCCCGGGTCCTAAGGAATTATGGTTTTTAGCCGAAAATAGACGACATGGTAGAACAGTAAGTCGAAAAGATGTAAAACATGAATTTTAAGATACAATAAGTTGGAGAAAGAGTTAAAGAGAGGATCTGGAAAAGATGGAGAGGATTTTCTGTCATTTCTATCGTCAAAATGCCTTTGAGGTCCGTTGGGTAGGGTTCCTCCACTTTTCTCCCTCCGTTCGGCTGTCGTATCATGCCCCATGATAGATCTTTCAATTGTGGTTCTAAAGGTGCCTTTTATAGTCGTCGTACATGTTTAGGTGAAGAGGAAACGTAAAATGTAATTTTTAATACAATATGTGTTAGATTTAACACATTAAAATTTGGTCTGCAACATCTGTAACATACTGAATTCTAGGCATTTTGCTTTTTGGTCCTCTTTCCCATCTATTTCTTTCATTTCTATCCTCTTTGGCCTTTCTACTCAATTTGTGGAGAATATAGTGGCCTAATGAGCATTTATTCACTTTTTCTCTTAATATTTGGGTTTATGCACAAATACCTAAGTGGAAGCTTAATAATGGGTCTAATATGCAAAATGTCCACTTGAGTGATAAAAGGAATAAAGAAATTCGTGTTAGAACTTTCTAGTATCTTTTAGAAAATGTAAAAGGAGATAATTCTCGAAATATGCATAAAGGAAATGATAAATGTGGTGATTGGAAATAATATGGAATATAATGGATAAAAGGAGATAATGGGGAATATATTGTCCCAAAAATCATAAGTGGAAACCCATGAAGATAATTTGGATATCAATCTCATTTTCTTGGCTTAAAAGAAACTTAATGGCCAAGTATCATCTAATTTGGATAATAAATAAATATATAAAATTCGTTATTACAGGATAATGGGAAATAAGCTAAGAAAGAGAAATAAAATATCTAATATCCTCAAATTGGAAAACTAACTCCAAATTCGTAATCTAAACATAAAAATAAGCTTTTGCACAAATTTGCATCTAATTTTGCCAATGTTTAATATTTTATTTTATTTAGGAGAGAGAAAATAATTTAAAGGCCAAAAATATTAAATATATGTTGATAAAAATTAATTAATCTCAAAACCATGTTCCTCACGTTTATTATTATTTTTATACCAAGTTTCATATTTTTAGGAAGTTTCTAGATGCCTCTAATAAATCAAAAGGATAAAATAAATGATAATATTTAATTGTATTAAATAAAATAATAGCACTCTTTATAAAAATAAAGTATTGTCAAATTCGTTTCTAACATACTTAATATGAGTTATGGGTGAAGTTTGTAATTTTTGGAGAATCCTAGAGTCATTAATGAAGGAGGAAAGAGAAAATGACATTTGAATTATTTAACCAATTAAAAGTCTTCAAAAGGAAAAAAATAATTCCATATTTGGATTCTACACGTCAAAATCAGTCAGTATATCAATTTTGGTTAATTTTGAAAGTCATTTGCACCCTCAAATAAGGAAAGAGAAAAGGTTAAATGATATAAATAGAACTTTAATCTAATCCGATTGGGATTTATATTTGATGAAAAGATTTCGGGCTCATTGTGAGCTGTCTGATGAGGATCAGATGGTGTCTGCTTTGTCTTCTACCTTGCGTCTAAAAGGCAAGCGATAGTTGGAAACGTGACCTGGTAATTTGCCAATATTTCTCACATCTCTCAACCAAATCGCGAGATTTTTGGCTTGTTTGATTCCTCGTTCGATTTTGCACAAGTTTAACCAGACATTTTCGAGCTTTGGTGAGAATAAGAGAAACACCCATGATGGACGGAGTCTTTCTCTCACCCCACCTTTCTAAACCCTAACCTAGACTTCCTTGCCTATAAATAGCACAACCCTACGCTCTGCCACCAATGTTGCAACTCACTCGTACTTCCAATCGCTCAAAACACTGCAATTTCGACCCCGTAGAGACATTGACATCGCCCAACTTGTGGCGCCTTTCTTTCTCTCCACGGTGCCCAGCTTGTGGCTCCTCCGACGAAATACAAGGTATGGTTGAGTTCGTTTTGTCTTTGGCTTTCGTTTGCATATCTTAACGTCAATTTTCGTCAAGTATAGCAGAATTGCCCAATTCTTCCATGAGCAGCAGCTCACTACCATTGTCCAGGGCGCGTGGGTGAAGGGAAGGAGATGACCTCCGATGATTTAGCATTTTACCCCTGATACTTCCCTTCTTTTCTCTCTATTCTCGCGAGGGTTACTACAGTCTTTTACATTTTCTCTTGTTTGCTTTGACCGGGAATTGACCAGGCCAGCTGGGCACCACGCAAGCGTGGGGCCGACCTCCCATTAGGCTGGGCCAGCAGTATGTGGTCCCCACTCCCCTCTCTCGGCCTCTCACTCTCTGTGCGAGGTGTTATGCCTACGCGACCGTTTTCGATTGGTCTGTTTTTGAAAAATCATATCTTTTTACTCGATTATCCATATTTAAAACTCAAATATGTTTTGGAATCGGGAGAATGTAATCTATCTATTAAAAATATTTTTGAGGTTTGATTCTGACGTTTGAGAAAAAGTGTTTTAGAATGATTTTAATTACTAAAAAATATGGAAAATAGCCTAAAAAGTTAGTATCTCAAAAATATACAAACCTATATGTTATTTTGATCACCAGAATCTAACTAGGACATTAGTGAGGTTTTCAGAATCAAATTCGATCGTTTGTGGAAAATTTGATGGTTTTGAGCTTTTAAGCCTTTAATGAATATACATATATCTAATACATAAATATGATGATCATATTAGGGAAAGTGGATCTGATCTTGTGTAAAAGTTATGAAAAGTGATTCTAGGATTCTAAAAAATAAGGTATGTCTTAATACACTTCAGTTGAGAATATTTGTACCTTTACCTACTTTTCAAATATGAGGCTTTATTGAATCCTATTTCTTATACTCTTGGTTCTTTTGCTATACTTGCCTCATAATCAGTTTGGAATATTGTTCTTGGGTCTGGGTACCCCACTGCCATGTTCTACATATGAGAATCTATTACTTGCCATAGTTTCTAGCATGTTAATTTTATTAGACTAATTAACTAGTGTAGTGGTACTTGTATGTACAACCACCCATAGTTGGGCATGTAATTAATCGCCCCGAGGAATGTCATACTCTCCCTCACACATGAAATATGTGTAGGTGACTGGGAATGTGTTATTCTCCCCTCACACTTTTGTTGAAGGTCCGGTAGGTGCCTCAACCTTACTTAGTTAAGATAGTCAATATTAATCATGCATGCAATTCTTTTATTTTATCTTGTTTATGGCAAGCATCTATTGAAAGCTTCTTTTATATATATACGACCTCATTCTCTTGATTGTCTTCATCTTATGATGAACCCTAACATGATTTTACATGATTTTCTTATCTTTCCATCTTAGAATAGTTTTTGTGACACATACTTTTTATTTTCCTTTCCCTTTTGCTGGGTGCCTTCCCAACCACCCAGGTGTGAAGCAAGATGATGAATAGGACTTGAAGATATTGGCTTTGGCTTGGACTTAGCTGATGGAGTTATGCTTTGGGAGACAAGGTTGTGGTAGTTAGACTTCCCTCTATCTAGATCCTAAATGTTGTATCTTGATGTAACCCTAAAAGGGAGAATTTTGATGTATTTTGTACAATCTTTTATGAAATTGAATATAGTCAGAAATTTTTTTATTCCGCTACTTTTCCAATGTGTTTTGTTTACCATTTTATTTTAGTAGAGGGTGGTTTATCCCACTCTTTACAACATGGTATCAGAGCCCATGGTAGTCGGAAATCTGACAATTTCAATTTTGTCTCCCTAGTTAGAATCCATGACTTACATAGTTCCTTTAGGTGACATGGTTACCCTAGATTTGATCTACCTTGATGAAAGATTGACTTAGAACTCAATAGTTCCACATTAGAAGCTTGATGAATAAAACCCTAAAATATTCATGACTAAAATATGCATAATTTGATGATGTTTAGGTTTTGCCTTTAGGCAACTATTAGGGCATGAAGGTGAAGCAAAGGTGTCTAGAAAGGATCAGGGTTTTGGGTGCTGGCAATATTTTCCTCCATGCCACTAGCTTGGTTTATGAGGACTCCTGTAATAAAAATTGCCCATATGATATTGGCCTGGCCTGAGCTAATACAAATTGCCCAAAATAGTTTGCTTTTAGGCAATAGTAACCTTAGAGTTCTATGTTGTATATCTTTGAGTATACTAATATTTTGATTTAAGTTTCACATGTATGTTGGTTTCTCCTAGAACCCTATTATGATAACCTTGTGACTTGTTTAAGGATGAATACCAAGATAGTTTCCTTATGTCCCTCAGGACCACATGCTCAGATAAGTTTATCCCTAGAACCTAGACATTATAGTTGGGTGTTTGGGAAGATATCAGAGTGCACAGTGGAAGCATGATGGATCTTGTACAAGGTTTAGTTAGACTTATCCTTTAATCCTTATGTAGTTTGGCTTGATGGGTCGAACTCTTTAAGGGTGGAGTAAAGTTAGTTGATTATGTTTGAGTGGTTAGATTTCATGGTTAAAATCCTCTTTAGGGGGATGGAACCCTAAAACATCTTGAAGTCTATCTAATCTATCTTTAGAAACCCTAACTCCCTAAATAGGAGGTTAGTATGCTTGGATCCTTGGTCTTGACCAAACATGTAATAATGGTAACCCTAACGTGCTTGTTCATATATTAATGAACATATAATGATCATCTGAGGAATAATTCATATGTTCAAACCTTAATGGATAACCAATGCACATAATAAGAGTAAGTCACACATTAATATGAAACTATGGATCACCTGATGCTAACCATGCCATAAACCCTAATGATATGATGAGTAAGATAATTATAACATAATTTGAAATTAATGCATGCTAAGGATGAATAAGTGAAATAAAATGGTCATGTCGACCTAAACCCTAAGTTGTAATAATCTAACCCTAAACAATACATCCTTAGTACCTTTCATGATACATTAATGATGTTAAGTGCCATAATCAATTAACCTACATTGATACTCATAAATGATATAAAAATATATATAATCATCAAATCACATATTAATCAAGTCATCCATATAAAATGCAAGTTACCTTGTTTTCTAATACACACGTGATTAGTCACCTAATGTGAATCAATTCATTAATATGTAATATATCTTACCTTGATAATTGAAATATATGTAATGGCTTCAATGTGAATATGAAGTGATTCGATTCAAATAAACATGCAAAATGAATAATAAAAATGAATAATGATTAATGATGACATTAATGTGAGTAATAAATATAATGTGACAATGTGACAATGCTTAATATGAGTAAAAGTAACTAATGTGACATTAATTGGAATAATTGTATGCTTAAGCACAAATTGAATAGAATGTCTTATTTCATGTAAAATAATTTGTTATAATTAATAAAGTGGTAATATGAGGTTAATGAAGTATAAATCCGAATTATTAAGGACAATAATCAAATATAATAATGAATGTTGAGATAATTGAGTGACCCCTAATTGTGATAAAATCCTTAATAAGATAAATGAGAAATACATATAAATAGTTTATGGATGATGATGAAATATAACCCCTTTTTGAGAAACACTACTCTTGGATTTTTCTTACAAAGTCAACTAGAAAACAATTATCTATAAATTACTTTTTCTAACCGCCCTCCACCAATCGGTCCCAAATCGGTCCTTTCCAACCACTGAACAAGTAACCACTCTAAATCCATCAAAATGTTCATAACAAATGTCCACAATAAGATTAATGAATAACACGATCAATATGAAGCAGTTAATATCATGGCCAGTGGGACACATGCTTAATGCACCATGTGATCTCCCTATCTACATTGCTCTGATCTACCTAAATAATCTACTTGAAAGCAGATCCCCAAATAAACATAGATGAGGGGATTAATTATGATGGTGGCCTACCATGCAGAGCAATGGGTGGCTATGAAAATAGGATTCACAAGAATCATCCAAATTATTTATACAAAAAGTAAAAATATGATGCACCTGTATGATGGATAAAATGTGAATGTATGACTTCTAATGACTATTTTTATTTTGGTACAATGATGCATGCAATGGATGTCTCATCCTAATAATGAGTATAAGTGGAAAGGTGTTTACAAAAAAGATCCACAATCCCCTCCTTTGTTGCTTAGAGTGAATATGTCATTGAACTTAAAATCCTTTTCCTCCTTTTCTCCTATTTTTTCTTTTTCTTTTCAATAACTCTTTTTTTTTCTTGCCCTATTTTTAGCAAGATGAACAGTTCATGCTTGGTTTTTTTTCTTTTCTTTTTTTAATTTGGAGAAGGAATAAGGAGATACAACTTTTTTTTACACTCTTTCATGAGAGAAGACCGTAGAAGATAATAAATATGTAACATATTATGAAATATGCAATGCAAATGCAACTATATGAAATTTTGTTATACAAACTACAAATGTTTAAAAGAGATTATTTGATTTTTTTTCTTTTTCTAATGCATAATAAAATGAACTAACTATACACTTCCTATCATGCCAAGTAATGCATACAAGAGGAAAATAACTAGGATTAAACTTGATCATACGATGGTGGTGAATGAAGATGAATGGAAGGTGGATGAGATCACATGACTAAGAGACAATGTCTTTCCCAACCATGATATGTCCCTCTCCTAACAGCTTGTGTACTAGGGAAACCTTGGAGTTTATTTCTAAAAATCACATTAGATATCACGTTACTATTTGGTTGGCTTGGATTCAAACATCATCATCATAACACAAGCCATAGGGTTAATTTAGCTTTTTTCATTCAATCATTATGTCTTCAAGATGACTAATCCAAACAATTCCTCTAGTTATGTACTCTTCATAGCAATTTAGTGTAAAGAATAAAGTCTGAGTGCACATTTTTGAAAAATGACACTACGTCATCAAAGAGCGGCTAATCCTAACTAAAAGTTTAAATTTCATCCACACTTACCCTAGATAGAAGTGGACCCTAAAAATAAAGATAGAAAATCTATTTTTTTTTAAAACAAAAACATGTAGTTATATGATAAAAAGTAAAGATGCAAGAGAATAAGATAGAAGCACCATTCCATTCCTCCCCCTAAGCTTGAATATGGCATTGTCCCCAATGTAAAAAGCAAAGGAAAAAAAATAGAACGGCTATACCAATATGTAAGATGACATCTAGGGAAAAAGAAAGGGTGGGTGAGATCCATCTATGAGCTCATGTTTGAGGAGTGTAGGTGATAGTATGAAGAAACAACTCCTTAAAATCTCCATTCAATAATCTGCACATGGATCTGGTAGCCTATGTTGGTGTCACTGACTATGTAGTCAGTGGTACCGACTTACTAATTTTCTGCACATTATATACACACATCAAGGTACCATTTTTACTTGCATCAAACTAGATATTAACAATCTATGAAATCAAATGAACTACTTCTAACAAGAACATATAACTAATGAAAAAAAAATCATCCAAAGAAAATCTAATATGATAGTCCTAATTGGTGGGTTGCCTCACACAAAACGCCCTTGTTTTTATGTCTTAGGCTCGACATGAAACTTACCACTAATCTGGGTTATCACGAAAAGGTGGTGAATAATGTGACAATCTGAACTCCACCTTGTCATCACCAATCCCTAAAGATAAGTGACCACAAAACCTCTAAATTTTGTCCTTCATCCCTGACTTCAAACTATTCAACAATGACACCTCTAACTGGCCTGCTCTCCTATGTGGAGGAATGTATAGCACCTTGGGGATCTCCTCCCCTAAGCTTGAATTTATATCACCCTCTGGAATAGAATTTGGCACATCTAGAGTGGCATGAGTGACCTGTGGATGGACCTTCTCCATTGTAGGCACGTTCTTGTTGACTGTGACTATTCCCCTATTGAGTGGAACCTTCACTTGTGCTTGCTGAAGGGGCACCTCCTCTAGAAATGGGGGAGTAGACATAATGGCGGTGGAGACTTTGGTTGTATTTTGTTACAAGTCCTGTGTGGCTAGAATTTATTTTCTGCTCCTTGAATTTGTTTTAGTGGTTGGAGAACTCACTTCTGCAGACTTCATAAGTGTTCAAAGGCCCCCTGGTCTTCCATACATGCTATTGGGAAAAGGAACTCATGGCACGTAGACACGCTGAGGTTGTGGAACGTGTGCTTCTGGTGTCTTCTCAGTGGTGTACTCCTCCATGGAAACAATACTCTTTACTTGATGGTGACATTGGTCTGGCTTAGTGTTTCCCAAAAAATTTTTTTGTTTCCTCTTCTTCAACTCTGAGACATCTGTAACTATCTGTGATAATTTAGTTTGTAAACCTCTAAGATGATCTCCATGGTTTTCCAGCTCCCTTCCTAATTGCTCCAAACATGCATTCCTAGTAGTAATCATATCCTTTATCCTGGATAATATTTCTGGGTCTTGGTCCTCATCATTGTACAGTTGTTGTAGCTTCTCATATTGATATGATTCCTGAGAAGAACAATCTGGACCCCTCCAAGACAAATAGGGATCAACCCTCCATGGGTGATCATCACGATTTTCACTAATTTACTGCCTTGAATACCTACAATCTTCATAAATTGGACTCAGATTTAAGGTCCACAACTACATTGTGAAGGCCTTCATTTGCGCAATCAACTCAATCATCAATTTGCTCATTCCATGTGCCTCCATGGTGCTCAACTACATGCACAAGATAAAAAAATTATAGATCAAAGATACTCAACAAATGAGATTAAAAATGATAACACAGAGAATTTTCAAAAAAAATATAGATCAATGAATTTGTGGGAAAAAGATTTAGCAACGAAATTTTGAAAGAAAAATAAATGACCTAGAGTGGTCGATCCTAACTTTTCATAGTGTTAACCGTGCCAAATCCCCGACAACGGTGCCAAAAACTTGACATGCGTATAACGTGCGTGTAATACGCAAGTGTACATGTCGAAGTAATAGGAGATTATGAGTCCTGAGTTATCGAACACGGGGAGTTGTGAGGTTAAAGACTATTACTAATTAGGATTGATCAGTTAAGCCAAAAACAAGAGTTGATTGGTTGTTTAATTAACTAAGACCAAATAGTAAATCTAACTAAGGTTGTTGTGATCAAGAAGGGGTGAATTCCTTAGGACTTTTGATTTCACCATGGGCAACACTAAATCTAATCCCTAATTATTAGTATAACTCCCTCCTAATCATGAATAAAGAGCCTATAGTTGGAGATTACCCACTTTTGCAGTGTAATCTCCCTACCTGAGCTAATCCCAATCCCAATCTCATAGAAATTGGTTAATTAATTAGGTGCTTTTGGATTCACTCCGGTTATCTCTTCCTGTTTATGCCCCACCTTTCACAAGGGGCACCGATAAACAGGTGAACCTATGTATTTCTAACCCTTAATCCCCTTTTCAGTAGTAATTAGGAATATGATACACTAATTATGGTGATCAGACACAATAAGGACATGCAATTTCCATAGATTCATATTCAAATAGTAAGAGAAAAATATATATATTAACTCATAAGAATAAGACACAATGCATATGCAGGCTACTGCCAAGTCCTAAGGAATTAAGGTTTTTGCCGAAAATAGACGACATGGTATCACAGTATGTTGAAAAGATGTAAAACATGAATTTCAAGATACAATATGTTGGAGAAAGGGTCAAAGAGTGGATCTGGAGAAGATGGAGAGGATTTGGCATCATTTATGCCGCCAAAATGCCTCTGAGGTCTGCCGGGTAGGGTTCCTCCACTTTTCTCCCTTTGTTTGGCTGCCGTATTGTCCCCCCATGATAGATCCTTCAATTCAGGTTCTAATGATGCCTTTTATATCTATCGTACATGTTTAGGTCAAGAGGAAACCTAAAATGTCATTTTTAATAGAATATGTGTTAGATTTAACACATTAAAAATTGGTCTGCAACGTCTGAGTCGGTAGTACCGAGTTGGAAGTCGGTACTACGGACTTCTTCACAGTAAAATGTCCTTTTCCTTTCTGATCTGGAGCAAAAATTATTTATACTCGTATGCATGCCAGTACCACTGAGTTGCAAATCGATAGTATCAACTTATCTCCTGTAAATAATAATTATCTGCAATAAAATAATCAATGAATAAAATCAAATAATTATTATAATAATTAAAACATGTAAAATGCATATAAAATACATGTAAAAATATAAGAAATGATGCACAAGTGATTTTTACTAATTTGATAAAATATGTATTAAAAAGATATTCAATTAAGCACAAATGACAAAGAAAATAACCAACTTAGATATCAAAATAATGACAATTTGTGCATACATCACCAGATATTCAATTATTGAAGAAAAGGTAAGTATGGAACTTTTATATTGTTATCTTTTTTATTACTCTAATCAAGTAGTCATTTTAAAACAACCTAAAGAGCATAACTAATCTGAAATCATGGTGCAGATAACTCGATATTACCTCAAGAGAAGATGAGAATTACATCATTAATAATCAAAACTTGAATGTTTGGTAACTATAAGAGAAAGATACAATAACATGAAATCTAAATCTGAATACAAATAAGAAAAAGAGGAGTTCTTGAAGATATAATTCAATAAGATAATAAAGTAAAGATAGATAAGTCTATTCTTATAAAGTGATTCAAGGTATGAAATTCACATAAGATGGAGAGAATTCCTATGATAAGTATAAAATGAAAAGATGAATGGGAACAATAACAAAGGAATAAGGTGGAACCTGAGTTAATCTCAGACCAACCTATGTATGTAAGAAAATTTTAATGTAAAATCAACATGGCATGTGAAAGAAACTAAGGGATTTATCCTTGTTTAATGAAGAAAATTTGGAATATAATGATATACCTTTGGATAAGTGGTTGAAAAACATAATAAAACAAGAGAACATATCCAAGTGTGATAAATAGTCATCAAGGAAGGAGTAATGAGATATGTTAATCATGATTATTCCTATGCTAATGGAAAGGAACCCAAAATGAAAAAGGTAAAATGATACATAAGAAGTTGCAACCTGCATAATGAAAATAGAATTGGTTACCTTTTTACTAGTGGCCCTTGAACAATTCTTCTATGATGTGGGAAGTGTATTTCCCTTTGTGTCTTTCCTTTCTAGGGCACAACTTTGAAGTGGATCATTTCCACTTCGTATGTGTGGATTCGTTGTGAACATGAAGGTGGATAGGTAATTATAGCATAAGATTTCTTGGACTATGGTTCGAAGATCATAAAGTTTGTGATGAGTTTACTTTTGAGCCTTTCAATAATTAGGAAGACTCCTCTTATATGTCTTGAGATTTGTTATGTAGGTAAAAGTAGATGAGAAAAGGATGTGAGTTACTTATAGTGCATGAGGTGGATACCAAGGTAATGAATCTTAGTATCCAAGATGTATCAACTGTATGGAAGTATGTGAAGGTTGGATATGTCTATTAAATGAACATTCCAAGTATTCCTCTCCCTTAGAGAGAGAGAGAGAGTTGAAGATGACCCTATAAATATTCTTTGGAAGGAAAAACGAAAGTGATTCTATGTTGTTGTGTATGGTTTAGTGATAGATGGGCAAGACCACTTTGAAGAATAGATGGCTTGTTGATCAGTAGACATGTTGTAACATCCCTCCCTAGGGTTTCTTACGTAACCAGCGGAAGCACAGCCTAATCCCCAACATTATCCATAATGTGAGGTACTTGGCATATCAGGGAGGGATTGTCACATGCATGATCTCATATCAAGAAACAAATAACGCATGGCATTATTGAAACATAGATTCATACATAAGTTCTTGGAAAGAAAACTACATCATAATTCTAAAGCTACACATATTCTAGATAACATATGAAAGATAGGATCTTCATAGATGGACGTCCCACCAGGCAACAACTCCTTAGGTCTTTGGGTCCCTTGTATTCTCAAGATGATTCCTTCTCTGTAGCTCCAACTCCTGCGGACATCTCGTCCCCAGCCATGCAAAGGAAAACATTCATGATAAGTAAGCGGCATTGTCATATTATAACACATCAAATAACATATAAAGTGATTTAAAATAAACATGAACATGCATCAACATTAATAATTTCTTGGCATCTTTTACATAAAGAAATTGACTAGAAGTATATGCTCCTCTCTTAATGCCCCATAAGGAGCCCATAATGCTCAGAAAGCCCATAATTGCTCGAAAAGCCCATAATGCTCGGAAATCCCATAACAAGGTGCATATAAATCTAACTCAATTTCTATTAACCATGATCTTTCTTAGACTTTACTTATCTTCTTAATAACTTGAACTTAATCTTAATTGGGATTTCTCCCTCTTGAACATAATGGGATTTCTCCCCATGAAACATAATGGGATTTCTCCCTCTTAAGCATGGATGGGAATTTCTTCCCATCAAAATCTTGGTTACATGTTCCTTAACCATAATTCATAACATAATTGTGGTTCCTATACTTAGACTTAGATTATAGCAAACAAGCATTCAATAATCATATACTTGGAAGAAAAACATGCATTTGTCATGACTTTAACATAAAGTGATTAACAATATTCATAAACATGCAATAAATCAAGTTTACTATGCCAAGGGCATGGCCCACTTACCTTGAGCTAAAACACCTAAGTCAAACCTGGTTTGACTGATTGGGTTCTCCTAGTCACCTGAAATTAGATTAAAACATTATATGTACATGAATTCATAGTCATTAAACCCTAATCATGGTCTTTGAATTATTTAAGGGATCAGATGTAAAAATCAGTGTTTTCAAAATTGATAAATTGATAGGAAATCAAAATAGCTTTCCAACGACTATTTTTGCACATTTTTCTGAGGTCATATGCAAAAGTTATGAATTTTGCATCCTGAACCAATCAGAGTGCAGGAAACATATGCATGGCATCGATTAAATCTCGATAAAAGCTTATATAAATAAAATATGAAATGACAGTAACGACCAAGGCATGCGTGACACATGAATTAAACAAGTGGGGTAAAATTGTCATTAACACATAAAATAATTCTCGCGATCGATGGATCAGCTGTGCGTTCGAAATCTCAAAATTGCCCCTTCGGTTTAACTCATTCGATCAAAGCTTGCATGGGTAAAAGGGACATTCAAAGACTAGGGTTCTGTACCCCTTAGCCATGGCGGAGGACAGCAGCCGATCCTCGACTCTTGGAATCGGGATCGCGAAGCAGTGCTCATCAGGGAAAATCGAGAGTACCACGGCCATCCTTATTGCCACGCGAACTCGACAAGCCAAAGCTCGAGTCTTGCGGTGGTCACGACCTCTAGGGGTGTTCCGCTGCAAAGAAAGAAACAGGGGAGAAGTTCAGAGGAGGAAAAACCATAGCAAGTGATCCTAAAATTGGCTACCAAAGTCTGAAGCGGGTTTGAGAAGGCAAAACGTTGTTATCTCGACACTTTCCGCAGTCAGAGGACCTCTGAGGTGATCAAGGCGACTAGCGTCGATGAGGCTAAATGGTGGCCTATAGGTCCAAACATCCTGGATGAGTACCGAGAACACGAAGAATCGGAAATCACAGGCGGAGGGGTGGCGTTGCTTACATGCCTTTCAATTGCAGAGAAGGTGTCCAAGAAGCACTGCGGCAAGGTGGAGGTCGTCGGAGTTGCAAGTCGAGTAGGTCGGGGCTCATGAGGGCGTCACAGGATGAATTGAGCGAGGAGGAGGGATACTTGGGGTCTGCCGATGCTTTAGGGTTGCTTAAAGGTGGAGGTATAGGCTCTGTGGTGGCGGTTGGGTGCCCGTGCAGCGAGGGGGTCCAAGCCCTATATTGGGCGTTTGGCCGACAGAGAGCGAGAGGGGGCGAGATGGGGCTCATTTAGATCGGGGAGATGAGCTGGATTCGTTGGCGAAGGAAAGAGGAGAAACCGTCGAGTAACGATCGGGAAGCCCCACATGGAAGCCGCTGGTAACGGCTGAGTTCCACAGATAGAACGGAGGAAGGAGATAAGGCGAGCGTCGTTGGATCCTGATCCAACGGCTGCTGTTACACACACCAAAGAGAAAAAGAAAAGTAACGTGTGACAAGCGTATTAAACCCAATCATAGGCTAAATCGGGCACATAAATGAAATTTCATTCAAATAAAAGGTCACACAATATTAAAACCTCTTTTAATTGCTTAGAGGTTCCAAACATGGGTCTAATGAACCCAAAATTTAACCATAGGTGAAATAGGGTGTCTAGAACGTTCTCATGGGGTTATATTTTATGCTTGTATATATTTTAGGCCTAATATAGCGAAACCCTCATGTCTACTTAAATGGCTATGATGAATGTAAATAAAGCCATTAATTCTTCAAATAAGAATTGCAAAACATAAAAACGTTCCCTAAATATTATTTATTTGCAATTAACAAGATGGGGGCCATTAAGCAAATAATTAAACATGTAAATCACTAATTATCATATGAGAGAGAAAATTGAACATAAAAGCATTTATTCTCATTTTCTTAAACAAAAGAGCATATATATATATGAAAAGATTTTCGTTAAATAAAACAAGGGTAAGAGAGAAATTGGACATAATAAAAATGAATTTGTAAAACTAACATGGGCAATTTGCATTTAAGTCCTCAACAATAATTTTATTAGAAAAAGAGCATGCACAGAATAAAATATATTGGAAAAATTTGCATAATAAGATTGGGGTGTTACAATACTACCCACCTTAAATAAATTTCGTCCTCGAAATTTCCTAGGGTTTCTACCCACCTTAAGGATTACACATAAACTTGCAAATTTTTTCATACAAAATTTATTATAAAAGAAGCATACATAAACAAAGCATTATGATTCAACATAAATTACCTAACTACCCTTACTAAGTCTCATACTCACTCCTTAACATTACACCTAACTCATTACACTTAGGGAATCTATCTCTCACTTACCATGACTACATCTTCATAGTTGTCTAACCTTAGGTCATATATCCTTCATCCCTTTATATGTGGTGATCAAGCACATATTTAGAAATGTTGGATCTTTTCATGCTACATCTCACCGACTTATTTGCACATGTGTCCCATACCACACACACAATTAAGAAGGTAAGACCCATAAAAAGTAACATTAAATGACATTTTCCTTAAATCTCAATTGGGTGGCCCTTACCATTGAGACAAGGAGAAACATGTCATCATCTAGGGTTTGGATTCAACTACCTGAGCATGCTAACATGTACTTCTCTAATGAGGTGAGGGCTCTAGTCATCTTTAGGGTTCTCTTGACATACTAGAATACATAATCATGTTCTCTACTTCTATTTCTTCATCCTAGGGTGACTCACATGAATCCTTATTATTGCCTTAGTGGCCATCAATTTCTCGCTCTGATACCATTAATTTAACACTCCTCCCTAGGGTTTCTTACGTAACCAGTGGAAGCACAGCCTAATCCCCAACATTATCCATAATGTGGGGTACTTGGCATATCAGGGAGGGATTGTCACATGCATGATTTCATATCAAGAAACAAATAACACATGGCATTATTGAAACATAGATTCATACATAAGTTCTTGGAAATAAAACTACATCATAATTCTAAAGCTACACATATTCTAGATAACATATGAAAGATAGGATCTTCATAGATGGACGTCCCACCAGGCAACAACTCCTTAGGTCTTTGGGTCCCTTGTATTCTCAAGATGATTCCTTCTCTGTAGCTCCAACTCCTGCGGACATCTCGTCCCCAACCATGCAAAGGAAAACATTCATGATAAGTAAGCGGCATTGGCATATTATAACACATAAAATAACATATAAAGTGATTTAACATAAACATGAACATGCATCAACATTAATAATTTCTTGGCATCTTTTACATAAAGAAATTGAAAAGAAGTATATGCTCTTCTCTTAATGCCCCATAAGGAGCCCATAATGCTCGGAAAGCCCATAATTGCTCGGAAAGCCCATAATGCTCGGAAAGCCCATAACAAGGTGCATATAAATCTGACTCAATTTCTATTAACCATGATCTTTCTTAGACTTTACTTATCTTCTTAATAACCTGAACTTAATCTTAATTGGGATTTCTCCCTCTTGAACATAATGGGATTTCTCCCCATGAAACATAATGGGATTTCTCCCTCTTAAGCATGGATGGGAATTTCTTCCCATCAAAATCTTGGTTACATGTTCCTTAACCATAATTCATAACATAATTGTGGTTCCTATACTTAGACTTAGATTATAGAAAACAAGCATTCAATAATCATATACTTGGAAGAAAAACATGCATTTGTCATGACTTTAACATAAAGTGATTAACAATATTCATAAACATGCAATAAATCAAGTTTACTATGCCAAGGGCATGGCCTGCTTACCTTGAGCTAAAACACCTAAGTCAAACCTGGTTTGACTGATTGGGTTCTCCTAATCACCTGAAATTAGATTAAAGCATTATATGTACATGAATTCATAGTCATTAAACCCTAATCATGGTCTTTGAATTATTTAAGGGATCAGATGTAAAAATCAGTGTTTTCAAAATTGATAAATTGATAGGAAATCAAAATAGCTTTCCAACGACTATTTTTGCACATTTTTCTGAGGTCATATGCAAAAGTTATGAATTTTGCATCCTGGACCAATCAGAGTGCAGGAAACATATGCATGGCATCGATTAAATCTCGATAAAAGCTTATATAAATAAAATATGAAATGACAGTAATGACCAAGGCATGCGTGACACATGAATTAAACAAGTGGGGTAAAATTTTCATTAACACATAAAATAATTCTCGCGATCGATGGATCAGATGTGCGTTCAAAATCTCAAAATTGCCCCTTCGATTTAACTCATTCGATAAAAGATTGCATGGGTAAAAGGGACATTCGAAGACCTGGGTTCTGTACCCCTTAGCCATGGCGGAGGACAACAGCTGATCCTCGACTCTTGGAATCGGGATCGCGAAGCAGTGCTCATCAGGGAAAATCAAGAGTACCACGGCCATTCTTATTGCCACGCGAACTCGACAAGCCAAAGCTCGAGTCTCAAGGTGGTCAGGACCTCTAGGGGTGTTCCGCCGCAAAGAAAGAAATAGGGGAGAAGTTCGGAGGAGGAGAAACCATAGAAAGCGATCCTAAAATTGGCTACCAAAGTCTGAAGCGGGTTTGAGAAGGCAAAATGTTGTTATTACGACACTTTCCGCAGTCGGAGGACCTCTGAGGTGATCAAGGCGACTAGTGTGGATGAGGCTAAATGGTGGCCTATAGGTCCAGACATCCTGGACGAGTACAGAGAACACGAAGAATCGGAAATCACAGGCGGAGGGATGGTGTTGCTTACAGGCCTTTCAATTGCAGAGAAGGTGTCCAAGAAGCACTGCGGCATGAAAAACCACTAGAGGGGGGGTGAATAGGGTTTTAAAATTAATTTAACAATTATTTAACCCAAACAACTACAAATAAAAAATTAAGAAGGAGACAAGGGATTTAGAGTGGTTCCAACCTTAGCAAATACTAAGGCAGTCAGTCCACGACCCGGTTGCTTACCCAACCGGGATTTTGAAAGTATTAATTTTATTACCTTCACAAGGAATTACACAAAACACAATACTTTCTTACACCCCTTTGAATAGCCTTCACTTTGAAGTAGATGCACCAACTCGAGGTAGCCTTCTTGAAGTAACTCCAAGCTCCCCCTTGAAGTAGCCTTCCTCTTAGAAGTAACCTCCTGTTGCACCAGCCTTCTTGAAGTAGTTCAAAGTCTCCTTCTTCACCAAGAAGATCACAACCCTCTCCAATCCACATCCTCCAACCTAGGAGTAGCAAGGAGAGTACAAACAATGAAAGTGAACAAGAAAGGAAAATGGAAATTACAACTTATCCTTTGAGGCACAAGGCTTGATTTGCCTATATCAAGCGTGTAGATCTCCTAACCAATGTATATGGAATTGTGATTGCTGTGGATAGGAGATACTAGCCTATAGGACACGAATTTAGAGCAAGATGGAAAGTAGCCAATTGCAAGTATTGCTCAATTGCTCAAAACAAGTTGCTAATGCAAGTGTATGCTCAAAGATTGCTCAAGTGTGTAATCAAGTGAGTTTAGGTGTCCTAAGGCATGTCCTATTTATAGGAATGACCTACAAGTGCTTAAGGACGTTCTAGACACTTTCTAGGGGTTTCCAAATGCTTAACTAGCCGTTAGGTATAAGTTAGTTGTATTAGCATCAACTAGTTAATTAATTATGCAGTTGCTGTCAGAGTCCATCTCGGCGAGAAATTGTCGACCGAGATACCTACTCGGTCAAAGTTTTGTCGACCGATAGGCTCTCTGGATCAAGTGTTTGCAACGTTCATTTCCAACTGCCAACTACCTTGTCAGCTGTGTCTAACGGCTACCTGGGTCTTTCTCGGTCGAGAAGCTTGTCGATCGAGAGTGTCTCGGTCGAGAATTTTGTCGACCGAGATTGACCCTGTTTCAATGTTTCAATTAAAGTACTAAGTGTGTATGTGAGTGTGCATATGCGACACTATTGAAGGGGATGAACTATCTAAGTGTAGTGATTGGCTAGGGAAGATCTAATGCTTGATTTACATGAAGTCTAAGTACTTGTACATTATATATTTGTACAAGTTTACAATTGATTATGTTTCATGAAATTTATAAGCATTCAAGCATATAGATTCCCTAGTGGTTTGTCATCCACCTCATTCCTGCAACACTCAACTAGCACGTTAGATCAACTATAATGAAATGTTTGTCATTATCAAAACAAAGGGATGTACTGATGTCCATTTATCCAACAATCTCCCCCTTTTTGAAGATGACAAACATTTCCAAAATATAAATTAAGGAAATATAAAACATGTGAATTTCATACCTGAAGATTACCTTTGTAGCAATTTCTTCTCTTGTTTATAAAATGTGTGCTTATTATTCCCCATGAATTATAGAACATGAAATCCAATTCTTTAGGGAATATAGCAACTTTTAATGTAAAGCCAAGAGTTTATGAAATTGATTGAGTTTTGCACAATTACTAAGATTTATTTTTATTTCTCCCCCTTTGTCATTTCAAAAATATATCCGTTAAAAATATGAAAAACTCCCCCTTAATTAGATGTCCCATCAAATCCAATGAAAAAGATGTCCATTTAAAAACCAAAAATGATTGCAAATAAGAACATTTTTAAGAAGCACAAATATCAAAGAAAACATCTTCTAAAGGAGTGATAAGCAGTTGCTTCCTTATTTTGTTGAATTGGTCTAGAGGAAGCAGTTTTGTAAAATTATCAGCCAATTGATCTTCCGTATCAACATGATGAAGGGAAACATGATTCTTAGAGATATGATCCCTTAAAAAGTGATGACGGATTTCAATATGTTTAGCTTGGCTGTGTAAAATAGGATAGTGTGCTAAGTTTATAGCGCTTGTGTTGTCACAAAAGATAGGCGTAGATGAAAGAGTAAAACCATAATTGTTTAACACCTGTTGCATATAAAGCACTTGAGCATAACAAGATCCGGCTGCCATATATTCAGCTTCAGTTGTAGAGAGGGCAACCGTGTTTTGTTTCTTGCTAAACCAAGATACTAAAGCTTTTCCTATCAAGAAACAACCACCACTAGTGCTCTTGCGGTCAAGTCGACAACCAGCATAATCAGCATCAGTATAAGCTTTAAAATCCAAGGATTGTCCTTTTGGGTACCATAAACCAAAACATGTGGTGCCGGCTAGGTATCGAAGAATCCGTTTAACCGCTTGAAAATGAGAGTGCATGGGTTGTGATTGAAATCGAGCACAAAGACCAACGGAAAACATAATGTCCGGTCTAGAAGCGGTTAAGTAAAGCAAACTACCAATCATGGCTCGATATAAGGAATCATCAATAGGTTCCCCATTTTCATCTTTATCAATTTTAATAGAGGTAGCCATAGGAGTAGTAGCATGTTTGCATTGATCCATCCCAAAACGTTTTAAGAGTTCTTTAGTATACTTTTCTTGGCTTATAAAAATCCCGACAGGCGTTTGTTTAATTTGGAAACCAGGAAAGAAAGTTAGTTCACCCATGAGACTCATCTCAAATTCTTTTTGCATAATGTCACTGAATTGTGTGCACAATGATTCATTTGAAGCTCCAAAAATAATATCATCAACATATATTTGAACAACTAGAAAATCAGATGTGTATGTTTTGAAAAATAAAGTAGAATCTGAATTTCCAATAGAAAAACCATTATCAAAAAGATATGTCTTGAGCCTTTCATACCAGTTCCTAGGTGCTTGTTTTAAACCATAAAGTGCTTTCTTAAGTTTATAAACATAGTCACATTTTTCCGGTATTTCAAAACCAGGTGGTTGGCCAACATACACTTCTTCTTGAATGATTCCGTTTAGAAATGCACTTTTTACATCCATTTGGTAGAGTTTGATGTTTTTATGTGCAACAATAGCTAGTAACATTCTAATAGCTTCAAGTCTTGCTACTGGTGCATACGTTTCATCAAAGTCTATTCCTTCTTGTTGATTATATCCTTGTGCTAGTAATCGAGCTTTATTCCTTATTACTTCCCCTGCCTCATTTAGTTTATTTCTAAAAACCCATTTAGTTCCAATGATGGTTTTATCTTGTGGTTTAGGAACTAGATCCCATACATCATTTTTAGTGAATTGATTTAATTCTTCTTGCATTGATATTATCCAATAGTCATCTTTAAGAGCTTCAGATACCTTCTTAGGTTCATTGATAGAAACAAAAGCCATGTTTGCAACATCCTTAAAAGAAGAACGAGTTTTGACTTTATCATTGGGATTCCCAATAATTAATTCTTGAGGATGATCCTTAATGAGTCTAGGTATAGGTTGTGTTTCATCTTTGTCATTGCTTGTAGTATTGATCTCACTATCATTGGGTATGGATAAGTTTTCGAATTGATGAGTGAGATCAACTATCTCAGGATTTTTAGATTTTAGCTCTTCATGAAAAGAAATATGAACAGATTCTTCAACTTTTCTAGAGATAGTGTTGTAGACTCTAAATGCTTTACTAGAGGTAGAATATCCCAAAAAGAATGCTTTATGTGATTTAGAATCAAACTTATCTCTATCCTCTTTAGTGTTTAAGATATAGCATGTGGATCCAAAGGTATGAAAATAGTCAACTCGAGGTTTCTTAGTATGTATTATTTCATATGGTGTTTTCTTCAAATAAGAATGAACAGTTACTCTATTTAACACATAGCATGCGGTGTTTACAGCTACAGCCCAAAAAGTTTTAGATGTGTTATGTTCGAGCATCATAGTCCTAGCCATTTCTTGTAGTGATCAAATTTTCCTTTCAACTATACCATTTTGTTGTGGAGTGCGTGGAGCAGAAAAGTTGTGAGTGTATCCTTGAGATGTGCAAAATTCTTCAAATAAATGGTTCTCAAATTCTCCACCATGGTCACTTCTAATGGTACATATTTTGTTTTGTAATAGATTTTCAACCTTGGAACAAAATTTTATAAAGACATGTATAGTGTCATATTTGGTTGCAAGAAAATGTACCCATGTATATCTACTGTAATCATCAACAATAACAAAACAATATCTTTTGCCACCAATAGATTGTGTCCTCATAGGTCCAAATAGATCCATATGAATCAATTCTAAGGATCTACAGGTGCTAAGTGCATGTTTGGGTTTAAAAGAGGTTTTTGTTTGCTTACCCAAGGTACATGGTTCACAATTTTCAACTTGATCAAAAGATAAATTAGGCAAACCACGAACAAGATCATATTTAACTAACTTTTTGATAACATGTGAACTAGCATGTCCTAAATTTTTATGCCATAGTTGGAAAGTATTTTCATTTGCAAGTAAACATTTTTCTACTACAGATTTCATAGAGTTAGGTCTAAGAAGATAAAGATTTCCAACTCATTTTCCTTCATAAACAACATTTGTAGTGTTTTCTATTAATAACTTGCAACAATTTTTGTTAAATAGAACATCATATCCACTATCGCATAATTGACTAACACTTATTAAATTATGGTGCAAACCATCAACAAGTAAAACATTTTTTATTTCGAGGTTTGTACCAATGTTACCTATTCCAACAATTTTACCTTTACCATTATCTCCGAATGTGACTGTTCCACTCTTCTTTTCTTCAAAAGTTTGAAACGCATCCTTGTTTCCGGTCATGTGTTTGGAACATCCACTGTCGACCACCCAATCCTGCATTAAAATGTAGGTTTTGGTACCCATGTGATGGTCCGGTATGGTTAGAAGCATTTAATTGCAGACTGAATAAAAAATCTGACTCAGAGCTTCAGTCGGTCGACAAAAGTTCGACCGACACCTCTCTCGGTCGATCAATCGTCGATCGAAATAGTTGCTATTTTACTCAGGTTGTTGCTGTAGATTTTAATTTGTTACAGGCATCTGGTCGGTCGACAAAAGTTCGACCGATTATAATTTCGGTCGACAATACTTCGAACGAGTTAGTTTCTATTTCAGTACAGCAGTTCAGAAAATTACCATAATGCATGAAACCTTTTATTAAGTTGAGATAAGACAATATAATTTACAAAAATGAGCATTGGATCATATCTCAACTGAATTTCATTGAAATCTACTAAGTTTGGGGTTTTGGGACCCAAACTAAGTAGGAATCCTTGGTCTTATAAGGGCATGAAAATGAATAATGTCCAAGACGTAGACAAAAATGGGAAGTAATAGAATCAACTTCATTTCTCTTTCTAGGAATTGTGTTCTTAGGTACAAACATAGTCTGAGTCTTGGATGCTTTAGTTCTATTGGGATGATTTTTCTTTGGAGCATATCCTAAACCTCTTCTGTCATTGAAACTAGAGGAAATTTTCAGAATGTTATTAAGGATGTCTTTTCCTCTTAAGTCATTTAGGTTTCTTTGTAGCTTAGCAATGTCATCCATCTTCTTGTGTAAATCTTTTCTTGCTTGATCTAAATCAGATAATAAGGAGTCTCTTTCTTTTACAACATTGTCATAGTCTAGATGGTTACATAAAATTGGTTGAGTCTGAAAATTATTTAGTTTAGCTAACAAATCAGTCTTTTCTTGAGAAAGAAGATTAACATTTGTTTCTAGAGTAAGTAACTCTCTAGTGCAGTCATTTAAAGATGTTTTTAAAAATAGATTCTCAAGATCAATGTTGTTCTTTTCAGAAGAGAGATTATTTAATCTAGCATATAACTCATCATTTGTTTTGGTAACCTTCTTTAGTTTCTTTTTGCAATCAAAATACTTATCATGAGTTTCTTGCAGACTAGTAATTAACTCTTCTTTAGGAATATCAAGAAGGCTTACCTCTTGAGAGTCTTCATCATCTTCTCTTGCCATTAGACATTCCACCTTTTCTTCTCCACTTTCACTCTCACTTGACTCATCCCATGCAGCTTTATAAGCTTTTTCTCCCTTCTTTTTGTGTGAGCTTTTCTTTCCTTTCTTTGCTTTAGGGAATTCATTTTTGAGATGTCCTTTCTTTCCACACTCAAAACACCTAGGAGGAGATGAAGAAGAACTAGAAATTTTGTTAGATCTAAATCTTTTATACTTCTTACCATTTACAATCAAGGCTTCTTCTCCTTCTTCTTCACTTGACTCATCACTTTCCGGTGTAATGATTTTTGAAGCTTTTAGAGCCACATCCTTCTTTTTCTCTTGTTGTAGTTCACGTTCTCTTGAGCTTCTAGGTTGCCAATGAGTTGTTCCATCCTCAGTCGGGTGAGGTCATTTGCTTCTTCAATGGCCGTCACCTTGGGGTTGTATTTGGGAGGAAGTGATCTAAGGATCTTTGACACCTGATCTTCCTCACTAATAACTTTTCCTAAAGCATTCAAACCATTTACAATAGAAGAGAATTTTGCATACATATCACTAATAGATTCATTCGGATCCATACGGAACTGTTCAAACTTTTGTTTAAGCATTCCAATTTTAGAATTCTTAACTTGAACAGTCCCTTCATAAGTTATGGAAAGTCTATGCCAAATTTCATAGGCTATTTCACAATTTGATATCCTATTAAATTCTCCTACTGAAATTGAACAATAGAGAATACTTATAGCCTTTGCATTCATTTGAGCCGACTTTACCGTATTGATGTCCCAAGCTACATATTCCACTTGAGGAAGCTCATAGGGGGTTGACACCAGCCTCCATAGATCCCAACTAATCCCTTGGAAATAAAATTGCATTCTTCTTTTCCAGTAGGTGTAGTTAGTTCCATCGAATGCCGGAGGTCTAGCAACAAGTGTCCCTTCAAGGTTGAGGTTGTTGAGTAACCCATCACCCATTCTTCAAGACTTGGTTAGAGTTCCTTGAAGCCTGCTCTGATACCAATTGAAAAACCACTAGAGGGGGGGGGTGAATAGGGTTTTAAAATTAATTTAACAATTATTTAACCCAAACAACTACAAATAAAAAATTAAGAAGGAGACAAGGGATTTCGAGTGGTTCCAACCTTAGCAAATACTAAGGCAGTCAGTCCACTACCCAGTTGCTTACCCAACCGGGATTTTGAAAGTATTAATTTTATTACCTTCACAAGGAATTACACAAAATAAAATACTTTCTTACACCCCTTTGAACAACCTTCACTTTGAAGTAGATGCACCAACTCGAGGTAGCCTTCTTGAAGTAACTCCAAGCTCCCCCTTGAAGTAGCCTTCCTCTTAGAAGTAACCTCCCGTTGCACCAGCCTTCTTGAAGTAGTTCAAAGTCTCCTTCTTCACCAAGAAGATCACAACCCTCTCCAATCCGCAGCCTCCAACCTAGGAGTAGCAAGGAGAGTACAAACAATGAAAGTGAACAAGAAAGGAAAATGGAAATTACAACTTATCTTTTGAGGCACAAGGCTTGATTTTCCTATATCAAGTGTGTAGATCTCCTAACCAATGTATATGGAATTGTGATTGCTGTGGATAGGAGATACTAGCCTATAGGACACAAATTTAGAGAAAGATGGAAAGTAGCCAATTGCAAGTATTGCTCAATTGCTCAAAACAGGTTGCTAATGCAAGTGTATGCTCAAAGATTTCTCAAGTGTGTAATCAAGTGAGTTTAGGTGTACTAAGGCATGTCCTATTTATAGGAATGACCTACAAGTGCTTAAGGATGTTCTAGACACTTTCTAGGGGTTTCCAAGTGCTTAACTAGCCGTTAGGTATAAGTTAGTTGTATTAGCAACGACTAGTTTATTAATTCTGCAGTTGCTGTCAGAGTCCATCTCGGTCGAGAAATTGTCGACCGAGATACCTACTCGGTCGAAGTTTTGTCGACCGACAGGTTCTCTGGATCAAGTGTTTACAACGTTCATTTCCAACTGCCAACTACCTTGTCAGCTGTGTCTAACGGCTACCTGGGTCTTTCTCGGTCGAGAAGCTTGTCGACTGAGAGTGTCTCGGTCGAGAATTTTGTCGACCGAGATTGACCCTATTTCAATGTTTCAATTAAAGTACTAAGTGTGTATGTGAGTGTGCATATGTGACACTATTGAAGGGGATGAACTATCTAAGTGTAGTGATTGGCTAGGGAAGATCTAATGCTTGATTTACATGAAGTCTAAGTACTTGTACATTATATATTTGTACAAGTTTACAATTGATTACATTTCATGAAATTTACAAGCATTCAAGCATATAGATTCCCTAGTGCTTTGTCATCCACCTCATTCCTGCAACACTCAACTAGCACGTTAGATCAACTAGAATGAAATGTTTGTCATTATCAAAACAAAGGGATTTACTGATGTCCATTTATCAAACACGGCAAGGTGGAGGTCGTCGGAGTTGCAGGTCGAGTAGGTCGGGGCTCATGAGGGCGTCACAGGACGAATTGAGCGAGGAGGAGGGATACTTGGGGTCTGCCGATGCTTTAGGGTTGCTTAAAGGCGGAGGTATAGGCTCTGTGGTGGCGGCTGGGTGCCCGTGCAGCGAGGGGGTCCAAGCCCTATATTGGGCGTTTGCCCGACAGAGAGTGAGAGGGGGCGAGCTGGGGCTCATTTATATCGGGGAGACGAGCCGGATTCGTTGGCAAAGGAAAGAGGAGAAACCGTCGAGTAACGATCGGGTTTGAAGGCCCGCATTGAAGCCGCTGGTAACGGCTGAGTTCCACGGACAAAACGGAGGAAGGAGATAAGGAGAGCGTCGTTGGATCCTGATCCAACGGCTGATGTTACACGCACAAAAGAGAAAAAGAAAAGTAATGTGTGACAAGCGTATTAAACCCAATCATATGCTAAATCGGGCACATAAATGAAATTTCATTCAAATAAAAGGTCACACAATATTAAAACCTCTTTTAATTGCTTAGAGGTTCCAAACATGGGTCAAATGAACCCAAATTTTAACCATAGGTGAAATAGGGTGTCTAGAACGTTCTCATGGGGTTATATTTTATGCTTGTATATATTTTAGGCCTAATATAGCAAAACCCTCATGTATACTTAAATGGCTATGATGAATGAAAGCCATTAATTCTTCAAATAAGAATTGCAAAACATAAAAACGTGCCCTAAATATTATTTCTTTGCAATTAACAATATGGGGGCCATTAAGCAAATAATTAAACATGTAAATCACTAATTATCATATGAGAGAGAAAATTGAACATAAAAGCATTTATTCTCATTTTCTTAAACAAAAGAGCATATATATATATATGAAAAGATTTTCTTTAAATAAAACAAGGGTAAGAGAGAAATTGGACATAATAAAAATGAATTTGTAAAACTAACATGGGTAATTTGCATTTAAGTCCTCAACAATAATTTTATTAGAAAAAGAGCATGCAAGGAATAAAATATATTGGAAAAATTTGCATAATAAGATTGGGGTGTTACACATGTGCTACCGTGCTCCTTTAAGATAAACCTAGGATCAAATATCAATGCATAAGAGTTAAAGTGGATGACATAAGTTACATGACCGTGGTGAGTTAATGGTTATGTCCTTTAGACTAACCAATGTAGCAATAAAATTTATGAATAGGAGGAACAGAGTGTTCAGGTCATGTCTTACAAGTTGTAGCAAGCTTTGAATGATGACATCTCAAAGTATTCTAGAGATGGTCAGTAACATGGTTCATATCTTTGCTAAACCTTAATAATAATGAAGCAACTGTACTTATGTGTGATAAGTCTAGAAAGAGTGAGTTGTGGTTGACTAAAGTATCCTCTTGGAGTTATGATATCTCTATAAAGTGTGTTGTGGGAATCCTGATAAGATGAAGACAATGTCATTGTTCAAATCCTAACATGGTCAACTAGGAAGTTATATTTGTGAATGGTTATAGACAAATGTATGATTCTTCAACCAAATAGATGGTCAGTTCACCATTGAGATGATTAGAGAATACTCTAAAAAAATATGCTTCATAGTTCTTGAAAATTTGGAGATGCATACCTGGTTGATTGAGTTGTTAATTACAACAACCATTAAAGGGACATAGGGATGAAACCTTGTAAAGTTGCATATGATAAGAGATACCTGATGTTCTATGTTTGGTAAGATCCAGTGAGTATGGCCTCTGAGTGATGTGTGATACAACATATAGAATAGTTCAAGATGACAATCGAGTCCCAAAGTTGAAAGGTACTACCAAACCTGTACATGTGGTACAACAATTCCTATGATGAACCAAGGTCACACATGTAGTAAGTTGAGGGAGAAGAATATGAATTCTATGATAATAATGTGACATCATCATGAGGTGAAAGTTACCATGTGGAAGATTGGGGATGAGGTGCATGAGAAGTATTGATCTTTGTTTACCTTGGATTTCAGGGCGAAATCCCTATTAGGAGTGTATGGTTGAGAGACCCTTGACCTTGCTTAAAGTATTGAAAATACTTAACTATCATAATGGAATGTTTATAACCTTAATATAACCTTGTGATATTACTTTCAATAATAATACACGCTTAAGTTTCAAGTTTGGTCCAATTTGGACACTGTTTGTGCAAGTTATGCAATTTTATGCACATTTAGACTTTTCTACAATTTACCCAATTGAGGGGTCGTCTTTGCAATTTATCACTTTCATTATGTTCTTTGTATGTTCTCTCATAATTCTAGATCTTGTTGAGCCATGGGGATCCTAGTTGAACCTTGGTTTGGAGGTGTTTTCCTCAAGGGCATTTAGGGTTTACCACTTTATGGATGAGCTACCTTTAGGAGCAGTCAAGGAAATGGTTTATTTGCTTTGCTTGCAAAATCAAGAAACAAGGGATAAGAAGGTATCCATGGATGGTGGGTCAGCTTCTTGTGTGGCTTCTTGTATATCCTTAATAGTTTAAGGCCATGGATGCATGGAGAGCTTTTTAGACACCTCATTCTTCTTCTCTCCCTTATCCTAGAGCTTTATATATCTATTTTTGAGCTCCCAAATGAAAGTTTTTCTTTCCACCACATCTCTCCTACTAAGAACCTTGTTCCCTATCTATTTAGCTGTAGAGGACCTATCTAAGGTAGAAGAAGAAGGTGAATTTCTTGGTGGAAGCTCCTAGGGTTTTGTTTTGCTCTCTTTTAGGGTTTACAAAGCTTCCTTGTAGTGATCTTGACCAAAATGAGTAAGAATCCCCTTCCTTCCTTCGTTACTTTCTCTGAAATCCTTCCTCCTACCATTCTCAGGTTGGAGCCTTGCTGTTCCATGGTAGAAATTGCTCTAAAGCTCTATAACCCTATCTTTCTTGCTGCTTATGCTTAGGGTTTGCTCATTTGAAGAAAAAAAGGTGCTAGATGGACGAGTTCATAGCTTATGTTTGGATTTCCTACCCTAACTACTCGTGGTTTCTTATGTTTGAGATTTTATCTTCTAATTAGAGGCAAGTTTTATAATTTGCTCCATGTTTATTTCTTACCAAAAGCTTGCTAGCTCATGTTCTTGCTTTTAAATGATGATCCATGCACTAAAACTCTATGCTTGACTTGGATTTCAATTTTTATAATGTTCCCTGATCTGATTTCAGTTCTAGATGAACATGGGATCATGTTTACGTTATTCCTAAGGTATAATATGACTTGGATCAGGTTGATTTGAAAACCGATGGTGCTAAACACTATCAACCAATGGTCAATTTTAGGGTTTAAAGCTGATTTCTTCTATAAACACATGACTCAATGGTGGTACCATTGCAACAACCGATGGTGTTGTCTTCATGAAAACTGATGATGGTGACCAAGGGTTTCAATTGAAATTCACCCCTTATGTCAGGTGTTGGCCTAATTAGAAGCTTAGTGATTAACAACTAAGTACCCTAATGATGCTATCAATCAATGGTGATAATAGTTTGATATTTGATAGTGATGAATGAATATAGCGCTGATATAACAACCTATGGTGACTTAATGGTCACTACTAATTGTGTATCAGGTCTCCACAACCTATATTGATTTAGGCATGTATTTGTAGCATCAATTAAGCCTTAAACCAGTGGTTTCTTGGGTCATTTGATGCAATGGTCGAGCCTATACTCCAATTGATGGTTTTAATATATGAACTTGACCTAATGGTTAAGATCTAATGTTTCTTCATCCAATAAATTGGAATGATGCATAAATGTAATATTTTGGTCCTAATAAAGTGATTTAAATGGTTTCCTTTATGAGATCAACTTAAGAAGCTCATTTACTAACGACTTGTTTTAAATAAACAATCGCTTGTGGGTTTTACCCTACTCTCAATGGAACTTTTTATGGTGTTAATCAAGGGATGTATAGGGTTAGATTGTGACTCTTTCTAGAGAACAACTCAATGACTTTATAGGTGGTTTGTTCAAGATGTTTGCTTATGTAAATGACCAATTACTTTACATTTTCAACATTTAATGGTTAGAAGTTGATGCCTCAATATTCCTATTATTTTGGGTGAAGTGTGTAGTGTAATGTTATGAATTTTATAACGAGAATTTGATGGTTCAATACATTAAAGTGTAGCCTTACCCTTGCCCTTGTATGATTATGATTTATCATCACCATAATGAATTAATGGGTAGGCCCTAATGTGATATAGCTTGTTATACCTAGCTTTAATATAACTAAATGATGGTAATTGGGTATGAATAGTCCTTGAATGAATGATACAATCATGGAGTACTCTCTGATTGTTGTTGAAACCTTAGTATGCTATAACCTGATGGTTACACCTTGATTTATGTGGGGGTTCATACTTGAGAATAGTATGGAATGTGATGGTGATGCTTCACCTTATGTATCCATGATCCAATGGGGATGCGGTGAGTTAGGATTTGGGGTATAAGTGTTGATTAGTAACATTAATATAATTTATCTTGTTGAACCTAACTCTAATGCAAATAGATAAAGATGAGTATTCATGTTTAACATTCTTATATGATGGAATCATGGTGAAATAAACTCCTAAATATGATCATAACCTTAATATGTTAATTGGTGGTTATCATAGCCACATGGTTGATACTTTCTTAATGTAAATATGTGCATTATGAATATGACGAGGGTTAATCATATCTAGATTCCTTGCATGTTGATGTAATAAAGGAATGTTCTTAATGTTAATATAACCCTTCTATGATTGTTTATGAATATCTCCTAGCTCATTAATGCAATATTGTGCTGATCTGGTGTATTATATGTAAGTGATGTTGTTGAGCATTGTTATAAGGCATGCAAAGATAATGATGATCTTGCAGGCAATAGTATGATGGTGTTAATGACCTTTGGGCATGGTTGAGCCCTAAATGAGGTGTATTCCTCTTGTGTTGATAAGGGTTGATACCTTGTGATATTGTGGAAAGGATTTATATCATGTGATAGTATGATGACAAGTGCAGTCTCATGAACGACAAGTGAATAACATCATGCAATGATGTGATGATGAACAATATGTCTCATAGGCTTTATATATTCTGAAATTGTTATATAGCAATGTTTGCTAGAAGTGAATTAGGGTTTGTATAACAACTTGTTTGATGCATCCTTAATTCACCCAATTGGAAATAATTAATCAAGTGAAATTCTAATCATGTAGTGCCCTGTGCCATAGATCCATCTGAGTGTTTGAACTTGCCATATGGTGAAACAAGTATTCCTAAGGGAAACTCGGAGCACATGCTATTCAGTATGAGGGGTGCTTGTCATCTTGAATCGAAGTGTTTTGGAGGGATGACTGCGGACATACCAAGCCCTTAGATGGTAGGGTATGCATACCCACCTCCTTTCACTAGTGTCGTGACCTATACCAAGAATGGACTAGGTTGTTAGCAGCTTGACCTTATGTGTCGTTGTGGCGGACCCGTACTGATAGGGGGTGGAGAAGATCTTAGGAGTCCAACTCTTCCTAGATCTTGTATGGAACTGATTTTGACTTAGCATTGGTTAGTTGGATTTTGAGTGGGATCCCCAAATTCCTCAGGGCATAATAAAAGATGTAATACACCCATGTAGCATAATTGTTTAGGGTTATACATGATTCTTCATATTGGATTATAACCCTTTTTGTTCTCTGTACATAGAGATAATGTTTAATGCATTAAAAGATAGTAGATTTTCTTATGTTGTGGATATGCTCATGTTATAAATGTGTACATACAATAGTCATGTATAAGTTGATAGAGATATTATGACTGTTGGCTATGATTATGACATTCATTATCACAGGTTTTTAGTTATGCTTATATTGTTAGCTATGTCTTTGTAACTTGGGATTCCTATACTGCTAATCATGCTTATGCAGATAGTTGTACTTATATTGTTAGTTCTACTTATGATGTTGATATGTTCAACTTGTTAGACATGTTGATGTTGTTATCTATGCTTATGATACTAGACTTATTCATGATGTTAGAGATGCTCATGCTGCTAGACTCGTTATACTGTTAATATGGATATGAGAATAGTGTGGCTAATGAAGATAGTTATTATCTGCTCCTTTATGTATTTTGTTAAACATCAGTGTTGTTGAGCTTATATGTTATATATGATTAAATTTCTTAAATTGTCTCATTACCTAAAAATGTTAGAATCAATAAATGTTGTTGGAGGCTATATCTCTTGTTGGGACATGGGTCTCACCCTTGTGGTTTGCCACATTTTTTTAGGCAATCAAAAGTGAAGAAAACAAACTCATCATAGAAAAATGGAGATATAGTAATGAAACTTTGAGAAAGTTGATTAGATGTCTGGTGTGTCCTAGAGTCATCCCTGTACTCTCAGGTCCAGGCAGGAAAAGTTTGTATATGGTGTTTCAAACGAATCAAAATTTTGTTAGCATGTTATTGTATGTTTGTGTGGCATATAAAATATTGTTATCATGTGTATATATGTTGTGGCTAAGGTGATAGAACAATTTGTATCAAATTATTGTCATAGTATGCATACAAAAAAGATATTGGGCCCTTATGAAAATGTTTTTGAGTGGGTTTTGTTGTTGAAATCGGTTTTAATTTACCCATATTTTTGGGTATGTGGTTAATTGGTGATTGATTGTGTTTTATGTTTTGAGTAATCTTGTTTAGTGTAATAGGTTCTCACATTATACAAGCCCTAGCTTGTTCAAGTTCAAGTCAAATGCAATGCAAGTGTGCATTTCGGAAATCACACCAAATGACCTTAGATGATTTTTGTAATCACTTGTATTGATGATATGACTTGTAACTAAGATGAGAAAAAAATCAAAGACACTTAATTCCAAGGTTTAATCACTCAAATGTCAATTTGGAAAATTTGTCACAAGCTATTCATCGGACGAGTTGGAAACTGGACCGATTTTATGATGGATTTTCTGAAGATGGCCCATCGATCAAGTTGCACACTCATAGAACTAGACCGATCGATTCACTGAGCAAAACTGATTTTCACTCATCGGTCGAGTTTCTCAGAACAAACTCATAGTTTGAAAATTGGCTTTGTCTTTTAGTGGATCAGTCAAGTTACCTTTATTAAAACTCAACCAAATGTACTATACGAAAAATGCAGAAAAAGTGATTATAACTGTTGGAGAGTTGTTTTGGGTGAAAATAGACCCGTTGCATCTTGGAAAATGGCTATATTTCATCCTTAAGTGATCCCACACTCAAGGGAACACCCCTAGTTATAAATCCTTGGAGTTCATTCAAAGTTTTCTCATTCATGCTATTCTAAGTCCTTGCTATGGTTGAGTGTGTTGATACTCCTTGAGCCCCTTTCTCTCTCTAGTTTACACTTCATTTTGTGATTATGAGTGAGATAGGCCTGTTGTAAGAGATCTACTTCTTTGTGCTTGTAAAGCTCTCATCTACTCCATCTTCCCTACCCCTTTCCTCAATGAAGCAAAGGTGAAGCAAGCTACTCTGAGTGAAGGTGGAGTTGTTACTGGTCTTCTTCAAGTTTGAAGAAGAGATGAAGATCTTCTCCAGGTGAAGGAGAAGGCAAAGGCTGAAGATCCAAGAAGAGTAAAAAAGACCTTGAAGGCAGACAACTTGTGCTAGAGTGGGTAAGACCTTGGAGAAGGCTGAAGACTCTTTGCAAAGTGGGTAAGTCCTTCGGAAGGTGGAGTACTCTTGGTGCTTGGATGGGTAAGTCCTTTGGTGGTCTTATTTTGCAACTCTTATTGGTGAATATATAGAGAAAAGCACTTGCAAAGTCCTAGAGGCTGACCTCTCTAGGTATTGGACTAACTCTCTCCTAGTTTGGAGAGTGGAACCACTCTACATGACCTTGTTAAGTTCTTACTATCAATTCCTCTCATTCTTGTTATGCTTGTTAGTTAGGACTTTAAATTTCACTTGAGTTATTGGTTTTAATTTGATATAATTTGAAGGTCTAATCTATCTTGTGAGAATTTTTGAAGATCTATTCACCCCCCGTCTAGAGCCCTAGATCCAACAAGTGATATCTGAGCCTAGGATCTTCTCCAACAATCTCCCATGAGATGAGAAGATGTGCGACAACCTACTTGGTTCTCTCATCCTAGAGGGAGGCTTCTCCATGCGTCCTCCAGTATTTGATGGCACCAACTTCCTCTATTGGAAGAGGTGTATGCAAAACTACATTAAAGGCATGAACTTTGACATGAGGAAGGTGATCGTCACACCTTACAAGGAGCCAATAAGAATAGTTGCAACAAGGAGTGAAGCTGCACTCAAGGAAGCCCAACTAAATGCAAAGGCCATAAGCATCCTCTATGAAACCCTTACCCCAATGGAGTTCAATCAGATCTCATCTTAGGACATCGCCTATGAGATTTGGGACAAATTGTGCATCACCTATCAAGGCACAAAGTAAGTCAAGGAGGCCAAGATCTACATGTTGAGCAACCTTCAAGAGAACTTCAAGATGGGCAATAAAGAAGGGATTACATAGATGTATTCAAGACTCAATGTCATCATCAATGGGCTGGCTGCATTGGGCAACACTTTGGATAGAGGTGTAATCAACTCCAAGATCTTGAGGAATCTACCAAAGAGATGGGAGTCAAAGGTCACCTCCATTGAAGAAGTGAGGAGCCTTAGTGACATCCCAATAGAAGAGCTCATTGGCAACCTCCAAGCCCATGAAATAAGGCTAGACGAACAAGAAGAAGAAGCTAAGGAAGAAGAGAAGGAAACCAAGAAGATCAAAGATAGTGCTTTCAAAGCATAAGTGGAGGTGGTCATACTTCAACAACAACTTGCTTGCCGGAATTATCCTTCCTCCTCTAGTGAAGATGATGGCCCAGGTGAATGAGAAGCAAGTTACATCAAGGGCAAACACTTCAAGGGAAAGCAAGCCTCCTCCTCCTCTACTCCTAGATGCTACAAGTGTGGATAAAAGGGGCACTACAAGAGTGAATGTCCTAAGTCAAGAAAGTCACACTACAAGGGCAGCCCAAAGAAGGAAGAGGAGTACAAGAAGGAGAGAATGTACAAGAGGAAGGACAAGAAGGAGAAAAGACACAAGAATGTAGCTCATGCGGCTTTGGAAGCTTCATCTTCAAGCAGCTCTAGCTCCGAAGAAGATGGAGAGTGCCACCTTGCACTCATGGCCTCTACCAGTGAAGAAATTATTGAGGTAAGTGAGGTGAGTTTGCATGAGTTATCTAAGGAAGCTATTATTGACATGCTTATCTATACTCTTTCATCTTTTGTTAAATGTAAATATAAAAGAAAACAGTTAGGAAAAATCATTGATCATCTATATGCTAAACTTGAAATTCTTAAGCTGAATGAGAAAAGTAATCTTGAGAGTATTGATAATTTGCAAGGGCAATACCTTGATCTTGAGCTTTAATACAATGGTGTTGAAGTTGAGAATGGTATCTACCTTAAGAACATTGAAAATCTTAAGGAAGAAAACCAAAATTGCCTAAAAGAGCTTGAAATGATTAAAAGTAAAAATGTTGAATTTAAGCTTCTTATTGATGCTCGTAGAGCTGAAAGAGATGTCTATCTGAAAGAAATAAAATGCTTAAATCTAAAAATGCTAGGTTGCTTGGTCGAGTTAATGATTTAGCTTCTATACCTATATTGTCTAGTGCTAATGTTGCTTCCATTTCCCTTGAGAAGGATTCATATTTAACTAAAGCCCTCTGTCTTGAGGCCAATCTAGTTCATGCTAGGGATGACGTAGCTAGCTTATCTTCTACCATTATTTCTCTAAATGACGATAACCATAGATTGAGGGAAACCTTATAGAAATTCCTCAAAGGGAAGAACTCCCTAAATGAAATCCTTGGCCATTCTACCAAACAAAGTGGTACTAGTGGTTTGGAATTTGTAGGGGGAGCACAAAGGGCAAGAGCAAAGTCAAAGGTAAGAAAAAGAGAAAGGAGACCTCTTTCTTTGTAGGAGAGTCTTCCAACTCTAAGAATCCTATGGTTTGTACTTATTGCAAATGTGATGATCATTACTCTACTTATTGTCCTTACAAGCCTAAGGGGACCAACCCAAAGATTAAATGGGTCCCCAAGCTAACTCCAGATACCATAGTATAAGTTGGGAACCAAAATTCTCCTTTCTTGTAGGAAAAGGAAGATGGATTGTTGATAGTGGTTGCACTAATCATATGAATGGTGATATAAGCCATTTCAACAACTTCACCAAAAAGAAAGGAGGTTCAGTCACCTTTGGGGACAATAAGAAAGGTAAAGTCAAAGGTGAGGGCGATGTAGGTGAATCCTTGTGTATCAAGAATGTTCTATTTGTGGATGGCTTATATCACAATTTAATTAGTGTTAGTCAATTATGTGACAATGGTTACCTTGTGTTATTTACTTCTTTCTAATGCTTGATTCTAGATTCCCTCACCTACCAAGTTATAAATAAGGGAACTAGAAGTGGTAATCTTTATGTTATTATTCTTGACTCTATTAAGCCTATTGTTGGTAGATGCCTAGTAGTCAACTAATATGATATTTCTCTTTCGCACCATCAGATTGGTTATGTAAATATGCATCAGTTGAAGAAGTTGAGCAAAAAAGACTTGGTCAAAAGACTTCCCAAATTGGATTTTGAAAAGGATGAGGAATGCCAACCTTGTTCCCAAGGAAATAAAACCAAGTCCTCCTTAAAATCCAAAGGAGTCCTTAGTACCACAAGAGCATTTGAGCTTCTTCACATTGATTTATTTGGACCAATGAAAACTCAATCGCCTCGTGGTTCCAAGTATTGCCTTGTTATTGTCGATGATTTCTCTAGATATACTTGGAACTTCTTTCTCATTTCTAAAATTGATACGATTGATGTTTTCTCGAGCTTTTATAAATGAGTTGAGAATGAAGCTTCTTGTCACATAGTTTCCATCCATAGTGACCATGGGGGAAATTTGAAAATGAGCTTTTTGAACATTTTTTTTCAAGAATCTAGTTATGCACACAACTTCTCTTCACCTCAAACACCTTAATAGAGAGGAAGAATATTTCTTTACAGGAGATGGCTAGGACCATGCTTCTAGAGTATGATACTCCAAAGAAGTTTTGGGCTAAAGCTGTTAGTACCTCATGTTTTGTGCAAAACTAAGTTTTTACTCATCCTTCTTTGAGGAAAACCCCAATGAGATATGGAGGGGTACGAAGCCTTCTATCGAATATTTCCATGTTTTCATATGTCCTTGTTTTGTTTTGACTACAAAAGCTTCTCTTGACAAGTTTTATCTAGAATCCTACAAGGCTTTCTTTCTTGGCTATAGCACTACCAACAAGGCTTATAGAGTATTTAATGTTGATCTTGCTAAAGTAGAAGAATCCATGAATGTTAAGCTTATTGAGACTAACCCCTCTATTCCCAAATATATTGTTCCAAATGATGATGTTGTAGGAGAAGTAATTTCTATTCGAAAAGAGCTCAACATCACCCAAAAGGGAAAAGAGGTGGTCACTCTAGAAGAAGAGAAAGATGAAGAGAAGAAGGATCCAACCCCCAGTTTGCAAAGAATCATCCAAAAGAGTTGATTTTAGGTGGTCCATGTGAAAGAGTGAAGACACGAGATGCATTCAACAAAGAACAAGCCAACAACACCTTCATCTCACAACTCGATCCGAAAAAATGTCAGTGAAGCTCTTGGAGATGATGAGTGAATCCTAGCTATGCAAGAAGAGTTGGAGCAATGTGAAAAGAATAAAGTTTGGACCCCTAGTGCCAAGACCAAGTGATAGAAAGATCATTGGCACCAAATGGTTTTACCGTAAAAAGCTTGATGAAAGCGGCAAAGTGGCAAGGAACAAAGCAAGGTTAGTGGCTCAAGGCTTCAATAAATAGGAAGCTATAGATTTTGATGAAACATATGCACCTGTAGCTACACTTGAGTCCATTCGTATGTTGCTTGCCTTTGGTAGTTATAAAAACTTTCTTATGTATCAAATGGATGTTAAAAGTGTGTTTTTGAATAGTATAATTGAGGAGGAAGTGTATGTTGCACAACCTCCGGGCTTTGAACATGATAGTTTACCAAAGCATGTTTATTTGTTGCAAAATGCTATCTATGGACTCAAACAAGCACCTAGATTTTGGTATGAAAAATTAAAGAACATTTTGTTAGATAATGGGTATATCATGGGTAAAGTGGATTCTACCTTATTTCTAAAGAACACTTCTAACAAATTTCTTATCATACAAATATATGTTGATGATATCATTTTTGGCAGAACTAACCTTGATCTTTGCAAAGAATTCAATGATCTTATGTAGAGTGAATTTGAGATGAGTATGATGGGTGAACTCATGTTCTTCCTTGGCTTTCAAATTAAGCAAACAAAAGACTGGAAATTCATCAACCAAGGCAAGTACACAAGTGAACTACTCAAATGCTTTGGGATGGAGAATACCAAGACGATGGACACACCCATGTCAAACACCACACCAAACTTGACAAAGATGAAGAAGGTGAAAAGGTAGATGAGCAGCTCTATAGAGGTATGATTGGAAGTTTACTTTACTTAACTGCCTCTAGACCTGATATAATGTTTAGTGTTGGCTTGTATGATCGCTTTCAATTGAATCCTAAGAAATCACATCTTATAGCGGTTAAGAGGATTTTAAGGTACTTAGCCAAAACCCAAAATTTTGGACTATGGTATCCCTAGTCAAGGGACTTTACTCTTATTGCTTATAGTGATGCAAATTATGCAAGGTGCTTGATTGATAGAAAGTGCAAAAGTGGCACTCGCTTCGTCCTAGGACCATGCTTGGTGTCTTGGTTCTCCAAGAAATAGAGCATAGTAGCATTATCAACCATGAAGTCTGAATACATTGCAGTCGGGAGTTGTTGTGTCCAGGTCCTATGGATGAAGCAAATGCTCCAAGACTTTAACATTGATTCTGATGCTTCTCCTATCTATTGTGATAATACTAGTATAATTAACTTGTCATATAATCCTATCTTGCATAGTAGAGCTATACATATAGAGGTTCACCATCATTTTCTCCGTGATCACATTGCCAAGAAGGATATCTATATCTTGCATGTAGATATAGAAAATCAATTGGCGGACATTTTCACTAAACCTCTAGCTAGAGAACAATTTAACTTTATTAGATCTAAACTACTCATAACTTCTTTGAATGAATCTGATATGCCTTCTAGCTAGTTGTCATTTATCCATTATGTTTTACCTCTTTTTTTATCACCATTGCTTGTTAACATGCTTAAAATCCATTTTTCATGTTCATTTTGCCTTTTTTCCTCTCTTGTTTTTGGGTATTTTTTGCAAACACATGTTTTACTAAAAAATAGTACCCAATGATGAGTGATATGTGCCTAAGTCTGTTCAAAATACATAATGGACTTGAAAAATAAATTTAATTAACACTCTAATGGCTAGAAACTAAGTGTTGTAAGTTTAGTCCACGTTGACCATCGATCGAGTTGCCAACTCGACCAATTGGAGGCTGAGAGTTTTTTTAAAGAGCCTATTGGTCGAGTTTCTTAGTTAACATAACTCGATCGATGACCGGGCTGGAGCAAATTTAAGATAGGTTTGGCCTAAGCTCTCTACTCTAGCCCTAACCTTCCTCTTTCTAGCCCTAGCTCGACCTAGATTGACCTCCCGTGACCTTCCCCCTTGCTAACCTAGGTCTGTGGATGAGTTTTGGTGGTGAGTCTTTAGGTTTTTCTCTCTCCTTCCTCTCATTTTCATCTCTATGGCATCCAATAGGAGAAAGAGGGCCACCCCAGCTAATGCACCTTCATCTTCATCCAACTCCCACTTGATTCCATTTGATGACACTTTCTTCCTCTCAAATGAGGCTCTAAATAGGTATAAGGAGCTCCTTCCCCAGAACCCTTTCCCTTTTTTGTGCCCTATTTGAGACTAAACCATGAAGACAATAGGTCATAGATCAAGTAGTGGAGTTTCTTTATGATCACCATCTCTCTGCCTTGGGTGTTGAACGCACATGCTATAACAATTCCATCACAAGCACAAAAGCGGTTCACAAATTCTACGCTAATTTGTGTTGGAATTATGAAACCCTCGTACCCCCACATGATACACAAGTAGTCCTCACATCTATGATAGCCAGGAAGAAATTTCAAGTCTCTGAGGATACCCCAAACATGTTCTTTTCAGGTATCGAAGTGACTGACACCTGGCGTAAGGACTACCCATAGTACTTTGACTTAGTTGAGTCTGAGGCCTTCTACGACCAATATGATCTTACTCTCCCTGATATTCATAAGTACTTAAAGAAGCCTCAATTCCCATATAGGAAGAATTGCACCCTTCCCTCCTCTACCTTGGACCTCAAGAGATACATCCTCACCTTAGTTGTTAACTACAATATCCATCCAAAGAAGAATCAAACTGAGATTGTAGAAAACATTGTGGTAATCATGTATTGTCTCTTGAAGAACATCAGAGTCAAGTGGTCAAGATATATTCTCCATAATATGACCTATTTTGACTCAGGCAAGAACACTTGTGGTACCCACCCTCCCTACCCAGCCCTGAATATTGGTCTATTCTAGCTTGCCACTGACAAATCTCTTTTCTACGACCTTCATTATAATCCTACCCGGAAAGGAGTTAGTATTAGTGAGACCACTCTTCAAAAGTTTGTGCCTATCTTATCCTCTACCACACTTGGTGTCTCTACCTCTGCCTCTACCGGAGTACCTCCACCACCTCAGCCTTCTCATGCCTCATTGCTGGTGGATCTACCCCTGGTGTGCTGCCTCTGATTGCTGGCCCCTTGGTGACTTTGCTTGCCAGCCTCGGTAGTTCTTCTCCTTCCTTCCCACAAGACAATGAGCTCCATGCTCTTGGAATATCTTGGGCTGAGCAGAATGTACATTGGCCCAGATGAGGTTTTGGTTCTCTTACTGATGAGGAGATTCTAGACTAGGCTACTAAGGAGGCTACTGATGATGATGAGGCATTTGATGATGATGGCTCTGATGGTTTTTCTGGTGCCTCCGGTGATGAAGGCGATGTTGTTCTCTCTACTGCACCTTCAGAAGGACATGATGACTACAAGCCTGATGCTTCTGATGTTGATGTTGATGATGATGATGATGTGGATATAGATAGCTTAGATGTTTAGTTGTCTTAGTTTTTAGTCTAGATGTTGATCATATATATCTTTCTAGGATTTTTTGTATTAGAAACATCTGGGTGAGCTGTACAATTTTATCATCTAGCTTTCATCATTTTGGCTTGTAGCTTTGTTGTGAGAACTTGCTTTCTTGGTTGTAATCTTAATCCTGTGCACACTTACTCTTTGATTTACTATATCTCATGAGTTGATGCCACGTTTTACCATATTTTGATTATGACTTAGAGTGTTTGTTTCTCTCATCTCTATTTGGTGTATGTTTTGTGATTTCATGTTATGGATGTATGATTTGGTTGTGCTTGGAGAAGACCTATTTCTGTGCTCTTGTACCCCCCTTCCTTTTTGATAATGTCAAAAGTGGGAGAGAAGTTCAATGTTTTGAAGGTCAACCATATTGCTTTTATTGTCTATGTGATCCTTTTCTTGTTCATTAAATGCTTTATCATGTGACTTGCTAAAGGACCATATAGTATATATATGTCATGTTTCTTTGTGTAGATAGACTAACCATGTAGGTTAGAGTAAGCATAGATTGAGGGGGAGCAATTCACATTGTTCAAATCTTGAATCCCCTTATAATTCACAAGGCAAAGGTATAACTTCAATATCCTTTTCAATATGATTAAGGAATGGTTTGTCATTGTCAAAAATGAGGAGAATGTTGACTTGAGAGTTACACATTGCCCATATTTTGATAATGACTTAATCATTCCATTCCTATGTATCTAATATGTTTGTTCAAGATTGATTTTAGGCTTTATACATGAAAAGGATCAAATTATACAAGCTCTAGCTTGTTCAAGTTCAAGTCAAATGCAATGCAAGTGTGTGTTTTGGGAAATCACTCCAAATGATCTTAGATGATTTTTGTAATCACTTATATTGATGATATGATACATAAATTCACTATCTAGGAAGACCTGGGTAGCGGCAACAATGCTTTTTATCATCCTATGTACCATCGAGCTCCTCAACAACTCAAGATATATGATGTAGCTCCAAGACACATATTTTTTCTAGATCAGGGGACTATATGCAATGATGTTGATAAAGGACAAACATTTTTTCCATGACCCAGAGCTTTGATAACCTTTTGGAGTTACATAATAACAACCCTTCCCCGCCGCACCAAAACAGATCCGGAAAGTAGCTAAGGGACATGCATAATCCTCTCGATGAGGAGGCCACAACCCCTTCCACAGTAATTCCTGACATACAAACAACTAATTGCGTCTCTAAAACTACAATCCACAACTTTGACTGTGCTGCTTGCCATACTTCATATCAAGAGTAGGTCAACCATATTATAATACATCTTACTTATTCAAACACTACAGATGTAATCTATGATAACGATTCCATCATAGTTCCTAATGACAATCTCAGAGACATGTTAAAGACCAGTAGATGCCTCACCATGATAGTCACAGTAGCTTACATCACTATCTTGTAGCCAAAGATTGGCTCAGCCTGGATTACACATCCAATGCTCTTCAACGATGTCTGACTCAATGATGAATCTGGAACACACAACCTGTTTCAACAACAGCTAGAAGAACACCTACCTCCCTATATTTTTCTGCCTATGCTTCATGACAACCACAGAACACTTCTCATCCTCGCTACTAGCATTCGTTGTGGCATTTTCTACAACAGTTCTGATTCTCACCAAACAAAAGAGCTAGCCTTCAATCCAAAATCAAAGACACCTCTTGAAAGGCTCGCACAGAAGTTCAACCGTGAAGTGGTCGAGATTGTAAAGCCATATAATGTAGACCCCACAGCATCTTGGCATGATCTTTATTTCTATCATCGGAGTCTGCAACAAACTCGTCTATCCAATGGCGAATGCCTTTTCATATTGTACTAGATATACCCTACCACTACTTTGAATCAGTGCCTTGAATACTACATGACGTCTATTATCACAACCCATGTGGACAATATGTCTAGGAGCTACTCTCTTTTGATGGGGCAAAGACATACAACCCTCACTAATCTATATTGACCATTTCTCATATCTCCGCAGCACTCTAAGATAGAGCTAGGGGTAAGTTTGGGGGGTGGTCCCTATAGAATCAATGCGGGAGGTATTCCTACAACTTTTTTCTTCTACATGTCTAAAACTATATACAAAAACTTTGGATAATAATTGAAAAGAAACGCTTATCCAATCTGCTACTAATAAATTATTAGAATTACACATTTATTTGAAATCCATAGTATAGCCTTCGCTTTCTCTCTTTCTACTTAAAAGTTGTGAATATTTTGATTTGCTCTCTCGAGAATAAAAACTTAAACCACAATAACTATAACTTTGCCTTTTCTGTACAAAAAAATTAATCTAACAGTTTGAGATGTGCATCTATGAAGAAAAGAACTACCTAAACAATGATTATCTCAACTTTCGTTTATATATATATATATATGTATGTATGTATATATGGATATAGTTCTTTCAACAAAAATCATTTTTAGGTATGGAAAATCCAAAGCAATGCTATGCATGATGTTAAATTACTACTCTAAAGCCTTCTAGCTTGGACTATAGGGACCATTTTCCTGTTAATGGACCCATACTAGAATGACCCAATGGAAAATAGGAAAAAACCACAAAAGCCTTCACATACTTGTTCTCTAAAAAAATCATTTTTAGGTTTGGAAAATTTGAGGCAATGGTATGTTTGATGTTAAATTACTGCTCTAAAGCCTTCTGGCATGGACTGTAGGGACCATTTTCCTGTTAATGGACCCATACTTGAATGAACCAATGAAGAACAAGAAAAATCCACAAAGCCTTAAGCCTTCTCAAAATTCCCACCCTTTTCTTCGTACGCATGATATAAAGATTGGTGTGAAAGCTAGCTTCATCTGACATGCACAAAAAGTCTCACAGAAAGATTAATTTTGTTTTGTCAAAAGCAAAAGAAAGGTCAATACACTTGTAGCCTGACTTAATTCCATTTAAACTTTTGAAATATTGACACATGCTTTTCGCACCTGTCTGTACGGAAAATTTTAAAACTTATCTTTTAAACTCGAGGATAAGCAAATTGTTAAGTTTGGGGGGGTGATAACACACATTTTATGGATGTTAGAACCTATTATTTATATCAAAAACTATCTCAAACCTTCACTTCCTCCTAATTTTCTTTCAAATATGAGACACAATATGCTTTTTGTACTTTTTGATCTCTTTTCTTATCTTTTGAAGGACTTTTTGACACTTTATGACAAAAAGGACGCCCATCTAACTTATGATTTTATATACAGACAAATATATCGGGTTCATTACCAGCAACCTGATACACCCTCCTAAGCGAGACTGGAACAAAGCAGGCTGGCAGCTATATGAGTGCCCCAATACATTCCAACAACTGCTATGTTGTTGGATGCTTCTTTTGATGACCTGGTGGAGTTTGAGTGGAAGCAATCACAGAGAACTATCTCCTTGGTGGAATAAATGATGATCTTGATGGGGAATTTTGTCTCGAAAGTAGTTGTACAAAGAAATGTGATGAGAGAGAAGATTTGTTATACAAAGGAACCAGTGGTGTTTGTGCTTGTGTGGGACAAGTACTAGCATGGGATTATGATCGTCAATATAACACAACATATCCTCCATAGGCGGTGAGTTTTCCATACTAGCAAGTAGTCATCTGGACATAATAGGGGTGGCGTTGTAGATCGGCCATTTGCTTGGATGCCGAATTATGGTTTCCAGAATAGTTCCCTCTAGTACTCGGAAGAGGCATTTTCCAACTATAGATTCTGGGAGAAACATATTCTTCAATACTTGTCTCCGTAGATAGGAGTATCCATTGTCCCAGATGATGGTTTCTTCATTTAGCTCAGGGCTCGAAATCCTATTTAGGAGACGCTAGTCATGTATTGTGAGGTGACCAATAATGGGTCTATCAAAGTCTGACGTGTTGAATCTGGAGATTACTAACGGTGTAGCAAATAGTTCTACCTCTATTCTCTTTCACCGCAGGAGTTGTGTGGATATTAAGGTGTGTAGGTCATCGTCTTCTCCGTCAGATGAATTTTCTACAATGTAGGAAAAGAGTTCATCAGAGTAGAGACATAAGTCAATCCTAAGGTCAAGTAGGGAGTATTAAAGGTACATGGGACGAATGGGATAGGAGTTGATTGTTCAATGAATTCATATGACCATCTCACCGTGAGGTAATAGCTATATTTTCCTGAGGCCCATGTCTAAATGATTGGACACCTTCATGAGTTCATGAGGCCAAGGGGTAAATTTGAGAGTCACTCCCTAAATGCATAAGGATGAGATCACTCCAAAAGTACTTGTACCCCTAGAGACCTTGAGGAAGTGGCTAAGGCTCATAGTACCTGAGGTGCAAATATAAAAGATACAAGAAGTCATGTAATAATGAAATATTAGGAGGAGTTGTGCACAAAATTAAGAGTGAAAAAGCCATTTGACTTCATGAAATATACAAATATTTGGAATTAAAAAGTATGTACGGTTTAGAGTCATGTTTAGAAGGATTCAACCTAAACTACGAAACTTTAGGATAATGGGTGTGTGCACCATCTTTGCTCTTGGAATGTGATGAATTTTTTTTTGGGTTGTAGTAAAATGCTTATTTCATCTCATTATGAGAGAGATCGGGTAGACATATGTTATGCTTTGACATATGAGAATAAATATCTTAAGTTGAACTCAATGACATGATATAGGGTTGGAGTTATTACCTCACCTTGTGAGAAAATAAATGAATGATATGTGGAAAGGTAGTCACCAATTGAAATTGAAAGCACAAGTGAAAATCTAATCACCAAGAAATGATATCATGTAACTACTAAATATGGATATACCTTGAATTGAATTTGGGTATCAAACTTAGTCATAATATGAGGAATTTGGATGACAATAAAAATATTTAAGTAGGGTTGTTAACCCTAATATTTTAAACTAGGTTGTGTAATCATAAACCTTAACCGTACTGGGTGTAAATTTTGAGGACAAAATTCCTTTGAAGGAAGGGTGAGAGTTATATACTCAAATAATGGCAAATTTGAAATATATGAATATAAGACATGCTTTGATAAACATATTCCTAAATTATTATAAATTGAATAATAAAATCATCTTGGTGGCATGGTGATCATCCACAAACACAAGTCCAACAAAGGAAATGGTTCAAGGTAATTGATCTTTTAAAAATTATAATATCAGAATGTTCAATGACACCTGAAACTAGTACGAGATTGGAGTAGCAATTTGAGGTCGAACACAAGGATGATTGCAAACCATGTTTGGTTTGTCAAAGTCGTTGAAAACTTGATAGGGGTAAGGTACTCTATGAAGCATATGCAAGACACTAAAAGAATAGAGAAAGAAACAAAAGCTATCTCCAAGAAGGAGTTTACTAATAAAAAAGAAAGTTTAGGATGCTTTTAGGGGTTTGATGATTTTTAGCAGAGTTTTAGATTTTTAGCAAATAGAACTAAAGGATTAATTCTCAGGTTTTGAGTATAACACAAAGAAAGATAATGGTCTTACAACCTTTTGATGATTCATCTCTAACACCATCTTGAAAATGGTGTTTTAAGGAAATGCTAAATCATGAAATCCTCTCTCAAGAAAACTTAAACAAAGATTTCACATGAGAGAAGAATTAAAGAAGGATCTAACTCTGGGTATTCTCACACACCAGGGTTATACCAAATTATATTTGTACATGACCACCTTCTCTCAAAGTTGGTCAGCTCAGGAATCACATTTTTGGTAGCTAGTCATATACGTGAAGCAAAACTGAATACAAAATCAGATGTAAGAGAAACCAATCAACTGAATAAAGTCATACTAAAGAACACAAAAAGAAATAATCACTAATTTGCACTAATACAAAAATGTAATGGTTTAATTACAATGCTTTTACTGAATAAAGATTAAAGATAAAAAAGGGATGATAGGTATTGGTTTCCCTGATTGAGGAAATTGATATGCATAGTAGCTGACACCCGAAACTATGTTAGAGTGATAACTGGGACTGGTAAAATTTTGGATCGTGTCAGGTCACGACTTATGTCGAGCAACGATCATGTCGGGTAATAACCATGTCGGGCCGTGACAAAGTTGGGTTACAACTGTGTCGGGAAATTTCCATGTTGGGTTGTGAACGTGTTGGACTATCATTGCCCCAGTTCTTGTCGTCCCCGTGTCAAGCTATACTATCTGGATCACCCTCTTAGGTTTATAGGTCAAAAGGAAACCTGACATGATCGAGGAAGCTTCGAGGCTATGAACTGACTTCTCTCTCAAGGACAATTCTATTTTTGCCTACTATTATGGGAGTGATCACTAAATGAGCCCCCTGTCCTTCTCAAAATAAGAGCATGCTCACCTCAATGATCACTAGGTGCACCCCGAGAACCTTACTTGGTAGCGTCTCTGCTCTTAGGCCAAGGTCCTCCATAATCCCCCCCATTCTCCGTGCATTATGCAAGCTATTTATAGGTGGTGTGAACTTTTAGAGGCCCCGTTTGATTGGTCCACGTGTCTCGTGACTCCATTATGGTGCTCGTGGTGAGCGGTAGTCTCAGTTTTCTACTTTTAATAATCTTCACGGCCTTTGGTTGTATTAGACTATGACCATGTCAGTTTGTAGCTTGTCCCAGTTCTTCACTTTTTGTCATGTACTGGGTTCTGTTCGTCTTGGGTTCTGGTCATCCCAGGCTATGATCAACAGTCAATGTGGTCATTCTTTCTTCATGTCTTTTTTCGATTGTATCTAGGAATTGGAGCACAGATTGCATCGTGTTTAGTGTCTCCAGCTGGCTAGGAAGGCTTATCAAGATCAGTATTTTGTGCTCCTGCATCCCTAGCTTCCTTTGAAAAGCCTGAAATTGATGAGTTAGGGAGTCAAGGGTATCATAATGTTCGTAGGTTACCTCCCTGAGATACTCGAATTTGAGGCTGAAAGCGTGCCCCAAAGGGGGGAGGTGAATTGGTGAGCTGTCGTTGCTGGTTGTCCTGCTTCATTCTTGTGTTACAAGAGTGTGGTTTGCTGACCCTCTGCTTTGATAAGGGGGAGACTCCGGAATAATTGTTGACTCATCGACAACTTCTTCTCGAGGTAGCAATGTGTTATCAATTATGGCGCCCACCTATGTATTCATGCGCGAGGAGGAAGATGCGGTAGGTTGGAAGTCTGTTGCGTTGGATTCTATTTCGATAGCTGTCGGTGGGATTTTTATGGTGACTTGCAGGACTGACGTTTGTTTGTTGCCATCAAGTGCTTGGTTTAGTAGTTGGCTGAAACTCTCATCGCTTTCTTGTAGAGTTTCTCTATGCGATGTGGGTTGATCCACTTCCATTACTTGCCAAACATGTGTAGCCTCCATGTCGAGGATCTCCTCAATTCTAGGCAGAGGTGTCTCACGGCATCGTATGGTAGCAGGTATCACTTGTCTTTTAGCAATAGTTTTCTTAGAAGTAGGAGGTGGCTGAGTGGTGCTTTGAGTTGTCAACGACTGCAGTTCGGCTATAGTGAAAACCAATTTTTTGTCATTGTTGGAGGCACACACTGGTAGGAGAAGCAGTATATCTATTTTATTCTTCATCAGGATGTCGGCCCTTGTCAGGAAGCTGATGTCAATCCTTTCTTCTCTCCTTGGGTATGTGAAAGATTTTGTGGTTCTATTGGGTACCCAAAGTCTACAATGATTAAGTTGATGATTCCTCCCATGTAGTACTCTTTGGTGGCCTCCCTGATTGGAAGTAGTCTATTTATCTGGAAGCACCCCATGTTGATTGGCTTCCCGATCATGATGCTCCACATGACTTGCAGGCTTGCAGCTCTTCGGTATAGATGTTGCCACTTTCATACTTGGTGAAAAGGATGTTGGTGACTATGTTGTGGATTATTCTCTAGAAGAAGGAGTGTACATCTATGACTTACACCTTGGTTTGAAAGTGGGCTTGCCCGTTATGGTCTTCCATATTTTGACTTGGTTGAAATCTTCTTGTTTGCCCATCTTGACCCCTTCATCAAGTGCCTTATGATCTTCTACACTGTTGTTGAAGATCTGGTTGATCAACTTTTCAAAGATCACAAAATCTGAGTTGTAGAGGCGGGTTATTAATCTATCTTCTCTGCCAAACATGTTGCATTCTTTGGGGGTGTTAGGAACTTTGTTCATCAAGGAAATGAACTCCTTTGTCAATTCCATGTAGGAGTGTAAGAAAGAGAAGCAGATTTTGTAGTGCTTTGAAGTTGTGAGCACGTCCTTTAGCATGTCGTTGATGTCGATTTGAAGGAAGGACGCCTCATGACAGAACCTTGTTGGGCGAAACAACTTCCTTGATACTTCTATGTATCTCTGTTGGTGCTCGTTGTCCCTTGCCCTGAAATGGCCCAAGGAGTGAGATAGGATTTCAGGGCCCGCATATGAAACTTAAGCAACCGGTGTTCCATTCTCATGGTGGGGCCTCTTGGTTGCCATAGAAGTCTCAACTTTGGATGGGTGTTGTCTCTGTCTCAACTGTGGATGGGTGTTGTCTCTTCTACTCTATAATAGGCCTCTGGATTGGTTCCTCTGTCCCTTCAGTAGGGCTTCCTTGTCCTTGGCCAGCCTGTCCCATCATGATTACTATTTGTTTGGTGTGTGTCATCTATGAAAAACAAAGTTGCATCTTGTGATTAGCTTGCTGGTAAAGATGAAAATAATTATATACATACATACATACATACATACATATAAAGAAGGAAGACCTGAAGGGGAAGAAGGTGTGGAAGGAGAAGAGACCTTCTACGACTGAACAAGCTCCACGAGGAGATACCAGACAGGAAGGAGAGAAGGGAACAGCTGAGAATGACGTCAAAGAGGCTGAAACTTCAGTTGAGAAAGAAGGAAAGGCCGGACAGCAGGCACAAGAATCTGAACAAGAAACACGAGGTGAAAGCAGTCCTTTGGACATCAGCAGCAAACCAAACGGATTGCAAGGCGAGAAAGAAGAAGAAGGTGAATTCATAGCCAGTGCTAGAAAGAGAGGAGTCAAGAAGACTGGGATACTGAGAACCTAGGGGGTCAGCACCATCCTTGATACTACGAATAGTTTTGAGGCTTTATCCGAATCAGATAATGAGGAGGACTTCGTCTCCAAACAACATAAGAAAACAACAAAGGGCAAGAATGCCGGGAAAGTGCCTTCGAGGCGTACCAGGTCAAACAAACACATTTGATATGTCCATGCTCCTATGGAATATCAAAGGCGGGTGCGACAGGAATAAGAAGAAAGAAATCAGAGAATGGATCGCATCTAGTGGTCATTCAATGGTTGCTTTGGTGGAGACAAAAATAAAAGAACAGAATAAAAACAACATTAAGTTTCTTTTTCCTCAAGGTTGGGATCACGTGTCTAATGTTGAATGTGCTGGTGTTGCTCGTGTCTGTGTGGCTTGGAAGCCCAATGCTTGGTAGGTGTCTGTTGTCCAGATGTCGGATCAACAGGTGACAGTGGACTGCGTCAATAATGGAGGTCTTCACATATGGTTGACAGCAGTGTATGGCCATAATGACGGGAAGGCAAGATGTGACCTGTGGGATGATATGATTTCTATCTCAAGGATGGCTCAGTTACCGTGGATGGTTGTTGGGGACTTCAATACAGTACGGCTTAATGCGGAAAAAAGAGGCAGGAGACTAGCTATTAATGCTAAGATGGATGCATTCAACCGAGCTATTGATAAAGCATGCTTGTTTGAACTACCTATGGTAGGGGGTGACATCTTTACCTGGAATAATGAAAGAGGACCACAGGACAGGATAGCTAGCAAGCTTGACAGGGCACTGGTAAATGATGAGTGGCTGAAAATTTTTCCAAATGTGCAGATTAAGGCGGAAGGGTCAGATATTAGTGATCATGCACCTATATCAATCCAAATAATAGAGAAAAAGCAGAAAAGAAGACCATTTAGATTTCTAAACTATTGGGCAGACTGGAAAGTCTTTGATGATATTGTCAAACAAAGTTGGTGTATTCAGATGATGGGCAATCCCATGTACGTGTTTGCAATGAAGTTAAAGAATACCAAAGAGGCGCTAAAGAAATGGGCAAAAGAAGAAGTGAATATCCCAAACATGCTGAAAGATACGAAGAAGGATTGCAAAGAGATTAAGGAAAAATTACTGGATGATCCATTGAACCCAAATCTTATTGAAAAAGAAAGGGAAGTAAAGAGGATGCTTGAGGACCTGAAAAAGGCTGAGGAAAAATTCTATTGGCAAAGAAGTAAAGAGAAATGGTTGGAAGATGGAGATAGGAATACAAAACTCTACCATGCAGCAGTTAGAAGAAGAGAGGCAGGCAATATCATTTCTGAACTCATAAATGCAGAAGGATAGGTGATCAACAAACAGGAGGACTTAGAGGACCAGGCTATCCAATTCTACTCCTCTCTCTACAATAAAGCCTATTCAGAAGATATTGATGATAATGAAGAAGTGGACTGGAAGTTCAAGATTAATAGCACTCATAATAACATCCTCACAAGAAAGACAAATGAGCAAGAAGTTAAGGAGGCCCTGTGGAGCATTGGCAGCAACAAGTCCCCCGGTTCAGATGGTTTTAACGCTTTCTTCTTCAAAAGAATGTGGGATATCATCAAAGACGACCTTCTTGCCTATGTTGACTGGTTTCTGGAAGGAGGGAATATGGTAAGACAAGTTAATCATTCTTTTCTTACTTTGATTCCAAAAAATAAAGTTACTTCCTCTCTTTCGGACTTTCGACCCATTGCTTGTTGTTCGGTCCAATACAAAATCATTGCTAAAATTCTGGCTGCCCGGCTGAAAATGGTCCTTCCCTACCTTATTTCTGTCAATCAAGGAGCCTTTATCACAGGTAGAAGTATTAGTGATTGTGCTTTATTAGCGGGAGAATTCCTTCTGGATTTCAATGTCATGAGAGGAAGTAGGAAAGCTTGCCTGAAACTGGATATCTCTAAAGCCTATGATAGTGTGAGATGGGAAAAATTATGGTGGATCATGGAACAAATGGGATTTAATGAAAAATGGATTGGCTGGATGAAACAATGTGTTGGGACCACTAGCTACTCTGTCCTGGTTAATGGTATCTCCGTAGGTTTCTTTCGGGGTGGCAACGGTCTACGTCAAGGCGACCCTCTTTCACCGCTTCTGTTTGTGATGGTCATGGAATATTTCTCGAGGAAAATGCAACAAGCTGAAGAACGAAAGGAAATAAAGCCATACACAGTCCACGGCACAAAGGTTATGACACACTTGATTTTTGCAGATGATGTCCTGGTTTTTGTAGAAGCAAAACAGCAATGCATAGAGAATCTTAAAAGTCTCCTGGGAAAGTTTGGGCAGCAAACTGGTTTGTATGTCAATGCTAGTAAAACACATATCTTTCTTTCTAAAAATTGCCATCAAATAGAGGAAAGACTTGTTCATGCTATGGGTGTGGAGAGAGGTGAATTTCCCACAAAATATTTGGGCTTCCCACTAGCCGGCGGCAATCTACAGGTAAAGGATTTTGCTGAATGCATAGACAAAGTGGAGGAAATGATCAGCATATGGCCTACACAAAGAACATCTATGGCGGGACGTAGGACTCTAATCAAAGCTGCTATTGAGGGCCTTCTTATCTTCTGGGTTCAGCAAGGAGAAATTCCTGTATCAGTTCTTGATAGAATGGAGATGAAAATGGCTAATTTCTTATGGGGAAGCGGACATCATCCTATGAAATATTCTAGACTGGCTTTTCCCAGTGATGAAGGCGGGCTTGATTTGAAAACCCCGAGAGATATAGCTAGATGGGGTTCCATGATACGGATTGTAGCTTACCAAGAAGGCTCGTCCACATGGGGGAAATGGATGAGAGACAGATATCCAAGGGGACTAGACTTCTCTCCAAAAACAAGAGAAGGTTATTGTGATAAAGTGAATTTTCTAATCCTTTTATACTTTGTTCCTTAATCTTCAGTATATCTTAAAACCCTATTTTTTCCTAAAAGTTAATTAGTCATTCAATGATAAGAATCTCAACCCCAAACTTTACCAACATGTGGGGTATGCTATGATGAGGCTATGGTCCAAATTTCATGTCATTTGGACATTCCTAGCTCCCTCTATGATTTTTTTACAAGTTTGATTAAGGTTTACCTAATAAATTGTCACAATTCAGATCAATTACCCTATGAATTTCTTTGTCACGCGGTGCTGACGTCAGCGATCCGCGGACTTCTCCTCGCGAGCCATCTCGACCGCCCGATGGCGCGCCCAGAGATCGGACGGCCATGGGGTCATCCCTAACCTCCGGTCAATCCGCGAGATCGTGGATGCAGCCACCTCGAGCAAGGGGCGACCCACTCCCCGCCTCTACGCGCCACCTCGCGCCAAACGAACCGAGGCACTGCCTCCACCTCACCTCCACGAACTCGCTGATCCCTCACAAGACCTCCAGAAACGAGAACATCGCCTCGCACGACCTCACCAGTGAGTCCCCGTCTCCAACCGCAGCTGAGCCCAATTGGGCATACACTCCTCAACCAACCTCACGCCTACTTAAACCCCCCTCGAAGCTCCTCTGACGCCTCTTTAGCTCACCCCTGCCTCCAATTTGCCCAAAGCAATCCGGCATCGCTCCATCCTCAAACTCTTCCCCTCCAGTCTGTCCGCCGCCGTCGAGTTGCTGGACGAGGCTCCTATCGGCCTGCTCGTCCCCAATTGGGTACACCCGAAGCTCCGAGGCACCTCCACCTACCTTGGCGGCCCCTCACCACGAAGATTCATCGCCTGCTCCTCCCTCTTCCTTCACCCTCCGCCGCGAGCTCTACACCTCGCCGGACTCCTAGTCGACCCGCCACCTCGCGGGGAGCCACGGTCCCCAAGCAAGCTGTCTGAGCTCGGCTCATCCCCGCGAAGGTGCTCCTGGTCTTGAACTCTCGCGAGAAGCAACGCAGCCGTCGCCCGAGCTCGCCGGAGTTCCTCTCCCCTACCTGCTGCACGCGAGTGGAGCAAGAAGGAAGGGGACCCGCTTGGCTTAGCTGGGCCAATCGCGCGAGTCCACGTTGGGCTGACTCGGATCCAAGTGGGCGAACCACAGTCCGCCAAGTAAGCCGCCCGTGACCCGCCTCAGCCGGCTTGGTTTTAGACGCGCGCGATCTCGACCGTTGGATCTGAACATCCAACGGTCCGCGTTTTTCCTTTCTTTTCTTTTATTAACTTGAATTTCAGTTTTTGACCTAATCTTGGGAAATTCGTAGAAATTAGTAGGAGTGTCAGAAAAATATGAATAAATACTCCTTTTTGATCAGAAAAATACGAGGATCACGATTATGGCATCAGCTGACCCTAAATATGACTCGAGTAAACTCTCATTTTTTTTATTATGTTCATATCTTGTTTAATTAATTAGAAAATGCTCGAATCTGTTTAAATCACCAAAAATCTGTGATAATCATATTTTTGCACCCTTATCATCTTAGGACAATCAGATCCTTTTATTATGACTCAATTACCAGTAAAACCTATTTACTTCCTCTTTTCCCTACTCTGACCTATCAAAATGTGCATAAATAGTTATTATGATCTTTAAACCCTGATTCTGACTTTATGATCCTACTCTGATGAGACAATGATAGTCTTGGACTCAACCCCATACTCTCTGACCCATACTCTAATCTCATGACTCCAAATCTATAAAGGGCCTTTTTATATACTCTTTAGAATATGTGTAATTCAAATAATATATCTAATAAATACCAAATCTCCAATGATTTCAGGAAATCAAAGGTATCAGTGAGGAGCATCTCTGGACTCCCCACTTCTGAGTAGAAGGTACGCCATTACCCTCATTTGGCTTATATTAGTGATTGGGTGTACTATACTTAGTAAAGTCTGGGCATATGATGATGTTGTATTGGATCTTGATGTATGATTGTTTTGGAATGATATTTTATTTGTATATGGTATATTACCACACATGAACATAAAGGGCTTGTTCCATTTTATTGTAAGCACTATATCTCTTTGGTAAGCATAGTGCTTAAAGGTGACCTATCTCTTTGGTAAGCGGATCACCATATGAAATGATCTATCTCTTTGGTAAGTGGATCATGAGGCCATAAAGCATCTATCCCATTGGTAGGCGGATGCATAAGTATATAATGGAAAAATAAACCTAAAACATGTCTTTGAATTTCTATGCAAACTTTATGATTAAGGAATATGTCTATTTTCTTACTAAACTGTGCTAAAGTCCTAATTTATTTCTCCTGCCATGTTTATTATTATTCTTCTGCCTTGCCAAGATATGATGAGTGGTTTTTAAGACACGTAGGCGTACTCAGTACAATATATTTATATATTGTGCTGACGTGTACCCATTGCAAATGCTTTTCTATAGGTACCTTCTACTCATGATGCTTATGATGAAAGAAGATGATGTTGCTACTCTATATGCTGGCTTACAACTCAGATCTGTCATGGGGATGCTAAAGCTAAATGGGACTCCTAGATTATGTTTCTTTTTCTTCTGTACTTAGTTTCTCATGTATTAAGTTTCTTCTGTAGAACTCCTATGCCTTCGGGCCCCTATGTAATGAACTATTTGGTTTATGTATGGAAGCTTCTTATTCGGTGCATTTATATATTCATGTGTTTGATCCACTCAGGGACGGGCAACTTTAACTCTATTGTACCCCTTATGTTGGCGCCTGAGGTGTACAGTGGAGTTAGGTTGTTAACCCGTGACAGATGGTATCAGAGCGGTCACATGAATCAATATAGATGTATCAAATAATTAGCAACCTTACCTAGACCTAGGGTAACCCACATTTAGCAGTAAATTGCCGAGGTGTCTAGAAGGGTACCTTGCGGAGGGTTCTGACATAATACTCTCCCCATCTGTTTTCACGGTGCGAGGGTTCCCGTCGCAAGCTATCTGCCTGGCTAACGCAATTATTGTTAAAGTGGGCACCCTTACCTTAGAAAAATCCTTCCTCTCATCTTTTCTCAATTAAAGACTACCCCCCCCCCCAACCAACCTATTTAGTGAGTAATACACCCTAGGTTTCTCATCTAATTTCTCTCTCATGACCATGATCGATGACATACTCTCTCTATTATGTGGGTAGGTTAGGAAAATGGGAACAACTAAAAGACATGAAAAATTGGAAAAATATATGATATGATTGTTAAATCTTTGACACCTGCTTTATGATCTATTACAAATAAATCTCTAAACTGTCTTTTATACCAACCTTGCAGATGCCTCCAAAAACTAGGTCCAAGAGAACAAGATCTAGTGATGGTTCTGGTGATGAATCTGAATCCCGTCCTAATAAGACCATGGCTGTAGGAAATTGGGAAGAACAAAAGAAGGTGATGTTGGAATGCATGCATGCCCTAGCCCTAAAAGAAACCAGCAATAGTGCCTCATCCTCTAGGACCAACCATGAAACCACCATTAGTGACTTCCTTAAACTCAAACCCGAAACTTTTCATGGAGAAGACTTAGGTGAAGTCCTAGATAAAGCCGATGCATGGATCATATCTGTTGAAAATGCCTTTAGAGCCCTTAAGTGTCCTGAGGAAGATAAGGTCACCTTTGCTACCTACCAACTTAGGGGGTCCGCGAAGTTGTGGTGGGAAAATTATTACCATACACGAGAACTTCCAGATGCCCCCATAGGTTGGGAGGAGTTTAAGGGGATCTTTACCAACCGTTTCATGCCCATATCAGCTAGAAAGGAGAAGAAGAAACAGTTCAATAACCTCACCCAAGGAAACCTATCTGTTGCTGACTATGTTAGGGCCTTTAGACTCCTAGAGCGCCATGCTCGCAACCTTGATGAAGATGAAAAGATTGAACACTTCATAGATGGCCTTAACCAAGAAATCAAAGTTCACCTTTGCACCACCACCCATCTTACCTTTGAAGCTGCCATCAACAATGCCCTTACCCAAGAGAGAACCTTAGGAAAAAGCAAAGCACCAAGCTTGAGATACCTGGGTCTAACCGATGCATGCATCACCAAGGGTAAGGAGAAGGAAAATGATAAGAAGAAGCCTAACAGCCATGGCATGGGCAGAGGAGGAGGAAATCACCATAGGGGTCAATCGTTCCGGGGAGGACCAAACCGGGGAGGCCGAGGACGAGGTGGACCATACAGGGGATCATCTTCAAACCCCAACCGTTGCAGAAACTATGGAGGAGTACATGCTGGAAAATGCAAGTTTGAGAAGCCTGTATGTTACTACTGCAAGAATGAAGGGCATATGAGGTACAATTGCCCAAATCTGGTCCAAGGGGCACCTCAGAATCGTCCTGCCCCATTACCTCAGCCTGGAGCTCCACCTGCTCAACCAGCTGTTCCTATAGCTCAGGCTCAGCCAGAACATCGACAGGGCTGAGTCTTTGCAATTGATGCAGAGGAAGCTAAAGTCAATGATAACCATCTGATTGAAGGTAATAATGTTAAAAATTTTTTTTTTTTAATAAATCTTTGAAAACCATGATCTCATATAAAATCATAATGTAGGTATGATATGTCTCCAAGATCATCCTGTTGTGGCCCTATTCGATTCAGGATCAACACATACGTTCATATCTAGAAATCTTGCTTCCATGCTCAAGTTCGAGATCAATGATCTAGGTTATATCTTGGATGTGACAACTCCCAGTGGCAAAATTTATACTTCTCTTCAGAAAACCAAAACCCTGCCTTTTTCTTTTGGTGGTCATAAATTTCAATCTGCTTTTATCCTTCTTGATATGGAAGATTTTGATCTAATTTTGGGGATGGATTGGCTTTTTTCCAACTTTGTTATGCTTGATTGCCGAGGCAAGAAAGTAATCTTTTGTGCACCCAATTCAAAACCTTTGACTATTTCCGGGAGAAAAGAAAGACACCGAAATATGATTATCTCTTCTCTTAAAGCCGAAACTTTGATAGCCAAGGGATGTAGAGCCTATCTTGCTGTTGTATCCATGCCTGATCCTAAGGTGGGACCTATAGAGAGCTTGGATGTGGTGAGAGATTACCCGGATGTTTTTCCTGAGGAGCTTCCAGGGCTGCCTCCAGATCGTGAGATTGAGTTCTCAATTGAGTTAGCACCGGGTACCGCACCAGTCTCTAAGGCACCTTATAGGATGGCACCTGTCGAGCTTGCAGAGCTCAAGAAACAAGTAGAGGAACTTCTTGATAAAGGCTTCATCCGTCCTAGTACTTCTCCTTGGGGTGCTCCCGTTCTCTTTGTCAAAAAGAAAGATGGGTCAATGCGAATGTGTATTGATTATCGCATGATCAACCAAGCCACCATTAAAAATAAATATCCCCTTCCAAGAATTGATGACTTGTTTGACCAGCTTCGCACTGCCACTGTGTTCTCCAAGATTGACCTTAGATCAGGTTATCATCAATTACGAGTAAAAGATTGTGATATTCCAAAAACAGCTTTCAGAACTAGATATGGACATTATGAATTCATGGTGATGCCTTTTGGCTTGACTAATGCTCCTGGAGTGTTTATGAACCTGATGAACACTGTCTTCCAGCCTTTCCTTGACAGTTTTGTTGTGGTCTTCATTGATGACATTCTTATATATTCAAATTCTGTTGATCAACATCGTGAACATCTCCAGAAAGTCCTTGATGTTTTGAGAGCCCAGAAATTGTATGCTAAATTATCTAAATGTGAGTTTTGGATTGACCAAGTCATGTTTCTTGGCCATGTCATTTCGGGTGGGAAAATTTCTGTTGACCCTGCCAAAGTTCTAGCTGTCCTTGATTGGAAAGCCCCTACCAATGCTTCTGAAATTCGTAGCTTTCTTGGTCTAGCTGGCTATTACCGTCGCTTCATCCTTAATTTTAGTAAAATAGCCCTACCCATGACTAAACTTACCAGAAAAGATGCAAAATTCATTTGGACTCCTGAGTGTGAAGCTAGTTTCCAAGAATTGAAATCTCTCTTGACTTCTGCTCCTGTTTTGACCTTACCTTCTGGGAATGATGGCTTTGTAATCTATTCTGATGCTTCTAAAATGGGTCTGGGTTGTGTCCTTATGCAAAGCGGTAAAGTCGTTGCCTATGCCTCTAGACAGTTAAAACCTAATGAGGTCAATTATCCAACTCACGATTTGGAATTAGCTGCCATTGTCTATGCTCTCAAAATCTGGAGACATTATCTGTATGGTGCTACTTTTGATATATTCACAGACCACAAGAGTCTCAAATACCTCTTGACTCAGAAGGATCTCAATCTTCGACAGAGGAGATGGTTGGAGTACCTTAAAGATTATGATTTCACTATTGCATATCATCCAGGCAAAGCCAATGTTGTAGCTGATGCCCTTAGTCGTAAGAAGTCGATTTGTGCATCAATGCATCTGGGACCTTCATCTTCTGAGTCATCTCAAGCAGAATCGAGCTCTATTATTTTGGCAAACATCAATATTATTCCTAGTCTTCTTTCTGAACTCCTGATATCTCAAAAGAACAACCCTGGTTTGGAGGAGATGACAGCTCTTGTAGCAAAGCCCCAGACACATCTATCTGTTGGTATGGACGGTGGACTAAGATACAAGCATAGGATGTGGGTACCTGAAGAGTCAGAGATTAGGAAGCGTATCCTGCAAGAAGCACATGGGTCTAAGTATTCCATACATCCTGGATCTACTAAGATGTATAAGGACCTGCAGAGACACTTTTGGTGGAGAGGTATGAAGAATGATATCGCTGAATTTATCTCTAAGTGTCTCACTTGCCAGCAGATTAAGGCCGAGCACCAACGTCCCGGTGGTCTATTGCAACCCTTACCAATTCCTGAATGGAAATGGGAAAATATCACCATGGATTTCGTGGTGGGACTACCCAGGACCAGGAAGGGTCATGATGCGGTTTGGGTCATAGTAGACCGGTTGACCAAGTCTGCACATTTCTTACCTATGCGGACTACAAACAAGGTTCCTGAGCTTGCTGAGTTGTATATAAAGGAGATTGTACGACTACATGGAGTACCAGTTTCGATAGTCTCAGATCGAGATCCAAAGTTTACATCACATTTATGGAAGCAGGTGCAGAATGAACTGGGCACACAGTTGAACTTCAGCACAGCATATCATCCCCAAACTGATGGCCAATCAGAACGTACTATCCAAATCTTAGAAGATCTTCTCAGAGCATGTGTCTTAGATTGGGGAGGATCTTGGGATTACTACCTTCCATTAGCAGAGTTCGCTTACAATAATAGCTATCAATCTAGTATTGATATGCCACCCTATGAAGCTCTCTATGGTAGGCCATGTAGATCTCCTCTCCATTGGGATGAAGTTGGGGAAAGGAAGATGCTAAAGTCCGAGGAGTTACAACTATATGCTGATAAGGTGTCTTTGATCAAGCAGAGGTTGAAACGGGCCCAGGATCGTCAGAAGTCATATGCAGATGCACACAGAACGGACAGACAGTTCAATGATGGTGACTATGTATTCTTGAAAATCAGACCTATCCGTGCCATGGCCAAGAACAAGGGGAAGCTTAGTCCGAGATACGTGGGTCCTTTCGAAGTTCTGGAGCGCATTGGCGAATGTGCTTATCGACTTGCTCTTCCTCCGCAGTACAACATGATGCATAATGTCTTTCATGTATCCAACTTGAAACCGTATGTGAAGGATGATAGTCATGTGCTGAATCATGAGCCTCTTGAGTTACGGGAGAACCTATCTTATCCAGAACAACCTACAAAGATTCTCGACTCTAGGGTAAAGGAGCTCAGGAATAAGCAGATTCCGATGGTGAAGGTACAGTGGAACCATCACGGTGCAGAAGATGCCACCTGGGAGCTACGAGCAGACATGGAACAACGTTTTCCTCACCTCTTTCATCCAGTTTAATTTTGAGGACAAAAATTTCTTTTAAGGTGAGTAGGATGTGATAAAGTGAATTTTCTAATCCTTTTATACTTTGTTCCTTAATCTTCAGTATATCTTAAAACCCTATTTTTTCCTAAAAGTTAATTAGTCATTCAATGATAAGAATCTCAACCCCAAACTTTACCAACATGTGGGGTATGCTATGATGAGGCTATGGTCCAAATTTCATGTCATTTGGACATTCCTAGCTCCCTCTATGATTTTTTTACAAGTTTGATTAAGGTTTACCTAATCAATTGTCACAATTCAGATCAATTACCCTATGAATTTCTTTGTCACGCGGTGCTGACGTCAGCGATCCGCGGACTTCTCCTCGCGAGCCATCTCGACCGCCCGATGGCGCGCCCAGAGATCGGACGGCCATGGGGTCATCCCTAACCTCCGGTCAATCCGCGAGATCGTGGATGCAGCCACCTCGAGCAAGGGGCGACCCACTCCCCGCCTCTACGCGCCACCTCGCGCCAAACGAACCGAGGCACTGCCTCCACCTCACCTCCACGAACTCGCTGATCCCTCACACGACCTCCAGAAACGAGAACATCGCCTCGCACGACCTCACCAGTGAGTCCCCGTCTCCAACCGCAGCTGAGCCCAATTGGGCATACACTCCTCAACCAACCTCACGCCTACTTAAACCCCCCTTGAAGCTCCTCTGACGCCTCTTTAGCTCACCCCTGCCTCCAATTTGCCCAAAGCAATCCGGCATCGCTCCATCCTCAAACTCTTCCCCTCCAGTCTGTCCGCCGCCGTCGAGTTGCTGGACGAGGCTCCTATCGGCCTGCTCGTCCCCAATTGGGTACACCCGAAGCTCCGAGGCACCTCCACCTACCTTGGCGGCCCCTCACCGCGAAGATTCATCGCCTGCTCCTCCCTCTTCCTTCACCCTCCGCCGCGAGCTCTACACCTCGCCGGACTCCTAGTCGACCCGCCACCTCGCGGGGAGCCACGGTCCCCAAGCAAGCTGTCTGAGCTCGGCTCATCCCCGCGAAGGTGCTCCTGGTCTTGAACTCTCGCGAGAAGCAACGCAGCCGTCGCCCGAGCTCGCCGGAGTTCCTCTCCCCTACCTGCTGCTCGCGAGTGGAGCAAGAAGGAAGGGGACCCGCTTGGCTTAGCTGGGCCAATCGCGCGAGTCCACGTTGGGCTGACTCGGATCCAAGTGGGCAAACCACGGTCCGCCAAGTAAGCCGCCCGTGACCCGCCTCAGCCGGCTTGGTTTTAGACGCGCGCGATCTCGACCGTTGGATCTGAACATCCAACGGTCCGCGTTTTTCCTTTCTTTTCTTTTATTAACTTGAATTTCAGTTTTTGACCTAATCTTGGGAAATTCGTAGAAATTAGTAGGAGTGTCAGAAAAATATGAATAAATACTCCTTTTTGATCAGAAAAATACGAGGATCACGATTATGGCATCAGCTGACCCTAAATATGACTCGAGTAAACTCTCATTTTTTTTATTATGTTCATATCTTGTTTAATTAATTAGAAAATGCTCGAATCTGTTTAAATCACCAAAAATCTGTGATAATCATCTTTTTGCACCCTTATCATCTTAGGACAATCAGATCCTTTTATTATGACTCAATTACCAGTAAAACCTATTTACTTCCTCTTTTCCCTACTCTGACCTATCAAAATGTGCATAAATAGTTATTATGATCTTTAAACCCTGATTCTGACTTTATGATCCTACTCTGATGAGACAATGATAGTCTTGGACTCAACCCCATACTCTCTGACCCATACTCTAATCTCATGACTCCAAATCTATAAAGGGCCTTTTTATATACTCTTTAGAATATGTGTAATTCAAATAATATATCTAATAAATACCAAATCTCCAATGATTTCAGGAAATCAAAGGTATCAGTGAGGAGCATCTCTGGACTCCCCACTTCTGAGTAGAAGGTACGCCATTACCCTCATTTGGCTTATATTAGTGATTGGGTGTACTATACTTAGTAAAGTCTGGGCATATGATGATGTTGTATTGGATCTTGATGTATGATTGTTTTGGAATGATATTTTATTTGTATATGGTATATTACCACACATGAACATAAAGGGCTTGTTCCATTATATTGTAAGCACTATATCTCTTTGGTAAGCATAGTGCTTAAAGGTGACCTATCTCTTTGGTAAGCGGATCACCATATGAAATGATCTATCTCTTTGGTAAGTGGATCATGAGGCCATAAAGCATCTATCCCATTGGTAGGCGGATGCATAAGTATATAATGGAAAAATAAACCTAAAACATGTCTTTGAATTTCTATGCAAACTTTATGATTAAGGAATATGTCTATTTTCTTACTAAACTGTGCTAAAGTCCTAATTTATTTCTCCTGCCATGTTTATTATTATTCTTCTGCCTTGCCAAGATATGATGAGTGGTTTTTAAGACACGTAGGCGTACTCAGTACAATATATTTATATATTGTGCTGACGTGTACCCATTGCAAATGCTTTTCTATAGGTACCTTCTACTCATGATGCTTATGATGAAAGAAGATGATGTTGCTACTCTATATGCTGGCTTACAACTCAGATCTGTCATGGGGATGCTAAAGCTAAATGGGACTCCTAGATTATGTTTCTTTTTCTTCTGTACTTAGTTTCTCATGTATTAAGTTTCTTCTGTAGAACTCCTATGCCTTCGGGCCCCTATGTAATGAACTATTTGGTTTATGTATGGAAGCTTCTTATTCGGTGCATTTATATATTCATGTGTTTGATCCACTCAGGGACGGGAAACTTTAACTCTATTGTACCCCTTATGTTGGCGCCTGAGGTGTACAGTGGAGTTAGGTTGTTAACCCGTGACAGTTATTCAAGATCTATCAACGTCATGCGTGAGATGTGGCCGCAAATCAAGCACGTGTTTGTGGTTAATGTCAATGGGGAATGGATGCTCAAGGACAAGAAGATCAATATATGGGAGGTGTCCCGTATAAGAGGCGCAAAGGATCCAGGGTGTGAACAATTATGGATTGAAAGACATGTACCAAAATGGAGCATATGTGTCTATAAGTTTCTGCATAACATACTTGCTACCTTGGACAGAATTAAAGGTTGGAACTATGACATATCTACTGTATGCTTTCTGTGTGGGGAAGAAGAGGAAAACCACAGCCATCTAGCAGGAGAATGTAAATTCACTAAGGAGATCTGGGAGATTATATGCAGCAATTTCAGCCTACATATCCAGCTGTGTGCGGATCCGCGGAGGATGTTAAAAAGATGCGGAACGAGCTCAAAGAAAAATCTGCTGTTGGCGGGCCTTTACTATCATGTTTGGGAAGAAAGGAATGTGAGGAAACACCATGGGAAGTCTACTAGTGCAAATGTTATTGCTATAAAAATTAGTAAATGCATTAGATGTAGACTAAACATTGATTAAACGTGTGAGTTGTATAGCTGATTTGGGTGTATGGCGTTGGGCCTACATGTACTTTTGACCCCCTAATATTTTTTAGGGGGATCGTCGGAATATATTTACCAGATTCCGATACATACATATAAATATATATATATATATATATATTTATATATATATATATATATATATATATATATATATATATATATATATATATATATATATATATAGGGTATATCTTCGCTACCCGTGCGGGTAACTAAGATTCACTACCCGTGCATCAATTTTGTAATGGGACGACACACATATGTAATGAGACAACCAAATTTGTAATGAGAAAACCGAAATTGTAATACAAAAACTTGTTTTGTATTACAACGCTATTACAGTAATAAATATATATTTATTACTGTAACAGCGTTGTAATACAAAACGAGTCTTTGTTTTACAATTTCGTTCGTCTCATTACAAATTTGGATTGTCTCAGTACAAATGCATACCTTCCCATTACAAAACAGATGCATGGGTGGCGAATCTTAGTTACCCGCACGGGTAGAGAAGATATACCCACATATATATATATATATATATATATATATATATATATATATGGGCCCATCTTTATTGCCCACGCTGATAGCTACCCGCCCACCATTCCAACCACTTTTTTTCAAATTTGTTTTTTCGCAATTGTAGAGGACTATTTTGTCTAGCTCTCCAAAAAATTTTAGCCAAAAATAATATCATTTGCCCCTCCAAAATCAAAAAACCCGTCCTTAAATATATCTGTTGTATATTTTGTACAGAGTTACTTTTTTGGCCAGCAGAGTTACTTTTTTGACACCATAGTTACTTTTTTTTTTACAGTAGAGTTACTTTCTTAACCAGGAGAGTTACTTTTTGGGCTGCCGGATAGCCAAAATCCAGGCTACCCGCGCGGGCAATGAATGAATGATATATATATATATATATATATATATATATATATACATTTTTTTAGAAATATCAGTTGCAAAAAGCTGATAAGGAACCTGATGTGTAATAAACTGATATAGCACTTTTGCGAAATAGGTGTGGTGAAGTTTAAACCGACACCTACTAAACCTGCATATCGATAGCCCGATACAATTAAGGTCGAGGAAGATATAGTGTGGGTTGATACAAATATAGCCAACACAGGTTAGTCAACTCGATATGATAGATAGTGCGACACGATGATCAAACCGATATGTTATATCACAAGCCGGCATAGTGCTATGATAGATAGCGCGACACGATGATCAAACCGATATGTTATATCACAAGCCGGCATAGTGCTACCCGACAGGGGTATGGCCCAAAATGGGTGGGTGTAATAAGAATGTTGTATTAGTTTTGTATATTATGTTTTTTGGAAGAAGGTGAATAAGGTCGTCATGCCTTCAAAATCCCGATAGAGGTAGTAAACTGATATAGATTCATTGGCCGAGACGAGAGCTTAAACTTAGCAAGGTTGTGAGAAGAATTGTAGCCCGATACGAGTTAAGGCTCAAAGACTTTATAGCTCATCTGCTAAATTCATTTGAACAGTTGCCTAGGGTACATGTCACACATGCACGAAAATCGCCTTCCCTAAGAAATTAAAAGCAATCTAATCACGTTGTTTTGACTGTTAAGATGGAAGGGGTGCATACCCACGAGGGTTGCTACGACATGTCGAGCAACAATCGTGTCAGGCTTGGATGCTAAAGCTGATAGGGGAGTTTTCCTGATATGAGTTACATTCTTCTCAGCCAATGAAGTGGCACCCCAGTGGTGAAGGTGATGATGTAAGACCGAAAGGTCATGAGTTCGAACCTAGGCGACGGGATGAATGAATCTCCAATTTTTTTTTTTTAAAGTTACATTCTGCTCTGATCGGCAAGCTGATCTGTCTGGATAAGCCGATATAAGCATCATAATCGATAAGCACCAAGTTGATCGAAGTGGACCGATACATTGCTGCCCATCATCGACATTTGTTGCAGCCCAACACATGAGTTAAAACAAACAGATATGGTGCTCTTGATAAATCATTCAAGTTTTCCAAAAAAACTTGTGTGGCTTAAAACAATGTAATAGTTGCTTGTTTGCAAAACATCATTGGCGTAAGATTTGAATCTTGACCTCAGTTAGTATCACAAAACAAAGCAATGAAGGAAAAATAGCAACCCAGAAAATGTGAGAGTAAATTGCGCGGTGCACGTATTGACTGGGGCCTCATTATAAAAATTGAGTCCAGAATCACTACTACAGAAAATGCTTTTTACATCGGTAAAAACAAAATAGTTTTGTTGGTTGTGTTGTAGTTAAGATATCTTTTACAACAAGTCTATTTGTGTATTGTGAATTATATATTTTATACAACACAAGTTATGTACAACGGGCCAAACTCGTTGTAGTATATGTGATACTACAACATGTGCTAAATTGTTGTAATAGACTGTAATATCACAACATACTCAAACCCATTGTAAAAGACCATAATTACACAACATGCTCTAACCCGTTGTAATAATCACATATGCTAACTTGTTGTAATAGATCGTCATTACACAACATACTCTAAACTGTTGTAAAAGATCATAATTACACAACATGCTCTAACCTGTTGTAATAGTCATGTATGTTAACCCGTTGTAATAGACCATCATTACACAACATACTCTAACTTGTTGTAAAAGATCATAATTACACAACATGCTCTACCCATTGTAATAGTCACATATGTTAACCTGTTGTAATAGATCATCATTACACAACATACTATAACCCATTGTAGTATACTATAATTACACAACAGGCTTTCACCTATTGTAATAGTTACCCGTCGTAATAGACCACAATCACACAACAGGTTTGCACGTCATTTTTTGTATATGTACTACAAAGAATATATGTGTTGCATAAAATGAAACTAGTTCAGCGGTTTGAGATGCGCCTTACTTTCAAGTGGTCTCAAGTTCAAAACCTTGTGTCTAGATGTATTTTCCTTTTGTCTCAATATGTTATATACAACACCCCTATTACGACAGGTGTGTTCAATGAACTACAACATGTATTAACTGTTGTATAAAATACATATATTACAACATGCGCAACACCTGTTGTATAAAGAACCCCCCATAAGACCATGTGATCTAATACAATAGTTGACACCCGTTGTAAAATGGAAAAATGAACTCTTGTAAAAACCATTTTTTGTAGTAGTGAATGTCTATTTTTGAACGAAAGAAGTTATCCTATGCTAGGAAAAAAATAAACTTGGGCTGCCTTCCAAGGAGAGCTATGTTTCTTGTCGCTAGCGCGACATGCTTGGATGACCTCAGGAGTCAATTTTTGGTTCATCAAGGGAGAGCTTGGCTCCTTTAGTAAATACCTCATCTTCATAGAATCTTTTTATGTGATGCCAATTCATGGGAAGACTTTCATAGGATCATCTTTATCGAAAAACTTCATCATCCTAGATGGGTAAAGTTTTGCCACCACGAACGATCCTGACCAATTGGTCTACAAATTTCTTGGAAAGAGACAAATAAATGATTTGAAAAGTAATATTTTGTCACCTTCCTTGATGTCTTTCTTATTTAGGTGGGAATCATGCAAAACGTTGGTTCTTTGCTTATATATTCTTTCATTTTCATAGGCATGGAGCCTAAGTTCCTCAAGCTCATGTATCTAAAGAAATCATTTCTTTCCTACTAAAGAAGGGTCCATGTTGAGGCGTTTGATGGCCCAGAAAGCTTTGTGTTCCAGCTTGATTGGAAGATGACACGCTTTCCCATAGATCAGTCAATAAGGTGTGGTGCCTATAGGTGTTTTGTAGGCAGTCCTGTAGGCCCACAGAGCATCATCTAACTTGGTGGACCAATCTTTTTGAGATTTTCTAATGGTCTTCTCGAGAATTTGCTTAATCAACCTATCGGAAACTTCAACTTGGCCAAAGGTTTGGGGGTGATAAGGTGTAGCAACCTTATACCTTACCCCATATTTCTTTAATAGCAACTCAAAATGTTTTCTGGAAAAATGCGACCCGCCATCACTACTCACCATTATAGGGACTTCTTACCATGGAAAGATAATTTTCATGAAGAGCTTTATCACTGACTTAGCATCACAGGTGGTTGAGGCTACAACCTCAACCCATTTCGATACATAGTCGACTGCTACTGGAATATACTAAAATCCATAAGAGGACATGAATGGACCCATATAGTTGATACCCCAAACGTCGAAAATTTCTACCTCTATCCAATCAGACATCGACATTTCATTTCTTTTTAAAATATTTCCAGTGTGTTAGCACTCACTCCATGCTCTGACAAAGGCATTGGCGCCCTTGAATAAAGAAGGACAATAGAAACCTTATTGGATAACTTTAGTTGCAGTTCTTTATTCTCCAAGATGCCCTCCATACAGGGAGGAGTGGCATTCATAAAAGAATTTTAGGGCTTCATATTCAGGGATTTCTTCTCCTGATTGTAAGTGATCTCTGGGGAAAGTTGTTTGCAGGCGAGATATTTACAGAAATATGCACACCACGGTCCTTCCCGTTCAACAGCCTGTGCAGAGTAGATGGCTCCATAAACATAACTTTCATTTATGGGTAAAGGGCAATCTTCCTCCATCCTGATTCTTGACAAATGATTGGCAACCACCTGCCTTATGCCTTTTTGTCAACAATTTTGTGGTCAATTTCTTCGAATAACAATGCCCAACGCAGTTACTAGGCTTGTCGTCCTTTTTCTGCATCAGATATTTGATTGCTCTATGGTCTGTATATACTATCACCTTGAAACCAATTAAATAAGAGCGGAACATGTCAAATGCGTATATAATGGCTATCATCTCTTTCTCTATTGTGGTGTAATTTATTTGAACCTCATCCAACATTTTACTGGTATAATAAATCACATGATGTCATTTGTCTTTCTTTTGTCCCAATACTGCTCCTAGTGTGAAATCATTAGCATCCCACATCAACTCAAAAGGAAGGCTCCAATCAGGTAACTGGATGATGGGGGCCAAAATTAGGGCTTCCTTAAAAGTTGTGAATGTGTCATAGAATTTGTACTTCATCAAAAGATTTGACAGTGGCTTTGATATTTTGGATAAATCTTTGATAAACCTTCTGTAAATAATTGTATGCCTCATGAAACTTTGAACTCCTATCACTGATGTAGGCGGGAGGAGCTTTGAGATTGCTTCAATTTCTGATTGATCGACCTCAATGCCTTTATCTGATACCTTATGCTTGAGCACAATTCTTTTCTAAACCATGAAGTGCATTTTTCCCAGTTTAAAACTAGACTTTGCTCTTCGCAACATTTCATAACCAGAGATAGATTTTTCAGACAATCATCAAAGGAGATACCATAGATGCCGAAATCTTCCATGAAAACTTCCATCTTGTCTTCAAGGAAGTCTGTAAAAATGGAGTTCATACACCTCTGAAAAGTTGCATGCGCATTACATAGTCCGAAGTGCATTCTTTTGAAAGTGAAAGTTCTGTAGATACAAGTGAAAGTTGTCTTCTCCTGGTCATCTGGGTGGATGGGGATTTGGTATAATCCTAAATACCCATCAAACCAACATAAGTACAATTGGTGGGCTAGAAGTTCAAGCATCTGATAGATGAATGGGAGTGTAAAATGGGATTTGCGGGTGATAGTGTTTAATTTTTTGTAGTCGATGCACATGCACCACCTTATTCCTATTCTTGTTGTGACCTCATTTCCATTCTCTCCTCTGACAATAGTCATGCCACCTTTCTTTGGGACCACATGTACTGGACTGACCCATGTGCTATCACTGATGGAATAGATGATTCTAGCATCGCAAAGTTTTATGATTTCTTTACTGACCACTTCTCATAGCCTCTCATTGAGTTTTCACTATGCGTGTGTAAGGTTTGGCTTTCTCCTCAAGATGTATTTTGTGCATACAGATAGAAGGGTTCACTCCTTTCAGATCTTCAATAAAATAACGTATTACTTTGTGTCATAGTTTTAATTCATCAATCAACTACTCCTTTTGGACTTTTGTTAGCTTGGAGTTTGAAATAACTGGGTTCGTCTTCTCAGCATCTAGAAACTGGTATTCCAATCCTTCTGGAAGAACTTTTAATTCTGGGGGTGGCCTCGTTGTAGGTTCTTTGGTGTGGTCTTGCATGAGCGAGGCATATTTCACCACTTCAAACGGTCTGTATGATCCTGATGATTCTTCTTGGTTGAGAAATTTTAGGAGACCTCCCACATCAGGATCTTCTATTATGTTTGTGTTTCTAGTCGAAGCATGCATTAGAGGATCAACTATGGCTATTTCTTCTTTTACCTCCTGACAAAACTATTGGTAGCTTTCGACAAAGTAAGATGATTCCAAGAAAGAAGGAACCTTCATACTATCATAGATGTTAAAATAAATATGGTCTTCTCTGACCATGAAAGTTATCATTCCTACTTCTACGTCGATAAGAGCCCTTCCTATTGCAAGAAAAGACCGCCCAAAGATCATTGGGAAATTAGCATCCTCTTGTATATCGATAAGAACAATGTCACAAGGGATGAAAAAGTGCCCCACTCTTATTGGCACATCTTCCACTACACCCATAGGTTTTGTGAAAGTGGGATTGGCAAGCTAGATTCTCATGTTGGTGTTTATGATGATAGTGAGAACCAACCATTTGGCAAGAGAGAGTGGCATAAGACTAATGCTTGCTCCTAGATCTACTAATCCTCTTCGAATCACATTGTCTCCGACTTGAAAATTAATCATGAAGGCACTAGGGTCGTCTTTCTTTGTAGGCATGCTTTTCTTCACAAAAGAACTGGACATCTGGGCCAACTTCATAGTTTCAAAGTCTTCTCCTCTTTTCTTTTTCAAAATCAAGTCATTAAAGAATTTTTCGTAGGTGGGTATTTCTTCTATCACATCAAGAAAAGGGATGTCTAGATGGAGCTTCTTCACGACTTCTACGAACTTCTCATACCTCTTCTTCAGCTGGGCTTTTACCAGTTTGTGGGGGAAGGGTATGCGTGGCACATACTTGTTAGGATTCATTTATGTAATTGTATTGCTGCTCTTCTTCTTTGCATTCCTCTTTTGCTTGACAATAGCCTCAGTAGATTCTTTTGTCATTGTGTTTCGGCCTTAGCTTCTTTTTTAGTGGTTGTGCTCTGGTTAATAGTAGGGTGGAGCACTGTTGCTGACCTCCGAGTGTCCATCATTGTGGTTTCATTTCCTTACAGATTTTACTCAGTGTTGGATGGAAGTCGCCCCATCGTATTTCTTATATTTTGGGCTAAACTTGCCAACTACTAGTCAATCAATTTATTGTGTTGCTGAAATTTCTCCAATTTAGTTTGAGAAGTTCCCCATATGTTGCTGCATTAAATTCAGAAGATGTGTGCTATCTATCGAGCTCTTGTTTAGTCACTTGTTGATCTCAATCTATTTCTTTGTGGATGACATAATCCCAAACATCATAGAAGGCCTTTGTTGACTATTCTGAGTGTTCTAGAAGTTTCTCTCTGGTTGGAAGTCTGTCGAGCAATGTTGAATTTGTGGGATTCCAGATGAGTTCCCATTGACTAGCTGATGGGCATTTTTTACAACACTCGTGTTCCCATATGAGAATCCAGGGTGGTCGGGATGTTTGTATTGGACATACATCCATTCTCTATATTTTTGCACTCAGTTACGCCTTTCTCAGAAGTGTATGGGAAATATTGTATAGGTTGTCTTGTTTCACCACATGTGACACATCTCTTGAATGCTTCTTGTCGCATTTTGTTCTTGTAACTTTGTCCTTAAAAGTTTCAATGTCAGTCACTATCTTGTCTAGTTTGAATGAAAGGGCCTCCATGATATTTAACTCCTCCAGAGGTGTTGCTGATGATGTGTAATTTGCTAGACCTCTATTGTACTCACCATCTTGCTAGTTGGTTGCCATATTGTCAATTATCTGTCTGGCATGTTGATCATCGACTCCCAGAAAATCACTGCCTACTATGGCGTTCAAAGATTTTCTCTCTCCAGTTGACAGACCATTGTAGAAGGTGGTGATCAAACATGGTTCAGAAAAAAACATGGTGTGGACATTCACGCTGGTAGCCCTGGAAACACTCCCAAGTTTCATGCAAATTTTCAGAAACTTTTTGCGAGAACTGGCCAATCTTGGTTTGGCACTTAATAGTTCTTTTAATAGGGGAGAACTTTATGATAAAAGCATTGGAAAGATACTTCCAGTTCAGAATACTTCCATCTTGAAGATTGGAGTACCATTCTAGCACCTTATCCTTCATAGAGAAGTGAAAGCGCTGATTGTAGATGTATGTTATTGGCACTCAGTTGATTTTGAAAATTTTTTAGGTTATTTTGAAAGTCACAAGGTGTTTTTGGGGATTTTCTTCAGCATTATTTTCCCTAAACCTATTGTGCTGCAATAGTTGGAGAAAACTGGGCTTCAGTTTAAAGTTAGCCATGTTGAGTGGCTGCTCCACAATATGATTTCTCTCTTCATTTGCCCTGACTTCGACAAATGATTTGAGAGACCTAGATTTGGGATCTTGGTTGGCCACGAGTACTGATGTACTAGAAATGCAATAATGCAAAATGTAAGTTTCATAGTTAGGAAATTTTTTAGGTGTGAAAATCAATATTCATGTATCTTTGTTTATATGACCAAGTGCAAGCAAACTTGGGTTCATGAAATGGTGATTGGTTGCCTCAACTCCGACAACAGTGCAAAAAAGTTGATCATCCTCAAATGCAAGTCCAAATAAGAAATGATTCCAGGTAATCAGTCTTTTAAAAATTATGATACGCAAATGTTCAATGATGTCCACAACTAGTACGAGATTGGAGTACCAGTTTGGGGTCAAACACAAGGATGAGGAGAGCAAACGTTTCAAAAACCAAGTTTGGTTTGTCAAAGTCATCAAAAACTTGATAGGGGTAAAGGTATGCTATGAAGCATACGCAAGCCACAAAAAAATAGAGAAAGAAACAAAAGATATATCCAAGAAGGAGTTTGCTAATAAAATGAAAGTTTAGGATGCTTTTGGGGTTTTGATGATTTTTAGGAGAGTTTTAGATTTTTAGCAAATGGAACTAAAGGATTAATTATTGGGTTTCGAGTATAACATGAAGAAAGATAACGTTCTTACAACCTTTTGACAATTCATTTCTCACATCATTCTCTCTCAAAAATAGTGTTTCAAGGAAAAGATAAATCATAGAATCCTCTCTCAAGGAAACTTAAACAAAAATTTCAAGTGAGAAAAGAATTGAAGAAAGATCTAAATCTAGGCTATCTCACACACCAGGGTTATACCAAATTTTGTTTGTACGTGACCTTCTTCTCTCAAAGGTGGTCAGGTCAGGAATCACGTTTTTGGTAGCTAGTCAAATATGTGAAGCAAAAGAGAATACAAAACTCAGATGCAAGTGTAACCAATTAACTAAATAAAGTCATACTAAAGAACACGATCAAAAATAATTACTAAATTGCACTAATACAAAAATGTAATGGTTTAATTAAAATGCATTGCTGAATAAAGATAAAAGATGAAAAAGGGACGATAGGTATCAGTTTCCTTGATTGAGGAAACCAATATGCATAGTAGTTGCGTAACATACTAAAATCCCCAATGTATCTCTTTGTACTCTTTTTCAATAAGATTTGTTCTTCATTTTTGTCCCTTATGTCTTTGGAGTTGAATTTGCGAAACTATGATGGTTATTGGATAAATATATCCCATATATTCTTAATAAAGGGTTTTATGCACAAATAACTCAATAGAAATCTAAGTAATGGGTCTGATGTGCAAATGTCCACTTAAGTAATAAAAATAATAAATGAATTCATGCTAGAACTTTCTAGGACTTTTTAGAATGTGAAAAAGAAAAGAATTTTCAAAATATACAAAAAGGGGATGATAAATTCTATAAATAGGATAAAAGGAGATAATGTGGAATATATTTCCTAATATCTCAAGTAAGTAAACCCACAAGATAATTTGGTATACAAATTCATTTTCTTGGAAGAAAGTTACTTAAGCGCCAAGTATCATCCAATGTGGAATATATATATATATATATATATATATATATATATATATATATATATATATATATATATATATATATAATATATAACCTTTATTAAAGGAAAATAGGAAATAAGCCAAGATAGAAATAAAATATCTAATGTTCTCAAATTGGAAAACTAACTCCAAATTCGTAATCTAGAAATAAAAATAAGCCTTTGGGCAAGTTTTGAACTAATTTGGATGATATTTGGATAATGTGAAAAAGTAGGAGAGAGAAAGTGTATAGAACCTTCATTTTGAGAATTAATTAAATAAATGTCACATCCATTACCAAATAATAACAAAATCGTATCCAAGACATTAATTAGGACACATGGGTGAAATTTGATCATATTTGGATAATCATAGAGTCATAAATGTAGGAGGAAAGAGAAAATGAGTTTTGAATTGTTTAACCCATTAAAAGTCCTCAAAAGGCAAAAATAATTCCATATTCAGATTCTAAACCTCAAAATTAGTTATGGTGTCATTTTTTATTAAATTTGGGATTTGTTTGAGCCCTCAAAAGAGGAACGAGAAATTCATTAAATAATGTATATATCGCTTTATTCGATTTATAATGTAATTGGAATATATGTGTCACATGCCTATTAGGACTAATGTGTGCGATCCAACATATTGGAGAGCTCTGTGGATCGATGGGATGGTAGAGAGTTTGTCTCCTACCTCAGTCTGGATTAGGAAATAGGGGGAGAGTTTTTTATTTTTCAATTTGCGATATCTCTCTCTACACTCAACCAAATTAAGTGATTTTTGTTGACTTGGACTCCTCTTGAGATTCCACAAATGTTTATCCCAATCTTTTTGTGATTTGGTGAAGATTCAAGAAACCCCCAATTTAGCCAAAACACTCCTCTCAACTCAGGTACCAAAACCCTAACCCATACCCCTTACCTATAAATACTTACACCCAAGCATCCCCATCACCTTTGCAACTCAACATACTAGTCAATTTGACTTTTCATCCTTATTTGACCCACCTACGAATGGCTGAAGCATCTAGACTTGTGACGGCAGTCCCGCTCTCTTCTCTCCATCTCTGACGAAATCCAAGGAATCTTCAAGTTTGATTAGTCCTCTGATATCTCCCACAACTTTCATTTTCACACTTGGTCAAAACTCCAAGTGAACAACTGCTACTATTCTGTGCCATAATGTGTGGGCGAGGGGAGGAAGATAACCCCCCACATTTTTACCATTCTGCCCTCACACGGCTTCTTTCTCGCCTTGTCTCGCGCATGGACCCGATGGTTTTTTGCCCTGTGTTGACTGAGCCAACTCGGCTTGGACCATTTCCAGCTGGCGGGGCGGGCCACTGGCTTGGCTCGCTGTGATTGGGCCAAGCAGTGGGCTGGACCCCACCCTCTCTATTCTTTTGAAATCAAAAATCAATTTTTCTAATTTTTCATTGGTCGATTTAAGAAATTCATAACTATTAATTCTTTGGGCCAAAATTGAACGTAAAGTATGTTCTAGACTCAAAAAAATATGATATATATAATAAAATAATTTCAACACCTTGTTTTGAGTTTTTCAAATAAGTGTTTTTGGGAATGAATTAATTAGTTAAAAATCACCAAAAATGCATCTAAAAGTCAATATCTTCAAAATACATAATATTATATGTTATTTTGATCAGAAAACCCTAACGAAGACAATGGTGATGTTTTTAGGACCTAAATCGGCGTTTTGAAGAAAAAGTTGATAACTTTAGGGTTTTAAGTCCTTAATGAGTGTATATAATGCTAATACATGAACATGGTTATGATAATCGGGCAAGTGGACTTTGATCTTGCTTAGGGTTTTAGAAAGTGGTTTCTAGGGCTCTAAGGAAGTGGTGTGTGCATCTAACACCTTAGTTGGGAATTTTATGCCTTAACCTATTCTTTCCTAATGAGGCTTAACTTGACCTAACCTTCTTTTCTTGAAACCCTAATTTCTTGTGCCTCAAATTAGATCATAGTTTCTTATTTGTTTGGGTTTTAAACCCCACTGCCATGTTTATTGATCCAAGCGACACCCAAGTGGGCGCCGCAAAAAGTCGACACCTTCAACGTCGGTCCCCCAACTGACGCCATAAACCTTCCCGCCACCAAAAATGTGCCAGCAAGGGGACTATCAACGTCGGTTCTTAAAGCAAACTGACACGATAACCTTATAAAAAATGTCAGTTCTTAAGTAACAACTGATGCCATACCCCTTCCCGCCACCAAAAAGGTGCCAACAAGGGCATCATCGCCGTCGACTTTATATAGGTAACCGACGCCATATCCACAGCCACAACGGCTGTGTTACCCAACACGACCGTGATACCTGGCCAGAGTCTACTAATAACCGACACCATCAGCGTCAGTTTGTATACTAATAACCGATGTCATACCCCCTACCACCACGGCCGTGCTACCCAGCACGGCCGTGGTACCTGTCTGCAATAGGCGTCGGGTTTATGGATAACCGACGCTAGAAGGGGATAAAGATGTCAGTTTTACACCAACAACCGACACCTATGTGTTTTGTTGTCAGTTTTAGACAAATAATCGATGCCTATGTTCTGATTGTTTTTTCTTATCAGTTTGTAGGCCTGCTGTATGGCTGGTCAGTAGGATGCAGAATCTGCAGTTCAGTTCTGAACTGTAGGGTTACAACATCCATTGATATCAACCAACAACAGGCCATAAACCTGCAAAATTAACAAGATAGACAATATTATATATTTATTATGTGATTCACACACATGTATAACCACATTTAATTCATATTATTTTTCATCACACACATGTAGAAACCAATAGTTCCATTTCAAATTTCCTCCATTTTCACACACATTTAGCAACCTGCAGTTCCATTCATTTCATCTCTTTTCACATTCAGACACATGTAGGAACATTCATGTATTGATCATCTTCACACTCACACATATGGCAATTCATAAAAAGTCATTCACATTCACACAAAAATAATTATGAGAACAAAGTTTAGAAATATCATTCTTTATTCACCATCGTCATTATCCCAATTATATTTAAAAATTCCCGCTACTTGTAGGGCTTATGCCCATTGTCCTCTTACATCATTTAACTCATCCATCGTATAGGAGTATGTACATCTAATAACTTTTCACCTGTAGTGAAGTCAGTTTTAAATACCTTCAAAGAGAATAATGTATATATATAATTAATAATATATAATAAGATTGATATATTTCATATTATCTAATGAGACTACATATAAAACCTGATGTATGGTATCGATTTCCATTGCGGCATGTTCGATAATTATGCTCATACATCACATCACATAGTATCCACATGCCCAACCGTTGTCTTATGTAGCACACTATCAATTGAAACATACAAAATATTCAAAAATACAAATAAGCACAGTTCACATAAATAATATATACATTGGAGTCGGGAAATTACTTTCACATTCTACCAAGTTAGTGGCTGGTTCTTTTTCTTGTGGATCTTTCCTCCAGCTTTGGCGTACTCTTTTAAAGCCCTGCATGTTAATGTAACACATTAAATTGCATAATTAAATAGTAATGTAATAACATATGTTAACGGATATAAAAATATGAAATATTTCTTACGGGAATAATGGACTTTTCATTGCGTGTCCATATATATTCAATTCCTTCCCCGCAGAATCTAGATAATAGACAGTGAACGTCATGGGGACAATAACTAGTAACTCCCAATGCTTACCACTAGAGGTAAGAAAGTTATAAATTAATAACTCAAAAGTCACAATAAAAATGTAATTTTCTTAAGTCCAAATTATAAGCAAAGTAAACTTACCCGACATTGAATGGAGCTATTATCACCGTCTTCTTGTTTTTACCAAAATATTTAAAAATATCACAACAGTATGAAGTAACTGACCTAGGGTTTTTGAACTACAAGACTAATCAAAGATGGAACCAAAAATCCCACATGGAGAAATGAAAAATCTGTACATATCATGTGTAAGTGGCTGCAAAACATGTATTACATATGCATTAATATATAAGAAACCAGATCACCGTATATAAAACAAGGTATATGGATGTATAAACAAGATCTCACCATATCCATAGCTCCATCATAGATGTGTTCAACCAATCATAACGAAACAACTTCAAAATATCTTGTTATCGTATGATTGACCTGCATTAATACATATGCATATATACGTATGCAAAACTTGTATTATGTATGCGTTAATACATATGCAAAACTTGTATAAATGGATTGTTATCGTATGATTGTCCTACAGCTTCCTCCAGAATAGTAACATTTATAGGGAAATTTGGATCATGTTCACCTATCCAATCTGCCATACCCCTACAATTAGGACCTAACGAGGTGTGTAGGTCCTTCAGAAGGCAACTTGGTACTTCAAGAGGTGGAGGTGGAGGCCGAGATGTAGCGGGTGTCTTCCTTTTGACCTGTTTATATAATTTCATATCCATTGACACATATATATGTACACACTAACAAATTAATGTAATGTAAATTTAGCATACAATATTAGTATAGATGACATCCGCTTTGGGCCACAATATCACTCCACCTTCTGCCTCACCAAGCATTTCATAATCTGGGTGGGCATATGGCAATGTAAGATCCCTCCATTTGGGGACTACACTTATCGGGCTCACACGAACCACACCATCTGGTATTGGAGTCCCATGAAACATTTCCCCTAGAAGGGGTGGGTAAGTCGATGCCTCTGCAACGATATATTCTTGGCTTTTTAGACGGCATGGATTCAACCCCTTCAAATTTACATAAATAATGTTATATGTATATATACACAAACTCCCAACATCTACAAAGACTAGCTACTATGTCATAAAAATACTTACAGAGGATGTTCTAGGTGGTGGGTCTACATGATTACTCCCAACCTATGCAGTAGGAGTAATAAAAGTGCGACATGTCACAGGTACCGTCTGAGTGTCCGTCTGAGATGCATGCCACTGCACCATTACTTCTTGGACTTTCCTCTCAATTAATTCATCTACCTATACATGAATAAAAGAAATACTAGCTATCGATTATTGAATTCCCTTTCGCAATAACATTCTAAAAAAAGAATAGGTTACCACAACTTGTGAAAGTCCCACTTTTGGGACATGTTTGCGCTGGGATGGCCCAAAGAATGCTTTGATGCCCACAACAACGCCTGCACCCCTAACACGTCCAGGATGCTCTAGGTTACCCAGAGCAACTATCAATTCATCCCTTATGCCCTCAGGGATGAACTTGCCTTCCTTTCTCTGCTCATGCAGCTCCCGCTAATCGCCATCAACAGAAATTGGTAAGTAAACATAAAATAATCATTATCGATTGATTGCTCTAAGAGTTGAATTTTACCATTTTGTAGCCACTTCAGTAGTTGTGGGCTTCGTTATATCTCCCTTATTGTTTTGCCTCCCAGCTATCCACATAGCATGGTGAGGCAGAGGTGCAGGACCAATAGTAGAGGACTCCTGAGTAGCAGAAGACTGAACAATATACTCAGCTTGTAGTCTTTGTCAAACACCTGCATAGCCTCTTGGACCCATTGTGTGGTCATGCACATTCAGTGCACACCTTGCCCTTTGAGCATCACTGATAACCTTGTTAGTAAGCACATTGATTTGGTTAGTAACACTAAAGATTAATCTTGAATAGGTGAATACATAAGAATGTATATTAATTAAATTGTGAGTGGCGCATAATACCTTGAATTCATCCATTTTTCTTTGGGTAACAGACTCCTCCCAGTCTTTGGGGTCCAGGTGGTTCCATTGATCAGGGGCTGCCTTCTTCCTAAATTTATTTTTTAAAGAGAATACAAACAAAAATTATTAGTGTAGAGTTAGTCAAACAGTGATCAATGTCTACAATTGGAAATCAATCAAGAACCTCTTCTCAGCATCCTGTATGTAATCTCGGGTGAGATTTGTCCTATAGTTCCTTAGGACCCTCCCACAACATTACATCACGCGTTTATGATGTAGCTTTTCATCCAGATCAAATATACTCTACAAAATAGAATTGCTATTAACTAGTATCCTAAAAATTAGTAATCTACAAAAATAGAATTGCAAATAATGATAAATCATGCATAGTTCCTTCCAGATTAAGTCTTTCTTCCCCTTAGGAACTCTATGCCAGAATTCAAAAATAGGACTACAATGGTTGTGAGTAAGAGACCCAAGATATGAAATAAATGAGTTGCAGTTCACTCCAACTGGATTTCTTGCATGATCGAAATCCACATCCAGTTTGGGTCCATTGTGCATTTGTTAGAGTAACTTGTTCATCATTGTGATGCCCCTCACTTTCTCAATGTTTTTTTTTGCTCATCAAGTGCTCTAATTTCTTTAGGGGGGTACATCACCAAACTAAAATTTGACAAAAAAAAACACACTTACAAGATATAACTATAAATGAGAGGTGGGATATATTTTTAAAACTTACATTGTGAGGTGGCGCATTGACGTCCTCACCCTCATGGTAATCATCAGCACGGTCATCATATGAATGCTCAACCATCTGAAAGTTCACATTCGGATTATAAAGTTCACATTCACATTGTAAAGTAATTCACATTGTAAATTTCACATTCACAAAAATAAAACATATAAAAAAATATAAACATGCATGCCTCTAATATTGCGATCTTTTATCAATTAACAATCCTTCATTGTGATCTCCGTGCACATACAAGTCGTCATTAGCTTCAATATTTGGTGGTGTTGGCAACCCAACTGAGAATGGACTGGAGTCATCATACTTATCATAGTACTATTCTTCATCTATAGGATCTTAATTGAACTGTCTTTTACCATGAAGAGCAACCGACAATTTATCATTTGTAGGATCATCGATATAAAATACTTGTTTTGCCTGTGATTCCAATATGAATGGTTCACCCTTCTCGCCAATCTTTTCAAGGTTCAAAGTCCCAAACCAGGGACTATCCCCGATTTACTCCTAATGAGTAAATCTTAGACGGGTTTCTAGGCCAAAAAATACACGTGTTGTCATTCTTATATATAATAAATGTGTACCACCTATCCCATTCTTGAACACCTAATCTCACTAGTAAATTTATAATGTGTATTGGGTTTTCAAGAAAATTTCGGCAGCATTTCCCTGCTATTCTCCAAGTACATATGTACTTAGAGAACAAATGGGGAAATGCTACTAAAATTTTCTTGAAAACCCAATACACATTATACATTTACATCCTAAGTGAGATTAGGTGTTCAAGAACAGTCCCAAACCGGGGACTTTCTAAGATTTACTCCGAATGAGTAAATCTTGGACGGGTTTTTAGGCCAACAAATACATGTGATGTCATTCTTATATATAATAAATGTGTACCACCTATCCTATTCTTGAACACCTAATATCACTAGTAAGTGTATAATGTGTATTGGGTTTTCAAGAAAATTTTGGCAACATTTCCCCGATGTTCTCCAAGTACATATGTACTTAGAGAACAAATGGGGAAATGCTACCAAAATTTTCTTGAAAACCCAATACAGATTATACACTTACATCCTAAGTGAGATTAGGTGTTCAAGAACAATCCCAAACCGGGGACTATCCAAGATTTACTCCTAATGTGTAAATCATGGACGAGTTTCTATGCCAACAAATACATGTGTTGTCATTCTTATAAATAATAAATGTGTACCACCTATCCCATTCTTGAACACCTAATCTCACTAGTAAATGTATAATGTGTATTGGGTTTTCAAGAAAATTTCGATAGCATTTCCTCGTTGTTCTCCAAGTACATATGTACTTAGAGAACAAATGGAGAAATGGTGCCGAAATTTTCTTGAAAACGCAATACAGATTATACACTTACATCCTAAGTGAGATTAGGTGTTCAAGAACAGTCCCAAATCGGGGACTATCCAAGATTTACTCCTAATGAGTAAATCTTGGACGGGTTTCTAGGCCAACAAAATATAACACTAGTCCCTTGTTCACAACCCCATTCAACACACATTTTTTTTATAAAAACACTTGTGGACAACCATAACGACATATCAATGCTCCCTAAATTAATCAATGTATTATTTTATATATAACACAAATCTGGTGGGTATAACATAGCAAAAAACTCAACATGTCACAACAGAAACATGTCCTTAACCTAATATATAGATATTTGTAACATAACTCATTAGGAAGAGAGACCATGAAACACCATGCATTGATTTGAAGTTTTCTTTCCCACCTAAGGTTATTTGCAATTTCATGCTTATTTCATTATCTTTCTTTCTAGTATTTCTACTTGAATTGCATAATAATCAATTTCATGTTGATAACCACCGCATTATGTTACTAATCATTACTTCATATTATGTCCTATGTAATTTTTACTTAAATAGGAATATGTCCATTTCTCTCCAAGTGACACATTAATAGCTTATGAATTTTTAGATGCATTTATACTATCAATTCCTAGGGTTTACTTTTTTATAGTAGAAAAATATAATAGGGGTTATTTTGATCATTTTGTTACTAAAAATTACATGTCTCTATGTAACTTCCATAAATAAACTATTATATATTAATATGATACTTTAATTGGTTGTGTTCATAGAGTCCACTTTAGGGTCTGGACAAAGGTCAGCAGTTCTACCAAATAGATCTTCTATTTTCGAGGCAATACAGATAGTATAAAGGTGCAAAAAAGCAGATTGAAGATATAAATTTGGAACAATTTTAGAACATGAAAATTTAGAACTATGAGACAATACATCGCTAGGGCACAACTAAACAGAAACAATAATATATTTCATGGACATGGATGTGAATCCAGTTGTTATTTTTAATCATATAGAACATTAAAAATGTCCTCTTGGGACGTATAAATAGAAACCGAGTTTGGAAGTGACATCACTTTTGTTTCATACATAAAATTGAGTTTAACACTGACTTCATCTTATTTTGAACTGTCAATCTAAGAACCGTAGCTGTGGTGATTTTGAACTGTCAATCTAAGAACATGTCATGTGATTAGTTGCACTTAGGAAAAAGCACCTACTGAAGGATGTAAGTAGTGACTGGCCTTCTCAATGGAGGAAATAGAGGAGGAAGAGGGTACCTATGTCGAGCGGTGGCGGTGGCGAGAAGTGAGCAGGCGAGCAGGTGTCGAGCGGTGATAATGAGAAGTGAGCAGGCGAGCAGGTGTCAAGCGGCGATGGCGAGCAGTAGGTGTCGAGTGGCGGCGACGGCAGGCAGCAGACCAAAGCTCTCAATCAGCGGTGGTGGAGAAAGGAATTGCCAGACCAAAGCTCTCAATCTGGAATGAAACAGAGAAGGGGGAAGAGTTTGGCTTGCACGGGTGGTATTAAGTCAACAATAGGCGTCGGTTATTCAAAACAGCTGACAAATAAAACAATAGGCGTCAATTTATCAAAATAGCTGACACCTATGCTCAATGATAGTCGTCTGTTTCAACTAGAAAAATCGATGTCTATATGCCGACAAAAGAAAAAGTTCTCGAATTATGACTATAGTTGTCGGTTTCCGTAGAAAATTGACGCCAAAGGGGGGTGAAAATTTTCACGGGGACAACGCGCGTAAACACATCAGTGTCGGTTATCGCAAGAAAATCGACGATAAAAATGGGCCTAATTTCTGTCTCGTGAAAAACCTTTAGTCGTCGGTTGGTTTGTTAACAACTGACGCCGTATGTTAAATTTTGGAGGAAAATTTTTTTCATTGGAAAATTTGGATTTGGCGGTCGATTTTGGGCGTCGGTTGCTTATTGAGGAACTGACGCTAAATAAAAAGCGATACCCGTGTCTGGCCACTCCCCACCGATTTATGTCGATTTTGTATTCAACCGACGTTGTAGGTTTTAGGCGTCGGTTTTTGTTAACAACCGACGCCTGTAAATGTGACATTATAAGCCATTTCTGTAGTAGTATGATTATTCTTACCATAACTACTTTTTCTAGCATGTAGATTTATGTTCTATTTAATTTAAAGTAGTGGTACTTATGTACAACCACCCATAATGGACATGTATTTATTCACCCTGGGAATATTTTATTCTCCCCATATTATTGTAGGTGACTGGGAATGTCTTATTCTCCCCTCACCTAAGGTTATAGGTCCTATAGGTGCCTCAACCCTACTTAGTTTGGCAGACATAATTATCTTACATACAAACCCCTTTTAATATAATCGTTACTGATAAGTTTCTTTTGATATAGCCTCATACTCTTGTTATCTTCATCTTATGATGAATCCTAGTCTATTTTTACTTGCTTTACTTATCTTGTTATCCTAGACTAGTTTTCTTGACACATACTTTTTCTCCCCTTTCTCTTTTGTTGGGTGTTTCCCAACCACCCATGTGCTGGTGCTGTGCAAGGAGAAGGACAAGCTTGAAGGAAATTTTCTAAGGAGTTGATCTCAAGATTTTTGGAAAGGATGACTAGGTTTCTATAGCTAGATCTTGTTTCTCTTATCTTTTTCTTTTACGAGCAATCATGTAGTGAACAATGAAAGCCATGTAAAGGCTTAGTATTTTTATTTCCACTGCTATTGACATTTTTATAATGTATCTGGAATCATGCTTATTTACTTGGAATATTATGCAAGCATCCCAAAGTCTCTCTTTTTGTGAAATGTGTGGATGTTTTGTATTTCCTTTAAATTTTAGTAATGAGGTGATCTCGCCTCTTTACAGCATGGTATTAGAGCCTTTAGGGACTATTAGGGAATGAAGTTGAAGCAAGGGTGTCTAGAAAGGATCAGGGTTTTAAGGGCTACCAATATTTTCCTCAATGCCACTAGCTTGGTTTATAAGGACTCTCATTCCCATATGATATCGACCTGGCCCAAGATGATATGAATTACCCAAAATAGTATGCTTTTAGGCAATAACATTTTATATATCCTTTTCTCATCTATGCTTCTATTCTCTTCTCATCTATGATTCTATATTCTTGGGAACCTAATATGTTAACCCTACCTTTTAGGAGAGGTGACTTGTTCTATAACATGAACCAGGAAAAGGAGTCGAACCTTAAAGACCCCAACACTCCTGTGACTCCTGTGGTCAACCATACTACTTCGAGTACCCCCGCCTTCACATCAGAGTAAGAGTTGGCAATGTTACACCAGGTGTTGTCTACCACATTGATGGAGTAGCTCAATACAATAGCCTCCAACATCAACAAGTTGAGGGAGTTCACCCTCACTGACTTCATAAAGATGTAGCCACCCTACTTCAAGGGTGAGAGTGAACCCAACATGGTGGACAAAGATGATGACTTGGTGTTAGCCTTGGATCAGACCTGTGAGGGCATGGCGTGCCCTCCTCACCAGAAGGTTCGGTTCGCGACCTATGTTCTGGATGGACCGACATGTGTCGGGTCGAATGGTGTCGCCCACACTAGGGACACCTTTACTATGGAGTGGGAACAATTTCTGAAGCTCATCAAGGAGAAGTACATCTGCCCCACATTACTGAGAAAGAAGGAGGCCAAGTTCTATAGCCTCAAGTAGGGAAGCATGAGTGTGGCCGACTATGTTTAACAATTCCTTTTGTTGGAGCGTTATGCCACTAACCTTGGAGTCGATAGATGAGCAACTTTGTTCTTGGAGGGCCTAAACTACTAGGTGGGCCAAAGCCTCATCCCACAACTTCCACTTACTTCTCAACAGATGGTGTACAAGACTTTAGCCATCAAGTATTATCTAGGATTCTAAGCTTATGGACACGGTAATTGCTACAACAACAAGAGGAAGAATCAGAACCAGAATGAGAACTGCGGACATGATCTGTGAAACAGGTGCTCCCGCAGCCATCCTCTAGGGAGATGCCCTTCCGGTAATGCACATGCTCAGAAAGACAACTGACCTCCTCTGACCTACAACGAGTGTGGCCAAGTTGGACACATCTGACAATTCTGCCCTTGCTTCCAGCAGGGACAGAATAATACTCAGCATAACAAGACCCAACAACCGCAGCAACCAAGGAACAATCCACCTTTGCGGAATAACAACAACAATTATAACCAAAACTCGAGGCATCCACCATTGGAGAGGCTCAATGTTGCGGAAGAAGGTGAAGACAATGAAGTTATTAAAGGTACCTAGCACCTTAATATGCATTCTTTAAAGCCATTGTTTAATTCTGGATCATCCAATACCTTCATATCCTGTCAATTTTCTTCCATGTTAGAAATAGAATCTGAGTTTATGGATCATGTATTAGACGTAAAAACCCCTAGTGGTAATATCTTCTCTTCGTACCTTCAAACTCTAACCATGGACCTCTGTATATCTGGAATAATGTTTCCCATGGATTTCGTCCTACTTAATATGACATCCTTTGACGTCATCCTGGGAATGGATTGATTGAAGAGGTACAAAGTGGTTTTTTATTGTGAGAAATCCAAGGTTAGATTATTTCTTATTATTGAGGGAAGAATGTGTGTCAAGGTTAGGAAGCAAGAGGAGCGACAGTTTGTTATCTCCGCCATCAAAGAAAAAAAGCTTGTCTCGTAAGGGTGTACAACTTTCCTAGCCTCTATAGTTATCTATGCTACACCTCCTTCCCTCGACCACATATATGTGGTGAAGGACTTCCCAGACATCTTTCTCGAGGAGTTACCTGGGTTGCCACCAACTTGTGAGATGGAATTCTCCATCAATATTGTACCTAGAACTTCACCAATATCGAAGCTGCCTTACCGCTTTGCCCCTGTCAAGCTGGCTGAGCTGAAGAAGCAGCTTGAAGACCTTCTTGACATGGGCTTCATCTGCCCCAGTGTTTCACCATGGGGAGCCCCTGTCTTGTATGTAAAGAAGAAGGATGGATCTATGAAGATGTGTATGGACTACTACAAGCTTAACCAAGTGACGGTGAAGAACAATTATCCTTTACCTTGCATCGATGACCTGTTTGATCAGTTGAAGTAAGCCACTGTATTCTCCAAGATGGATCTGTAGACTGGCTACTACCAGATGCGCGTGAAGGATGATGATGTCACAAAGATGGCATTCAAAACTTGCTATGGGCATTATGAATTCATGATCATGCCTTTTGATTTGATGAATGCCCCTACTGCCTTCATGAACCTGAGTAACTGAGTATTTCACCCATAACTTGACAAGTTTGTGGTGGTGTTTATCGATGACATTTTGGTTTATTCCGAGATGTTAGAACAACATCGTGAACATCTGTGGATTGTACTCAACACACTGTGAGAAAATCAACTTTATACAAAATTCTCAAAGTGTGAGTTATTGGATAAAGGAAGTTATGTTTCTGGGTCACATGATTTTTGTTGGAGATATAGTTGTTGATCCTGTAAACGTAGAAGTTATGACTAAGTGGAATGCTTTGAAGAACCCATCTGAAATCCATAGTTTCCTTGGATTAGCTGGTTACTATCAGAGGTTTATCAAGAGCTTCTCTGAATTGGCATTGCCTTTGACCAAGATGACGCAAAATGAGGTCAAGTTCTCATGGACACCTGAGTGTGAGAATAGTTTTCAGAAGCTGAAGGAGTGTTTGACTTCTGCTCCCGTACGTGCTTTTCCTGTTGAGGGCATACCCTATGTCATCTACACCAACACATACAAAAAAGGATTTGGGTGTGTCTTAATGCAAGATAGAAAGGTGATCTCATACACTTCTTGCCAATTGAAACCTAATGAAACTAATTGGCCTACACATGATTTGGAGCTTGTTGCTATAGTTCATGCTTTGAAGATCTAGCGACACTATCTTTATGGCAAGAAGTTTGAAGTCTTCTCCGACCAAAAGAGTCTGAGATACCTATTGACTTAGAGGGATCTTAATCTACGACAACGTAGGTGGGTGGAATATCTCAAAGATTACAACTTCACCATCACCTATCATCCCGGTAATGCGAACGTCGTATCAGATGCTTTTAAGTCATAAGAATGATGTTGTTTGTGCTGCTCTAAGATGTTCAGTGTAGGAAAATCTTGAACATGTGACTAGTTGGTGACCTCAACCTATCAATTCAGTGGATGAAGACAAGTTGTGTGTTCATATGGCTAGCATGACTGTTACACTGACCTAGATCTCAGAAGTCATTGTTTCACAGTTGGAGAGTTTTGAGCTGGAAGAGATGAAGGCCTTGATTGAGAAATTGTAGTCTAACTTCTCTATCAGAGTGGATGGTGTTGTCTGCTTTAGACAAAGGTTGTGGATTCCCTACGTAGGTGATTAGAGATAGAAGATTCTAAGTGAAGCTCATGGGTCCAAGTAAACTATTCATCCTGGCAAAATAAAAATGCACAAGGACTTACAGCAAAGTGTGTGGTGGAAGAACATGAAGAATGATATAGCTATGTTTTTCATGAAGTGTTTGACATGTCAGTAAGTCAAGATCGAACATCAACAACCTGGTTGTAAGGAGTGGGATCCCATAGGGATCCACTCCCTACTAAAAATAAAAGGGTAGCATCCACCAACAAAAACTTTTTCTCAAAAGGGGATGAAACCAAATTTATTTATTATGATTGTATCATAACACAAAGTAGTAGTAGAATTGAAAGATATATCTAACCATTACAAGGATTCTTATCATATGACCACACAGTGTGACATAAAGGAAAACTAACTACATATGTAGAACTAGCTGAGGATCACCTAACAACTTCAAGCAAAGTCTCCCATAAAATTAGCTACACTTGTTGTGGTCTAGGTCGTCCTAGATCTTCTTCTCCTTGTCTAACACCTGGGGTTGGAAGCGTACCCCACAAAATGAAAAGAAAAGAGGATATCAACAAAAAGCTGGTATGAGTATGCTAAAAAGGAATTGAGCATTATGCAAAACGAAACATAACTTGATAGTCTAACTATGGGAATAAGGATTACCTTCAACTTGATCACCATCACAGACTTCTTGACCATCCAAGGCAAAAACTCTTCTAGATCACCTTTCCACATGTGTTTTACCATTGTTGTTACCATTGTTCTGATGAGGCACTTTTGGTTGGTGTTGTTGAGCTGGTACATGTCCATTACAAAGTTGTGGGCACCTAGGGCGAATATGTCCAGGTTCATTACAATGATGGCACACAACCCAATAGTAAGGCCGATTCTTTCCTTAGTTCTTATCTTGAGGGCACTTCCCTAGAGGATAGTAACCATTGCACTTAGCACACTTGTCTCTTCTCTACTCATCTCCTGAAGGTTTCCTCTTCTTATCAAACTCCCTAGGTTGAAACCCTGGATAAGACTCCACAGCCAAAGCTTTATCGACCATATGTTGAAAGGTCAAGGGTAGTTGTTGGATAAGAGCATGACCCACATTATAGTTGAGTCCCTGAAGGAATAGGTAAGACCTACATTCCTCACCCAAACCAACTGCATAATGTTCCAACAACAGAAAATTTTGCACAAAAGCATAAACAGATAAGGAATCTTGCTTCAAGCAATAGAACTCTGCTTCTTTCTTCTTCAGGGTAGCAGTGCAGATGTACTTCCTACAGAAGAGAGTCAAAAACTCCACCCAAGACATGGTGGAGATGTCTCTAGTCTTTGCAATCCCATTCCACCAAACTCTTTCTGGTCCAAATAAAACATATGAAGCAAACCTAACCTTCTAGTGAGGAGGAAAGGCCATACCATAAAAAGTCCTCTCAATGGCTAACACCCAATCATCAGCTTTGTCAACCATCTCTATCTCACCTTCACCCTTGAAGGAAGGTGGTTGCATCTTCATTGACTCCATGATTGAGAACTCCTTAGGCTTCTCAGGTACAGATGGGTATTTCATCTTTCCCAACATGAAAGAAGCAAAAAGTTGTCAAAACACAGCCAACTCTTGCTCTGGAGTCATAACTACTCCCGAACTAGTAGAAGTTGAGGTCCCCTGACCAAACCTAAGGTTTTGGGGTGTCTCGTAACTATACTAGTTGTCAACAGTCGAGTTATCTCCCGCCATTAGGGTTTCTCCTGCACAAGGCAATGTACTGGGTATAAGCAACCTAAGATAAAGGTAAACATCGATCCTAAGGGAGACATGTTTGAAATAGTTAGATAACCGACAAATACAGGATATGATACCAAGTTGTAAGGAGTGGGATCCCATAGGGATCCACTCCCTACTAAAAATAAAAAGGATAACATCCACCAACAAATTTTTTTTCTCAAAAGGGGATGAAATCAAATTTATTTAACATGATTTATCATAACACAAAGTAGCAGTGGAGTTGAAAGATATATCTAACCATTACAAGGCTTCTTATCATACTAAACTTTCATCACACAATGTGACATAAAGGAAAACTAACTACATATGTAGAACTAGTTGAGGATCACCTAACAACTTCAAGCAAAGTCTCCCACAAAGTTAGCTACACTTTTTGTGGTCCAGATCCTCCTAGATATCCTTCTCCTTATCTAACACTTGGGGTTGGAAGTGTACCCCACAAAAGGAAAAGAAAAGAGGATATCAACAAAAAGTTGGTATGAGCATGCTAAAAATGAATTGAACATTATATATTAGGAAAAAGGTACATCAAGTATAGAAGGCTTCCCATGAAAAGAGGTAAGAACTACCCAAACAGGCATAAAAGGATAGACTCACAAACATATGGTAAAAGGAATACATGCCATTAAAACAATAATAAAAGTGGTTCCACAAAAGCACTCATAACGTTTTTAGGGAACAAAACCCATAACAACCTACATGTAGGTGAGATAAACATAGCACTAGAACAACATAAGTAACAAAGGCGGTGAAGCCACATAAACTTGAACCTGGTAGAGATTGGCACATAACCAAACTCCCAATATATATAAATGTTGGACAAAACCACATAAATTTGAAACCCCAGTATGGGGCACATAACCACCATCCCAAAATAAAAAATAAGGGCACATAACCCAAAACCAATGCAAATTATATTACTCTAGGGCTACTGAGTCACACAACATGCTTGATAGGGAGGCAAGTAAAAAGGTATAGTCAGATTTTACAAATTAATCACCACATAAGTGATCATCATTATCGACCACCTCAAAGTGGGCATATAACAACAAATTGAATTCCATAATGAACAAGTCATAATAAAGATTCCAAAAGAATGTCAAGAAGTTATTATGATCACAAGGATCAGTAACAAGTAGGGTACTAAACATGAAGCATCATTTTTCAAAGAATAAGATATGGTTTTTAGGATATTGTCCATAGGACCAAGAGAGAGACAATTTAGGTTATTATTCAATTAAGAGAAATAGGAGATGAAACATACCTCTCATAGAGTCTTAATCAAAACAAGATTACTTCTATATCTAAATCTTGGTTTCCAAATCACCTAATATCATATATGTGAGATTAGGGTTAGAACTATATTGATTATTCAAAACCCTAAAGATCACCTTTTTATTATATTTGAATTAGGTTACCAAAACTACATCATATTTTAGGTTACATTTTTATGAGTCCAAAACATATTTTATTATATTTTTCTGACTTATAAATATTTAATTATGAACCATACAAATTATTAACTTATTAATTAGTTCCATTAAAATCACCTCTTTAAAACATGAGATTCAAGTAACAAAACAAATACCATTAGAAAGCTTTCATTTTCTTGAATCCAATGAGTATTTACTTGTTATTTTTGGACAAACGGCTAGTTAGTTATGATTTTATGGAAACCAACCAATTAGTAAATGCCACATAGGCATGGTCGTTTGAAAATAGAGAAAGATATCAAGAGAGGGTGGGGGTCGGGTTCACGACTTGGCCCAATGGGCATCGGCCAAGTAAGCGGCCCACCTCACTGATTGTCCATGTGGCGCCAGTCAACGCCGGGTCAACAAGAATCAAAATGAAACAAAAGTCTATTTTACCCTCACACAAAAATAAAGAGAAGAAGAAAGTGATCAGGGGCAAAATGATAAAAGCACAAGGAGGTGTCTTCCTGCCTCACCCACACCATGGTGGTAGGCAAGCAGAAGATTGCTTGCTTTCTATTTTGGGCAAATCCAACACACACAACAAAACTCGATGCTTAAGCATGCAAAAGAAAGAAGAGAAGATTCCGAACCTGATGGTGCTTTCAATTTGCTCATAGATGAAGTGAAGAGGGAGAGAAACTCATCACAAGCCATGCTTCTTCAACCACTCTTTAGGGTGTCAAACGATGATGAAACTTGAAATCAAAGGATGCATTGAGTTGTAAGGGAGACGCCAATGCTCAGGGTAGGGGTATATATAGGTGAGGAGATGTGGTTTAGGGTGCACATATGTGACGTGAGAGAGAGGTTTTTGGAACTTTAGGGAAACTTTAGAAAATCAATGAAAACCTAAAAAACTTGGGATAAAGGGGTGCAAATTTTTGCGAGGAATCCAACAAGCCTAAGAACTCGTGATTTGGTCGAGTAATGAGTGAGATAATGCCAATCAAAATTTGCGAATCCATTTTCTATTTCCTTTCCGAACCAAGGTAGAAGACAACGTCATAGCCATCCGATCCAAGATCTATGATCGTTGCGCAGTGCAAATAAAGCCAAAATGGGTGACATTTAAATCATTATCCAAATCTGATTTTGACTAAAGTGACATATGTATTATTTAAAGATTTTCCTCTCTCCTCTATTGAGGACTCAAATAGTTCCCAAATCTAATGAAAATTGACACCCTGGCTAATTTTAATGTGTAGAATCTGAATATGGAATTAGTTTTGCCTTTTGGGGACTTTAAGGTTAGATAATTCAAAACTCATTTTCTCTTTCCTCCTCATTAATGGTGATAAGATTTCCCAAATTTTATGAAACTTCACCCACAAGTCATATTTAATGTGTTAGATACGAATTTGCCATTAATTTTACATGTTGGAGTTGTTTGTATATTAATTTAATATTTTGAAGGTTCTACACACTCTCCCCTAATTTCACCTTTTAATCAAACTTTCTTCAAATTGAGTGAAAATTCACCCAAAGGCATATTTTATTATGTAGATTATTAATCTAATATCATTTTCCTCATTTGAAATCATTTAATATTTTTAAGGAAAAACACCCTTTTCTTTTCTAAATAAAAGAGATATAGTTATTATTATCCTAAATTGGTGAAACTTGACCTCCAAGCCAAGGCATATCCCCAAAAAAATGAATATGAGGTTATTTTTATCCAATAAGTTTCCCTTTTAACACATTATCCATCATTTCTATTATTTCTCTCAGAAAAATTACAATATCTCATTAATCATGTTTTAAACATTGTCTTTGATTCCCTTTTTCTCTTCCTTGCACCATAAGGCAAAGGAATGATCTAGAATGAATCTACACCATCATTATCCCACATAATATTATTTATTTGTATTTTTTGGAGTTATAACTCATTATTCCCAATTATGGACACCTTGTCTTTTATGAACATATCTTAGGTACCTTTTTTTTATTTTATGATTAATTTGAAGGTATTGGGTAATATTAAGTTATATTCTACATTTTAATGTGATTTATGCATGCATTACTATAGTTAAGGTCACTAAAGAGCATATTCTAATCCTTGTTTGGTTAAACCTTAAAGGCTAAGGGTTCTAAGTTCTTAACCCTGGAATAAGATTAACTTCTAGGTTTTGGTATGTTACACTGGTGGTCTTCTTCATCCTCTTGAAATTCAAAAATGGAATTGGGAGAAGATCGCAATGGACTTCATTACTGGTTTCCCCAAGTCCAAGAAGGGTTATGATGTTGTTTGGGTGGTTATTGATCAGCTTACAAAATCTGCTCATTTATTGCCTTTCAAAACCACGTATAAAGTTGCTGAGATGGCTCAGTTATATGTGGACTGGATGGTTCATCTACATGGTGTGCCTACTGTGATAGTTTCTAATCGATACCCAAAATTCACTTCTCATTTATGGGGTCAGATTTAGGAAGAGATGGGTACTGATTTGCATTTCAGTACTGCTTACCACCTACAAACCGACAGTCAGTCTGAGAGAACAGTCCAGATTCTAGAGGACTTGCTACATTCTTGTGTGATGGATTGGGGCGGTGCATGGGATCAGTATCTTCCATTAGCTGAGTTTTCTTACAACAAAAGCTACCAAGCCAGTATTGGTATGTCACCTTTTAAAGCTCTCTATGGTAGGCCTTGTCATTCACCTTTGCATTGGGATGATGTAGGTGAACGGTCCATGGTGAAGACTGATGACATGTAGATGATGCTCGAGAAGGTAAAACTGATAAAGAAACGGATGAAAGTTGCTCAAGATCGAGAAAAGATGTATGCTGATAAAAAGAGGTCTGATGTTTGCTTCTTAGTGGGTGACTTTGCATTTCAGAAGATCAAGCCTATATGTTCTATTGTGATATCTAAAGTAAAAGGCAAGTTGAGTCCCCTCTATATTGGACCATTTGAAATCTTAGATAAATTTGGAGACTATGCGTACCACTTAGCATTACCTCCTGCTTATGATAAGATTCATAATGTGTTCCATGTCTCTGTGTTGAGGAAGTATGTGAAAGATCCTTCTCATGTACTCACGATTGATCTTGTTGAGATTCATGAGAATATTACCTATGAAGAGCTACCTATGAAGATCCTTGACTCCCCAGTAAAGCAACTAAAGAATAAGGAGATAGATCTGGTAAAGGTTTTGTGGAGATATCATGGTTTGGAAGAAACCACTTGGGAGTTGAGAGATGAGATGTTATGTACTCACCCTTCCCTTTTTGTATGAGATTTCAGGGACGAAATCCTATTTAAGGGGTGGAGTGCTGTAACATATTGAAGTCCCCTATATATCTCTTTGTACTCTTTTTCAATAAGATTTGTTCTTCATTTTCGTCCATTATGTCTTTGGAGTTAAATTAGTGGAACTATGATGGTTATTGGATAAACATTTCCCATACATTCTTAATAAAGGGTTTAACGCACAAATACCTCTATAGAAATCTAAGTAATGGGTCTGATGAGCAAATATCCACTTAAGTAATAAAAATAATAAAGGAATTCGTTCTAGAACTTTCTAGGACTTTTTATAATGTGAAAAAGAAAAGAAATTACAAAATATACATAAAGGGGATGATAAAATCTATAAATAGGATAAAAGGAGATAATGTGGAATATATTTCAAAAAATCTCAATTAAGTAAACCCATGAGATAATTTGGTACACAAATTCATTTTCTTGGACTAAAAGTTACTTAAGGGCCAAGCATCATCCAATGTGGAAAATATATATATAAATAAAAGCTTTTATTAAAGGAAAATAGGAAATAATCCAAGAAAGAGAAATAAAATATCTAATATTATCAAATTGGAAAATTAACTCCAAATTCATAATCTAGAAATAAAAATAATCCTTTGGGAAAGTTTTCAACTAATTTCGATGATATTTGGATAACGTGAAAAAGTAGGACAAAGAAAGTGTGTAGAACCTTCATTTTGAGAATTAATTAAACAAGTGGCACAACCATGAACAAATAATAACAAAATCGTATCCAAGACATTAATTGGGACACATGGGTGAAATTTGATCATATTTGGATAATCATAGTGTCATAAATGTAGGAGGAAAGAGAAATTGTTTTTTAATTATTTAACGCATTAAATGTCCTCAAAAGGAAAAAATAATTCCATATTCGTATTCTACACCTCATAATTAGTCAGGGTGTCAATGTTTGTTAAATTTGGGATTTTTTTGAGCCCTAAAAAGAAGAAAGAGAAATTCATTAAATAATGTATATATCACTTTATTCAATTTATAATGCAATTGGAATATATGTGTCACGCACCTATTAGGACTAATGCGTGTGATCCAATGGCTCAGAGAGCTCTGTGGATCGATCAGGTAGTAGAGAGTTTGTCTCCTACCTCGGTCCGAATTAGGAAATATGGGTGTAATTTTTTATTTTTGATTTGCGATATCTCTCTCTACACTCAACCAAATCGAGTGATTTTTGTTGCCCTAGACTCCTCTTGAGATTCCACACAAGTTTATCCCAATATTTTCATGATTTGGTGAAGATTTGAGAAACCCCCAATTTGGCCGAAACACTCCTCTCACCTCGAGTACCAAAACCCTAACCCATACCCCCTTGCCTATAAATACTTACACCCCAAGCATCCCCATCGCCTTTGCAACTCAACGCACTAGTCAATTTGACTTTTCATCCTTGTTTGACCCTCCTACAAATGGTTGAAGCCTCTAGACATGCGGCAGCACTCCCGCTCTCTTCTCTCCATCTCCGGCAAAATCTAAGGTATCTTCAAGTTCGGTTAGTCCTCTACTATCTCCCGCAACTTTCATTTTCACATTTGGTCTTGTTTTCTAGTTTCGCCCAGAACTTCATGCGAAAGCTACTAGTGTTTGGTGCCATGGTGCACAAGTAAGGGGATGAAGATAACCCCCATGTTTTTACTGTTCTGTCCTCGCACAACTTCTTTCTCGCCTTGTCTTGCGCATGGACCCGATGGTCTTTTGCCCTGTGTTGACCGAGCCGACCCGGATTGGACCATTTCTCACTAGCGAGGTGGGCCACTAGCTTGCCTCGCTATGATTGGGCCAAGCATTGGGCCTGGCCCCACCCTTTCTGTTCTTTTGAAATCAAAAATTGATTTTTCTAATTTTCTCATTGGTCAATTTTGGAAATTCGTAACTATTAATTCCTTGAGCAAAAATATAAGTAAAATATGTTTTAGACTCAGAAAAAGATGTTGAACCTCTTTGGGAGATAGTTTTGAGGTGGTTAGATGACTCTATATTGATCCTATGTTTAGTTTGGTTGTCATATGTATCACCATCAGTGGTTAAGAATAGTAATAATATCAAGCATTATAATAGTTAGATATTTTGTATTCCACTTCTACTTTTGGTATCTTGAGTCATACTTATAAATAAATTGTATTATCATCCCTTTGCAAAAAAATTAGTTGTGTGTTTGGCTTATGGGATGTTTCTTGTTATTTAATTTAGTAGGGAGTGGTTCCCCTCTCGGGTCCCAATCCTGACATTAACTATTGGAACAATAACATGGAATCCCCATCGGATCCTCATCAAGTCATTATCTGAGCAGAGTATGATAAAGAGTCATTATCGGTTAGTCCCAATCCTGACATTAACTATTGCATTCTAATCTGAACTCTCTTCTACACTTCTTCTACCATCTTCGTACCCCTCCATCCATAAAAAAGAAACAAAATTTAGCCAAAATAGTGCCAAACCCTAAGTTTGGAGTGGCACACCACTCCCCTCTATATATGCTTCTTCCATACCCCTCGCAAATTAATAGGGGCTTACCACAAAGAAAAGATGCCAAAGAGCACACAAAAAAATGCAATCTCGAGTCGAATAGAGGAGAGATTCGCACAAAAAATGCAATAAATGAAATTGCAAATAATATAATAAAAATCTCGAGTTGAATAGAGGAGAGAATTATTTCTTTCTTCTATACCACCCTTCACTCCCTTTTCTACCTAATGGCACAATAAATGCCTCCACTACCCTGAAATACACCAGTGTCAGATCAGATGCACACTTGTTGTTCTGCGGGTATCTCTGGACTCTTACGAAACTCTTTGACATTCTTGTTGTTGGAAAAAGTGAGGAGGAAGTGAAGTTGGAAAGCAAACTCACGAACGAAGATATGGTAAGATGTGTTCAGTGGTCTCAGGGAAGTTGAGATGCTTAGTCATACTGAGCAGAAAAGAAACTATCATGATGTGAAGAGGAGGCAATCACATGATCAGAAAGTATTAATTTGGCGACTGTTTTAGATTTTGTGTTACTCGAGGATGAGCGACGTTTAAGTTCGGGGTATTCTGATGAATGCATATTCATCATGATTTTCATTCGCCTTTTTGGGACCAATTCGATTCAATACTTTTGATTTCATCTCCTAAGTCTCACAAAATATAAAAATTCTTAACTAATTCAATTATCATGATTATTGACTAGATTTATATTGATTTCGTGCAGGTCGTGATGAGGTTCAACTATCATATGGAATTCACTCAAGATCCTCTCATCCTTGGTCTTGACCAAACAGTTTCGACCAAATAGTCTCAACCCCAAATGATCTCAGCCAGTCATCCATACAGTTTCAAAACCATTTGGAGCCATATGGTTTCAAGACCGTTTGGAGCCATATGGTTTCAAGACTGTTTAGAGCCGATCTATCTAATAAACATAATTCTGATTCCTGGTTTTGAGTTTTCAAATAAGTGTTTTTGGGAATGGATTAATTAGTTAAAAATCACCAAAAATGCATCTAAAAGTCCATATCTTCAAAATACATAGTATTATATGATATTTTGATCAGAAAACCCTAACTTAGGTTGTGGTGATATTTTTAGGACCTAAATCAGTGGTTTGTATAAAAAGTTGATAAATTTAGGGTTTTAAGTCCTTAATGAGTGTTTATAAAGCTAATACATGAACATGGTTATGATAATATGACAAGTGGACTCTAGTCTTGCTTAGGGTTTTGGAAAGTGGTTTCTAGGGCTCTAAGGAAGAGGCATGTGCATCTAACACCTCAGTTGGAAATTTTATACCTTAATCTATTCTTTCCTAATGTGGGTTAATTTGACCTAATCTTCTTTTCTTAAAACCCTAATTTCTTGTGCCTCAAATTAGACCATAGTTTCTTATCATTTGGGTTTTAAACCCCACTTCCACGTTTATTAGTTCATATGATTATTCATGCCATAACTACTTTTTCTAGCATGCAGATTTATGTTCTATTTAATTTAAAGTAGAGGTACTTATGTACAACCACCCACATAGGGCATGTATTTATTCAACCTTGGGAATGTTTTATTCTCCCCATATTATTGTAGGTGATTGGGAATGTCTTATTCTCCCCTCACCTAAGGTTAGAGGTCTGATAGGTGCCTCAACCCTACTTAGTTAGGTAGACATAATTATCTTACATGCAAACCCCTTTTAATATAATTGCTAATGATAAGTTTCTATTCATATAGCCTCATACTCTTGTTATCTTCATCTTATGATGAATCCTAGCCTATTTTTACTTACTTTACTTATCTTGTTATCCTAGACTAGTTTTCTGGAAACATACTTTTTATCCCCTGTCCCTTTTGCTGGGTGCCTCCCAACCACCCAGGTGCTGGTGTTGTGCAAGAAGAAGGACAATCTTGAAGGATGTTTTCTCAGGAGTTGATCTCAAACTATTTGGAAAGGATGACTAGGTTGCTATATCTAGATCCTATTTCTCTTATCTTTTTCTTTTGGGAGCAATCATGTAGTGAACAACGAAAGGCATTTAAAGACTTAATATTTGTATTTCCATTGTTATTGACATTTTATAATGTATTTGGAATCATGCTTATTTATTTGAAATATTATGCAATCATCGCAAAGTCTCTCTTTTTTAAATGTGTGGATGTTTTGTATTTCCTTTAAATTTTAGTAAGGAGGTGATCTCGCCTCTTTACAACATGGTATTAGAGCCTTTAGGTGACTATTAGGTCATGGAGTTGAGGCAAGGGTGTCTAGAAAGGATCAGGTTTTCAGGGGCTGGCAATATTTTCCTCAGTGCCACTAGCTTGGTTTATGAGGACTCCGGTGCCTGTATGATTCTATCTTGTCCCGAGCTGATACAAATTTCCCAAAATAGTATGCTTTTATGCAATAACATTATAGATATCCTTTTCTCATCTATGCTTCTATTCTCTTCTCATCTAGGATTATATACTCCTGGGAACCTAATATGTTAACCCTACCTTTCATGAGAGGTGACTTGTTCAAGAACATGAACTAGGAAAAGGAGTCAAACCTTAATGACCCCAACACTCCTATGACTCATGCGGTCAACCATACTACTCTGGGTACCCCAACCTTCACACCAGAGCAAGAGCTGGCAATGTTGTGCTAGGTGTTGTCTATCACCCTGATGGGGCAACTCTACACAACGAACACCAACGTCAACAAGCTGAGGGAGTTCACCCTCACCATCTTCATAAAGATGCAGCAACCGTACTTTAAGGGTGAGAGTGAACCCAACATGGTTGAAAAAGTTGACGACTGGGTGTTGGCCTTGGATCGGACCTTCGAGGGCATGGTGTGCCCTTCTCACCAAAAGGTTTGGTTTGCGACCTATGTGCTGGATGGACCGGCACATGTCTGGTAGAATGGTGTCACCCACACTTGGGACACCTCTGCCATGGATTGGGAGCAAATTCTAAAGCTCTTCAGGGAGAAGTACATCTACCCTGCATTCCTAAGAAAGAAGGAGGCCGATTTCTACAGTCTCAAGAAAGGAAGAATGAGTGTGGCCAACTACGTTCAAGGATTCCTACTGGTGGAGCGTTATGCCACCAACCTTGGAGCCGATAGAAGAGCAACTTTGTTCTTTGAGGGACTGAACTACTAGGTGGGCCAAAGCCTCGTATCGCAACCTCCACTTACTTTATAACAAATGGTGGACAAGGCCCTGGCCATCGAGTCCTATCTAGGATTCCAAGCATCTGGACACGGTAACGACTACAACAACAAGCGGAAGAATCAGAACTAGAATGAGAATCATAGATGTGACCGGTGCAATAGGTGCTCTCGTAGCCATCCTCGAGGGAGATGCACTACCGGTAATGCACCTGCTCAGAAAGACAACTGGCCTCCACTGACCTACCATGAGTGTGGCCAAGTTGGGCACCTCCCTCCTTCTTAGAATAAGAGCATGCTCATCTAAATGATCACTAGGTGGACTCCAAGAACCTTACTTGAGAGTGTTTCTGCTCTTAGGCCAAGGTCCTCCATAATCCCTCCCGTTCTCCATGCACTATGCAAGCTATTTATAGGCCGCATGAACTTTTAGAGGCCCCAACTGATTGGTACACATGTCTCGCAAATCCGTTCTGGTGCCCATGGTGGGTGGTGGTCTCAGTTTTCTACTATTAATAATTGTCACAACCTTTGGTTGTATCAGACTATGACCATGTTGGTTTGTAGATTGTCCCAGTTCTTCACTTGTTGTCGTGTTCCTTTGTCTAATATTTGAACAAAAATTAGGAGGAAGTGAAGGTTTGAGATAGTTTTTGATATAAAGAATAGGTGATAACATCCATAAAATGTGTGTTATCACATGGGTTCAACCCATGGCCCATATAATGGCCCCTGAGAGCATTTGCTTTGCAAATAGGTCCTTGGAGCAGAAGATTAAGAATTAAGAGATTTTGTGCATCATATATAGTAATGACATTGTGAATTGTTGAATAATAGGAACGTATGATAATACACACAATTCACAAAAGTTTTAAAGTAATTTATGATCTACATAATTAAGGGAGTATTTATCTAACTATGAATCGCTACACAGGTGTTAAGGGATCCAATGATGATAATAATAAAATAATTGTAGAATTTGAGGTGTTAAAGGTCATTTGGAAACACCACGGTGAGGTTACGACCACATGAGAATCAAAGAGAGACATGGAAACCCTCATCCACATCATTTGGGGTGACTATTCGAATTTTGAGGACAAAATTCCTATAAGAGGAAAGGATGTAATAACCTTGACTTTTGCATATATGAATTGTTATGAACATATATATAATTGTGAATTGTGAATAAGGTGTGACAAAGTGCAATTTGGAAAAACTATGGTTTAATTACTCTAATACCATAATTTGACCTAAATTTCATACTCCTAATGTTTCCCGTGACTTCATGACTCGATAATTATCTCCAAAGTCAATAACTCACATTTTGAATCAATGTGATACACATATATGCATGAAACCATAGTTGTCATACCATTGAATCCTTTTGAGTGATTCCTTAATCATACGTGATCCTTTTTATTTTATATTTTACACACTATATGTACTCAATTGGGTGGTGCTTTGTTCAAAAATTAGGACAATTGTGAGCTTCCTATGATTTTATACAAATTTGCAAGTTGTACTCTTTTTCTAGCCTGAATACTTCCTTTTTTCACTTCTTTTATCTTTGTTGGGATCGAGACACTAGGAGTTTGGGTTCCACTCCTAGCCCAGGTGAACCGTGGATTGAATCAGGGATCAGGTCCCCTGATTTTTTCTGTTGAACTGGGTTTAACCCCTGGAAACTTATGCGAATAGGCTCGGCTCCCCCACTAGTCAAGCTATTGTTGGATGGCAATCTAATGGAAGGTGAGTCATCTTAAACCCCATGCCAGGTGGTAAGGTCCTGCTTTATCATCGACGATCCTTGTCCTATGGATCTTCCATGCTTCTACCCTATTTTCCTTGATCCTTGCCCAGACCCCTCCCTCCCTCATCATGAACCTTCTACACCATTCCATTTCACAAAAACTTTTCTTGGAAGCCGAGTAATCTTGCTTCCAACCTATCCTAAGTGAGACCCTTCAAAACCCTAAAACCTAACCCCCATATAACTATAAAACCTCACTCTCAACTTTGTGATGCCCACACGAACACCGCTGACACACCCTATTTCTCCCTCTCTCACTCTCTTATATCTTTCCCTTTTTTTGCTCTGGTGATAGACCATTGAAATGCCACCTTTCTAGCCATGCAAGCTGTCAAGCAAGGGAGTCTTCTCCCTACTGTCGACCCTGGTTCATGGTTAAAGGGTGGCCAAGATCCAATGGACACTATATGACCTATGAACTTATTTAAAATGTTGAATAATCTTAGTTACCATAATTTAATTCTTATAACCTTAATCTAACCGTGTAATATGCTTTGGAATCATAAGAAAAGCTTAAGTTTCGAATTTGGTCCAATTTGGACATTGTTCGAGCAAGTTATGCAATATTATGTACATTTTGGACTTTTATACAATGTACCCAATTGAGAGGTTTTCATTGCAAATTGATCCATCAATTATGTTCCTTAAATATATTTTTTTTATTGAGATTTTAGAGCCATGGGGCACTCAATTGTACCTTGATTTGGAGAAGATTCCATTCTATGTTGAATTAGGATTTACCCCCCAAGGATGAGCTACGTTTAAGGATATCAACTAATGGCTCCACTTGCTTGGGCATCAGTCGATGGCCCAACAGTCCCCCACAGTTGGTGGACTTGCTTCTTTCTTATTCATGCAAACTTTAAGCCATAGACACATGGATAATTGTTTGTACACCTCATGCTTCTTCTCAACCTTTTCCCCTAAACTATATATAGTTATCCTTATGACTTAAATAAAGATTTTGCTCTCTACCACTTTCATTCTACTAAGAATCATGTTATCTCTCTATTATTCTATGGAGAACCTATTCAAGGTAGAAGAATAAGGTGATTATCTTCGAAGGAGCATCTAGGGTTCGATTTGCTTTCTTCTAGGGTTTCGAAAGCTTCTTCTTGGTGAACTTGACTTGAATAAGTAAAATAATTCTTTCTTTCCTCTGATTTATTCTCTATTCTTTTTCATCCTACCTCTATCCAAGTTAGAACCTTGTTGTTCCATAGTAGAATATTCTCTCAAACTCAAGAATCTATCCTTCATGTTTCTTCTTCAAGGGTTTTACTTCCTTGAGGAGAAGGGAATCTATGACCAAGTTTAGATCTAGAACTTGGGTTTCCTTGCCTTCTTTGCTAGAGATACTTGCTTCTAAAAGTTTGTTCTTATCAGTAGAGGTGAGTTTTATAACCTTCCTCACTTATATTTCTTACTTCAAGCTATATGTTCTTGCTTAAAAATGAAGATCCATGTATATAGAAGCAAGTTTATGTGCCAAACTTGAGAAGTTCTCACCATGGTAGTGACAACGTCTCTTACTGTTTGAGACCTAGACTTTCACTATCTCGACCTTGATCATGTTAGTGATGAACTTAGCCATGTAGTGTTGTGCCCGACACCCTAGTTATGCCATGGTTGTAATCCATAACGGCTTATGGCCGACACCCTAAATCATAAAGGGTAACCTGTGATGGCTTACACCCTAGCCATTGTTGCAACCTATGATGGCTGGTGGTCGATACACATGTTGATGTATAGCTGACATCCTATGTTGGTGTTAGGTCGACATGTTAGCCATGGTCGTAACCCATGACTGTCTGAAATCGATACACTAGCTATGCTTTGAGACAACCATGATGGTTAGTTGTCGACACACCCTAAATGATTGTTAAGCCGTTATCCTATGTTAAACGTTTGGCTGACACACTATGACAATGTTAGGTCGACATCCTAGGATGGTGTTAGACCCATTATACCTTGTTGGTAATAGGTTGATATCATGGTGGATGCTAAAATTGATATCATAGGATAAGTCAGAATCGACACCCCATATTGTGGATAGACTGAGACACCGTGATGGAGTAAAGAAAATGTTCTAACCATAGCAAAAACTGATGATGGTCTGTGGCCAAAATTCAACCATAGTTATAAACCATGATGGTTAATGGCCAATACACCTTTGATGATGATAGGCTGACATACTTTTGTTGGTGTTAAACCTATATATCATGGGGGTGTTAAACTGATATACCTATGTTAAAATTAGGTTGACATGCCTTGATGTTGATAAACTGATACACCACACTGGTTTTAGAACCGTTACACCATGAATATGGTAGGCCAATATCCATGGTGGACGTTAAAAACAATATCTTGTGTTAGGGAAGAATTGAATGGTTGGACCTATACCTAATTGATGTTTTGAATAATGAACCCAGTCCCATTAATGACATTGGATGCTTCAATAAGAAATGGATTAAAATAAATCCCATAGTCTTATAAGTGGTTTCTAACAATGAGAATTTAATGGTAGAACTTGTAGTCTTACCTTTGCCCTCGTATGAATATTTGGATAAATCACCTTTACAAGTGAATGAGTACCTTTAATGAAACATGGTTTGCATGGTTTGCTACACCAGCTCCAATATGACAAAATGATGATGTTTGGTTATAATTGGACCTCTTGAATGATTAATGTGACAATGTATTACATTCTTCTGGTGTTGAAACCTTAATGCAGTGCTAATGGAATTCCATAGTGCATTACCATGTTTAACCTATGAGATACATATGTGTTGATGATCTTTTGAGCCTTGTTTACAGCCTAGAATGATAATGATAATCTTGCAAGATTTAAAGTGATGGTCTTAATGGACTTTGGGCATGTTTGAGCCCTAATTGAGGTGAAATGCTTTTCATGTTCCAATAAGGGTTGAAACCCTAGAACTTGTGATAAGAAATGGATATCTTGAAGTGATAGTATATTACATGTGATTCATTACAATGAAATGAGTGATAGCATGTAGTAATCTGATTAAGATCTATACCTCAAACATTTTATATCTTCTGAAGTTACAATGCTTATACATAATAGAAATGAATTAGAGTTTACATGTCCATTTGTATGATGAAGCCTTGATTCAACCCATTGGTAAATAACTAATCAGGTGTAACCCTAATCATATAGTGCCCTAAGACATAGATCCATTTTCAGTGTCATAACTTGTTGGATGGTAGAACGAATGTTCCTAAGGAAAACTCAGAGCACATATTGTTGAATATGTAGGGTATTTATTATCCTGACTCCAAGTGTTTAGGGAGGATGATTGTGTCATACCTATCCCTCTTCTAAAGAACGTATACGGTCGTGTTTTAGTGATTATCATGTAATAAAGATTTTTCTTTGCATACATTGGTTTCTAGCACTATAACCTATGCCAAGGTGGGTTAGTTGTTTATAGGACTATATGTCGCTATTTTGTAGGTTGACTAAGATGTCACTGTAGTGCAGAATTTTATTGACCGAGTATGGAATATATCTTAGAGTCTGGATCTTCCTAGATCTTATATGAAATTGATTGTGACCAAGCGGTGGTCAGTTGGACTTTGAGTGGTACTACTCAATCTCTCCAGGGCATAATAATAAAATATGTAATATAAGCCGTGTAGTATATTGTTAATGCCTCACATTGTTTAAGTAGTCCTTACTTTATCTTTATACTACATAGTTCTTATATAATGTAGACTTATGAAATTTGAGTAATTCTACTTGATGCTAAAGATTATTTGCTTAAATGCTTAGTATGCTTAAACTATCTAATCGGCTTAAATTGTATCTTTAATATCTTATCTGATCAGTTTGTTTATTGTAACCAATATGTTGTAATCAATATCTATTTGAGAAGTTTATATCTTTGTATGCGACTGGGTCTCACCCTTGGGTCACCACTTCTTTTTAGGTGTGTGGGAAATAAGGTTGAGGTTGTGTTGTGGAAGAAAACCAGTCTTGTGATCTATAGATTCAAAAGGTTGGTCAGCTGTAGATATTTGTAGTAGAGTTATAGTGTCATCCTTGTACTCTCAGGTCCGTGTATGGGAGGTATTTTCTAGACGAGATACTTATGTCGACACAAGATTTTGACAGTATGCCATTGTATGTATATATAGCATGAACATGTAAATGCTTCTTTTGTACACATGATTTGGCTAAGACCATTGAGCACATATGTAAGAACTTGTTATAATATATGAGAATGGAAAAGATGGACTTTTATGTAAATGTTTTAGAACTTGTTCATGATGTGAATTTTGGTTTGAATTATTCACATTTTTTATTATGTGATTAATTGGTAGGTGATCGTGTTTTGTGTTTTGAGTAATCTCATTTAGTGTGACGAGGTGTCAGAGTTAAGTTGGTATCACAGCTCTAGGTTTGCTCAGTCTACATGGACATAGGATTTAGGTTTGAGTCTATTCTTATGTATCCAACATATCTGATCATAGCTTATGCTTATGCAGACTTGTCTGGAGGATATAAAGAATACACTAAGAGTAGCTATGTTGCACAAGGAGGAGGTGCAAGGAGGAAGGAACACAATGAGAGAGTGCTAGAGATAGGGCTAGAGCATCTTGCAATGCCTCAAATAGATCCGACAATGATGGCCAATCTTGAGTTTTAGTCTATTTTTAGATAGATGATGGTCACGGTTACACATATAGAAGATAGAATGCCGACACCTCAAGCTAGGGAAACTATCCTGAATATGGAATCCTAGGGAGTCGAGAAAACTTTGGAACGTCTTAGAACATCCCTAAAGAAGACAAAGTTAAGCATGATGTCTACTTGTTGAAGGGTAGTGCTGGCCACTGGTGGGCCATAGAAGAGGAGAAAAGGCCAGGAGTGGTAATATGATGGATTGAATTTCAGCGAGAGTTTGTCATCCGATACTTTCTAGAGACATACCTAGACAAGAAAATCTCACAGTTTGAGAATATTCGACAAGGAGCAATGTCTATTAATGAGTTTGAGTCAAAGTTCATGAAACTTCTAAGGTTCTTCCCTCACATGGAACCACTAACAAGGAAAAGATCCATAGGTTCAAGAAGGGCTTAAGTACAGAGTCGAATACTACAACATCATCCTGGGAGAATAGGGAAAGGTTTTCCACCTTTATGGATTTTGTAAGGAGGAATGGGAGGTTTGTCATATACAAGCATGAAACAAATGCTAATAAACGACCAGCTGAATTCTAAGGACAATCATATGGATGCTTTATGAAGTCAAGTTTTACCCCACCACAATCGCAACATAGGTCGACTTTTACAGAGCAATGGTCATTTACTCCATCCCAGTGGACCCCGAGTAGGGGTAGAGGTTGCAGTTTTCCACCTGCAGGAGCCCATAGCACATCATCAGTTTTAGTGATCGGGCCATCTAGGCCATGGTATGAAAGTAAGACCTATCATAAGTGTGTACGGTTGGGGCATACAAAGTGGTATTTACCTATAGAAGACAAGGAGGTGATTCAACAGTCTAGGAAGAATCAATAGGGTTCGCAAAAACAATGCCAGTTCAACAGTAGTGGTGGCAGAGGACACATACATGCATCATAGACATGCTCCTTTGGACAAGCTAATAGAGGATGTGGACGGCATCAGGCAACTACTAGGTTCTATGCCATGAGCCAACCAGAAGAAGTGGTCAATCCACAAATCATGACAGGTCAAATGGAGTTATCTCATTATGATTTGTCTGCCTCTTGTTTCATATATGTATTAATAGACTTGGGTGCAACCCACTCCTTTATCACTAGAGAGGTGATATACAGTTGTTAGGTACCTTTTAGTCATAGATCTGATAGCTTGCAGCTAGAAACTCCTTTAATTGGTTCTGCCGAGTTGCGAAAATTATGCTCTTCTTGTGTTTTTTATTTTTCTGGACACAACATTCAAGTGGATCTCTTGCCACTTGACATGCATGGTTTTGATGTGATCATAGGAATGGATACCTTGGAAAAGTACATGGTAGTCTTGGATTGTAGGACTAAAGTGGCAACGTTCCATGATGGAGATGTACTATGGATTTTCCAAGGTGATAGTATGATTCTTCCTATATGTTTGATGTCAGCTATGATAGAAGATAAGTTGATGAGACAAGTATGTGAAGTTTTCTTAGCTCATGTTATTGATACCAAGGTGAGAGGTCCTAGTATCTAGGAGGTGCCAGTGGTACAGGAGTTAGAAGATGTTTTTCATGATGAGTTTCTTGGAGTTCCCCCACTTAGAGAGATTGCCTTTGTAATCAATCTTTCTCCTAGAAAACAACCCATAGCATAATCACCCTATAGAATGGCACAAAAAGTGATGTAGAAGTTAAAGAAATAGTTGCAGGAACTATTAGAGAAGGGTTTCATTAGGCCGAGCACTTCCCCTTGGGTGCTCGTGTGTTTTTTGTCAAGAAAAAAGATGGTTCCATGAGGTTGTGTATAGACTATAGATAGTTAAACAAGGTGACAATAAAGAATAAGCATCCTTTTCCAAGGATTGGTGATCTTTTTTATTAGTTGAGAGGTGCCACTATGTTTTCAAAGATAGCTCTAAGATTTGGATATGATCAGTTGAGGACTAAGGTAGATGACATACCCAAGTTAGCTTTCAGGACTTGGTATGGTAATTACAAGTTTGTGGCTATGTTGTTTGGGCTAACCAATGCACCTGCATCCTTTATGGATCTAACGAATAGAGCGTTTAGACCCTATATTGATTATTTTGTGGTCGTGTTTATAGATGACATCCTAATATATTCTAAGGATAGTCATCAACATGAGCAACACCTTTGCCAGGCGTTGACCGTATTGAGGCAGCACATGCTATACGCTAAGTTTAGAAAGTGTGAGTTCTAATTGTCAGAAGTGTCTTTCCTGGGACATGTTATATTAGATAAAAGCATTTGTGTGGACCCTATGAAGGTTGAATCTATATTGGAATGGGAGACGATGTCAGTCTCCTCTTTGCTGGTATGAGATAGGTGAATATCAACTTTTGGGTCCTGAGCTAGTGCAATAGACTACCGAAAAGATTAAAATGATTCAACAACAGTTGAAAGTAGCCCAGGACAGGTAGAAATTTTATGTAGATAACTGATGCAAACCACTTGAGTTCCAAGTGGGAGACAAAGTATATCTTAGGGTCTCTCCTTAGAAAGGTGTGATGAGGTTCAGAAAGAAGGACAGGTTGGCTCCTAGATTTATGGGACCAAATCCTATCCTAGATCGTGTTGGAAAGGTGGCATACAAGTTGTAACTACCACCCGATCTACATTGGTTAATGTCCTTCATATCTACATGTTGAGGAAATTCCATCTAGAATCAGAGCAAACAATCCAACCAGTAGAGGTTGAGTTAGACGAGGATATCTCTTATGTTGAAGGTCCAATGTTGATCTTGGATAGGAGAGTTAAGAAGTTGAATAAGAAAGATATAATGTTAGTAAAGGTTTTGTGGCATCATCTTGGAGTGGAGGAATCCACTTGGGAGATAGATGATGATATGCGTAGGAAGTACCCATATTTCTTTGCGCAGGATTTTAGGGTGAAATCCTTGTTAGTGGTTTATAGATGTAAGACCCCTGAACTTATTTAAAATTTTAAATAAGCTTCATTACCATAATTTAATTCTTATAAACTTAATCTAACCTTTTGATATGATTTGGAATCATAAGAAAAGCTTAAGCTTCAAATTTGGTCCAATTTGGACACTATTTGAGACAGTTATGCAATTTTATGTACATTGGACTTTTCTGCAGTTTACCCAATTGAGGGGTTTTCTTTGACAAAGTGTTCCATCAATTATGTTCCTTAAATTTTTTTTTTATTATTGTTGTGCTTTTTGAGCTTTGGGGCTCAATTGTACCTTGATTTTGAGAAGATTTCATTCTATGTAGAATTAGGATTTACCCCCATGGATGAGCTACTTTCAAGGCTATCAACTAATGGCTCCACTTGCCTAGGCATCAGCCGATGGACCATCAGTCCCCAACAGTCATTGGACTTGCTTCTTACTTATCCATTCAAACTTTAAGCCATGGACACATGGAGAATTGTTTGTACACCTCATGCTTCTTCTCAACTTTATCCCCTAAACTATATATACTTATCTGTATGCCTTAAATGAAGCTTTAGCTCTCTACCACTTTAATTCTTCTAAGAATCTCATTTTCTCTCTATTATATTGCAGAGAACCTATCCAAGGTAGAAGAATAAGGTGATCATCTTGGAAGGAGCATCTAGGGTCCGATTTGCTTTCTTCTAGGGTTTCTAAAGCTTCTTCTTGGTGAACTTGACTTGAACAAGTAAATTATTCTTTCTTTCCTATGTTTTCTTCTCTATTCTTCTTCCTCCTACCTCTCTCCAAGTTAGAACCTTGTTGTTCCATGGTATAAGATGCTCTAGAACTCAAGAATCTATAATTCATGTTTCTTCTTCTAGGGTTTTGCTTCCTTGAGGAGAAGGATACCTATTTGGCCAAGTTCAGATTTGGAACATGGGTTTCCTTGCCTTCTTTGCTCGAGATCCTTTCTGCTAGAAGTCTATTCTTATGAGTATAGGTGAGTTTTTATAACCTTACTCACTTATATTTCTTACTTCATGTTGTATGTTCTTGCTTAAAAATAAAGATCCTTGTATATGGAAGCAAGTTTATGTGCATAACTTGAGAAGTTCTCACCCTCATATTTGTGGAGTCTCTTACTATTATAGAACTTTCCTTTCACTATCTTGACCTTGATCATGTTAGTGATGAACTTAGCCATGTTGTGCTCGACACTCTAGTTATGCCATGGTTGTAGTCCATAACGGCTTATGGCCTACACCCTAAATCATAAAGGGTAACCCGTGATGGCTTACACCCTAGACATAGTTGCAACCTGTGATGGCTGGTGGCTGATACACATGTTGATGTAGATCTGACATCCTATTTTGGTGTTAGGCCAACAACTTAGACATGGTTTTAACCCATGACAGTCTGAAACTGATACACTAGCTATGCATTGAGACAACCATGATGGTTAATGATCAACACACCCTACTTAACCCTTAGGCTATTATCCTATGTTAACGTTCGGTTGACACACTGTGACGATGTTGTGTCAACACCCTAGGATGGTGTTAGACTGGTTATACCTTGTTGGTAATAGGTTGATATCATAGTGGATGCTAAAACTGATATCCTAGGATAAGTCAGAATTGACGCTCCATACTGTGGATAGACCGAGACACCATGATGAAGTCAAGCCAACGTCCTAACCATAACAACAACCCATGAAGGTCTATGGCCGACACCCAACCATAGTTATAAATTGTGATGGTTATTGACAAACACACCCATGGTGATGATAGGCTGACATACTTTTGTTGGTGTTAAACCGATATATCATGGGGTGTTAAACTGATATACCTATGTTAATATTAGGTCTTCCATGCCCTGATGTTGGTAAACTGATACACCATGCTGGTGTTAGAACCGTTACACCCTGATGGTGGTAGGACAATATCCATGGTGGATGTTAAAATTGATACCTTGTGTTAGAATAGAATTGATTGATTGGACCTATACCTAATTGATGTTTTGAATAATGCACCCAATCCAATGGATAAGATTGTATACTTCAATAATAAATGGATTACAATAAATCCCATAGTCTTACAAGTGGTTTCTATCAATGAGAATTCTATGGTACAACACCATTGAACTTGTATTCTTACCTTTGCCCTCGTATGAATATATGGATAAATCACCATAACAAGTGAATGTGTACCTTCAATGAAACATAGTTTGCATGGTTTGCTACACCAACTTTAATATGACAAAATGATGATGTTTGGTTATAATTAGACCTCTTGAATGATTAATGTGACAATGTATTACATTCTCCTAGTGTTGAAACCATAATGTAGTGCTAATTGAATTTCATAGTGCATTACCATGTTTAACCTATGGGATACATATGTGTTGATGATCTTTCGATCCTTGTTTACGACCTAGAATGATAATGATATATCTTGCAGAGTTTAATGTGATGGTCGTAATGACATTTGGGCATGTTTGATCCCTGATTAAGGTGAAATGCTTTTCATGTTCCAATAAGGGTTGCAACCCTAGAGCTTGCGATAAGAAATGGATATCTAGAAATGATATGATGACAAATGTGATGCATTACAATGCAATGAGTGATATCATGTGATAATGTGATTAAGATATATACCTCAAACATTTTATATGTTCTGAAGTTGCAATGTGTATACACTTGATAGAAATGAATTAGGGTTTGCATGTCATTTGTATTCTGAAACCTTAATTCACCCAATTGGCAAATAACTAGTCAAGTGTAACCCTAATAAAGTAGTGACCTGATCCATAGAGCCATTTTTAGTGTTAGAACTTGTTGGATGGTGAAATGAGTATACCTAAGGGAAACTCAGAGCGCATATTGTTGAATCTGTGGGGTATTTATTATCTTGACTCTTAGTGTTTAGGGAGGATAACTTCGGTCATACCTAGACCTCTTTTAGAGAACGACTACGGGCGTGTCTCATTGATTATCATGTGATAAAGGTTTTGCTTTGCATACCTTGGTTTCTAGTCTTGTAACCTATACCAAGGTGGGATAGTTGTTTACTAGACTATATGTCGTTGTTTTGCAGTTTGACTAAGATGTCACTATAGTACAAACTTGTACTGAACTAATTGTGACCAAGCGGTGGTTTGTTGGACTTTGAGTGGTACGTTTCAAACTCCCTAGGGCATAAAACTAAAAGATGTAATCTAAGTTCTGTAGTATATTGTTAGGGTTAAGTACTTCTCACATTGGTTGAGTAGCCCTTATTTTAACATTATACTACATAGTTATTATATGATGTAGATATATGAAATTTGAGTAATTCTACTTGATGCTAAAGATTATTTGCATAAGTGCTTAGTATGCTTAAACTGCCTAATTTGCTTAAATTGTTTATTTAATATCTTATATGCTCAGTTTGTTGACTATAACCAATATGCTATAATCAATATCTATTGAAGAAAGTTATATCTCTCACTTGGACTGGGTCTCACCCATGGGTCACCACATATTTTTAGGTGGTCGTAGAAACTAGCCTTGTGATCAATAGATTCAGATGGTTGGTCAGTTGTAGATATTTGTAGTAAAGTCCTGGTGTCATCCCTATACTCTTAGGTCCGAGTATGGGAGGTGTTTTCAAGATGAGATACTTATATCGACATGAGATTTTTTCAGTATGCCATTATATGTATATATGTCTTGAACATGTAAATGCTTCTTTTATGCATAGGATGTGGCTGAGTCCATTGAGAACAGATGTAAGTTCCTGTTATAATATATGAGAATGGAAAAGATGGACTTTTGTGTAAATGTTTCAGAACTTGTTCATGATGTGAATTTTGGTTTTAATTATTCCATATTTTTTATTATATTAATAATTGGTAGTTGATCATCTTTTGTGTTTTGAGTAATCTCCTTTAGCGTGACCAGGTGTCACAAACACAACACAACGCCTCCTTCCTACGTCCTTCCTTGTTCGCACATGTGATGGGGAGCTTGCACTCTCTCAGACATGAGATATCTGTCATTTTCAAGGGTTGACCATGATCTAACAACCATTTTCCCCCCTATTTCTCCTATATTGGTAATTTTCTCCCCCTCTAGCTAATTTTCTCTTTAATCGATCAAATCTTGCAAAAATCCTATCTTTTGATTCATAACTCCAAAAATTACAAACAAGTAGTCAATTTTGATAATAAAAATGAGAGGAACAAAAATAAAATAAATTTGAGACATAATTCTCATTTCAATTTACAAGTGATGCAAATATGAGTTGAAGTAGTGATTAATGCATATGAACCCTACTTTTTTTATAAATAGGTTGTTAATCGTGTTAAATATGATTCTTTGAGATGTAAATTGATAATGTGGTATAAAATAGTGATTTAACATTATTATGCTCATAACGGTGATAATTAGGGTTTCTAATGTGGATAACCATGTATATGAATAATTAGGGTTAAAGGTCATATTTTGATATGTTTCAATGAATTTTGATCTAAGTGTACTTAATGGAAGGATATGATAAATCTAATGATTAGGGTTTAGCACCAAATCTTATCTATCATTAGGATCTTATGATGCAAAATTCAACATAGTTTCTCCTAATGGCATGGAAGGCCTAACTTGGTAATCAAGGTTACACATGATGTATATTGTCGATTAATAAATTTAATAAAATATTATACGTTAGAAATAGGGTTTGAGCCCTTATTCCATATCCTACAATTGATACTACCCAAAAACCATAATTTATGAAGAAGTAGGGTTTAATGTGAATAATGATATGGTGACGCTTTAGAATTTATATACATGTAGATTTAATTACTTAAATCTTTTGATAGACCGATTGATTGAATCTACTCGAAGTATAATTATATAACATACATGGCTCACCATTGAGGTACGCGGTTATGCTTATGACTATCCACATTAGTTTGCCTATGTTTTTTGAGGATATCTTAGGGATTGAACAACTGAAATTTGGATGTTAATCTACATTATGTTCAATTATAATGCTAGTATGAGTATCACATAAATATAAGAATATGTGAAGAAAATGCCAGTTATTATTTGCAAGTATTTGATGAATATATGTTGTTATATAATTGCACACTTTTTGATGCATCCCACAATATATTTCGATATGCTAATCCATGGTTTGTTTCACAATGTTTTAGATACATGCTAGATAAGATCATATCAAGATATGATGGACAAAGGAAATTAATTTAAGACATTAAAATTAACTTGTAAGGAGGTTTAGATAGATACTGTAACGACCCCGCCTCCCAGTAACCCCCAATTAAGGGAGACCGAAAGGTCGGTGCCGTTATCCAATTAAAAGGATCAAAGGTTCGACAAATAATCAATAACAATCATGAAATTCTACTAACTAACTGAAATTTGGTATAAAATTAAAACTTCACTTACCTTTGAAAACCTTGGGAATCTATCTATCCAAGCGTGAATCCACTCTAACTAATCCTCCTTGCACTTTATGTTTTACTTTCACAATGTGTCACTTTACTGTTTGTTCTTTCAATTGTTGTTCCTAAAACGCGACAAACAAAACATCGGTCAGTATATCGAAATATACTGGTATGTGGGAACAACCAAAATCTTGCAAATATGGCTAACAATTTAATAATCACAATCAAATTAATTAACAAGCCAATTTACATTTTTCAGTATAACATTCTCCACCGCTTTTTCCCTAACCCTAGCATACCCACCTTAGGGTGCCCTTTGCCAATGACTTAAGGCCACCTTCTCAATCCCGAGCTTGGTGCCTGGGGGTCACCTCGCATGGTGCCCACTAGTCATGCAATATCATAGGCCACCTTCTTGGTGCCTGGGGTCACCACCCAAGGTGTCCATTGGTCTACCCATCTGGGCCTGACCTTTGGCATCATCCATCAGGGTGGCATGTAGGTGCGAGAATCCATACTTCTATTCTTTTAATGTGATAATCTTAGTGACTTTATGGTTTGCAAGTATGAACATCCAATAGATAATTTTGCATTCAATGCAATTAACCATCCAGAAAATCATCGGGAAACTAAGGCGGTTATCCATAATTAACCATGTACCTGATCCAGGGCAACTTGATTGTCCAAGCAATATGGATAAAGAATAAATCAACAAGCAATCAACAATATCCTAAAATTAATGTATGCGATCCAAGTGTTATAGTTTATCCAAAACATTCTAAAGCTAGACTTGGATTCCACCTTAGGCATTCTAGATCACATTAGGGTTATAAGCGTTTTTGCCTCCATAACGCTTTAAATGCTCTCTTAGTTCATAAACCCTAATTTCAACATTATAAGCCCAATTAAATTCGATTATTTCTCTTTTATACCAAAACTACCTTCTTTATCCTTTTAAGTTATTTCAAGGTCATTAGACTCAATTATCACCTTTAGTTTCTTTCGGATTAACAACTCATAATTCATGATGGTCTAATTCCCATATGAACTCTATTTATTATTAATTCTACCTCGATTTAATCGAAAACCCTAATTTCTATATTAAGGCTATTTATCCACAAATTAGGGACTTTAATGCTCAAAATAACTTAGATTAAGCATATTCCAACTTTAATCATGAAATTAGTCAATTAAAGCCATTAAGAGTCGAATTTACCAACATGAGGGTTTCAAGGCCCATTAAAACATATTTATGCACATTAAACTCGAAATTAAACTAATTACATGCAAATTCATCCATTTTGTTCCTAATCTGTCCTTTCATCATTAACAGGTTAATACTAACTCTAATCATCCATTAAACCCTTATAAATATATTATTCATCTCAAAATAGGGTTCTTTAAACATTAATACATTAAAGTTGATATCTTCCATTACTTTTCAAATTGCAGGAGGAATTAGCTTTTAAAAATATTTTTATTGGATTCCTCTCATTTTTCTGAGCAAAATTTATATATTAAACTTATCAATCCAAGCTACCATTAATTAGTTATGATTTTTGTAAGATTTCACTTACCCGGACCAATCGGAGAGCGCCACATAGCTGATCTCTTGCAAAGCGGCTGCTTTCTTTGGAAACATAACGGAAAGACCATACTACCCTCGGTTAAGTCGATTTCTTCTCTAGCCCGCGGAGGGCAGAAAGCTCCAACGCCTCTCTTCCTCCTTCAACCTCGCGAAAGCCGATTCCCATAGCCCTAGCAGCGAGTTACACTGCCTCTCCTTCATTCTCTACACCCCGCCGACCTCCGGCGATGCTTCCACTACCCCTGGCAAGCCCTTGCGCACCCAGAGGAACCCTTCGTTCGCGGCCAGGGTGGTCGGTTCAAGAGGGGCGGCCTGCAACTCAGAGCCGGCGTTGCAGCTGTGCCGCAACCATTGTGCATAGGCCGGAGCACGAGGACGATAGCCGGGGTTCCCTATGACGACGTGAGACACCACTCCTCCATCGTGATGGCTCAAAGATTCCTCATTGTCCCAGGGTTAGCGTTAAAGCTTTCGGTTAGGGTTTATACGTGAGGAACAAAATAAGAACGTGGGATCTCTCTCTCTCTCTCTCTCTTAGGCTTGAACTAGAGCTTAACCCCTTTATATAGGGTGGAGTATAAAGCCCTAAGGCATGCCTCATGAGGACTCAAGTCCCAAACTCAAAAGGAAACACACTTTCCATGGTTGTGAAGCAACCATCTCTCTCTCTTCATTATCTCCTTTTTCCTTGATATTCCTTGTTGCATGGATATTTAGGAATTCGAAATTCCTCTCCCTTATCCTCTTTAATCTTGTCTTTTAGTTCATTAGCCTCGAAATTATATTTTCCTTATGAAGGAAATATTTCTTCTTAACAAAACCACACAATTCCTTAATAATGTATTACATTATTCTCTTATTTTATTTTATAGGTATTTTCTCTTTCCTATTTATTCATTGGGACTCCTTGGATCCCAAGAAACTCTAATAATTCGAAATCCTTTTTTTTGGACACTCATTATCCTTCTAGATGCATATAAATGCATTATTTCACATTATCTTGTTTATTTCTTCATTAAAATATATCTTTTTGATGTTTTCTCTTTGTTTCTCTTTTATTTTCCTTATTGGTTATTCCTTTCAATATTAGGAATCCTTGGGATACGAAATTCCACCAAGGATTACTCCATTATACCTCTTTTCACTTATTTTCCACATTTCCTCAATATTTTCAATTTCTTTCTTAATAAAGAAATACTTAATTAATCTTTTCTTTTCTTATTGCTCTCTTTATGCTACTTTGGACTCCTTGGTACCCAAGGAACCCAAGAGGCACGAAATCCCTCCTTGGATTTTCCTTCTAGAGGTTTCTACCTCTTTCTTTTCTCAAATATTCAATTATTTGTTAATTAATTTAATTTCCTTGTTATTGGGCTCAATAGCCAATGAAGCCCACAAATCAAACAACAAGGCTATTTTAAAAGAAATCCATTTATTCACAACAAATTATATTATTTGTCCAAATATCTTTAATATGAGAAATTACATTTCTCACCAAAGGAACCCAAAATTTGGGGTTGTAACATCCTTCCCCTCTTATGAGAATTTTTCCCTCAATATTCCATCAAGCAAGCAAACAAATAGGATAAGTCTTCTTATGTCCATCAGGGATCCCATGTGGCTTCACCCTTTCCATGGTGTTTCCCAAGAACTTCATTATCGCATTTTCTTCCATCTGAGTTCTTTCTTACCTTGGTATATCGTACCCTCATAGGTGACTCAGGACTTTTCAGCCTTTCACACGCTGAATAGGTTCAGGGCACAGCACCTGGCTTGGGTACCTCACATAGTGCTCTAGATCAGACTCATGCAACACATCATTTTATCCCGAGGGGTAAGGTTAACACAACCATCTCCACCAATCCATCTCAAATGGACCCATATATCGGGGACTCAGTTTTCTCAGCTGTAGCTTAGAGGGGTCGGATTTTCACATTTCCCATAGTGAACAACATGTCAGTCTGCTTTGCATCATTTCACGACTCATGTTGTCTCTGGGCTCTCTCTCTCAGTCATTGCACGATCAAAGCGACTTCATTTGCACACACGGTGGTTCTTTTCTAACCTTTGTGAGGCCTCCTTCACCAACATCACCTTAATGAAGTGGTGACCAACACAACCTCACTATAAGACTTTTTTCATCCCGATAAAGGTTATGGTGGTTAACTACACATCTTAAGAACTGTCTCTGTGTATCACCCTAAATGAGCACACATGCTCTCATCAAATCATATTGTCCATTAGTATGGGGTGATAAACTGTACTATCATCGACTTCTTCATGTATCCACTCCCACCTCATGGAAGTGAACCTTGGTCATACCCAAGAACTTTTGAACTCGCATCATGGTGTAGTTGAACCATCTCTTTTCATATGTAGTTTCACCAAACCTGTCCCTTGACAGAACTCTTCCTTTCTCATGTCATCTAGGTAAGGCGATCTACCATAACCCATATTGTATCTTGACCTTCTTGGTCTAGGAGAGACTCACAACATCCATAATGATGAACTCCCATTCTCTCTTGGGAACTTTTTATACTTTATATCCATGCACTGGGTTAATGGTGTTCGTCCTTCACCTCCTGGCTTGCATGGCCACATGCTACATGCAACTTTGTTTTAAGCATCCAAAATGCTACCATTACTTACTATCTTCGTAGTACCATGGTATATCATGTCCTCCTGTATTGTTATGATTCCTCAAGCTTGATACCTCAGAAACCCTAAACCACTTTAATCAGGGTTTCATCACCTTCCTTTCCAAAGAAGTGTATCTGAGGTTCTACAACCATCCTTTTACAACATCAAGGACTAAACTGGCTAACCAAAAAATCATTAACTTGTTCAACATATCTTGTTTCATTTGGGTGTTAGGCAAAACACATCCTCTTTCCAAACATAGGGTTAGTCGAACAACCTCAACTCCTTCTAGCTTCCAGTTAAACTAGGCAGCTATATCTCAACCAGAGCATTCATTACCACTTCTTATCCTTAGGTGTTAGGTAACATACACCTCCATGTATTATACTTATCATCTCATCTCAAACTCTGAGTTGGTCTTCATCAAGAAGCTCTGAGCTCATCCTCATGGTGATCAAACTCAACCTTGGTTAGCTTGTAAATTCCACATAGCTCCTGATAAAACATCCTCATAAGCTGACTACACTACTCTCTCTTAATGTTTGTAAACCATCCATGTATCATTCACTCCACCAAGGTATGTTATCATCTCTGTCCTCATACCTTGTAGCTATGTTCCAACTTACATCATCTTTATCCTTGGTGTAAGGCATGCGTACTGTCCTATCTCTCACCCCCATAACAAGAAGAAATAAGCATTTGGTTGCAGTCCAAATACATAGTTCTTCCTGTTCTAAGAGTAGAGATGGTACAGCCCACCTTGCCAGTACACTTTCAAATCTAAGTTGAAACGTGCCACATATGTCTCTACATCACAACCATTATGATATCAAAAATTACTTCCATGGAAAACTGGTCTCGAACTTACTTGGTCCAAGCACAATACTTAGTCATCTCCTCTAGGTCTATAGGGTGCCGACACTTTTGGGGTCATCCCTTTTCCCTTATGCATCCAGAGAGTTCCCTACTCATCTGCCCTTTGGGTCCCATGAGTCCATGAAGGTGATCAATCTCCTAACCCATGGCCCTCAGACAATGATAGTTGTTACCTCCCGACCCTATGGTCATGTGCAACTAGGGAATTAGGCAACTCCTTCTTCCATCGGTCTTATCCCTACCTGACCCTAGGATAGACTTAGGATTCTATTATTGTACATGTCCAACATAGAACCTTACCCAAACATCCATCATCTCTCTTCTTGCATTCATGGGCTGACTTTCATCCTTTCATAAGGGTCATGGCGACCTGCCTACCTTGGTCGAGCCCCATACCAGTTACCTCCATGGTAACACATCCACATGCACATAGAGATGGTTATCTATGGGTCTATAGGTTCATTCTCATGCCATGTACTCTTCACTTAGCTTCTCAAGACCCTATGAAACCTCCTTAGGTTTCCTCATGCCCACAAAACTGGTAAAACCCCTACCAAAGGGTCCCCCTCCCAGGATGGGAGGAAACTACACCTTGATAACATAGGTCACAAGCGTCCCTAGGGTTTACATTTTCATGAGCATGCCTAACCCAACAGCTACTAAGGCACAAGCAGACCACCTATTAACTATGCTAGGTCATACTTGTTCTCTTTCCTCAACATTAGATCAACTTAGCTGTGAGGGGTTCATCAAACATACCCTTAACTTAAGGGATTTCCTTTACCCATACACATGAGGAGTACCATGCTTGAAACTATAGAGACTCAAATCTCATCATGAGCATCGGATACACTGCTTCCCCTCTTAGGCCTAGGAACCCTAGGTTCACCCTTGGATATCCAACTACATGCTCAACCTCTTAACCGCGAATCAAGCATGTCCAAGGTATGTCGTGTACTCCCATGATCTTTCTATTCGAGAAACGCTTCGGAGTTGATCCCTCTTCCAGGGCAACCAACTAGGTATAAAGCCTCATAACTGGTTACTTAAACCTCCTCAGGGTCTAAAGCACTCTTTATCTCCTCCAGCAGGTAACCACTTATACCATAGGTACTAGAAGCATCATCCTCTCTCTAGGGTTTGGTTACTCTAAAGGCAACCAAGATATCACCAGCCTCTAGGAATTAAGTATAAGGAAACCACTATCATCCATGTAGGTCGCATCATCCTTAACTCCCCACTATTCCTCAAGTTTCGGGGTTTTAGACTTCCAACCTCCTTGTTGGGGTTCTGCTTCCTCTCTCTAGAGCTAATTCCATCTCCAACCATACTTACTAGAGGTCCCTTCTTCATGAAGTCTCATGCTCACAAGCATACCCCTATGTGGTTGAAGCCTATGCTCAACTCATGTTTGGCTCAAGAGCATCCATACCTCTTTCATAAGCCTTCCATCATGATCTCTTAACCAGTATTTTATCAAGCTATACCCTACTTGCCTAAGCCCATACGGTAACTATAGGTTCTCTAACCTCATCCACGAAGGAGCTATCCTTTTCTATGGCCTGCACGACCCTCTCCAGGGTTGGGTCACCAAAGGTACTAGGTCATCTACCCTCTTATGGCATTCCAAAGGCATGACCAACCAAACACTCGGTCAATCATGACATCATGTCATCTCTCTCCCTCTCTCTAATCTTCACTTAGGGTTAGGGTTAACATCATCCTCAAAGGATGTGCTAGGTATCTACCTTTAATGGAGGTCTCTACCTCCCAGACTAATTCTCTCTACTCATCCTCCAGACAAGGAGGTCTATCCTCAGGTCTCTCCTGAGGGCAAAGACAACTCGTGTCATACGACCTAAGAATGTATCTATTCTTTAGTTTGTGCTTAACTTATGTCCATGACATCTTATTTACATGCTTTTCATTAATTTGGTGGAGGATTCCTTAGACCTTATCAACTTTACCCATACCTCAAGAGGGTGAGGAGAAGAGGGAAAACCCTAATCCTTAAGGTCCTTAATAGAATTTGAGTTGAGAAGGGATGAACAAGATGAGAGAGTCCTAAAAGGTATCTTATTTCGAGTCATACGCTAAGACAACGACCAGGCAGTCACACAATCTGGGAGTCCTCGTATTCCGACTAGCGGTGCGGAGGAAAATATTGCCAGCCTCCGGACGTGATCCTTTTCTAGACACCTCAGTCTTTCGGACAATCCTCTAATAACTCCCTTGGTTTCTACAGAATTTTGTAAAATTTAATAATTATTAAAGATTAATTGAGGAACCTATGCTTTGATACCAATTTTAATGACCCCGCCTCCCGATAACCCCCAATTAAGGGAGACCGAAAGGTCTGTGCCGTTATCCAATTAACAGGATCAAAGGTTCGACAAATAATCAATAACAATCATGAAATTCTACTAACTAACTAAAATTTGGTATAAAATTAAAACTTCACTTACCTTTGAAAACCTTGGGAATCTATCTATCCAAGCTTGAATCCACTCTAACTAATCCTCCTTGCTCGTTATGTTTTACTTTCACAATGTGTCACTTTACTGTTTGTTCTTTCAATTGTTGTTCCTAAAACACCGACAAACAAAATGTCGGTCAGTATATCGAAATATACTGGTATGTGGGAACAACCAAAATCTTGCAAATATGGCTAACAATTTAATAATCACAATCAAATTAATTAACAAGCCAATTTACATTTTTCAGTATAACATTCTCCACCGCTTTTGCCCTAACCCTGGCATACCCACCTTAGGGTGCCTTTTGCCAATGACTTAAGGCCACCTTCTCAATCCCGAGCTCGGTGCCTGGGGGTCACCTCTCATAGTGCCCACTAGTCATGCAATATCATAGGCCACCTTCTTGGTGTCTGGGGTCACCACCCAAGGTGTCCATTGGTCTACCCATCTGGGCCTGACCTTTGGCATCATCCATCAGGGTGGCATGTAGGTGCGAGAATCCATACTTCTATTCTTTTAATGTGATAATCTTAGTGACTTTATGGTTTGCAAGTATGAACATCCAACAGATAATTTTGCATTCAATGCGATTAACCATCTGGAAAATCATCGGAAAACTAAGGTGGTTATCCATAATTAACCACATACCTGATCCAGGGCAACTTGATTGTCCAAGCAATATGGATAAAGAATAAATCAACAAGCAATCAACAATATCCTGAAATTAATGCATGCGATCCAAGTGTTATAGTTTATCCAAAACATTCTAAAGCTAGACTTGGATTCCACCTTAGGCTTTCTAGATCACATTAGGGTTTTATTAGGGTTTTTGCCTCCATAACGCTTTAAATGCTCTCTTAGTTCATAAACCCTAATTTCAACATTATAAGCCAAATTAAAGTCGATTATTTCTCTTTTATACCAAAACTACCTTCTTTATCCTTTTAAGTTATTTCAAGGTCATTAGACTCAATTATCACCTTTAGTTTCTTTCAGATTAACAACTCATAATTCATGATGGTCTAATTCCCATATGAACTCTATTTATTATTAATTCTACCTCAATTTAATTGAAAACCCTAATTTCTATATTAAGGTTATTTATCCACAAATTAGGGACTTTAATGCTCAAAATAACTTAGATTCAACATATTCCGACTTTAATCATGAAATTAGTCAATTAAAGCCATTAAGAGTCGAATTTACCAACATGAGGGTTTCAAGGCCCATTAAAACATATTTATGCACATTAAACTCGAAATTAAACTAATTACATACAAATTCATCCTTTTTGTTCCTAATATATCCTTTCATCATTAATAGGTTAATACTAACTCTAATCATCCATTAAACCCATATAAATATTTTATTCATCTCAAAATAGGGTTCTTTTAACATCAATACATTAAAGTTGATATCTTCCATTACTTATCGAATTTCAGGAGGAATTAGCTTTTAAAAATATTTTTATTGGATTCCTCTCATTTTTTTGAGCAAAATTGATATATTATACTTATCAATCCAAGCTACCATTATTTAGTTATGAGTTTTGTAAGATTTCACTTACCCGGACCAATCGGAGAGCGCCACGTGGCTGATCTCATGCAAAGCGGCGGCTTTCTTTGGAAACATAACGGAAAGACCATGCTACCTTCGGTTAAGTCGATTTCTTCTCTAGCCCGCGGAGGGCAGAAAGGTCCAACGCCTCTCTTCCTCCTTCAACCTCGCGACAACCGATTCCCGTAGCCCTAGCAGCGAGTTACACCGCCTCTCCTTCCTTCTATGCACCCCGCCGACCTCCGACGATGCTTCCACTACCCCCGCCAAGCCCTCGTGCACCTAGAGGCGCCCTTCGTTCGCGGCCAGGGTGGTCGGTTCAAGTGGGGCGGCCAGCAACTCAGGGCCGGCGCTGCAGCTGTGCCGCAGCCATTGCGCATAGGTCGGAGCACGAAGACGATGGTCGGGGTTCCCTCTGACGACGTGAGACACCACTCCTCCATCGTGATGGCTCAAAGATTCCTTGTTGTCCCATAGTTAGCGTTAAAGCTTTCAGTTGGGTTTATACGTGAGGAATAAAAGAAGAACGTGGGATCTCTCTCTCTCTCTTAGGCTTGAACTAGGGCTTTACCCCTTTATATAGGGTGGAGTATGAAGCCCTAAGGCGTGCCTCATGAGGACTCAAGTCCCAAACTCAAAAGGAAACACACTTTTCTTGGTTGTGAAGCAACCATCTCTCTCTCTTCATTATCTCCTTTTTCCTTGATATTCCTTGTTACATGGATATTTAGGAATTCGAAATTCCTCTACCTTATCCTCTTTAATCTTGTCTTTTAATTCATTAGCCTCGAAATTATATTTTCCTTATGAATGAAATATTTCTTCTTAACAAAACCACACAATTCCTTAATAATGTATTACATTATTCTCTTATTTTCTTTTATAGGTATTTTCTCTTTCCTCTTTATTCATTGGGACTCCTTGGATCCCAAGAAACTCTAATAATTCGAAATCCTTTTTATTGGACACTCATTATCCTTCTCGATGCATCTAAATGCATTATTTCACATTATCTTGTTTATTTCTTCATTAAAACATATCTTTTTGAAGTTTTCTCTTTGTTTCTCTTTTATTTTCCTTATTGGTTATTCCTTTCAATATTAGGAATCCTTGGGATACAAAATTCCACCAACGATTACTCCATTATACCTCTTTTCACTTATTTTCCACATTTCCTCCATATTTTCAATTTCTTTCTTAATAAAGAAATACTTAATTGATCTTTTCTTTTCTTATTGCTCTCTTTATGCTACTTTGGACTCCTTGGTACCCAAGGAACCCAAGAGGCACGAAATCCCTCCTTGTATTTGCCTTCTAGAGGTTTCTACCTCTTTCTTTTCTCAGATATTCAATTATTCATTAATTAATTGAATTTCCTTGTTATTGGGCTCAATAGCCAATGAAGCCCACAAATCAAACAACAAGGCTATTTTAAACGAAATCCATTTATTCACAACAAATTATATTATTTGTCCAAATATCTTTAATATGAGAAATTACATTTCTCACCAAAGGAACCCAAAATTTGGGGTTGTAATAGATACTTCTTCTCATATAGTTCTCATATGTACAGTTATGATGATGGAAATTCATGTAACTCTTCAGAGAAGCATCTTGTGAATGATATTTGAATTAATGGAAATTATTTAATATTGTTTATTATTTGGTTAAATCTAGGTCCTTGGGAAATTTTAGGTAATGACTCTCAACTTTAAAGCCTTCTGTAATTGGGGGTTTCCAAAAAGTGAGGTCTCTATATTTGGTATCAGAGCCCCTGATTTTTCAAATAATATTTAGTAGATTATAATTTCAAGTAATCTGCAGAAATATGAGGAAATTATTAGGGAATTTTCTAAAGATGATAGTGTCTATAAGGGACCATGAATTGGGAGATGGAAAAAGTTTCCTCCACATCACTAGTCATATTACGAGGACGCCTGGGCCCATGCATGCATGGACAAAGTCAGAAGATTTTTCCCAAAGTGAAATACCTTTAGGTTTTCTCCTCATATTGATTCATCCACTTCTTGTTCTCTTACTTAATAAACCCTAACATGATATTTATCTCCTCATCTAATGTTAGGTTTTTGAGAAGAAATAGGATTAAGGCATCCACCTCCTGTTAATATACATGTAATGTGGAAAATGATAGTGTGAAAGATAATATCAATGTACATGTAATGTAGAAATAATAATGTACATGCAATGTGGAAATAATAATAAATAAAAGAAAAAATGTTTTGTGGGTTTTTCCTTGGGAGAGTACCCTATATGGAACTAGGGTTGGTTTGGGAAAACTCTAGTGGGTCAAGGGTATGGAAACCCTAGGAGGCAGGGTGTATTCCATAACTTGTATGCTAGACCCTAATTCTGGGAAATGGGAGGTAGTGTAGATGAAATAGTAGACCATACCCATATGAACCCTAATTATGGTGAAAATGAATAATATATATATGTATATATATACATACATATAAATGAGTTATGTGACTCTGTCTCCCATGCATATGTGCATGTAGAAAAAGGTATTAATGAGAAAAGTTTTGAGAAACATAAACAACTTATGAGCAACACATTTTATGGATATAGCTTGATCAAACACAAAATGAAATACCTATAGTGAGATAAAGAGGGTGGGGTGAATAAATCCATCCTGAGGATGACTGGTAATCAAGCCCAGAATAGAAGGTCACCATAGGCCAAGCCCATAATAGAAGGCCTATGAACAAAATTAGTCTTGGGTGGCAGAATGTTTCGAAAGTCCACTACATGGACTAAAACACTTAAAGGGTTCCCTATAAAGAGGATCCCCTAAAGAGAGGGCTCACCAAGAGAGAAAAAGGATAAGGGCCAATACATTGTAACCAAAAATGTATGATCAAAAATATGAAATCCTTAATTCAACTTTTAGGATGAGTTTCACGGCCTAGCGTGGGTCAACCCAAGAGTGAGAAAATGAACTAAGGAGGGAGTAAACCCTAAGACCTTGGGGTCAAGTTGTGTCTAACAGAGTCTAACCTCCTTTTTTGAGACAAGGAGGAACCCGATGTGCCATGTAATTCAGATAGTGGTTTAGCCAAGTTACTAAAGTAGTAACACTCCACAAACTAGCTATATGATTCATGCAATGATTGTAGAATCATATATGTGGAAAAATCTTGGATCAAAGGGAATCTTAGTCTCTCTAGATGTTCTACATGCCCAATCATATTGAGCACATGGGGCTCTACTGGATCTCCTTCTATCATCTTACACTCACAGAGTGCCTTTGAGACATTGTACCTTTCTTTCTTTGCATGATCCTGGTTCATGTCTTTAAGATATGTGACCATATCAAGAATCCCCATATATTCATATTGCTCATGCAACTTAGAGTTCATAAAGCATGACAAAAGTAACTTAATGGATAAGGATTTGTTTCCATGCTTCCAATAAGAATCCACCTAAGCCTTAGGTGCATTAGGAGCTGGTTCCTTTGGCACAGTGTATCCAGGACATAGAGCTTATGCTCATCACGATAACCCTTCTAAAAGTGTAAAAATAGTCATGGAAGTTTGTCTTGTTTAGTTTGTTCTTCTTAAGAACTGATGATAATGATGAATTGTTTGGCATTTTTTTCTATAATAGAAATTAGGCCTTTAATTAATTATCACTCCCACTATTTTGCTCAAACTGATAGCCCTCACTACTGATTTGAAAGATTGTAGAGTGCAACCCTCTAGTGAGCCGAGATCCATATTTCATCAAATCATGAGTCAGCCTTGGATGATCACCCACAACTTGACTATTTAGGTAGACAACCTTTGTCAATTGCATGTCATTCAAGTCTTGGATATATGGTGTGCACAACTTTTTGTCTCATCCCATCTATATGGTTCTAGGTACTTAATCTCATTAAGATCATATAGTTAAGCCTGACCAAAAAGCCAACACGATAGAATATGCACCCTTCTTTGGCAGATCTACATATCAACAATTACACTTCTACGAGATGGATAGTGCACCACACTTTGGCATAACCTACACTTACTCGATCATGTTTTTCTTGTGTGTTTCTTATGGAAAGCATCTACGACTTAAAATTATAATGATAGATTTTATATAAATACATATACATATCCAATTGCCACATACTTATAGCATGTATTATATACATGTTATAACCACATTGAAAACATGCAATTAAAACACACAAGCGATGGCTATGGCCATTCTATTGCAATTCCTTGGTGACACAAGGAATTACTACCACTGAAGGTCCATATCATATGTAGCAACTTGTTGATGAACATATGTGTTGGAACAAGTCGGGGTTGATCAATTCAACTCTTCAGCCAATAAGGTGGCCTCCTGGTCAGTCAGTTGGTTTCTTGAAATGGTCCTCTAGTCTTTGGTTCAAGCATGTTTGTACTCCGCCAATTGATCGATTGGGCTACCGATCAATCAATTCCTCCTATCAGTTGGCCTCCTCGATCCTATAGTCAATTGGTTCTAAATATGAGCCAGTCAGTTTGTTTAGTGTAGAATGTTTTCTCTCAATGAAACATAAATTAAAAATATCTTATTCCATAGTATAGTGTCGAAGGGAAAACCTTGAGTTACATTTTTGGAGAAATAGGAAGAGGAGAATTAATTTACATTTGGAAAGGAGGATAGAGGCTTCATATGCAAATCGAGTAACAACGAGAAATAAACCAAACAAGCAAGCACATGATCCGCAGGGGTTTTGACCACAACAACACTATCAAAACAAAGAAGTGTATGTAATGCATATATATATATATATATATATATAGGATAACAATCCAATGAGAAGCATATCTTGGTGACTGCATGAGAGGCATTTGAATAACTACCCACAGTGATCAACTTTTAATATTCCAACCATATGGATTAAAACAAACATCAATATTTACCTTCCCATAAAATTTCATCATCATCACATTTTTATAGCATTCACAACAAAAGAATACTTTTCAACGCTTTATATTGAATTTCAGGCTGACAGTTGGATGTAAAAGGTGTATATTGTAGATATGGATAGGTAAAAGTTATATGATTACAATGATTTTTTGTTGAAAGGTAAATGAATTGACTCTCTTCCTATCTATATGGTTGCATTTTCAAAAACAACTATAAATTTATATTTATTCAAATGCCTTTAATGCTCTCACTGTCATATGTTTCTCGCTGGATCACTACCGTATATATGTATATATATATATATATATATATATATATATATATATATATATATATATATATATATATATGTGTGTGTGTGTGTGTGTGTATATATGTGTATATATATATGTATATATATATATTTACATATATATACATATATATATGAGATCGTACATGGTATTTAAACAGATATTCATATTACTCATTCATATTCTCATTGTATGTAATAAAATAAATTCGATCATATCTATTTAAATTCAAATACAACATAAATTGACATGGCTCTGATACCACTATTGGGAAATTAGGGTGACATATAAGGTAGAGGAAAAAAATTTAATGCTTGATTCCAAAACCAACAGATTGTGTCAATAACAATGTATCTAGGAAAAAGGTTGTAAGATATATACCTGGCCCTGGAGCAAGTCCAGTGACTTATCCTTGTAGTAGCATGCTTCTTCCTCAAACAACACTCGAGCAGTCATCATAAAGGTCTCTTGGTTCAACACCACAGACGGTTGACAACATCCTCCTAGAGGGTGGAAAAGGCCTCCTTGCCTCTATGAAGTCTATGTGGACCATCAGGAACTGCATGTTGCACTACCAGAGCTAACAGGAAGGAGTTGTCCCTTCAAACATCAGTGTGCTAATGCCATCTTGCTCTCCAAATTTTTTCTCACTTTCTATCCCTCCACTTTACGGGTAGGACTTTCTCGGGCTCTCTTGGTTACTACAACCATAGAGAAAAATAATTGTCAGAGCTTATTGTTGTGTCTAGGAAGCCCCCAATACCTATCTATTTATAGGAGGGCCAGGGTTAAGTTTTTTCGTCGATATGGGAGTCAAAGAGATAAAATTTCCTAAAAAAATCTGGAAGCTACGAATGGTGAACCAGTCAGTTTACTATTTAATCAGTCTGTTCATAGGTGAACCAGGCAGTTCAGAGGTGAACCGGTTGGTTCATGTCTTGAAATAGACGGTTCATGTGCTTTCCTATTTTGAATCACATTGGCCTTTGATATTTGATAAACATGATGTCAATATCAATCCTTGATTCAATCGAATTGATCATTGAACTGGGCGGTTCAACACTTGAACTAGTCATCCCAGACCTAGAATTAGTCGATTCATTAAGTAAATCAGTTGTCATGCCCTGATTTAGGTATAGTTCATCCAATGTTGTTTCCAATTGACTTGATACTTGAATCGATCAGTTCAACACTTGAACCAATTAGTTCACTATCTAATTAGCAAATTTTAACCATTGTTGTTTAAACTGAGTACCTAAACACTTTAGTAATCAAGTTAAATATCATTCATGAATAAAATCCTATTCTAGGTGCGTCCTATGTGTATGACCCTATAGGCCCCAAATTACACTGGCAGTGAATATCCATAACTAATATTTGATATCACAAGCAATAAGAGGTTCTAGCAACACATCATTGCTACCCAAGTAATTGACAAGTTGGAAAACAACTTCAACCTACAATTTGTTATCAGTGTTACCATGATCATATATTTCCTTTTTCGCTGATATATGGATTAAACTTGATGCATAAAATTGTCATCCTTGCAACATTCAATCCATGTTCCTTGAACTAGAGCCGACTATTTGACATGCATGTGCGCTCACATATTGCATACTGAGTCACATGAGTATGGCCATACATTTTTTAGTCTCGATTATCAAGTGGCATGGATATCAATTTCCCATTGGAGGGATAAATCCCATCTACATCACTCACTTTCAATCCCCATGTGTCTTAGTCTACCCGAGCATCACCTTTATGGCCACTCTTATTCAAGTTCATGTTGGATGGTGTCTAAGTACATAGAACTACATGTGATGAGTGTAGTGATTTTAGATCTAAGAACTACAAACACCACTATCAAATGAGAGTTGTTTCTTATTAGCATCCCATGGTCTCCATGTATTACTCTCAAGGTTGGTCTATCTGATACACTATTCTCTAACATGTATATTTGTTCTTGACTTGATATCATATATCATGAGTAATGAGACTCTCTCATCAGTCAACACACACTCTAGTCTAATGTATACTATTATCTATTTTGCTTCCACAATAATATCTGACTAGGGACATAACATGAATGTATCTACTCTTATCATACATATCATCTCATTATTCACATCCTCAACCTGAAGACATATGTCATTGAGTAACATAATTCTTTAGACATATACTATGTCTGTGTCATAATCTCATGATTGAGACAAACATAATAGACAAATTACCTTTATCATTATCAAATCAGGTATCTAATGCTTCATTGCAATCATCGTATCATTGGATCGCTAGGCATACATACCAACAGACTCCCACTTGAACTTAGAGCCAATCACCCATGAATCTTATTCCAAGTGATCTTCAACATGTCCATCATGTTTCTACTTTGGAGGTACTTATGTAGTGGGTTAGCAACATTTGCTTCTAGTCAGTATTTTGCAAGTTTCACATCTCCTCACTTATGACGTCTTGTATGAGATGGAATTTTTGTAGTATGCTACCTGAGATTTATTGCTTATCTAGTATCTCCATTGTTGTCACAGTCTCTCTACTTGTGTCATCAATGATTGGAACCTCCCACAAGTTCATCTACATGAACTTCTTGATCCATATAGTATCCTTTGATGTGTTCATCACACCTAAGATACTTGACTTCTACTGTAGAATTAACAACAATCTCTACCTCAAAATGTTTCTGACTTACAATTCTATTTTAAGGTCAACACAATTCAAGATTGTGATCTACTTTTTCATTTTAGAAATTTGCATCAATGTAACCATTTACACCCAACTCTTCCTTATAACCATAACCATGGAATTTATCCTATTTGTCCTTCTCAAGTACTTAAGGATGTTCTTTTTATGGTAGTATAGTTGACTTTCACTGGGTTCTGACTGGTATCCTCTCGTCATGTCCAATACATACAAGATAATGAAATGGGTACATAATATTGCAAATGAAATTTGCATCTTACTCATGTATTCATGTTCTTTACAAGAGTTGGGATACTCAACTCTTGAGAGATTGATTCCATGGAACATGAACAAATCTTCTCTCATCGAGCCTTGTATATTGAACCCCTTCAGAATCTTGCCAATGTATGTGCTCTTTCTTAGGTCAAGAATCTTTCTATATCTATCTCTATAGATCTCATTTCCTAAGATATAAGATGATTCACCTAAATACTTCATAGATAAGGTACTTCCCAGTAAGGTTTTAACATTTGTAGTATAAGGATGTTATTCCCCATCGTTATGTGCAATGTAAATATGCTCCCACTAAATTCTAGTAGTCACAGATTTCATCTTCATTTCAACTAAAGTCAAACTCCATGACTATATTGAAAAATTGAAGATTCCAAGTATGAGATGCTTGCTTCAATCCATAACCTTTGTAGCTTAGAGACTTTATTTACACTATTGGATTCACAAACCCTTTAGGCTGTGTCATGTACACATCCTCATAATTATTCTAGTTAACGGAGTATGGTTCTTAACATCCATATGCCAAATTTTATAGTGATATCAAGCTACAATGGAAAACATGATCCTGATGAATTTAACCATGGTAGCTAGTGAAAAGATTTCATCATGTTCAACACCTTGAACTTGTTTGAAACTATTTACAACCAATTTACCCTTCCATGTTGGTCTTCTTTGAGAAGACTCAATTGCACCCTATGGGTCTTACCCCTTCAGTTGGATCCACTGTGTGCATACCTTGTAGGTGTACATGGAGTACATCTTGGATATAATGGATTCAAGCCATTTCTCATACTATGGTCCCTCAATATCTTCTAGATAGGTTGTTGACTCGTCATATATGATCAATTACTGCCCTTTTGAGCCACAAGATATCATAATCATACATGTTCAAGGTGTGTTCTACTAGATCTATGAGGCTTTTTGTTAAGGAACTTGAGATTCCACAACAATTTGTGATTCTCCTTGTTCCTAATGTATTTTTTGAGTTCAATGTTTTTTTGTTGGTCTCAAGCCTTTAAAGTTCTAATTTTCTCCAACTAATTCATTTGGAATTAAATTCCCCTTAAGAATACATCCATCATAGTAATAAAACCACTTTTGTTGTCATATTGGAATGTAAAATTAGTAGCCGAAAAACAATATTTATGTGATTTGTTGACAAAGACTTTTAGGAAACTATTTTCTTATACATCTTTCATTCCTATTCCTTATAAAAGACATATTGGGACACTTCCCATGCCATATCTCATATGGTGTCTTTTTGAACCAATTTATACAATACATTGTTTAGTGTAAAACATGTGCCAAAAGGAAGTTGGAAGGTTAGCTAGATTCTTGATAACTATCCGCGACTAATCGGATGTGATTCTTTCTTTATGGTACTCTATTATGATAGACTATCATAATGTTTCATGTGGATTTTATGATACATTATCATGATCTCCCAGAAGGTTCCCAAACTCTTGGTTCAAAGTATTTTCATGTAGATCATGTCAAAATGTTCTAATACTTATACCAAGTTGGTAAAGTACTTCATTCATAATCTTCTTGAACACTTCAAGATATTCGTAATTATATTTAATTAAATACAAACTACCACATATACTAAGATTATCTATAAATATAATGAGGTACAAGTAACCACCTCTAACATTTATTCTAAAAGGTCTATATACATTAGTATGTATGAGCTGTAATAAAATAGTCACTGTCCCACTACATCTAGTGAAGATGCTTTTGTCATATTGCTCATTAAATAAGACTCACATGACTCTATTGGTTCATTATCCAAAAGATTTTAGACAACCATCATTTTGGATTCCAAGAGATGCATTTATTATTTATGTGTTCTAGATGACAATTCCATAGGTATTCATTATCTAAATCATCCAGTCATTCAATATATGTATTATACACATTTTTCTCTTTAACTATTGAGTTTATATTATGAGACATAGGGCACTACCATATAATATCTTATCTTTTAAAATGAAACATTCATTTATTCATAATATTCTTGTTGATACAAGATACTTGATGTTTCTTTAATGGAAAGTACATAATAGCAATTCACTAATTCCATTACATGCCATCAGGCTGAATGATATATTCCAACTAACATGGTAGAAACTATTGCTTCTCATAGTTCTACCTTATTTCTGGTCAGGTCCTGAAGTAGAGATCTCTATCCCTTCTTCTTCATGAGTTCCTTCAAGTGCAAAGGACAAACTCCTTTTGCACTTGTCTTTTTCATTATCTTGAGTGGAGAAGACTTGGACTTGATCTTAGCCTCAAAACTCTTCTTCGTCTTTTCTTTGTCATTGGACTTCACTCTGTTGATCATCATCATAGGTTTGTCCTTCTTCATTCATGATCCAACATTTATCAATATGCCAAGTAATTCTAACAGTGGTTTATCCAAATTACTCAAGTAGTAACATTCGATAAACTGGCAATATAATTCATAAAATGCTTGTAGAATCATATTTGTTGACAACTCTTAGCTCAAAGGGAATCCTAGTCTCTATAGATGTTTCACATGCCCAATCATATTGAGCACATGGGGATCTACTTGATGTCCTTCTATCATCTTGCACTCAAAGAACACCTTTGAGACATTGTACCGTTCTTTCTTTGCATGATCTTGGTTCATATCTTTAATATGTGTGACCATCTAAAGATTCCCCATGTCTTCATGCTGCTCATGCAACTCATAGTTCATAGAACATATAATAAAGTATTTAATGTCTAAGGCATCATTATCATGCTTCCAGTAAGCATCCACCTCATCCCTAGGTGCATCAAGAGCATTTTCCTATGGCATTGGTGTATCCAAGACATATATCTTATGCTCATCATTGAGAATCCATCTCAAATTCAAGAACCCATCATGGAAATTTGTCCCATTTAGAATTGTGTGGATGGTTTCTTTGACATTTGTTTCTATAAGAGAAATTTGTAATTTATCAAAATATTTTGATTAAATTTGATTTGATAACATAGACAATATTAATTAGGCCTTTAATTCATTATTGCTCCCACTATTTTACTCAAAGTGATAGCCCTCACTACAAATTTGGTATATTACAACGTACAACCTTCTAGTGAGCCAACATCCATATTTCATCAAATCATGAGTCAGCTATGGTTGATCGCCCACAACTTGACTATTTAGGTGGACAACCATTTTCAATTGCATATCATGCAACTCTTAGACAGATGGTGTTCACAACTCTTGGTCACAATCCATCTGTATTCTTCTAGGTACATAATCTCATTAAGATCACCTAGTTAACCCTAACCCAAAAGCCAACACGATAGAATATGCACCCTTCTTTGGTAGATCTACATATCTACCATCACACTTCCATGAGATGGATAGCGTGCCATTCTTTGGCATAACCTACACTTATTTGATCAAGTTTTTCATTTATGTTTCTTATGGAAAGAATCTAAGACTTAATATTATATTGAGGGATTTTATATAAATACATATACATATCCAATCACCACATACTTATAGCATGTATCTTATGCATGTTATAACCACGACGGAAACATGCAGTCAAAACACACAAGTTTTTCTTATGGCCTCTCTATTATAATTCCTTGGAGCCACAAAGAATTACTACCACTGAAGGTCTACATCATATGTAGCAACTTGTTGTTGATGAAAATTTGTGCTAGAACCAATCTAGGTTTACCGATTCAACTCTTGAGTCGATCGGCTAGCCTCCTCGTTTCTTGGTTGGTATATTGAAACATTTATCTAGTCTCTGGTTCAAGTGATGTCTGGACTCCTCTAGTCGATCAATTGGGACACCATTTGATTTGTTCCTCTTGTTGTCTATGTTCAACATCTGAGTTAGTCAGTTCATCAGGTGTAGAATGTTTTCTCTTGACGCAATATAAATTAAAACTATCCTATTCCATATTAAATTGTTAAAAAGAATACCTCGAGTTACATTTGAGAAGAAATAGGAAGAGGAGCACGAATTTACATTTGGAAAGGAGGAGAGAGGCTGCATATGGAAACTAAGTAACAACTAGAAATAAATCAAACAACCAAGCACATTATCCACATGGGTTTTGGCCACAACCACACTTCCAATCACTATCAAAACACTTTTAGGGAAACACATATTGATTGCATATATATTATATACACACATATATTTATATTTATATTTATATTTATATTTATATTTATATTTGTGGGATTATTTTTGGTATTTAATCAGATATGCACATTAATCATTTTACTATTCACATCATATGCAACAAAAGAAATTTGATCATATGAATTTAAATCCAAATATAGCCTAAATTGATGTCACTCTAATACCAATGTTGTGAAATTAGGACGATAGATAAGGTAGAAGAAATAAATATTTATCACCTGATTCCTGAACCAGTAGATTGTGTCAACAACGATGTATCTAGGAAAGAGGGTTGCAAGAGATATACCTAGTCTTAGAGAAAGTCCAATGACTTATCCTTGAAGCAGTGTGCTTCTTCTTCTAGCAACACTCGAGCAATCGTCCGTAACACCATGGGCAACAGTTGACAACATCCTCCTAGCTGGTGGTAAAGGCCTCTTCATCTATACTTAGTCCACACAGACCATCGTGAACTCCATGTTGTGCTACCAAATCCAACGGGAAGGAGTTGTCCTTGTGAATGTTAGCATGCCCACACTATCTTACTTCGCCAATTGTCTCTTCCTTGCTATCCCTTCCTTTTACGAGTAGGAATTTCTTGGACTCTCTTGGTTACCACAACTAGAGAGGACAATAATTATCAGAGCTTATTATTGTATCTGGGAAGTGATGCGATGATTTTGAGTCGCATTTAGAGACCTATTTCATATGTGTTTTGTGCCTTAATTACTCATTCTCATGGATATTATTGCATAATTCACTTTATTTGGTCTTTGCCATCATTTTATATCAAATCCCCTTCTTTTTACTATTTTGAGCATTATTTATCATCTTATTATAAATTGTGTGGATTTACTTGGGCCTGTTGTGAAATTTCAGGAAGAACAAGTATCTGCTTCCGTCGATACCATCGACGGAAGTCGATACCATCGACCAAGCTACAGGTTGTCAGCCGAGAAGAGCAATACAGTGTCGATACCATCGACACCTATGTCGATGGTATCGAGATCCCTTCAAGTTGCTGGCGAGGAAACTGTCGATACCATCGACCCAAGTCGATGCCATCGACACAAGGAGAGCTACAACGTCGCTAAACGACAACAACCGACGCTAAAGGAGTCGATACCATCGACACGCAAGTCGATGGTATCGAGATCACCACAGGCGCTCAGAATAAAAGAAAGGAAAGCTGCCGCTAATCCGCGGCGTCGATACCATCGACCCGCGTCGATGGTATCGACGCTGGAAGATATGCGTTGGATTTGTTTTGATTTCGATCGGACGGCTGTTGTTATTTGACGACCTAATTAGGGACTTATACCTAATGACGGCCGCCCAGACGTGGAAATCATCTCATTTTGGATTGCACGAGTGCCGAGGAGGAGAGAAAGGAGAACGGAGGCCGAGAAGCTCATCCCGGGTGATTCGGACGCTGCCAAAGACGATTTCCACCACCGACAGGCGGGGAAGCTCGTGTTTTATGCCAAGGATCCACCGGTTCTTCTCCGTTCAGGGGTTTTCCCATTTATTTCCCGTTTTTCTTATGAATTCCCCAATTTCTACCATGTACTCGTGTGAGATGAACATGATAGGCTAAAACCTTCAATCTTTAGGACCGGGAGTAGCCCGGGAATGCATTGTATGACATTTTTATATCAATAATTCATATTTTTCTCTCAAATCCGTGGTATAGATTCGTTTTCTCCATTTATATTGTTATGCTTGATCACCTTAATAATAACTTAATGCCCTTAATCACTTCGACAGAAGGATTAACGGTTGAAAAGAGACGAATTCTACATTAATTAATAAAACCCTTGACAAAGGAGTTGTAAAATTAATGGTGGGAACTGAGAGACCGTTTATAATGCACTTAGTTTAGGGGAATGATTACTACGACGGTGGAATCAACCTAAATCTAAGTAGTGAATTACACCACGACAGTGGGTAATTCTGTTTTCAGGCCACTACCCGGATAGAGAGAGAAGTGTGAAGAATGATATGAAACTTAATACAATGTTGACCCGCGATGAAACCGCCATCCTAAAGATATCCCTTTTAATTGATTAAATTAACCTTTAATCGATTGTTTTCTTTGTTTGATTTTTATTTTCTTTTAAATTTGAACAACAAAACCCTACTTTGTTAATCGGTCTAGCTGATTGTGATTAGTTAGTAGAAGTCTCCAATAATTCACGTATCCCTGAGTTCGACTCGGGCCTCATAAGGCCTATATTACTCGACGCGTACACTTGCGTTTTTAGCGCGTAGTAAAATACACGTCAAGTTTTTGGCGCCGTTGCTGGGGATACGGCGAATTATTGGCACTTTGAGTGCTAAGAGCGGCCATTCTAGGCCACATTTTTTTATTTATTCTTTAGAACAATTTCAAAAATTCCTTTATTTCTCTATAATAGTGTTGACTCGTTCAAGGCATTGTACTGAACCACTACTTCCAAATTTCAGGTACTTTGTATGGTGCACACACGTAGTCGAGACTACGTGAATCGCACACCTGAGGTTCCATCTGCGGGACCAGAGGACGAGGACTACTACGAGGAGGAACACCACAGTGATATACATTCTGAATCTGAGCAAGAACAAGAAGAAGTAATGGCTGAAGCACAGACAATATGGGAGAAGATCAAGGCGTCTTGTTCCTCGGCATCAAAGGGGCCTATAAAGAAACAGGGGCTAAACATACCTACATACAAGATCGACCCAGCACTGATTAACTTGGTCAAATCCAATGCATTTCACGGACTGAAAAATGAAGATCCAGTGGCACACATTAGTCAGTTTGTGGAGAACTGCGATATGGTGAAGATAGATCGATTTCCGCAGGATGTGCTCTATCTCAAGTTATTCCCGAGTTCCTTGGCTGGAGTGGCAAGAGAGTGGCTTCATAACCTCGACGACGAGTTTGTTGAATCATGGGATCACATGGTGGAGGTTTTTGTCGAGAGGTTCTTTCCTCCTGAGAAGACCAATGATATGATCCGGAAGATCCACAATTTCACCCAACAGGCGGGTGAAACCTATTCTGAGACTTGGGAGCGATTTCAAGTCATGTTGAGGAGATGTCCACACCATGGACTGGACAAGGAAACCCAAGTGAAAATCTTCTACTTTGCTCTCTCCGAGCATGATAGAAGCAATTTGGACTCGGCTGGCTCCAGATTTTTCTTAAATAACACTGATACAAGATGCTGGGAAATACTGAAGAATATGGCACGAAAGCAATCTTGGGGAGAAAGAGAAAGAGGCCCAGTTGAGCAAGCAAGAGTTGCCAGTGAGTCAAAGGCAATGAGAGAGCTGAATGAGAAGATGGATCTTCTCGCAAAGAAGTTGTTGCAGAAGGAAGACAATGAGTCCGAGGATGAGGCTCAGGTCAAGTACATGAGGCAACAGCAGGGGTACAGGAATAACGATTATTCATGGCGGAAAGACAAGAAATTTTCATGGAAGGATCCAAATAACTTTCTGCAGGATCCGGACACCAAACCTGCACCGGTCACGGAGGACAAGAGCACGGAGTTGCTCAATAAGCAAAATCAAGAGTTGATGAACACTTTTGGGCAGCAAATAAAGCAGCAGGGTGAATTTATGAACCAGTTCGGGCAGACTTTGCAGAGCCACGGGGCTCAAATGAGAACTATAGAGACTTCCATCGCACAGATGGCAGCCGAGATTGCAAGCTTGAAGAAGCCGGCACATCCGGGTTTTCCGGGAAACACCAATGTTCCCGGGGGAAACCAACAGGCCAAGGCCATCTTATTGAGGAGTGGTAAGAAAGTGTTAAATCCAAGGGCGGATGACACAAGCACACTGCAGGACACAGTTGAAGAAGCAACAGTCAAAGAGCAGCCCCCACCTGTCATAGAGCAAACTGAGGACATAGCTGAAGATAGTAAGGAAGAACAAGCCACTGAGGAGGAACCACAGAAATTAACTCCCTATGTGCCACCTCATAAAAGGGCACATACCGTTCCGGTTCCCTATCCCAATAGTGCAAAAGCAAGAAAGGTGGATGCACAGTTTAAGAAATTTCTGGACAGCTTTAGGAAGTTATCAGTGAATATTCCTTTGCCAGAGGCGATCGAACAAATCCCATCTTATGGAAAGTTTCTCAAAGATGTAATCACCAAGAAGAGAAAGATACCCGACACTGAGGTCGTAGTATTGAAGGAGCAAGTGAGTGCTTTTATTATGGGCACTTTGCCACTAAAGAGAAAGGATCCCGGTTGTTTCAATATTTCTTGCTTTATCGGGAAGTTCAAATTTGGCGAAGCACTTTGTGATTCTGGGGCAAGCATCATTCTGATGCCCCTTTCTACGTTCAAGAAACTTGGATTGAAGGAGTCGAGACCAAGTAACATGACCATCCAATTGGCCGATAATTCTGTGGTGAAACCGTATGGAATCTGTGAGGATGTTTTGGTAAAGGTAGACCGCTTTGTTTTTCCGGCTGATTTTGTCGTTATGGAAATGCAGGACGAGCACGGTAATGAGTTACTACTTGGTCGCCCATTCCAAGCTACAGCTGATATGATCTTGGAGATGGGGAGAGGTCGCTTGACCTTGGGCATTGCGGATGATCGCTTTGAGATGGTCATGCCAAATGGTAATGCATCTAATAAAGCAAAAGCACATTGCAATATGGTGAAGCATGTGGAACAAAATATCTCACTTTGTCTTGGGAAACCATTTTTGGATATGGCTCATGTTATGAGTAGGATAGATAATGGGACCCTAGCAGTGGACCTTATGGAGCAAACTAAAGTTGTCTCTTTATGCAAGGCTATTGGGTTTCCAAATGATGAGAATGAGGACATTCCACCTCCATGGGTGGATGATGTGATTATTACTTCCGTCTTTAATGCATATCCGGAATTGCCTTTGGAGGCGTGTTTGTTAAATGTCGCTTATGATTGGATGCGGAGTACTTCACTCAAGGAGTGCGCCAAAATGCTTCAAATGCTTCCATGTTTCTACACGAGGCACTATGAGGATTTGGGTACACTTCCCCCACCGCTGCAATCATCTCTTATTTGCCCACCTGATCTGGAGTTGAAGCCATTGCCCCCGCATTTGAAGTACGTCTTTCTAGATGAGGAGGACAAGTTACCAGTGATTGTTTCTGCATACTTGAGTGCGGATGAGGAGGAGCAACTATTGATAGTGCTCAAGAACCACCGTGGAGCTTTTGGGTGGTCTGTGGCGGACATCAAGGGGATCTCCCCTACATTTTGCCAACACAAGATTCGGCTTGAGGAGGGAGCCAAGCCAGTCATACAGCCTCAAAGACGTCTAAATCCAAGCATGATGGAGGTTGTCAAGAAGGAAGTCATAAAGCTTCTTGCTGCAGGGATCATTTATGCCATATCCGATTCAACATGGGTGAGTCCCACATAGGTAGTCCCTAAAAAGGGGGGAATCACTGTCACTACTAATCTTTTGAATGAACCTGTCACCACCCGATTGGTAACCGGGTGGCGTGTTTGCATTGACTACCGCCGATTGAATACCGCAACTCTTAAAGATCATTTTCCATTGCCATTTATCGATCAGATTTTGGAACGTCTAGCTGGTCGGTCGCATTTTTGTTTTCTAGATGGTTATTCGGGGTACAACCAGATTTCTATTGATCCTTTGGATCAAGAGAAGTCTACATTTACATGTCCCTATGGGACGTTTGCTTACCGCCGTATGCCGTTCGGTTTATGCAATGCGCCGGTGACTTTTCAACGCTACATGCTCGCCATATTCTCTGACATGGTAGAGCAATGTCTTGAAGTTTTCATGGACGACTTCTCAGTGTATGGAGCGTCTTTTGATGAATGCCTTTTTAACTTAGATAAGGTGTTGCAGCGGTGCGAGGACACACACTTAGTCCTCAATTGGGAGAAATGTCACATGATGGTGACGGAAGGAATTGTGCTAGGACACAAGGTGTCTAGCAAGGGTCTTGAGGTAGACCCCATAAAAATTGAGGTGATTTCTAAGTTACCCCCACCAAATTCTGTAAAAGGGGTGAGAAGTTTTTTAGGACACACCGGGTTTTATCGGCAATTTATTAAGGATTTTTCGAAAATCGCAAAGCCATTATCGGAATTGTTGGAAAAAGATGCAGTTTTTGATTTCAATGAGAAATGTCTTCACGCATTCGAGGTCTTGAAGGAGAAGTTGATTTTAGCTCCGGTTATTCAAACGCCGGATTGGGCAAAGCCATTCGAGTTGATGTGTGATGCGTCCGATTATGCTGTGGGAGCTGTTTTGGGGCAAAGGGTAGATAACAAGCCTGCTGTGATTTTCTACGCCTCAAAAACGCTTAATGATGCTCAATTGAACTACACAACTACGGAAAAGGAGTTACTGGCCGTCGTGTTCGCCTTTGAAAAATTTCGGCAGTACTTAGTGGGTTCTAAGGTGGTTGTGTGGACTGATCACGCTGCAATAAAGTATTTGATGGAGAAGAAGGATGCGAAGCCTAGACTAATTAGGTGGATTTTGCTCCTACAAGAATTCGATATTGAAATTAAGGACAAGTCGGGAATTGAAAATGTGGTGGCTGACCACTTGTCTAGGTTAGAGCGGGTTGATGAACAAGGTTTGCACATACCCATTACCGAGACCTTTCCCGATGAGCAACTTTTAAAAATTGATTCTAAAGAACCATGGTTTGTGGAAATTGTGAATTATTTGGCTTGCGGGATCATCCCGGAGGATTGGTCATATCAAGATAAGAAGAAATTCTTTCATTCATTGAGATATTATTTTTGGGATGACCCGATTCTCTTGAAGCAGTGCAGGGATGGTATTCTTCGCAGGTGCATGCCGGAGGTGGAGTACGAGAGTGTTCTCCACCACTGTCATGTGTCGCCTACAGGAGGACACCATTCTAGCTCACGGACAGCGGCTAAGGTGTTGGAGAGCGGCCTTTATTGGCCCACTTTGTTCCGGGATGCCTATGATTTTGTTAGGCAATGTGACCCGTGCCAGCGCACAGGTAACATCTCAAGGAGACAGGAAATGCCCCTGAATGTATTTCAGGAAGTTGAGGTATTTGATTTATGGGGCATTGACTTCATGGGACCCTTTGTGTCCTCAAATTCAAATCTTTATATCTTACTTGCTGTAGATTATGTGTCGAAGTGGGTGGAGGCAATCCCCACAAGAACTAATGATTCGAACGTAGTGTGCAAGTTTGTCAAAGAGAACATTTTCTGCAGGTTCGGGATTCCCCGAATGATCATAAGTGACGGAGGCACACATTTTCGAAATCAGAAATTCGCGACACTTTTAAAGAAATATGGGGTCAAGCACAACATCGGCACCCCATATCATCCACAGACGCAAGGACAAGTGGAGGTATCAAATAGAGAAATCAAGAAGATTTTAGAAAAGACCGTAGCATCCACAAGGAAGAATTGGAGTGTATTGCTACCGGACGCACTTTGGGCTTATCGAACAGCGTACAAAACACCTATAGGCACCACGACTTTTAGGTTGGCGTACAGCCGGGCTTGCCATCTTCCGGTGGAATTAGAGCACAAGGCCCATTGGGCGCTAAGAAGGCTGAACTTGCGCTATGATGAGGCCGGGAGAAAAAGGATGTTTGAATTGAATGAATTGGATGAGCTACGCATGACGGCATATGAGAATGCCCGCATCTACAAAGAGCGCACAAAGCTGATACACGATCGCCATATTGAGATGCGCACGTTCAAGAAGGGAGACAACGTTCTATTGTTTAACTCCCGTCTTAAACTGCATCCCGGGAAGCTGAAATCCCGGTGGAGTGGACCCTTCATTGTGGAGGAGGTGAAACCGCACGGAGCGATTCTCGTGCGTGATGGAGATGCCACGTTCTTGGTGAACGGGCAACGCTTAAAGCTGTATTTTGGTGAGAACTACAAGAGGAAAGTGAATGAGGTCAAACTCATTTCACTTGTGCATGAATGAGATGGAGGGAAGACGTCTAGCCTAAGACGCTAAACAAGGGTGCTTGTTGGGAGGCAACCCAACCATCGGTACACTAGGATAGTTTGATTTTAGTCATAGATTGCTTTTATTTCGTTTGAATTTTAGTCTGAAAATGATACCTTGATCCGTTTGTTGAATGTGCAGGCACAGGCAGGGTCGATACCATCGACACATCCGTCGATGGTATCGACATGAGTTCAGGTTGACACCAGCAGAAATCGCACTGCGTCGATACTATCGACATCCATCGATGGTATCGACATGGTCACAAACAGGTCGCAATAAAAGTGTCGATGGTATCGACACCCCAGTCGATACCATCGAGATCTCTGGAGATATTCAGACGGATTTTGCTCAGTCAACTCGATACCATCGACGGCCTCGTCGATGGTATCGACATCATCACAGGTTGAATGCAACACAACGGCGGTGTCACAATAAAAGCAAGTCGATACCATCGACATCTGTCGATGGTATCGACAGACATGTCACCGATCCGCATACAGACATCGACGACGATCGCAACAGCCACGTCAGCGATCCGGGTGTTGCGTCGATACCATCGACTTCTGTCGATGGTATCGACACGTCAGCAATCCGGGTTTTTCGATCCAGCAAACGTCAGCCGTCGATACTCGCGAGGGAGGCGGATACCCGCGAGATGTGTCGATACCATCGACCCTCGTCGATGGTATCGACGGGCCAACAGGGGCGCCGATCAAGCCTATTTAAGGGGACTTGCAACGTCACTTGACGTCACACCTTCAGAGCAAGTATCTTCCTTTGCGCCGAGCACTCCCCCGAGCCTTCCAAGATTGCAGAGAAGCGTCATCAAGCGGAGATCTTCATCGAGCGGAGAATTCTCTTCTCCATCTTCACCGAGCTCTGTTCTTCTAATCCCTTCTTTTCTCGCAACCATGGTGCACACCGCCAGAGCGTCGTCCTCAAGCGCTCATCCTATGGAGATCGAGGAGTTTGTTCCTCCCCCACCCGCTTCCGTCCCTCGTCCATGCCTCATTCATGCCAACATGGATGTGAGGAAGGTCTACGAGGATATTCTGAAGCGGAAGTTCGAGCCCACCCGGTATGTGGACCGGGGAATGATCCAGGAGCTGGGGTTCGAGGCCAACTTGGCCTATGTGTTGGCCGGGCAAGCGCGGCACACCAATCGCCTTTATGAGATCGACTGTCATGCGGATGGGCAGCCATTTTTCGGCGAATGGCCCACATACAAGGAACTGGTGGCCGAGTTCATGGCATCTCTTGATATCTGCGTTGTACCAAATGACGTGGTACCATCAGACTAGACGTGGATCCGGGGAAGGGTGTCCTTCCGGCTCTTCAACAACAATTACAACATCACGTTGAAGCAGTTCAACGACATCTTCAACTGGAACCACAGCCGCAACGATCACCGACGCCCCGACGCCCGCACCGACTACGACAAAATCTTCGCCGAGCTAGTTACAGTGCCGGTAGGGAAGACTGTGAGCTACCATAATGCAGCGGTAGCGGATTTTGAGCACCCGTTCGTCCGGGTCCTGCACAGGATGTTGAGCTTGACTTTCTTTGCTCGAAGCGATCTTGCTTTGAGCAAGTTTCAGGAGAGTGACCTGTTCTTTCTCTACGCACTCCTGAAACGTCAAGAGTGCAACTGGGGGGCGTTCTGGCTACAACGCGTCCTGGCGGTGAAGAGGAGCACAAGGAAGGCTCCAATCCATTTTGGTGGTCTTGTCACCAAGTTGGCGCTTTACATGGGGCTGAACCTTCAGTCCATGACTCCAATCTTTACGAGGAGCAAGGTGAACGTGCAACATTTGCACCGTTCAAACCTTATTCTTCTACGGGACAGGTTGGCGTATGCTCATAGCCACGTCAACCAAGCTTATCAAGAGAGCTCCCTACCGGACGACGTCTTCAACATTGAGGGCAAGCAGCACTTCCGGTGGCCAATCATAGCCATCGAATCCTCCGAGGAAGACGACGGTGGTGACGAGCAAGAGGGCGAGGCTGTAGAGGAAGAGGAGGCTTTCACACCTCTTCGAGCACGTGTGGCACCACGGAAGCGTCCTAGGATGCATCCAGGTGCATCTTCATCATCTCAGCCCCCGCCGCCATCACCACAGTACGAGCAGCCAGCTGCGGATCCGTATTCCATGCAGGGGATGTACACCATGCTGCAGGACATACAGCAGACTCAGCTGCAGCACATGGGTATGTATACCGGCATTCATGACACTACGAGCCGGGTACTTGACAACCAACGGGCTATGTTCGAGAACGAGCGGCTCATCCTCGCCAACCAAGAGCAAATGCACACCCGGTTGCAGCGGATAGAGACGCAACAAGAGCCCTTCTTTGACCATTACTGGAGTCAAGACTACTTTGGAGGCTATCCACAGCCTCCGCCGAGGACCCAATAAGATCCAAGATTCCAGGGGGAGTACCCGTCTTGGGATCCTACGGCACCACAATACCCACCACCGCCTCCGCAAGATTGATCAGGGTATCACTGTTCCACCCTTAAGTTAGTTTTTGACTATGAGGCCATAGTCGGATTCAAGCTTAGGGGGGTGGCTGGAACAGCTCTATCTTTTATCTTTTCTTTAGTTGTTTTTAGTTTCTGCTTTGTTATTTGTTCTTGCAATTTTAGTGTTTGTTTAGGATCCACATCTATCTAGTGTAATCGTGGATGTCTTAAGAAAAAATTGTCATCTCACTTTTTCATGGGAAATTTAAGGGAATTTTAAAAAAAAAATCTGGGTCTTTTGGATAGCTTAACTTGGTTGTCCTTGGGAAACTTGTCCTATGAAAATGATTGATTATGTCAACTTTGAAGCAATATGTCACACTCACACCCCCATTGACTCATGAAAAGTGGATAGTAACGGTTGTTTGAGCCTAACCTAATCAAATAGTAATGAGACCTTAATTGGATATACGAGAAAGAACCCTTTGAACTACTACACATGTCAGTAAGGAGGGACACATGATATTTTTCTAAGGTTCAGTAACTTAATCTTGTGATCATTCCACTTCATATTTTTCCATAATCCACCCAAGAATTAGAAGTAAAGTACAGTTTTAACTTCTTTTGCGTGCATAGCATGTAGATAGGATTTGCATTGTTATTTTCATATTTTTGCATAAAATGAAAAAAAATGTATAGTGATTCATGCACATTACCTTTAGGTGCATGTCATGTAGTTGCACTCATAACTTTCATGATTTTCATGCATAAGTACACCATGTACCTCAGTTTGTCTTGAAAAGTGATCTAAATTGTCCCATACCCTCGAAAAAGTACAAAGATTTACAATCATGAAGAAAAATAGCCTAACACATGTATCTCTAAGCAATTATGGATATATGGGCTAAGAGGAAAAGAGAAAAAAAAGAGAAAAGAATTTAGAAGGAAATGGAATAAGAGGGAGAAAGGAACATAATATCACTTGCATAACAAGGAAACTGAGTACATGATGTGGCTTAATTAGATTTCTATCTCTTTTTGAGGTGGAAGGTTAGTGCATGCATCATTCCACCCAATTTTAAGCATTAGGGCATTTTCAATGTGCATTGGCATCAATTAGGGCATTTTGTTGTATGCATTTTGAAACTGTGTAATACTTCCAAATTCTTCCATGAACCACCCATTCCATCCACCCGTTGCTCGGATTGGTAGGCCACCGTGATTTTCTCCTCACTCATGTTTATCAGGAGAACTGCTTCCATGTAGATGGTAGTTAGGGCGAGCAACGTAGTGTAGGCGATCATAAGATGCACTAATGCTGAATCGGCAAATTTTATTATGTTAACTTCCTTATGTGATAGTGTTCATCGGTTTGAAGGATAATTTCTTTTATTGATGATTATTGTCGCCTGTAGGGTAATTACTGTTCTGTGATTAGGAAAGGCTGGTTTGAGAATGTCCAGTGGGAGTAATGTGGGATGTGGGGTGATGTGTTGATTGTTAGTTGACATCTGCAATTCTATTTTAAGGGTTAGTTGCTCGAGGGCGAGCAATGTTTAAGCTTAGGGGAGTTTGATGCGATGATTTTGAGTCGCATTTAGAGACCTATTTCATATGTGTTTTGTGCCTTAATTACTCATTCTCATAGATATTATTGCATAATTCACTTTATTTGGTCTTTGCCATCATTTTATATCAAATCCCCTTCTTTTTACTATTTTGAGCATTATTTATCATCTTATTATAAATTGTGTGGATTTACTTGGGCCTGTTGTGAAATTTCAGGAAGAACAAGTATCTGCTTCCGTCGATACCATCGACGGAAGTCGATACCATCGACCAAGCTACAGGTTGTCAGCCGAGAAGAGCAATACAGTGTCGATACCATCGACACCTACGTTGATGGTATCGAGATCCCTTCAAGTTGCTGGCGAGGAAACTGTCGATACCATCGACCCAAGTCGATGCCATCGACACAAGGAGAGCTACAGCGTCGCTAAACGACAACAACTGACGCTAAAGGAGTCGATACCATCGACACGCAAGTCGATGGTATCGAGATCACCACAGGCGCTCAGAATAAAAGAAAGGAAAGCTGCCGCTAATCCGCGGCGTCGATACCATCGACCCGCGTCGATGGTATCGACGCCGGCAGATATGCGTTGGATTTGTTTTGATTTCGATCGGACGGCTGTTGTTATTTGACGACCTAATTAGGGACTTATACCTAATGACGGCCGCCCAGACGTGGAAATCATCTCATTTTGGATTGCACGAGTGCCGAGGAGGAGAGAAAGGAGAACGGAGGCCGAGAAGCTCATCCCGGGTGATTCGGACGCCGCCAAAGACGATTTCCACCACCGACAGGCGGGGAAGCTCGTGTTTTACGCCAAGGATCCACCGGTTCTTCTCCGTTCAGGGGTTTTCCCATTTATTTCCCGTTTTTCTTATGAATTCCCCAATTTCTACCATGTACTCGTGTGAGATGAACATGAGAGGCTAAAACCTTCAATCTTTAGGACCGGGAGTAGCCCGGGAATGCATTGTATGACATTTTTATATCAATAATTCATATTTTTCTCTCAAATCCGTGGTATATATTTGTTTTCTCCATTTCTATTGTTATGCTTGATCACCATAATAATAACTTAATGCCCTTAATCACTTCGACAGAAGGATTAACGGTTGAAAAGAGACGAATTCTACATTAATTAATAAAACCCTTGACAAAGGAGTTGTAAAATTAATGGTGGGAACTGAGAGACCGTTTATAATGCACTTAGTTTAGGGGAATGATTACTACGACGGTGGAATCAACCTAAATCTAAGTAGTGAATTACACCACGACAGTGGGTAATTCTGTTTTCAGGCCACTACCCGGATAGAGAGAGAAGTGTGAAGAATGATATGAAACTTAATACAATGTTGACCCGCGGTGAAACCGCCATCCTAAAGATATCCCTTTTAATTGATTAAATTAACCTTTAATCGATTGTTTTCTTTGTTTGATTTTTATTTTCTTTTAAATTTGAACAACAAAACCCTACTTTGTTAATCGGTCTAGCTGATTGCGATTAGTTAGTAGAAGTCTCCAATAATTCACGTATCCCTGAGTTCGACTCGGGCCTCATAAGGCCTATATTACTCGACGCGTACACTTGCGTTTTTAGCGCATAGTAAAATACACGTCAGGAAGCCTACAATACCCCTCTATTAAAGTAGTTGTAGGGTCAGGGTTTCTAGTCGATCTGGGAGTCAAAGAGACAGAATTTCAAGAATTTTTTGGAAGCTACGAATGGTGAATCAATCGATTCACAGGTGAACTAGTTCGTTCATGTTTTCAAATGGTTGGTTCATGTGCTTTCTCATTTTTGGATCACATCAGCATTCAATATTTGATTAGTGCAAAACATGATGTCAACATAAATCCTTGATCTGATCGAATTGATCATTGAACCGAGCATTTCAAAACATTGATTGCAGTCGTCTTAAACCTTGAATTGGTAAGTTCACTAAGTGAACCAGTAGGTTCACGCCCTGGTTCAGGCACAGTTCAACTAATATTGTTTCCAATTTACTTGACACTTGAATCGATCGGCTAAATAGTTTAATTGGTCAGTTCACAGTCCAATCATCCAATTTTCAACCACTTTTATTTAAATTGAATACCTAAACACTTTAATAATCAAGTCAAACATCATTCATGATAAAACTCCTATTGCAGGTGCATCCTATGTGTGTGACCCTATAGGTCCCAAATTTTGTTGGTAGTGAATGTCCATAACTAGCTTATGACATCACAAGCAATGACCAGTATCTAGAAACACAACATTGCTATCTTAAGTAATTGGAATATTGGAGAACAATTTCAAACTACAATCTGTAATCAGTGTTACCATTATCATATAGTTCCTTTGTATATTATACCTGGATTGAGCTCGAGGCATGGAATTGTCACCCTCTCAATGTTCAATCCATGTTCCATGAAATAGACCAGACTATTTGAGATGCATGTGAGCTCACTTATCATATATTGAGTCACATGAGTATGGCCATACCTTTCTTAGTCTCACTTATCAAGTGGCCTAGATATCAATCTCATGTAGGAGGGACAAATCCCATCTACATCACTCACACTCAATCCCCATGTGTCTTAGTGTACCCGAGCATCACCCTTATTGCAACCCTTATTAAATGTCACTTTGGATTGTGTCTAATAACATCGAAAAACGTGTGATGAGTATAGTGATTTTAGGTCTAAGAACCACAATCATGATTATTACTATGAGAGTTGATTCTGACTACCATCCCATGGTCTCCATGTATCACTCTCCAGGTGGGTCTGTGTGATACATTGTTCTCTAACATGTATTTTTGTGCTTGACTTGATATCACATATCATGACTAATGAGACTCTATCATAAGTCAACACCCACTCTAGTCCTATGTATTAATGTTGTTTGTTTTTTTTCCTCGGTAATATATGACTACAAATATAACAAGAATGTATGTACTCCTATCATACATATAATTTCATTGTCCATGTCCTCAACCTAAAGATATGTGTCATCGAGTAACATCATTCTTTACACATCTACTATGTATGTTTCATCATCTCATGATTGAGACAAACATAACATACAAAATTACCTTTATCATTATCAAATTAGGCATCTAACTCCTCATTGCAATCATCCTATGATTGGTTCTTTGGGCATACATGCTAATAGGTCATATCTTTGATAATCCATCTTGCATCATAAATTTATGTGTAACTATGCATTGGAAACTTAATGTCCTAGGAACCCTCCTATCCTATCATGAAACCTATTTTCCCTACTTTTATTTCAAACCCTAAGACCTAGGAGATATTATACCAAGTGAGACATGTCATTTCTTATAATGAAGGCCTTCATTACACTTTAGAATAACGTTACATTTCCTCCACAAGTTCAACTAAGTGATTTGCATATCTAGTACTAATTAGCAATTTTAGGGAGTTTGCATCAATTATGTACTAACAAATTTCAATTGAAAGTACCATTATGTTATTGTTAACAATATGGTCAATGTAAATCATGATAATTCTAGTAACAAAGTATTTCTTCGTTGTTTCATTAGTAATGTAATCATATCAAGTACAATGATACATGACTATGCTATGGAAGCCACTTTAAAATTTATATAGTAAAGTACATATTGATATAGTCTCTCATTATGTTTATGTGATCTCTTATAGGTTTTTGAACACTTTGGGTAAGCTATGAGCATATATTGGAGGTGCAACTATGAGATCCTTTCTAGCAAATCAAATAAGCATGTAAGGCCTTATGATCAATGTGGGCTAAATCTAGAGAGAGACCATATCAATGCAATTGAAACTTATGTTTTGCGCCAATCTTGTTATCTACCATTATTTTTCCATATTATATATTGTTCTTGCAAAATATCATATTTTGTTTTTCAACCATAAATACTCAATTTCCTTCAATGTGTTTTTTTTCTTTGCATGGTTGTGGCTATATGACCAAAGGAGTATAACATATTAAGGGTAAAGAAAAGAATTACGGTGAAAGTTTCAAATGTTGCATGGTAGGGTGCCGTTAATCATAGAACATTTCTATGTTTGCGAGTTAGTTTTTACTATAAATATGTTTTGAAGTTTATGCTCAAGTATGTAAAAAATTTCCTTTTAGATTAGACATATGAAGAAGAAATTATTATATTTTTGTACTATATTTGTTGTGAAGACTGGAACCTAAGAGGGGATCCACTCCTTACTAAATTTAGTAATAAATTCATCTGATCCAAACTTACTTATATGTTCAATTGAAAAGATGAAATTTTAATTTCTTGAGTATGATATATCAAACAGAATCTTTAAGTAGAAGTGGAAAATGTAACTATTAAAATATCATTCTCAATATAATTCATACATTATTCCTCACCACTAGTGTGGCATTACAAAATAGAAAGGTACATCTAATTTATTACCAACACCAGTGTAGAGGGAAACATGGCCATCCCAAGATAAGCTCATCTCCATACTATTTAAATGATATTCATGAGTTGTTATACTCCAAGAACATTCACTCATTTGAGTGGTTAGGTAACGACACCCAAAAAAAGATAAATAATGGTATTGGTCGGTAACACTGAGTTTGTGCATAATAAACACATTTAGGCATTTTAGGTCAAATGAATAAACAAAGTGGGAATTCCCATTCAAGAGGAAGATTATCAACACATAGGTAAGTTCATGGATTTAACCAAGAACATGAACATCAAAAGAATTAGGCACATGAAGATTATAGCCATAAAGAATATAAAGAGTCTGGCTATTTCACAATCCATAGTTTCACAAAACAAACAATTTCATGTAGCTAAAGTAGGGCCAAGGCACCATTGGATCTTAGTCCAAAGTTTGTGTGGGAGGTGCATCCTGATTAGAAAGACGCATCCATGTATATACAAAAGGTGGAAAGACACACCATAAAAGGAAACTTGTGTCCTATGGTTATTATTTATCTTAGTCTACTATCACATGAAAAATAGGAAAGCAAGACATATGTCCATCAATCACATCAATAAGAATAATTTTCATGGTTGGAGGGGTTACAAACCCGGTATAACATAAATAAGTAGGTTTAGAGAATATTTCAAATGATTTTCAATTGAAAGGCACAAGATTGCAATAATAAGTAGTAATGTAAAGTGATGCTTCTTTATAAAAAAAATATATGTTTGAGTCATAATAATGCGTAGATTGAAATATATATTGCACATACCTAGTCTTCATGATGGATGGTTATCTCAAAAGGTATACTTAGTCCAAATAGTCATATATTAAACCTTGGACACATTATGTATGTTAGTCAAACCAAAGCAAACATGTGTATACAGTCCTATATAGATTGTTTTCCTAGTGACATATTGGGGTTTTAATCTCATCCAGTGAATGTATGATCCATTAGATATATATCTTAGTCCTAAGATCCATATCTAGTCACATAAGTCAAAGTATGTCTACGTTACAATTATATGTGCCATAATATGTATTTATTTATTTGGTTCTCTAATTTCATTCTTTCTCTTTATATCATATAGTTTAATTTGGTCAACTAGGTCATGGTTATTGCATTACATGAGATACTATTATATCATAATTACCTTTTGTTAGGAAATCTGGGGTTTTGTTCGTATATGACTAATATTAGGATGATGTATCAACGAATATGATATTATTATCATGCCCACATAATTTCCTAGAATGTTTTATTTACTATACAATCTTTGTTTTAAAGCATATGAGTTAATAGCTTTCTAGAATTAGATAGTATAGTCATAGTATTTATTAACTTTAGCATTGTACTCAATATACTAATATGATAAGTTTTAGGTAATCAATCAAGTGGTTTGGTTATAATAATAACTCAGTGATATTATTCTAAATACCTAGGTTTTCATGTATGATATAATTATCACATTTATATAATCTCAATTGATTACGTTATAAGTTCAAAAATTAGGGGAGGCAGTGTTACAGACATATATGCTATTCACTTTCTGATAAATATGTATGAATGATAACATTAGGGTTAAATAGTGTTTGAAAATGATACAACCAATGGGTTTGCATTCTCTCTCTTTCTCTATCTCTCTCTCTACATATATATATATATATATAGTCAGGCTAGAATACACTCGAGTGTATCCGGAACGTAATACACTCAAGTGATTTTTCATGATGCAATATTTCTTTTGAAAATCTAATCCATTTATCTTCTTAAACATCTCGTGAACAACTCATACGCAAAATTTGAGCACATTTGGGTATGTATAGCTCACGTTATGAAGACCGCAAAAAGTATGCATTTCAAATTAGTTTCGCGCGTCGATTTTGTTGCCCTTGGATGAGTGACTTACACTCATCCAAATGAGCTCAAAATTTGTATGTAGCCTATTTATAGTATGACGGTGAAGATGAATGGTTTAAATTTTGCAAAAAATAGTCTTGATATGCAAACACACTTGAGTGTATTCGTGCGATCCGTACACTCGAGTGTATTCTAGCCTGACTCTATATATATACATATATATACATATATATACACATATATATATACATATATACACATATATATACACATATATATACACATATATATACATATATATATCACATTATTAAGGTTCTCCTTCAGTCGATATGTAGTACAAATATTGTTATCATATCACTCCCCCTTTTAGTTTCTTTCAGCCTACACCTAGACTAGAGTGATGATCAGAGACATAGTGTCTCGTGAGGTTTAGGGAGAAGGTGGTTAAACCTCTCCGAAGTCCATTGCAACTTTCATCGATGATGGTAATAGGTAATGATTCTCCTCGGAGAATGATAGTAGATCATCGATGGTTACATACTTTTGGACTATTTTTCTAAACCAACTATGGGATTTGTACCTATTTACATAACATGCAAGTCATAGTAGTCAAGAATTAGTGCTTGCACTTTTTATTCTGACATTGGCAATGTAGTAAAGTGGACTATAGTAGTAGGTGTCATGCAATAGAGAAGGATGGGTATACTCATTGATCCTCAAAAATGTTATAGTGAAGCCATTTTCAAGGAATTTCTTGGATGGGGTTTCTCGGTGTTGTTCGTCTATGGTTGTTGATTTATTTTAGTTTTCAGTCATCCAAGAAGATGAGAGGATACAATAATGTAAAAGAGAGGGTATCAAGGTTATAAATAAGTAGAAATAATGTTCTCAAGGTGTAAATAGATTGTTTTAGAATTCTTCATATGTTGATGGATCATTTTTAGGTCTAAGGGACACTAGGTGATCGATAGGAGGAAGATCAGGGGAGATCTGACTACGATGATATTTGTGAATGAGTTTAGGAGTTGTTGGAAAACTATGCATACCAATTATGGTGGTGTTTGCTAATTTTTTATTACATAAGGAGTATCTATGGTGTCTAGATCACTATTTGATGGTGGTGGAAGAACATGTGTTGAAGAGTGAAGAGGGAGTCTTTGCACACGGTCAACACAAAAACCTCTACGACATCTGCAACTATTGGCAACAATTCTTTTCATTCAAGCAAATTGCATGGGGTGAGGGTCAAGTACTACATATAGTATTTTAGAATCTTGAAGAGCGAAGAGGAAGGCAAGTAGAAGAATTAGAGGAAGAGGGAAGAGGAGAAGAAGAGAGGATTGTCTCCAGTTATGAAGTGGGTTGGAAGTCTACAGAAACAGACAACACAAGATGTGTCATGAGGGGAGGAAGGAGAAGCAATATTGTGGATCAGTTTGGGAGTTTTGTTAATTATTCACCAAGGTGTTATGTGCATGTTTTAGTGTATTTAAGCTAGAATTCCAAAAAATTAAATGAATAGTCAGATGGAGTAAGATTGACATAAAAATTGATAGTTTGTCTAGTTGAAGTGTGGGAATTGAATTTAGCGTTAATTTCATCTTTGAAAATGTTTGATATTTGATTTCATTACTTATAGGTTATGCACTCAACTAATTAGATTCAAATCTTTATTAATCAATTTGATACATAATTATGTATTCTTCTATTTCCTTTCACCAAATTGACTTAGAATAATCCTGGAGTAGAAATTTAGTGTCAAAACAATAAATTAGTGAATTGGCCCCCCAATTGAAGACTTAAATAATTAATTTGTCATTAAGCCTTACGAAAAAGGATATTTGTTAAAATATTATATTTACTTAGTTTTAAATATGCTTAATTATCTAATTCATGTAAAAACGATTAATACTAACATAATAAAAATGTGTCTTTTAACGAGGAAGATTGAGCTATACACCCAAACTCGAGTACGTTACATTTGATTTAATTTCAATGTTTGATTGTATAGTATACAATTAATGTAACATCAATGTATTAGTTAGGAATTGATGCTTCTACTTTCATGTGAATGTGTATGGAATTGAAGATTTACATTATTAAGTTATCAAATTTTGTGTCTATAACAAAAGCTATATGGTTGTGGATAAAAATATGATTCACAGTTAGTTGTGGCTGAAATCACATTTGAGAGTTTATTTGAGTTTATACATTTGTCATGCTCATTTCAATCATCCATCAAGATTCAGACTCACCAACATGCATCTAATGGATCTTCCATTTACTCTTGCAATTCCCATCTATATACACCCAAAAACACTAAAATCATTGGATCATTAACCAAAGTTTTGGATAAAAGGAAAAAGATAATAATGCTTGGTCCTTATCCTCCTTGGGCAAGTTGTATCATTGTTTCACAACTACAATCTTAGAATACACTTAGTAAAATAAAATCGTGAGGATTGAATAAATGATTGACCATGTTTTATAGTTTTATGCTAATGCTCAATGCATGTGCATCAATAGATACCTAGATATACCGATAGAGTCATGATAATGGTCGTGAGGGAGGAGAATATGTTGCAACCAAACTTTACAACTGGCTAGAGTACAAAATCATTGAACCATTCATGTACTTCTTTGATCAACTAGAAACATCATGAAAATACAAGAAAAGAATATGTTTTATTTCAATTTTTGGTGAGAAAAGTAAATGTAGTATGCTAGTTTTTGAAATTTAGATAAACCAACATGTGAAATTGTTTCTAAGATCCATACATCAATTAAACCATATCTCATCCATGAAATGAACAATGATTCTTCAATCATACGAACCAATATTCATTGAAATAACACGAACTCCAATTCAAAAACATGTAGTAGGAATGAACCTTTACATGAACCACTATTAGACAATACACAAAACTATGTTCAAAAAATAAATGAACTAGTGTTAAGTCGTTGCTCAAACTACAAGCATTACATAGAACTCAACATGTGCATGACCAATAATCTACCCATTACTTTAACCATCATGAATATTGTTTTGAAAAACATTTACATTTACATAAAAATTGAAGTAACTATGTTTTCTATTTTAATTACATGTACAGAAATGCTTAATTACACATTTTAGAAATGAAACTATTTGGTGCCAATCGGGTGTGAGAAATGATACAATCCTTTTCTGAACTAAGATATGTTAAAGAGAAATCAAACTTTGATTGTGTATGTTGTTACTATGTAAGTACTGTTAAGTGAATTAAATTTCCAAATATAGCTCTACTAACACCTCTAGTTAATGTGTTAGCAGCGCACGGTCATTGTATGAAGGGACATCCATTTTTTTTATTTCCCTCAAAATGACTACTCAGGGTATCCCTAGCTCAATTTCTTCCCCTTGCAACATGTATTCAAGTTGGCATATAAAACATTTACAGAGGTTGTTACTAATAGTTAAAATAGGTATTTTATATGTTCCAATACTTGGATAAGGAGGATCCAGTATGGAATGTGTGTGATATCCTTAACCAGCACGATAGTTCCAATTCATGAAGAGTTTGACATAAATGGATTTTCATATTGCACAAAGCGTCAAGATGATAAGAGTGTCGCCCAAAATAGTGGGGGTCACCCTTCAAGCGTCTTCATTGTATTTTTCTAGTACAAATGATAAGAGTTCACGTTATGATAAAATGCCATATTACAGTGTCATTGAAGACATGGGAATTTGATTACATAGATTTTAGAGTTTGGTCTTTAGATATAACTGAGTTGATAACACCAAAGGAGTTGTAGTGGATGAATTGGGTTTCACCTTAGTGAATTTTGAAAAGATTGGAAAGAAGGGTGAACCATTCATAATGACATTATAGGCAAAGCAAGTATTTTATATCGATGATCCTTCAAATGAAAAAAGGTCAGTTGTTCTTCATGAAAAGGTAGTTCATTGCAAATCATATAGATGAAGAAGAGTACCATGACAAGTATGATGACTCCAATCCATTCTCAGTTGGCTTTCCAAGACCAAATATCAAAGCTGACACTAACTTATATATGCATTGAGATCATATCGAGGGAATGTTAATTGATACAATATCCAAATATTAGAGGCATGCTTTTATTTTTTTTATGTTAGATAAGCATTTTACATTCTTTATCACTTATATTTCATTGTTTGAATATTTTTGATATGATATTTTTTCAGATGGCATCTGACCATAAGTATGATGATCATGATGATGATTACCATGAGGGTGAGCACCGTGAGCATCACACTTGTGTATGTTGTATTGTTTTATTACATAGTTGTGCATTTTACAATGTCTATCTTGTTGTATTGTTATATCTTTAATGACTTATATGTGCTTTTTGTCAATTTTAGCATGAGGATGTGCGCCCTAGGGATCTTGTTGAGCTTGATGTGCAACGTCATTTGTTTCAAAGAACAAGAGGTATCACCATGTTGAACAAATTACTAGAACAAAGGGCTAACAGACTGAAGCTGGTCATTGAGGTATCGCCATGATGCTCAAGGAAATCATGTTGGGAAGAACCACAATTCTTTTCTGTCATATCTAGGGATTCTTACTCATAGAAAAATAGATGTAAATGTAGAATCCTGGCATAAAATTGATCAGAGAAAGAAAGATTTAATATGGAAGAGCCAATGTGTGAGATATTATCATTTACAATTATGCTCTTAAAGCTATTTATAATTCTATTTTTGAGAATATTCCATTAAGTATATGAACTTTTGCGTATCATATTTGACTTGGATGAAAAACTGTATCGAAAAAAGGTGATGCCATGATGTGGGAGGGTACTAGGGAATTATAGGACAAGTATGACAAGAGAATGCATACGGAACACTGAGAAGAAGAAGAATAAGAAGAAGTCAACCAATGAGCAAAGGAACTATCTTGACCCAAAGGCGTGGGAGGAGTTTGTTTCTAAGAGATAAACTGACAAATTCAAGGTATTAAGCCTCACTCCTCATTTTGAATACATTCTTAGGGATTCATCACATTACATATTTAACATATGTTTTGGACTAACCAGACTATAAGTGATGCTCAAAGAGAAATTCATGCAAAGAATGTGCACAACCACACGATGAGTCCAGGTGTCTATGAAAATCTTCCCCAAAAGCTATGTGTCTTCTTCTCAGTAGCCTACTCGTAGGATTATTGAGTCCTATAAATATATGGAATGATTGTTAGATACGGAGCACTAGACATCAACTACATACAAAATGCAATCTACATATATAATCTTGATCATCATAAGGAAATAGTCTCATTTGATAATATGAAGATATCAAACTTTTTAATTATATATGCCATTCTCTTTGTAGGTGTTTGATATGAAAAGGCCCTATACAACAAAATAGCTATCTGATATATGAGAACAATGGGCACAAGCCTTAGTTAAGGATGTGAACTTTGAATTTGATTGGGAGAAAGATTGTGTTTTCTAAACTTTGATGTCATTATTTCAAAATAAATGTGGTGCTTATGACTTCTTGCAACTTTGAATTTGATACGAGTAAATTATTGGTGCATATGTGATTAATGAATATATACATGTGTCTTAATGTGAAGAAGAATGAATACAATGAGAATTGTGTGTCTACATGCATGCAAATGGAATTGGTGCATGTGATGAGAATGGAATTGGTGCATGTGAATGAAGTATCATGTGTGTGAATGAGTGTGAAGATAAATGAATAGAATTATGTTTGTAGATGTGATGAGAATGGAATTGGAGAAAGGATCTTGTATGTGGGTGGATTTTGTTTGTTATTGTAGGTTTTTCATGTTTATTGGTCTGTTATTAAGCTAAACACAAGATAGAACCTGCAGTTCAGAACTACAATTCAAAACTATAGGCTTTGCATCCTAGTGAATAGTCGGACAAAGGTCTACATACCAATTATTAAAAAATGAAACTAAGTCATAAGTTGATTCAAAAAAACATCAACGTTGGTCTTTCTTTGTCAATTTGAGGCCTAAAACTAACATTATAGGACTAAAGTAAAATGAATGTGTTGGACGACATAGTCATTATCATCAGTTTCTTCTAAGAAATCGTCAATGTAATTCTTAATCATCGGTTGTACGTGACGTAACTGACGACTTAGATGCTAAATGGGTGTTGGTTTGGTTGGTAAACTGACAATTTAGGAACCTTTACCAGTTACAAATGTGACCTGGTATGACTTTATGATGTCGGGTTTGGTTCCAAATCCAACAACCTAGACTCCTACATGAGTCAGTTTCTTTTATCATAGAAACCAAAGCTAGATCTCTGTCACTGATTTGCGCATCCCCAAATAACTGACTTCTTGGACATGTGAGTGTAGTGTTTCCCACTTAGGTGTTTGTAAGAAACCAACATTATAAGGTCATTTTAATCAATGCTAGAAGTAGTTTTTGTACTAGTGAATTATTCACCCCATTCATTGCTTATTTTACTGCACATAATTATTATTCATTGGATCTAGGTTGATACCACAAACTGGAAACTCAGTGGTACCACATGGCATCGAAGTATGAATATACTATTGTTCTAAATAAAGAAGGAAAAGAAATTTTATTGTGAAAATTTGGTGATACCAACTTCCATGTTGGTGCTACCAATGTCGGTGCTAACAACCAAGATGAAATGTATTAAATCCAACTTTTATTGTTATGTTTCAATACATTTAGGCTTTAGCAAAACCTAAACATATATAACGGCTAGAAAGGGCACCATTGAAAGGGATCACCGAGATCTATCACACGGGGACAACATGAACGGTGAAAGGAGGGGGGAAAGTGAAGGAACCCTACCCGGAAGACCTCAAATGTGTTTTGGAGATAGAATTGTCGGCAAATCTTCTCCATCTTCTTCTGATACTTTATTTAACAGTATTTCCTATTTACTGTATCTCAAAATTCATGTTTTATATCTTTTTTATTTACTATGATACCATGTCATCTATTTTCAGCTAAAAACCTATTCCCCAGGACCTGATATTAGCATGACATATTATTGTGATTAGATTCATGAATTTATAATGTGATTTTATTATTCTGAACTTGAAGTTATGATCTCGATATTGATTTATTTAAGCTTGATCACAATAATCAAAGTGTTAGACTTCTAATTTCTTTGAGAGAGGGATTAGAAGTTAGAAAAATCATAATTTCACATAGCTCATAATGTTCTTCAAAGGAAGGCTAAAAACTATGAAAGTATAATATAGAGAGAATTACTATTCATGTAGATTATGTTCCTAAACTACTACGAGAGTGGGATTTGGCTTAATATAGGTAGTTCATTATGCTGTGAGAGCGGGTAATGTTAGCTACAGATCTCTAGTTCAATTTTAATGACAACTTATTAAAAAAAAGAAAATCTAATTACAGTATGTGTCATGTTGAAACTTTATGTTTTGGGGAATCCTTAAATCTTGTTTACAATCACTCATAATTTAGTTTTTGCAATATTTGTCTTTAATTCAATCACTTCAAATCAACACTTTTGTTAGGCTTAGTTGATCGGTACTTAGTTAGGAGTAGTCTCTGGTGTGCAATTCCCTAAGTACGACAACTCGAGCCTCATTGGCTTATATTATATGACATGTGGATTAGCATTTAACACACACGTTCTATGCATGTCAGCTCACCAAGATTATCCTATCCCCAACTCCCAGTATCGGGGATGCAAATACTATGAGATTTCCTCTGCATCTGCTCCTCATGCACCCGGATCTCCTCCACCACAGTCATTTTCCTTCCTCCATCTCAGATTTATAATCAAAATTCTAAGTTTGGGGTGAAGTTGGGTGGTAAGTACTGATTCCACTCCCTCTATTTTTCTTTTTCCAAGAATATCCATCATTTCATACTTGCTTGCATGTAGTCTTTAGTTTGCTTTTTGTTTCCTTTTCCTTGTATGCAATATGGTCCTTATCTAGTTGACTTGTGTGAAGTGAATATCTTGCAATATTTTCATAACACCACCTTTTTTAGAAAGTATTTGTCACCAAGGACCTAAATTTGCATTATTCCTCAGAAAGTTAGCAATACTTAATGGATAGATAGGAACCAAACACAATATGTTCTGATCTGAATTATGGAAATAGCTTGTGAAGTTTCTAGATTTTTTTCTTGTAATAGAATGGTTTGAACTGATTTTATAATACTCCAAAAGAACTAAAATTGAAAAATGAATGAGAATGCACAAGTTCATTCTCTTTACACTTCTTCTACCACCTTCTTATCTCTCCATCTCGCCAAAACAAAAAGAAATAAAAAGTCAAACAAAACGTGCCAAACACCAAGTTTGGGGAAGCACACCTATTTTTCCCTCTCTACAACTTCTTCCATACCCCTTGTAAATTTAATAGGCACGTACCACAAAGAAATTATGCCGAAGTGCACACCAAAATATGCAGTCAATGATATTGCTATAGAAAATGAATCGTCAGTCAAATAAAGGAGAGATCATCGTCTTATGTAACTCCCTTCACTCTATTTTTTCTACCTAGGGGAATCTACATAACCCCAATTTACCAAAAAGCAACCCTTGATCTTGTGCTAACCATCATAAGAAAATGTGGGAGTACTAATAACAAAAGGGATATAACATCAATTTCTTTGCAATCTTTGAAACAGAAGAAAGTTGTAAACCAAATTCGAGTGCAGAATGTGAAAAAAATTGTGTTTTATGGTTCCAAGAAATTGGGGTCTCTTGGCCATAAAAGGTGGTAAGGACAAAGTAGTGTTATTCAAGCAAGGTGAATGGAAGGTGAAAAAGGTAGCTAAATTCCCTGTAGTTTCTCTTCACAATTGGGACTCTAAACTATGCCTATCTGGAATCCTTAAACCAACTAAGAGAGGATGAAGTAGCAAAATAGGCATTAGCCTAGGAATAGCGAACATGGATGGGAAAGGGCCCTTTGGGATCGGTAGTGGTTGTGAGGACAATATATCAATATAAATTTGTGGGTGTCTATGATTTGAGTTGCTCGAGGACAAGAAACGATCAAATTCGTGGTGTTTTGATAAATGCATATACATCCACTTCCATCACATCTTTAAGGTCATTTATTTAGGATATTATGTTCTCAAATTTAGGATATAATTGCGATTACCTTGATTTTGTCTCTTTAATTGGAGTTAAAACTATTTTTGTTAACATTTTGTAGTTTGTATACTCATTCTCACTCCTTCAATCCCAAATTCTAAGAATGCACATCATGACCCAAAAATCAATAGTAGAATTGGAAGGAGCTGTAAATGCCAACTGATCGACTGGACATCTAGTCGATAGACTCAACCCCATTAAGGAGTGTGTTTTCATGATCGAACTAGTTAACTGATTTCCTTGGAGATGAAGTGTCAATTCCTCCAGTTGAACCTTTTCCACATAGAAGTTATGTAATAATTGATCCAGTCAACCAATTGTTCGTCCACTCGATCAACTAGTCCATTAAATGCAGAGATTTCCAGCCACAACCAGGCCCTTCTATAGGGTTTCTCAGGTACTTCCTATGCTATTAAAGGAGGGGGAGTTTCAAACAAGATCATTAACCCCCTCTATCATGTCAGAACTATATTTGGGCAAACAAAACTAGAAAAGGAGAGATGAAGTCTATGAAGTTTAGCTAGAAACATGATTTCTCTTCTTCCGATCCTTGCTATTTCTTCAATGAGAGACATAGAGTAGTCCTCCTTTTGCTGGGACATGGGGAGTAATCCCATGATCTCATTACTTGTCATATTTAACTCTGATCCCATTAAATAAATAAAAGATGTGCCGTCGTTCATTTAAAAATGTGAATTATGAACTGATCATTTGTTCCTCATGATTGTTTTGATTCATGACGGTGAGAATAAAACATTGAATGAGACTCACATGTTCCCTGATTAAACCCTTGGCTGAAACATGGTGGATGATTGAACCATGACCCATAGATGCTGAAACTGTGTGTTTGTAGGTAGCTTGATCCATGAGATTTGTTTCATAATGGACCAGATCTATGTGATCCTAATTTAAAATGCATTTAAAAATAAATTAAATTGCTAAGATAACTATGAATGCTTGTGGCGCTGAAACTCAGAATTCTAGAAAACTAACCAATTGAAATTAATGGCTTTTACTTTTGCATGCTTAAATTCTTATTTTAATTTTCAATCTCTTGATAGTTAAGTTTACTTTTACAAATTTAATTTCTAGTTTTAGTTTAATCACTCTCTTCAACATTGGAATTGAAATATTGTTCATTGTAATTTGTTTGAATAATCTCTTAGTAATTTCATTCCATAGGATGAATAACTTTCTATACTAGAATCAATTTTCTTATTCACAAGTGAATTGATAGTCGTTAAAAGGTTAAACTATAGGGATAAGTTCTCTAGTGTATTTGTTGTATAAGTGATGACACATCATGCATCCTGAGGATCTAGTCAGTCTGTTGAGGAGAGGTGTGAGACAATTATCTCAACCTCCTTAGATAATAAATGTGCCACCCTGCTCTTCTTATGAGGTGGACCCCCCTACGACATAGGTGGTTGGGAGAAATTCTATGGCTCTCCATTTGGCACACTCAGTGTAAGTTTTTTTGTGATATTATTATTCTTTCAGGTGAATTCATAATATGTTTGTGTTTAGGTATATATAACAATATATACAAATTTGTAGAGGTTGAGGCCATGCCATCTTACATTATTAGAACATGGATTCCATGTCATTGCATTGGGCAATGCTCACCCACCCCTTTGAGTTCACATGATTAATGGTGCTCCATTATTTCTTGATTCACTTCTTGTGTCTATCAAGCTTGTCTAAAATGCTTGGAAATAGACACCACTGCCACGTAGACACCTCGAGAATGAGTCGATACATGATGCAGAAGGTGGCATTGAGGTTTTCTTTCAAAGAATTATGAAGTCCTATTTTTTCGATAATTTTTTTTCTTAGAACTCAGATTTCTAGGACGTTCTTCTCTGGTTGCATGGCCCAAAGTGGGAATTGTCTATTTATATGTATGTTAAATTTTTATTGCATTTTTGTTTGTGATTAATTTATTCTTATGTATATAATTTTTAATGGATATGAGAATATATGCAGATCATCACATCTAAGAAACCCCCTATAATTATTCCTCTACTTCCTCCTCCTAATATTCAATTACATGCTTAGATTGCAAAGGACCCATTTGACTCGCTAGGTCCTAAATGTGGGGGTTGGCACTATGACTATGTGACTCAGAAGAGGGGTCGACTATTATGGTCCATATTCAGGATGATGTTGCAGGTCAAGATCATGATACTAGTGTATGATTGTCATATATTGTGGAATTATTTACTTATGATTGATTGAATACAATTGTGATAGAACTTTGTATATGGTGAGATGTTATGGATAAATGCCTCATTCTATATATATGAAAAATTGAAAATAGTTTTTAATGTATATTCTTATTTATTAATGCATGCATATATATAACGCAATTACTTATATAGTGTGTGGACAATTAGAACTAACTAATGTGGCATTCCTAGTTTCATCACTTATTAGGGGTGCAGATAAAGACCCAACATTTGTTAGTGATTACTATTGATCTATCACATTTAAATATTTTTGGTACTATGAGAGATAGAGTGATTATATCTCCTTTCAATGTTTGGTAAGTTTCGGTCACTTTGCTTATAATTTTGACTTACAAATTATATTTCATTGTAGAATTTGAGTTTTCTTTTTTTACCTTTTTTGATTCAGTAATAAGCATATGGAGTTGTTGGTAATTGTTCCCAAAATTTTAATTGTGTGTTATCTAGATCCTCTGGATGACACAATGGAGAGTGGGGGACACTCAATAAATATTAAATTAGTTGCACAAATATATTTTTATATCCATCAACATATATTAATCTCTGCATCATTAAATGACTATTTACTAATTCAATAAAATGTATTACTTAGACTTATAGGGGTATAAAAGCATTCAAAAATGTTGGAGGCAAGGTACATAAAGAAGGAAATTAACAAGTTGGAAGAATGTTGAGGTAGCTTTCTGTCTTCAATGCATATACATGCTAACTATGCTTAGTTTTATTTACTTACATTTCACATAACTATAAATTTATAGTACCCTATACAAAATAATAATTGGGCATACAGATACTTGATGTGGTATGTGAATTGGATTGTTAGACAGATGGAACTAGACTTCCATCATAACAAAAGATAATTTATATAGTCTCATTCATCATAAGTAAATATTCTCATTTGATAATATATATAAAAAAATCCAATCAAACTCTTAAATTATGTCATTCTCTTTGCAGTTGTTTGACATGACAAAACCCTATAAAAATGAAGAGGTAGATGGGATACAAAAATAGTGGACACACTCCTTCGTTAAGGAAGTAAAATTTGAATTTGATTGGGACAAAATATGAACTTTCCAAACCTTGATGTCATTAATTCTATATGAATGTGTCACTTATGACTTTTTACAACTTTAAATTTGATGCAAGTGTTGGGTTTTAGGGGAGATAGAGAAGGTAGTGGAAACAAAAAAAAATTCTTCTCCCAAATCCAGAATAAAGGAATCGCGTCAATGTCTATACAATAGGAAGGATGGTTTGTAGAGGCATACCTTGTCCTAAGGCTTGCTCGGAGACGTTACCTCACGGCTTGCACGGTCTTCACCTCCGGTCTTGGATGGTGTTTGTGCAGCTCCTGGTCTCACTGGGACTATCAGGATTGACAGTTGTCCTCCAAGCGGCAGAAGTCTCCCGCCTCTGAAGTAGTCCACACGGACCACCTGGAACTCCGATATCCTTGTCCCACAAGGAATCGGAAGGAGTCGCACCCTCCTATCGGCGTACTAGTCACCGACACACTCTCCTGCAACCAGTTGCTTTTCTGCAATTCTCTTTCCCTTGTTGTGCCTCCCTTATCAGGTAGCACTTGCTCGGGCTCTCTCTCGGTTACCACAACTAGAGAGAATGACAACTTTGCAGAGCAATTGGTGTTATGAGTTGTTGTTTCTGAGAAGCCCCCACTACCCCTATATATATAGGAGGGTCATGGGATAGGATTCTCTACCCCAGGCAATGCAAGATTAAAGTAGGAGTAGAATGGTTCGAGATTTTCCACAAAACAACCAACTATGCCAACTGAACCGATCGGTTCACACCCTGAAATGATCGTTTTGGGCCCTGAGTCGATCGTTTGGGACCTGAGCCGATCGTCTTGGGCTCTGAGCCGATCGGTTCATGGCTGAGCCGATCGATTTGTGGTCCTGATCCAACTCAAATTGACTGTCATATTTGTTTCTGATTAATCATCTATTAATCCTTATCCAAATCGAATTTGCACAAGTGAAACAAATTGTATTTTCAAAATAGTCTTCAGACTTTCCAAACGATCTCAGTTGGTCACATGAATCGAACGGTTCAACAATTGAGTCGATCATTTCATGACACATGATTTGATCGACTCACATCTTGAGCCAATCGGTTCACCAACCTGAGTTGATCGGTTCAACCCAGTGAGCCGATCAGTTGGAGCAGTAGACTGTGCAAATCAGTCAATCACAGTTTCAATCAATCTGATACACCAATCAATCGATCCAACACCTTGAACACTATGATATTGAGTTATCAATTGATTGAGTATTTAATCGAACTACTAAACTCCTTTAGTAATCAATCTAAACATCATTTGTGGATAAACTCCTCTTCTAGGTTAAATCCTATGTGTGTGACCCTACAGGACCATTTCACGTTGGCAGTGAAAGTCCATAACACTTATGACTTCACAAGCAAAGAGCGGTGCCTAGTCGCACATCAATGCTACCCAAGTGAAATAGAAAGTTGGAGAACAACTTTCAATCCTACAATCCGTAAATGGTGTTACAATGAATGTATAATTCCTTTGTCACTGATATCCCGAATGAACGCAAGGCATGGTATAGTCATCCTGTCAACGTTCATTCACTTTCTTGATCTTAGAGTAGATTGGAGGAGATATGTATGACATCAATATCACATATTGATTCACACATGCGTGTACACCTATCTCAATCCTACTCATCAAGTGGTCATGGATATCAAACTCCCTCAGGAGGGACAAATCCCATATCTATCACTCACCCCTCAAAAGCCCTATGTGTCAAAGCCACCCAATCATCACCTTTATAACAACCTATGTTTTAGGACTACGTTTGATGATGTCAAAGTGTACCCAATGACATGTATTGAGTGTAGTGATTTTAGGTCAAAGAATGACATTCACCACCATCACTGTGAGAACTAACTGTGACTACCATATCATGGTTCCATGTATCAAACTCACAGTGGGTCTGTCCGGTACACTTGTTCTCTAAGAAGTACCTATGTGTTTGGTTTGATATCTCCATATCATGACTAACGAGATTATGTGATCAACCAACACCACAATCTAGTCTTGTGTGTCATTACTATCTATCTACCTTCCACAATGACATACGACTAGGGACATCATAATAATGTACAAACTCTTAGCATTCGTATGATCTCATCGTTCAGGTCCTCAACCTGAAAGCATACGTCATTGAGTATTGTCATTCTCTAGACATTCAATCTGTTCCATCATTATCTCATATTGGAAGCTTGCCTTTGATCTTTATCAAATCAATCTTAATGTATCCCACCAATCATCCCATGATTGGCTCTCACGGAATACATACCAACAACAAGTAAATTGTAGGTGCATATTGAATGATGTCTGTATATATGCATGTGTTTGAATGAATGTGAAGAGGAATGAATACAATAACAATTGTATTTTTACATGTCATGAGAATAGAATTGGATAATGGAATTGTATGTGTGTTTTCTAAATTGTGTATTTTCATGAGAATGAAATTGGAGAATGGAAATGTATGTGGGTGGATGAAGTGTGTGTATGTGTTTGGTATTGTAGGTTTTGTATGTATGTTGGCATGTTGTTAAGTTGAATACAGGATGGAACCTACAGTTGTGTTGAACTGTAGGTTTTATATCCTACCAAATAGATAGATAGCAAGTCTATGATCCTGTTATAAAATGAAGCATACATGCAACGTCGGGTGTTATGAAAAAGTAACATTATAGATTGCGTCGTCAGCTTTGTAGGTATATCAATGACACAACTATGCTAAAATGGTTGTGCTACCTGGCATGACTATGCTACCCAGCCTATAACATGACTATGCTACCTAGTAGGACCATGCTACCAAGTCATGGTATCGCTCTGCATTGTTGGTTGTTCAAACACAACCCAATGACAGAGAAGGTCTATGTGATGTCAATAGCTATACAGAAACTAATGACCACAGTTCAATCTTTAGCATCAATTCTTTAGTGCAAAACCAACGACACAGATCAACACCACGACATAGAAATTGCTCTGAGTCGTTAGTTTCTATTTTCATAGAAATCGACACTGACTATGTGTCATCAGTTTTCCCTTTCCCTTAAAATTGTTGCAGAAGGTCCTTAGTTGTAGTGTCACCCACTTATATGTCAATCCAAAATTACCATTCTAAGTCTATTTTAACCAATACTATAGTTGGTATTTTTACCAGTGAAATTCCTTTCCAAGAAATAATCCCACAAGTAGGAGAAAATGGATGACAATATGCTCAGACATCTCAACCTACATGGAGTCTATTCCTCCCACTCATTGGTATTCAATAGATCCAACTAACAATATTGGAAGAGGAAGATACAATTCCACATGTAAATATTATTCTCAAGATGTGTAAGACTTTGGTCCCCCCTTGCAATACCATGCTTGATGGTACTTTGACTATATGGGATGTGGATATTATTGCACACATAATTGTAGTTATTTTATTTGTCAGTTAGGGTGATTTTTCACTCATTTGATTAGAAATTCATATCAATTTATTAATATTTTACCAGTATACAAATACTTACACATCAATGTATTATATTTTATACTCATATTGGCATATTTTATGAAATTGTCATTTGGCCTAATGCGTTGTTGTTTCAGTCTCAAGAAATGTCATATAGTAGGTTCCACCAAAATTTTCGGTGCACATGTTCAATTTGATCAGATTTGATTCTAGATCTAAGTCAATGATAGTGACATTTTTGGTGCAAGCATCAGACTTGACTCTAGTCCAAGTCATTGCAATTAGTGGCACAAACATTGTAAATACATCTACAACCTCATTAATCACTAAAATTTGACGATTGTCATTATACTTCTAGTTTTCTAGTCAATTAAGTCAAGGATGGGACTGACATCATTTCATACATCTTTGGCTGCCACAAATGATGAGGATAGAAGAAGGAAAGAAGGAGAAAGTGTTTGTCTTTTGATAGTGTAGATGCTTGTGAATTGTACTCTAGTAGTGGAGAAGCTTCATTATTGGTTCCCTTAGGATTCTATATAATTTGTTATATATGTGTCCTACTTTGTGGAACATGATGAGCTGATTTCTTATGTGTAGGACCTTAGGGTAGCCATGTGTGATTATGTATTTGACAATAATTTCTTATTAATATTTTCATTGACATTTAGACTGGTTGATATTGTTAATGCTTGATCAACAGAAAACAATTTATACAATTTATGGTTTCACAAGGAGAATCAATTGTTGCATGAGTTTGTATAAATATAATTAATAAGTGATGCATAAGTAGGCATACAAATGTGAGGTGAAAATCAAAAGATCAATTTTAATACATTCAAATTAAACAAACAAACACCACCACAATAAGTTTTGATTAATTTGAACATGATACTAGGGATTGAAAGGAGGTAGTACTAATCGCAAATCCTTATTAAAAAGTAGTTATTATTTTTTAATAGTGGGACAAAGTCAAGTATAGATGGAACCTTGGTGAAATAGGTAAATTTCGAAATTCAATCCAACTTGATTTATGTAAACCTTTAAATTGCTTTTTTAGTTTCGGTTTAGTTCAGAATAAAAATCAATCAACCTTTTGTTAGGCCTAGATGAACACAAATAGTATGTATTAGTCTTTGGTGCCCCAGTTTCCTACATTCGACAACTCCCGACCTCTTTCATTTCTATATTATTGTAATCGTACACTTGTGTATTGCATGCATAGTTCAAACGTTTAAAGTTTTTGACATCATTGTGAAGGAATTGGAAACTTTTACACTATGAGTGATGGGACAAATATAATAACATGGATTTTCACATGTATTTATACATATATTTGGAGGAAAATATTGGATTGATAAAGATATATTACAGGGATTCATGTTATGTTTTCAAGTTTTGGTTTAAGAATTTAAATTCTCCTATTGAAATAGATTTGATGTGTTTTACTAATTTCAATAATCCATTGATAAATATTGGCTAAGGAAAGAGTGGAAAAATCGATAATAAACACTAGTACAAAAATGGCTTATAACGTCACTTTTAATGGTGTTAGTTGTAATAATACACCGAAACCTAAACCATACAGTGTCGGTGTATAAAATAAGCCGACATCAATCTCTGAAGGGCGACCTGACACGGGTACTGCTTTCATTCAGTGTTGGTTCCTTAATAAGAAACTGACACCTAAAAGTAACCGCCAAAACCAAAATTTCTAGAAAAAAAATTGCCTCCAAAAATTGGCATACATCGTCGGTTTTTAAAACCGAAACCGACAACAAAATGTTTTCTGCGAGACAGAAATTTTCTCACATTTTATCGTCAGTTTTGTGATAATAACTGACATCATTGTGTTTTCGCACGAATAACTGCAAAACTTTTCGCCTCCCTTTAGTGTCGGTGTTTTGTTGCAAACTGACACGTATAGTTTTTATTGTCGGTTGTTGTTAGAAACCGACACCTATAGTAAACTTAACAGCGCGAGGCAGACTCTTCCTCTTCTGTTTCATTCATTTCCGCTGATCAGGGTTTTTGCTCCGATGATTGCTCCGACGATTCCGCTGCTCTGCCTCCGCCTCTGCCTCCTCCGCCGTCTGCTTCCATCAACCGCTGTCGGCGACCACTCTCTGCCCGGCGACCGCCCAACCAGAGCTCTCTCCCCGGCGATCTCCTGACCACAGCTCTCCTCCTGGCGACCTTCTGCTCGACGCCGGTGACCAGCTCTCTACCCAGAGCCCTTCTGCTCAACGACCAGCCCTCCTGCATGCCCATTATCAGGTTTTCCCCTGACCTTCCCCCTATTTTTTCTTTTCATGTATCACAGGCATGCCCATTAATCCTATGGCTGTGGCTGTGTGCTTTCTTTTTATATGTGTGGTTTACATGCATCAATATTCTGTATTGTTCTATGACAAACTGCATTTTGTTCTACACAATATTACTCACGTTTACAACATACTCACATATCAATTCTACACAATATTTATCCTCTCTCGGTTCAAGTTATAGAATTGTAGGTAGTTTTAAGCTACATCTTCACTACTTCAACCACTCAAAAGTTTTGATATGTAGATTCATCAAGTTGATGAATGCATTATTACATTGTTTAAAGCTTGATTAATTATGGTAATCTAATCATTATATTTTAAAACTAATGAGAAGATTTAAACATATTTGATTCACATAATTAGGGTTTGAGAATTGAAAATCCTAATCGACAAAAATTAGGGTTTTGGTAACATATGAATACAAAATTTGATCAGTATAGTCGTGTACTAAATGATTTTTAGCATTTTATATACAACTAGGATTTAGTTGAAATTTGTACATGGTTTGGAAAAATTAGATATTAGTTGGAAGAATTTTTTTACTTGTTTGTCGGCTGATTTTACCCAAGATAAACTCAATCGGGCATGTATTCAAACTGAAATATAGCACTCTAGTATTTGAATTTTATCTTTTTATTGGTATATCCAATTGATCTGAAATTTTAATTATGTTTTGGAAACTCCATTTTGGACGTCTTGTTAAACTTTCCTAATTTTTTAATGATGTTTGAACTCTATAGAGAGGAGTGGCGGTTGAGTATTCCTTAGATTAATTGACGATCCATGGGAAATTCTATGGATATGACTATGCTATTTCATGTGAATATTGCCTAAAAATCAGGTCAGTGGTCAATATGCTTGGGAATTGATTTGACATTATAAAATCATATTTGAATTGTATTAGAATGAATTATTCAAGTGTTTATTGAGTCTTACTGAAATTGAATATGATATATACATAAGGATCAGTGTGAGGTGGCAATATTCCCTATTTAGGGTTGTGTTGATGGATTACTGAATTATGTAATTCTTATGATGCTGAACAAAGGATGACTTCTTGAAAACCCTAGAAGTTTAGTATTAATATGAGTATGAGTGATAAAGCTAGAACTTGTATATAATGTTGCAAATGTGATGAATTGTTGAAGTTTAAGTATTAATACTTGTATCAGATGGCTGATCAGGACCGTGCTGATGATCACCGTGAGGGTGAGGACGTGCTTGCACTGCCTGACAATGTAAGTTTTAAGAATATATCCCTATATGTTCATTTATAATTATATTATGTAAGTGTGTTTTTTTATCAAATTTTAGGCTGGTGATGTACCCCCTGAAGAAATTACAGCACTTGATGAGCAACAAAAGAAAATTGAGAAAGTGAGGGGCATCACAATGATGAACAAGTTAATACAGCAAAGGGGCAATGGACCCAAATTGTCTGTGGATTTCGATCAGGCAGGAAATCCATATGGAGTGAACCGCAACTCATTTGTTTCATATCTTGGGGTTCTTACTCGCAGCCATTGCAGTCTTATCCTAGAATCATGGCATAGAGTTCCTAAGGAGAAGAAAGACCACATATGGAAGGAACTATGCGTGAGTTATTATTATTTGTAATTCTATTTGTGTATATTACTAATTTTTAGGATACTAGTTAATAGTAATTATATTTAATTTGCAGAGCATATTTGATCTGGATGAAAAGTTGCATCGTAAATGTGTGATGCAACGTTGTGGGAGGGTCCTAAGGAACTATATGACCAATCTCACCCGAGATTACATATGCGATGCTGAGAATAGGTTCTTGATAGAATCCAATTCTAGACATTGATCAGTATTTCGCTAACTTTACACTAATAATTTTTGTTTGTATTCTCTTTAAAAAATAAATATAGGAAGAAGGAAGCCACACAACAATGGAACTACTTGGACCCCAGAGAATGGGAGGAGTTTGTTACCCAAAGAAAAATAGATGAATTCAAGGTATTAAGTGTTGCCACTCCCAATTTAATTAATATACATTTTTATGTATTCACCTATTCAAGATTAACCTTTAGTGTTACTAACCAAATCAATGTGCTAACTAACTATGCTAAGAGCGATGCTCAACGAGCAAGGCGTGCACTGAATGTGCACGACCACACAATGGGTCTAAGAGGATATGCAGGCATTTGCCAAAGACTACATGTTGAGTCTACTCAGCCTACTGCTACTCATGAGACTGCAGAGTCCTCTACTGCTGCTCCCGCACCTCTACCTCGTCATGTTATGTGGATAGCTAGGAGGAAAAACAAGAAGGGAGAGATACCGAAACCCGCAACCGCTGAGGCGGCTGCAAAAATGGTAAAAATCAAACTCTTAGAGCAATCTATCAATATTGATTATTGTTATGTTTACTTATGAATTTTTGTTGATGGTGCTTAGCGGGAGCTGCACGAGCAGAGGAAGGAAGGTAAGTTCATCCCTCAGGGCACAAGGGATGAACTGACAGTTGCTCTAGGTAACCCAAAGCATCCTGGACGTGTAAGGGGTGCAGGCGTTGGTGTGGGCATCAAAGCGTTCTTTGGGCCATCCCAGCGTAAACTTGTCCCAAAAGTGGGACTTTCACAAGCTGAGGTAACTTATTCTTATTTTAGAACGTTATTGCAGAAGGGAATTCAATAATCAGAAACTAGCATTTCTTTTATCCATGTATAGGTAGATTCCTTAATTGAAAAAAGACTCCACGAAGCATTTCACAAAGTGGTAGAGACAGTACCTGTGGCGAACCTCTCTTCTCCTACTCCTCGTACTGCAGAGGTTGGGAGCAATCTTATAGACCCACCTAGCACGTCCTCTGTAAGTATTTTTATGGCATATATAACAGCTAGTCTGTTCAAGATGATATGTTTGTGTATATATGCATATAACATTCTTTAATTATGTAAATTTGTAGGGGTTGAAGCCATGTCGACTACAAAGTGAAGGATATATCATTGCAGATGCATCGGCTTACCCACCCCTTAAAGGGTGCATGTTTCATGGGAGTCCAGTACTAGATGGCATGGTATGTGTGAGCCCCATACATATACTTGCTGGCTGGATGGATCTTGCACTGCCTCATGCACACCCAGATGATGAAACACTTGGTGAGGCAGTAGGCGGAGTGATACTGTGGCCTGAAGCAGATGTCCTCTATACTGATATTGTATGATAAATTTTCATTACTTTACTTTGTTAGTGTGTATATATATATGAGTCAATTGATATGAAATTATATATACAGGTCAAAAAGACGAGACCCGCTACATCTCGGCCTCCACCTCCTCGACTACCAAGTTGGCTTCCAGGGGACCTACACTCCTTGATAGGTCCTAATTGTAGGAGTGTGGTAGTATGAATCAGTGAACATAATCTAAATTGCCCTATAAATGTTACTATTCCGGAGAATGTTGCAGGTAAATCATACGATAACAATCTATTTATACAAGTTTAGCATACGTATTAATGCATACGTAATAGAAGTTCTAGATACGTATTAATGCAGGACAAACATTCGGAAACAACATATTTATACAAGATATTTTGGAAGTATGAATGGCTGAACCCATCTATGATAGAGCTGTGGATATGGTGAGATTAATGCATACGGCAATCTGGTTCATACATCCATATACCTTGTTTTATATACGGCAATCTGGTTTCTTATATATTAATGCATATGTAATACATGTTTTGCAGCCACTTATACAAGACATTTAAAGATTTTGGGTTTTCCCATGTGGGATTTTTGGTTCCATCTTTGATTAGTCTTGTACATACAGACCCTGGTTCAGTTACTTCATACTGCTGTGATGCTTTTGAATATTTTGGTAAAAATAATAAGACGGTGATAATAGCTCCATTCAATGTCGAGTAATTTTACTTTGCTTGTAATTTGGACTTAAGCAAATTACATTTTTTATTGCAGATATTGAGTTATTAATTTTCTACTTTCTTACATGTAGTTCTAAGCATTGGGAGTTATTAGTTATTGTCCCCAAGACATTCACCATCTATTATCTAGATCCTGCGGGGAGTGAGTTGGATGTATATGGACATGCAATTAAAAGGCCATTATTCTCGTGAGAAAATATTTTATGTTTTTATATTTGTTACTGCATTTCTATTTAATTATGCAATTTAATGTGTTACATTAACATATATAGGGCTTTACAAGAGTACAAAAAAGCTGGAGGAAAGGTCCCCAGGAAACAAAGTCTGACACTCATTTGGAAGAATGTGAAAGTAATTTTCTGACTCCAATGTATATATTATTTATGTGAAGTGTGCTTATTTGTATTTTTAAATATTTTGTATGTTTCAATTTATAGTGTGCTACACAAGACAACGGCTGGGCATTTGCCTACTATGTGATGCAATTTATGGACCTAATCATCAAACATGCTGTATTGGAAATCGATAACATACAACATGTATTATACATAGTCTCGTTAGATAATATGAAATATATGAATCTTATTATATATTATTATAATTATGTATGTATGTCATTCTCTTTGTCGGTCTTTAAAACTGAGGACTTCAACACAGGTGCAAAGCATTTCGATGTACATGCTCCCTATACGAGAGATGAATTAGACGTTGTAAGAGAAGATTGGGCAAAAGCCCTACAAAGAGTGGGAATTTTTCAATATGATTTTGATGATGATGACAATGATGATGATGAATATAATAAATTTGTTCTCATAATTAATTTTGTGTGAATGTGAATGAATTTTTATGAATTGTCATTTGTGTGTGAAAATCATCAATACATGAATGTTTCTACATGTGTCTAAATGTGAAAAGAGATGAAATAAATGGAACTGTAGGTTGCTACTAGTTTCTACATGCATGTGATGAAAAAATAATATGAATTAAATTTCTTATACATGAGTGTGAATCACATATATAATAATTTGTCCATCATGTTAATTTTGCAGGTTTGTGGCCTGTTGTTGGCTGATATCAATGGATGTCATAAAACCTGCAGTTCATAACTGAACTGTAGGTTTCTCATCCTGTGACCAGCCACAGCAGGTCTGCAGACTGACAGAAAAAAAATCAAATCATAGGCGTCGGTTATTTGTATAAAACTGACGACATACGGTTACAGAGTCGGTTTCTATACTAGTACCGACGTCGATTTCCCTACACCACGGCCGTGCTGGCCAGCATGGCCGTGGCAGCGGACCAGACATAAAATACGTGTCGGATATCTGTATAAAACCGACGATATACGGTTACAATGTCGGTTGCCATACTAGTAACTCATGTTGATTTCCCTAATGAGACCAGACATCACGGCCGTGCTGGCCAGCACGGCCGTGTAAGCGGGTGATTCAGTGTCGGTTTTGAAGTGGATAACCGACGCTTATACCCCCTGCTGGCGCATTTTTGGCACGTTTTCGGTGGCACGTGAAGAGTTGTGGTGTCGGTTTGAGAACTGACGCGTAAAGGTTGGGCTTTTAGCGGTGCCCACATAGGTTTCGCTTAGAAACCGACACTAAAGGCCTTAAATAACCGACACTAAAGGTCGGTTATGTACTAATGAAAGGAAATTTTGAAAGTGAAGGACAATGGGCGAACAAATATAGAATTTCTTGGAAACCTATAAACAACATACTTTGAAGACAAGTAATGAATTTATTTGGCCCAATGTTGTACTTAATAAGAAAACATATTCACATAAGGAATATTACCATGTTTGAATGGGAACAGAAGTCAATTGATGCCTTGAATAAATAAAATAAAGGGAATACTTAGAGACAAACAAATATAAATTCAACTTTTGTATCTGGGCCCCAAATATTTCCCACATCGAGAATTAATTGATAAAAAATCCTCTTAAAATTTTGAGTCAATTGAATTAAAGAGAAGAGATTTATGAAATTGATTAGATTTCCCAAAGTGGAAATGTTAATGGATTAATACATTTAAATGTCATAGTTTTATTCATATTAGGAAAAGGGGGCGGCCCTCTACTAAAGGTCAGTGATCCAAGGGTCAGGAAATTGTCTCCTACCTTCATTCAATAGAAAACTAGAGCAGAGTAGTTCTTTTTTCTTTCTCAACTTTCTCTTTCTTGAATTCATATGCACACCTAGAAATATTCCCAATGAATTTATGAGATGATTATGGACATGGCAACCCCTAGTTTGGTCTACCTTGGGGAGCTATTTAAGATTTCCCAAAATATCAGTTCTCGGCTGACACCAAACACCCACAACCATATCTATATTATGGGATAGAACCCCTCTGCAAGATCCCTACCCTTCTTGATGAGGCCCTACAAGACTTGAGAAGCATCTCCCTACCTTAAATTTTGACTCAACCCTCTACTCTTCCCTTCATTATCTTCTCTATGAAACCAAGAGATCCTCCTTTGTCATTCTCTTTGTTCTGACATCCTCCCAGCCAATTGAAGCCATCACCTAGTTTGATAAGACAGGATGAGGATGACATCAACTTTGCCTACCACTCAAGAAGCCAGAATCCCAGAGTCAACCATCAAGTATACTCTCACAGTAAGGTTTTCACGAGACTGATGGTAGAATATGACGAGCATGAAAGGTCCCCTTTGTCCCGTGTCCTCGTTGCTAGGTAAAGGGGATTCTCACCTTTCTTTCTTTTTCTCGGATAGCCACACATGTGGGCCACTGACATGGCACAAGCTGATTGGCTCGGTCATGGCCTCGTGATGAGTGTCATGGACCAGTCAACCACATATGTTCCAAGCTATGATTGGTACGTAGGGTTTTATTTTGCAATTTAATAATAAATTAGTAAGTCCAAACCTAGCATATAAATACATATTTTTTATTAGAAAAATATAAGGAATCGAATAAAATTGATTCCATGACCTAGTTTGTTTCGAATTCCAAAAGTGCATAAATATGCAATCTTTAATGAAATAAATATGTAAAACATGTAATTTCATAGTTTTGATAATCATAATTTGGTTAATGATTAAAGCTTAATCTTTTTAAATAAAAACTAGAATCTTGGATCTTATTTAAGTTATAGAATTCTTATTTTATCAAATTAGGTTTTCCTAAGTTTAAAAAGCATTAAAATGTGATAATGACGGTTTGGGATGCCTAACCTAATCAAACCCGGATTTGACTACAAAACCCTAACTTGGAACCCAAGTCAGTCTTAATGATATTTTTTGAACACATTAGTAGTACTTGGGTGTTGTACATCAATTATAGGGTGTATGCTTGATTGGTTTCTCTCTTATTTACTTGAACATTAAGTCATCTCTAAGATAGGTAAGTGATTATGCCTATGAATACTCATCTTATTGGTCTCTAAAATTCTTTGGAGTTTCTCGAATGGTTGGTATTGAACTATTAATCGTTTATTTATTTCCTACAATTTTTAAGTCCCATATGAGTATCACTTTATATAAACTTAACTTAATCAAGGAGGGTACTTCTAGTGGATTGAATGTACAAGTGGGTTGTAAGGAAGTCATTATGATGGCAGGTGATCAAACCAGAAAAGGAAGATCACCAATACACCAAGTTGAGAAAGGAAGGTCATTAATAGGCCATTCCGGGAAACGAAGGCCAATATAAAAAAAGTTAGGGAAGGGAAGGTTATGAAAAGTCAATTGTAGGGATAAAACCGTAATGAGAGGGTACCCCACATTGAATGCCCAATGAGTGGGTACACCAAAGAGGCTGAGCAATTAAGGGTTGTGGAGTTAGAAAAGAAAATGCAAGTCTATTTATGTAATGTTAATTGTTGTTGTGGTTGATTATATTTTTACACCTACATGTGAATATTGTGTTTCCCCCACATACTCAATATATTTTCATATATTGACCACATTTTTTCCTTTGTTTTTGGTTAGACATTCAGAGAAAAAGTTATAAAAGAAAATATGCTTAAAGTTATCCTGGAAGATTATAGAGAGTTAGATTTATTTCATGTTTCAAACATCATATTTCCATTCCATGTAACTCCCTAAAGGAAATTATATCTTAATATTGTTATCAAACTCTTTTCCATTAAATGAAACTTTGAATTATTATTGGTTTATTGCTAGACCTTAATCCTAGAAATATGATAATGGACCTTAGCCTCTCAATGTACGTTAATTGGGAAAAACAGGGGGAGAGAGTTGTTACATTTGGTATCAAATCCCAGGTTTACCATTTAACCTTTTAACAATTATTAAATGTTAAATAATTCTATATAGCCCAAGGGAATTATTTGTGCATTTTCTAATGACAATGGTGTCTATAAGGGACCACGACTTAGGGGGTTGGAAAAACTTTCTTCCACATCGCTAGTAGGTTTACAAGGACTCCCTGGACACCGTGCATCATGCATGGCCAAAGTTAAAATATTTTGCCTGAAATAAAATAGCTCTAGGTTTTCTTCTCATCTCATGATTTGTCCCTTCTCCACCCTAGCTTCCCTCATAAAACCTTAGGGACCAGATAGCTGCATTCTCTACCCTTCTAAGTATTAAAGTTAAGGAATCCTCCACCAAATTGAAATTAATGCATGTAACCAAGATGTAATAGACATAATTTTATGGTGCTTTAAATGCCTGAAACATAAATGGAGATTAATTAATTTATGTGAAACAACATGGCCCACACCAAGACCACCGCTATCCCAGATGAAACACCCTAAGACTACCCAGAGGGGAATACTTCCCATAGGAAGAGGACTTCCTCAGAGAAGAAGATGAGCTCCATGGAAGGTGAGTCCTTTTAGAAGTGGAAGAGGTCAAATGAGTCCTTTGGTGAGTGAGGTCCTAAGCATGAGGCTAAACCCTTTGAAATCCCAAACCTTAAATATGGTCTCGACCCAAAACGTGAACCTATGGTGGAAGATGACCCCAGAGGTGAAGGTAACCCCGGTGCCTAGGCTCTGTTATACAAGTGGTGATCATACCCCTTGGATGCTCTAGCTGGAGTAGTAGAAGAAGCTCACTGAGGCAATTAGTGCCTTAGCCCTCAAGGACATCACTAGATATGAGAATGTTGAATGACTACATGTTCCCTTATCTTGGAGCCACCATGTTTGACTTCATCAATTTGACCATAGAAACGTTCTGGATCAGGATAAGATAGAAGTTGTCGACAAGGTGGATGCCTATCTCCTAACTATGAAGAATGGCTTCTACATCCTAGAGGTGTAACCCAATAAGAAAATCCCTTCGTTGCTCACCTTTTGGAAGGAGAAGCAAAATTGTGGTGGGAAAACTACATTGTTGACTGGGATCTGACTGAGGAACCTATGTCCTGGATAGGATTTAACACCATCTTCTCTGTGGTGTTCATCCCTTTATCTTATAAAAATGAAAAGGAGAAGAAGTTCATGCTCCTTTATTAGAGAAACGTGTCAGTGGAAGACTATGCTAAAAAATTCTACCTCTTAGAGCACTTTGCCTACATGCTGATTGAGAAAAGGCAAGCGGAGCACTTTTTTTAGTACCTACACCCCAATCTCAAACCACATGATATGGAAATAAAACCCCTTACCTATACTGAGGCTATCAAATTTTCCATAGATATGGAAAGGATTGTCTTGCCTACTCAGAACCTGCCAAGGAATATCTAGGGTTCACTAAGGTCACATCAACCCCAAAGAATGATAGCATAAGGCCACAAAGTTGAAACAATGACAAGGGTAGAAATGGAGGGATGAGAAATCCATGTCATGAGAATCACAACCACATCTGTCGCACATGTGGGAGGAATCACCCTGGAAAATTTTGTTTTGAAAAGCAAGTGTGTTTTCACAGTCAGCACGATGGGAACTTCGTAGCCAACTATCCTCTCTCTGACCCTTAAGGTCTAGGCCTAGTAGCAGACCAACCAATGGCTGCAACACCCTAGGGAGAAACCCCAATGGCTAGAGAGAATCGAAAGGCCCGAGGCTTCACCATTGATAATGAAGAAGCTCAGGCCAATGCCAACCAACTCATAGAAGGTAACCATCTCCAGAACTCTATTTCCGATACTTTACCATGAACTGCATAATAGTTTGACCACCATGAATAATGTGTAGGATTATTTGATATAATGGGACATAATGTTAAAGCTATATTCCACTATGGTGCCACCTATACTTTCAATTTGCTAAATCTCACAACTAAGCTTTGTTTGGAGTTCAAGGACTTAGGATATGTCTTGGAAGTCACTACCCATGGTGGTCATATCTTGTAACCCCTTTTAAAAACACCGGCCATTCATGTTAAGCATATGAACAATGAACTCCCTACCAACATTATCTAGCTTGATATGAATGATTTTGATGTCATTATAGGAATGGATTGGATTTATAACTATAATGCAAACATACACTTTAGGGAAAGGAAAATAAGGATAGAGAAGCTAGGTCATGAACCCTTTACCATTAGAGGTAGGAAAGATGCCACTACCAGCAAGTATGTGTAGCTATGAAAGCAGAACGAATGGTAGTTAAAGGTTGTCTAGTGTTCCTAGATGTAGTGATGGAGCAAAAGCAGAAGGTGCATCCCTTAGAGGAAATAAAGGTCGTCAGGGACTATGTTGATTAGTTCCCAGACAATTTTCCCAGCAAACCTCCGGAGAGAGAGGTGTATTTCTCAATAAAGATAGCTCTTATGACAAACCCAATTTTCAAGGAACGTTATTTAATGGCGCTTGCTGAATTCCTTGAGTTAAAGAAGTAATTGTGGGAACTACTAGAAAAGGGTTTCATATGACCCAGCACATTCTCGTGGGAAGCATCCATCCTCTTTATGAAGAAGAAGGATGGATCGCTTCGCATGTGGATAGACTAAAAAATGAAAACTCATGCTACCATTAAGAATAGGTATCGTTTACCCCGCATAGATGACATGTTAGACCAACACAAAAATGCCTAAGTTTTCTGAAAGATTGACTTGATATTGGGGTATCACTAGTTGCAAGTTAAGACTGATGATATCCCAAAAACCTCTTTCCGAACCATCTATGGTCACTACAAGTTTTTGGTAGTGCCTTTTGGGTTGTCCACTGCTTCAAGTGTGTTCATGAACCTCATGAATAGCGTGTCTAGCCCTTCCTTGACACCTTTGTCATAGTGTTCATAGATACTAAGAAACAAGAAGATCTATGGGAAATTATCAAAATGTGTGTTTTAAATGACCGCGTTATGTTCCTCAGGCACATTAAATATGGAGGAACCATATCGGTGGACCCTTCCAATGTAGTGCTTGTTTGAGGATGGCCAGCACCAAAGAATGCATCCAAAGTTCACAATTTTGTGGGATTTTTCGGGTATTACCGGTGATTCATTAAGGATTTCTCAAAGATGACTTTACCCCTAACCAATCTCACTCGAAAGGATGATAACTTTGTTTGTTCTGATCTCTATGAATCATGATTCTAGGAATTGAAGGAAAATCTTACTTTAGCTCCCGTTCTGACCCTACCTTTGGGTAAGGATGGTTTCGTCATCTTTACTGACGCATCAAATATGGTCTTAAGATGTGTGTTAGAGAAAAACAAGCATGTGGTCACCTTTACTTCCAGACAGGTCAAGCCCAATGAGGTGAATTACCCGACCCAAGATCTAGAACATGCAACGATTGTCTATGCCTTAAAGATTTGGTGACACTATCTGCATGGGACTACCGTTGACATATTCACCGACCATAATATCTTGATGTAGCAATTAACTCAAAAGCATCTAAACTTGCAACAAGAAAGTTGGATGGAATATCTAAAGGATTTTGATTTCACCATAGCGTACCATCTTGGTAAGGCCAATGTGGTATCCTATGCCCTTAGCTGAAAACATCTCAGTTGTCCAGATACTTTGGTTAAAAGTGGAAGATACTAGGGGACTTACCTCGATTAAATACACAACCTTTAGTAGATTGGATTCGTCTGTCCAATATTCAAATCAAGGCTGACTTATTGACCGGTCTTATAGCAGCCTAGTTACTAATCCAGAGTTAGAAAAGATGAATGGTTTGATGGTGAAGCCTCAAACACACCTCTCGATGGGTGTGAATGGTGGAATCCAATATAAAAGTCATATTTGGGTTCCTTAAAATTCACCTTTCAAGATCCATAACCTACAAGAGGCCCATTGATCAATGTTCATGGTACACCCCAGTACCACAAAGATGTTCAAAGACCTATAGCGATACTTTTAGTGGTCAGGAATGAAACGAGACATAGCCTCGTATGTGGCTAGTTGCCTTATGTGCCAAATGGTGAAGACTAAGAACCAGTGACCCGGTGGGCTACTACAATCGATTGAGATACCTAATTGGAAATGGTACCAAATCACCATGCATTATGTGTTGTGTCTTACCAAGACAAGAAAAGGACATGATGCGATATGGGTCATGATGGACAACCTAACCAAGTTTGCACGCTTCCTTTCCTTGAAGACCACTGCCAATGTGTCACACTTAGATAAGATTTGCATTAGAGAGATTGTTTGTTTGCATGGTGTTCTGTATTCTATTATCTCTAATTGTAACCCTTAATTCACCTCAAAGTTGTGGAAACAAGTTCAGGAGGAACTCAATACCAAGTTGATATTCAACACAACTTGTCACCCCCAGACTGATGGACAGTTGGAAAGAACAATCCAGACCCTAGAAGATCTATTGTGAGCATGTGTGGTAGATTGGGGTGGATTGTGGGAACAATACCAGCCCTTAGCTGAGTTTGCTTACAACAATAATTACCAAGCAAGTATCCAGATGCCTCCATATAAATCTCTTCATGTGAGGTTGTGTCGATCACCTCTTCGTTGGGATGATGTCAGTGAGAAGATCTTGCTCAGGTTAGAGGAACTACAATTTTATGTTGATAAGTTGATCAAGAAAAGGCTAAAGAGAGCCCAGGATTGACAAAAGTCATATGATGATGCAAAGCGGACCTATTTGCACTTTACTATAGGAGATCATGTGTTTATGAAAATCAGACCCCTCTGAGCTGTGGCTAAAAATAGAGGTATATAAAGTCCCCAGATATGTGGGCCCTTCTAAGCTATGGCTGAAAATAGAGGAATACTAAGTATTGGATATGTGGGTCTGTTTGAGGTTCTAGACTAGTTTGGTGAGGCCGCTTATCATCTATCTTTACCACCAAAGTATAGCATGATGCATGATGTGTTACATTTGTCCAATCTGAATCGCTATGTGAAGGATCCTACCCATGTATTGAACATTGAACCTATAACCCCTGTTTGGTTCGGGACTGGGATTCTATAGTCTGGACTAGGTTAGTCAGGGTTAGTTAGTAGATCTAGACTGGGTTAGTCTGGATCCAGTCTGATTCTATTTGGCAATTGATTCTGGTCCGCTTGTTAGGATTTAGTCAAGATTCAGTCTGATTCTATTTGGCTACCAGTCAGGATTCTGTCTGACCTTATTTGGAAACCTAGTCAGGATCTGCTTATTATGTCATGTTCCTACAGAACTGTTTTAACAATGACAAAGTATGACTAGTGATATTGTGATGCCACTGCAATACAGCTTTAAAATTTACAAAAAATATTTAAATGTATACATAATGTGGGTGATAGTGTTTGTTGTTTAGTGAAGTGAATATATGATGAGTATGCTCATTTTATATGTTTATTTTAAATAAAATACTCTTTACAGTTGTCTTGCATGGCATGTTGATGTTGTATATAGTTATAGTTGTAAATATTTGATCTAGTAATTGGTAACTGACAAGATAATTGAAATTGTCATAATAAAACATAAATTACGCACAAGTAGCATAACAATTTGAAAAAAAACATGTCCATATGTCAGTTACACATAATTGTTCATAAAGTAGACCAAACATCATTTGAATGATAGTGTTATTAAAATGGCCATAATTGTTCCATAATAAAAGATATGACAACCTAAACATGAAAACATTTTCATCAGAACTTAACAACGGAAACAAAACTGATAATAACATTTTTTGTTCCCAGGCAATTGCATCATGAACCAAGGGATAGTGGACAAAAAAGGAGCAGCATGCCCTATGCCTAGACACCCTTACACACATGCTAATATGGTCACCAGCCACTATGTTGGCCAGTCTTTGGTGTAGAGGATGATTTTTGTTGATCCCAGGTAGGACCGTCCCAGTCGGTCCACTTTAGGGCCTCATCGTAGTATTCCTGCAACGACTGATTGGGTTATTGTTTGATGTCTTCTTTCGGTCAGTCAAACAACAATGGCAGATGACAAATAGAGTGAGTGACCCCATCCTTGCCTTGTTCCTGGATCCCATATTTGCCCCCCTAATGTGAAGGCTCGCAACACTTTTTCAGACATGGTTTTTTTGTACATATAATTGTATCTTTGACGAAGACATCAATATCTTTTCAAACTTTACTTGTGACTTTAAATGTGATGTAGACATCTAAATTTAATAAATAAATAGAAGTATGAGCAAATAATGATAATAGAAAACTAACTATGACAACAATTTATACAAATAAAAGTTGCCAAGCAAACATAGATAAATACAAGTTTGAACGCGATGTAAGTCTTCTAAACATAATAAGTAAGTAGAAGTTTGATGAAATGATGGTAAGAACAAACTAATGATGCACATAAGTTTTATAACTAAAAGTTGCCAAGCAAACATAAAAAAATACAACTTTGAGCAACTATGTTACAATTTCATTCATTCGCTTGACTGCCTAATCTTGTAGTTGTGTTGTTGATGTTTTTGTCATTGTTAAGGTATTCATTAACTCCTGGTGGGTAAGTGCGATGAGTTGTCACAAATTTGCGTTGAATGGCGTGTTTCATGGCCAATGGTGGGGGGGCAATAAATCTCCCAAAATGAAATGATTTTCTCTTATGAACTCTCTCCTGAGGAACTGTCATCAAATTTGCACCTCACTCAAAGAAATGCAAGGCCCGCCTGTTATGTTTTGAAAGTCATGCCATGCCTCCCTCCATACCTATGCAGTATATACTCCATTCACACATCTCCCCATGTCATATTGGTTTCTCATCAAACCTTTGAGAACCATATCATGCTATGTACACCATATAACATACGGTGTAATGTGTAGGCCAACCATATTACAAATTTATGTATGTAATATATTGCAATAGTAAGGCTTTATTTCACAATGGTGTGAAGATAATATGATAATTCAAATATAGATAATTTAATGTGCATATAACAAAGGGCCTCCTATTTACTTAAGCCATAAATAAACAACATTGTGATAAAGTAAGAGCATACATGTAGTAGCAAGCGTATGATGTAGCTTTAACAACAAGCAAGCTCATGGGTCCAATTATAGGAATTAAAAAGAACATACATCTAAATGTAAACATGGTCATTGTTGTGATGGTTTTCATTCATTGCCTTCACCACCTACTCCTGCAACAACATTGTTGTTGTTTTCAGCATTGGTCACGTTCGGCACGGAAAATGGATGAGTAGTCATTAAATCATACAAAAGGAATCAATTTTGTTTGATAAATTGTTTCCTTAGGTTCTTCCAATGGGTTTTTAGCGTGTTCAACTGAATGCTAAGAACCCCAATTATATTTTGAAAGTCAAGTAATGTCTCCCTCCAAGCCTCTCTAGTATATCCTTCATTGACACATCTCCCCATGTCATATTGGTTTTTCATTGCATCAAGTAGGATTTGATCATGCTCCATACACCATATTAGAACATACATCATGGTGCCTTGACTAGTCATAGTACAAATTCTATATGTAAGATGTTGAAATAGTATAAGGGCTCATTTCACAATGGTGGATATAATGTTATAATTCAAATATTAAGATTTCATGTGCAAATAACATAGGTCTGCAATCTTATACATCCTTAATCATGCAACAACATTATGAAAAAACTAGCAAGCTTATGATGTAAGTGTAACAACAACATTATGGTGTCATCAGAGGTGAAGGAGTATCCAAAAGAAGAATACAACATTCCTCCAACTTCTGAATTGAGGTTTGTAGAACTTCATAGTCATACTTTCTATAGGTGTAAACATGTCCAGATTTGTGATTGATTTCAACAAAGTCCTTCATGTTCATTGATTGGCCCCACACTGACTTGCAGTCGCAAGTTAGTAATGTAATCTCATCCTTCAAACAATCAGTTGTTGGGGGGGGGATCGACTACCCAATGGAAATATTTGGATCGATCTTTTCCCTAAAATGTTTTCCCAAGTTCGAGTTAAATAACAACACATGTGCAATGTACTTAGGAAGTGCAACTGATTATTTATTGTTTTACTATCGCACCTGACTAGAAGGACATATGCAATACATTTTTCCTAGCCTTTCACTCAGAATGCTAAATTTATATCACCTGACATCCTCTGTGTTAAGACGCAAGGCTGCAACCAGACCACAATCACACCTCAGAACTTCATATGGATTCATTGACATATAAAACATGATTGACGATTAGTAACATAATGTTGGGTTCAAAAAATAGATTTCAAATATAATTTGTAGAATATTTCGATAGGACCAGTTGACTGTTCGAACATACACACGCAGAATATTACAACTATGATGTATTGTATCTCAATTCCTCTATTGAATAGTCATTATCACTCGGTAGGTAAAGTCATTCGTGAAGATATAGGTGCCTCTCTCGTAGAGTTTTAATTTCTACTACTAGTCTATCGATGTCTGCTCTTGTCGAACAATCAACATCACATTGTTTTGACCATTGCTTGCATTTGTTGCGCGCATATGCAAGTTGTGTAACCAGTGCATCCCTAATTGTAGTAAGGGTGGCCACAGTAGGATCTACTCGTTGTGCAGGCTACATCATACGACATCTATTTGGAACAAGACCCCTACCACATGTAAAATACCACATGTGAGGGTTGTTGGTCTTTAAACCGCCCATTTTCTACATTTTTGGCATCCATGTACACTCATACGGTGCATTGGAGGCCACATGGACACAACGACATTCCATTCTCCATTTTAAGACAACAAAATGAAACATAATGTGACATTTTTTATTAGAAGCCATAAAAACATTTTATGAAACAAACATTTTAGAGCACATGTCAAGTGGTAGATGAGTTCTCAAATGCTACAGAAATGATGACAAGTACAAAGTAAGCTCAACGAGTATCCCAAATGAAATTGGAAATTGTTTCATATAATACATCACCCTCCCTTGCATCATCCAAAGCTGTTTGTTGTAGCAAACTCAAGTCCATCCCATCGGGTGGGATGGCAGATATTGAACTATTTTCTAGGATTTCCTCCATCATACTGTAACCATCATTCTGGTGATGTATAAATTTTTGGAGGATACAACAAGCCGTTATGAGGTGACACTACAAATGTATAGGATATGTCACCCCTTTTTTAAGGTAGGCAAACCTCCTCTTCAGCAAACTAAATGCACTTTCTAAAACATTACATAATTGAGTGTGGCGGTGGTTGAACATCTCCTTCTTGTTGCTGTATGAATGTCTATTTCCTCGGTACTCAGATATATGGTAAGTTGTATCGTGATAAGGTGCAAGAAACTGATGCATGTTGGCGTATTGTGCATCAACTAGGTAAAACTTTCCTGGAGGTACTTTAAAACCTCTTGTGGTCGTTGCTTCTTGTAGGACCCTTTGGTCAGTTGTCAATCCCTCCCACCCAGTCAGGGCATATGTAAACTCCATTGAGAAGTCTACTTCAGATATGACATTCAGAGAGACATTCCCTTTTCTATCTCAGTAACAATTTTTCTTGTCGCGTTTCACCGAGACGGGGATGTGTCTCCCATCAATTACACTGATTGCATTTTGCAACACCAAAATCGGGTCTAAACATACAAAATAATTGAAAATTATTATAAATTGTATGGGATAACTATTACCTTGAAGTAAGGGTAGAACCTTGGGCTTTCCAATATAGGACGATGTGTTGTTGTGGTTGTGGTTGCGGTTTGCATGACAACATAGTCATGACACAATGCACACACCCCGTCCAATACTTCATTGAACTTTCAACTGATGGTCTCACTGGGGTGAATGTAGTCCTTAGCTAAAACACGATTTGTATGGCCATGGCCAACCATCTATAGAAAGTACCATACATCCTCAACTGATGAGACACCTCTACTACTTTGTAACCAGCCATGACTCTCAAGCTTGACCACGAGGGCTATTATAGTATGTGGTCGCATTCGGTATAGGTCATAAGCCCTTTGTTCATAGTCGTTTATGATTTCTAGCACCTTTTAGTTTCCACTCCTAATGCTAACTGACCTAGGTATTGTAGGTGGTATCTCGTCATCATCAGAAATGTTGTCCATGATGGATTTCACTATTGATTCAGCTATTGAATTGGCAATGTGATTTGCTGGACCAGACACAATATCCAAAATCTTTGTGATGAGGTCTGTTGTTTCTATATGATCACTAGCAGACATGATACCTACAATTAAAAGGATAACAAGCTTGAAATATGATGAAAATCAAAACAATAACAAGTTGAACATAATATGGAAGATGTGATAGGAAATAAACGACATCCACATTAGATACGAATTAAATGGAATGGGAAACAAATGTTTGTCTAGGAAAGTAATTATTACAAAAATAAAGTGAATTGAAATTTATGTCCCCAAACACACAAATGATAATAGAAAAAGAAATTTTTAACTTATGATGTTGAAGGTCCTCTGCTATTCCCACTTGTCCCAGCATCATTAGTTCTAGTATACCACACGGATGGCATACTTGATGTGATGTTGAAGTTTGGTAAAGGGACTACAAAGAAAATCCATGTTGAGATGGCACAAAAGAGGATGTCATTGAAGGTTGTGGTGTTGCACTACCTCCTTGGGACCTTTCCCAAAGGTCCAGCAACCATATTGTTATTTTGTGTGGGGTATGAGTAAGGATGAGGTAGATCCTAAAGTTTGTTGACTCCTTTATGGCGTTGATAAGAGTTGTATATACAGCGGTAGGGGCATCGGGGAAAGTTTCATTGAAATGTTGTAAAATCGTTGTGAACTCTTCTTTTCCAATGGATTTGGTGGCCACACCTGTGCCTAACTTGTGTACCTTTGCATACACCTGTGTGAATTCAAATAATACTTAATTAGAAATCTCACATAGCTCTTGTGGCATTGAAGGTCACTTCCTATGCCTGTGGCTAGGAGGAGTCCTTCCCCCAACACCCTGTGTATCTGTTCCACCTCACACGGTGTCACCCTCACACTCTACATCCCAGGTGTGCCTATTTCTGTTTCCCCTATGGGGGTTTCTGTGTTCATGGCTGTATCAGATGCATCTAAGTCAACAACAACTTCATCATTGGAGGTGACGTTAGATGGTATTTTTCTATCCGTAGAAGACATTGCATGGTGTCCTCTAGCAATGTTCCTCCCTGCCATCAATCATTATCATAGTAGTGGGAAAAGGGTCGGTTAATCAACCTAGCAAGATCGTTGTTTGCCTAATTATAAAAAAATCTTTATTAGGAGATTTATATGTAAATGTAGGTCACTACTTTTGGGTTAGTGTATGGTAATTGTATGTACCACAAGGCTCTCCCTCCAATTAGGGGTGTTAGGAAGCTTGGGCTTGTTCCTAGTCTCATCCCATCCGACACCACTCTTGTTGGTTACAAGCTTCAATTTGGTGTAGTCCTTCTTTAGGTTCTTCCACTGCGTTTTGACCTGCTCCAACGGACAGTCCGGCCTCCCCATCCAATTTTGCCACTCATAGAGCATCTCCCTCCAAGTGTCCCTAGTAAACTGCCATTAATACACCTACTTGTGTCATACTGCCTCCTCAGTGATGAAACTAGAGCGTCATCAGACTCTCTCATCCATACAATACGGAGCATGGGGTCTGTGGAAGACATACTCGCATAGGGGCTACAATATATAATGATATTGAGGGGTGTTTACAGTAATTTTAAATATATAACATGGATGATTTTCAATAGGTACAACCCATGACAATATAGTAATCTGATTATTAATCCAGTTATTAAGCTACTAACTTAGGTGATTTGTAGCAATACAACCCAGTAAAGTGAATTAAAAAACCATGCATTGACTGAACTGAAGATTATGGTTGTAGTTGTACATTCAAATATTACAAAAGTGAAGGTTTACAATATTTTTTCTAGTGGCGTAATGACCTAATAAGTGTAACACATGCATAACCTAATAAGATAACACACATATACAAGTGTGCAACGTTGATACCTTGTGTTGATAATGATCTAAACATATGTAACTTGATCGAACTTAGATCAGTTTCAAAAAAGTAAGAAATGGTGTAATTAGGGTTTCATGATATAATCATAATGTATAACTCTAATCGGCCATGTATGAAGAACATTGACCCTAATACAAGGGCATTTTATTTTTTTTGAATCTGCATGGATAAATAGGATAACCGGCTAATAAGTAGAACTAATACCAATACAATAATACAATTATTATTTCGATTATCAAGCTAGCTAACTTATACTGGCAATACAATAACCCGGTTGTTAAGGGCAGCTGAACAACTTGTAGGGTCAAATCTGTTATGCATTCCAATGAGTCAAAATATGACATAGATTTAGGAAATTCTAATCAAACATGTATTTACATATAGAGAATTTTATCAACAACATGTATTTTGTGCTTCAATTGTGATAAAGGTCTCATTATTATGTTGCAAACAAAAAGGTTATAAACTACAAAATCTATACTTGCAATGACACAATCTACATTCCTAGATTATATAATCTCTTGATCCAATTATCTAACCCTCCTATTGAAATGCCATGGGACTGAGATGGGATGTTAACATGGCATTAAGAATACAACACAAGAATGTAAAAAAGTATATTGTTAATATGATCATTGATCCATATTCAGCTCCTAAATCCGTTCAGTATCTTTCTAAGATGATTTTTGCACAAAAAAGGATCCTACACAACATTAACAATATATAGATAAAATAGCATCAAGAACATATCTGAATAATTGTATAATAAATTATTTACCCATACATCAACATCTATCTAACTGTCAAAACGATACTGAAGAACACATTTACATTAACAATATTAGGATCAGACCCAAATACAAATGAACCCTAGCAAAAACATTGTTGACTCTTTTATCAATTATCTCTAAAGATGAGACTCAATTTAGAAAGGTTATGCGGTATGAAATTTCATTTATTATTGATTGATCATGGTTTCTGAGATCAAAAGATAGCTACAAGGATAATAAGAAGATGTGTAGGTACATTGTGTCATGTGCCCTTATCATGATGGTCAAATTAATTAACATTTTCTTGATTGTCAAATTCATATCATGAATCTCAGACATAGAATTTCAAACATTTTCAAGTGTGTCACCAAACAATTTGTTACCCAAATCCCAACTCAAATGAGTAGAAAGCCAACGAGAAAGGACCCTAGCATCCATCCCTTGAATGGATGAAACCATGCATCATATATATAAATGAAACCAACCTAAACAACATTCACCATAAGTGAACCTTAGGTATAACTAACATAAGGAGATACATGCATGAAGGAAAATAACTTAGTACTTGACATCAACATCACAATCCCTTTTATATATCAAACAACATGAATATTTCATTGGTGTTACATTTTCAAAGTTCATCAACATAATTCATGGAAAAGTTGAAGAAGAGTCATAGAAAGAGAAAAGAGTGCCATCTATAACTAAAATCATAAAATTAGACACCATCAATGAAAATACATTGATACACTATAAAAGTATTTGAAAACTTCTAGGTTTGAAAGAATATATTAGCTTATCTATACTTATATAAATGCATGAATTGAATCAAAGAAAACAAGATCATAAATTACTTTATTATTAAAAAAGGTATATTTTTAGTGCACTTCCATTAAACAATCAACTTTCTTGTAAGGCATTTAACCAACTTCTCAAATGAAGGGTCCATTGGGGACATTCAAAGCAATGTTAAAACTAAACCTATCTCAATGTGAGGGACCTCAATGTAAAAATGCCAAGAGATATCCATGTTTCATGTGTTGTTCCCTATATTGATCAAAATCAAGTAGGTACGTTGTGCCTTGTGCCCTTATCATGAGAATGCAGTGAGGTAAAAAGTGTTTTTAATTCACACAATATGATTAAAATTTTCAGTTGGTCAATGTTATATAATATAAAAGAAAAAAGTAGTCATAGGAAACAAGTAACTCAACAACTAAATGTAGCCAATTGTAGGGACTCATATATATACATAAAAGCATAAATGCCATAATCAATTTTAATAAGAGATGAATAATACCTTAAAGTGAGTAAATTAGATTAACAACATGATTAAATATTTGGAAAGAGCCCATAATACTAATTGACATTACAAGAAAACATGGTTTGATTACATCATCACAATTTACTCCTATGAATCATGTTCATTAGGGTTGGATGTTTCACTGGAGTCTATGTATTATCCCTCACAACATCAATTTCAGCATTCAAAAAATGCATGTAATGTCATCACCAAACTACATCTTAATTATAGATCATTCTTAACTGAGGGTGAAACATCACAACTATATAGGTATTTATGATATTAGACTTCATGATATTAATAGGAAAATATAAGTTTTGAATAAGATTAATGAATAAATCATGAACTTGTCCATTTAAGTCATTTTTATGGAATATAGTAACTACTAGAGTAAAAGAGTAGTCATGGTTATATTTCATGATACAAGGCATCATGTTACTTCTTGTTGTTACAAATATAGTATGTATCAATATTGGATCACTATTAGCATATGATTAAAGATCTAGAATTAAAATTAAGAATAATGTATCATTTTTCTTTTTCCCATCATAACTCACTAATCCAGAACAAGAGACATGAAGGTCAGATTTTGGTTCCCATAGTAGAAAATAGTACTGATCTATAGTTGCACTATATCATAAAGTCGTTAGTAGGCTAATTTTTGTTGAATATTTAAAAGGTATTCACAAAATTCCATATTTTGCCATATTACATGTCAGAGGATCAAATTTAGAATTCAAGAGAGATGATGGTCGACATTAGGGGAACTCATTTTCATGTGTTCTTATGCTAGACCAAAATATGTGTTTGAGTCATAAACAAACATGATTGAGTATTACATAAGAATATCTAATTAAAAAGGATTTATAGTAAGCATTTTAGGCAAACCACTATAATTATGAGTAGTTTTATATTTTGGGACTATTTTTAATGTAAAGATCTAAATTTTTGGATTTATAGTATATAACATGCCGATATTTGAAAATTTGAGACATCTTTATCATATAAGAAGTAGAAAAGATATTTGAATATTCGTGACAGAGGGGTAATATTACCTAACTAGAGATTGGGGGAAATCAGTACTTACTACTCGTTTATTGTACTGATATGTAGGGAAAAAGTACAAATAATAGTGGATTCCATGACACAAAATGAACAATGAACCCAACACAAAGTAAAAGGAAAAAAATTCCCCCTGGACAATGGATTGTCAACGATTAGTTTTCATTTAATGTATTGATTTGTAGGGGAAAATCAAAGATTAGTAATACAAATACATGACCATATATATGTAACTCAAAATTGTTCCAATCTAGGAGAAATGATGTAGTTGTAGGATATGTATCGATCAATCATGACCATTAAGTTGTAGGATATTTAGCTACTTCTATTCTTGGTCCTCACATGTGGAAATCTTGTCCTCAACAATGCATTGGAAAAATGGTTGTTAGTGTAAGTAGCAAGAGTATTCTAATATAAGCTTTAATGGAAGACTAAGATACTACAAGATAATCTTAAACATTTTATGCATGATATTAACATAACATGTAGAAATTTTGAAACACAAACATATCTTCTTTCTTTAGCATAATCCTATTTTTCTTACTTATATTACTATGGAGATCTGAACTATGGTAACTGGGTTTCATGACCTGCACTAAGGTGCATGGGTCACATAACATGCACTATGGGCCTAGTTTATGTATCTGGGTCAGTCTACACTAAGGGCATGGGCTTCATGAGTTTCAAAAAGAGCCTGGGTCATGTCTCTCTTACATTACATTGCACTAGGGTTCCTGGGCCACATGACTTGCATAAAGGGTCTGGGTCATGTTCTTCTTGAGTTGATCTACAGTAGGGCTTGGGTCAAACTCCATAATCTGATATCTTGTCAAATATAATCTTAACATGAATCTTAGTATAGTCGCATCTTATAGTTTTATCATGAAATAATATCTTGAATCTTAATACCTAAATCTTACTGGAATCTTAACATGAAATCTAAAGCATACATCTGAGTGGACTTACATCACAAATCTTAAAGCATTTTGTTCTCATATTCTTATCATGACTCTAATCATGAAATTGCATACAATCTTATCTTGGAACTTAATCATGACTTCAATCTATTTTTAAAACTTACCATGTATTGGATTCTTAGATATTAATCACCTAAGAGATCTTACTGGCATATCTCAATTTGAGATATGATCATATTAAAGGACATAACCATGAAGTATGACGATCTTTCTTACATATCTTAACTTAAAATCTTAGAACACTAAATCACATAAATCTTGAAAGTCTTATTTAGGACACATGTAAATATATGAGCATAATAAATATGCGTACTCATGCGTACAAACCACTTACCTAGATTAGTAAGAAATAACCTCCTCTGATTACCCCTGGCTTTATCTCTTAATAAACATGTGATTCAAGTCTAAGGATATTAATTAGGTCTATAAACCCTTATTTCCTTAGTCTAATACCTCGTGAAAACCAACGCAAACCAGGTCTTAGAACCTATACCATTGGTTATATCTCAAAAAATAGATCAAAATTCATATATAACTTGACTCCATTGGGCATACTAATAAAAAGATACTAAATTTCTAAAATCAGCCTATCATGGTTTAGATAAATCAATTTCATCATATTCTGGAGTTTGAATCAAATAGGATCAAAACACTGATTAGCCCTCTGATTAAATTCCAGACTATAGGTATGTGACCGGCCTAAATCGCACGTCCAAAAGTGGAGGCGGATTTGAAGTAGTCGGACTTTTACATTTATAACCTGAAACCTTCTAGGCCCCCACAACTTTGCTTACGGGGTTGAAGTAGATATACGGGGTCGAACACAGGGACAAGGGTGGTAGTGTTGAGAACACGGAATCGACACGTTACACTCCGGTACGGGTAAAGAGATGATGAAATTCCCACACAAGGGAACAACAGGATAAGACCGGTAAACAAAAGAAAACTATCTCCAAATGGAGTTACGAGGAAAATTAAGGTTTTAAGCATTTAGCAATTTTTAAGGGTTTTCATGCAACGGAAGTAGAGAGATAACACTAATGCTATAGTAAGGAACAAAGAAGAAAGCTTCGGTAAAACAAGCGGCATCAAAAACATCTTATACCCCTCCTCTCGAAGCAGGTACCTCTAATCAAGCATCAACACCCCTCTCGAGGTTGCTGGACTGAAGTTAGAGTGGAAACGTTACTAAAGCAACTCCGATCCTGGGCACTCTCGTACTCTAATATCGGACCAAACACTAGAGCCACAACACCTCTCTCAAGGCTGTTGCAACGGGAAAACACGATTCGGTAGCTAATCGAAATGCGATCCAAGCGTACAAGCTAGAGTTCAGATGTTAAACAAAGCAATCATCCAACAAAGGTACCAAACATAAAGTAGCAGATAATTAAAACTCTTCTAATTCCATTAACATATAAGGGTCTGATTACATTGCATAAGTATGGAAAGTAATTGACTGAAATAAGTAAAGATAAATGTCGCCTTCTTGATATAGAAGGGAGACAAATAGTGGCAGAACCTCCAGCCCGATATCGGGCAGGAACCTTGCCCGATACACACGTGTCGGGCGCCACACCCTCTCGGGCGACACGTTGCAACTGGCGGATGTATCACGCGGGGCGCCCTTGCCCGATACGATCATGTCAGGCGGCACCCTCTCGGGTGACACGCCGCGACTGGCGATGCGTATCGGGGTTTGGTATCGTGTCGGTCTAGTGTGTCGCTTCCAGGTGTCAGGTACTCCTATCGGGCATTCTTGTTGGCCGATATCGGCCTGCAGCGATGCCCAGGCCGATCCTAAGTGAACCATTCCCTCCCTCTCAGGATGGGGAAGTGCTCACCTAGAATCGCTCGATACACCCTGAGGCGCGACACGCGAGCTCCAGATGCTTTCCTTAGCTGTCTTTTCGGGGAGTTCCGAACTATCTTTTCGGCTCCCTGTAGCTGTTATTTATAGGCAACGTATGGGGAGGGGCGTTATGGTTCTCCGGATGCCACGTGTCCTCTTTCAGCTCCATTATTGCGGCCTCATGGATGCCCAATATGCATGTCGCCTGGAACAAGGATGCCGGGCTGTCGTTTATCGTGACGGGTAGCGCTTGTCGGTGGGTGGCACGTATCGCCCGACACGCTTTGGCGGTCGTGACGGGTTCGGCTCCGTGTCGGGTAGAAGGTGTGTCGCTCGTCCGCTTCCTTTTGCGCGACATTCTCGTGTCGCGCGGCAGTGTGTCGTGTTGCCCTATCGGGCAGTGACCATGTCAGACGGTTGGTGGGTAAGGAGGTTGATGCAGGTGGACGTGTTCGTGGGCCGGGACAGGCCTTTTTGACGATAAATGTGTTAAAACCTGAGGAAAACTCTGCAAAAGATGACAAAATTGAGTTAATAGCGTTGCGTGACTTGTTTATTCAAAAACACTACAAAAAGGGGAGGAAAATAGTTTAAAAGGGAATTTTTGATAACAAAACAAGGGCCAAAACATCACAAAATTTGGTGTTATCAACTCCCCCAAACTTATCATTTTGATTGTCCTCAATTAATTTTTAAACTTTGTTTTGTGATGCTTCTTCTTGACCGGTATAGTTTCCAGACCATGGGATTGAGTGAGCATTGAGATGTCTTTAAAGAGAATACTGCCCTACCACTAACAACAGACTTTGCCTTTCCTACCTTATTTAAGCAAAAAATTTCTCCACAGCCTCAGCGAGACTTAGGCGCATGATTTCGAAGTTAGCTTTCACACAAAATAGCTTTTGGGGGCAGAAAGTTGTGTGTTGGGTAGGCTAAGGCTTTTTGGGTTTTTCTTGTTTCCCATCAGTCCATCCAGGTACGGGTCCGTTAGCGGGTGAGTGTTCCCTGCAGTCCAAGCCAGTTGGCTTTAGAGTAGTGATTTCACATCCTACGTACCACTGCCCCAGATTTACCATGCCTAAAGATGGGTACTTTTGGAAAACAAGTTGTGTATATATATATATATTCTTTTCTTTTCTTTTCATATGGCACAACTCTCATGCTTTTATTCACTTTCATAAGGTTGTTCTCTGTTTTTGGGATTTTTGTTGAGTAAGGGAAAACAAGAGAAATGTTTGTTGTTGTTTGGGCAGCTTTTTCCTTCTGCATACACGTCTCTTAGCTATTGCAAGATTATTTTTTGTGATTTTTGGTGTGGGAAGTCATCGTCTTTTGTTGTTTGAGGATGCATTATCAGAAAGGCATAACAAAACTTGCAAGTCCTTAGGCACATAGAAAATAAACTAGAAAAAAGTCACATCAAGTTTTTACTATATAGCGTCTTTGTACAAGAGTATGGAGACAAAATAAGAAAAACTTTTCAAAAATTTTGGCAAAACTTTTTGTATGTACATATGTTGAAGAAAATGAACAAGAAGAATAAGGTGAAGAAAATTTTTGTACCTCCCTCACTGATACATAATACCCCCCCAAACTTACTCCATGCTCTGTCCCAGAGTTGTGAAGTAGATAAGGTAGGGTAATGCTTAACCAAGTGAGGGTTAACAGGTGAGCGCGCCACTGTGCTAGATAGAAGCTCCCACACATATTCTCTTTGTTTGTTGTGGCGTCTCTTTATTTGATATCCATTCTAAGACGAAGATGCTGCAGTCAGTTGTACCAGAAGGCAAAGCAAGATTCAATGAGATCAGTCATGCGCTTTTTCTGAGGGAGAAAGTTCCAAAACTATTAGGCATTCCTTTAAACCAGATACTTCCATTGTGAACATGAAAAAAAGGATTGATCATCAATCTCAGTTTCTTTAAACTTTCATCATCTATTGAACTAGTAAGAGAAGTCCCTTTATCTCTTCCAATACTTTTTCTTGATTTGGTAGCCCCCAAGAGAGATCCATTTCCTTATCATAGTCTATCTTATACGGTGGTTTAGGACCATCTCCAAAAGACAAAATCAGTGGAAGTCTTTATCCAGTGGCTTCTGGATTGAATGTGGGTATTTTGGGTTCATCAACTGTGAAGCAACCTTCTTCATGGGGGGCACCTTCTTTAGATATAGTATCTACAAGTGTTTTCAAGAGCTCTCTATCTACTATATGCCAGTTATCATTGTTGTAGTATGTATGAGCCTTGTGTTTCCTTCTTGAGAGCTTTGCACTTGTTCTGGCTGCATCTTCTGGGAAAGAAAATGGGCTCTTTACTTCTTCTGTCCTTGATCCCTTCTCGGCGGTTGCGACCCAGCTGCCTCAGGGTTCTGGCATTTCTGTCCGACCATTGTTGCTTCAGCTGCGGCTTCAGTGTTGATCCTTCTGTCGTGTTTGTCAATTCAAAGGGCGGTTTGCTTTGTATGGGCCATATCTGTTATCATTAAGCAAATTCATCAATCATTCGAATGTTAGATAGGCAATAAAACTGATTGCTTGATAAGATCCTGCCTGTTACAAGGTCTGGGTGTCGTCCATAAAAACATATAGGGTGATACAAAGCTGGACGATACTTAAACATGTTGCCCGACACAAGTGTGTCGGGCGATACAGTTGCATAAAACAAACATCCCGACAGGGACTTCCCCGAGAGAGAGAGAGATGTGTCACCCGATAACAAGAACAAGCGATGCGGCACAAGAATGGGTGACACGGTTTTCGCCTGACGCGGCATACTGGGCAAACACGTACGAAAAATGTATTGTGCGGTATGCGTGTCGGGTGACACAAGGAAAGTCGTCCACCTGATATGCTACGCGCGGTAAGAAGCTCGTGTCGGGCATTCGTGCTGTCAGGCTATATCTTTGCTATCTGAAACTACCCAGGACGACACGAGAGCAAAGGGAGAAATTACTACATGATACGTGTATATAGGAGAGAAAAAGTAATAGCCCGACATGGTAAAACCTCCGTACTATATATAGCAATCTCAACCATGGGTAAAACAGGTAAAACTGGGATGTGTGTCGTCCGTTGACACAAGCCATTCCTAAGACGAACGGTCCCATCTGTCTAATCAAGGGTAATTACCCATCTTGCCTGACACGGGAGCTTGCCTCCTGACTGTGTCGTCTGACACGACTCATGTGAAGTTTGATAGACCCTTTTGCCCGATATGAGTGAGATCTATGCGCCGGTTGAGTTGTTGCCCGACACGAAACCTTCAGAACAAAAAAAGGGAAAAAACAAGGCGGGAAAAAGCGGTCGATGAGTAAAACATCATCGGCCTAAGGTTAAGATCCCAGCCTCAGATGGTATTACCCATCCCGGTTGATAAAATACAGCGGCGGCCCATAAAATAGAAGAGTAAGCGCATGTGGTGCATGCACTGACTCGGGCCATATTACAGTCCAAATGTCCATAATGTTTGTTTTGTAGGAAAGTAAATAACATCCTATTCTAGGAAAAATAAAAGGCTCGGGCTGCCTCCTGAGGAGCGTTGGAGTTTGCGTCGCCATCTCGACCGGTTTAGGTTCTTCACTTTTATCCTTCAACAGTATTCATGTCCTGCAAGTTCATCTCTACCCTCCTAACAAAAGCTTCGTCTTCATAGTACCTTTTCACCCTGTGTCCGTTTACTTGAAAGACCTTGGTCAAATCATCCTTGTTGTATAATACCATCATTCCTGATGGGAATATCTTTGATACAGTGAAAGGCCCCGACCATCTCATTTGTAACTTTCCTGGAAAAAGACGAATGGGGGATTTAAATAATAAAACTTTATCACCTTCGCTTACATCCTTCCTCCTGAGGTGGACATCATGCCACACCTTCGTCCTTTGTTTATAGATTTTCGCATTCTCATAAGCATGAATCCTTACTTCTTCAATCGCTTGTAACTGCAAATATCTCTTCTCTCCCGCTTTCTCCAAATCCATGTTCAAAAATTTGATTGCCCAAAGGGCCTTGTATTCCATCTCCAGTGGTAGATGACATGATTTTCCGTAAATCAACCTATAGGGGGTGGTTCCGATGGGTGTTTTATAGGCTGTCTTGTAGGCCCAAAGTGCGTCGTCAAGCTTCATCGACCAATCCTTCCTCGTCTGGCTGACAGTCTTTTCCGGAATCTGCTTGATTTGTCTATTCGAAACCTCTACCTTCCCAGAAGTCTGTGGGTGGTATGGTGTAGCGATCTTGTGCTTAACTCCATACTTTCGTAGGAGTGCTTCAAACTGTCTTTCTCCGAAATGCGACCATCTATCGCTTATTACAGTGTGTGGTACACCAAACCGAGGGAAAATCATTTTCTCGAATAGCTTGATAACTGGCTTGGCGTCGCATGTTTGGGTTGCCAGAGCTTCTACCCATTTTGATACATAATCTACAGCCACTAGAATGTACTGATACCCCCTTGATGGGGGAAACGGCCCCATGTAATCAATCCCCCATACATCGAAAATCTCTACTTCAATCCAATTTGCCATCGGCATCTCATTCCTTCGCCCTATACTGCCCGTCGACGGGCATTCTTTGCAGACCTTTACAAACTATGCGACGTCTTTGATCAGAGAGGGCCAATAAAAACCTGATTGTAGCACTTTGGCAGCAGTCCTTTCGCTGCCTAGATGTCCTCCATAAGGGGAGGCGTGGCACTCTTTAAGAATGTTCGGGGTTTCTTCTTCTAGAACGCATCTCCTGTACAAGTTATCAGCACATCTTCTGAAAAGGAGAGGATTGTCCCAATAATAATTTTTCACATCCACGAATAGCTTCTTCTTCTGGTTATAGGTGATGTCAGGGGGCAGTTCTCCCCAGGAAAGATAGTTACAGATATTTGCGAACCAGGGTAAGTCTTCTTCTTTCGTTTCAACCAACATTAAAGATTCTTCGGCATAGTTGTCATTGATGGGTGGTTCCCCCTGTCCTTCGGCCATGATCCTTGATAAGTGGTCAGTGACCACATTTTCTACACCTTTCTTATCGATAATTTCATGGTAGAACTCTTGTAGCAATAAGGCCCACCTCAACAGTCTGGGCTTTGTATCTTTCTTTTGCATTAGGTATCTTATGGCCCCGTGATCTGTGTATGCTTTGACCTTTGCTCCAATGAGGTATGACCTGAACTTATCAAAAGCAAAGACAATCGTGAGCATCTCCTTTTCCGTAGTTGTATAATTTACCTGAGCTTCGTCCAATGTGCGACTAGCGTAGCAGATCACGTGGTGTTTTTTATACTTTTTTTGCCCCAGGACCGCTCCTACTGCATAGTCGCTGGCGTCGCACATAAGCTCGAACGGTAAATCCCAGTCTGGAGCTCAGAGGATGGGTGGTGAGACAAGAGCGTTCTTCAAATCCTAAAAAGCAGTTAGACAGTCATCAGAGAAAACAAATTCAACATCTTTTACCAGCAGATTGGACAGTTTTGAAATCTTTGAGAAGTCCTTTATGAATCTTTGGTAATAGTCGAGGTGTCCGAGGAAGCTCCTCACTCCTGTCATGGTCTTCGGTGGAGGAAGCTTGGATATGGCTTCAACCTTGCTAATGTCCATCTCGATGCCACGCCTTGAAACTTTATGTCCCAAAACGATGCCTTCTCGCACCATAAAATGGCACTTTTCCCAGTTTAAAACCAAACTCTTCTCCTCGCATCTTTGCAGAACCAAAGATAGGTTTCTTAGGTAGGTATCGAAGTCCTTTCCATAGACTGCAAAATCGTTCATGAAAACTTCCACGATATCTTCCAGAAAATCCGAAAACATTGATATCATGCATCGTTGAAACGTAGCGGGAGCGTTGCAGAGGCCGAAGGACATCCTTCTGAAAGCATAGGTGTCATAGAGGCAGGTAAAGGTTGTCTTCTCTTGGTCGTCTGCTAGGATGGGGACCTGATAAAAACCTGAAAAACCATCCAAGAAACAGAAAAAGTCATGATGCGCTAATCTTTCAAGGACTTGATCAATAAAAGGTAGCAGAAAATGATCCTTTTTTGTAGCTTGGTTTAGCTTCCTGTAATCAATGCACATTCTCCATCCTGTGATGGTCCTAACCTCCGCCTCATTGCCCTTATCTCCTTTTACCACCATCATACCGCCCTTCTTGGGCACTACGTGGATCGGGCTTACCTAGTTACTGTCGTTGATCGGGTAAATGATTCCCGCATCCCTTAACTTGATTACCTCTTTCTTGACGACTTCTTTCAACATCTGGTTCAACTTCCTCTGGGGTTGAGCCAGAGGTTTGGCAGATTCTTCCAGATTGATGTGATGCATACATAAAGTGGGGCTAAGGCCTTTGATGTCTTCCACTGAGTATCCTATAGCCCACTGGTGGAGTCTTAGCTCCTCAAGAAGTCTGTCCAGCTGGTTCTTTGAAAGATTGGCGTTGACGATGACAGGGTTCCTTTCTTCTTGATCTAGGAATTCGTATTTCAACCCTTCAGGTAACGGCTTCAATTCAGGCTTGGCTCGGGATGTCTTTTCTTGCGTCTCCCCCTCAAGAGAGGCACACTTGACAGATTCCACCACCTCATCCTTGTTGCTCAAATCTTCTTCGGACATGGAAAGAAAGCTGAGACACTCTGTAACTTCTGGACCTTCAAAGCTAGAATCTTGACTGCTTATTGCCCTCGCAAGGGGGTCTATCATTCAGATGTCTTCTTCTATCGCCTCGCAGAACTGGTCATAGTTGTCTGCAAAGCAAGCGGACTCTGACAGGGAAGGTCCACTCATTGCATCCTTCACCTTGAAATCTAAGTGGTCATTTCCGACCCTCAGAGTGATTATCCCCTTGGAAACATCGATCAACTCCCTTCTCGTAGCTAGGAAAGGACGTCCAAAGATGACAGGACAGCGGGGGTGCTCCACGGTGTCAATGACAACTATATCACATGGAATGAAGAAATTACCTACCCAGATTGTCACATCTTCAACAATGCCGACGGGTCTTTTGAAGGTATGATCTGCTAGTTCAATTCTCATATTAGTTCTAACCATATTGGTTAAACCTAATCTTTGCGCGAAGCTTAGGGGCATAAGGCTGATGCTAGCCCCTAAGTTGGCAAGTCCTTTCCGTTCGACGTTATCTCCGATGGCGAAAGGAATTGTGAAGGCCCCAAGATCAATCTTTTTGTTGGGCAGATCTGATTTTATGAAAGCAGAGGACACAGCTGCTAGATGCACAGTTTCAATCCTTCCTCCTATTCTTTTCTTTGTAATCAGATCATTGAGAAACTTGGCATAAGTTGGCATCTCTTCCAAGGTGTCCAGAAAGGGAACTTCAAGATAAAGTTTCTTAATTGATTCCATGAACTTTTTGTGGCGCTTCTTCAGGTTTTCCTTTATCAGCTTGTATGGAAAGGGTAGTCTGGGAGAGTAGGGGCTTCTCCCACCAGGTAGCTCCTCAAAGGATCTTTGTTCATGCTCTCTGGCATCAGCTGGTCAATCTTCATGTTCTGTGAGATTCGCGCCCACAGTCCTTGATTCAGGTTCTGGTCAGGCCTCCTCATTATGCTCTACTCTCCTCCTGAATCTCCGTACTTCCATTCTGGCAGATTCGGGACTGGAGAGCATCTTTCTTGAAGGGTACTTCATCAAATCGGCCATCTGGGCCAACTGTTGATCAATTCAACGTTGGTGTGTCTGCATATCCGCCATCTGGAACTGCATGGAGTTTAGAACTCCTGGATGGGGAAGTGTACTCTGTGCCAGCTAGTTTATGATTGTATCTTGTCTCTTTATAAAAGTGAATAACTGTCCAACCAAGTTTGGTTGGTTTGAAACCTCGTCTTGGTCTTGACTGGTGCTCGAGAGAGGTCGGGCTCTCCCTTGGCGTTCACCTCCTGAAAGAGGCTGCTCAACACGAGGTGGCATGTTTGATGGCGTCAGTGCTTAGTTGAGCCGAATGTGCCTAGATAGTATGTAAAATTCAATTTAGAAAATATGTTATTAATAATAATAATAATCATTTATTTCAGGTAAAGAATAATGAATAATAACAAATAGGAAAAAGAGAGTGTTGTTAAGCTCATTTCTAAGCTTGAGGCACAGGAGTGTAGTTAGTGGATTCAGGTTCGCCAAAAGTACCATTTTGCCTTGTCCCCGGCAGTGGCGCCAAAAAGATGACCGGCCTAAATCGCGCGTCCAAAAGTGGAGACGGATTTGAAGTAGTCGGACTTTTACATTTATAACCCGAAACCTTCTAGGCCCCTGCAACTTTGCTTACGGGGTCGAAGTAGATATACGTGGTCGAACACAGGGACAAGAGTGGTAGTGTTGAGAACACGGAATCGACACGTTACACTTCGATACGAGTACAGAGATGATGAAATTCCCACACAAGGGAACAGCAGGATAAGACCGGTAAACAAAAGAAAACTATCTCCAAATGGAGTTACGAGGAAAATTAAGATTTTAAGCATTTAGCAATTTTTAAGGATTTTCATGCAACGGAAGTAGAGAGATAACACTAATGCTATAGTAAGGAACGAAAAAGAAAGCTTTGGTAAAACAAGCAGCATCAGAAACATCCTGTACCCCTCCTCTCAAAGCAGGTACCTATAACCAGGCATCAACACCCCTCTCGAGGTTGCTGGACTTAAGTTAGAGTGGAAAGGTTACTAAAGAAACTCCGATCCTAGGCACTCCCGTACTCCAGTATCGGACCAAACACTAGAGCCACAACACCTCTCTTAAGGCTGTTGAAACGGGAAAACATGATTCGGTAGCTAATCGAAACGCGATCTAAGCGTACAATCTAGAATTCAGATGTTAAACAAAGCAATCATCCAACAAAGGTACCAAACATAAAGCAGCAGATAATTAAAACTCTTCTAATTCCATTAACATATAAGGGTGTGATTACATTGCATAAGTATGGAAAGTAAATGACTGAAATAAGTAAAGATAAATGTCGCCTTCTTGATATAGAAGGCCGACAGACAGCGGCAGACCCTCCAGCCCGATACCGGGCAGGGACCTTGCCCAATACACACATGTCGGGCGGCACACCCTCTCGGGCGACACGCTGCGACTGGCAGATGTATCACGCGGGGCGCCCTTGCCCGATACGATCATGTCAGGCGGCACCCTCTCGGGCGACACGCCGCGACTGGCGATGCGTATCGGGGTTCCGTATCGTGTCGGGCTAGTGCGTCGCTTCCAGGTGTCGAGTACTCCTATCGGGCATTCTCGTTGGCCAATATCTGCCTGCAGCGATGCCCGGGCGGATCCTAAGTGAACCATTCCCTCCCTCTCGGGATGGGGAAGTGCTCACCTAGAATCACCCGATACACCCTGAGGTGCGACATGCGAGCTCCAGATGCTTTCCTTGGCTTTCTTTTCAGGGGGTTCCAAACTGTCTTTTCGGCTCCCTGTAGCTACTATTTATAGGCAGCGTATGGGGAGGGGCGTTATGGTTCTCCGGACGCCACGTGTCCTCTTTCAACTCCATTATTGCGGCCTCAGGGATGCCCGATATGCATGTTGCCCGACACAAGGATTTCGGGCTATCGGTTATCGTGACGGGTGGCGCCTGCCGGTGGGTGGCACGTATCGCCCGACACGCTTCGGCGGTCGTGATGGGTTCGGCTCCCTATCGGGTAGAAGGTGTGTCGCTCATCCGCTTCCTTTTATGCGGCATTCTCATGTCGCGTGGCAGTGTGTCGTGTTGCCCTATCAGGCAGTGACCATGTCGGTCGGCTGGTGGGTATGGAGGCTGATGCAGGTGGACGTGTTCGTGGGTCGGGACAGGCCTTTTTGCCGATAAATGTGTTAAAAATCCAGGAAAACTCTGCAAAAGATGACAAAATTGAGTTAATAGTGTCGTGTGACTTGTTTATTCAAAAACACTACAAAAAGGGGAGGAAAATAGTTTAAAAGGGAAGTTTTGATAACAAAATAAGGGCCAAAAACATCACAAAATTTGGTGTTATCAGTACGACACAAAATGTCACTCGTAATGCCTCAACAATCCAATTTTTAGAAAGTCTCAAAAATGCCCTTAACCACCCAATACATCTATAAGCATCCCTAGGGTAGGGTCGTAAAAGTGTTGCCATGCTTCTTCCAACCTTGTCCAAGGTGCGACTAGGACTTCCTTGAGCTCGAAGCCCAAACCCAAACATGTGATGGCATCTGGATCTTGTGAAAATGAAAATGCCAGAATCGTTCTTGGGTCCCTACGATCAGAAAGACCCCTTGATGGGACTCTGCATTGGTCGGAGTTCTTGAATGATCATCTCACCATATCCAAAATTTGGGCAAAACAAAAATGAGACTGAAATGAAGTCGTTGCAGTATAAATATGTTATTGAAAGTTGTCAAATTATTTGTTTCTATCTACTGAATGGGTGAGGGAACAAATTAGGAGAAAAATGAGACAAGAATAGCATCATGTGGCTTGACCTTTCCTGCCACCTTTGGTTGATGGCTGGATTTGAGGACCCAACACTACATCAAAGTCAAGGCTAGAATAAATCTTCTCAAGGTAATATTGAAAGATAGGGAAACTTACCCCAAGCTTAATTGATCACATACACCCAGATCTGAGACCATTAGATTGTCGTTACAGTGGTCAAAGATGGTCTCTGTAGGGATTCTCCGGTGGATACAACTACAATTAAAGGGGGAGGAGGATTTTAAGGAGACCTAAGGTTCTTCCTGGATCGACTCAGGCACTTGGGATAAGCTTTCATCCCTTCTACAACCAATACCATGATCGATAAAAAGGTGGACTTTGGGTGTTTTGTGACTCCAGAAAGTTAAGGTTTTGTTCTGGGGCTTAAAAGGATCAAAATTCTCTCCTAAATGTGATCGAAGGATCCATTTCCAAAATGCTAATCTAGACTGTGAGATAATAGGAGAGATCGAGAGTTTGAAAGTTTTGGGTTACTGTTCCTCAGAGTCCATTTGAATGCGATAGGTTAGTGATGAGGGCCTGACCCTCATATTTCCATCCAATGATTGAGAACAAGACTTTGTATAAGAAAAACTTGCCATACTTGTGTGTTACATCCATATCCAGATTATCTATGATTAACTATATGAAAATGGATAAATTGATTGCATTGGTTAGAAAATTAGATGATAAGACATGTAGTTATTTACTTTATCTTTCCTATTTTATTTACTATAGCTAGTGTTATGTAAATAAAATGAAACTTGTCAGGTTTTCTAAATTGATCATGGGAAATCCAAATATTGAGTTAAATTTTGTATTTAGGATGAGAATCATGGACTTTATAACATTTGGTACTTAAGGCAAACAATACATTAATATTCATTAGGAAGGGAGTTATATTACCAAAAATTGAGGGAAGTCCTAATATCTCATAGATGGTCCATAAAAAAAACTAGGGAACCTATTATGCATAATTGTGGGGTAAATTGCCAACTAACCCCTAACTAATCATCACAAAATAATTAGAGTTAGATATTGTCGATAATTTGATTATGCTCCAAATATATGCATCATCATCGTATTCATGGGTTACTCTAGGGTACTATATTATTAGATGGAACTAAATTGTAAACCCGCTGCAACATTTGGTCATGTTTATTCTATAACAAAATTATAGGTATGTTACAACTCTATCTACCTTTTTGGAATTTCATCCTCAAAATTCTACTAGACTAACCACCTTAGAGTTACAAATATTCTATGCTTTCTAACTCTCGTCCTTTATCATAAAAGAACTTTCTAAGATATGACCTCCACTTGGAAAATTATCAATATCGAACATCATAATCAAAACTAGTATGTGTGAATATTACTAACAGACTTGGAATCTAAATAATACCTTCATCTTCTACTATGGAGAAAAATCTTGCTTGCTTACTCTATGGGGAATCTAGATTTGGTTTCTTATTGAGATGGTCTTCCTTGCTTAGTAGCGTGGGCAGTTTCTCTCAAGGTGGCCCACTTTGTTGCAATAGTAGCAAGCAATGCTACCCATCTTGTAGACCCCAACATGGGTCTTGTAGCAATCCTGACATCTGACACGTTGAGGAGCAACTTCCTCAGGAGCCTTCATTTTCTTCTCAGGATTGTTTGCATGACATTTGTTGTTGTTTCCTCCTTTATTCCAATCTCATCCTGGATGGTCTCCCAGCTCTAAGGCAGTCTCAAGTGCCTAGTGCACTTTTTTGATATTTCATCCCACTAGAGCGTAGTCAAGCTCGGGCTTCAGGCCACATATAAACTTCTTGGCTAGATGCACCTCATCTTCAGTTGCATATTATTGCAGCATATGAAACTTCATTAGATATTGGATGACGGTAGAATTGTATTACTTTATACACTTGAACTCCAACACCTTCTTTTCAATCATGGATTTTGAGATGCAACAATTTCATAAGGCAGTAGTGAACTCCTCCCACCACAAGAGTTCAACATCTGGTCCTCGGACATGGGTAAAGTTCTCCCACTAGGTGTGGGCTGCACTCTTCAACATATGTGTCTCAAAGTGGACCTCTAACTTATGTGGGCATCCCAGATCATGAAAAAAATTCTCAATTGATTAACCACTCCTCACCATTGGTGACCACGTCTGTCTCAAGTTTTCCAGAGAAAGTATCTGGCTTGATCTTTAAAAAGGCCACCAAGGTCAGCTCATTGTCCCTTAGTTGTTGTTGCCCTTGTCTTGAGCCAGTCAAGGCATCAGTCAAGGCCTTGAAGAGTACGTCCAGGGGTGTGTTAGGGTTGCCTTTAGGGTTGGTACCTCTAGATACACCTTGATCTCTCCCCATACTATATGAGATTTCTTATTCATCTACATGCTCTTTGTCCTTGTATGAATTCTTCGTAGGAGCCATCTAAAAGGGTAAAAGGACTACATGACAATGATGATCATCTGGTGGTCAACTATAATTTTTCTTTGATACCAATTTGTAACGCCCTCCCTAAGAACACACATGCAGGTAGTGGAAGCAACATTGAGTTATTCATAACTTGTGCACTTGTGGGGGAACTACACAAAATTGGTATTCATAACAACAATATAATTAATCACACAAACTAAAGTATTAAGACATTCTCATGACATTCTTCCAAAAGGAAACATAAAGGCTATCGCATGGAAAACTAAGTTAACATCTTGAGACATAATATCTAGTCTAGAGTTCTATATATGGAAATATATAGCTGAATTTATAAAATTGAGGACCATCTTATAGTTGGCACCCCACTAGATCTTAATCTGCTATATCCTTGTGCTCTAAGTCTCCAGTTGCTACTTCTGCTCCTCCTCCTTACTTGTGGACATCTTGTCCCCAGCCATGCATTGGGAAAATGGTTGTTAGTGTAAGTGGCATGAGTATTTTAATATCAGCTTTACTGGAATAATAAGATACTACAAGATAATCATAAACATTTTATGCATGATAATAACATAACATCTATAGAAGTTTTGAAACATAAATATATCTTCTTTCTTTAGCTTACCTCTTGTTTTTCTTACTTATATTACACTGGAGACATGTACTCTGGTACATGGATCTCATGACCTACACTAAGGTGACTGGGTCACATAACCTACACTCTAGGAATTGGTTATGTATCTAAGTCGCCCTACACAAAGGGCATGGGCCTCCTGACTTGTACCAAGGGTCTGGGTCATGTCTCTCTTACATTGGCCTGCACTAGGATGCATGGGCCACATGACTTGCACAAATGGCCTGGGTCATGTTCTTCTTGAGTTAACCTACACTAGGGCATGGGTCTAAATCCATAATTTGATATCTTGTTAAAAAATCTTAACATGAATCTTAATACATCTTGATCTTATATCCTTATCATGAAATGATATCTTGAATCTTAATAGATATTATCATGAAATCTAAAGCATACATCTAAGTGGACTTACATTGTAAATCTTAAAGCATTTTGTTCTCATATTCTTGTCATGACTCTAATCATGAATTTGCATACAATCATATCTTAGAACTTAATCATGACTTCGATCTATCTTACAAACTTATCATGTATTGGATTCCTAGATCTTAATCACCTAAGATATCTTAATGGCGTATCTCAATTTAAGATATGATCATATGATAGGACATAACCATGAAGTATGACAATCTTACTTGCATATCTGAACTTAAAATCTTAGAACACATAAATATTTAAAGTCTTACATGGAAAACATGTTAATAGATGATCTCAATAAACATGAGTACTCACATGAACGAACAACTTACATAGATCAGTAAGAAATAACCTCTTCTGATTCCCCCTGGCCTTATCTCCTAATCAACCTGTGATTAAAGTCTAAGGATCTTAATTAGGTCTATAAACCCTAATTGCCTTAATTCTGATACTTCGTGCAAACCAATGCAAAATAGCTCTTAGAACCTATAACATTGTCTATATCTCCAAAAATAGATCAAAATTCATATATAACTTGACTCCATTGGACATGCCAATAAAAAGATACTAAATTTCCAAAATCGGCCAATCAGGGTTCAGATAAATCAATTTCATATATTATGGTGTTCTAATAACACAGGAGCAAAAGACTAATTAGCCCTCTTATTAAATTTTAGACTATAGTTGTGACACAAAATGTCACTTGTGATGCCTCAACAATCAAATTCACAGAAAATCTCAAAAATGCCCTCAACCACCCAATACATCTATTAGTATCCCAAGGGTAGGGTCATAAAAGAGACACCAGGCTTCTTCCAACCTTGGCCATGGTGCGATCAGGACTTCTTGGAGCTCGAAGATCAAAACCAAACATGTGATAGCCTCCAAATCTTGTGAAAACAACAATGCCAGAATCGTTCTTGGGTGCCCACAGTTAGAAAGACCCCTTGAAGGGACCCTGCGTTGGTTGAAGTTCTCAAACGATCTGTTGTCCACAACCATAAAAAGGGCAAAGAAAAATGAGACTAAAATCATGGCATTGCAATTTGAATATGGTATTGGAAGTTGTCAAAATATTCTTTGCTATCTATCAAATGTGGGAAGCAACAAATTAGTAGAAAAACGAGACAAGAATAACATCATGTGGCTTGACCTTTCCTATCACTTTCGACTTCCATGGCTAGATTTGAGAACCTGATACTACATCAAAGTCGAGGCTATGATAAAGCTTCTCAAGGTAATATTGGAAGACAGGGAAACATACCCCCAGCCTAATTGATCACAAACACCCAAATTTGGGAGCATCAGACTATCATTACGAAAGTATAGGATGGACTATGTGGGGATGCTCGGAGAGCTACGACTGCAATTGAAGGGGGAGGAGGATTTCAAGGAGACCTGAGGTTCTTCCTAGATTGACTAGAGCACCTGGGATAAGATTTTGTCTCATCTGCAACAGACGAAGTGACTGAGAGAAAGGGGGACTTTTGGCATTTTGTGAATCCAGTAAGTTAGGGTTAGTTCTAGGGCTTAAAAGGATCAAAATTCCCTCCTGAATGTGATCAAAGGATCCATTTCCAAAATGCTAATCTAGACTATGAGATAAGTGGAGAGATCGAGAGTTTGAAAGTTTTGGGTTACTGTTCCTTGGTGTCCAATTGAATGCATCGGGATAGTGAGGAGGGCTTGACCCTCATATTTCCAACGAACGTCTAAGAACACGTCCATGTATAAGGAAAACTCACCATATTGGCACTTGACAACCATATTCGGATTATCTATGGCCAACTATGTCAAAATGAATAAATCAATTGCATTGGATAGATAATTAGGTCATAACACATGTAGTTGTTTACTCTTTCTTTCCTATTTTAATTACTATAGGTAGGCTTATGTAAATAAAATGAAACTTCTCAGGTTTACTAAATTGATCATGGGGAATTCAAATATTGAATTAGATTATGGATATAGGATGAGAATCATGCACTTTATAACATTTGGTATTTAAGGCAAATAATACATTAATATTCATTTGAATGGGAGTTATATTACCAAAAAATTGAGGGAATTCCTAATATATCATAGATGGTCCATAAATGAAACTAGTGAACCTGTTATGCATAATTGTGGGCTTAATTGTCAGTTAAATTCCTAACTAGTCATCATGAAATAATTAGGGCTCAATATTTAGGATAATTTGATTATGCTTCAAATCTATGCATCATCATTGTATCCATGGGTTAATCTAGGGTATTATATTATTAGAAGGAACTAATTGTAATCCAGATACAACATTTGGTCATGTTTATTATAGACCAAAATTCTTGGACGCAGTGCAATCCCCGCTTGGGGATCAAAAGAGGATTGACTGCCCAAAAACCTTACCAATCCTTTTCCCAAGCCAGTGAGACAAAGAAAAAGAAAAATGAGATACAATTGTGAGAGTTGTAACTGAAAAGATGATGAAGGATTTCCCATGATCGGTGTATTGTTGCACTCAAAAATGCAAATATGTCATGCTCAGTAGTGGAATCTGGAAGCCAATATCAACACACTTGCATTTCAAAGTGGACCTCACACAGCCATCTGATACTAGATTAGGGCCCAATTGGACAAACGATCTTTACGACAATATTGTTGAGGTAAACTAAGAAATGTAGGAATACACACTTAAAGCCTAACCTACCCTAGTATAATAGCTTAGACGTAAAAAAAAATAAAGGAAGGGTGTGAATGATACTCCTTGTAGGTACCATTTATGAGTACAACTAGGAACAGAGGTAGGGAGGATATTGTAAGGGAGGGTCCTTTACTACCAAAGGTAGTGGCATTTGCATAAAGTCGTGAAACTCTGCAAATAAAGGGACGCAATAGGGCCTCAATTAGTGGACCAGGAATGTCAAAAAAAATTTGCTTTAAGGATGGCATAATTCTTTGATTGTGTGTTTAATGAAAAGAAAGCAACTATAGCTCATCACTTCATGCTTTGATTCTATCTATTATCCTGAGTACATGCTAGATTCTACATTTGGGGGAGTTGATTACATCCATTTTTTTGGACATTATGTTCTTATTTTATCTTTGTATTGAACCCCTTTTTGTGACTTGTCTAACTAATTCTAATTTCTTTTGATAAGACCTGATGTAACTACCCCAAACTCATGACCCTCTTTGCTTTATATAGAATTTCCAATTGGCCGCTACACTTGAATTCAACACCATAGTAGTCGAGGAAATCTAAGATCATATGGTCTCCATGAGTCATTAGGTGTAGCGATCGAAGGAGGGAGCAACTGTTGCACTCGCTACACTCCAGTGAACTATGGCTCCATTGTTACAGTCCCAACAGGTCTACGCTATGTACCGACCATAAGGATGAAACATGTGCCTTGACCATGACGGATCCACTGTCTATCTCAGCTGAGAGGATCAATCTTCTGTTGTGACCAAAACACTCTATCAGGAGTAACAACTACAACAAGAGTAGTGGTTGCTACACTCTAGTAGCAATCGCGACCTTGACAAGGTTAAGTTTGTGGACTACACCTATAAATAGGAACCAACCTCATCCATAAAAGGGATCAGATCATCAGGGATTCGATGAAATGATGTCACATTCCTGAGTCACCTCCATCCATCCCCAAAGATCTTATACCTCTAAAGACAAAATTCCTAAGGAGAGAGAAGATCACCATCATCTTCGAGAGGGAAGGAGTTTCCATACATCCACTACGTTGACACTGATTCCAGATTCAGATCTAAAGAAGTATTTTGGTGTATTGCCTTCACATTCCTTTAGGTCGATCATACCTTTCACATTGTTTATCTATCACTTCATCTATCATGATGTATCTTCACCTTTGTAAATCTGTAATGTTACTCTTGAACATGAGTGGCTAAACTCATTTCTTGGGCTTAGAGTAACAACTAAGGCTCTCCCAACCTGTATATACTTACATCCTTTTGAGATCGTCTCCTTTTGCTTGGTCATAATGCTTCACTTGTAAAATTAGCTACCATCTTGTGATGTTTGATTGTTAGTGTCTCAAAACATTAACACTAACCTTATCTAAGTGTTTTGGAGTTGCATGAATGCATGAGAATGTTGAAATGTTAAAGCTAATAATCATATAGTTATATTTTCGATTATTAGTTTTCCAGAGCGAGAGAGATACAACCTTATAATCGAGATCTATCCTAAGCTCGAGAGAGGAGGGAATAGACACATATGATGATTTCTTGTAATCTTGCTAAGTGTATACAATGGGGTGAGGGTATTGCATGTTGGTGATAGATCTTAGTACGTGAAACCCAGTTCAAGTTCCCATCCATATCTTGTCACCATATGCTTGTTTGCTTTTGTTATCTTATTTTATTTCTTTATCTTTCTTTTACTTATTTATTTGTTTGGTTGATGATGTTTTGTTCGTTTAGGAACACAGTCTTTATCTAACTTCTTGGTTGGTGTAACTAAGATAAGATTCTACATTCTTAGCAATCACCACCCTTGTCCTTGTGGATCGATCTTGATTACTACATTAGACTCCATATAATAGTTGTGGGGGCCTAAGAGTCGGGTTACAAATTTAGGAGTCTGACTACTCTAGATCTGCTCCATTTTGGACGTGTTATTTAGGTCAGACAACTTTTTAGTGTTGTTGTCATGGACAAGGAAAAACAATACTATTAAGAACACGAGTCTACTCACTATACGCTCGTGCCTCAAGATTAGAAATAGACTTGATTGCACACATTATAAATCTATTTCATCTAACTACTTTGAATACTTCGTTTTATACGTCTAGTTTTCTTACTGGACTGTGCAAACTATTTAGGTTGATTTGGGAGAAGCATATTTAGACAACACCTTATTCCCTTTCCAAACCAACATGTCACCCCGTAGAGGAGGACATCCTGGTGGACGTGGTAGAGGACATGCTGATGAAGGTCAAAACCTAAGGGCATAGGATTTTTTAACTCTGCCAATAACTATGTTTGAACTTGATGATGACCACTCTGATGGAACTAGACAAGGGCTCTATGAAAGATTCCATAGTGACAAAGATGAATGTGAACAACGTCGCAAAGATAAACGTGAAGAATGTTGCAAAGATGAGGAGCGCGATGAAAGGTGACATGATGACAATCATAATCATCAAGATAGAAGACATAGGAGGAACCATCGTGAGCATGAGGATAATAACTATGATTAAGAAGATGGTGGTTCACTTACAGAATTGGCTGCAACTAGATCTAACGAATCTAGATGCCCCATCATCATTCCCCAATTTCATGTTGTGAATTTTGAGCTAAAACCCGCAATCATCTCCATGATACAAAACAAAACCTTTAGAGGTAACTCAAAAGCAGAGAATCCTTATCATCATCTTAATGCCTTCAAGAACATTTGTTATGCCATCAAGATGAATAGAGTGGTGTAAGAAGTTATATACTGCAAAGGATTCATCTTCTCTTTATAGGACAAGGCTATGTCCTAGGATCTTAACTTGCCTCACAGATCCATTAATAGATAGAGACCTCTATCCGATTCTTTTGTCACAAATTTCTATCCCATTTAGAAAAATATTTGATATAGGCACAAGATTACTGGATTCTTAAAGAAGCCTAGAGAGAATCTCCCCAAAGCATGGGAGTGATTCCAAAAATATCTGAGGGATTGTCCCCATCACAATTACAATAAGGGTTTTCTTGTGACCACATTTTACAATGGGCTAACATTTGTAGAACGGACTTTGTTGAATGTCATTGCTAGAAGTGATTTCCTTGGCAAGAAGCTGAAAAAGGCCATTGTAAATTTGATAACATGGCCACTGTACAAGTAGGCATGGATTAGGAGAGAAATAATAGGGGCTCAGAAAAGAAAGATAACTCTAAAGGATCCTCTATCAAGGAAAAGGCTCTAGAGAATATAACTTCACAAATCCAAAAGATTGCCCTGGATTTTAAACAATTGAAGGATACTAGAGGAAAGAGCAAGGTCAAGACTGAAAAAGTTATGAAATGTGTGACATGTGATGAAAAAGGACAAGGCATAGATAATTGTATCTACACTCAAACAAAAGATGGTGATGAAAGTGAGGATGAGGAAGAAACCGAGAATGTCTCCTATGTAAATTTTAAAAGACCATATCACCCTAGTTTCAATTATGGAAATAAAGACATTACTGAGAATTCTCACCAATTGGGTGGATCATCTAAGACACCTCCATGATTTGGAAAAGGAGGTGGACAAACTCAGTATACAAAAACTACAACTTACCAGCAAAATAGAAACAATTACCAAGGTCAAGGCCAATATCAGAACAAGAACACAAAATGGCAAAACAAAGATCAAGGCCAAATCGAGAGCAACACCCATCCAGACATGTTGGATCAATTGTTTGATTTTTCTAAGAGACAAGTCATTGTGAATGACCATCTCACTCAAAGTGCCATCACAACCTTAGGTGTCTTAACCACAATGCAAACCCAAATGCACGACTTGCAGACACATTAAAAATAGATTGATCAATAACTCACACAACTCTCTGAACTCATCAAGAATCCTCAAGGAAAAATTCCCTCCAACACTGAGATTGTGAAGATGTGTAATCTTCGCTTAGGTAAAGTAGTGGAAAGGCAAGAAGAAAAATTCATCAAGAAGGAGAAACTGCCACCAAGCCACGACATGAAACCATTGTAGTAGATGATGAATCTGAGACGAAAGAGTCCATAAAGAAGGACAAGAGTAAAGGAAAATGCCAGGACTGGAAAAGTGAAAAGACGAAGAAGCCATATCCTAATGAAGAAAGCTTTACACAAAGAGATCCCTACTCCCCACGAGTTCCCTTTCCTTATAAATTAATTAAAGCACATCTTATGAAAAGATACGAGAATTTCATGGAGGCTGTGAAAAAGTTGCACCTGGACATCCCTTTCCTTGATGCTATTGTGGAAATGCCCACATATATAAAGTTATTTAAGGATCTTATCAAGAAAAGAATAAGAGGAGATCATATAGAGATGGTGTTGTTAGACAAAATGTCTAGTGCATTTGTTCAAGACAAGATGCCCACCAAGAAGAAATATCTTGGGGCATTCATTATCCCTTTCAGCATTGGAGATAACATGAAAAGAATAGGGTTGGCAGATCTTAGAGCAAGCATAAGTCTAATGCCTCTCTCCTCAGCCTAAAGGCTTGGACAAATGGACATGCTAAATAATAGTATAAGGATTGAGTTGGTTTATCACACCTTTACAAAACCAATGGGAATAGTAGAAGACATCCCAATTCATGTAAGAAGATTCTTTATTTCATGCTACATAGTGGTGATCGACATTGTTGATGACCCAACATGTCTGATGATCTTTGGAATACCCTTCCTGGCCACAGGTAAAGCCCCGATCCACGTTGAGGAAGGGATTATTACTCTACGTGTGAAAAATGACCATATCAATTTTCATTTCCAAGATGCTATGAGAGGACCTTCTCTATTCGAGTCGGTCTATTTCATAGATAGTTATACCTAGTATTGTGAAGAGGTACAAGAAAACAATGCCATTGTTGAACCGCTCATGTGAGCTTTGAACAACCTCGACATCATTATGTAAGATCCCAAAGTAGTAGAAAATTTGGATTATCTAAACCAACCAGAGGAAGATTTCAGTAATGAAGAAGGTACTACTAAAATGATAAAGTATACTTCGCTGGAACAAACACTAGAAGAGAAAGTTGCCCCAAAACCAAAACATGAATTAAAGTTGTTACCTCAGGGATTGAAATACAAGTTTTTGGATGATGAGGAACATATTCCTATAATTATAAACTCAAATCTAACATAAAATCAAAAGGAAGAGTTGTTAATAAAACTCAAGAAACACAGAAAGAAATAGGATATTCAATAGATGATATCAAGGGTCTGAGCCCAACCCTCAACATGCACCCCATAAATCTGGAAGACACTACCAATTCTTTAGCTCAACCACTGGGGAAGTTAAATTAGATTCTTAAGGAGGTTGTTAAGAAGGAGGTGATCAAGTTGCGAGGTGCTGGAATCATATATCCTATAAGAAATAGAAATTGGGTCGGCTTAATTCATGTTGTTCCTAAGAAAGGAGATATGAATGTTGTAAAAGGGGAAAATAGAGATAAATGGAAATGCAAGTTTGACGGTTAGCATATGTGCATACATTACTGGAAATTGAATGCAACTACGAGGAAAGGCAATTTCCCTTTACCCTTTATTAACCAAGTGTTGGAAAGGTTGGCACATCATTCGTACTTTTATTTCTTAGATAGATATACAGGGTTTTACCAAGTGCCAATTCACCCAAATGATTAGGAGAAGACCACCTTCACATGTATCTATGACACCTATGCCTTTCAAAGAATGTCATTTGATTTATGCAATGCACATGCCACCTTCCAAAGATGTATGATTCCCATGTTCCCAGACTTCCTAGAGCATATAATAGAAGTCAATATGGATGATTTCTCTATTTAAGGGATGAATTTTGATAAGTATCTCACAAATCTGTCTCTAGTCGTGGAATGGTGCAAAGAGAAACATTTAGTCTTGAATTGGGAGAAGTGCCATGTCATGGTACAGTGGCATTTTTTGCTAGGACATAAAATCTCTACGAAAGGAATAGAGGTTGACCTTAGTAAAATCGAAGTTGTATCCAAACTCCCTCCTCCAAAAATAGTGATAGGGGTAAGAATATTTCTTGGTCACATTGGCTTATTATAGGAGGTTTATTAAAGACTTCTCAAAAATTGACAAGCCTTTGTCAAACCTTCTAGTGAAATATGTAGAGTTTGATATGATAGAGAAGTGCCTCGATGCCTTCTAAACTCTAGCAAACGCTTTGACTACAACCCCTATCCTACAAGCTCCATATTGGGAGCTCCCTTCTGAAATTATGGGCGACGCTAGTGATTATGCCATTGGGGATGTTCTTTGACAAAAGAACGATAAGAAACATCACGCAATCTATTACACCAATCTAACTCTCGATGAAGCACAAGTCAACTATACCACCATGGGAGATGTTGGCAATAGTGTTTGCTTTTAACAAATTCAGATCTTACTTGATAGGATCAAAAGGGAAGGTGTATACAGACCATGGAGCAATTAAGTATATGATGCAAAAGAAAGATACAAAGCCCAGATTCTTGAGGTGGGCTTTACTATTGCAAGAGTTTGATCACGAGATCATCGATAAGAAAAGAACAAAAACTGTGGTTGCAGACCACCTTTCAAGGATTGTGATTGAGGAGGAAGATCCATTACCTATTAACGACAATTATGTTGATGAAGACTTGATGATGGCAAAGTCCATTGAGCCAAACTTACCAGGGTTTGCTGATATCTGCAGCTATCTGGCATTCTAGCAACTACCACATGACATTACCTATGATCAGAAGAAAAAGTTGTTTTCTAATCTAAATAATTACTATTGGGATGACCCACTCTTGTTCAAGAGATGTGCTAATAACCACTACCAAAGATGTATACCGGAGGAAGAAGTACCTCAAATATTGTAGGAATGTCATTCTTCACTATATGGAGGGCATCTAGGAGGAGATAGGATGACAACAAAAGTCTTACAGTTTGGAATCAACTAGCCTACCTCATTTAAGGATGCTCAATATTTTATCAACACATGTAATGAATTCCAGAGAATAGGCAATATTTCAAGAAGGAACGAGATGTCGATGTGGGATTGGATTGAAGTAGAGATTTTTGATGTATGGGGGATTGATTACATGGGACTATTCCCATTCATAAGAGGAAATCAATATATCCTGGTTGTTGTGGACTATGTTTAAAAATGGGTAGAGGTTGTTGCTACCCAAACCTGTGACTCAAAACAATGCTTAAGCTTTTTGAGAAAAATATCTTTCCAAGATTTGGGGGCCCAACACCGTCATAAGTGACGGGGGATGCCACTTTGGGGAGAGATAGTTTGAAGCTCTACTAAAAAAATATGAGGTCAAGCACAAAGTGGCAATACCTTAATACCCACATAAGTCTGGACAAGTGGAGGTATCGAATAGAAAAATAAAACAAATAGTGGAGAAAAGATCTAGTAAAATGAGGAAAGATTGGTCTATGAAACTTGATGACACTCTATGGGCCTACTGTATTGCATACAAGACACCAATAGGAACTACTCCCTGTAGGCTTATATACAAAAAGTCTTGCCACCTTCTTGTGGAATTAGAACATAAGGCCCTTTGGTTTATTAAATTCCTAAACATGGACCTTGACAAGGCAGGAAAGAAAATATTTCTACAATTGCAAGAGTTTGAGGAACTTAGGTTACATGCTTACAAAAAAATGTTTGCATTTACAAGAAGAGGGCCAATGTGTGGCACGATGCTCACCTGAAAAGTAAGGATATGTCTGAAGAGGACAAAGTTTTCCTATTCAATTCTAGAATCAGGTTGTTTCCAGGAAAACTCAGTTCCAGATGGTATGGCCCATTCTATGTTGTAAAGATCTATTCGTCAGGGATGAAGGAAATTGCTAGTGAAAAATTGGCACCTTCAAGGTGTATGGACATAGGGTCAAGAGGTACTATGAGGATGAGGCCTTTGTGAGGAGGTCAGAACTCAACTTCGGAGAGCACAACCCTGCTCCACCTGAAGAATAATGAATTACAAGACATGAGAGTCAAGCTAGAGACTATAGCTTAGGCTTCTTGGGAGGTAACCCAAGGATCAAACTGCTTTCTTTAAATATTGTAAAGCTTTCTTCTTTCTCAATAAAATTCTAGAGTGGGTACATATTTGTCAGTTTCACTTTAAACTTATCTGTTCTAAGTAGTAAAATTAGGAAAATAATATCCTGCTATTACATCAAAAAAAATGTCCTACTATTACATCTTTTATTACTTTGAATGTACAAAGGTAGTATCTTAATCCAAATTTGCATAATTGTTTTTGAAACACATGTGTCGAAAACAACACTTTCATCTGTTGTGACGAATACCACCTTCCCTATCTGTTTTGACCACAACACGTTTAGCACCTAACTATATCTGGTTTTGGACCCATTTTTACCAAGACTCCTTTACCAGCGTTGCGACCAAAACCTATTTCAACTGCTACAATTTTTCCCATGTTTCGACCGCGATGTTGCTCAGGTGTTGCGAACACAATACTACTTCATTAACCGAGTATAAAAGGGAAAATCAGAAATAGTAAACCCTTTTCCCTCACTCTTTGGCCGTGATGATTCTCTAGAGAACCGAAGAGCGATTGAAACTCAAGCTGACCATGACGGACCTCTGAAGGCTAAAGCATACCGGCAGTGACCTGAGGCGCCAGGGCAACTGAAGATCTGCCTCCGACAACAAGCTTACGGAGACCCCTTCCTCTTCCTTTCTCTCTCGTCTCATCTCGATTTCTAGTAGGTACGTCCATGATCATTTGATAGTTTTCTTTTAACTTTCTTATTCTTCCCCGACAACCCTCGCACGCTATAAACCGTCCCCTTCTGAATCGTTGATCACCCCTATTGCAACTGGAGCAGCCCTAACATTTTGATTGTTATTCTGACCGCAATATGATGCTCTGACGCTTCATTTTCCCATTTGTTGTTTGCTTCATCGTCACATCTTCGACTCTATCTGCTATATTTAGATCAAATCCCAAGTATAAGATCCTTTTTTTGATCCCGTTTTTTATCACAATAGTCTATTGACATTTCAACCGCAACACATGTTTTGGTCGATACACAACCATGACCTATGTTGATTGCGATGCTTGTTTAGACCGCTACATCAGGTTCTCATCTTCATCAGTTATCATCTCGACCATAATGTTGTAACCAATATCGACTGCATATAAAGGCCCTATTTCGACCACCAAAATTGAAACCAGTAGTAGTCCATGTGCTTTGTAAGTGAAACTAAACTAAACTACATCATGAGCGCTATAGGTAATGATCTGTTGTGACTGCTACATCATACAATCTGTGAAAATCACTAACTTTATACCTAAATGTTACTATTATCAAAAACAATATTAAAGAATATAGTATTCAATGCCTAACAAATATGCATCACTCAAATTACAAGATGTCAAACTCAAGCTCTTACCTCTTGAACAAACAAGCAACATCTCTAGAAGGGGTACAACAAACAATAGAAGCTATAGACAAGGAACTTCAAGATGTTCCAAACTTGTCAGAATAGAAGAGGATCTGCTTGCTGCTACTCAAAGAAAAATATGAGATCATCCTTGGACATGAGTCACCAAAGGAACAACAGATGTCTAGAAAACCAAGAAGAGGAAGGTGGAAGTAAAGGCTAGATCTAGGGCTCTGAGACAAGAAGTAGACTCAATATGCATCATAGAACAAGACCCTGATACAACAAGGAAGGATCCACTAGCAACACCTACATAGCAACTGGAAACATTCATACCCAGAGATAGGATACACCAATCCAACTTCCACATGATCTTGAGAACCAAAAGCTTTAAGCCAACGAGATATGTGGAGGTTCAAGACTTAAAAAGATTGGGAATCTGTGATAGAGTGATGGTATTCGTTGGCAGAGACAATTTATACACCTTGTGTACAACCAATGTTTTGTCTCTAACAGATCTGATGGATGAATATATGTCATCACTTGAAAAGGTACCAGTTAGTGATATCAAATGCAAGGAGGCTAGAGGGGAGTTCAAACCATAGGTGAGGATGGTGGGTGAAGATCATTATTTCCATCAGGTGATTCTAAACACAATCTTCACTGAAACCAAACAAGATGCTCAAACGTTCTCAGCAACACCCAGTGAAAGGGATGCAGTGGGCTATAGTAGCTACAACATGTGGGAGAAGCTGACTGGAGAACTTGAAGACAACCCAAGGAAGTCCAAGGAAACTTGTATCACTTCATGATTCATCGAGGTGATTAAAAAGATTACAACGAACACAATTTTCACATGATTTGGGATAGGTAGAATGTCCAAAAGGGATCTGTTTCTTATGTGGTTGATGCTCAATAAAAGACCAGTAAATATTAAAAGGCTACTCATAGATAGATTGTCAGCAGTAGTGGGAGCAGAAGCCAAGAAGACTAAAGATTTCTACACGAGGGGGCAAATAACTCTAATTGTGTCTTATTTGTTAGGCCTTGAACAAATGTGAAGATATATGCTTAGGCATATGAAGATCGATACCAAATCCTTGGTAAACACTGTCATACTAGCAGAGAAGGGGGAGAAGTTATTCTACAAGTAGTCTCAGACTAAACTATTACTCTCACTCCCAGAAATGGCCTATTATAATGCAAATAAGTTGCAGCAAATCCTGGAGGAAGTCAAGAAAATGCACTCCAGTGCTATCCGGTGAATAATAGACCATAAATCACCTACAAAAACCATCCAAGGGAGCAAACAAGATCTAGAAACAACACACATACACTGAGAGAAGCGGAAGAAGTTGGCAATAACATCCGATAATGACATATTAGAGGCAAAGAAGTTGGTACCTCTGCTTCCCAAAGCTCAACATGTCTATGAAGAAGCTATACAACAACAATCTATGGCAGATAAGGCCCCCCTACATGACAATTAAGGGTTCCACGCTGCTCCACCTTCTCCTCTAGTCACCCAGATAGTACCAGAATAACCCATCACAATACTAGGCGACCAGATGGAACAAGATTTAGAAACTAAGGAAGAACTTGTATGACAATCTGCGGTTGTAATAGGACCAAAGCAACCAGCTCCTACCCATGTGACGACTAAAGTGGCATCAAAGATACCAGTGGAAGGAATAGAAGACCAACTTGAGCCGTTACATGTTGAGCAAGAAATAGGTGCAGGTAAGGAATGTGTACAAGAAGAACTTGTCTAGCCAGCCCAACAACTATCCAACACCCAACAAGAAGTGGGCGCAAGCACCACAACACTACCAAGAACTTTTGAGATGAGGAGAGACAATAGCAACTACCATAGTAATGGCTGCAACAACCTCTACAACAGAACAAAAAAATTGGTCGCGGACCTTCGGTGAAGAACTCAGACATCGGTTTTATGACCTTTGGGCACAAATGCACAATTCTTCCTCCGTAAATGTGTTTATCACCTCTAGCCTACAAGCACTAACATCGCAGGTAACTAGAACTGATGAAAGAACCATGATGCTAGTAGAAGTGATGACCAATGTGCTCCTCAACCAAGCAACATTGACCAATACCTTGCAAGCGATGGCTGCGGAGATGGAAGCACTCAGAACAAGTGAGAAGAGATGCAACAAAATATGGATGATATGGGTCACCACCATGATAAAGAACTAAAGGTGGTGGAACATGAGTATAGAAAACTAGAAGAGGAGTGGGCAGAGATGGGAGTTGAATGCCAACAATTAGAAGAATGGTGAGCAAAAAAGAGGCCAAGTTGGATGGACATCCCTTCACCATCTCAAGAGTCTTCAAACCCTTCCAACACCACACACCATGAAGATGAAGGAGAAACAAGTGAGCCTCCTTCAGCCAAAGGTGAAAGCGTAAATATACAACAAGTTCAGTTGGAGGAGTCAACCAAGCATGAGACGCAACCACTCCCTGAGGAACCAACTGTTGAACACGAAAACAAAACACATGCCTTGGTGTTGGAGTTTGACTTAAACTACACACCCACAACAGACAATCCTTTAGTGGACATCCCCACTGAAGCCAACCCAACTCAAGCAAGAAAAAAAAGTGGTGTGAGATCAACTAATTCTATAGATGACATGACATTAACAATGTGGTATAAATAAGTTGGGTATATTTATGGACATCTACGACCTCTATTTGAACTTTGAAGAGCACAATGAACGCCATGATGAAATATATGAAGGCAAGATGGTTGCTACCTTAGCAACACTTAAGGATGCTATACTAGAAACAACACTAGATGCAAAACATATTACAAAAACATATGTTGGACCAGGCACTGTTGTTGATAAAGTAGAACCAGAACAATGTAGGACTTCTGAAATTCCTACTCCCATCTCTCCTCCCGCCACTACTGCCCCAGCCTCACTTGTACAAATAACTGGTGAAGGAACGTCATACGATGATGAAGGCGGTCGCATCATTATTTGTTGATGCCCCGGCAAGGGAACGGCCCCATCTTGTAGAACAAGACAAGATAGCCGCAGCACCCTCACTTTTGTACAAATTTGTAGGGATGGACGGACATGATGCTAGTATCGTGCATCACCTGCCGATACATCCATGTGCTAGAAGACATCCTAGATGAGAATATACCAAGGGATGATATACACTATAACAACAAAGTAAGGACGCAGACAAGAGAGCACATAAGACGAATATTCTCAAAGAGGGTATGGGTACAAAAAAGCCTATTTAAGGCACTCTGTGCAACCCTACTATAAGAATTCCTTCACCCTGACAAGGTACAATCAATATTCAATGGAACAACACATCTAGAAAGGATGTTGTACGAAGACAAACTTGACTCAGAATCTGTGAAAAAGCTCCAAAGTGATGTGAATAGGGCATAAACCCATTTTTTCACATTATCGATCAGAACAATTAAGCATTGGATGCTAATAGTTGTAAATCTTGACAAGCACTACACTATTGTATACAATTGTTGCATTGTTGAGCTGCCATGAACGTCATTAATTTTCAAAAACAAAGAGGCACGCGACATCCTAAAAGTGCCCCTTCTCCTTCAATGTGCCATATAAATGGCTGGACAATGCCACAAGCCGAATTGGAAGAACTTCTCAATATCTACTAAAGTTCCTCATGAAGAACAAGGGTCAGGGGATTGCACCTTCATTCTACTCAAAATGATGGTAGAAATAAACAAGGGTATCCCTATGGAAGACCTCTTCCTAAAAGATCTACATGGCTTGCTTGGTACCTACACTATGGAAGTTGTATATGAACGTCGCTTCTTCGTCGATCGTGCAATGCCTCCTAATGTCATGTCACATAGACTACATACAGGAGTCCCTCTACGAGAGAAAAAGTCATGGCGAGAGCGACTAAAGACTTTATTGGTCCACCCTATTGAACCATCTAGAGCATCTACTTGGAAAGCAGGGTGGGTACCTGACGACCAACAAAACAGAGAAACACAAAGTAAGAAGCAAGACCTCTATGTTGTTGAAATGCTGACAGCCACGCCCATGGAGGAAAAAGAACAAGAGGAACCTACTGATGAACCAGAAGATGGAAAATCAATGAAGATGATCTGCAAGAAGTCCGGCCAGATGGGCCATTTGGGTTGATAGAGCCCACTTTTGCTGACTTTGAGAGATGGGCCTACAAAGATCTCTATTGGAACTCCTTACTGCTAATAATGGATACACTTAATGAAGACGTTAATTGTGGGGATGTTATCTTCAAAAGAGAAGGCATCTATGTCATTAAAGATGACCTCTGATAAATGCTAAAGATGGGGGGATACCCAGTAGTCATTGTCATGTCTGCATATCAATTTCAGCTAGGAGATAATATGCCTCATGTACACATGGCCTACTTCTTACTCGTTGATAACATACTAAAAGGCAAGAAGTCAGGAGAAAAAGAATCCTTGCAGTTGCGACTGATGGACTCCCTCCCTGATTTCATATTCCTGCCAATACTTCATGATAATCATTGTACTCTTCTTGTAGTCAACATCAAGGCGAAGACCGTAATTTTATATAACAACTCATATTTAGCATTCACACTGAACAATCATACAACATGACTACACCAAATACACCTACTGAAGAGAAGGCTATAACTTGCACAAAAGCGATAATAGACATGATCCAAAAACATGACAAGGAGTACGTACAAGCAGGTAAAGAGAAATGACTTCAAGAAAATGTAGCTCTGTCATAGAAGTCCCCAATAGAATGCCCTATCTAATGAGTGTGGCTTTTACTATCTAACATGGATCATAGCCTTGGTCCTGAAGGAGGTCAAAGTTGAAAGATTGAAACATGCACACACTCTAAGGAGGATATGCTGACATGCTACAACAATCTAAATGGGTAGTTTTTGAACAACAACAGCAATAAAACATGTCCATTTATATCTAAAACCTTCATCTTTGACACTCTGGGATAGAGTGCATTATAAGTTTGGGGGTGGATTTATAAACAAGTGTGAGAGGTACACATCTATCCTCTCAATTCTTTTCTTTTTGAAATTTTGAACATCTTGTACTTATACTTGCATTCATACACTTTCTTTTCCCCCTACCTTGTAGAAAAAAATTGATGGAAAAAATGCTAAAAATTTAGAACTATTTTACCCAATTCTTAGACTAGTTTGTTCTCCTTCTATCTTTTAGCGTAATAATTTCAAGAGTGGTGCAAATGAGCTACTAATTTACATAAAAGAAAATGACACAACAATACAATCGTATTCCATTCTTATAGGAAAAATTATTGTGTAAAGCATAAGCATGCTCCTAAACCTATGAAATGCCTAGAAATAAGGAGGACTTAATCAGCCACACTTTTAACCAATCACCCTAGCATCACAGTACTAGTTGAAAAGTATACACCTCCAACAAGATGGAAATAGCTAACCTATCCATTTCTAAAAAAATCCCCACTTTGAGATCAAAAGAGGCTTGGCCGCCCAAAAACCTTACCAATCCCTTTTCCCAAGACAGTGAGAAAAGAATGAGATAAAATCATGAGAGTTGTTCCTAAAAATATGTTGAAGGATTTCACACAACTTGTGTATTGTTGAACTCAAGAATGCAGATATATTGCACTCTGTAGTGGAATCTAGAAGCCAATATCAACACATATGCATCTCAAAGTGGACCTCACATAGCCAACTGACACTACATCTGTTACAACCCCAATTTTTGGGATCATTTGGTGAGAAATGTAATTTCTTGTATTAAAGATATTTGAATAAATAATGGTACAATTTGTTTTGAATAAATGGATTTCGTTTACAATAGCCTTAATGATTTTGTTGTGGGCTTTATTGGCTATTGGGCCCAAATAACAAGAAATTTCAATTTGAAAATGAATAATTGAATATTTGAGAAAAGAAAAATGTGGAAACCTCTAGAAGGCAAATCCAAAGAGGGATTTTGTGCCTCTTGGGTTCCTTGGGTTCCAAGGAGTCCAAAGTTGCATAGAGAGTGCAATAAGAAAAGAAAAGATCAATTAAGTATTTCTTTATTAAGAAAGAAATTGAAAATAATGATAAAATGTGGGAAATAAGTGAAAAGAGGTATAATGGAGTTATCCTTGGTGGATTTCGGTATCCCAAGGATTCCTAATGATAAAAGGAATACCAATGAGAAAAATAAAAGAGAAATAAAGAGAAATCCTCAAAAGAAAATATTTTAATAAGAAATAAACAAAATAATGAGAAATAATGCATATAGATGCATCTAGAAGGATAATAAGTATCCTCGAAAAGGAATTTCGAAATAATAGAGTGTCTTGGGATCCAAGGAGTCCCAATAAAGAAGAAAGATAGAGAAAATACCAAAATTTCAAAATAAGAGGATAATGGGATACATTATTAATGAATTTTGTAATATTGATAAAAAGGGAGTATTTTCTACTAAAAGAAAATATAATTTCATGGCCAATGAATTAAAAGGTAAGTCTGAAGAGATTAAGGGAGAGGATTTTCGTATTTCTAATTATCCATGGAATAATGAATATCAAAGAGGTTATGAGGAGAGAGAAGAATACTTCTCCTTGAAGGAATGTGATTCCTATTAGAAGAGAGACTTCATTTCTTTGTGGAAAGCCATCTTAGGGCTTCGTTGACCTCCCCTATATAAGGGGTAAGACTTGGGGTCGAGTCTAGAGGGATTCCACGCAACTATATCTCCCTTCTTCATCTTCTTCGTCAAAACCCTAACCTTGAAGGTAAGGTCCTATCCTTGGAGCAATGGGGGGTGTTTATGGTCTTGTTTGAGGCTGGAAACATCCACGACCAACCGCAGAAGGTCTGCCATCCTTCCCAGCCTCCAACCCACGTGTGATCATCTACAGCAGCAGCCACATGGCTCCAACACGACCGTGGGTTGCATCTCTCCCCAGCCCAAACCAGCCACACTGGTGGTGAGCTAAGTGGTACCCCAAGGGCGGAGAAGGGTGGGGGAGCCAGTGTAAGGGTTGGTGGCGGCCATCAGGCTCAAGGAAGAGGAGAAGGAGATGCGCCTTGGGCGGCTGGCTGAAGGTAGGGGATGACCCCTCGGTCATTAGACAAGTTTGCCCCTCCAGGGGCTGAAGAAGTGGTAACATAAGTAAGGGCATAACGGTCAATCCGTTATGTTTCCAAGCAAGCCGCGTTGCATGGGAGTTGATGACGTGGCGCTCCCTGATTGGCCGAAAAGGTAACTCCTTTATTAATTCATAATTAAATATTGGTAATTCTGATTAGGACAAGTAATATATGAAAATTGATCCTCAGAACGAGAGGAACACAAAGAAATTATTGTTGAAGCCTAATTTCACTTGCTATTCAAAAATTATATCAAGATGCTATCTTTAATAGTTTAATCAATGAAAAACCCTAACCTTTGATGATTAAAAAATTAGAAAGGGGTTTTGTGAGTGTTTAAAATAGATATTAACATGTTGTTAATAAAAAGGGCATATTAGATCTAAAAGGATGATCTTCATGCATGATTTGATTAATTTAGGGTTCCATATGATTTAAAGAACCTTGAACCCTAACTGTGGTAATTATGAGCCTTAATGATTTTAATTGGTCAAATTCATGTACAAAGCTGAGATATGATGGTTCTAATCTATTTAGAGTACAAAATTCCTTAATTCTGGATAAATACCCTAAAAGTAGTAATTAGGGTTTTCTCATGAATAAAAGGTAGAATTATGGAAAATCATGTTCATATGTGATTAGACCATAATGAACTTTGAAATGATGATAAATGTGTATAATGATCTTGTCATGGATTAAAAGGATAAAAATAGTAGCTTCAATGTAAAAGAGGCTTAATGAACTTAATTAATGGTTAATGGTGCCTTTAATTCAAAAATAGGGTTATATGTTGTTAAGATAACCTTAATATTGAAGAATAGATGAGATAATTAGGGTTTGTAAGTAATTGAATAGAAATAGGGTTTAAAATAGTAAATGAAGTGAAACCCTAAATGCAAAATGAAACCCTAAAATGGATAAGGAAACTATAGGAAGCAATTTCAAGTTGAATAGAAATAATCTTGATAAAGTGTGTAGTAAATTGAGTACATGTGATTTTCAGGATTCTTGATTGTATGGTTGAACTACTTGCTTGGATTGCCTACTTCGTTGTAATTGATATTAGATTGCATCTATTGAACATGTATGTGGTTACGCTTATGAATAATCTCTTTAGTTTCACGGCTATTTCCGAACGGGTTTATCGGTTGCTTGAAAATAACTGTTGGATGCCTTTTATTTCATGCAACTATAAAGTGACTATGATTATCACCATGAATATATATATATATATATATATATATATATATATATATATAACTAGCTAAGATCTGAATCCACCTCTGTGGCTTGTAAAGGCTAAAAACGGGTAACTTAGAGTAAGGTCTTGGTTATCGTGGGTTAGAAATTGGGCTAAAAAGTGTAGTGCCATGAGACCCTTTAGCATGCCATGAGTTAAGGAGTGGGCTATTTATGGGTAGTGCCATGTGACTCAACCCTAGAAACTAGTTCACCTATAGGTGGGACCATGAGGGGTTTAATGGGGAGCTACTATAAGGAAAGTAGTATCCAGGTCCACTACAGGGACAACACAGAGGATAGGGAATGCATGGATCGTGCAGTTATATTTAATATGTAAAATTGTTTGTTAAATGGTAATTGGCGGCAATACATTGTTATGAATAGTTGCACGATTATTGTTTCCCCCACATACCAGCTTTATGCTGACCGACATTTTGTTTGTCGGCATTTTAGGTACAAGCCCAAAAGGACAAATAGTAAATCGTGATATTTTGAAATACATAAATAAAAACACAAGGAGGAATAGTTAGCGTAGAATTCATATGTGGATAGAAGTTTAGAGATCATTTTCAAAAAGGTATGCAAAAGTTTATTTTCTTACATCTTTCCACTTTAGTCTATTAATATTTAATAATTGTTCTTGGTTAATTGTCGAGCCTTTGATCCAGAAATTATGTGTGTGGCTTCGACCTCTCGGTCTCCCTTGATTGGGGGTTACCGGAATGTGGGGTCATAACATTCGATATTAGAGTGTAGGTTCCTCACTTAACCATTAATAATTATTAAATTATACAAACTCCATAGAACCCAAGGGAGTTATTAAGAGGATTATCTGAAAGACAGAGGTGTCTAGAAAAGGATCACGACCGGGGGATGGCAATATTTTCCACTACACCGCTAGTCAGAATACGAGGAATCCCATATCTGTGTGACTGCCTGGCCAAAGTCTTAGGGTATGAATCGAAATATGATACCTTTAGGACTTTCTCATCTTATTCATCCCTTCTCATCACAAATTCTGTTAAGGACCTTAAGGATTAGGGTTTTCTCTCTCTTCTCCTCACCCTCTTGAGGTATGAGTAAGGTTAACAAGGTCTAAGGAATCCTCCACCAAATTAATGAAAAAGTATGTAAATAAGATGTCATGGACATAAGCTTAATAGATTAAGCGCAAACTAAAGGATAGATACATGCTTAGGTCATATGATATAAGTTGGCATGTCCTCATAAGAGACCTGAGGCTAGACCTTCTTGTTAGGAGGATAAATAAAGAGAGTTAGTCTTAGATATAGAGATCTCCATTGAAAGTAGAGACCTGGCACATCCTCAGAGGATGAAGTTAACCCTAACCCTAAGTGAAGGTTAGAGAGAGATGACATGATGAGTTAGACCAGGTGTTTGGATGGACATGCCTTGGATGACGTATGATCCATGAGAGGTTGGATGACCTAGTACCTCCGGTGACCCAACCCTAGGAACGGCCGTGCATGTTAGAGTGAAGGGTAGCTCCTTCATTGATGAGGTTAGAGAAGAACCTATGGAAACCCCATGAGCTTATATGGGAATAATAGGCACCCATAATGTATCAGTAGTGCGAACAATAGGTTGAAACCCTGGACAGGAGAGTTTGATGGATAGCTTATGTGATAAGCATAAGGGGCTATGGATAGCCTTGAGCAACATAAGTTGAACATAGGCTTCATCTAGGTAGGGGAATGCTTTTGAGGTTGATCCTTCATGAAGAGAGGACCTCTAATGGTGAGGTTGGTTGTAGGGTTAAAGAGAGAGTAGGAAACCAAGAAAGAAGGTTGGAATCCTAGACTCCGAGATATGAGGAAAAGTAGGGAGTTGAGGATGATGCGACCTAAGTGGATGATAGTGGTAGCCACATGCTTGATCCCTAGAGGTTGATGATGTCTTGGTTGCCATGAGAGGAACCAAACCCTAGAGAGAGGATGAGTCTGTTGGTACCTCTGTACCTATGGTATAGATGAGAAGAAGAGTTCCTTAGACCTAGAGAGGTATAGTAATAGGTTATGAGACCTTGCACCTTGTTGATTGTCCTTGAGGAGGACTCAACTTTAAAGGGTTGATCGAGGAGAAGGATGACAGGAAGTGTATGTCATACCCGATACATGTTTGGTGTGTGGTTAAGAGGTTGAGCAGACAGTTGGACATCAGGAAAGTGAACCTATAGTTCCTAGGCCTAAGAGGGGAAGTAGTATACCTAATGCTCATGACGAGAATTAATTTGCTATAGTTTCGAGCATGGTAATCCTCATGTATAGAGGAAAATGGAATCCCCTTAAGTTTAAGGTATGTTTGATGAACCCATCACAACTAAGTTGATGACAAGGGAAGGTATGATCTTGATCCAATGCTGAAGAATGAGAACAAGTATGACCTAGTATGGCTAGTTAGTGGTCTGCTTGTGCCTTAGTAGCTGGTGTGTTAAGCATGCTCATATGGATGTCAACCCTAAGGATGTTTGTGACCTTGTTGTCAAGAGTCGTAGTTTCCTCCCATCCTGGGAGAGGGACCCTTTGGTAGGGTGTATACCAATTTTATGGGTTTTGAGGAAACCTAAAGATGACTCATAGGATCTTGAGAAGCTAAGTGAAAAGTGCATGGTATGAGAATGAACCTATAGACCCATAGATATCCATCTCTAAGTGCATGAGGATGTGTTACCGTGGAGGTAACCGGTATGGGGCCTGACCAAGGTAGGCAGGTCATCATGACCCTTATGAAAGGATGAAAGATAGCCCTCGAATGTATAAAGAGATGATGAAGGCTTGGGTAAGGTTCTAAGTTGAACATGTACTATAAGAGAATCCTAAGTCTATCCTAGGGTTAGGTAGGGATAAGACTGATGTAAGTAGTTGCCTAATTCCCTAGTTGCACATGACCATAGGGTCGGGAGGTAGCAGTTATCATTGTCTGAGGGTCATGGGTTAGGAGATTGATCACCTTCATGAACTCATGGGACCCAAAGGGCAGATGAGTATGGCACTCTCTGGATGCATAAGGGAAGAGGGATGACCCTAAAAGTGTCAGCACCCTATAGACCTAGAGGAGATGACCAAGGATTGTGAGGTGACCCAAGTAGGTTCAAAACCAGTTTTCCATGGAGGTAACTTTGATATCAAGATGATTGTAATATAGAGGTATAAACGGAACATTTCAACTTAGATTTAAAGGTGTACTAGCAAGGTGGGATGCACCATCTCTACTCTTGGAATAGAAAGAACTCTGTATTTGGACTGCAGCCAAATGCTTATTTCCTCTTGTTATGGGAGTGAGAGATAGGACAATACGCATGCCATACACCAAGGATAAAGATGATGTGGATTGAAATGTTGCCACGAGATATGGGGACAGAGAAGATAACATACCATGGTAAAGTGAAGGATACATGGATGGTTTACAAACACTAAGAGGAATGAGGTAGTCACCTTATGTGGATGTTTTTATCATGAGATATGAGTCATACAAGGTTGAGTTTGATCACTAGAAGATGAGCTCAAAGTGTTCTCAATAGAGTTCGAGTTTGAGATGATAAGTGAAATACATGGAAGTGTATGTCTTCAATGTTACCTAATACCTAAGGATGTGAAGTGGTAATGGATTCCCTAGTCTAGATATATCTGACCAGTTTGGCTAGAAGCTAGAAGAGGTTGTTAGGCTAACCCTAAGTTTGGAAAGGAGATATGTTTGGCTAATACTCATATGTAACGAGATCTGTTGAACAAGTTAATGATTAGCCAGCCTAGGCCTTGGTGCAATTGAAGGATGGTTGTAGAACCTCAAATGCACTTCTTTGGAAAGGAAGGTGATGAAACCCTGACTAGAGTGGTTTAGGGTTTCTAAGGAATTGATCTTGAGGTATCATGACATACAGGAAATCATGATTGAAGATCACCATACACCGTGGTACTACCAAGATAATAAGTGATAGTAGTACTTTAGATGCCTAAGATAAAGTTTCATGTGGTATATGACCATGCAAGCTGAGGGAGAAGGACGAACACCAGAAACCCAGTGCATTGATATAAAGGATAAAGAGTCCCCGAATGAGAAAGGGAGTTCATCACTATGGATGTTGTAAGTCTCCCCTGGACCAAGGAAGGTCGAGATGCAATATGGGTTATGGTAGATCACCTTACCTAGATTACATGAGAAAGAAAGAGTTCTGTCAAGGGACAGATCTGGTTGAACTACCCATGAGAGGGATGGTTCAACTACACCATGATGCGAGTTCAAAGGTTCTTGAGTTTGACCCAAAGGTTCCCTTCCAAAAAGTGGGAATAGGTACATGGAGGACTCGATGTTAGTATAGTTCATCACCCCTAACTAATGGTTAGTATAATCCAGACTAAAGGGTCTGATGAGAGCATGTGTGCTTGTTCAGGGTGATATATAGGGACAGTTCTTATCCTGTGAAAGATGTGATGATGACCATCACAGACAGTATCGAGATTTAAAGAAGCTCTGTAAGGGAGGTTGTGTCGGTCACCACTTCAGTAAGGTGATGTTGGTGAAAGGACCACGTGATGGTTAGAAAATGACCACAGTGCGTGTAGATGAAGTCTCTTTGATCGTGCAATGGTAGAAAGGAGCCTAGAGATGACGGGAGTTGTGAGTGGATGCAAATTGGACTGACATGTAGTTCACTATGGGAGAATATGTGACATGAAAATCCGACCCCTCTGAACTATAGCTAAGAAAGTTGAGTCCCGATAAATGGGTCCATTTGATGGATTGGTGGAGAAGGTTAAGTTTGATCTTACCCCTCAGGATAAAGTAATGTGTGATGAGTTCCATGTGTCCAATTTAGAGCATGATGTGAGGTACCCAGGCCATGTGCTGAGCAATGAACCTAGTAAGCCCCAAGGGAGGCTGAAACGACCTGAGTCACATGTGCAGTTTATAGACGCCAGGATAAAAGAACTCAGAAAAAAGAATATGTGATGATAAAGGTTCTTTGGAAGCGCCATGAGTAAGGCAAAGCCACATAGGGGCCAATGACGGACATGGAAAAGTCTTATCCTGAATTATTTGGTTGCTTGATAGAATTTTGAGCACAAAATTCCTATAAGAGGGGAAGGAAGTTACAACCCCAATTTTTGGGATCATTTGGTGAGAAATGTAATTTCTCATATTAAAGATATTTGAAAAAATAATGATACAATTTGTTTTGAATAAATGGATTTCGTTTACAATAGCCTTAATGATTGTGTTGTGGGCTTTATTGGCTATTGGGCCCAAATAACAAGAAATTTCAATTAGAAAATGAATAATTGAATATTTGAGAAAAGAAAAATGTGGAAACCTCTAGAAGGCAAATCCAAAGAAGGATTTCGTGCCTCTTGGGTTCCTTGGGTTCCAAGGAGTCCAAAGTTGCATAGAGAGTGCAATAAGAAAAGAAAAGATCAATTAAGTATTTCTTTATTAAGAAAGAAATTGAAAATAATGATAACATGTGGGAAATAAGTGAAAAGAGGTATCATGGAGTTATCCTTGGTGGATTTTCGTATCCCAAGGATTCCTAATGATAAAAGGAATACCAATGAGAAAAAGAAAAGAGAAATAAAGAGAAATCCTCAAAAGAAAATATTTTAATAAGAAATAAACAAGATAATGAGAAATAATGCATATAGATGCATCTAGAAGGATAATAAGTATCCTAGAAAAGGAATTTCGAAATAATAGAGTGTCTTGGGATCCAAGGAGTTCCAATAAAGAAGAAAGATAGAGAAAATAGCAAAATTGCAAAATAAGAGGATAATGTGATACATTATTAATGAATTTTGTAATATTGATAAAAAGGGAGTATTTTCTACTAAAAGAAAATATAATTTCATGGCCAATGAATTAAAAGGCAATTCTAACGAGATTAAGGGAGAGGATTTTCGTATTTCTAATTATCCATGGAATAATGAATATCAAAGAGGTTATGAGGAGAGAGAAGAGTACTTCTCCTTGAAGGAATGTGATTCCTATTAGAAGAGGGACTTCATTTCTTTGTGGAAAGCCATCCTAGGGCTTCGTTAACCTCCCCTATATAAGGGGTAAGACTTGGGGTCGAGTCTAGAGGGATTCCACGCAAATATATCTCCCTTCTTCATCTTCTTCGTTAAAACCCTAACCTTGAAGGTAAGGTCCTATCCTTGGAGCGACGGGGGGTGTTTATGGTCTTGTTTGAGGCTGGAAACATCCACGACCAATCGCAGAAGGTCTTCCATCCTTCCCAGCCTCCAACCCATGCACGATCATCTGCAACAGTAGCTGCACGGCTGCAATACGGCCGTGCGTTGCAGCTCTCCCCAGCCCAAACCAGCCATGCTGGTGGTGAGATAAGTGGTGCCCCAAAGGCGGAGAAGGGCGGCGGAGCCAGTATAAGGGTCGGCGGCAGCCATCAGGCTCAAGGAAGAGGAGAAGGAGTTGCGCCTTGGGCGGCTAGGGCCAGCGTCGTAGCTGGCTAAAAGTAGGGGATGACCCCTCGGTCATTGGACAAGTTTGCCCCTCCGTGGGCTGAAGAAGCGGTAACTTAAGTAAGGGCATAACGGTCAATCTGTTATGTTTCCAAGCAAGCCGTGTTGCATGGGAGTTCACGACGTGGTGCTCCCTGATTGGCCGAAAAGGTAACTCCTTTATTAATTCATAATTAAATATTGGTAACTCTGATTAGGACAAGTAATATATGAAAATTGATCCTCAGAACGAGAGGAACACATACAAATTATTGTAGAAGCCTAATTTCGCTTTCTATTCAAAAATTATATCAAGATGCTATCTTTAATAGTTTAATCAATGAAAAACCCTAACCTTTGATGATTAATGAATTAGAAAGGGGTTATGTGAGTGTTTAAATTAGATATTAACATGTTGTTAGTAAAAAGGGTATATTAGATCTAAAAGGATGATCTCCGTGCATAATTTGATTAATTTAGGGTTCCATATGATTTAATGAACCTTGAACCTATGGCGGCGCTAGGGTTCGGAAGCGTGAGTGGGGGGAGAGGGGTGACCGGGGGAGGAGGTGATCGAAGCGAACGAGGAACCCAAGGAGATCAAAGTGATGGCAGGGAACTGGATTTGAGGGAAGGAGGCCGTGCCTCACAGGACTATGACCCAAAAGAAGGAGAGGTTCTTGTTCCGATGGAAGAGATACTCCGTAGGGAGGATTCTTGACGGGGCAAAGATGCCCACTGCATACCGGAGATAGGTCTAACTTTTATGGTGGCAGGCATGAGAGGAACCGCTACTCTAAGCGACAATCATCCAAACCCAAACGCGGGCACTCAAGGAACAACGGAGGAACATCTTTGTGGATCTAAAAGCCCAGAATGGGCGGCCGAAACAGTGGATAGAGTCGTCTCGTTCGCAGACGTAGTGAACGTGATGATGAACCCTAGCAGCGACAACCCAACGGAGCGGGAGGAGTATTTCTTGGAGAACCTGTTTGAACATAACCTACCGCTGGGGGCGGTATCCCTAACTGACGATTAAGGGATCCCGATCATCACCATCGACCCAGATGCAGAGGAAGACCTGGCTCACCCGTGGAGGTACGCAGTTGTTGTACGGATGCTCAGAACGGAGGTCGGGTATATGACCTTGAGGGATAAACTAAAGCTCTTGTGGCGAATTAAAGGAAGATTCAATATGTTTGAATTGGAACATGGACATTTCGTAATGCAGATGTCCTACAAGCATGATTACGAGACAGCTCTCACTGGTGGACCTTGGAAGCTTTTCGGATGCAATGTCATTGTCTAGGCCTGGTACCCTTTGTTCCAGCCAACTGCAGCTTTCCCAGACTACATAGTAACATGGGTGCGAGTAATGAACCTTCCATTACATCTGTATGTAGAAACTATGTTTGAATATATCGGTATGGAATTGGGGAGCCTAGTCAAGGTTGACAGCTATACAGAAAACAGACTGCGGAGCCGATTTGCTAGATTGGCGATAGAAATAAATACGAACAAGGAGCTGGCGAGCTCCATCCTTATAAACAGTAGGCACTATGAAGTGGTGTATGAAGGATTCCCATGGGCTTGCGCCAAATGTGGAATGGAGGGACATATCTCAAAGAACTAACCTCAAAATTGCACCGAAGAGGAGGACTAGGAAACACAGTCTGAATCTAATCAACCAATAAGGGATGGCGGCAACACCTTCAACAACACAGGAGGCTGGAAAACGCAGAAGATGAAAGGAAGTAGAAGAAGGCACCACAGAATACAGGATGCGGCAATGAATGTTCACACGAACAGATTCGAAGGACTTCAGGAGGAGGAAGGTGGAGCTATGCAAAGTCCAGACGTTGGTACGGTCCATGTAACAGATCAGCAGCAAAATACCCACACAACCGCGAAGATATGGAGGAAGAAGAAGACGATCGTTGTGCACACGAGTGGGGGAAATGCTGCTGGCAACAATAGTAGAAGGGCGTTGGGGGACATATCTAACATAGTGGGCAACAAATTGATGAAGGAAAAAGTAGGGAAGACAGGAGACAACAGTGATGGGCATCACAAAGTAGCCAATCCAGCTGTAGATGAGGTTATAATTGTTGAGGATATGGAAGACGAACCAAATGTCACCATTGTCGCTGAAGGAAAAGAAAAGGAAGAGAACGAGCATACGCAACCGGAAAAGACTCCCATGACAACCCGGCTTAGAAGACCCAAGATTGGAAAAGGAGCAACTGACAAGGCAAAGACCCTGCAGCCTCGGAAAACTGGAGCAACCAGTGGCATCTCGACGAAGAGGAGGGGAAAACCGCCGGATACAGGGGGAGGTAAGTGTAGAAGCAACTGTTTGGCTGCAGCTATTGTCAAAAGTGTAGAGAATGGGAAAATTTCTCCTGGTGAGAAGGACCAGATAAAGGAGTCGCCGCAGACCGAGAGGATTGATGAGGGCAAGGTCACTGACACAAAGTCCTGCTAAGTTTTTTATCTGTGTTTATATCAAAGAAGAGGTCGTTAGCTAAACAAACTCGAATCAATATGAACATTTTGTGCTGGAACGTTAGGGGTATTGGTAACAAGGATAGGTGCTCCACTCTCATGGATTTCATGAGGGAACACAAACCATATGTAGTAGATGTGATGGAGCCGCGAATAAGTGAAAGTAAAGCTGTAAAAACTATCAAACGCCTGGGCTTCAAGTTCTCTTATCGGGTGGAGGCCAGGGGGTTTGCTGGGGGTATATGTGTGTGCTGGAAAGATGATCAACTGAGAGTTCAAATTATGTGCTGCCACAGATAGTTCATCACTTGTAGATTTAACGACAGTATGGTGGTTTCATTCATATATGCCAGTCCTCAAATCGCTACTCGTGAACTCCTATGGAAACATATCATAAAGTTGAGCAGAAGCATCAAAGAACCTTGGTTTATGCTTGGTGATTTCAATACAACCCTCTCACCCACAGAGAAGGTCGGGAGTAGCTGGTATAATTATAGAGAATCCAGGACTTTCAAGGAGACGCTAATGGAAGCCGGTTTATCTGATTTGGGGTTCTCATGGGTAAGATTCACTTATAAGCATGGAATGCTGCAAGAAAGGTTGGATAGGGCCTCGTATCTGACTGTTCAGTTGATACATTTAGCCAGAATTTCTTCTGATCACTGCCCACTCCTGCTTCAGATGAAGAAGGAAGAAAGACACCCTCATCGATTCCTCACCAAAGTTAACTGGAATAAGAAGGAGGATTTCAAACATATTATGGAATCTAGCTGGAAAGGTACAAAAGACTTCTATTCTTCTCTTAACTCGGCAAGACAACATATCCTTAATTGGGAAAGGGAAAAGAAGAAAAAGAAATCAAAGGAGAAAAAGCGTTTATTCCATAACATCAACACACTCCATAGGATGCTCACCGATCGGTATGATCCCATAACTGATTCTTTATGCTCTAATATGCAAGCTAAGCTGCAGGTGATTATCAATGAGGAAGAAGAGGACTGGAAGCAAAAATTGCATATCAATTGGCTCCGCAATGGAGACAATAACACACGCTTCTACCAAGCTTGGGTGAAGTAGCGGAAACGAACCAATATCGTGCTGGCGCTAAAAGACCAACAGGGTAGCTAGATTACCGACGAAAAGGAGATCATGCACATGGTTACCTCCCACTTTGAGAAGGTGTTGACTGCACCGGATGAGAGTTGTCATTCTAGAAATCATAGATTTGAAGCTGATATCCCAGGAGCGTTCAAATGGCTAAGCGGAGAGGAAGCTGCTAGACTCGCTGCAATACCAACTTCCGCGGAAGTACAACAGGTGTTGAACAAGATGCAGTCTTACAAAGCTACTGGACCCGATGGTGTCAACGCAGAGTTCCTGCAATACAACTGGAACACGGTAGGGATCTCAGTGTCCCAATCAATTCAGGATATGCTTCAAGGGAAACCCCTTCCAGATGAGGTCTGCAACGCCTATATCATCTTAATTCCCAAATGTCCCAATCCAGAGAAGTGCGAGAAGTTGCGCCCCATCTCCTTAAACCATATAATGCTGAAGTTAGCTTCTACGATTGTGGTGGAAAGGCTTAAGAAGCACATCCCTAGTTGGATTTCCGAGGAGCAAAGTAGCTTTGTGCCAGGGCGCCAGATCACAGATAACATTGCTTTGGTTCAGGAAATTATACATGGCATGAAGAATCCAAAGGGAGCGAAGACCATGGCAATCAAGATTGATCTAACGAAGGCATATGATCAAATGTCATGGCGGTTCATTCAGGATACGCTGGACCGAGTAGGATTATCGGTGTCCATAAAAACCTACATTATCAACTCAATCTCAGGCGGTGATACCTCACTGATATGGAATGGAAAGACATCCCGCCCTTTCAAAACAAGTCGAGGGTTGCGACAGGGAGATCTAATGCCCCCGCACTTGTTTGTTCTTTGCATTGAATGGCTAAGCCAGATGATTCAGGAGCGTGTTTGCAGTGGGAAATGGCGGCCAATTAAGCTGGGCAGATCGGGCATCTCAGTTGCTCACGTGTGCTTCGCAGACGACCTGATCCTCTTTGCTCAGGCGACCAAGGAACAAATAAGGTGTATATTGCAATGCTTTAAGGTCTTCGAGCGGGCGTCGGGACAATCTATCTCAGTAGCAAAATCCTAAATTTTCTTCTCTGCTAGTGTTCCCACTTCGGTCCGAAGGCAGATCCAGCGTAGATGTCAGTTTCAAGTCACAAATGACCTTGGGCGCTATCTTGGAGTACCCGTCATTCACTCTAGAGTAACGAAGCACACCTATGCAGATATCGTTGAGAAGGTGGAAGGCAAAGTGAGTTCTTGGGCTGCAAGGAGTTTGTCTCTCTCAAGGAGGCTATGCCTCGTAAAATCCACGCTAACAGTAGTTCCTACTTATGCAATGCAAACAGCAATTCTACCGTTATCTCTATGTGATCGGCTGGACAGCATCATACGGAAGTTCATATGGGGAGGAAGAAGAAGCAGGTCAGTTTCTCTGGTGTCGTGGGAGAAGGTCACTAGTTCAAAAAGCAAGGGAGGTTTGGGGATTAAAACAATGAGGGACTGGAATCAAGCGTTGCTGTCTAAGCATGCTTGGGACATTCTTTCTGGAAGGACGACTATCTGGTGTAGAGTGATGCGGCAACGTATTAGCAGATGCAGTGCAGGGAGAGAAGGATCACTGTCGAGACTAGGGAGAGCCTGTGCAGCAGCAAGTCATTTCATAAAGGACCACATCAAAATGATCCCTTTGAGCGGCAAGTCAGTGAATGTTTGGGATGAGTGTTGGGTGAATGAACAACTGAAGCTTAGGGAGGTAGCCAAGAAACCAATTCCAGATGACATTACAGACTTGAAGGTAAGCTCCCTAGTCATCGAGGAAGGACGATGGGATATAGCCTTCCTACAGGATTGGTTTGAGGATGACATTGTACAGCAAATCCTCAAAGTTCATACACCCCTAGCGGGCGATATGGTGGATCGTAGCTGCTGGTGTCATACTGGCAATGGTGCGTTCACCACAAGCTCAGCTTATGAACTAATCAGAAGACAGAAAGAAGTAGGGTCGCTGGGGAAGTGGGAATCCCCGTGGAAGTTATGAATGGCGGGCAGAATAAAGTCGTTTGCTAGGCTTGCTCGACAGGACGTGCTCCTCACAAATGTAAGAAGGAAATATCGGCACATGACGGAGGTGAGTATGTGCCCTAGATGCGAGGAAGAAGATGAATCTCTAATCCACGCCTTACGAGACTGCAGCGTTTCTAAATTTGTGTGGCAGGAACACATTCCTTTGACCAAGCAGCAACATTTCTTTGCAACAAGAAATCTCGAGGCGTGGCGCAAAGTTTCTGTCAAGGAGGCTGGACTCAAAGAAGAACAATTCTGGGTGATATTTCACGGGTTGTGGCAAGCACAGAACAGTAGAATCATGGAAGGGAACCACTTAAGAAAGGAACATATATGGGCGAGTATAAGGAAGGACGTCCGTCTGCATGGGCTGGCTTGGGAGGCCACCATCCCTGAACCTACACATAATAGAAGTGAAGCATGGATACCACCACCATGCGGAACCATTAAGATTAATGTGGATGCAGCAGTTACAAAATGGGGAGCAGCTATAGCTGCCATAGCCAGGAACTATAATGGAGAATGGGTTGGGGCATGGGGCATGCCGGTGGACACATCCATTGTTACTGAAGCTGAGCTTGCCGGAATTCTACTAGCACTGGAACAAGCTGAACTACACAACTGGCCTGCGATTATTCTAGAATCTGATTGTATTGAAGCGGTGAGATTGATCAAGGAATATGATAATACTTGGCCGAGGTTTGCTTTATGGCTTGTGAAGATCAGGAAGAAAGCTCGGACGAACATTGAAATCTGTTTCAAGAGAAGACCTAGTAACGTGCTAGCAGATAGTCTAGCCAAGTTACAGCTAAAGAACAAAGACCATTGCCGCTTTTACCAAAGGCCGCCAAGGGAGATCTCAAACTTGTATAGCCAAGACTTAGATAGAGTCAAAAATAATGTTGATGTAACTAGTATGTGAATCAGTAGCTAGTCGATATATTAAAAAAAAATGAACCTTGAACCCTAACTGTGGTAATTATGATCCTTAATGATTTTGGTTGGTCAAATTCATGTACAAAGCTGAGATATGATGGTTCTAATCTATTTAGAGTACAAAATCCCTTAATTCTGGATAAATACCCTAAAAGTAGTAATTAGGGTTTTCTCATGAATAAAAGGTAGAATTATGTCAAATCAAGTTCATATGTGATTAGACCATAATGAACTTTGAATTGATGATAAATGTGTATAATGATCTTGTCGTGGATTAAAAGGATAAAAATAGTAGCTTTAATGTAAAAGAGGCTTAATGAACTTAATTAATGGTTAATGGTGCCTTTAATCCAAAAATAGGGTTATATGTTGTTAAGATAACCTTAATATTGAAGAATAGATGAGATAATTAGGGTTTGTAAGTAATTGAATAGAAATAGGGTTTAAAATAGTAAATGAAGTGAAACCCTTAATGCAAAATGAAACCCTAAAATGGATCAGGAAACCATAGTAAGAAATTTCAAGTTGAATAGAAATAATCTTGATAAAGTGTGTAGTAAATCAAGTACATGTGATTTTCAGGATTCTTGATTGTATGGTTGAACTACTTGCTTGGATTGCCTTCTTGGTTGGAATTGATATTAGATTGCATCTACTGAACAGGTATGTGGTTACGCTTATGAATAATCGCTTTAGTTTCGCGGCGATTTCCGAACGGGTTTATCGGTTGCTTGAAAATAACTGTTCGATGCCTTTTATTTCATGCAACTATAAAGTTACTATGATTATCACCATGAATATATATATATATATATATACATAACTGGCTTAGATCTGAATCCACCTCTGTGGCTTGTGAAGGCTAAAAAGGGGTAACCTAGAGTAAGGTCTAGGTTATCATGGGTTAGAAATTGGGCTACCAAGTGTAGTGCCATGAGACCCTTTAGCATGCCATGAGTTAAGGAGTGGGCTACTTACGGGTAGTGCCATGTGACTCAACCCTAGAAACTGGTTCACCTATAGGTGGGACCATGAGGGGTTTAATGGGGAGCTACTATAAGGAAAGTAGTATCCAAGTCCACTGCAGGGACAGCGTAGAGGATAGGGAATGCATGGATCACACAGTTATATTTAAAATGTAAAATTGTTTGTTAAATGGTAATTGTCTGCAATATATTGTTATGAATAGTTGCACAATCATTGTTTCGCCCACATACTAGCTTTATGCTAACTGACATTTTGTTTGTCGGCGTTTTAGGTACAAGCCAAAAGGACAAACAGTAAATCCTCATATTGTGAAATACATAAATAAAAACATGAGGAATAGTTAGTGTAGAATTCATATGTGGATAGAAGTTTAGAGATCCAAGTTTTCAAAAAGGTATGCAAAAGTTTATTTTCTTACAGCTTTCCAGTTTAGTCTGTTAAAATTTAATAATTGTTCTTGGTTAATTGTCGAACCTTTGATCCGGAAATTATGTGTGCGGCTTCGACCTCTCGATCTCCCTTGATTGGGGGTTATCGGAAGGTGGGTTCGTAACAACATCAAGGCCCAATTGGGCGACACTATCTTTATGGCAGCAATATGGTTGAGGTAAACTGAGAAATGTAGGAATATAGACTTAAAGCTTAACTGTAACATCCCTGACCTGGGTTATGTGTTAACCCTATATGTTTTTCCTAATAAGGATGAGTAAATGCTTAATCTTATCTTGGGAAAAGTAATTAGGTCTCATGAGAAACCTATGTTTCAATTTTGGTCCTGTTTGAACAATGTTGAAGCAATGTTTGCTTATTTTGGACTAAAGTGCAAATTACCCAAGTTGAGGGGTTAACTTGCAAATTTCACATGATAAAATTTTCCTCTGATGTTGAGACATAATAAGAATGAATATGATGTAGTGGTATGGTTTTCACAAGCTTGGGCACCAAGATTAAGTTTGTAAAGCAATCCTTATGCATTAAAACCTAGTTTTGGTGTAAAGTGCAATTTACCTAAAACCTAGGGTTCAATATGCAAATTACCACTTCAAAAAGGTCCCTAATGCTTCTTGGAAACATGTGGAGTAAATAAAATCAGAGGGGCGCCTCATTTGAATTAAGTTGGAGGAGAGAGAATCTTGATATTAAAATAATCAAGATTTAATCCTAAGTGAAACCCTAATTCAAATTAGGGCAAAAATGAATGTATTAATTAAAGGGACTTACAACCAAAATTAAAATGGTTGGATTCAGATGTGTGTGGATGATTTTAAAGCCTTGAAAAGGCACGAGCATATCCTAAGGAGGTGAAATTCCACTCACCATTATTGTAAGAAAAAGAATTTCCACTCAAATATGGATATTCTTATTATAAGGGTTAAGATGCTTAATTTCTTTTCCCTTAATTAATGGATAATGGAAGGGATCTCGGTGGCGATATAGATTACCTTGCATGCAAGAAAACAAGGGGGAAGTGGTGGCAACAATTTTGGAATTAATAGACTTTTATAAGACATTTTCTCTCTCATCAATTGTCTTATAAAAGTACCCTTTCTAAGCCAAAACAAAGGCTTTTTCGGATTTCTTTCTTTCCCCTTGCTTGGAAAACGACCAAGGAGCTGTGGAAAATCAGGAGGACGACCCCCAACCTGTTGGTAAGCCCTTGACCTTCGTTCTCCTTTATTCCATGGTGGAAATCGAAAATAAATCATTAATTTCTTCTCATTTCGATCTCCTCTTCAACCCTAGCCAAACTTTTCAAACAAAAGCTTGAGGACGAGCCTAGGGGGAGTTGCAAGAGCTTCATCCACCATTTTTGCCTTGAGATTGGAGCTTTGGAGCTCAATTGGAGGCGGGTTTTATAACTTGAACCCTTAATTTTATTATTGCAATCAATTGGTGATCATTTCTACATTTCCAAAATTAAGTTTGGTTGATTGATGCAATCTCCATGGAAATCATAGTAGATTTCGTGAGTTTGGAGCTTGATGATGATGACATCATCATAAGCACACACCTCCCCAAATATCTAGGGCAAACGGTTTCAATGTTTGAGTCCAAACGGTTTCACCAAACTATTTGGTGACCAAACGGTTTGCAAACCGTTTGGTGGTTTGGGTTCCAAACCATTTGGGATGGTTGACCGTTTGGAGATATATGATGTGGTACTTGGATCTTGATCCAATGGTTTCAATTGGTTGATCTTGAAGGTTTTAGTTGTGTATGATTCCTTAATTGCAAACCCTAATCCGCTAAGTGCTGATTTTGAAATTGATTGAGATGATGTTTTGGGTTGATTGACCCAAATGGTTTTAAAACCATTTGGGAATCACCCAAACGGTCTCAAGACTGTTTGGGGGTCACCCAAGACCGTTTGTAGGTCTAGGGTTAAGTATGGCTAAGTGTTTGAAGGTCCAAAGGTACCAAATTGAATTGCAACTAAGTGTTTATTTGATAATCAATCCAATGGTCCAAAGCCCTAATTGGATGCCATGGATTTTGATGATGGAATGGGAAAACGGTCTGAAGACCATTTGGAGATCAACCAAACGATCTCAAGACTATTTGGTGGTCATACAAGACCGTTTGAGGTGAGGTCATATCATGTAATGATGATAGTTCATTGATTTCAATTGACTTGGTTCCACAATGTCAACCATTGATGGATCCTCGATTTCAAACCCTAAGTGATGGTTTCTTGATTATCAAACCTAGTTCAATTGGGTTCAAAATCCTAAATTGAAGGTCTAATGGAATGGTGATTCAGTGGTCCAATTGATGAATGCTTTAGTGGTTCAATTTATAATTGGTCCATGGATTGAAACATTGAGTCGATTGAGTGTTGAAGTGCCTTTTTGGTCCATGCGGTTTTGAGAAGGTTTGGTCCAAACGGTCTCAAGACCGTTTGGGACCAAATGATCTCAAACCGTTTGGAGACCCAAAGTGCAAATGGTTTCAATACCTACTTTGTCCAATTGGTTTCAAGTACAACTTGTTCAAATGGCTTTCAACCAATTGATGTATGAGAACCAAGATCATTGAGGGTCTAAGTAATTAACTTTGTGAAGAATAACATGGTTAATCCATTTGAATATCTTATGTAATTGAAGGTACAATATGGTGAACCTATTTAGATACTTAATGCTATGTGTGAAACCCTAATTAGAGCAATGCTATGTGTGAAACCCTAATTAGAGCAAAGCTATGTGTGAAACCCTAATTAGTGCAATGCTATGTGTGAAACCCTAATTAGAGCAATGCTATGTGTAAAACCCTAATTAGAGCAATGCTATGTGTGAAACCCTAATTAGAGAAATGATATGTGTGAAACCCTAATTAGAACAATGCTATGTGTGAAACCCTAATTAGAGAAATGCTATGTGTGAAATCCTAATTAGAGGAATGATATGTGTGAAACCCTAATTAGAGCAATGCTATGTGTGAAACCCTAATTAGAGAAAAGCTACGTATGAAACCCTAATCTAGGGCAAAGCTGAGTGTTGTCATAAATCCAGGGTAATGATGTAACCCTAACTGAGTGTAATAATGAAGGAAACCCTAATTTAATGGGAATTGTACATCCTAACCCTAATTTGGGTATGAGGTAAGAGAAACCTTACTTGGATGTGAATAGAAAACATTAATCCCTAAAATGGGGTAAAGTGCATGAAACCCTAATATAGGGTAGTGCCACTAATCCTCTGTGAAGATCTAGCACTGGGTAATGTATTGTGAAATCTTAATTTCACATAATACTAGGTGAAACCCTGATATAGAAGGATGATTATATGAAACTCTATTGAAGAGTAATACTATGTGAAATCCATAAATGTATGGAATATGCTATGTGAATCCTCAAGTTATAAATATGGAGAATATTATTCCTAATAATGGAATAGTGATTAAGGTTATGACAAATGTAACACCTAGAGAGATTGATAACGAATATCTTTATATTAATAGTTCCTAACTTAAGGATGAGTCCATAGTATTGGCAATGATTGTATATTTTAAGTGAGTGACTAATGACCACTACCTTACATGATAAATGTGATGAATTGGTGCATAAAGAATTAGGATGGGTAGTTCCCTAATATAAGCTAAGTGTATGAACTCAAGTAAGATAATGGTGTTGAGGGAAGTAATACATTAAGATATGATAGATATCACATCCAACACCCCAATATTGGTTTACCTTGATGTGTTAAAAGTCCAAGATAATTAGATGAATGACACATGAGATGTGTTATGTCAATGGCTACATGGATATGTAATGTACCCTATTGAATGTAGGCTAACATGCCTTATGAAAAGGTTAATCCAAACCTATAAACTATGATGTAATCATATTCTGGCAAAGATGAGAGAGAAACTCATGATTTGTGTTGATAATACATTCAATGATGAATGATGAGAATAAATAAGTATGATTGAATACTTATGATTATCCATATTGATTCCTTGCTATGTGAACTCAAATACAGAGTATTTCTATGTGAAACTTTAATACAAGTTAATGTTATGTGAAATCCTATGACAAGTTAATTCTATGTGAACCCTAATACAGGGTATTATTATGTGAAATTCTAACACAGGGTAATCCTATGTGAAGTTCAAATGCAGACTAATGAGTTATGAATGTAATAAGATAACCCTCGTATTGCATGATATTGATATGTAAATATGTCATGATTACTAATCATGCAGACATGTTGAGAAGATGAGCATAGCCAGGTATGGGCTATGATGCTTTGTTATTAAGAATGTTTTATAGGCTTTATAAGCCTTCATAAGCTTTGTGTAGTAAGAATCGTTGAACTTTGTGTACTATGTGCAATACCTTATGTAGCAAGAATCATGATGTCCTTGGTCAGATGATCTGAAGATATTAAGTTACCTAATAAGTGGTGACAACTGTTCTATGATGAGATAAGGGTTCAAATAATATGATTCTGTAATTATGATGATGAACCTGTTAAGAGGTGGAAATGTAATTGATGAGTTGAGGAATTAAGATCCCAACACTTTGTGAAAAGAGTATGACAATGACAATGCCAGGCTTTAGATATATGATCTAAGTCTGAAGAGAGTTAATGCTATGGTAATTATTCTATAGTGAATAAATGTTATACATGTTCTTCATATTCCTTAATGGATAAGTTACATGTTGCTCTTTCAAGTTATAGTTGAAATGTTTTAGATAAGAATAATATTCTAATCAGTTAGACATTGAATTAGCTGTTGTTAATCAAATATGATTCCTATGTGCATATTTATCTTCTTAAGCTGCAATAATAATGTTTCTGGAAGAGAGTTATATCTCTCGTTGGGGAAAATTACAATTGTCTCTCCCCCGTGGGAATCACATTTTTAGGTGGACGCGGACGAGGAGGCAGGAATCCTTCAGTAGGTGAAGGACAGCAACAGCAGCAGCAGGAACAGCAGTGAAGTCTCAGGTGGAGACACTGGCTGTTATGCCTTGTATAGATGTAAATAGAGTCCTATGTGTCGTCTCTGTACTCTCAGGTCCTCAGAGTAGTAGTTAGTTCTTTCGAGATTTTGGCTCAGTGCCTCGAGATTGTCATACTGCCTATACTTAGTTTAACAGGCCAGCTGAAGCTTGTAATTCACAGAAAGAGATGATACAAGACATGTATCTATAGACCAGAATATAAATGAGCTACTTTGGTTCTATGTGAGAAAGTTTTTTCTTTGATGGATCTTTTGATAAAAAGGTTTTAATTTTTAGTGATTTTTGGTAATCCGTTGCTTAGTGAACGCTTCCGCATTAGTAAATTTTGTTTTTGAGAGTTGTATGCCACATTAACCAACACTAGCACAATAGCTTAGACACAACCAAAATAAAGGAAGGGTGTGAAAGCTACCCCTTGTAGGAACCGTTTATCATTACGGCTAGGTACAATGGTAGGTAGGATATTACAAGGGAGAATCCTTTACTGCCAAAGGAAGTGGAAGGTGCATAAAGTCCTAGAACTTTGGAAATAAAGGAGGGGAATAGGACCTATATATTGGGTTTTAGGGGAGACAGAGAAGGCAGCGGAAACAAAAAAAAAATTCTCCCCCAACCCATACTGAGGAAACGCGTCAACGTCTATATAATAGGAAAGGATGGTTTGCGGAATCATACCTTGTCCCGAGGCTTGCTCGGCGACAATACCTCGCGCAATGCGCGGTCTTCAACTCCGGACTTCGACGGTGTCTGTGCAGCTCCTGGTCGCACCGAGACTGACAACTCCTACTCGAACCGGACTGTCGGATGACAGTTGTCCTCCTAAGCGGCAGTGTCCTCCCGCCTCTGTAGTAGTCCACACGGACCACCTGGAACTCCACACTCCTTGTCCCACAAGGAAGTGGAAGGAGTCGCACCCTCCTGTTGACGTACTAGTCGCCAACACACTCTCCTGGTACTAGTTGCAACTGCAGTTGTCCTTCCCTTGCTGCACCTCCCTTTTGCGGGAAGCACTTGCTCGGGATCTCTCACGGTTACCAAAACCAGAGAGAACGACAACTTCGCAAAGCAACCGGCTTGCATTGAGTTGTACTTTGAGAAGCCCCCAATACCCCTATATATATAGGCGGGTCATGGGACAGGGTTCTCTGTGCCCGGCAATACGGGACTAAAGCAGGAGTAGAAGGGTTCGAGAATTTTCCACAAAAAGCAACCAGTTCGCAACTTGAAATGATCGGTTCACAACTGAACCGATCGGTTCGGCCATTGAGCCGATCGGTTGGACCTGAGCCAATCGTTTGGGGCACTCCAACCGATCGGTTGGTGCCCTGAACCGATCGGTTCATGGTCCTAATCCGGCTCAAAAAGACTTTCCTTGTTTCGTTCTCAATTGGTATCGTATACCAATGTTATTCCCAATCGAATTGGGCAATTTGAAACCAAAGGAAAATTCTTGCCGACATGACTTTCCCAACTGGTCGGTTGCACCAGTTGAGCCGATCGGTTCAACTCTTGAACCGGTCGTTTCAACCTGGGCATGAGCCGATCGGCCTGGACACTCCAGCCGACCGGTTCAGCAACCTCAGCCGACCGGTTCATCACATGAGCCGATCGGTTGGGAGCACAAGTTGGGCAAAATCAGTCAATTGCGATTTCAATCAATCTGATGCTCCAATCAATGCGTCCAACACCTTGAACCATATGATATTGAGCTATCGACTGATTGAGTGTTTAATTGAACTACTAAACTCCTTTAGTAATCAATCTAAATGTTGCTTGTGGACAAAACTCCTCTTCCAGGTTAAATCCTATGTGTGTGACCCTGCAGGTCCATTTCACGTTGGCAGTGAAAGTCCATAACACTTATGACTTCACAAGCAAAGAGCGGTGCCTAGTCACACATCATTGCTACCCAAGTGAAAGTAGAAAGTTGGAGAACAACTTTCATCCTACAATCCGTGAATGGTGTTACAGCGAATGTATAATTCCTTTGTCAATGATATCTCGAATGAACTCGAGGCATGGAGCAGTCATCCTGTCAACGTTCATTCACTTTCTTGATCTCAGAGTAGATTGAAGGAGATATGTATGACATCAATATCACATACTGATTCACACATGCGTGTGCACGCCTATCTCAATCCTACTCATCAAGTGGCCTTGGATATCAAACTCCCTCAGGAGGGACAAATCCCATATCTATCACTCACCCCTCAAAAGCCCCATGTGTCAAAGCCACCCAATCATCACCTTTATAACAACCCATGTTTCAGGACTGCGTTTGATGATGTCAAAGTGTGCCCAACGACATGTGTTGAGTGCAGTGATTTCAGCTCTAAGAATCACACTCACCACCATCACTGTGAGTACTGACTGTGACTACCATCTCATGGTTCCATGTGTCAAACTCACGGTGGGTCTGTCTGGTACCTTGTTCTCTAACAAGTACCTATGTGTTTGGTTTGATATCTCTATATCATGACTAATGAGATTCTGTCATCAACCAACACCACAATCTAGTCTTGTGTGTCATTGTTTTCTATCTACCTTCCACAATGACATCCGACTAGGGACATAACAAGAATGTACAAACTCTTAGCATCAGTATGATCTCATCGTTCAGGTCCTTAACCTGAAAGCATACGTCATTGAGTACTGTCATTCTCTAGACATTCAATCTGTTCTATCACTATCTCATATGACTGAACCAGAAAGAATTGGAAGCTTGCCTTTGATGTTTATCAAATCAATCTTAATGTATCCCACCAATCATTCCATGATTGGCTCTCAGGGCATACATACCAACAGACTCCCACTTGCACTGCGAGCCAATCACTCTTGAATCATATTCATAGTGATCTTCAAACATGTCCCACATGTTATTGTGCTCTTAGTGCGAACATAGTGAGTAATGACAACACCTTGCCAAAGTCAGTATAAATTGCATGTCTCTCATCTCTTCGCTGTACGTCACACGTATGAGATGGAGTTGCCGTAATATGCAATCTAGTATTCCTTTGATAACCTTTAGCCACATTGCATGATCAAGGATTCCAGACTTTTCATCAATGAGTGGAATATGAGTTCATCTCATGAACCTTCAGATCCATATAGTATCCACTGTTGTTATCTAACACACAGATACTCGGCATTTCCCTTTTAAATAGTTTTATTGGAACATTTCCAATTATCAACCAACTTTCACTTTTATACATCCTATGTATATTTTGCGATTAATTTTTTGTCCTTTCGGAAGTTCGCATCAATGTAACTCTTTACATCGAACTCTTCCTTATCTCCATAGAACTAGTACTTCCCAAGTACTTATCAAGTTCTTATGGTATTCCAATAACCCTTATTGGAAGTAGACAGACATCCACTCGTCATGTCCTACATACGAGTTATCAGGATGAGCACATCATATTGTCATGTCATACATACAAAATGATGAATGCATTTTATTCTTACCATGTCATACATGCAAGACAATGGGATGATTACATACATGATAGATCCATATCTATTCTTAGTGTTCCCATTCTTCATAAGAATTGGACACTTGGCCTTGGGATACTAATATCCATATAACATGGACAAGTTTTCTCCCACTGAATCTGTGCATACTGAACCCTTCAGTACAGATTGCCAATGTATGCTCTCTCTTTTCCAGGTCAAGAGATTTGTCGAGAACTATCTCTATAGATCTATATTCCTATCATATAGGAAACATCTCTATCTTCCTTAACGATAATTTCCACTTTTGGATTTCCATTCTAGAACATTTCCATTTCACATCAACATGTGGAATGTGAACACGCTCCCACTAAATCACAGATCCCTTCTTTATCTTTGACATATCAGTCAAACCCTTTGACTATATTATCAAAGTAAAGATCCAATTTTGAGTTGCTTATACTCAATTAATCACATTGATTAGTCCATTGTAACTTATAGACTTCATTTGCATTAGTGGATTCATAAACCTTATAGGTTGTGTCACGTACACATCCTTATTTTTTATTCCTCATAGGAATGCGGTTTTAGTATCCATATGCCAAATGTCTCAGTCATTAAGTTGCAATCAACAAGCATCATCCTTCTCAAAATGTTATCCATGTTGTCTTAACACTTAAGACTCATTTGCACTTATGGATTTCATCCAATGAGTGCTACCATCAAGGTCATACCTTATGGTTCATATGGATGTCATTTAGGATGTAATGGTCATAAACCATAACTCAAGATTCAGTTCCTCATATTCATCTTGATAGTTGACTCATCACATGAACAACTGATCACATAGATAATTGAGGTGTATCTATTAAAGATATAAGAACTCACAACCCTTGTGATTCTTGATTTCTTTTATTAGTATGGGGTATTCATTTATTAAGAAGAACTCAGTTATTTGATAATCATTCTCTAACTCCTTAGAGTATGATTCCTTCTTGATTCAGACATCACCATGCCTTAATCATGAGTTCACTATGATACACTATCATAATCACTCATAAGGATCTCAAACATTTGGTCCAAGTATTTTATTCATTGATCTCATCAAGAATTAATACTTTACCAAATTTGTACTTCATTTATGATAATCTTGAACACTTCAAGATATTCATACTGGTATTTCTCTAAACACCATTTGAAGTATTAGCATTCGCTCCAATAGGTATGTAAATACATCACATGTATCATACCTAATAGGACAATCATTCTCCCACTACCATTAGTGAAGATTGATTAATCATGAATAAGAGATTCATGTCTCTTACTGGTTCTCTAACCAAAAGAGTCTAGTTCTATCCATCATATGGAAACTAGAAATGAATTTCTCATGATTAATGCTAATTGGATTGTTTGAGTTATCTATAACTTTTAGGTATCATTTTATCTTATGCATATCAAATACCACAAGATAAGCAAGGCATTGCCACAAAGATCATATCTTTAAGATCGAAACATCAACTTTACTAATTGCCATCATTGTCATACAATATGCAATAATAAAGTGTTTCTATCTATTGGCAATATATGAAATAGCAGTTCTCAACTCTATTTCGTGCCCTTTAGGCTGAAATAAACTGAAAGATACTCCTATCTATGGCAGCAACACTTGCTCCAATGATGGGTACTTCTTTCTTGGTCCTTTCACAAAGGCCATCACTTCTTTGTGGATATTGCATATCATATATGACATATCCATATCTTGGTATCATATACCTCATATAAAGAAGCGGTTCATTTCATGATACCTTAGGTGGAGATCTCCATCCCCTCCTTCATCTTCTTTTGTTCTTCCAGATATAGAGGGCAATCCCTCATACACCCTTTCCCCATGTGCCTTGAAGCTGAAGATGGCTTGGATTGCTGGCTAGCATCAGAACACTTCTTTGCTTTGCCCTTGTCCTTGCCCTTAAAACTTACCTTTTCTTTGATCACATCAAAGATTATGGTTTGTCTTTCTTCATTTTTGCCTCTACTATCCTCAACATGTCTAACAACTTTGTCAACGCTTGTCAAAGTTGTTCATGTTGTAGCTTATCATGAATTGTATGATTCTCGCAACATTTGCAGTATCATACCAATAGCCAACCCTTGGCTCAGAGGGAATACTTCTCAGTCAGGTTTTCCACATACCCAATCACATTGAGTGTGTGAATCCCTTACTGGATCTCCTTCTGTCATGACATACTAGGACAGTGTCTTAGAGACATCATATGTCTCATGTTGACTCTGCAACTCATAGTTCAGAGAACACAACATCAAGCACTCCTCATCAATGTCATCCTCAGTATGCTTCCATAAGCATACTTTCAGCCATTGATGTGGTGGGATCGAGTTCATCTGGTTCAGGTATAACTAGGACTTAGAGCTTTCACTCTTTGATTGAGAACACTTCTCATCATCATCCTAACCAGTCGTGGAATTATTCCCATTTAATTTGTTGGTATCAAAGACCGATCGCAAATAAAGTGATTTGTTGATTAACCATTTATATTAACAAAAGGGAAATATATGCAATTTTAGTCCAAAACTCTTTTGACTTGTTTGATTGATTTGAAAAGTTGACGATAAAATTAGGCCTTTAATTAATTATCGCTCCCACTATTTTACTTCAAATCGATAGCCCTCACCATCAATTCAGAAGATTGCAGCGTACAACCTTCTAGTGGGCAAGATCCTGAAATCCTCTAAGTCATGGACCAGCTTGGGCTATCACCCATAACATAGATCTCTCAGGTAGGCAACTTTTGCCAATTGCATCATATGCAACTCTTGATAAGATGTCATCTACAACTCCTTGCAATGATCATCTCCATGCCTCAAGGCGCTAGATCCTATCTAGGTCACCTTGTTAAGTCCGACCCAAAGCAAACACGATGAACATGCACCCTGCTTGGGCAGACCCACACATTCATCCTTCACGCTTCCACGAGATAGACGGTGCACCACGCTTGGGCGTGCCCACACTTGGTCGATCAAGCTTTTCACGTGTGTCGCATTTGGAAGGCATCTAAAACTTAAAATTTTAATGAGGGATTTGGTTTTATATACATATACATATCCAATCACCACAATATATAGTACGTATCATATACATGCTATATCCCACAGAAAACATGCACAAAACGATAAAAAGTGATGATTATGGCTATCCTAATGTGATTCCTCGAGCCAAGAGGAATCACGGTCATCTAGGTCTACATCACATGCAACCTGTACAAGATGAACTTCTGTGCCTTGCCATCCGAGTAGATCAACTCATCACATGAATGATCTGTACTCTCCAGCCGGTTGTCTGGGTGCCACCAGTCGATCGGTTGGCTCCTCCAACCGATCGGTTCGCCTGGTCGTCATGCATCTCGTCATGTCCACCACCCGCTCGTCTCGCTCCTCGAACCGGGCATCAACCGATCTGTTCACTCCTTGAACCGACCGTCTGGAACGTCAACCGATCGGTTCATTCCTTGAACCGATCGTTTCAGCTGTCGTCTTGATGTCCGCCGGTCTTCGACATAACAGGAAATAAAATCTATCCTATTTATTACATTGCTTTAAAAAGGGAAACCCCGAGTTACATTTGGGGGGAGCAAAGGTAGGAAAGAATCTCGAATTATTTCGAGTTACATCGGAAAAAAGAGAGGGAAGATCGGTGCGCAGACCGAGATGCAAGCAACCACAAACAACCACACACAGATAGGGGTTTATAGGCCATAATCACGCTACACACATCCACCACAAAACTCGTTTAAGGGCGACGCGTATCGAGTGCATTAATAATACATATCATATATGTAATTAGGGATTTGTGGATTTAGGATTGGACATGCATAAAGCCGATATTATTCGCATCGTATGCAATAAATAAAGGCGACAAACCAAAATCGATCATATCGATATTCCTAAAATATAGAGCAGTTGACGTGGCTCTGATACCACTGTTGGGTTTTAGGGGAGACAGAGAAGGCAGCGGAAACAAAATTTTCTCCCCAAACCAATACCGAGGAAACGCGTCAACGTCTATATAATAGGAAAATATAGTTTGTGGAATCATACCTTGTCCCGAGGCTTGCTCGGCGACAATACCTCGCGCAATGCGCGGTCTTCAACTCCGGACTTCGACGGTGTCTGTGCAGCTCCTGGTCGCACCGAGACTGACAACTCCTACTCGAACCGGACTGTCGGATGACAGTTGTCCTCCTAAGCGGCAGTGTCCTCCCGCCTCTGTAGTAGTCCACACGGACCACCTGGAACTCCACACTCCTTGTCCCACAAGGAAGTGGAAGGAGTCGCACCCTCCTATTGACGTACTAGTCGCCAACACACTCTCCTGCTACCAGTTGCAACTGCAGTTGTCCTTCCCTTGATGCACCTCCCTTTTGCGGGAAGCACTTGCTCGGGATCTCTCACGGTTACCAAAACCAGAGAGAACGACAACTTTGCAAAGCAACCGGCTTGCATTGAGTTGTACTTTGAGAAGCCCCCAATACCCCTATATATATAGGCGGGTCATGGGACAGGGTTCTCTGTGCCCGGAAATACGGGACTAAAGCAGGAGTAGAAGGGTTCGAGAATTTTCCACAAAAAGCAACCAGTTCGCAACTTGAAATGATTGGTTCACAACTGAACCGATCGGTTCGGCCATTGAGCCGATCGGTTGGACCTGAGCCGATCGTTTGGGGCACTCCAACCGATCGGTTGGTGCCATGAACCGATCGGTTCATGGTCCTAATCCGGCTCAAAAAGACTTTCCTTGTTTCGTTCTCAATTGTTATCGTATACCAATGTTATTCCCAATCGAATTGGGCAATTTGAAACCAAAGGAAAATTCTTGCCGACATGACTTTCCCAACTGGTCGGTTGCACCAGTTGAGCCGATCGGTTCAACTCTTGAACCGGTCGTTTCAACCTGGGCATGAGCCGATCGGCCTGGACACTCCAGCCGACCGGTTCAGCAACCTCAGCCGACCGGTTCATCACATGAGCCGATCGGTTGGGAGCACAGGTTGGGCAAAATCAGTCAATTGCGATTTCAATCAATCCGATGCTCCAATCAATGCGTCCAACACCTTGAACCATATGATATTGAGCTATCGACTGATTGAGTGTTTAATTGAACTACTAAACTCCTTTAGTAATCAATCTAAACGTTGCTTGTGGACAAAACTCCTCTTCCAGGTTAAATCCTATGTGTGTGACCCTGCAGGTCCATTTCACGTTGGCAGTGAAAGTCCATAACACTTATGACTTCACAAGCAAAGAGCGGTGCCTAGTCACACATCATTGCTACCCAAGTGAAAGTAGAAAGTTGGAGAACAACTTTCATCCTACAATCTGTGAATGGTGTTACAGCGAATGTATAATTCCTTTGTCACTGATATCCCGAATGAACTCGAGGCATGGAGCAGTCATCCTGTCAACGTTCATTCACTTTCTTGATCTCAGAGTAGATTGAAGGAGATATGTATGACATCAATATCACATACTGATTCACACATGCGTGCGCACGCCTATCTCAATCCTACTCATCAAGTGGCCTTGGATATCAAACTCCCTCAGGAGGGACAAATCCCATATCTATCACTCACCCCTCAAAAGCCCCATGTGTCAAAGCCACCCAATCATCACCTTTATAACAACCCATGTTTCAGGACTGCGTTTGATGATGTCAAATTGTGCCCAACGACATGTGTTGAGTGCAGTGATTTCAGGTGTAAGAATCACACTCACCACCATCACTGTGAGTACTGACTGTGACTACCATCTCATGGTTCCATGTGTCAAACTCACGGTGGGTCTGTCCGGTACCTTGTTCTCTAACAAGTACCTATGTGTTTGGTTTGATATCTCTATATCATGACTAATGAGATTCTGTCATCAACCAACACCACAATCTAGTCTTGTGTGTCATTGCTGTCTATCTACCTTCCACAATGACATCCGACTAGGGTCATAACAAGAATGTACAAACTCTTAGCATCCGTATGATCTCATCGTTCAGGTCCTTAACCTGAAAGCATACGTCATTGAGTATTGTCATTCTCTCGACATTCAATCTGTTCTATCACTATCTCATATGACTGAACCAAAAAGAATTGGAAGCTTGCCTTTGATGTTTATCAAATCAATCTTAATGTATCCCACCAATCATCCCATGATTGGCTCTCAGGGCATACATACCAACACTATATTGAACCCCTTTTGTCACTTGTCTAACAAATTCTAATCACTTTTTTCTAGACCTGATGTGACTACCCCAAACTCACAACCCTCGTTGCTTTATAAAAGATTTCCAATCAGTCCCTAAACTTGAAGACAACACCATAGAAATCGATGAAAGCCAAGACCATGTGGTCTCCATGAGTCATCAGGCATAGTTATCGAAGTAGGAAGCAACTTTTATGGTCGCTACACTCCAGCAAAATGCAGCTCAATCATCACGCTCACAACAGGTCCATGCAACATACTGACCGTAAAGATCAAACTTGTATCTCGAGCGTGATGGATCCATTGTCTGTCTCGACCAAGAGGATCAATCTTCTATGCGATCACAACACGCCATCAGGAGTAACAACCGCAACAAGAGTAGCAATCACTACACTCCCACAGCAGTCGCGATCGCTACTAAGGTTAAGTCGGTGGACTACACCTATAAATAGGCACCGACCTTGTCCCTACAAGGGGTCGGATCATCAAGGACATGATGAAGTGTTGCTACATTCCCGATTCACCTCCATCCATCCCCAAAGATCTTTTACCTCTAAAGACAAAAGTCTTGAGGAGAGAGAAGATCACCATCATCTTCTTTGAGAGAAGGAGTTGTCATCCATCTGCTATGTCGACGTCGATGCCAGATTCAATTATGAAGGAGTATTGTTGGTGTATCCCCTTCACCTTTTTTTAGATATATCATCCCTCCCACATTGTTCATCTATCACTTTGTCTATCTTGGTCTATCTTCACCTTTGCAAATTGGTAATGCTACTCATGATCATGAGTGGCTAAACTCGTTGCATGAGTTGGGAGTAGCCACTAAGGCTCTCCCAACATGTATATACTTACATTCGTTTGAATATATATGCTATTAGCAAAGATCATCTTCATTCACTTGGTCTTAATACTTCACTTGTACGATTAGCTACCATCTTGTGGTGTTTGATTATTAGTGTCTCGAAAGAGTAACACTAACCTTATATAAGTGTTTTGGTGTTGCATGAATACATTAGAATGTTGGAATGTTAAAGCTAATAATCATATAGTTATATTTGTGATTATTTGTTTGCCATCTAAATAAAGAGAGAACCTTATAATCTAGATGTATCGTAAGCTTGAGAGAGGAGGGAATAGACACATATGATGATTGCTTGAAATATTGCTAAGGGTATAAAAAGGGGTGTGGGTATTGCATGCTGGTGAGAGATCATAGTTGGTGAAACCCAATCCAAGTTCCCATCCATATCTTGTTACCATGTGCTTGTTTGTTTTCATTATCTTATTTTATATATTTATCTTTATTTTACTTATTTGTTTGTTTGGTTGATGACATTTCATTCTTTAGGGAAAACAATCTTATTCTAACTTTTTGGTTTGTGTAATTGAGATAAGATTCTACGTTCTTAGCACTCACCCCCTTGTCCTTGAGGATCTTCCCCGATTACTACATTGAACCCATGTAATAGTTATGGGGGCCTAAGAGTCGAGTTACAAATTTAAGAGTCTGATTACTCTAGATCTTCTTTGTTTCGGACGTGCGATTTAGGCCAGTCAAGCACTTGGATACTAAGGAATTTAATAGAGAAAATAACATACCCAAAATATTTCTACATCCCTTCTTCCTTAGGGAAACTTTCTTTTGGATATTCTTTGTGCACTCAAGAGACAATTCAATGTGATGTCACTCTCCACATTCAAGAAGCTACAATTGAAGAACATCAATGCCATTGACGACCATTCAACTCATAGATATATCCATGCTGTGATTTTTTGGAATTGTGAAAATGTTATGGTGAAGGTCGATGATTTGTTTTCCTTTCTGACTTTGTTGTCATGGAGATGCAGGAGATCATAGTGTATAGTAACTATTGGCTAGACCTTTCTAGGGGAGTGGTGATGTGATGAGGAAATAGGTAGAGGCCACCCGACACTAGGTATAGAGGATGACCACGTAGAGTCCAAATAACCAACCCTTGGCACACCACTATTAGGTGATCCATTATAATTGGGAGTTTAGTTAGGATGAGCTTCAATATCTATCCTAGGATGTTAAACAGGTGCACTTGTGGGAGGCAATCCACTATTAGGTTTATGTTTGTTAATTATGTTTTTAATTATCGCTTTATCTCTTAATTATTCATAAATTAGTTTGGATGCAATTCAAGATGTGTTTGACTCTTTTATTAACTGTGCAAATCAATTTACTCATCAATGCACCTACAGTCAAGTTGATAGAATCGATGTGTATTTGAGCTACTCCAGAATTCTAAATCGTTAAATTTAATGAAATTGATGCCATTGTCAATGGAATCCACCTTTTATGTGAAAACTATGTTAATATCTAGTCTCAAATTCAATTCCACTAACATCCATTTTAGTGGCATTACCTCTTTCCAAGACTAGTACCTTTAGGAATCCTAGTTAATGCATTGATAATGATTTGATGGCACAGATATGGTATGTTCTTTCTATAGCTGATCTTAACATCAATTTTTGTTTCACCAATACTTAGTTTGAAGGAACCAAGTGTATATGTAAATTCTTAAAGTATGTTATAGATTTCAAGTTGGTAACACTAACTTTCCATTCGATAATATTGATGTAGACATGAAGGGGGTCCATGGATTGTGCATCAACCACCCATGTGTTGGGTTTTAGGGGAGACAGAGATGGCAGCGGAAACAAAAAATTTCTCCCCCAAACCCGGAACAAGGAAACGTGTCAACGTCTATATAATAGGAAAGGATGGTTTGTGGAATCATACCTTGTACCGAGGCTTGCTCGGCGACAATACCTCGCACCTTGCGTGGTCTTCAACTCCGGTCTTAGACGGTGTCTGTGCAGCTCCTGGTCACACCGGGACTGACGACTCCTCCTTGTACCAGACTGTCGGGATTGATAGTTGTCCACCTGAGTAGCAGTGTCCTACCGCCTCTGTAGTAGTCCACACGGACCACCTGGAACTCCACACTCCTTGTCCCATAAGGAAGTGGAAGGAGTCACACCCTCTTGTTGACGTACTAGTCGCCAACATACTCTCCTGCCTCCAGTTGCAACTGCAGTTGTCCTTCCCTTGCTGCACCTCCCTTTTGCGGGAAGCACTTGCTCGGGCTCTCTCTCGGTTACCAAAACCAGAGAGAATGACAACTTTGCAAAGCAACTGGTTGCACTGAGTTGTTCTCTGAGAAGCCCCCAATACCCCTATATATATAGGAGGGTCATGGGACAGGGTTCTCTGTCCCGGGCAATACGGGACTAAACGCAGGAGTAGAAGGGTACGAGATTTTCCACAAAAAGCAACCGGTTTGCACCCTGAAACGATCGGTTCACAGTTGAACTGATCGGTTCAGCCCTTAAGCCGATCTGTTGGACTTGAGCCGACTGTTTGGGGCACCCCAACCGATCGGTTGGTGCCCTGAACCGATCGGTTCACTGTCCTGATCCGGCTCAAAAAGACTTTCCTTGTTTCTTTCCCAATTGGTATCGAATACCAATAACATTCCCAATCGAATTGGGCAATTTGAAACCAAAGGAAAATTCTTGCCGACATGACTTTCCCAACTGGTCGGTTGCACCAGTTGAACCGATCAGATCAACCCTTGAACTGGTCGTTTCAACCTGGGCATGAGCTGATCGGCCTGGATACTCCAGCCGACCAGTTCAGCAACCTCAGCCAACCAATTCAACACTTGAGCCGATCGGTTGGGAGCACAGGTTGGGCAAAATCAGTCAATTGCGATTTTAATCAATCTGATACTCCAATCAATGCGTCCAACACCTTGAACCATATGATATTGAGCTATCGACTGATTGAGTGTTTAATTGAACTACTAAACTCCTTTAGTAATCAATCTAAACATTGCTTTGTGGACAAAACTCCTGTTCGGGTTAAATCCTATGTGTGTGACCCTACAGGTCCATTTCACGTTGGCAGTGAAAGTCCATAACACTTATGACTTCACAAGCAAAGGGCGATGCCTAGTCACACATCATTGCTACCCAAGTGAAAATAGAAAGTTGGAGAACAACTTTCAATCCTACAATCTGTGAATGATGTTACAGTGAATGTATAATTCCTTTGTCACTGATATCCCGAATGAACTCGAGGCATGGAACAGTCATCCTGTCAACGTTCATTCACTTTCTTGATCTCAGAGTAGATTGAACGAGATATGTATGACATCAATATCACATACTGATTCACACGTGCGTGCACACGCCTATCTCAATCCTACTCATCAAGTGGCCTTGGATATCAAACTCCCTCAGGAGGGACAAATCCCATATCTATCACTCATCCCTCAAAAGCCCCATGTGTCAAAGCCACCCAATCATCACCTTTATAACAACCCATGTTTCAGGACTGCGTTTCATGATGTCAAAGTGTGCCCAACGACATGTGTATAGTGCAGTGATTTCAGGTCAAAGAATCACATTCACCACCATCACTATGAGTACTGACTTGACTACCATGTCATGGTTCCATGTGTCAAACTCACAGTGGGTCTGTCTGGTACACTTGTTCTCTAACAAGTACCTATGTGTTTGGTTTGATATCTCTATATCATGACTAATGAGATTCTGTCATCAACCAACACCACAATCTAGTCTTGTGTGTCATTGTTGTCTATCTACCTTCCACAATGACATCCGACTAGGGACATAACAAGAATGTACAAACTCTTAGCATCCGTATGATCTCATCGTTCAGGTCCTCAACTTGAAAGCATACGTCATTGAGTATTGTCATTCTCTAGACATTCAATCTGTTCTATCACTATCTCATATGACTGAACCAGAAAGAATTGGAAGCTTGCCTTTGATGTTTATCATATCAATCTTAATGTATCCCACCAATCATCCCATGATTGGCTCTCAGGGCATACATACCAACAGACTCCCACTTGCACTGTGAGCCAATCACCCTTGAATCATATTCATAGTGATCTTCAAACATGTCCCACATATTACTGTGCTCTAGTGCGAACATAGTGAGTAATGGCAACACCTTGCCAAAGTCAGTATAAATTGCATATCTCTTATCTCTTCGATGTACGTCACACGAATTGGACACTTGGCCTTGGGATACTAACTCCATGTAGCATGGACAAGTTTTCTCCCACTGAATCTGTGCATATTGAACCCTTCAGTATAGATTGCCAATGTATGCTTTCTCTTTTTAGGTCAAGAGGTTTTCGAGAACTATCTCTATAGATCTCTATTCCTATCACATAGGAAACATCTCTATCTTCCTTAAAGATAATTTCCACTTTTGGATTTCCATTCTAGAACATTTCCATTTCACATCAACATGTGGAATGTGAATATGCTCCCACTAAATCACAGATCCCTTCTTTATCTTTGACATATCAATCAAACCCTTTAACTATATTATCAAATTAAAGACCCAATTCTGAGTTGCTTGTACTCAATCAATCACATTGATTAGTCCATTGTAACTTATAGACTTCATTTGCATTAGTGGATTCATAAACCTTATATGTTGTGTCACATACACATCCTTGTTTTATTCCTCATAGGAATGCGGTTTTAGTATCCATATGCCAAATGCCTTAGTCATTAAGTTGCAATCAACAAGCATCATCCTTGTCAAAATGTTATCCATGTGTCTTAACACTTAAGACTCATTTGCACTTATGGATTTCATCCAATGGGTGCTACCATCAAGGTCATACCTTATGGTTCACATGGATGTCATTTAGGATGTAATGGTCATAAACCATAACTTAAAAATTTGGTTCCTCATATTCATCTGGATAGTTGATTCATCACATGAACAACTCATCACATAGATAATTGAGGTGTATCTGTCAAGGATATAAGAACTCACAACCCTTGTGATTCTTAATGTCCTTTATTAGTGTAGGGTATTCTTTTATTAAGAAGAATTTCGTTATTTGATAATCATTCCCTAACTCCTTAGAGCATGATTCCTTCTTGATTTAGACATCACCATGCCTTAATCATGAGTTCACTATGATACACTATCATAATCACTCAAAAGGATCTCAAACATTTGGTCCAAGTATTTCATTCATTGATCTCATCAAGAATTAACACTTTACCAAATTTGCACTTCATCTATGATAATCTTGAACACTTCAAGATATTCATATTGGTATTTCTCTAAACACCATTTGAAGTATTAGCATTTACTCTAATAGGTATGTAAATACATCACATGTATTATACCTAATAGGATAATCATTCTCCCACTATCATTAGCGAAGATTGATTAATCATGTCCAAGATATTCATGTCTCTTACTGGTTCTCTAACCAAAAGAGTCTAGATTTATCCATCACATGGAAACTAGAAATGAATTTCTCATGATTGATGCGAATTTGATTGTTTGAGTTATCTATAACTTTTAGGTATCATTTTATCTTATGCATATCAAATTCCACAAGATAAACAAGGCATTGCCATAAAGATCATATCTTTGAGATTTGAAACATCAACTTTATTAATTGCCATCATTGTCATACAATATGCAAAAATAAAGTGTTTCTATCTATTGGCAATATATGAAATAGCAGTTCTCAACTCTATTTCATGCCCTTTAGGCTGAAATGAACTAAAAGGTACTCCTATCTATGGCAGCAACACTTGCTCCATTGATGGGTACTTCTTTCTCGATCCTTTCACAAAGGCCATCACTTCTTTGCGGATCTTGCATATCATATATTATAGATCCATATCTTGGTATCACATACCTTAGATAAAGAAGTGGTTCATTTCATGACACCTTAGGTGGACATCTCCATCCCCTCCTTCATCTTCTTTTGTTCTTCCAGATATAGAGGGCAATTCCCTCATACACCCCTTCCCCATGTGCCTTGAGGTTGAAGATGGCTTGGATTGCTGGCTAGCATCAGAACACTTCTTTGCTTTTCCCATATCCTTGCCCTTAAGAATTACCTTTCTCTTTGATCACATCAAAGATTATGGTTTGTCTTTCTTCATCTTTACCTCTACTATCCTCAACATGTCCAACAACTCTGTCAACGCTTGTCAAAGTTGTTCATGTTGTAGCTTATCATGAATTGTATGATTCTCGCAACATTTGCAGTATCATACCAATAGCCAACCCTTGGCTCAGAGGGAATCCTTCTTAGTCAGGTTTTCCACATGCCCAATCACATTGAGTGTGTGAATATCTTACTGGATCTCCTTCTGTCATGACATACTAGGACAGTGTCTTGGAGACATCATATGTCTCATGTTGTCTCTGCAACTCATAGTTCAGAGAAAACAACATCAATCACTCCTCACCAATGTCTTCCTCGGTATGCTTCCATAAGCATACTTTCAGCCATTGATATGGTGGGATCGAGTTCATCTGGTTCTGGAATAACTAGGACTTAGAGCTTTCGCTCTTTGATTGAGAACACTTCTCATCATCCTAACCAGTCGTGGAATTATTCCCATTTAATTTGTTGGTCTCAAGGACCGATCGCAAATAAAGTGATTTTTGTTGATTAATCATTTATTTTAACAAAGGAAATATATGCAATTTTAGTCCAAAACTCTTTTGGACTTATTTGATTGATTTGAAAAGTTGACGATAAAATTAGGCCTTTAATTAATTATCGCTCGCACTATTTTACTTCAAATTGATAGCCCTCACCATCAATTCGGAAGATTGTAGCGTACAACCTTCTAGTGGGCAAGATCCATATTTCATCAAGTCATGAGTCAGCTTTGGCTGATCGCCCACAATCTTGACTATTTAGGTAGGCCATCATGCCAATTGCATCATATGCAACTCTTGATGAATGAACATGCGCAACACCTTGCCATGAACATTCCTTGCCTCTGGGCTTAGACGCTCTAAGAATCACCAGTTAAGTCTAACCCAAAAGCTGACACGGTAAACATGCACCCTGCTTTGGCAGAACCTACATGTCTACCCTTCACACTTCCACAAGATAGATGGCGCACCATGCTTTGGCGTAACCTACGCTTGGTCGATCGAGCTTTTCATGTGTGCCGCTAATGGAAGGCATATAAGACTTAATATTTTAATGAGGGATTTGGTTTTATATACATATACATATCCAATCACCACAATACATAGTATGTATCATATACATGCTATATCCCACATAAAACATGCAAAACGATAAAAGCAATGATTATGGCCATCCTAATGTGATTCCTCGAGCCAAGAGGAATCACGGTCATCTAGGGCTACATCACATGCAACCTGTACAAGATGATCATCTGTGCCTTGCCATCCGAGTAGATCATCTCATCACATGAATGATCTGTTCTCTCCAGCCGGTCATCTGGGTGCCACCAGCCAATCAGTTGGCTCCTCCAACCGATTGGTTTGCCCGATCATCGTGCATCTCGTCGTGTCCACCACCCGCTCGTCTCGCTCCTCGAACTGATCATCAATCGATCGGTTCACTCCTTGAACCGATCATCTGGAATGTCAACCGATCGGTTCACGCCTTGAACCGATCGTCTCAGCTGTCGTCGGGATGTCCGCCGGTCTTTGACATAACAGGAAATAAAATCTATCATAATTATTACATTGCTATATAAAAAGGGGAAACCCCGAGTTACATTTGGGGGGAGCAAAGGTAGGAAAGAATCTCGAATTATTTCGAGTTACATTAGGAATAAGAGAGGGAAGATCGGTGCACAGACCGAGATGCAAGCAACCACAAACAACCACACACAGATAGGGTTTATTGGTCATAACCACGCTACACACATCCACCACAAAACTTGTTTAAGGGCGACGCGTATCGAGTGCATTAATAATACATATCATATATGTAATTGGGATTTGTGGATTTAGGATTGGACATGCATAAAGCCAATATTATTCGCATCGTATGCAATAAATAAAGGCGACAAACCAAAATCGATCATATCGATATTCCTAAAATATAGAGCAGTTGACGTGGCTCTGATACCACTGTTGGGTTTTAGGGGAGGCAGAGATGGCAGCGGAAACAAAAATTTTCTCCCCCAAACCCAGAACAAGGAAACGCGTCAACGTCTATATAATAGGAAAGGATGGTTTGTGGAATCATACCTTGTCTCGAGGCTTGCTCGGTGACAATACCTTGCACCTTGCGCGGTCTTCAACTCTGGTCTAGAATGGTGTCTGTGCAACTCCTGGTCACACCGGGACTGACGACTCCTCGTACCGGACTGTCGGGATTGACAGTTGTTCTCCTGAGCGGCAGTGTCCTCCTGCCTCTGTAGTAGTCCACACGGACCACCTGGAACTCCACACTCCTTGTACCACAAGGAAGTGGAAGGAGTCGCACCCTCCTGTTGATGTACTAGTCGCCAACATACTCTCCTGCCTCCAGTTGCAACTGCAGTTGTCCTTCCCTTGCTGCACCTCCCTTTTGCGGGAAGCACTTGCTCAGGCTCTCTCTCGGTTACCAAAACCAAAGAGAACGACAACTTTGCAGAGCAACTGGTTGCACTGAGTTGTTCTCTAAGAAGCCCCCAATACCCCTACATATATAGGAGGGTCATGGGACAGGGTTCTTTGTCCCGAGCAATACGGGACTAAACGCAGGAGTAGAAGGGTTCGAGATTTTCCACAAAAAGCAACCGGTTCGCACCCTGAAATGATCGGTTCACAGTTGAACCGATCGGTTCAGCCCTTGAGTCGATCGGTTGGACCTGAGCCGACCGTTTGGGGCACCCCAACCGATCGGTTGGTGCCCTGAACCGATCGGTTCACTGTCCTGATCCGGCTCAAAAAGACTTTCCTTGTTTCTTTCCCAATTGGTATCGAATACCAATAATATTCCCAATCGAATTGGGCAATTTGAAACCAAAGGAAAATTCTTGCCGACATGACTTTCCCAACTGGTCGGTTGCACCAGTTGAACCGATCGGTTCAACCCTTGAACCGGTCGTTTCAACCTGGGCATGAGCTGATCGGCCTGGATACTCTAGTCAACCGGTTCAGCAACCTCAGCCGACCGGTTCAACACTTGAGCCGATCGGTTGGGAGCACAGGTTGGGCAAAATCAGTCAATTATGATTTCAATCAATCTGATACTCCAATCAATGCGCCCAACACCTTGAACCATATGATATTGAGCTATCGACTGATTAAGTGTTTAATTGAACTACTAAACTCCTTTAGTAATCAATCTAAACATTGCTTTGTGGACAAAACTCCTATTCCAGGTTAAATCCTATGTGTGTGACCCTGTAGGTCCATTTCACGTTGGTAGTGAAAGTCCATAACACTTTTGACTTCACAAGCAAAGAGCGGTGCCTAGTCACACATCATTGCTACCCAAGTGAAAATAGAAAGTTGGAGAACAACTTTCAATCCTACAATCCGTGAATGATGTTACAGCGAATGTATAATTCCTTTGTCACTGATATCCCAAATGAACTCGAGGCCTGGAACAGTCATCCTGTCAACGTTCATTCACTTTCTTGATCTCAGAGTAGATTGAACGAGATATGTATGACATCAATATCACATACTGATTCACACATGCGTGCGCACGCCTATCTCAATCCTACTCATCAAGTGGCCTTGGATATCAAACTCCCTCAGGAGGGACAAATCCCATATCTATCACTCACCCCTCAAAAGCCCCATGTATCAAAGCCACCCAATCATCACCTTTATAACAACCCATGTTTCAGGACTACGTTTGATGATGTCAAAGTGTGCCCAACGGCATGTGTTGAGTGCAGTGATTTCAGGTCAAAGAATCACATTCACCACCATCACTGTGAGTACTAACTGTGACTACCATGTCATGGTTCCATGTGTCAAACTCACGGGGGGTCTGTCCGGTACACTTGTTCTCTAACAAGTACCTATGTGTTTGGTTTGATATCTCTATATCATGACTAATGAGATTATGTCATCAACCAACACCACAATCTAGTCTTGTGTGTCATTGCTGTCTATCTACCTTCCACAATGACATCCGACTAGGGACATAAAAAGAATGTACAAACTCTTAGCATCCGTATGATCTCATCGTTCAGGTCCTCAACCTGAAAGCATATGTCATTGAGTATTGTCATTCTCTAGACATTCAATTTGTTCTATCACTATCTCATATGACTGAACCAGAAAGAATTGGAAGCTTGCCTTTGATGTTTATCAAATCAATCTTAATGTATCCCACCAATCATCCCATGATTAGCTCTCAGGGCATACATACCAACACCATGTTTCTTCACATGAACAGCCTGAAATAGAGTCATTGGCACCAACTTTCATGTTGGTGACAACAATGGCTCGTACCATAGTGGTTGTTTTTGTAAACTCTATACTACCTACCAAACTGCATCCTATACGTCCATTTCACAAACATAGATCGTGATACATCATTCTAAGGGTTCCAAACCTATGTGTCTACCCCAGAGACCACTCTGACTGCATTTGACTCCTCTGATTTGACACTACCTTCATATTCAATTACTAATATTTTAGTTTTTTGTGGCACCAAATACCTTGGCCTCGTGAAACATCTAGACTGCCTAATGTGTGATTGAGTTGACATCTTGCTCAACTAAAAGTCATTAAAAACCACTTTTCTCCTTTCGTTCTTTCTCACTAAGTCCACAAAGGCTGGAAACTTTTGGATAGTCTGTGGTGGTGAGAGAATTGTTGCAACCCAAATTTGACTCTCCTCAAATTGTTAGATCATCTCATCATCTATGGAAACCAACTAAGGATGAAATCTGAATAAATCAATGAACTAAGCATTTTTTTCATTCAATAAGATAGCCTTGTAACATGGATTCTCGAACAATCACATATTATTGTGCAGTTTTGGAAAGTTCCTACCCACAAATTCCTTAAACTAGGCCAAGTCATTACCATTCATGGAATATTCTCTACCTTCATAACCCACTAATGTCCAAAAATACCCTTCAGTAGATGCATGGCATGCTTGATATCCTCCTCTTCTGGTATACCCAAGATTAGGCACTTTCCCTAACTTGGTCAACTAAAGTTGACATTTACCGCATTAGGTGTCCTAACATACTTCTAACCACAACTCTCTATAATATCATATAGATCTTCCATGAAACCTTAGAAAACTCAACAAGAGATAGCAGTTCCAGAGGTGAGGAAATATACATATGATATCTCATGAGCATAAATGTGGAAAATGGTTGTCTGACCATAGATTTGATAACCAGTAGGTGTTGTAGAGTTCACAAGAGGCAATGGAGTACATGAAGGCCCCAACTCTGGCACTCCCTACTCATGTTCCCTTTGTCGTAGCATGTAGAAACTACACTTTGCATGTTTTTAGGCTCTCTGCCATATCTACATCATCAAAAAAATTGTGATTAGATACAAAAAATGTGCGATAACAAATAAGTAATCATATGTCCATGTAACTATAGGTGACCTAGGCTCTAATACCATCAAATTTGACACTTGACTTTGGTATCATCACACAAGCATACCCTGAATTCAGATTAGCCACATCGATGAAACCAAGAAGATGAATGAACCAATCATAATTAACTTCATAAACCAATTAGGGAAAATAAAAGTCTAATCAAAACTTCCAAAAAAATTATCATATAAGATTACAAAAAGGCATGTGATATTCATTTAACTGTAGATATTTGTACAATGTTCATTACAAGTGACTGAGGTCATCACTTTCTTACACAAGATATTATCATATTTATATATAAAAGATATGCATCTTATACATGGAATACTTTACAAACTATGAGTCATTCATAGAACAACATATAAAAACCCATGTATAAATCTAAGTGTATAGCGACAACTCTATAAAGCATAAAAAGCTAAACTCCCACCTTTTACTCATTTATACCTTAGAGGAGGTGGGTCATCACTACTAAACCCCTGAGATGGGTGTTGAGAATCTAAAAAGGGTAAAGAACCCTAAGGGTGAGACCAAAGTCACATCAAGAGATGTATCATATGTATAGTACTCAATGTATGCTAAGTTACTATGTATGCAACCTTCTAGGCTATACATATGGAAGAACTCATTTATTGTGTCGTTGACAAGTAAGCTTACTCCTCATCTTCTTAAAGATAGAAAGCATCCGAGCTTATAATTGAATCGACTTTGACTAAGGATAGAATTTCGTCAGATTGAGAATCTAAAAGCAAAATTTTTGAAACTTGACTTTTATTTGGAAGTTTAATATTTAGCACGAACTTCCATATAACATAACAAGGTAATAAAGACAATATATAACTAGGGAATGCAATACATTCAAGCAAATTAGATCAATTAAAGTAATACTATTTAAAAGAATTAGCATACGACATAAATAATCCTACACGACTGGGTTACATTTTTTGTTATTATCAATGGATAGTTGGGATGTACAACCCAACTATTGGCTAGTGACCTCGAAGTGGTCCAACCCATTATAGAGGATCATAGTATTTGTGTACAAAAAAAACCCACCACACCTTAGTCACTATGAGTATCAAAAGTAGAGGCTCATCAATCTAAAACCTACATAACAATATTAGTCTAGTCTAGGGTACTCAACTCATGGCACATATCATATCATATAGGAAATACTTCCTTTTCATCATCATATATCATATTTCTCAATCACATTGGTAGAAAAACCACAAAAATAAGAGATGTGACCTTGACCAAACTCATCTAAATGGGTAATTTCAGGGATCTTATGGGACCATACCTCTTATGGGATCTTAGTATCTTGTGTATCATCAACAATATATAACTCTGGTCACTTGCTCTGATCCTTAGAATGTTAAGAGGATACCCAATTTTTCTTCCCCAACTTCTAGACATCAAAATACTTATATCGTCGCATGGTAGTACAAGACTTATAATTTCATTTGAATAAATTATCCAATTAATCATCGTTAATAGAGCAAGAAGTAGCACACATGAATAAGGTATACAAAATTAAATCATCATAAGCAATAAATCCCTAATTCAAGTTCAATGGGCACCTAGATAGCCCAACATTTATCACTTCAGGCATAAAAATGCAATATCACAGAGCAGAAAAAAGCCACTTCAAATTATTGGAATCTTTTCTTATACCAGTAAGGAACTACCATGAAGTTTTTCACCTGGGATCTCTGCTCATATGAGCCCAATAGGGAAAAAGTAATAAGCATGCCTAGATTGGTCATTTTAACGCAAGATACATGAATTTTTAACTTTGAGAAACATGGTAGTACAAAGATTCATCATTTTCACTTTAGAATATAAGACAATATCAAAGAGGGTGACAATCTCAAACTTCCCTTAGTTATAGCAAAAAAAAACCCAGAAATATCACATTTTAGCTTTTTTGAATATATTTAGTGGATATCATTTTTGTTTAAAAATTGAAGACAATATTAAAGACCGTGACAATATGTAAATTCTTTATAGAAACAAAAACCCATAAAGATCACACTTTTATCTTATTATTCATGTATTTAGTGCAGATAATTGTTTTAAGTAGGAATTTCGTGCAAGTGTTACTAATTGAAGGCCGAATCACTTACCTTAGGTGAAGATCTTGCCAGAAGCACGTACATGAACAAGCCCTAACTGCATATCACTATCAAACATCCCAAAAGTATCCACTTTAGGTAGATATAGCTCTAGACAGGACAAAGAAGGAAAAAGTGAGATATTTTTAGGTAAAGGGAGGGACTTCTACTTTAGAATTTGAATAATTTCATCTGTGAGCATCAAACAAGATGGAACAAAAACAAGTTTCAAAAGAAGAGGTATGTAACAACTCCGCCTCCCAGTAACCCCTAATTAAGGGAGACCAAGAGGTCAGAGCCGTTATCCCAATTTCCAGATCAAAGGTTCGACAAATAATCAATAATAATTATCAAATTCTACCAAACTATACTGAAAAGCTGTAATAAAATAAACTTTTTGCATACCTTTTGAAATACTTGGATTTCTAAAATTCTATCCACATATGGGGACTATTCTAACTAATCCTCCTTGCACTTTAATTCATGTATTCCAATATGCCAATTTATTGTTTGTCCTTTTGGGTTTTGTACCTAAAACACCGACAAACCAAACGTCAGTCAGCATAAATGAATATGCTGGTATGTGGGGGAAACAATAATCATGCAAATAACTGTAACAACATATTGCAGTCAATTATGATTTAACAAACAACTTTACGTTTTAAACATAACTACTCAATCCATACATACCCTAGCCTCTGTGCTGTCCCCGCGGTAGACTTGGATGCTACCTTCCTTATGGTAGATCCCCATTAAACCCCACATGATCCTACCTAACAGGTAGATCAATATCTAGGGTTGAGTTGCATGGCACTACCCATAGGTAGCCCAATCCCTAACTCATGGTGTGCTAAAGAGTTGCATGGCACTACCCATAGGTAGCTCAATCCCTAACTCTTGATAACCTGATGGTCCCACTTAACAAGTAAACCCTTTACCAGGTTACCCTTTTCATTATTAGCAAAGCCACAGAGGAGGACCAGGATCTAATCCAGTCATGAATACATAATTATGATGATAATCATAGTCACTTTATAGTTGCATGAAATAAAAGTCATCCAAGCAGTTATTTTTAGGCAACCGATAAAACATCAGGGAATCACCGTGAAACTACAACGATTAACCATGAGCATAAGCACATACATGTTCAGCCGAATCAAGATAGCATTATTCCAAGCAAGTATGAAATCCAGGAAAGCAAGCAATTCACACAACAAGGGTCCTGAAACAACCATACAATTTCCTTCACTGCTCATGTTATCAAGATCTATCCAATCTAACTTGCTTCCTAGGGTTTCTATTTACTTTTAGGGTCTCACTTGCAATTAGGGTTTCATTATCACTTTTGCTACTACAAACCCTAAATCAACAAAATACTCATAAACCCTAATTACCTTGTTCTATCATGCTAAGGATCAACAATTATCAGCATATTTCCAAGTAATTTGCATTATTCAAATTAATCTTCTTCTTTACCCTAGAACAGGGTTCCTACATGCATTATCATGGATTCATAGATTAGAACCCTAAAACAAGAAACTTCTCATCTAAATTAGATTTGATTCTTATTTTATCTTCCAACAGGCTAATAATGCTTGAATTAACAAATTAGGCATCATAGATTCGATCTCCAATCTCAATTAGGGTTTTTAATCACAATTCAATGCATTATATGATCACTTTATACATATTTGTAATTAGAAGAGAAATCAAGTTCTAATAACATTTTAATTGAATTCCTCACGTTTTTATGATCAAAGTTCTTATATAGGTCGTCCTAATCGGAGTTACCATTAATTAGTTACAAATATTACAAGATAAGTTACCTTCCTCCAATACTCGGCCGCCACGTCAGCAGCTCACCTCTAAACCTGCTCCATGTGGGTCTTTGATAGACCAAAGTATGATTTTCACCCTCTCACCCTGGGTTCAGTCTTTATGGCGTGAGGGATGCACAGGTAATTTTCCCGCTATCCCTTCTTCTTTCTTCGCTCACGCTACCTGCAACTCACTGACTGGGTGGGCAGTCAACCCTCGAGTTGACTCCAAGCCACAAGACCCTGGAGAAGGAATCAATGTGGTCGGAGCCTCCGTCTTGGCTCCCTGAAATTGCATGGCCTTCCACTGACGTGAGGTATTGGTGGGAACAAACCAAAGCATGAGCCCGTCAGAGACAGAGAATAGCTTCGCAGGTCTAATGACACCACGACGACCTGGGACGGCAAGGTAACGGATCCTGAGAAGCTGGTGTCTGCTGAACGTGCTTTACCCCGATTTCTCATGGGGTTCCTACCCCTTACATAGGAAGGGAAGATGTCTATGTGGTTTCCATGGAGTTCAGGCTCCATTGGACATTGGGAAAAGCCCCAATGGCGCACGAAACAAAACCACCCAAGGGTCATTAGATCTGTTTTATTCTCCCGAACTCGGATATACACTTTTTAAGTTTCCTTGTTGACCAGGGTGAGAGCTATAGATGTGGGGAGATTGCCTACTACTATGGCTATCAGACTGGAGGTAGGAGATGATAGACATCTGTCATATCTCAATCCAATGGTCTCCAGTGTGCGCCCATTATATTTCTAAAAGAAATCAAATTGTGACATATAATACTTTCCTCTACAATTTATGAATTTTTGTAAAATCTATATTTCTCAAGCCGAGTGTCCAATTAATCCCAAATTTTAATAGAAACTTAATAATGACTTAATCTACCTTCTGCCAAATTTGGGCTCATTATCTAAAATAAAATGTGGCTTTTCTTTAGGTGCAAGATATTACTCAAAAATGTATATTTCTCACCTATTTTCTCTTTCTTATTTTCTTATTTCCCATTATTTCTATTCCTTGTAATCCAATAATGAAAGTGGGGTTCGAGATATCACTCATTATGATCAAACCCTCACTTATCTCTTTATTTCTTGCATTATCTCCTTTATTTCAAATATTCTTTATTTATTGTTTATTTCTAGTTTCTTTTGATTTATCTCTCTCCTTGTTTATTATTTTTCACTAAAATTTTAGAGGAAACTTTGTCTTGGTATTATCTACTTGTGTATTAAATTTGAAACCCAAATTCCAAAGGAAAAAGGGTGTTTCCTTCATATGCAAGTTATTCATTAATAAAACCAACTTAATTGATATTTCCTCTTTCTTTTTCCATTCTCTTATCATTTTGGATTCCTTGGACCTCAAGGAACCCTAAAGGCACGAAATCCCATCTTGGGGATATTCCTTAGCCTTTTCCTTATCTTTTATCCATTTTCTTATTTATTCCTTTATTCAAATAAATTCTTTTTTTTCCTCTCTTTTTCTTTTCATTTCAATTGGGCTCCATAGCTACTAAAGCCCACACAACAACCAACAAGGCTATTGTAAATGAAATCCATTTAATCAAAAACAATTATATCATTATTTGTTCAAACATCTTTAATAGGAGAAATTACATTTCTCCCCAAAAGAGCCCAAAAATTGGGGTTGTAACATCCTTCCCTCTTATAGGAATTTTGTCCTCAAAATTCCATCAAGCAAACAAACAATTCAGGATAAGACTTTTCCATGTCCATCATTGACCCCTATGTGGCTTTACCCTATCCATGGCACTTCCAAAGAACCTTTATCATTCCATATTCTTTTCTCTGAGTTCCTTCACCTTGGCCTCTATAAACCTCACAGGTGACTCAGGTCATTTCAGCCTCCCTTGGGGCTTACTAGGTTCATTTCTCAGTACATGGCCCAGGTACCTCACGTAGTGCTCTAAATTGGATACATGGAACTCATCACATATTACTTTATCATGAGGGGTAAGGTCAAACATAACCTTCTCCACCAATCCATCTCAAATGGACCCATATATCGGGAACTCAGCTTTCTCAGCTATAGCTCAGAGGGGTCGGATTTTTATCACATATCCTCCCACAGTGAACTGCATGTTAGTCTACTTTGCATTATCTCATGACTCATGTCATCCCTGGGCTCTCTTTCTAGCCATTGCATGATCAAAGCGACTTCATCTACACACACTGTGGTCTTTTCTGATCTTCACAAGATCCCTTCACCAACATCATCTTAATGAAGTGGTGACCGACACAACCTCTCTTATAGAGCTTCTTTACATCCCCATACTAGCTATGGTGGTTATCATCACATCTTACAGAGGATAAGAACTATCTCTATATATTACCCTAAATAAGTACACATGCTCCCATCAGACCCCCTAGTTTGGATTATACTAACCATTAGTTAGGGGTGATAAACTGTACTAACATTGCGTTCTTCATTTATCTACTTCCACCTCTTGGAAGTGAATCTTTTGAACCATCTCTCTCTCATATGTAGTTCAAATGGATCTGTCCCTTGACAGTATTCTTTCTTTCTCATATTATCTAGGTAAGGCAATCTACCATAACCCATATTGCATCTCGACCTTCCTTGGTCCATGGGAGACTTATCACAATATCCATAGTGATGAACTCCCATTCCCTCTCGGGGACTCTTTATCCTCTATATCAATACACTGGGTTACTGGTGTTCATCCTTCACCTCCTGTCATGCATGGAAACATATCACATGCAACTTCATCTTAGGCATCCAAAGTACTATTGTCACTTACTATCTTCGTAGTACCATGGTGTATAGCAATCTTAAAATCATGATCTCCTGTATGTCATGATTCCTCAAGATTGATTCCTCGGAAACCCTAAACCACTCTAATTGGGGTTTCTTCCCCTTCTTTTCCAAATAAGTGCATATGAGGCTCTACAACCATCCTTTTATTGCATCAAGGCCAAGGCTGGCTAACCAAAAAACTACTAACTTGTTCAATAGATCTTATTACATTTGAGTGTTAGCCAAACATATCTTCGTTTTCAACTTAGGTCTAACCCAACAACCTCTTCTAGCCTCTAGCTATACTAGGCAGCTGCATCTCAACCAGAGCATCCATTACCACTTCACATCCTTAGGTGTTAGGTAATGTTGAAGACATACAACTCCATGTATTCCACTTATTATCTCATCTCAACTCTAAGTCTATCTTCATCAAGAAAACTTTGGGATCATTCTCTTGGTTTTTGAACTCAACCTTGTATAACTCATAGCTCATGATAAAAACATCCTCATAAGATGACTACCTTATTTCCCTTAGTGTTTGTAAACCATCCATGTATCGTTCACTCCACCAGGAAATTTTATCATCTATGTCCTCATACCTCATAGAAACGTTCCAACTCACATCATCTTTATCCTTGGTGTATGGCATGCATACTATCCTATCTCTCACCCCCATAACAAGAGGAGATAAGCATTTGGATACAGTCCAAATACAGAGTTCTTCCCATTCTAAGAGTAGAGATGGTACATCCCACCTTGCCAGTACACCTTCAAATCTAAGTTGAAACATGCAACATATGTCTCTACATCATGATCATCTCGATATCAAAGTTACTTCTATGGAAAACTGACCTTGAACCTATTGGGGTCACCACACAATCCTTGGTCATCACCTCTAGGTCTATAGGATGCTGACACTTGTGGGGTCATCCCTCTTCCCTTATGCATCCAGAGAGTGCCCTCCTCATCTGCCCTTTGGGTCCCACGATTTCATAAAGGTGATCAATCTCCTAACCCATGGCCCTTAGACAATGATAGATGTTACGTCCCGTCCCTATGGTCATGTGCAACTAGGGAATTAGGCAACTCCTACCTCCATCGGTCTTATCCCTACCTGACCCTAGGATATACTTAGGATTCTATTATCGTACATGTCCAACTTAGAACCTTACCCACGTCTCCATCAACTCTCTCTGCATTCATGGGCTGACTTTCATCCTTTCATTGGGTTCATGGTGACCTGCCTACCTTGGTCAAGCCCCATACCGATTACCTCCACGGTATCACATCCCATGCACTTAGAGATGGTGATATAAGGGTCTACAGGTTCATTCTCATACTATGTACTTTTCACTTAGCTTCTCAAGATCCTATGAGACCTCTTTAGGTTACCTCAAAACCAATAGAAACTGGTATACACCCTACAAAAGGGCCCCTCTCCCTAGATGGGAGGAAACTACATATTAATAACAAAGGTCACAAATGTCCTTATATCTAGGGTTTACATCCACATGAGTATGCTTATCCCTAGCAAGCTACTGACGCACAAGCAGACCACCTACTAAACCATGCTAGGTCACACTTATTCTCATCCTCAACATTGGACCAAGAACAAACTTTCCCATGTCACCAACTTAGCTGTGAGGGGTTCATCAAACATACCTTAAACCTAAGGGGTTTCCCTTTCCTCTAAACTTGAGGATTGCCATGCTCGAATCTATAGAAACTCAGATCTCATCATGAGCATCAGGTACACCACTTCTCCTCTTAGGCCTAGGAACCCTAGGTTCACCTCTTTATGTGACAGCTGTCCAACTGCATGTTCGACCTTTGAACCACAAACCAAGCATGTACAAGGTATGGCATGCACTTCTATTATCCTTTTACTCGAGCAACACCTCAGAGTTGAGTCCTGCTCAAGGACAACCATCTAGGTGTAAGGCTTCACAACTTATTTGTAAACCTCTTCATGGTCTAAGGAACTCTTCTTCCTATCTCAGAAGGTAAACACCTATACATAAGCACATAGGTACCTGCAGCCTCATCCTCTCTCTAGGTTTTGGTTCCTCTAAAGCCAACCAATATATCATCAGCCTCCAGGAATCATTCATGAGGTAACCACTATCATCCACTTAGGTCGCATCATCCTCAACTCCCATTGTTCCTCATATCTCAGAGTCTAAGCTCCCAACCTGCTTGCTTGGGTCCTGCTCTCTCTCTCTAGAGCTAATCATCCAATCAGCCTTACCACTAGAGGTCCTCTCTCCATGGAGGATCAAGCTCACAAGCATACCCCTACATGGGTGAAACCTATGTTCAAACTTATGTTTGCTCAACATTATCCATAGCCCTTTATGCTTATCTCATAAGCTATCCCTCATACTCTCTTGGCTAGGGTTTTAGCATACTCTGGGTGCATACTTTGCCATGCTCATATAAGCCCATGGGGTTTCCATAGGTTCTTCACAAACCTCTTAATTGAAGGAGCTATCCTTCACTCTAACATGCATGACCCTTCCCAGGGTTGGGTCGCCGAAGGTACTAGGTCATCCAACCTCTCATGGCTCATATGGGCATCCAAAAGAATGTCCACCCACACACCTGGTCTACCATGACATCTAACTCATTGTTTCATCTCACTTTCTAACCACCACTTAGGGTTAGGGTTAGCATCATCCTTAGAGGATGTGCCAGGTCTCTACTCATAATGGATGTCTCTACCTCCAAGACTAACTCTCTGTACTCATCCTCCTAACCTTACGTCTCTCCTGAGGGCATGACAACACATGTCATATGACCTAAGCATACAACTAACATTTAGTTTATGCTTAACTATTAAGCTTATGTCCATGACATCTTATTTACATGCTTTTTATTAATTTTTGTGGAGGATTCTGTAACCTTATTATACATACCCTAACCTCAAGAGAAGAACCCTAAACCTTAATATCTTAATAGAATTAGGGTTGAAAAAGGAAAAAAATAGATGAGAGAGTCCTAAAGGTATCTTATTTTGAGTCAAATCCTAAGACATTGGCCAGGTAGTCACACAGATCTGGGAGTCCTCGTATTCCGACCAGTGTTGCGTAGGAAAATCTTGCCAGCCCCCAGGCGTGATCCTTTTCTAGACACCTCTGTCTTTCAGAAAATCCTCTAATAACTCCCTCGTATTCTACAGAGTTTGTAAAATTTAATCATTATTAAGGATTAAATGAGGAACTAGTGCTCTGATACTAAATGTAACAACCCTACCTCACGATAACCCCCAATTAAGGGAGACCAAGAGGTCAGAGTCGTTATCCCGATTTCCGGATCAAAGGTTCGACAAATAATCAATAATAATTATCAAATTCTACCAAACTATACTGAAAAGCAGTAATAAAATAAAAAATTTGCATACCTTTTGAAATACTTGGATTTCTAAACTTCTATCCACATACGAGGACTATTCTAACTAATCCTCCTTGCACTTTAATTCATGTATTCACAATATGCCAATTTACTATTTGTCCTTTTGGGTTTTGTACCTAAAACATCGACAAACAAAACGTCAGTCAGCATAAATGAATATGCTAGTATGTGGGGGAAACAATAATCGTGCAATTAACTATACAACATATTGCAGTCAATTATGATATAACAAAGAACTTTACATTTGAAACATAACTACTCAATCCATACATACCCTAGCCTCTGTGTTGTCCCTGCAGTGGACCTGGATGCTACCTTCCTTATGGTAGATCCCCATTAAACCCCGCATGATCCTACCTAACAGGTAGATCAATAACTAGGGTTGAGTCGCATGGCACTACCCATAGGTAGCCCAATCCCTAACTCATGGTGTGCTAAAGAGTCGCATGGCACTACCCATAGGTAGACTAATCTCTAATTCTTGATAACCTGATGGTCCCACTTAACAAGTAGACCCTTTACCAGGTTACCCTTTTCATTATTAGCAAAGACATAGAGGAAGACCAGGATCTGAGCCAGTCTTGTATACATAATTATGATGATAATCATAGTCACATTATAGTTGCATGAAATAAGATCCATCCAAGCAGTTATTTTCAGGCAACCGATAAAACATCCGTGAATCGATGTGAAACTAAAGCGATTAACCATAAGCATAACCACATACCTGTTCAGCCGAATCAAGATAGCATTATTCCAAGCAAGTATGAAATCCAGGCAAGCAAGCAATTCACACAATAAGGGTCATGAAACAACCATACAATTTCCTTCACTGCTCATGTTAACAAGATATATCCAATCTAACTTGCTTCCTAGGGTTTCTATTTACTTTTAAGGTCTCACTTGCAATTAGGGTTTCATTATCACTTTTTCTACTACAAACCCTAAATCAAAAAAATACTCATAAACCCTAGTTATCTTGTTCTATCAAACTTAGGATCAACAATTATAAGCATATTTCCAAATAATTTGCATTATTTAAATTAATCTCCTTCTTTACCCTAGATCAAGGTTTCTACATGCATTATCATGGATTCATAGATTAAAACCCTAAAACAAGAAACTTATCATCTAAATCAGATTTGATTCTTATTTTATCATCCAACAGGCTAATAATGATTGAATTAACCAGTTAGGCATCATAGATTCAATCTCCGATCTCAATTAGAGTTTTAAATCACAATTCAATGCATTATATGATCACTTTAGACACCTTTGAAATTAGAAGAGAATTCAGGTTGTAATAACATTTTAATTGAATTCCTCATGTTTTTTTTATCAAAATTCATATATAGGTCATCCTAATCGGAGTTACCATTAAGTAGTTACAAAATTACAAGATAATTTACCTTCCTCCAATGGTCGGTCACCACGTCAGTAGCTCGCCTCTAAACCTGCTCCATGCAGATCTTTGCTAGACCAAAGTACAATTTTCACCCTCTCGCCCTGGGTTCAGTCTTTACGGCATGAGGGATACACTAGTAATTTTCCTGCTATCCCTTCTTCTTTCTCCACTCACGCTACCTACAACTTACTACCAGGGTGGGCAGTCAACCCCAAGTTGACTCCAAGCCACAAGACCCTGGAGAAGGAATCATGCGGCCAGAGCCTCCATCTTGGCTCCCTAAACTTGCCTGGCCTTCCACCAACGTGAGGTGTTGGTGGGAACAGACCAAAGCATGAGCCCATCAGAGACAGAGAACAGCTCTGTAGGTCCGATGACACCACGACGACATGGGACGGCAAGGTAACGGATCCTGAGAAGCTGGTGTCTGCCGAACGTGCTTTAGCCCCTTGCTTGTGGGGTTCCTACCCCTTATATAGGATGGGAAAATGTTTGCGTGGTTCCCATGGAGCCCAGGCTCCATCGGACATTGAGCAAAGCCCCAATGTCGCACGAAACAAAACCACCCAAGGGTCATTAGATCTGTTTTATTCTCCTGAACTCGGATATACACTTTTTAAGTTTCCTTGTTGATCAGGGGGAGAGCTATAGATGTGGGGAGATTGCCTACTACTATTGCTATTAGACTGGAGGTAGGAGATGGCAGACATCTGTCCAATCTCAATCCAACGGTCTCCAGTGCGTGCCCATTATATTTCTAAAATAAATCAAATTGTGACATATAATACTTTCCTCAACACTTTCTGAATTTTTGCAAAATCTATATCTCCTAAACCGAGTGTCCACTAAATCCCAAATTTTAAGGGAAACTTAGTAATGAATTAATCTACCTCTATGCCAAATTTGGGCTCATTATCTAAAATAAAATGTGCCTTTTCTTTAGGTGCAAGATATTACTCAAAAATGTATATTTCTCACCTATTTTCTCTTTCTTATTTTCTTATTTCCTAGTATTTATATTCCTTGTAATCCAATAAAGCAAGTGGGGTTCGAGATATCACTCATTATGACCAAACCCTCACTTATCTCTTTATTTCTTGCATTATCTCCTTTATTTCAAATATTCTTCATTTATTGTTTATTTCTAGTTTTTTTTTTATTTATCTATCTCCTTGTTTATTATTTTTCACTCAAATTTTAGAGGAAACTCTATCTTGGCATTATCTACTTGTGTATTAAATTTGAAACCCAAATTCCAAAGGAAAAAGTATGTTTCCTTCATATGCAAGTTATTCATTAATAAAACCAACTTAATTGATATTTCCTCTTTCTTTTGCCATTATCTTATCATTTTGGATTCCTTGGACCTCAAGGAACCCTAAAGGCACGAAATCCCATCTTGGGAAAATTCCTTAGCCTTTTCCTTATCTTTTATCCATTTTCTTATTTATTCCTTTATTCAAATAAATTCTTTTTTCCTCTCTTTTTCTTTTTATTTCAATTGGGCTCCATAGCAACTAAAGCCCACACAACAACCAACAAGGCTATTGTAAACGAAATCCATTTAATCAAAACAAACTATATCATTATTTGTTCAAATATCTTTAATAGGAGAAATTACATTTCTCAGCAAAAGAACCCAAAAATTGGGGTTGTAACATCCTTCCCTCTTATATGAATTTTGTCCCCAAAATTCCATCAAGCAAACAAACAATTCAGGATAAGACTTTTCCATGTCCATCATTGACTCCTCTGTGGCTTTACCCTATCCATGGCACTTCCAAAGAACCTTTATCATTCCATATTCTTTTCTTTGAGTTCCTTCACCTTGGCCTCTATAAACCTCACAGGTGACTCATGTCATTTCAGCCTCCCTTGGGGCTTACTAGGTTCATTGCTCAGCAGATGGCTCGGGTACCTCACATAGTGCTCTAAATTAGACACGTGGAACTCATCACACATTACTTTATCCTGAGGGGTAAGGTCAAACATAACCTTCTCCACCAATCCATCTCAAATGGACCCATATATCAGGAACTCAGCTTTCTCAGCTATAGCTCAGAGGGGTCGGATTTTTATCACATATCCTCCCACAGCTATAACTTGGGATATACAAATCTGTTTTCAAAAAAACAAGCTATGTTAGAATCTTGATTTGATCTTCTATCTTCTTAGACCTTAGACCGACAATAAGAAGAGCTGGAAGCTGATTCTTATAGAGCTTTTTGAGTAAAAACATGATGAATAGCGGAAAACAAAGGGTTTGTCATAGATTCGAGTTGGTAAGAGGTTTTTAATCATTGGTCCTTCCTTCTCTTCGTGTTCTCTTACGTGGAACTCCTTAGTTCACCAACTAAAGGTTTTGGTTGAACTTTGTTCTTCTTCTTCTACCTCCAGTCAAACATTTTTGCCTTTTTTTTGTTGGTAGCCTATTTGTGAGGAGATCTCATGGCTGGAGATGAGATTCCAGTCCGTGTGAGCTAAGATCTAAGCAACTTCTATGATGATTGATTTATAATTTAAACTATCAATGCTTTCATACTTCTACATTTAAGTTCTATCAATTGTAACCATTATAAATATCTTAGTTACCTATTGGTTTTCTATTCACTAAGGAAGTTGCTCATCAACCTAATGAACAATTTTTTAGGTAAAGGACTAGCTCTTCCGGTGAGATAGAAGCCAATTTTTATCAAGAGTAGAATGGAGGTCCTGAAAAGGAAATAGTTAGAATAGATTGATGGTCTCTTTTCCTTCCTCTAGATCCTAGGAATGAGAGAGTAAGAAAAGAGAAGAAGTTTGTAATGAAATGTACATGATGTATATTAAGTGTGAAACTCTTTCTTCTATTTTAATAGTCAAACATTGTCATATCCTTTAATGTTATGTTTAATCTAGATATTGTCAGTTTGATAAATGATGTTACTATATATCTGAAAAAAGAAAAAAAGATAAGATTGATTTTTGGTAAGTGATTAAAAGTTGATTGTTGTAGTAATCCTTGCTTGGTGGTCCCTAAACCTAGTTAGTGGGTTTGGGTCACAACAACATTTTTGGTATGAGAGCATAGGTTTAACCAAAAATGAGTTTAGGCTTGGGACAGGGGTGATAGTAGACCATTAGGATTAGGATGTTTTCCTCTTTGAGCTACAATTTTCTAATAGATGTGTTCTGTTATTGATATGCAGATGGAAGGAAGAGGATATATATATGGTGAGGAACAAGCTGAGAGCCATTATGGTAACGAACCTTGAGCGATGGCTCAAGGTGGATAAGATAGGGATGAAGCAACAAAGATGTATTGTGGACAGATAGGACACACAACAAGGGACTACCCAAAGCTTCAGTATATTTCTAATTAAGCTTCACAATTATAGTTTCATCCTCTGCAAAGATAGACTCCGATTAAAGGGGAAAGTTCTATTGTGGCTTCAGGTTCTAGAGGGGGAGCACCTAGTACTAGTAGTGGACAATGAGGACAACATGGCAGAGGGAGAGAAACAAGATGTTTTTTTCTCAATGACACCATTTGATGGTGTAGTCTTGCCCATAGTTGTGACAGGTGAGATGCTTATCATTAACAACATTTCTGTTATAGTGTTGATCGATCCTGGTGCGACACATTCTTTCATTCAAAGATTGATATTTAATGGATTAAATCTTTTAACCCAAGATTTATCTTATAATTTTTTGTTAAGAGTTCCATTAGGTAAATCATCAGTGTTGACAAAAGTATGTCATGACTGTCTATTGAGTTTTAGTGGGTATCAAATAGCATTTAATCTCATACCCTTAGATATTAATTATTTGCAAATTATTTTGGGTATGGACTACATGAGACATATCATGTCCAATTAGATTGTTGGAAGAAAGAAGCTATCTTTCAACAAGGTGGATTTTCATGTGTCTTTACCGGAGACAGAATGTCTTACCCACATGTATAGTGTCAGTTGCTATAGCTTATAAGATGATGACAAAGGGGTGTGAGGCCTTTTTAGCATGTGGTGGATGCTATGGAAGAGAAACGAATAGTCACTATAGAAGATGTTCCAGTAGTATGTGAGTTTTCATATGTCTTTCTTGATGAATTACCAGGTTTACCAACTAAAAGGGCTATCAAATTTGAGATATAGATTTTACCTGGTAGTCACCCAATAGCATTAAATGCCTATAGAATGGCACTTGTAGAGTTGAAAGAATTAAAAACTCAATTATAGGAGTTCTTGGAAAAGGGATTTGTTCAACCTAGTACATCACCTTGGGGAGCTCCAGTATTGTTTGTGAAGAAAAAGCATGGAACCATGTGATTATGCATAAGCTATAGACAATTGAATAAGATAACCATTAAGAATAGATATCCTCTACCTATAATTGATGACTTGTTTGATCGACTACATGAAGAAACATTATTTTCAAAGATAGACCTCAGATCAGCATATCACAAGTTAAGAATAAAGGTATCTAATGCACCTAACTCGGCATCTAAGAACAAGATATGGACATTATGAGTTTGTATTTATGTCTTTTGGAAGCTATCCATATTTCGTTAATGTAATTTTGGGTAAACCATTTCATGATGGTGTTAATCAAGGATGTCCAGGAGTATTGTTTCACCTTCGTCCTTTCAACCTTATGTTTCAAATCACACCAAATGACCCATGTGGTTGCGGAAAAGGGAAAAATGACCTAGGTTAGATGTTTCCTAGCTCAATGGGTATAAAGATGGAAGTAAGGGTTGCGGTAAGATTTTGGAGTGCTAATACATTGAGCATTCATCTTTTCCTTATTTGAATGCTATTAAACAGGAGCATCTTTTTATTTTCTTTTTGCATTTTTTTTTCTTTTTCTTTGCCCTTGGAGTAGATAGGGCATATGGTGATGAGAGTGAAGCGGTGAGATGCAGATGTGGCCAGCCCAAACTTTTGGAGGTGGGTGGCCACAGCTGATATGTGCACTTTGGCATCCTTTCATGAGGTAGAGGGGTAAGAAGATGGTGAGTAACGAGTCGGGTCAAAGAGGAGTCATTGGCATGATTCTCAACATAAGGTATCGTACATGAAAATTAATCCAACACTTCATCCAACTATAAGGACCCTGACCTCCGTTTAGGGTTTATCCTATTTGCTTTGCTTAACCCTGGTGCTTAGTTGCTTGCTAATCACCTTTAGTGGTGATTAGGGTTTGTTGGTGTTTTGTTGAGAGCGGGAGGTGCTACATGCAATTAACCCAAGTCTAGGGTTTGTGGGCAAGTTTGTCACCTTGTGAGGTGTTCCTCCCTCTCCTTGCTTCCTCTAGTGTTGAGAGGAAGGTTTGGGTTCGTTGCTTGAGTTCCTTTGGGCTTGGTTGAGCTTGTTGGGCCTTGTGGTGCCTTGTCTTTGCTTCTTTGGACCTTGTGTCGGGCAAGAGTACCCTGTGTTGACCTAGGTGTATCGCCCTGTGCTTGTGTCAGCCTGTGGTGTGTCGCCTAGGGTGTGTGTCGGCCATGGTGTGGGTGTGTCGGCCATGGTATGGAGGTGTTTCACCCATGGACCCTTTGACCTTCTTTGACCTCATTTGTTTCACCACTAGTGAACTCTTGGTGCTTGATGCTTGCATGTGGCAATGGCCTTGGACATGTGTTTAAGAAATGCTAGAGTGGTGGAATTGCCCATGGACAAGTGTCCCTAGGTGGGCGACACCTTGCTTTGTCCTACCTTGGTTTCTCCTCCATCCTCTTCTATATATGTGTTCCCTTTCTCTTGCTAAGGATCCCTTTTAGTTCCTTAGTCTCCTTCTCCTTTGGTGCACGACACCCCCTTCTTTTGCAAGATTGGTGGTCGATCCTTGCCTTGGAGTCTCCTTCTTCCTCTAGTGGTGGTCGAACCCTAGAGTGCCTTGCTCTTCTTCTTGTGGTGGTGCTAGGAGGTTGGAGCTTGCTTAAGGCGGATTACATAACTCCTAACCCTAACTATACTACCTTCTTTTATGTTCTTATATGTTGCTTATGATCATATCGGCTATGTATGTTGCTAGTTTAATTTCTTGCCTAGTTGCTTCTTGTTGGCTGAACCTATGTTCTAGGGTTTCTTGGTGAGCAACACTCCTTTCTCTCCTTGGTCTAGAGGAGTGAGCTTGAGTTCTAGTAATATGGGCAATACCCCTCTCTCGATTAAGTTGAGAGGTGAGCTTGTGTTCTAGTTGCTTAAGCAACACCCTCCTCTCACCATGGACTTGAAGGGTGAGCTTCATGGTGGTTGTAGACCTTTGTTAGGGTTGGTCTTTGTGATGCCCGATTGGTGTTAAGAATCTTGGCAAGACCCCTCTATCTTGATAGTTGAGAGGTGAGTCATCTTCTTGATCCATTAGGGTTTTGGTGCCCTTGTACTTGAGGTTGGTGGTGACCCTGTCGGGTTGCATCTTGGCCGATATGGCCTTGGGGTTGGTGTTGCCTAATACCCCTCTTGACCTAGAGCCTTGGATGTCGTGTTGTTGTGGTTGTGTCGGGCATTGCACCTAGTTCCTGCCTTGTGTGTGTCGGGCATCACACCTTGATGAGTACCCTCCCGATACACTTAGCCTATGTGATGGCTTGGTGTCGTTGTGCTTGAGGTGTGGAGTTTTTTAGCTAGCTCAGTTATGTTGTGACGGGCGTCACACCAGTCTTTGCCATGTGTTTCGGCTGATAGGTCCAGGCTAGGCTAGCTGAGCGACATGCTCCTTGTTTCCCGGTTGAGTTGCATCCTTTGGGGCCTTTATACCCTGTGTTGCACGATGTTGCGTTGCCCGACACCAAGATGCACGATGCAACATTGCACGATATGTCTCTTGGACATAGTTGCACGATACGCTAGTGACCGTTATGCCTTGGTTGCCCGATGCATGTGGTTGCATGACACATGTTGCACGATACACCATGAGATGGTAGCTCAGTTGTTGTGCTTAGTGCTTGGCCGATATGTGTTGGTCTGTTTGACCGTTATGTGTTTGTAGTGTTCGGCGATAGGGGAGAGTACCATTCCCGATACCATATCTAGTGAGGGTGCCCTACCCGTCATACCTTTGGTGAGGATAGTGGGCACTTCTAGTGAGGGTCTTGTCTCTTATGGAAATTCTATACGTTAGATCTTGTTCATGAATCACGTTGGTTTTTGATAGTAACCCTTGACATGCTTGATGGTAATTGTGATAGTACATTACATCTATGTATCTTGCCATGATAATACATGTGTTATGATCATCTTGAATCATCTGTATAATGCTAAGGAAATGGTAAGCATATAAAATGTGTTGCTTAATGATATGACCTATGTCTATGGTCACAGGTTGAGGCATGAATGATAACGTAAATAATCATCAATGTTGCCCTATGTTGATAATATGAATCCTCTGTTAATCCATAATGATTGTGTATACTAACCATGCAGGTGACTCATACAGTTGCATAGCCAGAAATAAGGGCTATGAGGTATATATGTTTGAGTAACACTGTTCTGATGGTAACTCTGGATGATGAGATAACATGCTTGATGTGTTTTGGTCTGAGCACCTGAGTTTGGCTAAAATGCTTTGTTGAGGTGTTATCCTCTGATGATGTGTTTGGGATTGCTATCCCATGATGGTGATGTAAGCCTTGAGAGGCAGTGGCACTATGTGATGAGGGAATTGGGATCCCATGACAATGTGATGATCCTTGTGATGGATCTAGATGATTGGAAAGAGACCAAGTGATGACATGTAATGTTGGATCCTTGTGATGGATTGGGATGATGTTGATGATAGTAAAAGCATGATATTGAGTTTCATGTTGTTTATTCTTGTTCTAGTTGCATGTTATACAACTTGGCTGAATCTTGCAATCCACTTAAAATATACTAACTAATCACAGTGGAAGATGAATGTGCAGATGGAAGTTTCCTTGTTAGCTGGACTTTTAGCACATATGCAAGTCAAGCCTACGCTGAGACAACAGATCAAAGATGCACAGCAAGCAGATGATGCAGTGCAGTTGATCAGATCAGAGTTTGGCAGCAAAAAGCGTGATGGTTTCCATGAGTCCAAGGATGGACTAGTTTGCTATCATGATAGGATGGTGGTCCCCGATGCTGATGATATGAGGAAGCTAGTGCTCGAAGAAGCACACACGTCGATGTATGCTATGCATCCAGGAGTCACCAAGATGTATCATAGTCTAAAGGACTTGTATTGGTGGCCCGGTTTGAAGAAAGATGTAGCCAAGTTTGTGGCTAGGTGTGCGGTATGTCAGCAAGTCAAGGCTGAACATCAAAAGTCGACAGGAACGTTACAACCCCTGCCAATACCGCAGTGGAAATGGGATCATATAACCATGGATTTCGTAGTTGGTCTACCCAGGACAACTAGGAATCATGATTCCATTTGGGTAATAGTGGAAAGATTGACGAAGTCTGGCCATTTCATACCTGTAAAGACAACGTATACAGTCGAGAAGCTTGCTCGAGTATATGTATATGAGATAGTACGATTGCACGGTGTGCCAGTGACGATAGTTTCCGATAGAGGCCCTCAGTTCACAAGTCGTTTCTAGGAACAGTTGCACAGAGCATTGGGAACGCAGTTGAGGTTCAGTACTGCTTTCCACCCACAGACGGATGGACAGTCTGAGAGGACTATTCAGCCTTTGGAAAATCTCCTTCAAGCTTGTGTTTTGTAGTTCCTAGACAGTTGGAACATACATCTCAGTCTGATAGAGTTCACCTACAACAATAGTTATCAGTGGAGCATTGACATGGCTCCTTATGAGGCTTTATATGGTAGGAAGTGCAGATCTCTGTTGTGTTGGTATGAGTCTAGTGAATATCAGCTTTTGGGTCCTGAGTTAGTACAGCAGATGACAGAAAAGATCAAGGTGATACATCAACAATTGAAAGCAGCACAGGATAGGAAAAAGTCTTACGCAGACAATCGCCGATGACCTTTGGAGTTCCAGGTAGGAGACAAAGTATATCTTAAAGTCTCACCATGGAAAGGTGTGCTAAGGTTTGGACGGAAGGGTAAGCTAGCACCCCGATATATGGGGCCATACCCATTCATAGCTTGTATGGGAAAGGTAGCTTATGAGATGGAGCTGCTGCCAGAGTTGCACAGGTTACACCAGTATTCCATGTCAGTATGTTGAAGAAAAGTCATCCGGATACAGGAACAGCGATACAGCCAGTCAAAGTTGAGCTTGATGAAGATGTGACCTACGAGGAAGGTCCTATGATGATCCTTAATAAAAGGGTTAATAAGCTGAAGAGGAAGGACCTGGTTCTGGTAAAAGTTCTTTGGCATCATCGTGGCATTGAGGAAGCCACGTGGGAGATTAAGGAAGAGATGAGGAGGAAGTATCCCTCACTTTTCTCTTCGGATTTTGAGGACAAAATCCCTTTGTAGAGGGTTAGTTTGTAAGTACCCTGACCTCTGTTTAGGGTTTATCCTATTTGCTTTACTTAACCCTGGTGCTTAGTTGCTTGCTAATCACCTTTAGTGGTGATTAGGGTTTGTTGGTGCTTTGTTGAGAGTTGGAGCTGCTATTTGCAATTAACCCAAGTCTAGGGTTTGTGGGCAAGTTTTTCACATTGTGAGGTGTTCCTCCCTCTCCTTGCTTCCTCTAGTGTTGAGAGGAAGGTTTGGGCTTGTTGCTTGAGTTCCTTTGGGCTTGGTTGAGCTTGTTGGGCCTTGTGGTGCCTTGTCTTTGCTTCTTTGGACCTTGTGTCGGGCAAGAGTGCCGTGTGTTGACCTAGGTGTGTCGGCCTGTGCTTGTGTCGGCATGTGGTGTGTCGCCCAGGGTGTGTGTCGGCCATGGTGTGGGTGTGTCGGCCATGGTATGGAGGTGTGTCGCCCATGGACCCTTTGACCTTCTTTGACCTCGTTTGTGTCACCACTAGTGGACACTTGGTGCTTGATGCTTGCATGTGGCAATGGCCTTGGACATGTGTTTAAGAAATGCTAGAGTGGTGGCATTGCCCATGGACAAGTGTCCCTAGGTGGGCGACACCTTGCTTTGTCCTTCCTTGGTTTCTCCTCCATCCTCTTCTATATATGTGTTCCCTTTCTCTTGCTAAGGATCCCTTTTAGTTCCTTAGTCTCCTCCTTTGGTGCACGACACCCCCTTCTTTTGCAAGCTTGGTGTCCGATCCTTGCCTTGGAGTCTCCTTCTTCCTCTAGTGGTGGACGAACCCTAGAGTGCCTTTCTCTTCTTCTTATGGTGGTGCTAGGAGCTTGGAGCTTTCTTAAGGCGGGTTACATAACTCCTAACCCTAACTATACTACCTTCTTTTATATTCTTATATGTTGCTTATGATCATATCGGCTATGTATGTTGCTAGTTTAATTTCTTGCCTAGTTGCTTCTTGTTGGCCGAACCTATGTTCTAGGGTTTCTTGGTGAGAAACACTCCTTTCTCTACTTGGTCTAGAGGAGTGAGCTTGAGTTCTAGTAATATGGGCAATACCCCTCTCTCGATTAAGTTGAGAGGTGAGATTGTGTTCTAGTTGCTTAAGCAACACCCTCCTCTCACCATGGACTTGAAGGGTGAGCTTCGTGGTGGTTGTAGACCTTTGTTAGGGTTGGTCTTTGTGCTTCCTGATTGGTGTTAAGAAGCTTGGAAAGACCCCTCTCTCTTGATAGTTGAGAGGTGAGTCATCTTCTTGATCCATTAGGGTTGTGGTGCCTTTGTGCTTGAGGTTGGTGGTGACCCTGTCGGGTTACATCTTGGCCGATATGGCCTTGGGGTTGGTGTTGCCCGATACCCCATTGACCTAGAGCCTTAGACGTCGTGTTTTTGTGGCTGTGTCGGACGTTGCACCCGGTTCCTGCCTTGTGTGTGTCAGGCATCACACCATGATGAGTACCCTGCCCGATACACTTAGCATATGTGATGGCTTGGTGTCGTTGTTCTTAAGGTGTGGAGTTTGTTAGCTAGCTCAGTTATGTTGTGACGGGCGTTACACCAGTCTTTTCCCTGTGTGTCAGCCGATAGGTCCAGGCTAGGCTAGCTGAGTGATAGGCTCCTTGTTGCCCGGTTGAGTTGCATCCTTTGGGGCCGTTATACCCTATGTTGCACGACGTTGCGTTGCTCGACACCAAGATGCACGACGCAATGTTGCACGCTATGTCTCTTGGGCATAGCTGCACGATACGCAGGTGACCGTTATGCCTTGGTTGCCCGATGCATGTGGTTGCACGACACATGCTACACGATACACCCTGAGATGGTAGCTCAGTACTTGTGCTTAGTGCTTGGCCGATATGTGCTGGTCTGTTTGACCATTATGTGTTTGTAGTGTTGGGCGATAGGGGAGAGTATCGTGCCTGATACCATCTCTAGTGAGGGTGCCCTACCCGTCATACCTTTGGTGAGGATAGTGGGTGCTTCTAGTGAGGGTCTTGTCTCTTATGGAAATCCTATACGTTAGCTCTTGTTCATGAATCACGTTGGTTTTTGATAGTAACCCTTGACATGCTTGATGGTAATCATGATAGTAGATTACATCTATGTATCTTGCCATGATAATACATGTGTTATGATCATCTTGAATCATCTGTAAAATGCTAAGGAAATGGTAAGCATATAAGATGTGTTGCTTAATGATATGACCTATGTCTATGGTTACAGGTTGAGGCATGAATGATAATGTAAATAATCATCAATGTTGCCCTATGTTGATAATATGAATCCTCTGTTAATCCATAATGATTGTGTATACTAACCATGCAGGTGACTCATACAGTTGCATAGCCAGAAATAAGGGCTATGAGGTATATATGTTTGAGTAACAGTGTTCTGATGGTTACTCTTGATGATGAGATAACATGCTTGATGTGTTTTGGTCTGAGCACCTGAGTTTGGCTAAATTTCTTTGTTTAGGTGTTCTCCTCTGATGATGTGTTTGGGATTGCTATCCCATGATGGTGATGTAAGCCTTGAGAGACAGTGGCACTATGTGATGAGGGAATTGAGATCCCATGACAATGTGATGATCCTTGTGATGGATCTAGATGATTGGCAAGAGACCAAGTGATGACATGTAATGTTGGATCCTTGTGATGGATCGGGGTGATGTTGATGATAGTAAAAGCATGATATTGAGTTTCATGTTGTTTATTCTTGTTCTAGTTGCATGTTATACAACTTGGCTGAATCTTGCAATCCACTTAAAATATACTAACTAATCACAGTGGAATATATCATGTGGTTTGCCCTGGCCATAGATCCATCATCGTCAGGAGCTGGTGATGGTGAAACGGGTTCTCCTACGGGTTAACCCGGAGCACATATTGTTGAATATGCGAGGTTTCTCCTAGCCTAAAATAGTGAGGGTTCGAGTGCAGCTACGGTTGTAGACTCTGGATATGTATAGAGCATGGTGAACAGGCCCATGGCTCAGGATATGTGATATGGGAGCATGAATGTGTTCATGGCTCAGAGCACGGTGAACAGGCCCGTGGCTCAGTTTCACTAGCGCCGAGACCTGTACCGAGGCGGGCTAGGCAGAGGGTAGCCTGCGGGAGATGACCCTGTGGCTAAGGCCACTTAAGCATGAGACTGTGGTCCAACTTGTGTTGTACTCGTGCACTGACCATGAGGTGGAAGGTCGTGGATTCCGGTTCTCCCATTGACCTTGTATGGCACCGGCTCCGGGTTTCGCAGCCATTGGTTGGATCTGAGCGGTACGGCTCACTTCCTCAGGGCATAATAATACGTAATCCATCTGAATAGTATTTATTGCTTAAGGCAAAATACAGAACATTGGTTGAGGCCTTGCTTGTGTAGTTAATCTTGTTATACATGCAGTTGCTTATACGTTGCTTATATTATGTAGAAAGATCTTATAAATCTTATCTTGTCAATCATGTTCCACAAAGAGATAATTGGTGATATGCCTTCCGTACATCTGGTAAGCTGGATGGTATGAATGGCCTTGTTATATAGACTGCTCTTGTTGTACCTTTTATTAGTAATCTGCTACTGTTGCTTTATCTTTCTGAGGTTTGTAGTTTTGGTGGGGGTTATGTTTCTCGCTGGGATTGTGTGTCTCACCCCACTGGTTTACAATCTTTTAGGTGTTCGAGCTAGACGTGGTGGTGGTCGTGAAGTTGCGGTCGAGTAGCAAGACGAGCAGTAGAAGGCAAGAGATGGACATGATGCTATTTTGGTCGTTTTGTAGTAGAGTCTAGAGTCATCCCTGTACTCTCAGGTCCTTGGGAGCGTTTTGATGTTGTTTCACGATGAATAGCTATTGATGGTTTGTATATCCTGCTACTGGCCGGATGTGGGCCGTTATGTATATATAACAGGTGATGAACTCATGTGATAGCTTGACAGATGATCTTCTAAGCTGTGGACACGTATCCATCTTGTAAATGTTTATATAACATGTTTTCTTGCAGGACGAGGACTTGATTGTAATAGTCTCCTAGTTTACCCGCTTTCTACAATCGGTTTTAATTAACCTGTGCTTTTGGTAATCTATGGCTTATGGTGTTTTCCACACGTTTTCACGTAACACCTCGCTGTCTGTGTGATAGTGGGATGTGTTGCCACACCAACAATGTCACATCACATGAATGAACACCCTGAAATTGATATTTCAATCAAGTGATTTCATAGGCACTAAGCGCTCATAGCTTGCTCAAATCACAATTGAACCAAATCATCCACAAATACAAGAGTGGTGTTATACATGTAAAAAGTCAAGAATTGATACCATTTAGCAACAAACAATGATAATTCACTTGCATTTGTCAAATGTCATCATTTTTAATCCCAAAAAAAGTAGAGATTGGGTTGAAACACACTTTTAGGCAAGAAATCTCAAATTTGGGCAAAATTGGCCAAAATGGTGCCAAGTTGCCTTCAATCACATCTAGACCTGTATTATTTAACTTAAAGTAATAAACAAGCAAATCCTAGCTAAAACATGCAAAAATTACCAAAAATCTACATTATATGCAATGCATGGCAAAAAGACATTTTTTAAAAAAATTACGCAAAAATGACAAGAAAGCAACCTACATGGCATGCAAGTATGCAAAGTGGGTAAACTCTAAGATAAAGAGAGCAAAAGCAAACAAACAAAAGTAAATGGCAGTTGAAATGCAAAATAAGAGTGAAACTGAGATAGGGCATACTGCCCTACCACCTCAAATTTTTTAATCATGTTATCCTCAGCATGACACTAAAGTCTAGGAATGATAGGGTAGATGATCACTGCGATGGTGGTGGTCCTCCCTGTGCTGGAGGATGCTAGTAGTAGGAACCCTAGTAGTCTGATTATGGAGGGGGTAGTTGTCCTGATATGCTGACAGTGAACTCCACCAATCTTCCCCCACTGGGGGTTCCTTTGTTCCTGGGCATGCTGGAACTGGTATAGGTGGTTGACCTAATAATGCATCTGGTGATGGTCCAACCACAAGGCATCCTGAGTACGCTGAAAACCCTCTTATGCCTACAAAATACCCTCCTGTGTACTCAAAAAGCAGTCTTGAGTGCTATGAATAACCTACAGCTACACATGTATGGTGGACATGTCATATGTGTTTGTTATGGGTTGTTAATGTTGTTATGATGTTTCCCCTTTATGACGCCTCACTATGTGGTTCTCCCACTCCACAGCTGTCCTCCTCCTCTCGACGATTTCCTGCGACTCTCCATGCCTCTCAGGTAGATCTCTGGGCTACTGCTACCATGTGTCTCTAGGATGCTCCTCTTCCCATCTCCTCAAGATGTCCAGAAAGTCCGGAGATGGGCCACATCCCTCTAAGAGAGGTGTGGTGTGGTAGGGGAGCTCAAGTGAAACCCCAGCATAAGGAGGGTTGACTTGGTAGAAGATCTTCTAGTCAACCACTGATATCATCGATGATTGGTCAAGTAATGCAAGTCAACTAGATTTCCTCCTTCTACTTTTGTGTAGCCAGATACATTATGTCCTAGGGCTAAGGTAATGGAAATAACAATCCCCCCATGATAAACGGATCCTTGCTCTGGGATGGAATTTTCTTCATATGATCAATGATAAGCGACCACAGGTTTACAATCTTCCCTTGTACCATCCATCCTAACATGAAGAGGTCATTCCTTGTGCCGCTTCCTTGATTTTTATAACGGGTGAAGATGATGTTTGCCAAGACCTTCTGAATGTACCTCAGGACAGGGTTGTGGATCAGGCTAGTCTTTGATTTATTAGCTACAAAACCGCTCTTCCCGGTGAGTTTCTTCCACATAGCCACATAATTTGCATTAATTTCTCTATCAGTGCTTCCCTCATCAATTGACGTTGCTGCCTCGGGAGTCAGAGTAAATATGCCATTCAGAAAAGATGCAGTAACAAGGTAGGTGCTACTCCCCAAGGTAACGTTGATGGCATCTTGTGAGATCGTCTCTAATGTGGCAAAGAATTGTTGTGTAAGATCCACATAGGTCTCCTGCACTGTATTCAACACCTCAACTAGCCCAACGGGCTCCATGACATTCTAAAAAAAAATCAAAGATGCCCAAACTATTCATTGTCTCCTGGCACGCGTAGCGAGTGGTGATCACTCAGTGTGTCAAGCACTCTGGATGCTTGGGTTTCTTCCCTTTTTTACCCTGACTGTCTGGTTTCAGCTCACGACACACTTTAGTGCATCCTCTAGTTGTGCGCCTGGCATGACCTCATCAGTATCATCTATCAGTAGTCGTTGTCGTGTTCTCGGCTGTTGTTGTGGCTGCAGTGTCGTAGATATTGAGGGGCGTGCAGCTGAAAATGATGGTTGAGCTACCGAAACTGAAGGACGAGCTTCCGAGATGGATGGTCGGGCTACTTCCCTACCTCTTCTAGGTAGCCTGGATGATTCTTCCATCATTGGGTCCACTGTTGCAGCCGTATGGGGTGATTCCCCTTGTGAACCGGAGCCTGTCGAAGGTGCCGGGAGGACAAGAGCAACTGTCAAAGTTGAAGAAGACACATTCTGGGGCTGGCGTCCATAAGAGATCACATCCTTGGTATTTGCTACAGCCTTCTTATCCATTTGCTTCATTTTGGCTCGAAATCAGAGGAGAAATCAACAAAATTTGAAATTCTCTGAAGAACGGGGATGTTGGGGAGGATTTGAGAGAGATAGAGTGTTTTGTAGATGGAAAAGGAAGAAATCTAGAGCTTGAGGTAGTGGAAATGGTTGGGGATTGATTGGAGATGGATTGGGGATGATTTTGTGGAGATTCGAGGGTGGTAGGAGGGTTGGGGAGTGTTACACGGTCGCTGTTCATGGAGAACGGTTGTGGTGCTCGTAGAGGTTCTATTTGGAAATGATTTGGGATTTTGCATAATGACTAACTTAAGTGTTGAGTTGGGTTGCAGCACAACCGTGTTGCGTGACACAGTTGTGGTGGCTAGCCTTTTGCACGGTCGTGGTGCCCCACATGGTCATTCTGCGTAGGTGGTTACACGGTCGTGCTGCCTTGCATGGCTGTGGTGGATTTGTTCTTCAATTTTGATTTTTCTTGATTCCCCTGTTGATTGTGAATGTATATACACGGTCGTTCCATGTCACCACGGCCGTGGTGAGTGTTGTGGCTGTTGACTTCAACTTAAATTTCATCAAACATCAAATCTTTGGCCCACAATAATTTTTGATGGATCACTTTGTCAAAACCTCATCTAATTCTCCTCATTTCACCCTATTTTCACCTGCACATCTTAAAACTAAACAAAAACTATTAAAAACAAGTGTTTGTGTGTGTGTTATCTTGGAAAAGTGTAAAAATAAAGAAAAAGTATCAAAATGAGAGGTCGGGTGAAAAATTCCTTAAACCTAGGTGGGTTGCCTCCCACAAGTGCTGAGTTTCTTGCCTTCAGCGTGGCTTCTTGGCGATTCTTCAGTGAATCATCCATTTGATATCCTCATGTGTCCATTCTTGAAAAATATGCATCCCTCATTTGCACTCAATGTGTTTTTCTCATCCCTTTGATCACAATAATCATCATCAACTATTCCATCTTGGTCTTCTTTTCTCAAATGATCATTCAGACTTATGAAGTGATCATGTCCAAAATCCCTATCTCGGACTCATCAGGTTGGGGTTTTGTACATGTTGATCTTGATCTTCATGTCTATGAATAAAACTGTCATGGTGCCACTACATACATGAATCTCGGTATCAACTGTAGATAAGAACGGCCTTCCCAAGATGATGGGAATCTTCCTATCCTCTGGCTTCATATCAAGTATGATGAAATTTGCTGGGAACACTGCGCCTTTCTCTTTATCTATCATCACCAAGACATCATCCACTCTCCCCCTAGGTGCTTTTATGGATCTATCTACCAATTGGAGAGTGCAATGTGCCGACTTCAACTTGCCTAAACCCAATTCAACATAGACATTGTATGACATCAAATTCACACTAGATCCCAAATCAAGTAAGGACATGTCGATGTGATGTCCCACTATGTAACTAGGTATGGGTGTGGCTCCTGGATCTTTTCTCTTCATGGGAAGTGAATGTTGTATGATGGAGCTCATATAACTTCACTTTCTTTGGTATCCTCCATGTTGACCTTCTCTTCACAGTGCATAGGTTCTTGAGGAACTTGGCATATGATGGGATTTGTTTGACAGCATCCAAGAGTGGAATGTTCACCTTCACTTGGAGAAACACCTCAAGAATATCCACATTGTGCTTTTGTCTCCTCTTCATTTTTGGTGGCTCATCTAGTGCTTCAATGAATGGAGGATCATTGGCTTTTGCCTTTCTTACATCAATGTGAGGTGGAACATTAGGGATGGTAGGACCTACAAATGGAGAATGGAGTGGAGCACATGGTATCCCAAAATCAATAGGATGTATCACTAGATCATCTTCGGCAATTTCAATCACAGTATCACCACTTGGCTGCTTTTTCTTTACTTTGTCAACCTTTCTTTGACTTGTGGGCTTCTCAAGAGATTTCCCACTCCTTAGAACTGTCACAGCACTTCCTTGCTCATGGTGGAGAGGGGGATCTATTTGTGGTTGTAGAGGAGGTGGAGGTGACACTTGGGGTTGAAATTGTGGTAGAGGGGAGAATTGAGGTTGGAAGGTGAATTGTTGGCAAAATGGTGGTGATGGAGGGGGAGGTGGAGTATAAGTCTTGGGGTCTCCTTGGAAATGGTAGATGGTCTGCACTTGCATGGGAGGTGGATTGTCAAAAACTTGAGAATAGGGCATGGGTCCACTTGCTTCATGGTAGCTCATGATGGGATTTGAAGACAACTTTTCTTCTTGGAGAGCAATTATAGAAGACAGTTGATCTACTTTCTCTTTTGGTCTTGCAACATATTTTTGAACATCATCAAATATTTTCAATCTAGAGATAACCTCTTCCTCAAACCTTGAGCTATATTTTGGACTTTGTCACTCTTGATAGCTATTGGAGTGAGGCGTCTTCTTTTCCTTACAATAGAACTCAATAGAATTGACCGAGTGGCAAGGAATTAACTAAATGGACTCTAAATTGATTGTTTCAAGTGTTGAACCGATCGATTGGAGTGTCAAGTTGATTGAAATTGCATTGGTTGAATATTGGTTGAACGGTAACATGAATCGAATGGTAGAGTGAACTGATCGACTTAATGGTCCTAAATGACTGGTTCATGTGATGAAATGTCTGGCTCATTGATCAATTCAATTGTATCCAAGATTAGTGTTGACGTCATGTTGTGCTTTAATTGAATATTAATTATTAATACAATTGTGATTGGGAAACATGATGAAATGACCAATTCAAGGGTTGAACTGATCGGTTCACATGTGAACTGATTGTTTATTTGCTCGCATATGTGAAAATTGTGAACCGATTGTTTATTTGCTCACGGATGTGAAAATTCATAAATTTTCAGCTCCTTTCACTCTCGCTCAGACTGAGAACCTAACCCTAACCCTCCTATAAATAGAAAGGTATTGGGGGATTCTCAGACACATCAATTAGCTCTGACAATTGTTGTCTTATCTAGTTATGGTAACCGAGAGAAACCAAGCAAATTCTACCTGATAAGAGAGAGATAGCAAGGGTGAACAATTGTGGGATAGCAAGTTGGTGCTAGTACACCAATGAGAAGGGACAACTCCTTCTTGTCAGTTCTTTTAAAATAATAGTAGTTCTCGGTGGTTCGTGCGACACTACTATAGAGACGAGAAGGCTTTTCCTAGTGCTTAGGGGAACTGTTGGGAAATATGGCACAGAGCAGGCAGCGGAATTTAAAATTCTATCTACCATATTCCCCATAATAAGTAGATTTTATCAATAACTATAATGTAGGAAGGATGACTTATGGGATATACTTGGTCCTAGAGAAAGTCTAGTGACAATCGTCGTCATTGTAGATGCACAACTCTAAATCCTAGTTGCTCTAGGACATGTCTGACTATGGTGCCTCCTGGTCTGCACCATAGACTGTAGTCATGAACGTCGTCTTCTTTAGTATCTTCTCTTGTCATGGACTACTAGTTGATGTTGTCCTCCTAGTGGCAAACAATAACTTCCCGCCTCTATGGTAGTCCACGCGGACCGCCTAGAACTCTTGTCATCCTGCTAAAATGATCAGGAAGGAGTCGTCCCTCTTGTTGGTGTACTAGTTACCAACTTGCTCTCCCACAACGACAACTCTCAGTTGTTGTCTCCCGTGGCTATCCCTCCCTTGTAGGGTAGGACTTGTCTGGCTGTCTTGGTTACCAAAACTAGAGAGGTCAATAGTTGTCAGAGGAATTGATTCTTAGTTTTCTGTGTTGTGATTTGGGAAGCCCCCAATACCCCTTTATTTATAGTAGAGATCAGGGTCAAGGTTCCCAGTTGCTATCCAATACGGGATTAATGTGTGGGAGTAGAAAGGACTAAAAAAACTCAAATTTTCACAACCATTCTAGAAACTACACAACCTGCGACAGCCAAAATGGTCATTTAGCAAAGCCATACAGTCGTCTCACACTGCACCGAAAGAACTCAAATTATTACAACAATTCTAGAAATTGTGCAACCTGTGATAGCCAAAACAGTCATTTGGCAAATCCATACGATCATCTCACATTGCAAGATGGTCATTTTATAGTTTCCTAGTTGTACACCAATTTTGCAAATCAATTCCCATCAGTGTTAGAAATTGATTTCCTTGTACAACAAGTATTGCTCAAGTGCAACAAATAGGGAAACAATCAGAACCTTCCCCGACCGAATTGGACCATCTCACTCAAGCGAGACGGCCATCTCAGTTCACCTAGACATTCATCTGGTGACCTGAGTCAAGCCAGTTTAGTCAAGTCAGTTTGTTCCTTGGCTAAATTCAACTCACAACCATCCTGACACCCAGACACCCATCTCAACTCTTGAGGCAGCTGCTTGGTACTTCCAAACGACTGTCTCAACACTTGAGATGGGTATTTGGCAGTGTTGTCAACCTGGTTGTTGCCTGAATCAAATGCCTAAACACTTTAGCACTTAATTCAACTGTCATTTGAGATTAGAACTCCTCTTCTAGGTTGAGACCTATGTGTGTGACCCTATAGGTTCCATATTACGTTGGCAGTGAGTGTCCACAACAACTTATGACATCACAAGCAAAGAGTGGTGCCTAGTCGCACATCATTGCTACCCAAGTAAATTGAAAAGTTGGGGAACAACTTTAGACTACAATCTATGTATGGTGTTGTAGTGTTTGTATAGTTCCTTTGTCACTGATGTCCAGATTGAACTAGAGGTATGGAGAAGTCACCCTCATTATTATTCAATCTTTTTCTTGAACTAAGAGTAGACTGTCTGAGATATATGTAAGCTCAATACAATATATTTCACATGTGCATGGCCATGCTTTTCTCAGTCTCTCTTATCAAGAGGCCTAGGATATCACACTCTAGTAGGAGGGAAAAATTACATGTCTATCACTCACAGTCAATCCATGTGTGTCAAAGCCACCCAATCATCATTGTTATAACAACCCATGTTTCAGGACTATGTTTGATGATGTCAAAGTGTACCCAACGACATGTGTTGAGTGCAGTGATTTCAGGTCTAAGAACCACAACCACCACCATCACTGTGAGAGCTGGCTATGACTTCCATGAAGATGGATTCCATGTTTCAGTCTCATAGTGGGTCTATCTGATACATTATTCACTAACATGTATCTGTGTGCTTGGTTTGATATTGACATATCATGACTAATGAGATTTAGTCATCAACCAACCCACACTCTAATCTTATGTGTTATGTTGTCTATCAACCTTCCACAATAACAACTGATCAGGGACATAATGAGAATATCTATATCACTGTTAACATCTGTATGATTTCATCCACAAGGTTAGTAACTTGAATATGTATGTCATTGAGTAATATAATTATCTAGACATTTATAGTGTTACGTCATTATCTCATAATTGAATTAAATAGAATAAAATGGAAGCTTGCCTTTTATTAATAATCAAATCATTTTTACATGATATGTCATTATAATCATCACATGAATGGCTCTCTAGGCATACATAACCACCAAACTCCCACTTGCACTTGGAGCCTATCACCCATGAATCTTATTCCAAGTGACCTTACATGACCATCATGCTTTTTTTGTGAAAGTTCATTAGTTAAGGGATCAAAAATGTTGTTCTCAGTTGGTACTTTTCAATTCTTTACATCTCCATGATGCACGATCTCTCGTATGAGATGGAACCACCTTTGTATATATTTTGAGCATTGATTCAATCTGGGTTCCTTATCTTGTGCAATAGCTCCATTGTTGTCACAATATAGCTTGATTGCCTCGTTGATGCTTGAAACAACCCCAAATTTTTTGATGAACTTCTTGATACATACAGCCTCCTTTACTGCACTTGATGCAGCAATATACTCAGACTCTGTTGTAGAATCAACAATTGTTTCTTGCTTGGACCTCTTCCAGCTCACAGCTCCATTGTTGAGGCAGAACATGAATCTAGATTGCTACTTGTAATCATCTTGATCAGTCAGGAAGTTTGCATTGGTGTAACCTTTTACCACCAACTCTTCCTCTCTACCGTAGACTAAGAATTGATCCTTAGTCCTTCTCAAGTACTTGAGGATATTCTTCACAACTATCTAGTGAGCATCACCTAGATCTGACTGATATCTACTCGTCATGCTCAAGGCATACGAGACATCTGGTCGGGTACACAACATTGCATAAATGATTGATCCAATTACTGAGGCATATGGAATCTCACTCATGCATTCCCTTTCTTCACAAGAACTGGGACATTGATATCTAGAGATGGGGACACCATGGTGCGCAGGCAGGTTTTGCTCTCTTTGAGTTCTCCATGTTGAACTCCTTAACCACTTTGTCAATGTATGTGCTTTGACTTAGTTCGAGAATTATTCTGGATCTATATCTATAGATCTTTATCCCCAAGATGTAGGATGCTTCTCCTAATTCTTTCATAGAGAATGTATTTCCAAGCCAAGTCTTTACCTTTTGTAAAGTAGGGATGTCATTCCCCATCAATAGTATGTCATCCACATACAATATGAGGAAGTCACTATGATCCTACTAACCCTTTTGTACACACAAGGTTCATCTTCATTTTGAGCAAAGCCAAACCCTTTGATTGTCTCATCAAAATGAAGATATTATCTCTGAGAAGCTTGCTTCAATCCATAGATTGACCTCTGTAGCTTACAGACTTTATTTGCAAATTTTGGATCTATAAACCCCTTAGGCTATGTCATATACACATCCTCAACAAGGTTACGCTAAGGAATGTAATTTTAACATCCATTTGCCAAATCTCATAGTCATGATAAGCTACAATAGCAAGCATGATCTTGATGGATTTAACCATGGCCACTGGAGAAAAGGTTTCACCATAGTCAACACCTTGAACTTGTCTGAAACCCTTTGCGACCAATCTTCCCTTATAAGTTTGGACCTTTCCATCCATGTCAATCTTCTTCTTGAAGACCCACTTGCACCCTATGGGTTTTACCCCTTCAAGTGGATCCACCAAAGTTCATACTTTGTTGGTATATATGGATTTCATCTCAGATCTCATGGCCTCAAGCCATTTCTCAGACTATGGTCCCTCTATAGCATCCTTATAGGTTATTGGCTCATCATCTATGACCAATTCACTACATTCTCTAGTTATAAGATATCTAAATCTTTCAAGCTCAAGACATGTCCTATTAGATCTATGAGGTTCCTGTGTTACTTGAGGAATTTGAGATTCCACAACACTTTGTGAATCTTTAGGTTCCTTTTGTACCTCTAATGGTTTAATGTTTTCTTGTTGGTCTTGAACTTCTTCTAGTTCTACTTGTCACCCACTAACTCCTTTGGAAATAGAATCAAATTTAAGGAATACAGCATGTCTGGCAACAAACACTTTATTGTTATATGAATTATACAAGTAGTATCCCATGGTTTTCTTTGGGATATCCAAGAAAATAACATGTTTAGATCTAGGGCCAAGTTTTTTAGGAAACATTTTCTTGACATAAGCTACGCAAACCCAAATCCTCATACAAGACATTTTGGGACGTTTCCCAGTCCATATTTCATATAGTGTCTTTTGAACTGACTTAGTCGGTACTCAATTTAGTGTAAATGTGCCAGTTTGTAGAGCATGCCCCCAGAAGGTTATCAGAAGCTTGGCTAAACTCATCATTGATCGCACCATATCCAGTAATGTGTGATTCCTTCTTTCTAATACACCATTATAATGAGGTGTTCTAGGTGGATTCCACTGGGAAACAATCCCATAGGCTTTAAGAAGATCCTCAAACTCTTAGTTTAAGTATTCTCCACCTCAATCAGAACGAAGTGCCTTAATACTTTTACTAAGTTGGTTTCGTACTTCATTCATAAACTGCTTGAACTTTTGAAGAGCTTCTTACTTATGTTTCATTAAATAAACATAACCAAACCTACTAAAGTCATCAGTAAAGGTTATAAAGTACTGATACCCACCTCTAGTGATTGTCCTAAAAGGTCCACACACATTAGTATGTATGAGTCCTAATAGATTTCCAGCCCTCTCATTGTTACCAGTGAAAGGGCCCTTATCCATCTTGCCCAACAAATATGATTCACATGTCTCTATTGATTCAAAATCAGAGTCCAGATTACCATCCTTATGGAGTCTACATATGCGATTATCATTTATGTGCCCTAGACGGAAATGCTAAAGGTATGTTTTGTTTGAGTTGTTGAGTTTTAGTCTTTTGGTATTAACGTTATATTAGATATAACAAGTAAAGACCATAAGACATAGGGAGCTGCCATAAAAGATCACATCTTTTGAAATAGAACATCAACCACTTTTAATATGGAATTCAAATGGATCTTTGTCTAAACAAGATATAGAAATGATGTTTCTATTTATAACAAGTACATAATAGCAATTCTTTAACTCTATTACAAGCCATGTAGGAAGAGATATACTATAGTTTCTAACTATGTTGGCCACAACTCTTGCACCATTAGCAACTTACAATTCCACCTTGCCTTTTCCCAAAGGCCTACTTCCTTTCAGATCCTACATATGAGAATTTATGTGTGATCCACATTCAATATCTAATACCCAAGATGATGAAGTAGATATATTTATCTCAATAACATATATACCTGAAGTGGATATCACCATCCCCATATTCTGCTTCCTGAAACCCTTCAAGTACAAAGTATGACTTCCTCTTGTACTTTTCTTTCTCCTTATTTTGAGTGTTGAAGAATTGGACTTAGGCTTGACCACAGAATTCTTCTCAGTATTGCTTTGATCCTTGGACTCAGCCCCACTGATTACTATCACGGGCTTGTCCTTCTTCACTTTTGCTTCAGTATGAATCATCATAGCAAGCAATTCTAACATCTGTCTAGCTGAATTGCACACATGGTAGCATGTAATAGAATGGCTATATGATTTTGGCATAGTCTTTAGAATCATATCAGTGGTCAACTCTTGTCTCAAAGTGAATCCTAGTTCTTTAATAGTATACACATGTCTAATCATATTGAGCACATGTTCTTCTACTTAGGTTCCCTTTGTTAATTTTGACTCAAGTAACACCTTTAGGATATCATCCCTTTCTTGCTTTGAAAGACTGAGTTTCCCTTTCTTAAGATGTTCTACCATCTCAAGAACACTCATGTCTTCACATTTATCATTCAACTCACATTTCATGCAGCTAAACATAAGGTACTTTGTGTCCAAGGCATCATTGGCATGCTTCCACTAAGCATCCACTTGTGCTCTAGGTGCATTAGGAAGAGGTATTTCAGGCACCGGTTTGTCAAGTACGTAGAGCTTGCACTCTTCATTGAGAACCCTTCTCGAGGTGCAAAACCAATCATGGAAATTTCTCCCATTACTTTTATCCTTCTTTAGGACCAATCGCAAATGATTTGTTCTTCATTAATACTACAAGAGAAATTTGTATTTGTAAAAATCAATTTTGATTTGATTTTATTTAGAAAATTTTGATGATGTTAATTAGTTCTTTAATTATTACCGCTCCCACTATTTTATTCAAATTGATAGCCCTCAATATCAATTAGGAATATTGCAAAGTACAATATTCTAGTGGGCCCAGATCCAAAATAATTCAACCATTACCCGACAAACACCATCGTCCATGGTCAATTATTAAGGTAGGCAGTCATGCCAATTGCATCATATGCAACTCTTGGATCGATGATATGTGCAACTCTTGGATAGACGATATTCTAGTGGTCAAGATCCAAAATAATTCAACCATTACCCGGCCAACACCAGCGTCCATGGTCAATTGTTAAGGAAGACAGACATGCCAATTGCATCATATGCAACTCTTGGATAGATGATATGTGCAACTGCTTTCCATAATCAACTACATGCTTATGGGCTTAGACTCTATAAGAATCAGATGTTAAGCCTGACCCAAAAAGTCAACACGATAGAACATGCAACCTACTTTAGCAGAACCTACATATATATCATCACACTTCCACGAGATATGGTGCACCACACTTTAGCTTAACCTACACTTGGTCGATCAAGCTTTTCATGTGTTCCAATTATGAAAAGCATCTAAGACTTAAAAATTTAATTGAGGGAGTTTGTATTTATAAGTATATACATATAATTTATCCAATCATCACATATATAGTACGTATAATATACATGTTATATCCCACAAAAAAACATGCAATAAACAAAAGTAATGGTTATGGCCAGCCTAATCCCTTGGAGCCATAAGGAATAACGGTCATCTAGGTCTACATCACATGCAGAAACATGTTGTTGATGAAGATCCATGCTTGCCAATCTGGGTTGATCGGTTCAACCCTTGAACCGATAGGCTCACCTCCTGGCTGGTTGTTAGGTCGTCTCACCAGTCATTTGGTCTTTCTATCTGCCATGTCCTCCAAGGTTCTTTAGTCAGTCGACTCATCTTCAGGATGCCATCATCTTATTCATAACAACAAAGTAAAATGTGCTACTTTTACATTATTATAGAGAAACCTCGAGTTACATTCGAGGGGATCAAAGGTAGAAGATAATTAACTATACATTGAGAAGATAAGATAGAGGCTTGGTACTCAGAGTGAGATGAAACGATAAACCAACCACATACAACAATGCATAGATAGGGTTTATTGGCCATAACCATGCTACACATCCACCATCAAAACCACTTTTAGGGAGACTTGTGTGTGTGTGTGTGTGTGTGTGTGTGTGTGTATATATATATATATATATATATATATTAGTTTGGGATTATTGTGGTGTTTGGATTTGACAAGATATTATTCACGTTGCATGAAATAATAAAATGACAAAACCAAAATTTGATCATATCAATTATTCTATAATATAGTTGTGACAACCTCAACTTTCTCTCTCTTTGACTATACCCTTCCTCTTACTCGTTGTGACCCAAATTCACTCAATCGAGTTAACATTCCATAGTGTGAATGTGGCGATGCTCTAATTTGGTGAAATCAATGATCAATTGCACAATGTGTGACAACAATAAGAACTCTTTGAACTTAGCATCATGATTTGATACATCACCTACTTGAATCCAATTTTAGAACTCATCACTATAACCTCTTTACTATCCAGTGTATCCCATATCACTGAGAGTTCAATTAAAAATCTAGTGGCACAAAATTTTTATCAATCGTACTTATAGAACTCAAGTTTGGGCATTATGAAATTTGCTTTTCTCAGCCTTTTTCCCCTTTTCTATGCCTTGGATCAGGCTGCATGGACCGAAATACAAAGAAAATCCATGGCCCATCCACTTTCTCTTCACCCCTTTCCACTTTTGGGAAAAATCATAAGGTTGGGAGGCTGGTCTCCCGCCTCCATCCCAATCAGGCACTAGAGAAATGGAAGGCAAGGAACCTAAAAACCCTCGGGTCCTCTTATAACCTTCCTATGTTCCGTTTTCCTTCATTGCTCATTCTTTTCTATCTTCCGTTAGGTCTAGCCACCAACACCCTCCTCTTCCTTCTTCTTTGTTTTACAACATCTTGGCTGCCACCCTTCCCTTGCTTTGGGGGTGCTACCCTGGGCATCGCTAGTGGAGGCCGACACAACCAAAAACCACGACGTGGTAGGAAGAGGGTAGGTGGAGACCTCCACCCTTATCCCTCTCATCTTGGAACCCTGTGGCAGTGAGGAAATAGTTGGGTAGAGCCTGACGGAACCAGAGTTCTTCCGCCCAGCCAACCTCACACCCCCTTGCAGCACGACGAAGAAACTCAGGACATCTCTAGTCCCTTCCACCTCCACCCTCAATCTCCCTCGTCTTGCCTCGTTGTTGGAGGAGCGCCAAAGGGATAGGATGGAACCCTTGTTCGGCCCCAATTTTGGCACTAAAATAGGGGAGCTTCTGCAAGTTGTAGACAAACTCACACGAGACCAGACGTGGACCCGACGCCACCCTATGAGAAGTCGCCACATCGACGCACACACAGGCAGACCAAGATGGGTCGACGGTGACCAGCGGTAGCCACAGTTGAGAGCCGAACGTCTGTGTGACCCAACACTGCTGGTGCCAGGCCATATGTTCATCTCACACAGGTACAGTAGTGGCCGCCAAACGGTTGATCGACAGCCCAGATGTTCAAGAGAATAAGTATGTCACGCCCAACCTGATTTCCCTATAGTTTCTTTATGAAATTTCATAAAATCATATTTATCTCATGTTGAGGCCAAATATAGTCATATTATATATCAAATCAATCCTTTCGAAAAGATCTACAACTTGGGCATGGTTTCAAGACTATAATATGATCCTAGCTCTCCTATTTTTCCAAAAAATGTTATCTTTTGATCTTCTTAACATACTTAAAGCAACGTTATGATGATTACTGAATCCTTGAAGCATATAGACCCTCTTAGGCATCAACTTTATAAATATTATGCTCTTGTGGACCTAATGAAGGTCCTAATCACCTCATTTCACACAAATGACTCTAATTGCACATACATGACTCCTTTGGACCTTAATGATGAACTTTGCCCTAGATTGCTAATCTTACTTCTAATGGACACCCACCTAATCTTGTTATATGTTTCTTATGATCTAATGTTGTTGATCTAAACCATGTTTGGTGATGGGTTCTCCTATCTTGATGATCATGACCTTGGTTTCTCTTTTGTAAGTCTTGTAACCCTTTGTGTACAAATGTCATGAATCTTGAAATAAGCATATAAAATGCATGGAACCACGGAATGACTTGGAACTTGAACCTCACCTTGTTAATGACCCCTAGATAAGTAAAAGATTATTTGATGCACTAATAAGCAATGTTGAACCTAACTTGGACAAAACCCTAAAAATGGAACTCATTAGGGTCAATGATGAGAATCTGATGCATGTATGTAATCTTGTTGTTAAATCAGGTTGACTTGTGGCTAGATGATGAAGGATATGTTAGGTTATGAATCTCCAAATCAGTTATGGGCCTTATCTAGTTAAATGAATATTACTTTCTTTCTAGAAAAGACATGCATTATATGCTTGTTTGTTTATTTGCCCAAATATTGCCATGTAGTATTTCTATGTTTTACTCGATGTTTGCCTCGTCAGTTTTATAACTTGAACATATATATATATATATATATATATATAACTCTATTATGAAATTGTTGATAAAGGGTTAGCTCTAGGCTACGGCCTTGAGGTCCCTCTCGTATAAAAGGGTTAGCTAATATTGAGCACCCTTACAGACCCTTACGACGGGAAAAGTGGTCAAAGGCATTATACATGATTGGTATTGTTGGTATAATGGAGTGAAATGACATAAAAAATGGTTTTGCATTTTGTTAAATAGTTAACATGTTTATTCTTATTTTTTTAGTCTTGAAATCTTTTCAAATTATGCAAAGCTTATACCTATATATGTATCTTTCTACCCCATACTCAACACCTCATGTGTTGATCCGTTTCTCATATTTTGTTTTTAGGTTCAGAGATGACTAGATGGTTGATGGGATTTGTAATGACCACATTTGTGCTTAATTAGTAAACTAGGGTTTACCTGAATGGTTACATGCTTGATTAGATTGAACATCATTTAGACTTGATTAATGATAGTAGATCAATTGTGATGTTTCAAACCTAAGAAGAAACTGTAACTATGATTTTATTTTGAAGAATTAGGGTTTGAGAAATGTAAACCCTAATCGGCAAAAATTAGGGTTTTGATAGTACATGAATATGGAATTTGATCAAGATAGCAGTGTGGTAAATGATTTTTCATGTTTTCTACAAATTTTTATTTAATTGAATTTTGGATATGATATGGATAACTCAATCATGCATATTGGAGAAAAATTTTAGAAAATTTGAGTGTTCTTTGAATGTGGTTCTCGGCGAACTATACTTCAACCAAAATGCTGACAGAGTACTTTTCAGTAGTGTTGTGTTTTATTTTTATTTATTTATTCGTAACTCTAAATGATTTAAAATTTTATTGGAGATCAGAAGCTCAATCCTACATAACATGTAAAATGTTTATAATTTTTGGATGTGTTTAGACCTTATCAGTAGATGAATTACAGTGATATTTGTATGACAGAAAATTCAGGTGAAATAAGAGAAAGTATAGTGAGGGGTTAATGTGCAATTGACCCAAGCAGCTCAATTGCTCTATATGGTCAACCTAACACACAAGGAGCTCTCATAATTCGTGATTCAATCCAGAGAAATGAAATCCTAGAGAGAGAGGGAGAGTTAGGGTTTGAGAGGAGAAAGTGATGGAGATGCTGACCTAGGGTTTTGCGGTCTGAGGAATGATGAAATCATGTAAGTTTAGCTTCTTTGGATATAGTTTCATGGTGAATCTTCTCTCACATGTCAATATTCTGTCTCTCCTCTCATTTGATCCAAAATGGTATCAAAACTTCCCCATTTTCTCACTATTTCTTCATAATCCCTCATTTTTAGGGTTTCTGAGTTGAAAGGAAGAAGAATCGGGTGAATTGCTGGGGATTCGATATGAGATCAAGATTTTCAGGGATGAACTGTGTTTTTAAGGTATTTTCACACCTTAGGGTGAGTGTGAACTTCCTTTAAACAGTATATTGCATGAAAATTGGTTAAATCATCCATAATCTGTAATTCCTTAGTATGCGACTACAAACCCTGAATTGTGTGTTTGATCTAAGTTGTTGCAAAATGATATGAAATGGATTCTTCCTCTGTTTGTATGAATATCAGATGATAAAATCTTATTAGAAATGTATACAATAAATCCTAATGAGTATTCACTAAGTATTCACAGAGGTTATAAGAGTAAACTAAAATATAGGGAATTTGTCTATGACTGAAATTGATGTATAATTAAATAGAGAAATTTGTTTATCTGGATCCCCTTAGTTATGAATGATTGTTTATCTGAATTCATAGTACATATATGTCAGATACTATCTTGGATTTCATTTAAGGTGAATAGTGTTTGTTTGATATCTCAGTAAAGAGGGTGAAACCCTAGATGCGAGGAAAGTTGGATATTTGTGAATAGATATCGTGAAACCCATTTGAACGGATTTTCTTGACATGATAGATTTTATTCATTCAATTTTATTATTGATGCATGTTATCTCAGTGAATGGCATGGAAACCCAAATTTAGCTCAGTTCTAAGGTTTCATACATATATTTATTTTATATGATTTGTTGATAGCAGTCTTTATTCAATGAATGTTTATGTCGCATGAAATCCTTATGAGAGCCATGTGATAAGTGAATGAGGTAAATGAAACCCTAAGGATAGGGTGTTCAATGAATCAAGTATTTTGATATCAATGTTCTCAGTATGAGATGTGGTGATGCACAACTCAAGATTTGGGTTGAGGTGCACATTTTCCAAGAAACTATAAATAATTTGTAGGTGCAAATGACGATTACTTGTATGTCAAGTAATTAACTCTTATTAGTGTATTAAGAAGTTCTTTTTTTGGTCGGTCAAAAAAATGAGTTACTATAATACCAAAACTTTAGGCATGAAGTACCCCATAACATCAAGAGCTAAAAAACCTTAATATCAACAAGTTGGTAATCAAGGGCAAAGGACCATAAAGTCCTAAAATACTGAACATAAGGCTTTAACCCTAAACAACTCAATCTAATGACACGAAGCCTTATGCATAGTCAAGCACTCAATAGCATAAAGGACACCCACAAAGTATGAGCATAAAGACGATGTAGGAAGGCCACACCCCGTTAGACCAATATATCTAGGGAAACAACACCAACACTACAATCCTAGGCTTTGTAAGATATCCAAGACTTAGACGTAGTCCAAGTCAACAACGCGAAGCACGAGTACATCCTACTTACTTAACGGAATCAATCACTAGAGCAGCAAAGACCAGACAAATCTGAGGTTGTAGACCGTTGATCCTCTCTTCACTAGCTTTTGATACACCGACAAATTGTGACGAGAGGGGACTGAGATCAAACAACATCATCATCCCCTACTCCCTGGATAGCTCTAGCTTGAGGTCCAATGAAGCATCACAGGATGGAACATACTCTGAAAGCTGATGTTTGCACAACAACACCACAACAAACACCTGAAAGGTGTTGCCTTGTCGCAACGGCATAGGGAACTAAGAGGGGAAGGAACAAGGATGTTCTACTCCCCATAGAACCAACCACACTCACGATCAAGTGGCCTGAGGACAACTCTAGACAAGGAACCCGGCCAGGACCCGATGCCCCTGTTTGCACAGAGGTATTTCAAGGAACACTTTGAGAGTGTTCCATCACACAGCAGCAGAGGGGTCAACAGGCTTACGCCAGGTTAGCATCGCAGCACCTCATCCTCCCTTCATCCAGCAGTGAAACTACCAGCACGATGACGGAGGAGGTACCCTCTGCTATGTCGGGGATCCCAGTTGAAAGACGACTCATTTGAAAAGGCAGCAACCTAAGCAATCTTGCAGCAAGGATCAACAGCAAAGTAGATCGAGTTCAACCTTTCAATGCTATGCACATTACCAACTGTCTTATACATCCACCCACAAAGAGTGATAATACGCAAAGAAATAGAGATATCCATCAATCGACTTCCCTAACATACGTCCCTGTCGATATCCTGTAAAGGATCTAAATCCATCTCAAACCAGTCGGGACAGCTCCTGTTTGCCTAGAGGCAAAACATCGAACACCTGGAGGTGTCCCATACGTAGCAGCAGAGTAGTTAGGGGGGGTGGAGGAAACTCCTTCTTCCCCCATTTTACCCAAGCCACGCTTAACCATCTGAATGTTCAGATGTCGACACCTATGGAGAAGCAATCAGTCGAGCTTCAGATCCGCAACGAACCCATGATTCAAAGACCAAGGGACCCTTTGGAGGGGACCCCAATCGCCGGATTTGAACACCTAGAGGGCATTCCATCACGCAGCAGCAGGGACCAACAGGGGGAGAGTGAAGATCTTCCCTCATGGAGGAGACCAGCGTCGCTGACTAGTGGGGAAGCGCCACCGGTAGGGAAGGAAGGGTACAGACCCAGGCCACTCAACGAAGGGATCCATCACCGCAATGGTCTCCAAACGAGCCCACCTAAAGACAGAGAAGAAGGCTTGAGGATAGCGATCGGGGGGGAGCCGCCTGCTGGACGAAAAGGACACAAGCCTGCGCCGCCCAACTGGGAGCCCACCCATCACCAAGGTCGTCGAGAGCAGATCCAGCAACTTCAGCATGGAAGTTCAATTGCATGATTCTAGTGTATAAAGTATCAAGTGGGCATGTATTCTGTTATTTAAGAATTTTAGTCTGCCTGCAGGTATAAAATGTTGATTTTTCAGTATATTACAATGTTTTGAGTATATTTCTCTACCAAGTTTAGAATGATATACATGTTGTGTTATAAGCTTCAAATAAATAGACATGGTACCATAGAGATACTAGAGTCAAGTATAAGTAAGGGAAAAGATACAGTATAGTAAGAACTTTCCAAGAATAATAAAATAATAGACTTAAGAGCCCTGAACACCGTAGACTCCCTATGAGAGGTCTGCTCCATAGGGATGAAATGACCTAACCCTGGTAGTGTCCAGTATACGGGGGTCAGAATGTACTAACAGGTGGTATGGGGGACGAAGCCCTAGTGGAAGTCTCCTTAAAATACAGAATTTAGTGTCCAACATCAACCAGAGATCCTGGTGGCACTAGAGTACAGCAAAGCCAATAGGTGGCTTGACTCTCCGCCTATGTGCTCAGGTTAGAGGAGGAGTCTAGTTTTTACGGCATAATAGGTGTGCCGAGGCCATAGAGCCATTTTCATGTTGTAGACCAGCGACATAGTTAGGCTTAGCATTCCCAAGTGTGTCAGCTAAGTCTTGGATGGTGAGATCGTAGTTCACTATGAGTCTTCATATGTAGAGTACACTGCATATGATCAGGGCAGAAGCTAAAATATGATAATATAAGTTTAAAAGAGTTTCTTATAAGTAAGAAAGGTTAAGAAAGATTCGAGTACAGTTTCCCAGCAAATTATTCTTTGTATGTTTCTGAATTATTAGTTATCTTTGAAATTAATCAAGCATTCTCATATATTGATTTACTCTTGTTGATATCTAGAGTATCCTGCCATATTTATGATTGTAAATGATCAATCTCTTTAAAGCTTACTGCTGCTATAATTGATATCAGTTGCTCAAAAGTATATTTGTAATTATATCAGTGCTTTAGATTGTTTCTTTGAAGTACTCATTCACTGATCGAGTTGGCTCAACCCTCTACTCAAACTTTTTAAGGATATCACATGGACTTGAAGAAGGTCATTGCATCATAGTAGATCTGCCACAAGAGTTAAGTCTGAGTATAGTTTCAGTTAGTCCTTGTCACTCTAGGTCCTTGTAAAGAAATAAGAGAGAGTTGTAAATGATGATGTATAACATTATTCCTCTTTTAGCAATATATGTGAATCAGCAAGTCTTATGTGCTTAAAAGTATGAGAAACATAATGAATGTTCATACATGCATTTTTACTGTTGAAATCAGATTAGAGAAATCAATGTTTAGATTCCCTTGTAAAGTTAGTTTATGTGGTTCAATGCGAGAAAACAAAGAGTTTGAAAAAGAAGAAAAAGTTAAGGGTGATCTTTGTATTACGTTAAATACTCAATGTATGCCCTAATCTCATGATTAATGGTAATTGTGAGATCGGGGTGTAACAACTTGGTATCAGAGAATAGGTTGACTTGTCAGGGACCATTAAGTTAGTAAGTTAGAGTCATAAGTGTGGCAAATAGGAGATGTTATGATGTTAGCTCTGGGGATTTGAGTATTTGGATATCCTATCCTGGTATTTGAGTACTTGGATCAACCAGTATCAAGCTACTATGTTTATTCTTTCATGTATACCCTGGCCAGGTATACAGTGGAAGGATGGTCTAGAGAGGAACCCTAGAAATATTAGGGTTAGAAACAAGATAAGTAACATGAATTAAGAGCATAAATATAAAATGAGATAGAAATTTCATTTCATATTGTTGTTTTATTGGAGATGAATAGAAAAGCTCTTATATGTTTGAATTCAGATATTCGATATTTTGAAATATATATGGGTATTTAAGATTTGTTGTACACTATGCAGTTGTAGCATTTATTGATTACATTCTTTGTATCAAGTAGACTAGAAATGATCTTTGAATGAGCTTTCCTAAGTGGATAAGTTTTCTTCCACACATTTGAGATGAATAGGAGTTGAGTAATCCTGAGTAGCTCTTGGCTTCAGGACTGCAGGTTCGGCCTGGTATGGCTGGCAGGATGCATTACTGGGACTTAATGACTCCTGTTAGTAACATAACAAGAGTAAATTCTGGATAGATTAGATCCAAATTCTAGTATGAATGTATATACTCTAAGATTTTGAAGTATAAGGGAATGACTGGGATAACTAAGAATCAGTTGGAACTAATCTCTGAGATCCAACTTTGGGGCCTCATATGAGAAACCCTTAATTGGGAATAAAGGAACACGACATAAGGTTCAGATTAAGTTTAATTATTAGTATTATATGAACTCTAAATATGAAATATGGAAAAGATATGAGAAAAGTATGTAAGGGGCCAAGATAGTAAGAATCAGTCATGAGGAATGAATTATATAACCGAATACAATGTTTTTATGTACTCCAAGGCAAAAGGAAAATAGAAGAAAAGAGCTAAGTATACAATAAGTACATAGAAGTGAAGATTCTTCAGAAGAGTTAAAGTGAAGAGAACTAGATGAGAATGCAAATCATAAAACTAGGATAAGAAACTTAGTTGAAACAAAGAGAAATGTTGGAAATAATGAGTTTGATTAAGGAATGAGGGTTATGATATAATTGAGAGCATGGAATGTATACCTTTATTAATAAGTTTAATACATTCATCCTTACTGCCTTTGGATTCTAAGTCTTTAAAGAACAACAAACTAGTTTCTAAAAGAAGAACAAAAGTGTAGCTAAATAAATGAATAAGCCATATAAAGGTAGACTATATTCAGGAAGGAAAAACTTGATTGAAAGAGAAACTATGTTTCACCCATGCATGAGCCGTTTGATTTAAAATGAAGGATATGTAATGTAATAAACATGAGGTGATACTAGTAGAGATATTATTGATTTAGAATTTCAACTTCACATTAGTAGAAGGATAAAAGGAAATATGTACAACATCGTATACATGATCATACACATGAATAGGTAACATGATCATAAGAGAAAATTTGAAGTTAAAGATGACATGTGGAATAGTAGTATATGGTAAGGGGATTATGGAAAGTAAAGAAGGGTTTGAAACATAATGGAGTAATATAGATTATAAAATAAAGAGGTTGTGAGATTCAAGAAAGTGCTAATTAGTCAAGTATCCTTGTTGATAATTAATTAAAACTACATATGAGAAATTTATTATTGAATGTTTGAAGATAAGAATTCTAAGTATCCAAATCATCTTCTCTTTCATATCTTCCTTAATGAGAGCAATGTGGGAATGAAGTAATAAGAAAATGAATTATATATGATGCATAACCACCGTGGTAGAGACATATAGTGAATGTAATAATGACACAGAATATGATGATGAAACCCTAGCAGGGTAATTGAGAATGTAATATATTGAATGGCCAAGTAAGAGAAAGGAAATTAAATCGATAAGATAAAGAAGACTTTAGTAAAACTCATGAGATCCAAAGTTTGAATTTCAAATTAAGGGAGCAAAGTCACATCACAATAATGTCATGCTACTGATAAAGACCAAACCCTAGAATGTTTAGAGTTGTAGTAGTTCAAGGGATGTCACTAGTGATTTGACCTTAAATACTAGCATCTCTATAAAACAAGATCATGAGATTTGCACTATGAGAAGTAAACTAGCACTGATAGTAATCAAGGGTTTAAAGATAGCTAATCTGAAAGGTAGATAAACAATATGGAAATGATTCGGAGTAAAGAGTAAGATATAAATTTGAAATGTAACAAGTGTGTTTTGAACAAAAGGAGAAATACAATATGAGTGGTGTGATATGAGATAAATTTTTACAGTGATAGAAATAATGATGAATAATCTATTTGTACCTTGTAGGTTTCAATTTTAGGGATGTTTAATCTACATGATTAAAATGAGAATGATAAGTAGCAAAAAGTAAGTAGTAATGAATGAGTAGAGAGATAAGAGAAAACAATGGCTTTTAGTAATATGTGAATTTGTTTTTAGAAGTATAATTTGTTGAAGGTATATTAAGGGATGTAAATTGGTTCTACGTATGATTTCAGTGTACATGTGCAAGCAATATGTTAATTAAAGGTGTCTGATAGTTGTAGTCATTCATACCAGTAATCCATCTTAGTATTGTACAATTGTGGTATGGCGATATGGGTTGAATAATGATGGAACAAATGAAGGGTTACCCTGAATAAGGTAGTCTTACCTATTCACCCATATGAATAGAAGGGATGATAACCATATTGTGTTGATATGTAACCCTAATGAGGTATATCTTGTTATACCTAGCTTTAATATAACTAAGTGATGGTAATTGGGTATGAATAGTCCTTGAATGACTAATACAATCATGGAGTACTTTTTTACTATTGTTGAAACCCTAGTATGCTATAACCTGATGGTTACACCTTGAATTATGTGTGGGTTCATACTTGAGAATAGTATGGAATGTGATGGTAATGCTTCACCTTGTGCATCCATGATGCAATGGGGATGTCATGAGTAGGATTGTACAATTGCTGTTGAATCTAGTCTTCCAACTCAAGATTGTTTTGCTATTTGAGTAGCATAATAGTAAAATTCAAAAGAACATGGTGAACTCTCTTTTGTGACTTAGAGGTAATACACAACAATAGTACATATTGAGTCATATGAATTGAGATAGTTGGATCAGATTATCAATGTTGAGGTAACACCTCAAGAGTATGAAAATATTGAAATGGTTGTTTCTCTCTCTATCCTATGATTAATTGTGGCATGGAGAATTTATTTGTTATCATAGAGAATTGTTTTAACATGTTGTGATTAGAAAAGAAATAAAGGACTTAACGTTGAAAACTACATTCAAGTATAAAATACAAGAATGTAATGACATGTAAGATTTCAGAAGCTTAAAATAAACTTTGAATATACTTTTTTTTCATATTTATGTTTCGGGGATGAAACTTTTTAAGGGGGTGAGAATTGTAATGACCACATTTGTGCTTAATTGGTAAACTAGGGTTTACCTAAATGATTACATGCTTGATTAGATTGAACATCGTTTAGACTTAATTAATGATAGTAGATCAATTGTGATGTTTCAAACCTAAGAAGAAACTCTAACTATGATTTTAGTTTGAAGAATTAGGGTTTGAGAAATGTAAACCCTAATCGGCAAAAATTAGGCTTTTGATAGTACATGAATATGGAATTTGATCAGGATAGCAGTGTAGTAAATGATTTTTCGTATTTTCTAAAAAAAATATTTAATTGAATTTTTTATATGATATGGATAACTCAATCATGCATATTGGAGAAAAATTTCAGAATATTTGAGTGTTCATTGAATGTGGTTCTCGGTCGAACTATACTTCGACCAAAATGCTGAGAGAGTGATTTTCAGTAGTGTAGTGTTTTATTTTATTTATTTATTGGTAACTCCAAATGATCTAAAATTTTAGTTGGAGATCTAAAACTTAATCATAAACAACATGTAAAATTTTCATAATTTTTGGATGCGTTTAAACCTTATCAGTAGAAGAATTACAATAATATTTTTATGATAGAAAATTCAGCTAAAATACGAGAAAGTATTGTGAGGGGTCAATGTGCAATTGACCCAAGCAGCTCAATTGATCTATATGGTCAACCTAACACACAAGGAGCTCTCATAATTCGTGATTCAATCCAGAGAAACAAAATCCTAGAGAGAGAGGGAGAGTTAGGGTTTGAGAGGAGAAAGTGATGGAGATGCTGACCTAGGGTTTTGCGGTCTGAGGAATGATGAAATCATGTAAGTTTAGCTTCTTTGGATATAGTTTCATGGTGAATATTCTCTCACATGTCAATATTCCGTACCTCCTCTGATTTGATCCAAAATGGTATCAAAACTTCCCCTTTTTTCAATTTTTCTTCATAATCCATCATTTTTAGGGTATCTGAGTTGAAAGGAAGAAGAATCGGGTGAATTGCTAGGGATTTGATATGAGATCAAGATTTTCAGGGATGAACTGTGTTTTTAAGGTGTTTTCACACCTTAGGGTGAGTGGGAACTCCCTTTTAATAGCATATTGCATGAAAATTGGTTAAATCATCCATAATCTTTAATTGTTGAGTATGCGACTACAAACCCTGAATTGTGTGTTTGATCTAAGTTGTTGCAAAATGATATGAAATGGATTCTTCCTCTATTTGGATGAATTTCAGATGATAAAATCATATTATAAATGGATACAATACATCCTAATGAGAATTCCCTAAGTATTCGTAGAGCTTATAAGAGTAAACTGAAATATAGGGAATTTGCCTATGACTAAAATTGTTGTATAATTAAATAGAGAAATTTGTTTATATAGATCCCCTTGGTTATGAATGATTATTTATCTGAATTCATAGTAAATATATGTCAGATAGTATCTTGTATTTCATTTAAGAAGAATAGTGTTTGTTTGATATCTTAGTAAAGAGGGTGAAACCCTAGATGCAAGGAAAGTTGGATATTTACGGATAGATGTCGTGAAACCCATTTGAACGGATTTTCTTGACATGATAGAATTTATTTATTAAATTTTATTATTGATGCATGTTATCTTAGTGAATGGCATGAAAACTCGAATTTAGCTCAGTTCCAAGGTTTCATACATATATTGATTTTATATGATTTGTTGATAGTTGTCTTTATTCAATGAATGTTTATGTCATATGAAATCCTTATGAGAGCCATGTGATTAGTGAATGAGGTAAATGAAACCCTAAGCATAGGGTGTTCAATGAATCAAGTATTTTGATATCAATGTTCTTAGTATGAGATGTGGTGATGCACAACTCAAGATTTGGGTTGAGGTGTACGTTTTCCAAGAAAGTACAAATAATTTATAGGTACAAATGATGATATGTCAAGTAATTAACTCTTATCAGTGTATTAAGAAGATGAATTACATGATTCTAGTGTATAAAGTATCAAGTGAACATGTATTCTGTTATTTAAGAATTTTTGTCTGCCTGCAAGTATAAAATGTTGATTTCTCAGTATATTACAATGTTTTGAGTGTATTGCTTTACCAAGTTTAGAATGATATACATGTTGTGTTATAAACTTCAAATAAATAGACATGGTACCATAGAGATACCAGAGTCAATTATAAGTAAGGTAAAAGATACAATATAGTAAGAGCTTTCCAAGTATAATAAAATAATAGACTTAAGAGCCCTGAACATCATAGATTCCCTATGAGAGGTCTGTGCCGTAGGGATGAAACGACCTAACCCTGGCAGTGTCTAGTATACGGGGGTCAGAACGTACTAACAGGTGGTACGGGGCACGAAGCCCTAGTTGAAGTCTCCTTAAAATATAGAATGTAGTGTCCAACATCAACCAGAGATCCTAGTGGTACTAGAGTACAGTAAAGCCAATAGGTGGCTTGACTCTCCGCCTGTGTGCTCAAATTAGAGGAGGAGTCCAATTTTTACGGCATAATAGGTGTGCTGAGGCCCGAGAGCCATTTTCCTATTATAGACCAGTGACGTAGTCAGGCTTAGCATTCCCAGGTGTATCAGCTAAGTCTTGTACGGTGAGATCGTAGTTCACTATGAGTCTTAATATGTAGAGTACACTGCATATGATCAAGGAATAAGCTAAAATATGATAATATAAGTTTTAAGGAGTTTCTTATAAGTAAGAAAGGCTAAGAAAGATTCGAGTACAGTTTCCAAGAAAATTATTCTTTGTATGTTTTTTAGTTATTAGTTATCTTTGAAATTAATCAAGCATGCTCATATATTGATTTACTCTTGTTGATCTAGAGTATCTTGTCATATTTATGATTGTAAATGATCAATCTCTTTAAAGCTTACTGTTTCTATAATTGATATCAGTTGCTCAAAAGTATATCTGTAATTATATCAGTGCTTTAGACTGTTTCTTTGAAGTACTCATTCACTGAGCCAGTAGGCTCACCCCTCTACTCAAAATTTTTAGGGATATCAGATGGACTTGAAGAAGTTCATTGCATCAGAGTAGATCTTCCACAAGAGTTAAGTCTAAGTATAGTTAAGTTCAGTCGGTCCTTATCACTCTAGTTCCTTGTAAAGAAATAAGAGAGAGTTGTAAATGATGATGTATAACATTATTCCTCTTTTAGCAATATATGTGAATCAGCAAGTCTTATGTGCTTAAAAGTATGAGAAACATAATGAATGCTCATACATGCATTTTTACTATTGAAATCAGATTAGAGAAATCAATGTTTATATTCCCTTGTAAAGTTAGTTTATGTGGTTCAATGCAATAAAACAAAGAGTTTGAAAAAGAAGAAAAAGTTAAGGGTGATCTTTGTATTACGTTAAATCCTCAATTTATGCCCTAATCTCATGATTAATGGTAATTGTGAGATCGGGGTGTAACATGCTTGGTGAGCTATGCTAGGTGTACTTGTTGTAAGATCCAAATTTAGTGCACATGAATGACTTGTACCTCAACTCAAGAAATGTGTAATTGAACTCATGAATATGATGTATCTTGTATAATTTATACTTGTTGAATGTTGAGACTGTGTTGGTGCCTTTATCTTGTTATTTGTTCTTGTATGTTAAGCTTTACGCTTCCACATGTTGTCTTTGGTATTTGTCTGATTCATGGGACTGGGATTCTGGTTTCATGACAGATGGTATCAGAGCATGAACAATAACTACACCAAACATTGCTCATAAGAAACACAAACTAAACTCACCTTACATCTCAACCCTAGAAAACTTAATGAGTTGTCCTTTATGGACTAGGTTGACTTAGCCTCTAGGTTAGAACCTAGATGTTCTAGAACTAGGTGTAGACTTGTGTAATTTACCTTCCTAGACATATGCTCGCGACATGTTCTTAGGATATCTACACAGGTGTGCACTATGTTCTTGCTAATTCTCTAGGGTTCGTGGTACTAGACTGCCTAATGAGTTTGGTAACTCATTTTGGTTTAAGTTTTATCCACAGGGAGTATGGTGGTTTTCATCGCCCGTTCTAACATTGGAGAAAAATTATTTCAAGTATTAGTATATGTACATATGAAAAATGTTACCACACCTAGAAAGGCAGTGGGTGTCCATGTAACCTAAGAGAAAGTGTTACGACCCCATCTGAGCTTAATTGGTAAACTAGGGTTTACCTAGACAATTGCAAAGATTAATTGGAATATCATTCTTGAAATCTAATTAATGACGATAACACAATTAGGATGTTTTAACTATGATAAGAAGTCTAAATGTCCTTTTGTCTTGAGAATTAGGGTTTGAGAAACATAAACCCTAATCGGCCCAAAATAGGGTTTTGATGATACATGAATACAGAATTTGATAAGTAGGATGTCTCACTAAATGATTTTTAGTATTTTATGTGTAACTCTGATTTACTTCAAATTTGGATATGATTTGGATATATAAAATGTGAACAACACTGAAAAATATCAGAATTTATGAAGAATGTTCAGATCTGTTTGTCGGTCGAGTTTGCAACTCGACCGAATCTGCTGCAGACTGCATATAGCAGTGCACTTTTTGATTTTTTATTATTTATTGGTAACTTGAAATGATCTAAAATTTTTACTGGAGGTCTGAAACTTCATTAGGTATAACATATAAAATTTCCAGAATTTTTTGAGCTTCTGTTAGCTATTCAGTAGGCGAATTACAGAAACTATTGTGAAACTGAATATTCAGCCAATATAATTAAAGTTAAGTGTTGGGTCAATATGCAATTGACCCAAGCAGCTCAATTGACTTATATGAGCAACCACACACACACACAGCTCTCATTCTTCGTCATTCACTCCAAAGAAACGAAAATCTAGAGAGAGAGGGAGAGTTAGGGCTTGAGTGGAGAAAGAGGAGGAATTGTTGAATTAGGGTTCTGCGGTCCCAAGAATGGTGAAATCAAGTAAGTTTGGATCCTTTGCATAGACTTTTATGGTGGATCTTCTCTCTCATGTCAAGATTCCGTCCATGCTCTGATTTGATCCAAGATGATGTCGAAATTCCCTCTTTTCTCACCCTTTCTTCATAATCCCTCATTTTCAAGGTTCCCGAGTTGAATGGAAGAGGAATTGGGAGATTTGCTAGGGATTTGATAGGAATTCGAGATTCCCTGAGTTGAGCTGCAGTTGTGAGGTGTTTTTACACCTTAGGGTGAGTGGGTTCTTCCTTCAAACAGTGTAATGCACGAATTTTATTATAGCATCCAAATCCCTAAATGTTTAGCATGCGATTCTAAATCCTGAAATGTCCGTTTGATTTAAGATTGTTGCAAATTGATATGATATGGATTCCTTCTCTATTTGAATGATTCCTAAATGGTAGATTCATATCAGAAACGTATACAACACTTCCTAGTGAGAATGCTTTTCAGATTTATATCAAATGATGTAATTAGGGTTTAACCTAATTGAGACATCACTAGTGTTTCAACCTTATTGAAAAGGACTAGTAATCCTATAAGTGGTTAGGATGTACCTCATGGGTTATCTTAATTGAATTTTATTATTGGTACATGATATCTCAGTAAATGGTATGGAAAATCTAAACTTAGTTAAGTTTCCATGGTTCCATATCTATATTGATTGTATATGATTTGTTGAAACAATCTTTATTTCGTGAATGCTTATATCCTATGAAATCCTTATGAGAGCCATGTGACAAGTGAATGAGGTAAATGAAAAGGTGAATGAGGCAAATGCAACCCTAAGAGTAGGGTGTTGGCATGTGAGGAATGAATAAGGAAAATGAAACCCTAAGGATAGGGTGTTCAATGAATCATGCTATGGTAATATGAAAGGTCTCGATATGAGATGTGGTGATGCTTAGTTGTTGAATTGTATGTTTCTAGTGCATTTAACTTTATATGCTTGTTCTCTCTGAGATGATATCTACAGACTGCAGGGCTTCTTATATTTCAATACATATCTCGAAATTTGCAGGTGATGAGATATGACATGCCCTAGAAAGGGATGTTACTGAGATATGATATATGTTGAATACATGAGTTATGATGTTGCTTATGATATGATATGGCAGGCCGTGTGAGCCTTATGAGAAATGTAAAATGAGTTATGATTTCTGTTTTGCATGTATCTATATTATTAATGTTAGACTTAGGTGCCCTAAACACCGTAGAACCCCTTCGAGAGATCTGCTTCTTAGGGGTGAAACTCGTGTTGCAACAATAGTCGTGCGGAGTCATGGTGGCACGAGGATAGAGAGCCAGTGTTGCAACAAGAACCGTACGGAGTCATGGTGGCACTGGAGGAAATAGGGGTTATTGCAACAAGAACCGTGCGGAGTCATGGTGGTAACCCCGTGAGACTCTCCGCCTGTGTACTCAGGTTAGAGGAGGAGTCTAGAGCACTCTGAGTAGTGCTTTGAGGCCGGTGAGCCTGTGGGTCCTGTGGCAGAACAGGGTTGGCGTCAGACTTAGCATCTCCCAGGTGTGTCGCTAAGTCTTATACGGTGTGGTCGTAGTGCACTGCGAGTCTCTTATGCAGAGTACACTGCATAAGATCAGGGCATAATTTAAAATATGATCATATAGGTTCACAGAGTTCTTTATAAATGAAAGAGTTAAGGAAGACTAGAGCATAGTCTTCTAGTAGTTATTCTTTGGATGGAATATTTACATTCTTGGTTCTTTCAATTATACTATTTTAGAACTGCTCAGTGTAGTATTTATTGTTGTTAAATTTCATATCGTTTACTTAAATTATATCTGTAATCACATTAGTGCATTAGTCTGTTTCCATGAAGTACTCATTCACTGAGCGAGTAGGCTCACCCCTCTACTCAAACATTTTTAGGGTTAACCGCGTGGACTTGAAGATGGTCAGAGCATCAGTGTAGACCTGCCACAGGAGTCAAGTACGAGATTAGTTGAGTCAGTCGGTCCTTGTCACTCTAGGTCCTCAGTAAGAGATAAGAGAGAGAGAGAGTTGTAAATACGATGTGTAATGTTGTTCCTCTTTAATATGTATGCTAATTAGCTAGTTTCATGTGCTTTATGTGTGAAAGACATCGTGAATGCTTATACATGTATATTTACTAATGAAGTCTGATTAGTAAAAGAAATGTTCAGATTCCTTTGTTAAGATGTTATTTGGTTCAATGCGAAGAAACAAGAGTTTAAAAGAAAAGAAAAAGTTAAGGGTGTTCTTTGTGTGAAATATAAATCCTATCTTATGCCCTAATCTCATGATTTGAGGAAATTGTGAGATCGGGGTGTAACAGCTTGGTATCAGAGCCTAGGGCGAGTTGTCAAGGACCATTAAGTTAGTATGTTAGAGTCCTAAGTGTGGCAGATAGGAGATGTTTGATGTTAGCTTTGGGGATTTGAGTATTTGGATATCCTGGCCCGATATCTGAGTACTTGGATCAGCCAGTACAAGCTACTCTGTCTATTCTCTCACGTATACCCTGGCCAGGTATATAGTGGAAGAATGGGCTAGAGAGGAACCCTAGAAATGTTAGGGTTAGAAAACGAGAAAAGAAACAAGAACTAAGAGCATAAATGTAAAAGGAGATAGAACTTACATTTCATAATGTTGTTTTTGTTGGAAATGTATAGAAATTCTCTTATATGTTTGAATTGAAATATTCAATACTTTGAAATATGGGTCTTTCATATCTGTTGTACACTATGCAATTGTAGCATTTATTGATTTTATTCTTTGTAACAAGTAGACTAGAATTGACCTTTGAATGGGCTTTTGTTTCTATAGTTTTGCCCGCTGATTCGAGTAGAAATTGACATCAGCATGTCTGTTTAGGTTTTCAGTCTATACGCGATTCGGCCGAGTTGTATGTGATTCGGCCGAGTTTCCTTAATAAGCAATCGAACAGCAAACTGATCGGCCGAGTTGTATATAATTTGGCCGAGTTTCCTTTTTCAGGAAATCAAACGGCAAGTTAATCGGCCGAGTTTCAAGCGGATCGGCCGAGTTGTGAAGCAATCGGCTGAGTTTCTGACCAATCAGCCGAGTTTTTGAGTTGTGAGTGGCAGTTCAGGAAGAATGTAATCCTTTGTAGTTCTTGGCTTCAGGACTTCAGGTTTGGCCTGGTCCGGTTGGCAGGATGCGTTACTAGGATCTAATGAATCCTATCAATAGCATAATAAGAATAGAATTGGAATAATTAGACCCACATCAGAGTAAGAATGTACATACAGTAAGATGTTGAAACATATGGGCAAGATCAGAACAATTAAGAATTAGTTGAAACTGATATTTGAGGTTTAACTTTGGGGTCTCAAATGTGAAACCCTTAATTGGGAATAATAGAACATGATATGAATCTCATAATCAGTTTATTGATTAATTTTGCATGAACTATACATATGAAATATAGAAAAGATATGTGAAATGTATGTATGGTTCAAGATAACAAGAATCAATCATGAAGAATGAATCATATAATAGAGTATAATTCTTTTATGAACTCTAAAGCAAAGGCTAGTAGAGATTAGGGTTGAGCATTCAATAGGTCCATAGAAGTAAAGAGTCTTTAAAAGAGTAAAAGTAAAGAGAATCGTATGAACATGTAATTCATAAGACTAGAACAACAAACTAGTTTCTAAGCAAAGAACATAGGTGTAGTTTAATGAATGAATAAGTCATACAAAGGTAGACTGTATTCAGGAGAGAAAAACTTGATTGAAAGAGAAACTATGTTTGACCCATGCATGATCCACTTGATTTAAAAATGAAGAATATGTAATGTATTCAACATGAGGAAAAACTAATAGAAGGACTATTAATTTAGAACGTTAACTTCACAATAGTATAAAAATAAAGGAGGAAATATGTGCAACATGGTATACATGACCATACATATGAATAAGCAACATGGTCATAAGAGAAAAAAATTTAGAATTAAAGATGACGGGTTAAAGAGTAGTATATGGTAAGAGGACTATGAAACGTAAGAAAGGGTTGAAATATGTTGGAGAAATTATAAATAAAGAGGTTGTGAGATTCAATCAAGTGCTAATTAATCAAATATCTCTGTTGATAACTAAGTAAATCTACATACGAGAATGTATTAAGGGAATGTTTGAATACAAGTATTCCAAGTTTTAAAATCATCTTCTCTCTCATATATTCCTTAACAATAGCAAGGTGGGAATGAAATGATAAGAAAATGAATCATATATGATGCATAACTACCTTGGTAGGGTCATCTAATGAATGTAATAGTGACATACAATATGATGAAGTGCGATAAGAAATAAATTCTTGTGTGATAGCAAGGATGATGAATAATCTATTCCTATCTTAAATGCTTCAATGTTAATGATGTTTATTGTATATAATCATATGAAAAGGATAGGTAGAAAAAAGTAAAGAAGTAATGAATGAGCAGAGAGATATGGGAAAACACTATCTTTGTGTAATATGTGAATTTGTTTTTACATGTATGATTTGTTGAAGGCATATTAAGGTATGAAAGTTGGTTCTACATATGATTTCAGTGTATTTGTGCAAGCTATATGTTAAATTAAAGGCGTATGATAGTTGTAGTAATTCATACCTGATATGCATCTTACTATTGTGTATTTGTGACATGGTGATACGGTTTGGATGATGTCAGAACATATGGAGAGATACCCTGAACAAGGTAGTCATACTTATTCACTCATATTAATAGGAAGGGATGATAATCAGATTGTTTGGACAAGTAACCCTAATGAGGTGCAGCTTGTTATACCTAGCTCTAATATAACTGAGTGATGGTAATTGAGTATGATTAATGCTTGAATGACTGATACAATTGTGGATTACCTTATTACTGTTGTTGAAACCCTAAAATGATATACTGCGATGGTTACACTTTGAATTGTGTGTGGGCCCATAACCCACAGGTCCCAGGATCGAAACAGGATAGCATGGAATGAGGTGGTAATGCTTCACCTCATGCATCCATGACCCAATGAGGATTCCAAGAGTAGTATTGTGCAATTGATTGTTGAATCTAGTCTTTTAATTCAAGACTATTTTGCTATTTGAGTAGCATGTTATTAAAGTTTAAAACAGCATGGTGAACTTGCTTTTGTCACTAAAAGATGATACAGAACAATAGAACTCTCTGAACAGCGTAAGTTGAGATAGTTGTATCAGAGTATCAGAGTTGCGCAGTGAAAGCGTGGTGGTTTATCTTTGCATTCTATGTTTGACTGTGGCATAAAGAATTTGCTTGATATCATTGAGAACTATTTGAAATATGTTGTGATTTAGTAAAGAATTAAAAGATCTAATGTTGAAAACTACATTCAGGTATGAAATACAAGAGTATAATGACATGGAAGGCTTTAGAAGCTTAGAATAACCTTGAATGTATCTTTCTTTTAGGTTTATGTTTCGAGGATGAAACATTCTAAGGGGGGGAGAGTTGTTACGACCCCATCTGAGCTTAATTGGTAAACTAGGGTTTACCTAGACAATTGCAAAGATTAATTGGAATATCATTCTTGAAATCTAATTAATGACGATAACACAATTAGGATGTTTTAACTATGATAAGAAGTCTAAATGTCCTTTTGTCTTGAGAATTAGGGTTTGAGAAACATAAACCCTAATCGGCCCAAAATAGGGTTTTGATGATACATGAATACAGAATTTGATAAGTAGGATGTCTCACTAAATGATTTTTAGTATTTTATCTGTAACTATTATTTACTTCAAATTTGGATATGATTTGGATATATAAAATGTGAACAACACTGAAAAATATCAGAATTTATGAAGAATGTTCAGACCTATTTGTCGGTCGAGTTTGCAACTCGACCGAATCTGCTGTAGACTGCATATAGCAGTGCACTGTTTGATTTTTTATTATTTATTGGTAACTAGATATGATCTAAAATTTTTACTGGAGGTCTGAAACTTCATTAGGTATAACATATAAAATTTCCAGAATTTGTGGAGCTTCTGTTAGCTATTCAGTAGGCGAATTACAGAAACTATTGTGAAACTGAATATTCAGCCAATATAATTAAAGTTAAGTGTTGGGTCAATATGCAATTGACCCAAGCAGCTCAATTGACTTATATGAGCAACCACACACACACACAGCTCTCATTCTTCGTCATTCACTCCAGAGAAACGAAAATCTAGAGAGAGAGGGAGAGTTAGGGCTTGAGTGGAGAAAGAGGAGGAATTGCTTAATTAGGGTTCTGCGGTCCCAAGAATGGTGAAATCAAGTGAGTTTGGATCCTTTGCATAGACGTTTATGGTGGATCTTCTCTCTCATGTCAAGATTCCGTCCATGCTCTGATTTGATCCAAGATGATGTCGAAATTCCCTCTTTTCTCACCCTTTCTTCATAATCCCTCATTTTCAAGGTTCCCGAGTTGAATGGAAGAGGAATTGGGAGATTTGCTAGGGATTTGATAGGAATTCGAGATTCCCTGAGTTAAGCTGCAGTTGTGAGGTGTTTTCACACCTTAGGGTGAGTGGGTTCTTCCTTCAAACAGTGTAATGCACGAATTTGATTATAGCATCCAAATCCCTAAATGTTTAGAATGCGATTCTAAATCCTGAAATGTCCGTTTGATTTAAGATTGTTGCAAATTGATATGATATGGATTCCTTCTCTGTTTGAATGATTCCTAAATGGTAGATTCATATCAGAAACGTATACAACACTTCCTAGTGAGAATGCTTTTCAGATTTATATCAAATGATGTAATTAGGGTTTAACCTAATTGAGACATCACTAGTGTTTCAACCTTATTGAAAAGGACTAGTAATCCTATAAGTGGTTAGGATGTGCCTCATGGGTTATCTTAATTGAATTTTATTCTTGGTACATGATATCTCAGTAAATGGTATGGAAAATCTAAACTTAGTTAAGTTTCCATGGTTCCATATCTATATTGATTGTATATGATTTGTTGAAACAATCTTTATTTCGTGAATGCTTATATCCTATGAAATCCTTATGAGAGCCATGTGACAAGTGAATGAGGTAAATGAAAAGGTGAATGAGGCAAATGCAACCCTAAGAGTAGGGTGTTGGCATGTGAGGAATGAATAAGGCAAATGAAACCCTAAGGATAGGGTGTTCAATGAATCATGCTATGGTAATATGAAAGGTCTCGATATGAGATGTGGTGATGCTTAGTTGTTGAATTGTATGTTTCTAGTGCATTTAACTTTATATGATTGTTCTCTCTGAGATGATATCTACAGACTGCAGGGCTTCTTATATTTCAATACATATCTCGAAATTTTCAGGTGATGAGATATGACATGCCCTAGAAAGGGATGTTACTGAGATATGATATATGTTGAATACATGAGTTATGATGTTGCTTATGATATGATATGGCAGGCCGTGTGAGCCTTATGAGAAATGTAAAATGAGTTATGATTTCTGTTTTTCATGTATCTATATTATTAATGTTAGACTTAGGTGCCCTGAACACCGTAGAACCCCTTCGAGAGATATGCTTCTTAGGGGTGAAACTCGTGTTGCAACAATAGCCGTGCGGAGTCATGGTGGCACGAGGATAGAGAGCCAGTGTTGCAACAAGAACCGTGCGGAGTCATGGTGGCACTGGAGGAAATAGGGGTTATTGCAACAAGAACTGTGCGGAGTCATGGTGGTAACCCCGTGAGACTCTCCGCCTGTGTACTCAGGTTAGAGGAGGAGTCTAGAGCACTCTGAGTAGTGCTTTGAGTCCGATGAGCCTGTGGGTCCTGTGGCAGAACAGGGCTGGCGTCAGACTTAGCATTTCCCGGGTGTGTCGCTAAGTCTTGTACGGTGTGGTCGTAGTGCACTGCGAGTCTCTTATGCAGAGTACACTGCATAAGATCAGGGCATAATTTAAAATATGATCATATAGGTTCACAGAGTTCTTTATAAATGAAAGAGTTAAGGAAGACTAGAGCATAGTCTTCTAGTAGTTATTCTTTGGATGGAATATTTGCATTCTTGGTTCTTTCAATTATACTGTTTTAGAACTGCTCAGTGTAGTATTTATTGTTGTTAAATTTCATATCGTTTACTTAAATTATATTTGTAATCACATTAGTGCATTAGTCTGTTTCCATGAAGTACTCATTCACTGAGCGAGTAGGCTCACCCCTCTACTCAAACATTTTTAGGGTTAACCGCGTGGACTTGAAGATGGTCAGAGCATCAGTGTAGACCTGCCACAGGAGTCAAGTACGAGATTAGTTGAGTCAGTTGGTCCTTGTCACTCTAGGTCCTCAGTAAGAGATAAGAGAGAGAGAGAGTTGTAAATACGATGTGTAATGTTGTTCCTCTTTGATATGTATGCTAATTAGCTAGTTTCATGTGCTTTATGTGTGAAAGACATCGTGAATGCTTATACATGTATATTTACTAATGAAGTCTAATTAGTAAAAGAAATGTTCAGATTCCTTTGTTAAGATGTTATTTGGTTCAATGCGAAGAAACAAGAGTTTAAAAGAAAATAAAAAGTTAAGGGTGTTCTTTGTGTTAAATATAAATCCTATCTTATGCCCTAATCTCATGATTTGAGGAAATTGTGAGATCGGGGTGTAACAGAAAGAGATGTAACATCAAGTCTAGATGAGAGATTTTAGATGATAGTGATAGTCTCTATAGTTGTCTAGAGCCATGATAAATGTTAGGCTAGTGAGAAAGATAACCTAAGATGATGATAATGATAGTGATGATGTTGTTGATGGTGGTGGTGATAAGACCCAAGTTTGTCCTTGAAAGGATCAAGTATTTTGATGATATGAGATGAGTTTGACCATGCAACCCTATCTAAACCTAGCACCTTGTATGATACATGTGTCATAGTTGATGTTCTAAACATAGCTAGTGGGTTGGCATGCTTGCTTGTGCATAGTCTTGTATATGATGATATATGATGTGTAAGATAGGTTTTTGGACCAACATAGGCCTCAATATATTTACAAAGAAGGACCTCTAGCATGGGATGTACGAAAAGGGTGACTTCTTGATGTGAGTCAACCCATCACAGGAGAAGGTCAGAGCACCTAAACTCCAAAATATGTGAAATGTTAAAAATTATGCACGATGAAATACATGATAATGAGCCCCTACCTAGACCACTTCTGAGTATATGAGTTGAGTGACCTAGGGTGTGGTTTCCTTGAAAATGTCAAACCCTAGATGTCATATGAAGATATCTAACCCGAGAGAAAGAGGCAATTGAAAATTTTATGCATGCTATATAGGTGAGGGAGGTGTCCCAAGACTCTAAGATGATGCACATGATGCGTAAAATCCATGATGATCCTCATACTCAGGTTAGTAGTTGTATATAAAGGAATCTAGTGGTTACCCTTATTTCTCAAAAGATGGGTAGAAATTTTTTTTATGGGTAGAAGGTTGTGGTTAGCATGTCTAGTTGGACATATATATGTCTTAGCTTGACTGGCTTGAGCTTGTAAAGCTCTTTCTAGATACAAGTGAGAAAGTTTCAAAACCTCGACATTGATGATAATATTGTTCCTCGAATGACGCTTGAAACATGAAATATCTCAGTTATGTTTAAAAACTTGATATATGCTAGATAAGTCACTCACATAAGCTAGACCTAATATGAAATCATACTATACATAAAATATGTAGCTTTGAAATCATGAATTTGATACGATGATGTCTAGAGATCTTAGCTTGAATAATTAGGGGTAACATGCCTAATATCATACCCAAATGAAAATTTATCATCTCGATATGATGATGCTCTTGGGGTTATAACTTGAATCAACAAGATGAATAAATTGCATAGTTTTAGATCCAAAAAATCAGAAATGATGAACATAATTGATAAGATTTGGTATAAATCCAAAGTAAATATGAGATACACACTCGATGATAGCCTCGTTTGAAATTAATGACCATGAATATGTTCGTTTGAGAATCGATAATGTAGATTTTGATAATACACCTTCATCTCGTATGAAGATATGAACATGAACCCTAATCTAGGGATACTAAGGGATGGGTAAACCCTAATGCCATGAGGATTCCACATTATGAGGGAACACTAAGTAATATGCAAATAATCGAGATGAGTACATTCTTGATAACCCTTATGTGCACCCCAAAATAAGGGATGAGTTGAAACCATGGGATGGTTAATGGCGTACGACAAATTTTGACTCTGACTCTTAACTATGATTTTGGATGAATTTCGAGGATGAAATTTCTTATAAGGAGGGAAGGATGTGACAACCTCAACTTTCTCTCTCTTTGAATATACCCTTCCTCTTACTCGTTGTGACATAAATGCACTCAATCGAGTTAAAATTCCATAGTGTGAATGTGGTGATGCTCTAATTTGGTGACATCAATGATCAATTGCAAAATGTGTGACAATAATAAGCACTTTTTGAACTTAGAATCATGCTTTGATACATTACCTACTTGAATCCAATTTTAGACCTCATCACTATAACCTCTTTACTCTCCAGTGTATCCCATATCACTGAGAGTTCAATTGCAAATCTAGTGGCATAAAAATTTCATCAATCGTACTTATAGAACTCAAGTTTGGGCATTATGAAATTTGTTTTTCTTCTCAGGCTTTTTCCCCTTTTCTATGCCTTGGATCAGGTTGCATGGATCGAAACACAAAGAAAATCCACAGCCTAGCGGATTTCTCTTCACCCCTTTCCACTTTTGGGAAAGATCATAAGGTTGGAAGGCTGGTCTCCTGCCTCCATCCCAATCAGTCAATAGAGAAACGAAAGGAAAGGAACCTGAAACCCTCAGGTCCTCTTATAACCCTCCGGTGTTCTATTTTCCTACATTTCTCCTTCCTTTCTATCTTCCTTTAGGTCTGGCTACCAACACCCTCCTCTTCCTCCTTCTTTGTTTGACAGCATCTTGGCCGCCACCCTTCCCATGCTTTGGGGGTGCTACCCTGGGCATCGCTGGTGGAGGCCGACACAACCAGAAACCACTGCATGGTAGGAAGAGGGCAGGCGATGTCCTCCACCCTTCTCCCTCTCATCTTGGAGCCTTGTGGCAGTGGGGAAACCGTTGGGTAGAGCCTGACGGCACCAGAGTTCTTCCGCCCAGTCGACCTCGCACCCCCTTGCAGCATGACAAAAGAAACTCAGGACATCTCTAGTCCCTTCCACCTCCAACCTCAACCTCCCTCATCTTGCCTCGTTGTTGGAGGAGCACCAACGGGATAGGATGGAACCCTTGTTCGGCCCCTTTTTTGGTGTTGAAATAGGGGAGCATCCACAAGTTGTAGACGGACTCACCCGAGACTAGACGTGGACCTGATGCCACCCTATGAGAAGCCGACACATCGGCGCACACACAGGAAGACCAAGATGGGTCAACGGTGACTAGCGGTAACCACCAATCGAGAGCTTCACGTCTGTGTGACCCAGTACTATCGGTGCCAGGCCATATGGTCATCTCACGTGGGCACAGTTGTGGCCTCCAAACGGCTGATCAACGGCCCAAATGTTCAAGTGAGTAAGTATGTCATGCCCAACCTGTTTTCCCTATAGTTTCTTTGTGGAATTTCATAAAATCATATTTCTCTCATGTTGAGGCAAAATATAGTCATACTATATATCAAATCGATCCTTTCAAAAAGATCTACAACTTGGGGATGGTTTCAGGACCTGAATATGATCTTAGCTCTCCTATTTTTCCAAAAATGCTATCTTTTGATCTTCATAACATACTTAATGCAACGTTATGATGATTATTGAATCCTTGAAGCATATCAACCCTCCTAGGAATCAGTTTGTAGATCTTATGCTCTTGTGGCCCTAATGAAGGTCCTAATCACCTCATTTCACACAAATGACTCTAATTGTGCATGCATGACTCCTTTGGACCTTAATTATGAACTTTACCCTAGATTGCTAATCTTACTTCTAATGGACACCCACATAATCTTTTTATATGTTTCTTATGACCTAATGTTTCTGATCTAAACCATGTTTGGTGATGGGTTCTCCTATCTCGATGATCATGACCTTGGTTGCTCTTTTGTAAGTCTTGTAACCCTTTATGTGTATAAATGTCATGAATCTTGAAATAAGCATATAAAATGCATGGAACCTTAGAATGACTTGGAACTTGAACCTCACCTTGTTAATGACCGCTAAATAAGTAAAATATCATCTAATGCACTAATAATCAATGTTGAACCTAACTTGGATAAAACCCTAAAAATGGAACTCATTAGGGTTAATGATGAGAATCTAGTGCATGTATATAATCTTATTATTAAATCAGGTTGACTTGTAGCTAGATGATGAAGGATATGTTAGGTTATGAATCTCCGAATCAGGTATGGGCCTTATCTAGTTATATGAATATCACTTTTTTGCTTGTAAATACATGTATTGTATGCTTGTTTGTTTACTAGCCCAAATATAGCCATGTAGTATTGCTATGTCTTACTCTATGTTTGCCTCGTTAGTTTTATAACTTGAACATATATATATATATATATATATAATTCCATTATAAAATTGTTGATAAAGGGTTTGCTCTTAGCTATGACCTTGAGGTCCCTCTCGTATAAAAGGGTTAGCTAATGTTGAGCACCCTTACAGACCCTTCTGACAGGAAGATGGTCAAAGGCCTTATACATGCTTGATATTGTTGGTATAATTGAGTGAAATGACATAAAATATGGTTTTTCATTTTGTTAAATAGTTAACATATTTATTCTTGTTCATTTAATCTTAAAATATTTTCAAATTATGCAAAGCTTATACCTATATATGTATCTTTCTGCCCCATACTCAACACCTCGTGTGTTGACCCATTTCTCATATTTTGTTTTTAGGTTCAGAGATGGCTATATGGTTGATGGGCTTGGTGAGCTATGCTAGGTGTACTTGTTGTAAGATCTAGATTTTGTGCACATGAATGACTTGTACCTCGACTCTGGAAATGTTTAATTGAACTCATGAGTATGATGTATCTTGTATAATTTATACTTGTTGAATGTTGAGACTGTGTTGGTGTCTTTATCTTGTTATCTATTCATGTGTGCTAAGCTTTACGCTTCTGCATGTTGTCTTTGGTATTCATTTGATTCATGGGACTAGGATTCCCGTTTCATGACAATAGTAAATTGTCGTTGGCTTTGATACCACTATTGGGAAATATGGCACATAGTAGGCAACAAAATTTAAAATTCTATATGCCATATTCCCCATAATCAGTAGATCGTGTCAATAACTATAATGCAGGAAGCATGGTATATGGGATATATCTGGTCCTAGAGCAAGTTCAGTGACAATCCTCATCATTGTAGATGCGCAACTCTAAATCCTAGTTGCACCGGGACACGTTTGACTACTACACCTCCTCGTCTGCACCGCAGACTGCAGCCATAAATGTTATCTTCTTCAGCAGCTCCTCTTGTCACAGACTGTTGGTTGATGTTGTCCTCCAAGCAGAAAACAACATATTCTCGCCTCTATGGTAGTCCACACGAACCGCCTATAACTCATGTTATCCTGCTAGAACAATCAAGAAGGAGTCATCCATCTCGTTGGTGTACTAGTCACCAACTTTCTCTCCCTTAATGACAACTCTCAGTTGTTCTCTCGTGTGGCTATCCCTCCCTTGTTGGGTTAGACTTGTCTAAGCTCTCTTGGTTGCCACAAGCAGTTGTCAAAGGAACCAATTCTCAATTGTTTGTGTTGTGTTCTAGGAAGCCCCCAGTACCCCTCTATTTATAGTACAGACCAGGGTCAAGGTTCCCAGTTGCTATCCAATACGGGATTAATGTGCGGGAGTGGAAAGGACCGAAAGAACTCAAATTTTTGCAACAATTCTGGAAATTGTGCAGCCTACGACAACCAAAACGGCCGTTTGGAAAAGCCATACGGTCGTCTCAACTCTTGAGGTGTCTGTTTGGCACTTCCAGACAGTCGTCTCAACACTTGAGATGGGACCAATTCACACTTTTATCTTATGTGTTATTATTTCCTATCAACCTTCCACAATAACAATCGATCAGGAACACAATGAGAATATTTATATGTACTCTTAACATTTGTATTAACTCTTAAATGGGAAGAGCATCGCTATACCTTCTCTCAAGGGTTTTCTGCTTCGCCTTCTCTCTAGCTTCTCCCCAACAGTCGCCGCTGGGGTGAGTGGGGTGTCTCCTTTGAGCCTTCCTCCCCCTGGCCCCAACCATAGTTGGCTAGGTCCTGAAGTCGACATCGTTTTTCTCAGGAGGTAAATGGAGCTGGCGTCGAGCTCGATTCGTAGGGGCTCTCCTTGACTGACCTAGATTAGGAGGATGTGATGCGCCGCGAGGTTTAAGACCTGGTTTGGTGGCTCGGTGTATCGACCTTGTCAAATCCACTCCATTCAAGTGTGATGGATGGATAGAAACCGTCCCAGCTCGAATCTTGGCTCTTGTGCTGCTGCTCTGTCATCACTGGTGAAGCTAGGGGTCTCCGCTCATTCTCCCTTCACCTGCACCTACTCTTCCGGTGGTTTGAGTTCCTGGTTCCAGGATGATGATGCCCCTCGGGCTCGACTGGATCTCGATACGACTCGAGGAGATGAGAATCTCACGATGACGTGGTGTTTCCGGCTGAGTTCGCGGTAGTGCGGAAGCGACGGGAAGTGCAGCTGGTTGCGAGCTTCTTCTCTTACCTTCCCGACAATGCTCCAAGTCATGGGATCACCTTTGTTCACTCCGACTGTATGTGTGTTTGTCTACTAGTTCCAGTATCGAGGGGCAGATCTTTCTTCTTCTACTCCTTGGCCCTCCTTCTGTTGCGTGAAGGAACATCCTCTAGGTATTCAATGGAATGCTTCTGTGCAAACAGTGGCTATCTGAGAAGCTGTCAGCTAGGGTTTTTGTCCCCCGTCACTGGATGGCCCTCGTGGAGTTGTTGGGTGGCTCCTCCCCAGTCGTCATACTCAGGCTTTCCTCTCTGAATTGGGTGGATTGCTTGGAGATGGCGATCGGTGTTGGTAGGTGCTCTCAATGGCTCGTCTTCCACTGCGGGTTGGAATACCCTCAAGGTGTTCGATGAGGTGCCTCGATGCAATCAGGTGGTCTGTTTGTTGCTGTGTAAACAGCAGCTACCGATGATCAAGCCCCTTGCAGGTTAGCAACATGGTTGTGTGGAGGGATGGTAGTTATAAGGATCTCCCTAATCTTGGCATAGTACCTCACTTTGTGGGTACTCTTAATAGATAGTTGGTGTTGTGCTAAGCATGAAGGAGTGATTTGGAGCTGCTTTTCCATCCCACACTCTGTTGTTAAAATGTGCAGGTTTTTGTTTCTCTTGCAGCTTGCTCAGCTTCTTATTGAGCTGATGTTAGGGGTTCCTTTTTGGGTTTTTTCGCCCACTTAGAAACCTGGAGTTCTGGTAGCTGAGAAGGTCAGAAGCTTCAAGGCTAGCTATAGGCAGGAAAACTAGTTTTTTTTCTACGTCAAGCTATTGTTACTATTTGTGGGTATGTTGAATGCATGTAATAGTGGCTTATAATAGTCTTCTTCTGGTAGGAATGCTTAGACCTAGCTTGTTTAATTAGATAGGTCTTCTTAGTTTTGTTTCGTCTAGAATTTATTTTATTCCTCCTGCATATGGATTTTGATCCTTGAATGAGCTTTTTTAGCTCTTGTAGTTGTAATGGGGTACTTAGTGCCCAAAGTTTTGGTATTAATAGTAACACGCTTTTTGACCGACCAAAAAAAACATCTGTATGATATCATCCACAAGGTTAGTTACTTGAATACATACATCATTGAGTAATATAATTCTATAGACATTTATAATGTTACATCATTATCTTATCACTGAATTAAACAGAATACATTGGAAGCTTGCCTTTTATTAATAATCAAATCATTTTTACATGATATACCTTTACAATCATCACATAATTGGCTCTCTGGGCATACATAACCAACAAGAACAAGGTCATACGCTATCTGTTGTGATCAACCAGGAGCTGTTGTTGATGTTGTCCAGGTGTGACTTGAAGAAAGGCGCACACTACTGTGAGGATATAGTCATTGGACTTGTTCCAGGACCAGTATGACCTCGTGAACCATCCTTCCCATTATTATGGCAGATAATTTTTTTTTATTTTTGTTGCCTATTTGTTGTCATATTTTCCAACATGTATGTATGTATATGTGTATTCATGTACATATGGAATTGAGAGAGGCATTCTCTCCCCCTTTCCCATGCCTGTAACGGAAGACGAACGTTCGGAAGGGTTGTAAACCAAGGCGTCAGCTTGAATTTGAACATGTATGGGATTAAGATAGAAAGATTTCTCCCCCCCCCCTCTCCCATAACCCGTGACGGAGGCCGGACGCCCGGGAGGGTGATAAATCAAGAGATGCTTCTCCGTGTAGTTTCGAACCCGGGTCCCTTCATTGGGGACCAGCAAAATTCGCCAACCGGGTTATTCCCTTGTCGGCTGAATTTGAACATGTATGTATGGGATTAAGAGAGAAATATTTCTCCCCCCTCCCCCCTCTCCCATGCCCGTGGCGGAGGCCGAACGCCCAGAAGGGTGGTAAATGTATGTATATATGTATGTATGTATGTACGTACGTACGTACGTATGTATGGGATAAATTCTATCAATGATTTGAGCTCAAATTAGCATCTACGCTCGGACAGTTACTAGACATTAAATTATACGCTAGAGATTAACAGCATCAAACTCGAAGTGAATTCTTGGACTTTAAACACGTCGCCAAGATGTGGTAGATATGAGGCATCTTAACAATTGATACTTAGCCCTGGTAATAGTAATACGAAATGCTACGTCTCGTCAGAATTTAACATCAGTTGACTAAACTTTTATAGATATTGTTAAGATAGTTGTGAGGTATTATAAGAAATCTGTGAATAATCAACACGATATGCATAAATGTAAACTTTGAAATTTGAATATACATGTAATTTTACCATGAGCAAGCTATGGCTGTTATACTGTTTTCAAAAACGAGAGAGAGAGAGAGAGAGAGAGAGAGAGAGAGAGAGAGAGAGAGAGAGAGAGAGAGAGAGAGAGAGAGAGAGAGAGAGAGAGAGAGAGAGAGAGAGAGTAGCCCTGGAGCTCGGTTTGAGTACTGACTACTTAGCCCCTGTTTGGTTCGGGGTTGGCTTTATGCAAGCCTGCCTGGCTTGGACGAGTTTAGGCCTGCTGGAGTCTGATTCTGTTTGGCAAACCAGTCTGATTCTGTTTGGCAAACCAGTCTCATTCTGGGGGGCTGGACTCGTTTCAGACTCGTTTCAAGCTGATTCTATTTGGCTGTGCGGGCTGGGTTTAGTCTGATTCTGTTTTACAACTGTAGGCAGGATTAGCTGAATCTGTCCTATTCTCGCAGAACTGTTGTTAAAAATGTGGCCTTGTGACGCTGTTTAAACAGAAGTTTTAAAAAAAAGTAACTAAAAAATAACTTAATTGTTATCTATATCACTTTGGTTTAAGAAATCTCATTTTGTTATTGAGATGTGAGTCAAGCGTGTTACCCTTTTGTGTGGTGTTTATGTGGGTGTTTTGGTTGTTTTCTTGAGGTTGAATATGCCTAACATGATATGTTTAATACCTCAAGATATGAGGTAACCTGATAATCCCGTCAGACCAAGAAACAAGATTTTAGCCGATATACATTTTGAATATGAGTGGCTAGTCAACTATCATGATACATGTTCTACTTTATGTGTTCCTTGTAGAAGTACACGTATACTTCTATGCTTATGCTAACTATATGATGAAGCACATCAAGGGTTGTGATTAACCCGAGATAAATGCAACCACATATACGTAACCAATGAGGATAAGCTCCTCTAAAAAAAAGACATCACGACCAACAAAATCATAAAAACTATAATGATGTATTGTGGCGCATCATTAAAGTAATCCAACAAAATACGGAAAATTCAAGATTAAACTGGTCAAACATGAACATCGCTTCGTTTCATTTCTATATGCTCGAGTCGCCGCTAGATGCTGACTGCTGGGTTTTGCCGGCGGAAGAAACTGGAGGTTAATGTTCTCCGCTACTCATATGCATAGCCTTCACTCCCTCCGTCGTTCGGTTGGTGTGGGAGAAGGAGAGGGTTCTTATGTAGTGGGTGTGAGTGGAGTGGAGAGTTTCTGGTGACAAAACCAAGGAATAAGAGGAAGAGAAGAGCGACGACGATGACATCCAAATTGGTAAGACGAAAAGATTTCTCATGTTCCTAATTGTTCCTCTTAATCTGTCGATGCATACATATCAGTTGATTTTATTTTCTTCTTTCTGTTGCAGGTAACACATTATAACAAGTCTAGTCTCGCCGTCGTCGCCACCAGTGCTCCGTCCTTTCTTCGGCCACCACACCGTCGCCACACGAAGATGATTCTCCGCATCCGGAGCCGCGATGGCCTGGAACGCGTCACAGTGCCAAACCCCTCCACGACGATCGTGGCAGGGCTCAAATCCCTAATCGAGGAGCAGCTCCAGGTCCCCGTACCTTCCCAAACCCTCTCTCTGGACCAGAACCTCCTCGTCCCCAAGCCCGGCGTCGTCACCCCTACCCTTTCCGATTCCCCCCTCCTCTCCTCCCTGGGCCTGTCCAATGGCTCCTTCGTCTACCTAGCTTACGAAGGTGAGCGCACCGTCCGCGGGCCCGCCGTCTTCACCCCTGCCGGCAGCTTCGGGCGTAAGATGACAGTGGAAGACATCGTAGCCCGCCAGATGCGAGTGTCCCGCCAGGAGAACCCCCACTTTTACTCCGTCTTCTTTGACCGCAACGCCAGGGGAAAGCTGCTTCGGCAGGGAGAGAGGAAAAGATGCATCGCGAGGGACGGGGTAGGATCTCAAACCGGGTTTGAGATTTCAAACATGCCTCTACCTGTACTGCGTCAAGCTCCAAAATGGGACTGACTAAACTCAAAACGGGGTCCGAACCAGTCTCCTTGCCAAACGGAAACCCAGCCCGAGCCGGACTGGTTTGGTCCTACGTGTCACTACGTGACAAGGCCTAAACCCAGTCCACGCCCGAACCAAACTGGGGCTTAGTGTTGGGTGGGGGGTCGGTTTAAAAACACGTTGAAACTGATTCCAAATGGGTTCCCCGTCAGTTTGGTAGTCTCGCAGCGTTGATTAACCTTTCTAAGGACCAGCCAGACCTATCTGCTTTTTTGACCAAAAAGCTGACGATGCACCTTCACGCCAGGACGGCGTCGGCCAGCCGCTGTTGGGGGCAACCCAAAACCCACCGACCATTGTCGGGGATATAAAAATACAAGAATGGGCCCCACAAACAGTAGACAAGAAATAATTTGAAAAGCAAAAAAAAAAAAAAGCGGATGATAAGGTGGTGGGAGGGGGAAGGGGGTTCTACAGCGCATCATGCGGGGCGCGGACGAGATGCCAGCCTGGATGGGGGATTCGGACCTGACCTCGGGGACACCGTGCGCGTACCCCTGCCGTGTGGATCGGACCGTTGCGGATTCAGACGCAATCTGGGGTTTATTCTATTAATTAATTTTGTATTATTAGTTCAGGATGCAAACTGGAATGCGGTGGAATGGATTGTACAATTTGTTTGATTCGAAGGGCAATCTCTGATTCTCTCTCAGATATTAGTTGCAAACTTGTTGGAAATAATGTTAAATGTTTAATGCCAACAATGGCCATCACACAACAAATCGCTACAAGAAGGAAAAAATGAAAAACGAATACCATATCATATCAAGCTCACTCCACTCTAATAAAATTCCCCAAAGAAGAAAAAGGGAAGAAAAACACACACACACACACACAAAAAGAAAGAAGAAATCCCTTCGGGAGATGAGATAGATCTACAACTAACACGGACCCCAACTATCCATCCAAATCCCTGCCTGCATGCCTTGCCCAATCACTCGTCAAACCATCAGATCCACCAAAACCCACACTGGAGTCGGGGCTCAGATGGACCGGATGATGGCCGCCGCGACCGCGCCGGCGACGGCTGCCACTCTAGCGGCCCTGGATTTCAGCCCCGAGGCGGCGCTGGGGTGGGACGTCGACGGCGGTGGGGAAGGGGGAGGAACCTTCTCGGCCTTGATGTGTAGCTTCATCCCGTTGTAACAGTACCCGCGGCTGCAGATGAAGTAGTAGTCACCGGTGTGGTTGAGTTGGTAAGCGTAGCTGCGCCCTTTGCTGTAATTTGAGATGGGGCTGTCAATGATGCACTGGTTGAACCCCGTCTCGTTAACCACGAGGACATCGGCCTGTCCTGGCTGGTACAGGAACACTGTAGGAAGAAGAAGAAGGGGAAAGAAGAATCTCAGCGACATTGTGACACATTTTAACACAATGCCAGAGACTACCAAACTAAATCTGAAATTTGAGAATAACAACTACATGAATCTAAAAGCTGAGATGAACTGACCTAGCCAGTCTCCGACATAGAAGTGTGTCGTGTTCTGCCACAGGCTGTAGTTCACACCGGGGTTCCAGCCTTTCGACCCGCCGACAGTGTACCTGTTGAAGGCGGCGGCGGGTGAGGCAAGGACCAGCCACAGCAAGAGCATCGCACAGGCCTGTGCTCTAGTGCCGCTGATGGACGCAGCCATCTTCTCGATGGGACAGCAGAACCGGTTTGCTCGTCGTCCGATCTACAACTTACTGAGCTTTGTGGATGAGGGATTTGAGCTGGCCGGTAAGAGGAGGAACTTGAGAAGGAGGGGTGCTTTTGCTAGCTGCAGCTTTCTTTAAGCTGGGGTGGTGGACAGCAGATAGACAGGTGAGGCAGCAGGCGCGGCAGAGTCACATGGGGGAGGTGGTGGATACAGGAGCAATGACCGGAGGAGATTTTGGTCTCATTACGCTATTTCTTTTCTCTAGCGGCTCCGATTCGTTTGGCCGACGCATCTGTATCGTTCCATCTGTCGCCGTGAATCAATCCCCTAGGGTGGTGGCCCATGGGCCGCACGGCTGTGCCTATGCTGTCATTTGCTGGCTTCCGGCGCCGAGTCCCACCAGAGCCGCACTGCCCTTGTGGTCGTGGTCGTGGGTTTTCTTATACTCAATGGACGGGCCGCTAGCATTTGAAGTTCTACTCCACAACCAACATGATGGTTGGCCCAGTCCACATCAGGGATGGCATTTTTTTCCAGAAAGTAAGAGATCACATTAAGGGTGTGTTAATAAAGATGTAGTCGGATGACAAAGTGCATGTTTGATATATACTTTTACATTGCAAATTCACACAATTGCATCCTAATACAACCAACTAGTTTTCGTTGAAAAACAAAAACGGGAAAAAGGTTGGAGTCGCCACCATATTTTAACCGGAGAAACCCGGAAAATAAAAAAAATGACTCGTGCGTAGATAAAGAAGGAATTCGTATGAGAATCCGAAGTCGGCACACTCTTTTACAGATCAGGAAAAGGGTAAGAAACTAGTAACCCGATCAGCATGTCGAAACAGTATTGCAGACAATTAAAAAAAAGGGGGAAGAAAAGAGTTGAATGTTGCTCTCACCTTGCTTTGTACCTCATGTAAGAAAGGGTTTCACACTTTCGAGCACGGAGCAGGTTCACGATTCAGAAAGTCTCCGGTGAAAGTGTTGGGTCAGAAGCAGACGCCAATACGGTCTGACACTGATCGTTTTCACACTTCTAGGGCGCCAATCGCTTTGGCACTTCTCAGCACGAATGAGTTTCACACTGTTGAGCGTGAAAGGGGTTTCACACTTCTAAGCGTGAACTGGTTTTGCACTCTGCTCTGGTGGTCTCTCTCTTACTCTTTCATTCTCTCCAGTCTCGGGAAGTATGGAAGCTAGGGGCTTTTCTCTACAATCTCTCTCTCTCTCTCTCCTTTTCTAAGAGTCGAGGGAGTTATCGAGGTGGTTTTTCCTCTTCTCACAACTGATGACCCACTCTCTCTCAGGGTGGTCCTTGGAATGCCAAGTGACCCTCACTCTCATTCCCAAGACCATCATGGTCTAGATGGGCGCAGATTCGGTTGTCACTTTCTGGCACAAAAGGGTTTGGTGCCCAAGTGCTCGTTTTCTGAAAAAAAAACAAATCTGTGTGAATTGGTTTGACACATTTTTGTGTCAAACCCTTTGGCGGTCAACCTAGCTTGCTGAATGGAAACCCCAGATGTGTGTGGTCCGGTTCGACATATCTGGTGGGTGTGAAACCCTTCCGCGTCCATATGTAATATTTCTGAGAATTAGTGAAATGTGTGTGAATTGGTTTGACATATTTTGGTGTCAAATCCTTTCGTGCTCATTGTGATATGTAAAAGGGGACCTTAAATGTGTATGGTCTGATTTGATACATTTGGGTGCAGAACCCTTTGACATCAAAATGAGATTTTTTTATAGAAGATACCAGAAAAAGGATTCAAATATGTCTAATTTGGGTGCAAAATGGATTTGCACCCATAATTAGTAAGGTCAGATTGAGATTTTTTATAGGTCTCATCTTAACCTAGATAATGTCTGAATATTCTCCATTAGGGTTCAAGACTCATTGGGATCAAAATTTAAGGTTTTACTAAGTTTGATGTGGGTCCACATCTTGGTTGAACCTTGTGCAACTCTATTTTGCACTCCAAAATGTATTCCGTGGGCCCATGTTTGATTCTTTTATCAAAAATTGGGATTTTTACCCATTGTAGTCTGACGCGACTAAAATTGTGTTAGTAACCCAAATAGTAAGGATTTGAAAGGGTCCCAAAAATGAGGTGTCAACAGTTATCCCCTCTCAAGATGAAGTCCAAGACATGGTTGGTGAATCCACCCATGACGAGGGTTGATATCTTGAGACTGAATGACACTCATTTTTTGTTAGAAAGCATTATCCACATGGATATAATTACTTTGTCTAGATTGATCTTTGAATATTCTCATTTTATTGAGAAAAATCATAATCTAAAGACACAAAATATGTGAAACAAACAAAAACAAAAAACTTGCAGTTGTCAAATTATCAAAGATGTCGTCATTGCCTACCTTGGTAGGGTTGTAAATCAAATATATATTGGGAAAGAAATTCTACTGCGGTAGGACCCTAATGACAAACATGTCATTGCCAAATCTATCTTGGGGTTTTTCATATACTATTTGGGCACAAGGAGTTGGCGGCAATTTTTGGTTATTTTCTTTTTTTAAGATTTTTTTTACTGTTTGGGTGTTGAAGGGTTTGGTGTCAGTTTTTTTTAAGTTTTTTTTTTTTAGTATTAAAACTCTCACCAACCCCTTTATAATTTTTTTAATTTTTTTATTATTATTTTTACTATTTGGCGTCAAAGGGTTTAGCACCAATTTTTATTTTTTGGGCGTCGAAGGGCTTGGTGTCAATTTTTTTTTGAGGAAATATTTTGTTTCAAAAAAAATTTCTTACTGTGTGGGCACCGAAGGAGTTTGGCGCCATTTTTTATATTTTTTCTTTGAGATATTTTTGAGGAAATATGTTTTTTGAATTTGTTTTTATTGTTTGGACGCTGAAGGGTTTGGCACCAATTTTTTTCAGATTTTTTTAATATTTGGGTGCCAAAGGGTTTGACGCAAGTATATTTTTTTCAGTTTTTTTTGGATCATTTTGAAAGTTATTTTTTTCTGTTATTTTTTAGGAAAAAAATTTGCCGAGCATGAAAAAGTTTGTCACTCATTGTTTTTTTTCCTTTCTTTTATAGATTTATAGTCTGATTAGACATAAAACACTATAAATAAATGATTGTAGGGTTAGATCTGTTACCACTCGAGCGACAACAAAAAATGTGAGAGCGGAAGGGTTTGTCACTCAAAAGTGCAAAAATGTTTGGCACTCAAAAGTGCAAAATGGTTTGGCACTCTAAATCATGTCGCTGACTGTCAGTTCATGGAAGAAGATATGAATCTGGAACGTCTCCTATCACGTGAAGTCACTCAGGATTGGTCTGTGTCGAACTAATCTGATCCAATCTTTGTCAAAGCAATCTGCACCAATCTGCCTCAAAGGGATCTATGATAATAAGTGTCAAAGGAATTTGTACTAGTTTGTATCAACCATCTTTGTCGGTCTGTATCAACCGTTTGTGCCAGTCTGTGTCAAGCGGACCTGCACCAATCTGTGTCAAAGAGATCTATGCTAGTTTGTATCTCGCCAGTTTATTGCTGACAATGAAAATCCTCCATCAAGTTCCAGAGTTGAAGAAGGGTTGTGACAACTTTGAAATTGCACGTGAATGAATAGTTGATATGGAGATTACTGAAAGGATGAACATGCACAGTTACAACATCGAGAAATCCCTGATGGATCTGGTATATCTTCCTATATCTCAAGAATGGATGGCAGCTACAGTGCAATTCTGGGATAAAAATTCACACACATTTCAATTTGGCAATGTGATCTTCACGCCGACATTGCAAGACATAGAGTTAATCACCCGGTTGAAACTGAACGATGAATGGCCTCAAATAACGCAGAGACATATTGGCATATAGAACTTAGCCAATTTCTTGATGTGAAGAAGAATGTTACAAACAAATTCATGGATGCAGAGCAACACTATATAAAAACTAGTACTTCGTGGGGTAGTTTCTGTAAAGCAACAACTTATAAGAAGCCAAAAAGTGAGAAAAAGGTTGTTCTCATGCCTTCTTGATAGTTTTATTTGGTACGTCGTTCTTTAGGATTCAAAATGGAAAGGTTAGTGCTAATGTGGTTGCCATGGTCGCTTCGATAGAGAAGCGAGAGACTATCATCTCGTGGATCCTAAGTGAGCTTTATCGATGTCTCAATGCTGCAAAAGATTACGGGTGAATGGTGGGTCCATACCAAATGTTGAAATTGTACTTTGGGATGTGATTGGGTTCTGGTGCCTTTGTTGTCGATTGTAATCCAATGACTGGCCTTGCAAAAAAATTATCTTACGAGTCGAGATATGTTGAATATGCCCTTCAATAAGAGAGGTGAGATAGTTGTCTGGTTGGCTAATCTTGAAGATGAGGGTGTTAGATGGAGATGGATGCCACGAGGGATGGACACATCCTCATACGGTATCACAATGCCAGTTTTTGATAATATTGTTATACTTCTTGGCTTTGGGAGCTTCCAGGCATATTTATGAAGGTGAGCGTCATTTTTCAGCCAAGTTAGCAGATATGTGGAATAACCGCAAGATGATGGTCCACGAAGAATTTCTTGTTGGTTGGAGTTGCACACCAGAGTATCTACATCAACGTGAAGTGTTTGAGCATGTACAAGTGACTTGCAAGCCAGATGGGGATTTTACAGACGAAGAAACCAGTGGAGGAGATGTTGAAAATTAGATATAACTTTATCATAATCTTTTATTTTGTTTTTTAGGTTGGTTGGTTTAGGGTGAAAGTTGCGGATTTAAAGAGATTGTAGTTATCATTTGCTTGTTAGGTTTTTTAGATTTATCATTACAAAGTATGTTTTGAGTTTTGGATTATTATTTTTTATTATCCAGATGTAGTAATTTGGATTTTAGGTTTTGAGACATTTCAAGACAGCTCAAGAATCATTCTTTTCTCTAGAACATCACGACTCAGGGTCCCAAATTTTTAGAGGAAATTGTCATTTTAGTTCCTTTTCCAAATATGTTCACTTGGTCCAGTCAGATGAATGGAAAGATTGTAGATGCGATGAACTTATGGTGGAAAAAATAAATGTCTATTAAATGGAAGTGGATGGACATTAAGGACTCCTTCTCCTTACATAATAGTGATCTAGTCAACATGTCAGGTGTATTTAAGCAATGTTATAACCTCTCTGAATTACTAATAGGTAGTCATTCCTCAAAGGATTTTCCTATGGGGATCACTTAGTTAAGGATATAAGAGAAACCCGATGCCCCACTGGTTCTGGATAACGTGACTTATCATATAACAAAGACCAAAATTTATCTTTTATTTTTCATATAGACAATTTTTCAGAAACACATATCTATTTGGTCCAATTTTAAGAGAACCATAGGATATTGGTGTTCAAGACCTTACGATGAAGGTATTTGTGCATTGTTGGTCTTTGACAACATGTATGGTCATTTTTTAATTATGGGAAAACTTTGTCACAAGCACATATCCCCTTGTTTCAATCGCAAATAAACCTTGGGACAATGGTGCTCAAGACCTTAAGATGGAAGATTTTGCACTCACTGGTCTTTGACATCAAGTCTAATCAGTTATTAATCTCAAGAAATTTATCACAATGTAAGGAGTGGGATCCCAGAGGAGAACCACTCCCTACAGAAAATTTGAAGAATAGAACCTCCAGTCCAAACACACCCAAAAGATATGTTGGACTGGGTGTAAAATTTTCAAATCTTATTAATGGTATTCAAAACAACCAAAGTATAGCAGCAGAAGTAAAATATTGACTATATTTAATTTATCATAAGGTTACAATAGGACATCATAATCTCCCACAAAGGGTTTACATGTATGATACTACATAAGGATCTAAGATAGAGGGAAGTTTAAACCATAACAACTTTGTCTCTAAGCTTTAACTTCTTAAGCTATGTCCATATCTTCATGCCATATCATCCAAGTCCTTCACCTAGGGTTGGAAGCATACCTGAGCAAGAAAAGAAAAATAGATAACATCAAGGCTGGTATGTGCATACAAAATAGAAATTGAGCAATATATGAAGTAAAGGACATCAAAGTATAAAAGGCTTCCCATGAAAGAGAAAAGTACTACCCAAAGGGGCATAGAAGAAAAGAACAACAACGAAAGAGATACTTGCCATAAGTAAAACAATAAAGTTGTTCCACATAAGAACATATCATGAGATTAGGGCACATAGCCCATATATAATCATAATATTGCATGCATGTGAGATAAACATAGCCCTAGAACAATATAAAGACAAAGTCGGCCAAGCCTCATAAACTTAAAACCTGATAGAGGATGACACATAACCAAACTCCCAATATATAAAATGTGGGCCAAACCTCATAAATTTGAAACCCGGGTATGGGGCCACCTCCATCCCAAAAATAACAGGAGCATACTACACTGAGTAGGAAATACACATCTGCCCAAAAACCAATGCTATTATACTACTCTAGTGCTACTAAATCACATAACATGTTTAATGTAGAGGCAAGTAGAAAGTATAGTCAGATTATGCAAAAGTTTCCATCATACTAATGGACAACATAAATATCCACCTCACAAGTGGGAAAAAGACATCACATGTCATCATATAGAGTTCCAACATGAACAAAGCATAAGTAAGAGACCAAAAGAATATCAAATCATGACCATAAGATCAGTAAAAAACAAGATACTTCACATGAAGCATATTTTTCAAAAGAACAAGATAATGTGTAGACTAATGTCCATAGGACCAAGAGAATGATAAAGATAGGTTATTTCTCAATATAGAAATAATATGGGATGCAAACATACAATGAGAGAAGAATTAGAAATTGCTCAATATAGAAATAATAGGGTACACAACATACCTCAACTTCTGAGTCTAAATAGTCTAAAGTCACTTCTAGATCCAAGTTTAGGCCTCCAAAGAATCTATTAAGCATATGTGTAGATTTTAGATCAATTTCATATGGATTATTCAAACCCTAAAAATCACCTTTTTCTTTATATATGTATTAGGTCATCAAAACCATGCCATATTTTAGATTACCTTTTTTTGAGTCCAAAACATATTTTATTATATTTTCTGACTTATAAATTATTAATTATGAATTTTATAAGTTATTACTTATTTAGATTAATCCATTAAAATAACATACTTTCAACATTAGATTTGGGCAAGCCATTTTCATTGTTACTGTGCCAGCTGTTAAAATAAGGTCTGCTTGCCTAGGACTTGATCTTGGTACTAATCCATAACGATCATCTTATTTTTTTGAATCCAATGACCATTTATTTGTATTATTCTGGTCAGTAAATAATTAGTTATCAATTTTTGAAAATCCGCCAATAGGAAAAGAGAAAAAGCCACGTCATGTTTTCTTACAAGAAACAGAGAGAGAGGGAGAGCGATGGACCGTGATGAGTTGTCCCAATAGAAGCAGCCAAATCACCCAATCAAAGCCCGATCAGCGGCTCGCTGACCCACCCCAAAACAAGGAAAACACAGGTGAAATTACTATAATGCCCCTTGCGAGAAAAAGCAAAGAAGAAGGAAAACTGGAGAGTATAGGCAAGAAATCACATAGGGGCTTCTTCCCCATTGCTAGGCTCACGCAATGGCTGCTGCGTGTGAAGCATCTAGGCTGATAAATTGGGAATTCGTGATTAAACGACCAAACTCAATTATGAGTATGCGAAATCGAAGCATGACGAGTAAGGAATCATACCCTGGAGGCTATTAGCCCATCGTGGTAGGAGCCACTCACACAACGTGCCACAAGGAAGAGATGGTTAGAAGCTCGATGACTGTCTAAAACAAACCCAGAGAAGAAATTGGAAGAGGGGTGAGGAAGAGCGGGGTTCTGCAGAACTAGGGACGACGTCCCTACTTATATACTTGATCGTAGGGCTCTCTCGAGTTTTCCATGAAGAACCAAGGCCACAAGTATTGGGAAAAACCCAAAAAAAGGAAACTTGGTCTCGAGTAACTGGTCAATCTGTGCGAAATAGACTCACAAATTTGTAGGAGAAGAAAGTTTGAGAAAAGATGAATCACAAAGGGAGAGATCGCGTTTGCAAATCCAAAAAATACACCTCTGTTGCCTTTCTAGGAGTGAGGTAGAAGAAGACACATGAGATGTCCGACCAAAAAATGAACGGCCCAAATCTACGTGCATCCAAAATTATATAAAACCAATCGCGTGACAGATAAATGAAATCCTAAATCAAATTGGAATAAAGTATGAATGCATTTATTACTCTTTTTCTCTTTCTTATTTTGAGGGTGCAAACAAATCCTAAATTTAATGAAATTTAACACCCAACCTATTTTTGATATGAGGAATCCAAATATGCAATTAGATTTGCCTTTTGAGAACTTTTGATGTGTTAAATAAACCAAATTCTATTTTCTCTTTCCTCACACATTAATGACTAAAAGATTCTCCAAATTTTATGAAACTTCACGCACAAGTCATATTTAATGTGTTGGATACAAATTTACCATCAATTTCACATGTTGGAGTTATTTGTCCATTTATTTAATATTTTGAAGGTTCTACACACTTTTTCTCTCCTAATTTTACCTTTAAATCAAACTTTCTCCAAATTGAGTGAAATTTCACCCAAGGGTTATTTTTATTATGTAGATTATGAATCTAAGATTATTTTCCTCTTTTGGAGTCATTTATTATTTCATTTGATATTTTGGAAAAAATATGGATCTTCTCTTTTCAAATTGAATTAATTTAATTATTATGTGAATAATGTGAAACTTGACTTCCAAGACAATTGGGACCCAAGGAATACGATTCTTAACTTAGATTCCACTTTTAGATTCCTTTTCATGAGTTTTGTCATAATTAATATTTGTGGCCATAAATATCACATTCTTACTTACGTTATCATATTATTTCACTATTATCATTATTAATCATCTATTTAGGTTAATATCATCACCAAAAGAATTATGTGTGATTATTAATTTTACATTATTTTGTGTGACCTATTTTATGTATCCATTATTGGCCTAAGACTAATGTGAGAACATTAGGTTACATTAAGGTGATTTATACATGCATTAGATCATTAGAGTTGTACTAAACATCTTTTATGTCTAACCCCAACCTTGTTTGGCTAAGCCCAAAAGGTCAAACTTCTAGGGTAGGTTCTAAAATTTGGTATGCTACAACACTCCAACCCTTAAAAGGATTTTGTCCTTGAAATCTATTGATCCAAACATTAAAAAACCAACTATTCTCCACCCCTTAAAAGGTTTAACCTAACAAGTCAAACTAATCAACATGTACGGTTACTCATATATCTTTTAGAAGGGAAGTTCTAGATATTTATGTTCTTCATGTATCCAAACTAAGAGTCAGAACCAACTAGGGTTGAGTTTTAGGTCCTCGTGTCTCTAACCTAACAACCCTAAGATTCAAAAAGTCATAGGGTACAAATGGTAGGTACACTACACCTTAACATTATCTCACATATCCCTAGTCACTTCTTCAAGACTAGGGTTAGGATTCTATGCTAACTAATTCTAGGGCTTCACCAGAAAACTTCACATATCTCTTTATTGTGACTTAGTTCAGGAAGTCATCAAGAAAATTCTGAGAAATTTTTTGTATGTATAGTAATATAATGAAAATAATTTTTATTGGTAAAAAACTTTGCAATGTAAAACAAACATGCCAGTAAAAATCAATACGAAAACCAAGTCAGAATTTATCCATATCAAGATCTTCTTAACCTATTACTTCCTCATAGCCTAATTTCATCCTCAAATCAAAACCTCATTACATCAAAAGATACCAATCATCATTATAGATCAAAGGGTGAACATCTGACCTAAAGGTAACTTGCCAAGTCAAGGATTCTAACAAGGGAGACAAAATTGAAATAGTCATATTTTGACTAGCATGGGCTCTGATACCATGATGTAAGGAGTGGGATCCCATAGGAGAACCATTCCCTACTAAAAATTTTAAGAATAGAACCTCCAGTCCAAACACACCCAAAAGATATGTTGGAGTGGGTGTAAAATTTTCAAATCTTATTAATGGTATTTAAAACAACCAAAGTATAGTAGTGGACATAAAATATTGACTATATTCCATTTCTCAAAAGGTTACAACAGGACATCATAATCTCCCACAAAGGGTTTACATGTATGATACACCATAAGGATCTAAGATAGAGGGAAGTATAAACCATAACAACTTTGTCTCGAAGCTTTAACTTCTTAAGCTATGTCCATATCTTCATGCCATATCATCCAAGTCCTTCACCTAGGGTTGGAAGCATACCCTAGTAAGAAAAGAAAAATAGGTAACATCAAAAAAGGTTGGTATGTGTATACTAAATAGAAATTGAGAAATATATGAAGTAAATGGCATCAAAGTATAAAAGACTTCCCATGAAAGAGAAAAGTACTACCCAAAGGGGCATAAAAGAAAAGAACAACAATGAAAGAAATATTTTCCATAAGTAAAACAATAAAGTTGTACCACATAAGCACATATCATGAGATTAGGGCACATAACCCATAATCCATAATCATAATATTGCATGCATGTGAGATAAACATAGCCCTAGAACAATATAAAGACAAAGTCAGCCAAGCCTCATAAACTTAAAACCTGATAGAAAATGGCACATAACCGAACTCCCAATATATAAAATGTAGGCCATACCTCATAAATTTGAAACCCGGGTATGGGGCCACCTCCATCCCAAGAATAATAGGAGCATACTGCCCCGAGCAAGAAATACACATATGCCCAAAAACCAATGCAATTATACTACTCTAGTGCTACTAAATCACATATCATGTTTAATGTAGAGGCAAGTACAAAGTATAGTCAGATTATACAAAATTTTCCATCATACTAATGGAAAACATAAACATCCACTACTACAGAAGTGCCTTTTAGTGTCGGTTGTTTAACCCCCTTTGGCGTCGGTTTCGGAACGACGCCTATGTGGGCGCCGCTAAAAGGTTGGACACTTCAGCGTCGGTTAAAAACCGACGCCTATTTAATATAAAGGCGTCGGTTGTTTATAAAACACCGACGCCAAAAGGGTTCCCGCCACAGAAAACGGCGTCATCTAGGACGCTTTCTGCGTCGGTTATATACTACAAAACCGACGCAGAAAAGTGTCCTAGATGACTCCCATTTCCTGTAGCGCGAACACTTTTGGCGTCGGTGTTTTATAAAAAACCGACGCTGTAAGTGTATGCTGACGGTTATCGGTAAATAACCGACGCCTATATCTATTTTTTTTTTTATAAATCTGTTTGCAGGCCTGCTGTGGCTGGTCAGCAGGATGAGAACCTGCAGTTCAGTTTTCTGAACTGCAGGTTTATGACATCCATTGATATCAGCCTACAAACAGGCCACAAACCTGCAAAATTAACATAAAAAGATTCACACAAGTAGATACATTCAGACATCAATTCAATTGTCACGTTCACACATATAGAATCATTCAAATACATGTTTTAACATTCAGAAACATTCATTTACAAAGTATCATTCATCATCACTATCAACATCCCAATTATATCTTACAGTTGCCACTGTTTGTACAACTATTGCCCATTCTTCTCTTACTTCATCTAATGCTTCCCTCGTATATGGAGCATGTACATTTTTTAAGTGTTTGCCTATAGTGTGGTCAGTTTTAAACACCTGCAAAGAGAATGATGTATATAAGTAATAATATAAAAATAAGATTGATATATTTTATACTAACTAATGAGACTATATATAATACCTCATGTATGGTATCGATGTCTTTCTTCGCCTGTGTATGGTATAGAACTCTCCTCCAGTATCTCCCTCACAGACTCCTGTGCGGAGAGGGACATTCCAACTCGAGATATCATCTTCCGTTGCCTCCTCCGCAGCAATATCCTTATCTCTGAACGTTTCTCGTAGGATTCTGAACCCCTCCTTCCCTCTACTACATCGAAGCCATGCCACAGTTGAACCCTTTCACCGAGCCCTACCCGGCCAAACAGACGTCGCCTGAAGTACCACCGTCGTCGTCGTCTCCACCTCCATCGCAACTTGCTGTGCTAGTCCTGGCAGTTTATCACCCCACATGCTTTCCTCACCAGTTCCTGCCGCTAGACGACCACACAATGGAATCCAAGAGGATATGCAGGCGTTCGCCACAGACTATAGGATGAGTATACTCAGCTTATAGTCTTTGGCGAACTCCTGCATATCCTCTTGGATCCATTGTGTGGTCGTCTAGCGGCAGGAACTGGGGAGGAAGGCATGTGGGGTGATAAACTGCCAGGACTAGCACAACAAGTTGCGATGGAGGTGGAGACGACGACGACGGTGGTACTTCAGGCGACGCCTACTTGGCCGGGTAGGGCTCGGCGAAAGGGTTCAACTACAGCATGGCTTCGATGCAGTAGAGGGAAGGAAGGGGTTCAGAATCCTACGAGAAATGTTTAGAGATGAGGATATTACTGCGGAGGAGGAGGAAACGGTAGACGATATCTTGAGTTGGAATGTCCCTCTCCGCACATCAAGTTGCTCCAGTGCTTCAGTGGGTACATGTGCATCATCAACCTAAAATTTGACAAAAATAAACACACTAAATTAGCATTTGTATTAAAAAAGCAAACATTACTCTAAACGTTTGTATTTTACCATTTTTGCAGCCGCCTCCGCGCATCTGAAAATGTCATTAAAAAGGCAAACATTTAGCATTTGTATTAACTAGAAAAAGGAAAACATTTAGCATTTGTATAAACTAGAAAAAGGAAAACATTTACCATTTGTATAAACATACGTGTCTCTAAAATTGTGATCTTTTATCAATTAACAATCCTTCATTGTGATCTCCGCGCACATATAAGTCATCATTAGCTTCAATATTTTGTGGAGTTGGCAACCCAACTGAGAATGGACTGGAGTCATCATACTTATCATAGTACTCTTCTTCATCTATAGGATCTTCAATGAACTGTCTTTTACCATGAAGAACAACCGACCATTTATCATTTGCAGGATCATCGATATAGAATATTTGTTTTGCCTGTGATGCCAATATGAATGGTTCAGCCTTCTCGCCAATCATTTCAAAGTTCACCAAAGCGAAACCCAATTCATCCACTATAACTCCTTTGGTGTTATCAACCCAATTACATTTAAAGAGCGGAATATTGAAATCTATGTAGTCAAACTCCCAAATGTCTTCAATGACACCGTAATATGACATTTTAGCTTCACGTGGACTCTTATCCTTTGCACTTGCAAAGTACATAGTTGACGCTTGAAGAGTGACCCCACTATTTTGGACGACACTCTTATCATCTTGGCGCTTTGTGTAATATGTGAATCCATTAATGTCAAACCCTTCATAAGACATAACATTCAGTTTTGGTTTAAAGGCGAGACATTTGATAGTTTCTGTAATATCATTTGGTGTTTGAGATAGTTGATGTAAGACTTTATCTTCAAACCACTTAGTAAAAGTCTTATTATGCTCTCTAGCAAGCCACATTGAACTTGCTCGAGGATGTTGTCTCTTTATGAAATTGGTATGTTCCTCGATATAAACACTCACTTCGTCCATATTATGTAAAATATACAAGTGAGCTTGTTCCAACTGCTCACGGCTGATTACTTTCACCCGTGATCCCAAAATTCCTTTGCCCTCCTCAATATTCGTGTCATTATCAGGAGTGTCATTACCACTGAGAAAGTCATTGCAGAAATCCATAACCTCTCTCGCCACATAACCTTCAATAATACTCCCTTCAGGACGATAACGGTTTCAAACATCACCTTTAAAAACGCTCATGTATCGTTCAAAGGGATACATCCAATGCAAGAAAACCGGTCCCAAGATTTTCACTTCCCTAGTCAAGTGGACAACAAGATGTACCATGATATCAAAGAACGAAGGAGGGAAATACATCTCAAGCTGACATAGGGTAACAACCACTTCTCTTTGCAAATTATCAAGAGTATCAGGGTCAATAACTTTGCTGCATAGACTGTTGAAAAAGAAACAAAGTCTGGTAATTGCAAACCTTACATGCTTCGGCAATATAGATCGAATTGCCACGGGCAATATTTGTTGCATTAGAGTGTGACAATCATGAGATTTAAGACCTATCAACTTCAGATCTTTCATTGATACCAATCTACGGATGTTGGATGAGTAACCATGTGGCACCTTAACATTTACCAAGCATTCACAAAAAGTTTTCTTCTCCTTTCTAGACAACGTGTAACAAGCGGGAGGTAAGTATGTTCTTTTATTACCCATTTCACGTAATTCTGTTAATTCTGACCTTATTCCCATTTCACGTAGGTCCAGTATGGATTTTATCCCATCTTTAGTCTTACCTGGTATATTTAATAGAGTACCAATGATGCTATCACAAACATTTTTCTCAACGTGCATTACATCGATACAATGCCTGACTGACAAAGAACTCCAATAAGGAAGATCCCAAAATATTGACTTCTTTTTGAATGAAGAATTGTCACTCCGTGTGGCCATACTACATTGTGATTTCTTACCAAATTCATTGACAATGTCTTTTACTCTTTCATAAACAACATCCCCTGGTATAGGTTTAGGTGCACTCCGTTCATCATTCAATCCATTGAATGCTTTGCGCTTCCTACGATACGGATGGAATTTTGAAAGAAACCTTCGATGACCAAGATATACAGTCTTGCCGCCATATTTTAGTCTTATTGAATCAGTGTTTTCTTCACATATAGGACACGCTTTAGCTCCTTTGACACTATATCCAGACAAATTCCCATATGCTGGAAAGTCATTAATAGTGCAAAACAACATAGCATGCAAACGAAATGTCTCTCTTGCAGAAGCATCATAGGTCATCACACCTTCAGCCCAAAGTTTCTTTAAGTCATCAATCAAAGGTTCAAGATAAACATCGATATCATTTCCGAGTTGTTTAGGGCCCGATATCAACAATGACAACATAACATACTTATTTTTCATACACAGCCAGGGAGGAAGATTGTATATAACAAGCATGACTGGCCAAGTGCTATGTTGGCTGCTCAATGTCCCGTACGGATTCATCCCGTCTGTACAAAGCCCAAGTCTTAGATTCCTGACTTCTTCACCAAATTCAGGGAACAATACATCAATCTTCTTCCACTGTGGGGAATCAGACGCATGTCGTAGGATCCCATCATTATTTTTCTTAACATCTGCATGCCACCTCAAATTCTTCGCATCTTTCGGATTTGCAAACAAGCGTTGAAACCGTGATGTTATAGGTAGATACCACAACACCTTGGCAGGAGAACCAGTTTTGGACTCCCCCGAAGTCGTCAATTTATATCGTGACGCACCACATTTTGGACAATCTTTCAAATCTACATAGTCCTTTTGAAATAATACACAATCATTCGGGCATGCGTGTATCTTTTTGGCCTCCATTCCCATTGGGCACAACATTTTCTTTACCTGGTATGTTGAGATTGGCAGCTCGTTTCCTTCAGGAAGAATTTCTTTCAACAAAGTCAACAATTCAGTGAAGCTTTTGTCGCTCCATCTATTGTTAGCTTTCAACTTATACAATCTCAGCACAGCGCTAAGCTTCGTAAACTTAGCACAGCCTGTGTATAACGGTATCTCAGCATCATGCACAATGTTTGTAAAGATAGGAGGTGGATCGGTGTGCTCTACCCTACAACTATCCAACATCGCATCAACAATGTCTGCTGGAACTGGTTCGTTCACATTTACGTCATCGGAGGCAATTTCTTCTTCCACCCAAGCACTGCTATTGACATCTACTGGATTCGATTTTGAAATCTCTCCATGCCAGTGCCATTCTGTATAGCCTTGTACAATCCCGTTGCACATGACATGACTTTTGATTTCCTCACCAGTGTTGAGTTTCAAGTTGTTACCGCAATGCCTACATGGACAGTAGAACCTATCTGTAGGTTTTTTCCTATGTTCCTCGGCAAATCTAATAAACTGATCAAGACCAGATATAAACTCTGGGGTGCAACGATTACGAATGGACATCCATGATCTATCCATTCTATGATCAGAGAAAGCAAGTATATATTAGGAAAGCAAGTATATATTAGGAAACAAGTATATAAGCAAGTATGTCGTATTACAGTTCATCATTAAGAAAGATATAAGCAAGTATGTCGTATTAAAATAGACTAAACAATAAAAGAATTTTTTTTTGAGGCAAGACAATATGAGAAAATAGTAGTGTAATCATGTAAATGGGAACATTCATGGGAACACACACTTCAGTTATAAGCATTCATGTAGCAACTTACAATTCCATTCATGGGAACACACACTTTAGTTATAACAATAACTAAACAAAGGGGTTGGTGTACCCCTAAACATGCGCATAATTAAAAAAACTATTACTACAGACAAGTCTAGATAGATAGACAACTAAATACTACACCAACATGGTCCCGCATACATCAGTAACTTCTTTTTGATGATGAAGCTGTGTCACGAAGCTCCTCACTGTATTTAGACGAATCTGAACTGATAGGGGCCTCAGATTCCGATTCCTCATAGATGATATCCGACGCCTTGCGCTCATACCGCAGAAGATGATCGAGGGTGTCGCAGTTGTTGTTGGTTATCCAAACTTTGATGGAATTATCGCCAACTGGACGGAGAAAAAGCCTATTCCAACGGACCAGATACAGCTCTCCAATCCAATCATGCCAACCGGATTTTGATACAAGATTTCCCGCCAAATCATACTCAACCTCGATTACATGTGAATAATTTCCAAAAGTTAGGGTCACTTTACCAGGCATGTAGTGTCTTCCTTTTAGAAAACGCCAATGTTTGGGTATGACCAATTGGTTTAAGGAACAATCATCTAGGATGATGTCCAATTGTTCTTCAATAGGGAACGTTAACATTGACATAGAGGCCCAATTCATAGTCATTGTTATGGGAAGACAGAGACTGCACAATATTAGTATTAACAAAGTGTAAGTACATATAACGATGTTATATATTTTCAGAAAAAGTTGTATAACATCAGTTAACCTTTTAAACAAGTATATATTAGGAAACAAGTATATATTAGTCAATCTTGGACGGGTTTCTAGGCCAACAAACACATTTGATGTCAATCTTATATATAATAAATGTGTACCACCTATCCCATCCTTGAACACCTAATCTCACTTAGGATGTAAGTGTATAATGTGTATTTGGTTTTCAAGAAAATTTCGGCAGCATTTCCCCGTTGTTCTCTAAGTACATATGTACTTAGAGAACAAACGGGGAAATGCTACCGAAATTTTCTCGAAAACCCAATACACATTATACACTTACATCCTAAGTGAGATTAGGTGTTCAAGAACAGTCCCAAACTGGGGACTATCCAAGATTTACTCCTACTGAGTAAATCTTGGACGGGTTTCTAGGCCAACAAATACATGTGTTGTCATTCTTATATAAACCCTATAATTCATGAAATCATTCTAATTCAATTTAATATGTTGGGATCACATAATTATATAATGACATCAGAATATATAGAAGAATCATAATTAACATGATTAACAACATGCTCATCAAACTAGGGTTTTCTTGAATATCATCTAATAAATCAAGAATTTCATAGTTTCAAACATGCAATAATTCACAATGCAATGTTATAAACTATAGGCAACATGGATAGATGAAATAAATAAACATCCAGCATCTATCACTTATTCAATCTTCAAAAAACCTTGACAAACATCCAACATCTATCACTTATATAATTTGCATGTATATACACCCTAAAGTGCCACAAATCATATAATAAAACTATCATGTTATGATATTAGGACCACTTAAAGCAGATTAGGCACATTAAGCAAGCAGAGTAGGGAGCCAATTTCGTGCAAACAGATTAGGCAACAGATTAGGTCAGCACATAAAGAACCAATTTCGCGCCTGGGTAGGTCTGCAGGTACCTGGGCAAGAAGAGTAGGGTGAGGTCGAGCTGGTTGAGTACGTGGGTGGCGGCCGACGAGCTCCAGAACCAGCGGCAGTGACTCCGACGAGCAGGAGCGTCAGCCGCAGCAGGCAGGCAGGCGGCCAGGCGGCGGCACGCAGGCAGCGGCCAGGCGGAGGAGAAGGAGAAGGGGGTACGGCGGCGCCGGTTCTCAGGCGTGGCAGGCAGGTGGGCACCAGGTGTGGCGGCGGCGCCGGTTGTCAGGCGTGGCGGCGGCGCAGGCGGTTGGAGTAGGGGCGCCGGTTGTCAGGCGTGGCGGCGGCGCAGGGGTGCCAGAGAAGAAACGCGTCGGAGAGGGGCGCCGGAGAGGGGACGCCGGAGATGGGGCACCGGAGAGAAGCGCCGGAGAAAAATTACAGAGAAATCGCCGGAGAAATCGCCGCAATAGGGAAATAGGGTAGCAATGAGGGGAAGAGTCGGGCGATCGAAGGTTATGAAGTTCCCCAATAGCGTCGGTTGTTGACAACAACCGACGCCTCAACATATTTACCGTCGGTCGTTGGCAACATCCGACGTCCATTTGGACGATATTTTTGTGAAAATGTTTGGCGGGAACCCCATTCAGCGTCGGTTAGTAAAGGACGACCGACGCGGAAAAGGACACTTTTCGCGCAAATTTCCATCGCACATAAGCGTCGGTGTTTTAACTAAATAACCGACGCCGAAAGTGACATTATTTTTTCGCTCGAAAATTGGATGAAATAATGCGTCGGTTTTGTATAAACAACCGACGCTGTATACAAAGCGGTACCCGTGTTTGGCTGGTCTTTGAATATAGACGTCGGTTCTTCGAAATAACCGACGCCTTATATTAAAGGCGTCGGTGTTCCTTAAAAACCGACGCCCAGAAAAGCGACACTGAATGCTATTTCTGTAGTAGTGATCCACCTCACAAGTGGGAAAAAGAAATCACATGTCATCATATAGAGTTCCAACATGAACAAAGCATAAGTAAGAGAGCAAAAGAATATCAAATCATGACCACAAGATCAGTAACAAACAAGATACTTGACATGAAGCATATTTTTTAAAAGAACAAGATAATGTGTAGGCTAATGTCCATAGCAACAAGAGAATGATAAAGATAGGTTATTTCTCAATATAGAAATAATATGGGATGCAAACATACAATGAGAGATGAATTAGAAATTGCTCAATATAGAAATAATAGGGGATACAACATACCTCAACTTCTGAGTCTAAATAGTCCAAAGTCATTTCTAGATCCAAGTCTAGGCCTCCAAAGAACCTATTAAGCATATGTGTAGATTTTAGATCAATTTCACATGGATTATTCAAACCCTAAAAATCACCTTTTTATTTATATAAGTATTAGGTCATCAAAACCATGCCATGTTTTAGGTTACCTTTTCTTGAGTCCAAAACATATTTTATTATATTTTTCTAGACTTATAAATTATTAGTTATGAATTTTACAAGTTATTACTTATTTAGATTAATCCATTAAAATCACATACTTTCAAAATTATATTTAGGCAACAAAACCAACACCATTAGTAAGCCCTTATTTTTTTGTATCCAACGACTATTTATTTGTATTTTTCTAATCAGTAAATAATTAGTTATCATTTTTTTTAAATCGACCAATAGGAAAAAGAGAAAAAGCCACGTCATGTGTTCTTGCGAGAAATAGAGAGAGAGGGAGAGTGGCATCCTGCAATGAGTTGGCCCAATAGAAGGTGGCCAAATCACCTAGTCAAAGCCCGATCAACGGCTCATTGACCCGCCCCAAAACAAAGAAAAACATAGGAAAAATTACTATTATGCCCCTTGTGAGAAAAAGCAAAGAAGAAGGAAAACCAGAGGGTATAGGTGAGAAATCATGGAGGGGCTTCTTCCCCATTACCAAGCTCACACCATGGCTGCTGCTCGAGAAGTAGCTACGCCGAGAAATTGGGGAATTCATAACCAAACGACCAAACTCGATTATGAGTATATGAAATCGAAGAACTATGAGTAAGGAATCATACCCTGGAGGCTATTAGCCTGTGGTGGCAGGATCCAATCGCACAATATGCCACACGGAAGAGATGGTTAGAAGCTTGGCAGTTGTCCAAAATGACCCAGAGAAGAAATTGGAATAGGGGTGAGGAAGAGCGGGGTTCCACGGAACTAGGGACAACATCCCTACTTATATAATTGATCGTAGGGCTCCCTCAAGTTTTTCGCAAAGAACCAAGGTCGTAAGTATTGGGCAAAACTCAAAAAAAGGAAATTGGGCCTCGAGTAACTGATTAATCTATGCAGAACAGGCTGACAAATTTGTAGGAGAAGAAAGTTCGAGAAAAGATGAATCACAGAGGGAGAAATCATGTTTGCAAATCCAAAAAATACACCTCTATTGCCTTTCCATGAACGAGGTAGAGGAAGACACGTGACTCATCCAATAAAAAAATGAATAGCCCAGATCTACGCGTGTCCAAAATTAAATAAAATCAACCACGTGATAGATAAATGAAATCCTAAATCTAATTGGAATAAAGTGTGAATGCATTTATTTCTCTTTTTCTCTTTCTTCCTTTAAAGGTGCAAACAAATCCCAACTTTAACAAAATTTGACGCCCAACTTATTTTTTATATGAGGAATCTAAATATGCAATTAGATTTTCCTTTTGAGAACTTTTGATATGTTAAATAAATCAAATCCTATTTTCTCTTTCCTCATGCATTAATGACTAAAAGATTCTCCAAATTTTATGAAACTTCACCCACAAGTCATTTTTAATATGTTGGATACAAATTTGCCATAAATTTCACATGTTGGTGTTATTTGTTCATTTATTTGATATTTTGAAGGTTCTACACACATTCTCTCTCCTGATTTTACCTTTTCATCAAACTTTCTCCAAATTGAATGGAATTTCATCCAAAGGCTATTTTTATTATGTAGATTATGAATCCAATATTATTTTCCTCTTTTGGAGTCATTTATTATTTTATTTTATATTTTGGGAAAAATATGGATCTTCTCTTTCCAAATTGAATTAAATTAATTATTATTATGTGAATAATGTGAAACTTGACTCCCAAGACAACTGGGACCCAAGGACACAATTCTTAACTTGGATTTCACTTTTGGGATTCCTTTTCATGAGTTTTGTCATAATTAATATTTTTGGCCATTAATATCACATTATTACTTAGGTTATTATACTATTTCACTATTATCATTATTGCTCATCTATTTAGGTTAATATCATCACCAAAAGAATTATGTGTGATTGTTTGCATGAATTTTACATTACTTCATGTGACCTATTTTATGTATCCATTATTGACCTAATACTAATGTGAGAACATTAGGTTAAGTAAAGGTGATTTATACATGCATTAGCTCATTAGAGTTATACTAAACATCTTTTAGGTTTAACGCCAACCTTGTTTGGCTAAGCTTGAAAGGTCAAACTTCTAGGGTAGGTTCCAAGATTCAGTATGTTACACACAAGCACATATCCCTTTTGATTCAATCTGGTTTTGGGACTACAGGACATCGATGCTTAGAAACTTAGGATGGGGGCACATGCTTATTGACTCAATCAATGATTGGGTTTTCTTTAAGCAAGCTATACCCTCACAAGGAGTATCCATGGGGAATGGCACCTACATTCATTGAGTAAGCACGTCACAATAAGAGATGTTGACTGGTCACCATCATAACCACCTTTCATGCATGTCCTAATGGTAGAGTGACTAGGGAAGTACCATAGTGATGAGTGTTACGGTAATTGACCTTGGCAAGTGTGTATGTATCTGGGTTAATATCATCATTGCCCATTGTTGCTAGATTTTGCAAAATGGGAACTCCAGATTGTGTGGTCTGGTTCAATACATTTGGGTGTGAAACCCTTCCACGCCTAAATGTCCTTTTTCTGAGAAATAACAAAAGTGTGTGAACTGGTTTAACACATTTTGGTGTCAAACCCTTTCATACTCATTGTGATATGTAAAAGGGGACCCAAAATGTGAGTGGTATGATTTGACAAATTGGTGTGCAAAACCCTTTGACATCAAAATGAGATTATTTTTCAGAAGATACTAAGAAAAGGGTTTGAGTTTTATCCATTAGGGTTCATGTTGTATGCTCAATTATAAAATTAAGGTATGATGTGATAAATATTTGCCCTCAACAATATTATCCATGGAATAATAATGTTATGCACCTTTGTGACATCGGTGCTTGTGGCACAAGTTAAATAAAAGGAGTTCATACATAAGTGAATAATAATGTTTGTTTGATATGATAAATAAAATAATGTCAAGTTACAAAAGGAAAATAAAAATACATGCTATTTTAGATAATTAAGGGATAATTATCTAGCCAAGATTGGCAACACCATGCATGAGGCATCAACCAAGAATGTTTCAATTTATCTTTTTTGTACTTGAAAATAATAATGAAAAGGAAGAAGAATCTAGAGTTTAGGAGAAAAAGGATATTCCATGTGATAATGGTATTGTGGCAACACATCCCACTATCACACAGACAGTGAGGTGTTACGCAAAATGTGTGGAAAATACCATAAACCACAAATTACCAAAAACATGGGTTAATTAAAACCGATTGCAGAAAGCAGATAAACTGAGAAACTATTACATTTCGGTCCTTGTCCTGCAAGGAAACAAGTTATATAAACATATACAAGCCTTGATAGGTGTCCACAGCTGTCTTGTCATCATATGAGTTCATCACCTGTATATACATACATAACGGCCCCTATCCGGCCAACTACAGGACATACAAAGCATCAATAGCTATACATCATGGAACAACGTCAAAACGCTCCCAAGGACCTAAGAGTACAGGGATGACTCTAGACTCTACTGCAAAACAACCAAAACGGCAGCATGTCCATCTCTTGCCTTCTACTGCTCGTCTTGCTGCTTGGCCGCAACTCCGCGACCACCATCACATCTAGCTCGAACACCTAAAGAGGTTATAACCAGTGGGGTGAGACACATAGTCCCAGCGAGAAACATAACTCCCTACCAAACTATAAAACCAAAGGAAGATGAAAGCAACAATAGCAGGTAACTGATAAAGGTATAATAAGAGCAGTCTATAGAGCAAAGCTTATTCATACCATCAAGCTTACCAGATGTATGGAAGGCATATCACCAATTATCTCTTTATGGAACATGATTGACAAGATAAGATTTATAAGATCTTACTACATACATAAGGAATGTATAAGCAACTGCATGTATAGCAAGGCCTCAACCAATGTTCTGTATTTTACCTTAAGCAGTAAATACTATTCGGCTGGATTACGTATTATTATTATGCCCTAAGGAAGTGAGCCGTACCACTCAGATCCAACCGACGACTGCAAAACTCGGAGCCGATGCCATACAAGGTCAATGGGAGAGCCGGACTCCACGACCTCCCACCTCGTGGTCAGTGCACGAGTACAACACAAGCAAAACTGCAATCTCATGCTTAAGTGGCCTCAATCATAGGGTCAGCTCCCGCAGGCTACCCTCTGCCTAGCCCGCCTCGGTATAGGTCTCGATGCTAGTGAAACTGAGCCACAGGCCTGTTCACCGTGCTCTGAGCCATGAATGCATTCATGCTCCCATATCACATATCCTGAGCCATGGGTCTGTTCACCATGCTCTATACATATCCCGAGTCTGCAACCGCAGCTGCACTCGAATCATCACTATTTTAGGCTAGGAGAAACCTCGCATATTCAACAATATGCGCTCCGGGTTAACCCGCAGGAGAACCCATTTCACCATCACCAGCTCCTGACGATGATGGATCTATGGCCAGGGCAAACTACATGATATGTTACACTGTAATTGGTTAGTACATTTTAAGTGGATTGTTGAAGAAACCAAGTTGTAACACATGCATAACATAAAATTTCATTATTATTATTACCATCATGCTATTTCGGGATCTCAAGCCCTCATCACAAGAAACTAATGCCTCGACAGGCATTCTCATCACTTGGGATATCAATCCCATATCATCATCAGAGGATAACACCTCAACTGGGCACTTTAGCCATCTCAGGTCCTCAGACCAAAACACATCCTGCATGTTACCTCATTATCAAGGATAACCATCAGAGCAATGTTATTCAGACATATATACTTCATAGCCCTTTACCTGGCTATGCATCTGTAAGAAACACCTGCATCGTTAGTATGCACAATCATCATGGATTGACAGAAGAATCATATTATCAAGCAAAGGCAACATTGATGATCATATGCTTTATCATACATTTCTCAACCTGTGACCATAGACATAGGTCATATCATGATGCAAAGCATCTTATATGCTTATCATTCCTCAACCTTATACATGTAATCAAGATGATCATAAACACATGTCAAGTTACATAGATATAAACTACTACCTCGATTACCATCAAGCGTCTCAAGGGTCATCATCATAAGCCAAATGTGTTTGCATAAGAAAGGACTAGCATATCAGATTCCGTATAAGGAACAAGACCCTCACTAGAAGTGCCTACTATCCTCACCAAAGGTAGTATCGGGAAGGGCACTCTCCCCTATCGCCCAACATTCTACCACATAACGGTCAAGCAACCAGCTACATATCGGCCAAGCATAATAGTAAGAGAGTCGGGCTACCTTAGAGTGTATCAGGCAACCAAAGAACAATGACCCCCACTAACATAACATGTAGCTTGGCCCAAGGGCGTGCCGTGCAACACTGTGTCATGCAACAACACGTCATGCATCAGGGAACCCAAGCATACTGTGCACCCATGCATATCTTGCAACCACATATATCAAGCACTTCGGTGTCGTGCAATGCTCCGTCGGCATCCATGTGCAACGACTAGGGATACTATGTGACACTCTATCAGGAAGTAAGGAACCACCAGCCTATCCATGACCTATCGGCCGACACAAGGCAAAGACTGGTGTAACGCCCGTCACAAGGCCAGCCCACAACGCCCCCTATCATCTAAGGTGTAACAGTACTAAGCAACCACCTGAGGTAGGCATGCCGGGCAGGATACTCAACCGGGTGTGACGCCTACCACCAAAAAAGGCTAAGCATATCGGGCAGGTTAGTCAGCATAGTGTGACGCCCGACAAACAAAAGGTCAAGGACCAGGGTGACGCCCGTCACAGCCACAACAACATGACGTCCAAGGCTTAAGGTCGAGAGGGTTATCGGGCAACGCCAACCCCAAGCCATATCGGGAAGATGCAACCCAACCAAGTCATCACCAACCTCAAGAATAAGGGCACCAAAACCCTAAGGGATCAAGAAGATGGCTCACCTCTCAATAGTCAAGAGAGAGGGGTCTTGCCTAACTTCTTATCACCAATCAGGCAACACAAGGATCAAACCTAACCAAGGTCCAAACCACCACAAAGCTCACCTCTCGGATCCATGGTGAGAGAAGGGTGTTACTCAAGCAACTAGAACACAAGCTCACCTCTCAACTTAAACAAGAGAGGGGTATTGCCCATGATACTAGAGTTCAAGCTCACTTCTCTAGACCAAGGAGGGAGAGGGGTGTTGCTCAACAAGAAACCCTAGAACATAGTTCGGCCAACAAGAACAACTCAAGCAAGAAACTAAACTAGCAACAAGCATAGCCGATATGATCATAAGAAACATACAAGAACATAGAAGAGGTAGTATAGTTAGGGTTAGGAGTTATGTAACCCGCCTTAAGCAAGCTCCAAGCTCTTAGCTCCAAGCTCCAAGCTCCAAGCTCCAAGCTCCACCACAAGAAGAAGAGCAAGGCACTCTAGGGTTCGGCCACCACTAGAGGAAGAAGGATACTCCAAGGCAAGGATCGGCCACTAAGCTTGCAAAGGAAGGGGTGTCATGCACCAAGGGAGAGGGGGAACTAAGGAACTAAAGGGATCCTTAGCAAGAGAAAGGGAACATTTATATAGAAGAGGATGGAGGAGAAACCAAGGTAAGACAAAGCAAGGTGTCGCCCACCTAGGGACACTTGTCCATGGGCAATGCCACCACTCTAGCATGTCCTAAACACATGTCCAAGGCCATTACCACATGCAAGCATCAAGCACCAAGTGTCCACTAGTGGTGACACAAACGAGGTCAAAGAAGGTCAAAGGGTCCATGGGCGGCACACCTCCACACCATGGCCGACACAACTCAGGCCGACACCACCATGGACGACACACCTAGGTTGACACAACACACTCCTGCCCATCACAAAGGCTCACTTGCCTGACACAAAGGTCCAACAAGGCAAAGGCAAGGCACCACAAGGCCCAACAAGCTCAACCAAGCCCAAAGGAACTCAAGCAACTGGCCCAACCCTTCTGTTGGCTAAATGGATATCTATAAATCCCTTTGTTTTGATTATGACAAACATTTCATTCTTATTGATCTAACGAGCTACTTGAGTGTGCAGGATTAAGGTGGATGACAAAGCAACTAGGGAAATCCATATGCTTACATGTTTATGTTTTCATGCAATGTAATCGCTTTGTAAAAACTTGTAGAAATATATAATGTACAAGTACTTAGATTGCATGTAAATCAAGCGTTAGATTCTCCCTAGATAAAACACCACATTTAGATAAGTCATTCCCTTCAAATAGGATCACATATGCACACTCATACATATAATTAGTGCCTAAATTGAAACATTGAAATAGGATCAATCTCGGTCGACAAACTCCTCGACCGAGACACTCTCGGTCGACAATCTCCTCGACCGAGAAAGATCCAAAGTAGCCGTTAGACTCAACTGACAAGGTAGTTGGCAGTTGGAGATAGACGTTGCAAATTACTTGTTCCAAAGAGCCTGTCGGTCGATAAAAGTTCGACCGAGTAGGTGTCTCGGTCGACCATTCCTCGACCGAGATGGTCTCTGACAGCAACTGCAGAATTAATTAATTAGCCGTTGTTAAAGCAACAAACTTGTACCTAACGGCTAGTTAAGCACTTAGAAACCCCTAGAAGTTTTCTAGAACGTCCTTAAGCATCCTTAGGCCATTCCTATAAATAGGACAAGCCATAGGACACTCAAACACACTTGTTACACTTGAGAAATCCTTGAGCATACTTTGAGCAATCTGTTTGTGAGCAATTTGAGCATTGTGACAATTGGCTACTTCCTTCCTTAGCTCAAAATTCGTGTCCTATAGGCTAGTATCTCCTACCCACTGCAATCACAAGTCCATACACTTGGTTAGGAGATCTATACGCTTGATCTAGGCAAATCAAGCCTTGGGCTAGAAAGGATAAGTTGTAATTTCCTTTTTCCTTTCTTGTTCTCTATTACCGTTTGTACTCTCCTTACTACTCCTAGGTTGGAGGCTGCTGATTGGAGAGGGTGGAGATCTTCTTGGCGAAGAAGGTGACTTTGAGCTACTTCAGAAGGCTGGTGCAACGGGAGGTTACTTCTAGAGAGGAAGGCTACTTCAAGGGGGAGCTTGGAGTTACTTCAAGAAGGCTACCTCAAAGTTGGTGCACCTACTTCAAGTGAAGGCTGTTCAAAGGGTGTAAAGGAAAGTATTGTATTTTGTATAAATCCTTGAGAAGGTAATAAAATAAATACTTTCAAAATCCCGGTTGGGTAAGCAACCGGGTAGTGGACTGACAACTTTAGTATTTGCTAAAGTTGGAACCACTCTAAACACCTGTCTCCTTCTTCCAATTTCAATTGTGGTTGTTTGAGTTCAATAAATTGTTAAAATTATTTAAAAACTCTATTCACCCCCCCTCTAGTGTTTTTCAATTGGTATCAGAGCGGGCTTCAAGGAACCCTAACCAGGTCTTGAAGAATGGAGGGTAATGGTGATTACAATCACAACAAAAAGTGCTGTTTGGACAAAACTACAACATGTTGCAATTGGTGCTTAGGAACAATCCACACAACAACTAGATGCCCATGGAGATAAAAGAAGGAAGATGAGAACAAAGATTGTCTCATTGCTACAACTAGCGAGGAAGAAGAAGAAGAGGTAAGTCTTTTTGATTTATCTAAAGAAGAACTAGTTGCTAGCCTTGAAGAAACACATATTAAATATGTTGAATGCAAGAAGAAATTAAAGAAATCTAATAAAGCAAATGATGAATTACATGATAAGCTTCTTGCTATTACATCTGAAAACGAAGATCTTAAAAAGATCATTGAAGATCATGATATTGAGATAAAATCTATAGAGGCAAATTGTAATCTACTTTCTTTAGAGAAGAATAATTTGCAAAGTCAAGTGAATGATCTTCAAAAACAACCCATTTTATGCAACCATCTAGATTATGATTCTATTGTCAAAGAAATAAATTCATTGTCATCTAATCTAGATCAAGCAAAACTAGATATCAAGAAGAGAATGGAAGAGATTGCCAAGTTACAACAAAAAGTTAGTAATTTGAATAATAATGGCATTCTTGATAAAATATTAGATAATCCCTATCATCAAATCGGGAGAAGAGGACTAGGTTACAAGCCTAAAGGGAAATCATATCAACAACCTAGTTGGAGAAAGTCACAAACACATCAATCTATATATGTACCTAAAGGAACATCATCACCCAAGAACAACACTGAACACAACCATAGAAAAAGATATGAGGTTGACTCGATATGCTGTCATTATTGTTTGCGCCTTGGTCATTATTCCTTTTCATGTCCTTATAAGAGAAAAGATGTCGAGTTAGTTTGGGTTCCAAGACCTCCAAACTAAATAAATGCAATTAAGTTGAGATATGACCAAGAACCTTAGTTGCATAATTATACGTCTATCTCAACTCAACATAATGGGATAACAAATAAATTTAAGTATCTAAATATTTAACTTGCATAGTTATGTTTTATTTGGAAGCAATTAATAGTTTCAGGAATATTGTCGGTCGAGAGACTGTCGACCGAGATATTGTCGGTCGAGAAATTATTGACCGAGCATGTCACTGATTTCCAGTATGTTGCAGAATTGCTGAATTCTTTGATAAAAATTGCTATCTATTCATGATTAATGATTGGATATTTATTTTGGAAATCATCCCTGCAAATTTAAATTAATATTAGTTTATTTCCTAAATGATTTAAGTTTAAACTGAAATTATGCTTATTTTAATGAAAAGAAAATTTTCTATCATTATTCACATGATTTCCTTATTTTCTGGTCTATCAATATATAAATCATGTGATTAAAATCAGGTGATTATTTACTGTTACTGTTCTGTTATTACATCATGGATATGCTTTCACCATTTGGTACTGTGATTAGCTTGGATAGATAATTGTATGCATGGATCCGTGATGATATATATATATATAGGCAAGCAAATGCTTTATTGGTAATATGTTATGCTTGCAACACATAAGATAAAATCTCTCAATTAGTATCTTTAAAAGACTTGAGATATTTAGTGTGCCTTTAGTAAAGAATCTTATGAGGATACTAAACAACGTGAAATTTGATATTCATACAGAAAAGCCTATATTTTAAGAAAAGGACAAATGTTTTCATATTAAGTATTATGCTTCAACTTGATACTTAATCAAAACTTATGCAGATATTATACTTCACAATGTTCAATTTGAAAAATCTGCAAGTCTGCCTCTTGGTTAAAATGAAATTTGACCAAGGGGCGCTATGGTCGTAGTCAAATTCGACCTAAAATAAGTTTGACACAATAACTATTTGAATATCATTTTATTGTGATTAAAAGCAAAATTAATTTATGATCACAAAATTATCCCAATATTGTCAATAAAACAAAATATTACTCCCTTAGAAAATATATATGCTCTACAAATTCAGACTATCATCAGCTTAAAAATTCATACCCAGTAAGTCTGTCGGTCGACGAATCTTCGACCGAAAACCTCTCGGTCTGCCCACCTCTCTCGACCGACATGATCTAGACAGACCTAACATCGGACACACTTCCGGTCGACAATTGTTCGATCGAGACAGTGTCGGTCGACAATTGGTCGACCGAGAAAGAGCCGTTGGGATATGACCATTGCAATCCGACCGTTACCGTTAACGGCCGACCGTTGCAAGTCGACCGTTGGACGGCCGAAGTGGCACGTCTGGAATATGACCGTTATGGACGCTCGGTCGACAAATTGTCGACCGACCCGGTCACTGGATTGCTATAAAAGGACCAAAAACGGGTCACTTCTTCACACATTCATATTCTTGTCTCCATAGGCTCTCTCTAGTGAACTCTTGTGCAAATCTTTAGCATCCTCATCCCCAAGACTTCCTTGCTTCTTCTCCACCTTCAAGCAACGCAATGGCATCATCCTCTGCTCGTGGAAAGAAGAAGGTCGCTGGCAGGAAACAAAGGGAGGCTACTCCACCATTGACGATCATCAACGACATTGCCTTCGTCGACGGAGATGCTGGTGATCGCTATCTACGGCTCTCCTCCAAAGCTCCTCTCCCACGACGACCAGTTGAAGTTATGGACTTCCTCAACATCATCGACTTGGAGGACCTTTTCGAGGTGCAAAAGTTAAAAGAATTCATCAACCCTTCTTTCCCTTCCTATTCCATCAAGGTAGTGAATGAATTCTATGCTAACCTCATCTCCCACTCTGAAAATGAAACCATCTTCTTCTATACTATGGTAAATGGGCATAGCTTTCAATTTACTGAAGGGGATATTCTTGACATGCTAGATATTGACATAGATGAATATCAAGACACCCTTGACCTTACCTCTGGAAACCCACTTAATCAATTTTCCCAAGATAACCATACCGTTAGTCTTAGTGACATCAAAAGGACCATTTTTCAATCCAATACAACCTGTCACGAAGATAGGGGCACATACTATGCTATCAATCTCAAACCAGCTGCTAGGATTATAAATCTTATTGTTTCAACAAACATACATCCTAGAGCAAATAAGTCTGAAGTTCCTATTTTTAATATGTGTCTAATATATGCCATTATCCAACGTATTCCCACAAATTTTATCCGCATCATTCTTAAAAACATGCTTGAGTTTTCTGGCAATCCTCCATATGCTGATCTTGTATGCCAAATTACTCAACATTTTCTTAAGACCCAAATTGAGGATATGGGATATACATGGGAGCGTAGACCACAAAAAATAAGTAAGAATACTGTAGAAAAAATGGGAATTGATTTCGGTCATAAGAGGGCTAGGGTAGAAGGAGAGACATCTACCCAAGATATACCACCTCCACCTCCTCCTACCAGCCTACCCTATGATCCCATCCAAAACACTCTAACCTATGTTGCTGGGTCACAATATCATCTTAGTAAACAACTAGATTACAACCATCATGCCATGACTTATCTAAACCAAAGAATGCAAACTCTTTCTCCAAACCAACCAGATGAATATCCTTATTCTTTAAATCCTGGCATGCTCAATCCATATAACCCATCTTACAACTACTATCAACCTCCACCTCCACCATCTACAGATCTCACGCATACTCAGTTTTCATCAATACAACTACAAGATATTGCTGCTCATTTCCGATTTGATCGTGTTCCAACCTTCTTGGAGGCATATGCCTTAACCAAGATAGGTGCTCTGGAGTGGCAAACTTTGGTCCAGTATTATGGAGCTGATCCTTTTCTTGGGAAAGACCCTGATGTTGATGTAATTCTTAAGTCTTTCCAGTGAGATTTGGAGTTGTATTAGTTGTAATGAAATCTTTGCAAAATTGTAATAAATGGGTTATCTTTACATGTTTTGGCTATCTTTTCATGCTTGTAATGAAATTGGTTATCTTTATAATGGATATCTTTTTGGCATCATTTGAATTTGGATTATAAGACTATTGTAGAGCATACAAAATAAGGGGAGTAATAAATACAAATAAATCAAAAAGGATGAAAATCTTTGCAAATACCTAAAAGTTAAAGTTATGGCTAAATTGACATCTATTGCAAAGCACTTATACCTTGGGATATCTATCTAAAGGGGAGCATAGTATAAAATTAAGGGGGAGAAGTAATATCAAATATTCAACATGGATATCTTTTTGAAATGACAAAGGGGGAGAAAAGAATATCAAAATAAAATAAAGATCAAAACTATAATAACTGAGTTTCATAAATGAAAAAGGCCAAAGCACTCACTTGCAAAACAAGAGGAAAAGCTACAAAAGGTAATCTAAAGGTATGAAACTCATATGGTTTATATTTCCTTTATTTATATTTTTGGAAATGTTTGTCATCTTCAAAAAGGGGGAGATTGTTGGCTAAATGGACATCTATAAATCCCTTTGTTTTGATTATGAAAAACATTTCATTCTTATTGATCTAATGAGCTACTTGAGTGTGCAGGATTAAGGTGGATGACAAAGCAACTAGGGAAATCCATATGCTTACATGTTTATGTTTTCATGCAATGTAATCACTTTGTAAAAACTTGTACAAATATATAATGTACAAGTACTTAGATTGCATGTAAATCAAGCGTTAGATTCTCCCTAGCTAAAACACCACATTTAGATAAGTCATTTCCTTCAAATAGGATCACATATGCACACTCATACATATAATTAGTGCCTAAATTGAAACATTGAAACAGGATCAATCTCGGTCGACAAACTCCTCGACCGAGACACTCTCAGTCGACAATCTCCTCGACCGAGAAAGATCCAAAGTAGCCGTTAGACTCAACTGACAAGGTAGTTGGCAGTTGGAGATAGACGTTGCAAATCACTTGTTCCAGAGAGCCTGTCGGTCGACAAAAGTTCGACCGAGTAGGTGTCTCGGTCGACCATTCCTCGACCGAGATGGTCTCTGACAGCAACTACAGAATTAATTAATTAGCCGTTGTTAAAGCAACAAACTTGTACCTAACGGCTAGTTAAGCACTTAGAAACCCCTAGAAGTTTTCTAGAACGTCCTTAAGCATCCTTAGGCCATTCCTATAAATAGGACAAGCCATAGGACACTCAAACACACTTGTTACACTTGAGAAATCCTTGAGCATACTTTGAGCAATCTGTTTGTGAGCAATTTGAGCATTGTGACAATTGGCTACTTCCTTCCTTAGCTCAAAATTCGTGTCCTATAGGCTAGTATCTCCTACCCACTGCAATCACAAGTCCATACACTTGGTTAGGAGATCTATACGCTTGATCTAGGCAAATCAAGCCTTGGGCTAGAAAGGATAAGTTGTAATTTCCTTTTTCCTTTCTTGTTCTCTATTACCGTTTGTACTCTCCTTGCTACTCCTAGGTTGGAGGCTGCTGATTGGAGAGGGTGGAGATCTTCTTGGCAAAGAAGGTGACTTTGAGCTACTTCAGAAGGCTGGTGCAACATGAGGTTACTTCTAGAGAGGAAGGCTACTTCAAGGGGGAGCTTGGAGTTACTTCAAGAAGGCTACCTCAAAGTTGGTGCACCTACTTCAAGTGAAGGCTGTTCAAAGGGTGTAAAGGAAAGTATTGTATTTTGTATAAATCCTTGAGAAGGTAATAAAATAAATACTTTCAAAATCCCGGTTGGGTAAGCAACCGGGTAGTGGACTGACAACTTTAGTATTTGCTAAAGTTGGAACCACTCTAAACACCTGTCTCCTTCTTCCAATTTCAATTGTGGTTGTTTGAGTTCAATAAATTGTTAAAATTATTTAAAAACTCTATTCACCCCCCTCTAGTGTTTTTCACCTTCCTCTCAACATTAGAGGAAGCAAGGAGAGGGAGGAACACCTCACAAGGTGACAAACTTTCCCACAAACCCTAGACTTGGGTTAATTGCAAGTAGCACCTCCAACTCTCAACAAAGCACAAGCAAACCCTAATCACCACTAAAGGTGATTAGCAAGCAACTAAGCACCAGGGTTAAGCAAAGCAAACAAGATAAACCCTAAACGGAGGTCAGGGTTCTTACAAACTAACCCTCTACAAAGGGATTTCATCCTCGAAATCCGAAGGAAAAAGCAAGGGATACTTTCTCCTCATCTCTTCCTCAAGCTCCCACGTGGCTTCCTCAACGCCACGGTGATGCCAAAGAACCTTCACAAGAACCAGGTCCTTCTTCTTCAGCTTCTTAACTCTTCTGTCAAGGATCATCACATGACCTTCCATATAGGTCACATCTTCATCAAGCTCAAACTTGACTGGCTGTATCACTGTTCTTGTATCGGGATGACTTTTCTTCAGCATACTGACATGGAACACTGGGTGTAACCTATGCAACTCTGGCGGTAGCTCTAACTCATAAGCTACTTTGCCCATACTTGCTATGATCGGGTATGGCACCATATATCTGGGTGCTAGCTTACCCTTCCGGCTAAACCCCATCACACCTTTCCACGGTGAGACTTTAAGATACACTTTGTCTCCTACCTAGAACTCCAAAGGCCGTCGTCGATTGTCTGCGTAAGACTTCTACCTATCCTGTGCCACTTTCAACTGTTGCTGTATCACTCTGATCTTTTCTGTTGTCTGCTGTACTAACTCAGGACCCAAAAGCTGATATTCACCAGACTCATACCAACACAACGGAGATCTGCACTTCCTGCCATATAAGGCCTCATAAGGAGCCATGTCAATGCTCCGCTGGTAACTATTGTTGTAAGCAAACTCTATCAAACTGAGATTTATGTCCCAACTGCCTAGGAACTACAAAACACAAGCCCGAAGGAGTTCCTCCAAAGTCTGAATAGTCCTCTCAGACTGTCCATCTGTCTATGGATGGAAAGTGGTACTGAACCTCAACTGCGTTCCCAACGCTTTGTGCAACTATTCCCAGAAACGACTCGTGAATTGAGGACCTCTGTCAAAAACTATCATCACTGGCACACCGTGCAAATGCACTATCTCATCTACATATACCCGAGCGAGCTTCTCAGCTGTATACGTAGTCTTTACAGGTATGAAATGGACAGACTTTGTCAATCTGTCCACTACTACCCAAATGGAATCATGATTCCTAGTTGTCCTGGGCAGACCAACTATGAAATCCATGGTTATATGATCCCATTTCCACTACGGTATCGGCAGGGGTTGCAATGTACCTGCCGGCTTCTGATGCTCAACCTTAATTTGTTGACATACCGCACATCTAGCCACAAACTCCACTACATCTTTCTTCAAACCGGGCCACCAATACAAGTCCTTCAGACTATGATACATCTTGGTGACTCTTGGATGAATAGCATACATCGACGTGTGTGCTTTTTTGAGCACTAGCTTCCTCAGATCATCAGCATCGAGGACCACCATCCTGTCATGATAGAAAACTAGTCCATCCTCGGACTCATGGAACCCATCATGCTTTTCGTTGTCAAACTCTAACTTGATCATATGCACTATATCATCTGTTTGTTGTGCATCTTTGATTTGCTGTATCAGCGTAGGCTTGACTTGCATATGAGCTAAGAGTCTAGCTAACAAGGAAACTTCCATCTGTACATTCATCTATCGCAAGGAAACAAACATATCCCATCTATGGCATACCAAGGATCTCAACTGTGCCTTCTTTGTAGAGAGAGAAGAAGACTTTCGGCTAAGCACATCAGCTACCACATTTGCCTTACCAGGATGATACTCGATAGTGCAGTCGTAATCATTGATTAGCTCCATCCATCGATGTTGTCGCATGTTTAGCTCGTTCTGTGAAAAGATGTACTTTAGATTCTTATGATCTGTAAAGATCTGGCATACCTCCCCATAAAGATAGTGTCTCCAAATCTTTAAAGCATGAACCACTACTGCCAAATCCAAATCATGATTCAGATAGTTCTCCTCATGTTTCTTAAGTTGTTGCGAAGCAAAAGAAACCACATGATCTTCCTGCATCAGCACACAACCTAAACCTTTCTTGGAAGCATCGCAGAAGACAACATAGCCCTTCCCAGGCTCTGGCAGCACTAACACTGGAGCACTAGTCAGCTTATCCTTCAAACTTTGGAAAGCTTGCTGGCAATGATCATCCCAGACAAAAGGTACATCCTTTCTAGTCAACTTTGTCATCTGCAACGCAATCGTACCGAAGTCCTTGATAAACCTTCAATAGTATCCTGCTAAACCCAGGAAACTACGAACTTCTATTGGCGTCTTAGGCTGTTCCCATTCTGTAATGGACTCCACCTTCTTTGGGTCCACTTTCACTCCTTCTGCAGATATCACGTGACCCAAGAAAGTTACTTCTTTCAACCAGAATTCACACTTACTGAACTTGGCATACAAATGATGCTGGCAAAGAAGAGTCAATGCTAGTCAAAGATGTCTCTCATGCTCTTTCCTGTCCTGACTATAGATCAGGATGTCATCTATAAAGACTACAACAAACTAATCTAGGAACGGACGGAACACTCGATTCATCAAATCCATGAAAGCAGCAGGTGCATTGGTCAGCCCAAACGACATAACCACAAACTCGAAGTGACCATACCTCGTCCTAAAAGCTGACTTTGGTATGTCATCCACCTTAATCCTCAACTGATGATATTCGGACCGTAGATCGATCTTTGAAAACACTATAGCGCCACGTAACTGATCGAGCAGATCGTCTATCCTCGACAACCGGTACTTGTTCTTGATTGTGACTTTGTTCATCTGCCGGTAATCTATACATAGCCACATCGATCCGTCCTTCTTCTTAACGAACAACACTGGAGCACCCCAAGGCGACGCACTCAGTTAGATGAAACCTTTCTCCAACAACTCTTGCAACTGCTTCTTAAGCTCTGCCATTTCTACTGGAGCCATCCTGTACGGTGTCTGTGCAACTGGTTGCATTCCTAGAACCAGATTGATCTCGAAATCAATCTCTCAGGGTGGAGGAACACTGGGAAACTCATCAGGAAACACATCCGCAAACTCTCGGACCATCGACACCTTTTCAAGGCTAGGACCTTTCGCCTTGGTATCCACAACGTGAGCTAAGAATGCCTTACATCCTTGTCGTAACAACTTTTCTGCCACCATAGCTGACGCGAAGCACGTCGGAAGAATCTTCCTATCACCTTGGAAGATCCACTTCTTACCGCCATCATCAAACACAGCTTGCTTGGAACCACAGTCCAAAACAACCTTATACTTCTCTAAGGTATCCATCCCAAGGATCACATCGAAACCACACATATCAAGTGGTATAAGATCCACTTGTATATTGTGTCTTGAAAAAGATAAGACACAAGATGGACACTCCTCTCGAAGCATCGAGGAACCATCAAGAGGGGTTTCTAACAACAAGCTATCCTTCTTACAACTAACAGGTAAATGACAGTTTTCAAGCATACTATAGGTGATAAAAGAGTGTGTAGCACCCAGGTCAACCAGAATAGATATAAAGCAAGAAGAAGACATATCAGAATGAAATAACTCCATCTGACTTGCCACCACTCACGGGTTGACTATCGCCTCCGGCTGGCTCATCACATATAATCGAGCCGTTTTTTGCTGTCTACGTCCTTTGCTTCCTTGAGCAGACGATCCCGCTTGCGAAGCTTGACCGCATCCTCGCCCTTTGCTGCTACTGGGCTGCTGTCTATCTCACCCTTGTTGATTCTGTCTCAGCTGCTGCGTCACTTCAACATCTCTATTCGGGCAATGTAACTTGAAATGCCCTGTCTGACCACAAAGATGGCATGACCTATCATCAAATCGTGGCCTAGACGGCCCTGTCACTGCCATTGAAGTTGTACTATGTGTCTTTGACAGTGAAGAAACATAACCTCATCCCTTACTTGGAGACCACTGTGATGGTACACGGGAACCTCTCATCACGAAAGGTGCTAAAAACCTTGGCTTCTTGAAGCCACCAAACCTGTATCCCTGGAACTGAGCATGCCTCTTCTTAGACATGGATTCTCTTTTCTCCCTTACTGACCGTTCGATCCTCCGGACAGATTCCACAAACGTAAGAAACCGCTCACGGTTCTCCAATGTAGAAATAGGTCTTGTCAGCTCAGCACTCAGACCCTTCTCAAAATGTCTGGTCCGCTCCTCATCTGTTGCCGCTATGTGAGGACAAAACCTCAACAGATCCATGAACTTGGCTTCATACTCGGCGATGTTCATCGTTCCTTGGTGTAGGCTCTCAAACTAACTGATCTTCTCATCCAGATACATCTTCGGAAAGTATCTGCTGACGAACTCGCGCCGAAAAACCTCCCAACTGATCACCTCACCAGGACGCTTCTCCTCCTCGATGGTCCACCAGTGACCAGCACTACCTTTCAAAAGGTAGACATTGTGCTTTACTTTGTCTTCTTTGGGGATGTCAAGGATCCGAAAAGCCTTCTCAAGACTTGTCAGCCATAGATCGGCATCCGCTGGATCAACCGTTCTAGCATAATCTGAAGCTCCGACTCAGCGAAGCCGCTCAAAGGTCTTCCCAATACCCGATGTTTCACCATAGGGAGCCTGTGCTCTCGGTGGAGGCACTGGCAATCTTTCTACCATGAGATTCATCGTAGCCATCATCTGCCCCATAAGTTCTTGATAGGCAGGGTGTTCAAGAATGGTTGGGTCAGGTTGGGGGACCTCAGACACCCGATCTTCATGTGCCTGCCCTATTGCTCCATCAACTGATGCAACATCACTGTTCTCAGTAGCATGTTCTTCATGGTTTCCAGACATCTTGGCTTTTCTTTTGCTAAGGGCAGAAGATGATTGTAAGAAAATCTGGAAAACTCACAAGAACAGACACAACCTAGTCCTAAATCCCTGTAGACTCAACGAACCTAGAGATCTGATACCAAACTTGTGGCAACACATCCCACTATCACACAGACATCAAGTTGTTACGCGAAAATGTGCGGAAAACACCATAAACCACAAATTACCAAAAACACGGGTTAATTAAAACCGATTGCAGAAAGTAGATAAACTGAGAAACTATTACATTCTGGTCCTTGTCCTGCAAGGAAACAGGTTATATAAACATATACAAGCCTTGATATGTGTCTACAACTGTCTTGTCATCGTATGAGTTCATCACCTGTTTATACATACATAATGGCCCCTATCCGGCCAACTGCAGGACATACAAAGCATCATCAAATATACATCATGAAACAACGTCAAAACAATCCCAAGGACCTGAGAGTACAGGGTTACTCTAGACTCTACTGCAAAACAACCAAAATGGCAGCATGTCCATCTCTTGCCTTCTACTGCTCGTCTTGCTGCTCGGCCACAACTCCGCGACCACCACCACATCTAGCTCGAACACCTAAAGAGGTTATAAACTAGCGGGGTGAGACACACAGTCCCAACGAGAAACATAACTCCCCACCAAACTATAAAACCAAAGGAAGATGAAAGCAACAATAGCAGGTAACTGATAAAGGTATAACAAGAGCAGTCTATAGAGCAAAGCTTATTCATATCATCAAGCTTACCAGATGTATGGAAGGTATATCACCAATTATCTCTTTATGGAACATGATTGACAAGATAAGATTTATAAGATCTTACTACATACATAAGGAATGTATAAGCAACTGCATGTATAGCAAGGCCTCAACCAATGTTCTGTATTTTTCCTTAAGCAGTAAATACTATTTGGCTAGATTACATATTATTATTATGCCCTGAGGAAGTGATCCGTACCGCTCAGATCCAACCGACGGCTGTGAAACCCAGAGCTGGTGCCATACAAGGTCAATGGGAGAGCCGGACTCCATAACCTCCCACCTCGTGGTCAGTGCACGAGTACAACACAAGCAGGACCGTAGTCTCATGCTTAAGTGGCCTCAGCCACAGGGTCAGCTCCCACAGGCTACCCTCTGCCTAGCCCGCCTCGGTACAGGTCTCGACACTAGTGAAACTAAGCCACGGGCCTGTTCACCATGCTCTGAGCCATGAATGCATTCATGCTCCCATATCACATATCCTGAGCCATGGGCCTGTTCACCATGCTCTATACATATCCCGAGTCTGCAACCGCAGCTGCACTCGAATCCTCACTATTTTAGGCTAGGAGAAACCTCACATATTCAACAATATGCACTCTGGGTTAACCTGCAGGAGAACCCATTTCACCATCACCAGCTCTTGACGATGATGGAGATATGGCCAAGGCAAACTACATGATATGTTCCACTGTAATTGGTTAGTACATTTTAAGTGGATTGTTGAGGCAACCAAGTTGTAACACATGCATAACATAAAATTTCATTATTATTATTACCATCATGCTATTCCGGGATCTCAAGCCCTCATCACAAGAAACTAATGCCTCGACAGGCATTATCATCACTTGGGATATCAATCCCATATCATCATTAGAGGATAACACCTCAACTGGGCACTTTAGCCATCTCAGGTCCTCAGACCATAACACATCCTTCATGTTACCTCATTATCAAGGGTAACCATCAGAGCAATGTTATTCAGACAAATATACTTCATAGCCCTTTACCTGGCTATGCATCTGTAAGAAACACCTACATCGTTAGTATGCACAATCAGCATGGATTGACAGAAGAATCATATTATCAAGCAAAGCCAACATTGATGATCATATGCTTTATCATACATTTCTCAACATGTGACCATAGACATAGGTCATATCATGATGCAAAGCATCTTATATGCTTATCATTCCTCAGCTTTATACATGTAATCAAGATGATCATAAACACATGTCGAGTTACATAGATATAAACTACTACCTTGATTACCATCAAGCGTCTCAAGGGTCATCATCATAAGCCAAACGTGTTTGCATAAGCAAGGACTAGCATATCGGTTTCCATATAAGGAACAAGACCCTCACTAGAAGCGCCTACTATCCTCACCAAAGGTAGTATCAGGCAGGGCACTCTCCCCTATCACCCAACATTCTACCACATAACGGTCAAGCAACCAGCTACATATCGGCCAAGCATAATAGTAAGAGAGTCGGGCTACCTTAGAGTGTATCGGGCAACCAAAGCACAACGACCCCCACTAACATAATGTGCAGCTTTGCCCAAGGGCATGCGGTGCAACACTATGTTTTGCAACGACGCGTCATGCATTAGGGAACCCAAGCATACCGTTCACCCATGCATATCGTGCAACCACATATATCGAGCACTTCGGTGTCATGCAACGCTCCGTCAGCATCCATGTGCAACGACTAGGGATACTATATGACACTCAGTCGGGCAGTAAGGAACCACCAGCCTATCCATGACCTATCGGCCGACACATGGCAAAGACTGGTGTGACGCCCGTCACAAGGCCAGCCCACAATGCCCCCTATCGTCCAAGGTGTAACAGTACTAAGCAACTACCTGAGGCAGGCATGCCGGGAAGGATACTCAACCAGGTGTGATGCCTACCACCAAACAAGGCTAAGCATATCGGGCAGGTTAGTCAGCATAGTGTGACGCCCGACACACAAAAGGTCAAGGACCAGGGTGACGGACGTCACAGCCAAAACAACATGACGTCTAAGGTTCAAGGTAGAGAGGGGTATCGAGCAACACCAACCCCAAGCCATATCAGGCAAGATGCAACCCAACCAGGTCATCACCAACCTCAAGCACAAGGGCACCAAAACCCTAAGGGATCAAGAAGATGGCTCACCTCTCAACAGTCAAGAGAGAGGGGTCTTGCCTAACTTCTTATCACCAATCAGACAACACAAGGATCAAAACCTAACCAAGGTCCACAACCACCACAAAGCTCACTTCTCAGATCCATGGTGAGAGAAGGGTGTTACTCAAGCAACTAGAACACAAGCTCACCTCTCAACTTAAACGAGAGAGGGGTATTGCCCATGATACTAGAGTTCAAGCTCACTTCTCTAGACCAAGGAGGGAGAGGGGTTTTGCTCAATAAGAAACCCTAGAACATAGTTCGTCCAACAAGAACAACTCAAGCAAGAAACTAAACTAGCAACAAGCATAGCCGATATGATCATAAGAAGCATACAAGAACATAGAAGAGGTAGTATAGTTAGGGTTAGGAGTTATGCAACCCTCTTTAAGCAAGCTCCAAGCTCCTAGCTCCAAGCTCCACCATAAGAAGAAGAGCAAGGCACTCTAGGGTTTAGCCACCACTAGAGGAAGAAGGAGACTCCAAGGCAAGGATCGGCCACCAAGCTTGGAAAGGAAGGGGTGTCGTGCACCAAGGGAGAGGGGGAACTAAGGAACTAAAGGGATCCTTAGCAAGAGAAAGGGAACACATATATAGAAGAGGATGGAGGAGAAACCAAGGTAAGACAAAGAAAGGTGTCACCCACCTAGGGACACTTGTCCATGGGCAATGCCAACACTCTAGCATGTCCTAAACACATGTCCAAGGCCATTGCCACATGAAAGCATCAAGCACCAAGTGTCCACTAGTGGTGACACAAACGATGTCAAAGAAGGTCAACGGGTCCATGGGTGACACACCTCCACACCATGGCCGGCACACTCCCTAGGCCGACACAACTCAAGCCGACACCACCATGGCCGACACACCTAGGTCGACACAACGCACTCCTTCCCATCACAAAGGCTCACTTTCCCGACACAAAGATCCAACAAGGCAAAGGCAAGGCACCACAAGGCCCAACAAGCTCAACCAAGCCCAAAGGAACTCAAGCAACTGGCCCAACCCTTCCTCTCAACACTAGAGGAAGCAAGGAGAGGGAGGAACACCTCACAAGGTGAAAAGCTTGCCCACAAACCCTAGACTTGGGTTAATTGCAAATAGCACCTCCAATTCTCAACAAAGCACAAGCAAACCCTAATCACCACTAAAGGTGATTAGCAAGCAACTAAGCACCAGGGTTAAGCAAAGCAAACAGGATAAACCCTAAACGAAGGTCAAGGTTCTTACAGGCGTTGTTTTAAATAATGCGTAAAAAGAGCAAGCTTTGTATGGAAAGACATACCAATAAATTCTAATTAATAAATATGAATTGGGAAAAGTTTTAATGAATTGCCATGGAATGAGGTTAATGGGTGTGAAGGATATACCATGAAGAGATATAAAAGAACAATTAAATTATCCAATAAGGTACCATATTTTTATGTGCATTCCTGAATGACTTTTTGGTTGGCAAATCCAAGTCATAATAAGAATATGGTAATGCCTTTTCTTGACTTTTGTATTAATAAAAATAAAAGACCAAGAGTTGTGTAGAAAGGATAAGAAAGAAAGTAATTTAAATCTTTGCCTTAAGTTCCTTTCCAATCACATTCTAAAACTAGACCCATCAATACCAACCTACAAATACATGGGGGAGATGAAAAAATAAAATAGGAAAGTGTGTAATGGAAAGAGGGGGGTGGGGTCGTTAGTTAAAGTGTAGTTATCACCTTCCTTTTCTTATGAATCATGGTTTACGATTATCTCTCTCCCTTCTTTTAGGCTTTTTGTGGATGCCATTCAGGTTTCCCCTAGGAGGCATATATATAGAGGCCATGGGGAACCCTCACAATGAAAAAGAATGGAGTCTCTAGCCTCAGTAGAGAATGAACCTTTACGAACCAGGGAGGATGGTTCTCCTCAGAGTTCAACTTCTTGTGAGAAGGGTACTATAGTCGACAATCTCTCTTTATGATCCTTGCCTCCTACAGTCCAAAAGGAAAGGGCCACAGATCACAATCGGGGGTTATGAAACTCGGGGTTGACATGTAGAATCTGTTATAACTCTCTGACACTCCTCTGACCTCCCCTGCAAGGTGAGGATAGGTTTCTGACCATGGTCGTATCTGAAGAAGGTGACTATCACTAACTTGAAGTGGAGCTTCATCCAACCAGCAATGGTGGCACCCAGCTAAGCTACGAGGTTCTTTAAATCTGCAAAGGCCCGAGGGGGGTGCACATGCCCTACCCCTACCCCATTCGTACTATGCCCAAAAATCAAGAGCCAATCACCAGTTGACCCACAACGCCAGGGCGTGAGAGAGATGAAGCTAGAGAAGGAAGAAGGGCTAAATCCCTTCATCAAGGTGGGTGAAAGAGTTTGAGAGGTCCTCTAGTGGTTTCCAGGGTGAATGAAGTTGCCAATTGGTTGCCTTCATGTTATGGAAATGAAGGGATATATGATGGGTGCGACGGTGCAGCGATGACTTATAGAGTCCAGAGAAGCCATCCATGGTGTTCGCGACGTGTGAGCATACACACTTGAGGGTTTGCCACCCTACACAAGGTGGAGGGTGACATAGAGTCAAATGACTCTATTTCCCCTCTACGTGCGTTCAAAACATAAGGGCAAATGAGTCTTTACCTGCTAAAACCAGGTTGGCCCAGATATAAGGGATAAAAGGTAATAAGCACTGACGTGACACTTTTTGATTAGCTTAGATAACTTTATTATATAAATTTTGTAGTAATTTATAGGATGATTGGATCGAGGCAAGTTATCTATGAAAATTGATCATCAGAACATGTAGAATTCAAATAAAATATAATTGAGATCTAATTAGGCTTCTTGTTCTAAAAGTGGTGCAATATATGATAAAGTGGTGATTAATACATGTAAACCCTAGATTTGGGTATTATAATGTCGAAAACATTAAAAGCCTTTCTGTTATGCCATTATGTAATTTTGTTACATATAATTATTACAAGGATGATGATGCTAAGATAATTAAGGTTTCTAAATGTGGATAATCATTAATAAGTTAATTAGGGTATAAGAACCCTAGTTTTAGGGAATATGAAGCTTAACATAGTAAGTCTGATTACTTTGAAGATGATCATGATGCTAATAATGATACTTAGGGTCCTTAAAATGAATAAACATGCCTATAAGTATATGGGTTAAAGATCATGACTTGCCATGTAGTTAATGAAGTTAGTCTGATCTAGGTGTTCATGATAAAATGATATGGTAGATGTAAGACCCCTGACCTGGGATTTTAGATAGCCTTGTTTGCTTTTATTTAATCATGTTCTTATAACCTTTCTATATTCTTTTGAGAAGTAATTAGGGCTTGTGGATAGCTTAAGTTTCAAGTTTGAGCTTGTTTGGATGTTGTTTGTGCTTTATGTGCTAGTTTTGGTGCAAATTGCAATTTACCCAAAGTTGGGGGTTGATGTGCAATTTTCCACCTCTAAAGTGTTCCTTCTCTTTCTTAACAGCATATATAAGATAGATAAAGAGGTGGGTGTCTTTTTTAATCCTTGGATGAGGAGTATCACCCTAGGCGGTGATTAGGGTTTCTATGGGTGTTGAGTGTCTCGACCCATGTGTGTTTGGTGTGTTGTCTCAACCTGGGGTCATGAGCTATGTTGGCTTTGGTGGGTGTCACAGTCGATATGCTCCCCTATAGATGTTGGGGTCATGACCAAGGTGGTCTAGGGTGGTGTTGGGTCGAGATGGTGGTCCTCACATAGGTTTTCCTGACCTAGGGTTTGTGGAGGACCTTGTCTCAACCATATGGTGATGGTGGTGTATGTGTCAGGACCATGGATGGTGAACCATGGGAGGATCATGACGTGATCATGTGGGTTGACATGGTGGTAAAGACACTACCTATAGTGTATCACTATGTCTTGCATGTATGGCTAAGGCTATTGCATGTGGTTGCATGTTGGTTTCTTGGGTGGACAAGTGTCCTAGTAGAGCCCTATCTTGTTAACACCTCATCTTTGCCCTCCTTCCCTCCTCCTTTGGTATATAAACCCTTTCTTCTTATTTAAGATGAACCTTTTTGTCCTCCTTCTTCCTCCCTCTCTTTTTCTCATCCTTGGAGCTTGGTGGATCAAAGAAGGGCTGATCTTGGAGCTTTGGTGGTTGGATCCCTTGCATGTGGTGATCCTTGCTCATCTTCTAGCTTGGTAAGTGTTTGCCTTTCTTTTATGGTGTTTCATTGGATCCCCTGCCCCCATCTTCTTCTCTTTTATCGGCCCTAATCATGGATTCTCCATGATGGTTGTTCTTGAGGAGTGAACCCCTCATCATAAAGGTCATAGACCATGTTTTTACAAGGTAGACCCTAGTGTGAGGAGGATTCCTTCTCTCTTTCTTTTGGGTTCGTCCAAGAGCTTCTTGCCCACTTTTCTTGAGCAATATTTGACCACGGTGTCTTCTTATTATTGAGGTGATCTTACAGCCAAAGGTGGAGCTTTTGGTGGAGCTTCTTTGACCCTTGATCGTGTGCTTGGAACTCTTGATCTTAGAGCTTGAAATCTTTGGTGTTGAGCTTCTTGAGGCAGGTTTTATAACTCTCTACCCTCCTCTATTATTAGCACTCTTTATATCACTTGCATGTCACTATTCCTTTCTCTAAAATGTGCCCTTAATGTTCTAGTAGATGATATCATAATCTAGAGCTTGAATGATAGTGGTTATCATGCTTGATATGCTCAAAATGTGAAACCCTAATATTAAAGCACCCGATTTTAGAGATGGATGTGTTATAGTGGTCTATCCCCTATTCCATGATCTTAGTTTTGATCACATGCACGATGGATGGGTATCTTGATGTTCTATGAGGTTTAAGTCCTGGATTGGTGCTGTCAAACATGAGTTTATCTCTTTTGCACAAGGTTCTTTCATGATGATTTCATGGTGCCTATTATTAGGGTTTTGATGACCGATTTTTGTATGAAGTTTCCCCCGTAAAATGATTGATTACTCTTAGTGTAATCTACTATTTGAACCTCTGAATATGATGTAAATGAGCTAGAGAATGTTATCATGAATTTAGGGTTCAAGACTTTGAAGTATTCTCATGTAGAATACTCTTTTTCTTAAACCCTAAATTCATGAATTTGATTTGTTATGTGTTTATTAAGGAGATTTCGATACATGCACCTTAGCTTTGGTTTTATCATCATGATCTAAGTTCGTCCATACTGTTTTCTTTGGTATTTTGGATGTTTTCATCATGAGAAATGGTTTGGTTTTCTCTCTCTTATATAAGGCTCTCTCATGGTAGTTTAATGACTCAAGTTTTAAGGTTTTTGGTGACTGGTTTCGCATGAGGTACCTCCTCCATGATAAGAATGGATTTTCTTGGTTTTAACTTCTATTTTAGATACTTTGATTATGATTTTTTCTTCCTTTGGAAGAGGATCTTTCTTGGTGGTTTCTTTCTCTATGCTTTAGGGTTTTTGATAACTGTTCGCATGACTTTTTCCTTTTTGACGATCGTGGTTTCCCCCTTAGTTTTATTCCTATTTTGAGACTCACCCTAGATTGTAGGGTCGCGAACATGATGGTCTTAGGTCACTACATGGGTGGAGGTAGAGACACCCTTGAGATCAAGATAGGTTTGGTCGAGACATGTTAGGGTCGAGACACCTTTGGTCAAGATGCTTTGTGAAACCCTAACCCTAAGTGTCGCGAACGCGACATGACCTAGAGAGTGGAGGTCATGACATGGATCAGGTTGGGTGGTTGTGACCTAGATGTTTATGTGGTCGAGACACATGATGATGCTAGTGGTCGAGACACATGTTTATAGTGGTCGTTGAAAGGTATGCTTGAACACTTAATGATACTCTTACATGTGTAATGTATGACCCATGAATAGTGATATTTTGAATAATGTCTAATCAATTCCAACAATGTCCCTTAACCCTGATACACTTCAAGATGGTGGGAAGTGGTGAACCTAGGGTTGGTGATTGAACTTACCTTCAAAACCCTAATCAGCTATGAGTGGAAAACCCTAACCCTAATGATGAGTATAGTGACATTGGTTGAATGAGCCTTTATGAGCATGATTGAAATAAATGTGATATAAGAATGATGTGAATGGGTCCTATGACCTGGTGGTGGCTTGATGCCAATCGTGAGGTGATACCCTCTGGTGCTATGATTAAAGGATTGATATCCCACAATGATGTGATATTAGTGATAGCCTTGAGTGGATGTGTAACAATAATGATGGTCATGTGATTGGCAGTGTTATAGGTGTTATGTGGTGATAGTGTGGCAAGTTCATACTTTATATGTTTTATATCTGGAAAAGTTGTATAATGGCTTATCTTTGTAGTGCTTGTTATGGTTTTAAACATTGTAACTTAATTGATGCTAAAACTTAATTGGCACTACTAAGAGACGGCCATGCGTGAGCTGATCTCATTGTGATATATGGAACATCCATGCGTGAGCCAGTTTCCTTGTGATATATGGATGGCCATGCACGAGCCACTCCTTCTTTTGGGAAGTCCATGCGTGAGCCGATTCCCTTATGATATATGAATGGCCATGCGTGAGCCAATCCATGTGTTGACTATATGTCACTTGTACAAGTTGACTAACATGTCACTGTGGTGTCATTCTCATGCTAGCCGGGAGGTGTTAGAAAGGTCATAGAATCCGACTCTTCCATTAACCATGTGTGGTATTACTAAGGACTTAGTAGTGGTACTTTCATAAGATCAAACATGAAAATATTGGATGAGGCCTTGCTTTGCTTTTGTATAACTTGGGTCATAGAAAATATACATTTTCTTCATATTCCTTCTAAAGAATTAAGATGTTTTACTGATCAGTTGTAGTTACCTAAATTGCTTATATAGTGTTAATTTCCCTACTTATATCATTTAGCTGAATCTGCTTATCTGTTAATAGTATAATATGCTATTTTAGTTATATGTGCTTTTAATAGATGTTGGCAGAGAGTTATATCTCTTGCTAGAACTTTTGGTATCACCCCGTGGGTTTCCAAATCTTTTTAGGTGGATGTGCATTCTGTGATAGAGATTGCATTGCTAAAATAGATATCTTGAGGTATGGTAGTTGTTGGTTATGGTTATGTAGCTAGTGTCTAGTAATAGAGTCCTATGTGTCGTCCCTGTACACTCAGGTCCTTGGGGTGTTTTATAGACATTGTACATCAGTTTCAGTTTTGAGTCTATACGATGGTAGTACGGAGATGTATTGTATATGTGAGTAGATTATCACATGTAATAGGTTGTGGATGGTTGGCCAACACATTATCTAATGTAACATCCTTTGATATAAATGAAATACAAGTGGCTCTAGTTTATGGCTCTAAACATGATGAGTTCAACTTCATATATGATTAAGAAATTGGTTTTCATTTTCCCAATTTTGTGGTAATGTGGTTATTAGTGTTAATTCCTCACTCGCTTTTGAGTAATCTCACTTTGTGTGGCAAAGGGTGTCACATATGGTGGTATCAGATCTATAGGTTCGCTGAGTCTATAGGGACACTAGGACTAGGATGGTGTCTAAGTTGATAATATGATATAAAACATGATGCATACTACCTCATCTCATTACTTGTTTGCCCTATCCAAACATCCAACTATTGAATTGTAGAGGTGAGTATGGAACTCTTAGGTTGCTTTCTTTTTTATTACTCTGATCAAGTAGTCATTTTGAAACAACTTAAGGAGTATAATTAATCATGAATCATGGTAATAATACCTTCATTTTACCCTAAAGAAGGAAAGAACTATATCTTAACCTATCATAACTTGAATGATTGATGATCATGAGAGAAGAATATGATACTATAAAACCTAAATTTGAACACAAATAAGCTATAAGAGATCCTTGAAGTAGTAATTCCAAGAATTTTTTGAAGTAAAACATATATAAATATGTGTTGATAAAGCAAGTCAAGGTGAAAAATCCACATGAGATGAAGAGAATTCCTTAGATAAGTATGACAAAAGAGGGCACAAGAGAATGGTGATGAACTAATAAAGGGGAATCTGAGCTAACCTTTGACCAATCTATATAAATAAGGAAGTACTTAATAATAGGGATGGCCTTTTTTTAATGAAGGAAACATGAAATATGATGATCTACCACTTGATGAAGGGTTAAGAAATATGATAAAGCAAGAAAACATACATGCAGATGATGAACAATATCCAGAAAAGAAGTAATGAGATGCTATAACCTTAATAATTCCTATGCTGATAGAAAGGAAGCCAAGTTGAAAAAGGTAAGATGACACATAGGCAGTTATAAAGATGTATACGAACAAAGAGAGTTGATAACCCCTTCCCTGTTGGTTGGACTATTGATACAATCACCAGTTTGATCAACATTGAAACAATAGGGTTTCTATGGGTGTTGAGTGCCTCGACCCATGTATGTTTGGTGAGTTATCTTGACCCAGGGTCATGACCTAGGTTGGATTTGGTGGGTGTCATGGTCAAGACACCCCCCTCTATATGTTGGGGTCACAACCAAGGAGGTATAGGGCAGTGTTGGGTCGAGAAGGTGGTCCTTACATAAGTTGTCACGACCAAGGGTTAGTGGAGGACCTTGTCTCAACCATATGGTGATGGTTGTGTATGTGTCGCGACCATGGATGGTGAACTATGGGAGGGTCATGACATGACCATGTGGGTTGACATGGTGTTCATGACACTACCTAGAGTGTATCACCATGTCTTTCATGTATGGATAAGGTGGTTGCATTTTGTTGCATGTTGGTTTCTTGGGTGGACAAGTGTCCTAGTAGAACCCTATTTTGTTGACACCACATCTTCACCCTCCTTACCTCCTCCTTTGGTATATAAACCCTTTATTCTTCTTTCAAGTGAACCTTTCAGTCCACCTTCTTCCTCCATCTCTTTTGCTCATCCTTGGAGCTTGGTGAAGCAAAGAAGGGTTGATTCTTAGAGCTTTGGTTGTCGGATCCCTTGCATGTGGTGATCCTTGCTCATCTTCTACCTTGGCAAGTGTTTGCCTTTCTCTTATGGTGTTTCTTGGGATCCCCTACCCCATCTTCTTTTCTTTTCTCATCCCTAGATCATGGATTCTCCATGATGGTCGTTCTTGAGGAGTGAACTCCTCATAAAAAAGGTCATAGATCATGTTTTGACAAGGTAGACCCTAGTGTGAGGAGGATTCCTTCTCTATTTCTTTTGAATTCGGCCAAGAGCTTTTTGCCCTCTTTTCTTGAGAAATCTCTGACCATGGGGTCTTCTTCTTATTGAGGTGATCTGATGGCCGAAGGTGGAGCTTCTTAAACCCTTTACTGTGTGCTTGAAACTCTTGATCTTGGAGCTTGGAATCTTTAGTGTTGAGCTTCTTGAGGTGGGTTAATAACTCTCTACCCTCCTCTATTATTAGCACTCTTACTCTCACTTGCATGTTACTATTATTTCTCTAAAGCATGCCCTTGATGTGCTAGTAGATAATATCATAATCTAGACTTGAATGATAGTGGTTATCATGCTTGATATGCTCAAAATATGAAACCCTAATGTTAAAGCACCCGATTTCAGAGATGGATGTGTTATAGTGGTCTATACCCCATGCCATGATCTTGGATTTGATCACATGCATGATGGACGAGTGTCTTCATGTTCTATGAGGTTTAGTCATTGTTTGGTGCTGTCAAATGTGGGTTTATCTCTTTTGCACAAGGGTCTTTCACAGTGATTTCAAGGTGCCTTTTATTAGGGTTTTGATGACTAATATTTGTATGAAGTTTCCCCCTCAAAGACATGGATTACTCTTCGTGTAATCTAGTGTTTTATCCTATGAATATGATGTAAATGAACTAGATAATGTTATCATGAATTTAGGGTTCAAGACTTTGAAGTATTCTCATGTAGAATACTCTTTTTCTTAAACCCTTAATTCATGAATTCAATTTGTTATGTGTTGATTAAGGGGCTTTTGATACATGCAACCTGGGCTTTGGTTTATCATCACGATCTAAGTTCTTCCATACTATTTTCCTTGGTTTTTCAGATGTTTTCATCATGAGAAATGGTTTGGTTTTCTCTCTCTCTTATATAAGGCTATCTCATGGTAGTTTCATGACTCAAGTTTTAAGGTTTCTGGTGATCGGTTTTGCATGAGGTTCCTCCTCCATGATAAGAATTGATTTTCTTGGTTTTACCTTCTATTTTGGATACCTTGATTATGGTTTTCTCTTTCTTTGGAAGAGAATATTTCTTGGTGGTTTCTTGATCTATGCTTTAGGGATTTTGATAATCATTCACGTGAGTTTTTCCTTCTTGATGATCATGGTTTCACCCTTAATTTTGTTGCTATTTTGAGACTCACCCTAGAGTGTAGGGTCACGACCATGATGTTCTTGGGTCGCGACATGGGTGGAGGTCGAGACACTCTTGAGATCGAGACAGGTTTGGTCGAGACATGTTGGGGTCAAGATGATTTGTGAAACCCTAACCCTAAGTGTTGCAGATGCGACATGACCTAGAGGGTTGAGGTCGCGATATGAACCAGGTTGGGTGGTTACGACCTAGATGTTTATATATTGTCGAGACCCATGATGATGTTAGTGGTCGAGACACATGTTAATAGTGGTGGTTGAAAGGTATGCTTGAACACTTAATGATACTCTTACATGTGTAATGTATGAGCCATGAAGAGTGCTGTTTTGAATAATGTATAATCAATTCTAATAATGTTACTTAACCCTAATTCACTTCAAGATGGTGGGAGGTGGTAAACCTAGGGTTGGTGATTGAACTTAGATTCTAAACTCTAATCATCTATGAGTGGAAAACCCTAACCCTAATGATGAGTATAGTGAAACTGGTTGAATGAACCATCATGAGGCATGATTCAAATACTTGTGATACAGGAATGATGTGAATGGGTCCTATGACTTGGTGGTGGCTTGATTCCTATAATGAGGTGATACCCTATGGTGCTATGATTAAGGGATTGATATTCCACAATGATGTGAATTAGTGATAGCCTTGAGTGGATGTGTAACAGTGATGATGGTCATGTGATTCACAGTGTTACATGTGTTATGTTGTGATAGTGTGGCAAGTTCATACATTATACATTTTATATATGCAAAAGTTGTATAATGCCTTATCTTTGTAGTGCTTGTTATGGTTTTAAACATTGTAACTTGATTGATTCTAAAACTTAATTGGAACAACTAAGATATGTCTATGCATGAGCTGATCTCATGGTGATATATGGAATGGCCATGTGTGATCTAGTTTCCTTATAATATATGGATGGCCATGTGTGAGCCACTCCTAATTTTAGGATGGACATGTGTGAGCCGATTCCCTTATGATATATGGATGACCATGCGTGAGCCGATCCATCTGTTGAGTATATGTCATTTGTACAAGTTGACTAACATGTTACTGTGGTGTCACTCTCATGCTAGTCGAGAGGAAACTCTTTCATTAACCATGTGTGGTATTACTAAGGACTTAGTAGTGGTACCTTCATAAGATCAAACATGAAAATATTGGATGAGGCCTTGCTTTGCTTTTTTATAACTTGGGTGGTAGAAAATATACATTTTCTTCATATTCCTTGTAAAGAATTAAGATGTTCTACTGATTAGTTGTAGTTACCTAAACTTCTTATATAGTGTTAATTGTCCTGCTTATATCTCTTAGCTGAATCTGCTTATATGTTAATAGTATAATCTGCTATTTTAGTTATCTATGCTTTTAATATATGTTGGCGGAGAATGATATCTCTCGCTGGGACGTTTGGTCTCACCACATGGGTTTCCACATATTTTTAGGTGGACGCATGATGAGATAGAGATCGCATTGCTGAGATAGATATCCTGAGGCATGGTAGTTGTTGGTTGTGGTTATGCAGCTAGTTTCTAGTAATAGAGTCCTATGTGTCATCCCTGTACACTCAGGTCCTTGGGGTGTTTTATAGACATTGTACATTGGTTTGAGTTTTGAGTCTATACGATGATAGTACATAGATGCTTGTATATGTGAGCAGATTATCACATGTAACAGGTTGTGGCTGGTTGGCTAACGAATTATGTAATGTAACATCCTTTGATATAAATGAAATACAAGTGACTCCAGATTATGGCTCTAAATAAGATGAATTCAGCTTCATATATGATTAATAAATCGGTTTTAATTTACCCTATTTTGTGGTATTGTGGTTATTAGTGTTAATTTCGCACTCGTTTTTGAGTAATATCTCTTTGTGTGTCAAAGGGTGTCATAATAGATTTCATAATCATGATTTCACCTAATATGAATTAGCATTCTTAAGTCATTTGATAAAAAAAGGGAATTGGAGTATCAAGAATGACTCTAATGATAATATGATAACAAGGAAATATAAACCCTAGACTAGGACCCAAGTAGCATGTAATGTGATTAATGTGATGGTGACACTTTAGGATTTACATTCATACAGACTAAAATGTGGATTTCTTGATTTGCATGTTGATTGGATAATATGCTTGAAGTGTATTATACATGATGACATGCATGGCTCATCATCAAGGTACGTGGTTATGCTCATGATTACATGTATCGACTTCTGACATTTGTCGAGGTTTCTTGAAGATTGAATGAATGATATCTATTGGATGTTTATTTATTTTGTGCAAATAATCAAGTCCATATGAGTATCACATAAAGTAAATAATGATATTTTGAACCCTAGGTTACATTGATCGAAGGGTAACACACATAAGTCCAATGATGGATAGTGGATACACCTAAGTTAGTAAACCAGAAATGGGTTAGAATATGAAAGAAAATACATGTTCTTGTGTGAAAATAACTGATGGTTGATTATATGTACTTGTAATTTTGGATGAACCCACATACCGATATAGAGATATGCTGACTGTGTTTTGTTTACCGACGTTTTAGGTACATGCTAATTATGATGATGTGAACATGTGATAAACCCGATGGAAATTATGAAAAAGCATTAAAGATAAGTTAAAGGAGGATTAGATAGCTAGTTACTTCTTCCCAACAAGTATTAGTTTAATGAGGAATATCATTGTACAATTTGTAAATAATGTTTGGAATAAATGAAATTATTTGCTATTATTTTATTATTTGCTAAGTCTAGATCCTTGGGAATATAGGTAATGTCTCTCAACTTGAAGGTCTTTCATTAATTGGGAAACACTGATAGTGAGGTCATTACATTTGGCATCAGAGTGCCATATTTTCAAATAATATATAATAGTTTATAATTTCAAGTAATATGTAGAAATATGAGGGAATTATTAGGGCATTTTCTAAAGGTGATGGTGTCTAGAAGGGACCATAACCGGGGGTTGGGAAATTTTTCCTCCGCACCTCTAGTCAGCTTACAAGGACTTTTGGACTCGTGCATCCTACCTGGACAAAGTCAGAAGTCTTCTACCTGAAGTAAAATACCTTTAGGGTTCCTTCTGATCTTGATTCATCCACTTCTCATCCTCTTTCTTAATTAACCCTTAAAGAAACTTCTCATCTCAGGTTAGGGTTTCTAAGAAGAAGTAGGCTTAAGGTATACTCAGCTAATTAATGTACATGTAATGTGAAATGATAATGTGCATGTAAATGTGGATATCAAAATTTACATGTAAATGTGGAAATAATAATGTACATGTAATGCAGAATAATAGTGTACTTGCAATGCATAAATAATGACAAAGTAAAGAAGGATGTTTTATGTGTTTTCCTTTGCAAAGGTAAACCCTAGATGGAGCTAGGGTTGGTCTAGTAAAACATTTAATGGGAGAAGAGAATAATAAAACTCTAAGATGTAGGATGTAGTCTCTATAACCAGAATCCAAAACCTAATATTGGGAATGGGAATATAATAGGTAAAATGGAAACCCTACCCATATGAACCCTAATTAGGTTAAGACTAATGAGAAATAAGAGAAAGGTAAATAATTCTATATGACAAAGGTTTTCATGTATGAATGTGGAGAGATGTATGCATGATGCATATGAAAAAGAAAAGGTTTTAAGAGACATAAGCAACCTATGAATAAGGCATTTATGGATGTAACCTACTCTAATCTATATCATTCTCTGGTGAGTTAAAGAGTATGGGATGGACAATGGAGTACCAAGACTGGATGGGACGGTCATAGAAGGTGCCAAGCCCAAATGTGATGGGCATATGAGTTGTCTAGCCTGAATGTGAAGACCAGAGAAATACCAAGCCTAGATAGGATGGTATGAATGTCCACTGGGACTACAACCAAAAAGAGAGGGTTCCCCATATATAAGCTCCCATAAGGAGAGGGATCACGATGAGAGAAAAAGATTAAAGTTGCTCGAATGCAATATTTGAAGGAATGGATGGATAAAGAATACCCCCAATGAGTGGGTATGTTGTCCCCAGATAGTTGGTAAACCACTGAGAATACTCCCAACAAGTGAGTATGAATGCCCCCATCGAGTGGGTATATCATAGAGACTGGGAAAATAAAGGTTGAGAAGTTATAATATAAAATGCATGCTTAACATATTATGGTTACAGAGAAAAGATGAGTTAGGTGACTCAGTCCTCCATGCACATGTGCATGTGAAATAAGGAATTAATAAGAAACTTTTTAAAAAACAACATGTTATATGAGAAGAACTTCTCAACTACCTCTGATGGTAGTATGTGAAACATGGGGGATGTAAGATCACTTTGCGATTGTATTCTTATGTGATAGAAAGGTCCAAATTAAGTCGATAAGTGATGGGGCTAGGGCCCATAGATATACTGTATCCACTGCATGGACCACCCTATAGAAAGGAATCCCCACATAAATACTCTAGAGAGAGAGAGAGAGTATCCCACAGAGACTAAGATTTGAGAAGTTAGAAAGAAAATGCATGAGTATATACATGAGTAACGTAAGTAACTAATAGTTATAAATGAAAGTGAAAATTTGAATATAACTTGCTTGAATTCCTCCTACCACCCCTAGATGTATGATATATATGGTCACCTACCCGAATAGGGGGAGGCAACAAAGGTCACCCACATGAATGTGGGCGACATCAAATGTCATCCTCTTGAATAGGGGAAGACATCAAAAGTCATATGCCTAAATAGGGGAAGACATTAAAGATCTTCCTCCTGAATAGGGGAAGACATCAAAGGTCATGAAAGGATTAGACCAAGCCCCAGATTGGGAAGGTTATATGAGGTTAGACCAGGCCCCAGATTAGGAAGGTCGACATGGCACCTAGTGCCAGATTGAGAGGTGGCCTAACGTCCATTGTAGGGATAAGACCCTAAGAGAGGGTATCCCATAGGTTGAGTAAAATGGGTTGAGATGTTATGATAACAACCATGCATAATAAGAAAAATATGAAACCTTTAGGGCTAGTGTGCCAATCTGGGGTGGGTCAACCCAAGAGTGGGAAGATGACCTATGGGGGAGGCAAAACCTTAAACCACAGAGTCAGGTTGTGGCTAGATAGTTTAAATCCTCCCTTAAGCCAAGAAGGCACCCTAGGTTAGGACCTTCCCTAGAATGGAAAGTTGATTAAATCAATTTAAAGATTGACGTAATATTAAATGTTACCTAAGGTGTAAAGAAATAGGGATATAAAATATGAAAGTAGATACATTGAGTATGATTCTTTGAACCCAAGTTTGCCATATTTGAGAAACATGATGAAAAGTCATTGTGGGAGTGGTTGACAGTATGAGACCGAGCTTGAAAGAGAAAGTTTCCATGATTCCAATGAGTGGAAATAAAATGAATAATGAAAATTATAAGAGATGGAGGAAATCCGATTTAAAGAATTGCATATGAAGATAATGTGCTTGAAAATAGTTAAAGTTGTGACATCTCCAAGAAACCCTTGGCAAGGGTAGAGTCCTAAGTCAATCCTAAGATCAAGTAGGGTATTTAAAGGTACATAAGACCAATAATATTAGGAGTTGATTGTGTCCTGAATGCATAAGACCATGTGCTCAGGAGGTAACAACTACGTTTTCCCAAGGCCCATGTATCAGGAGGTTGGCCACCTTCACGATGTTCATGTTGTTGGATCCTAGATGGGTGATTGGATGCTCTAGAGGGGGGGTGTGAATAGAGTTGAATGCACTTAAACAAATTCATTACACCTTCAAGATATATCACAAGATAAGGTTGCTAAATAGGAAATTTGAGTACAACTAAAACATGCATATCAAGGGAGACAGAGATTGAACATACACCAATTTAAAATCTATGTAGAATGGTTCCACACTTCAAACTAGAAGTATGTCAGTCCACTACCTAGAGAGGTCAACCTCTAGGATTTCTTAACCATTGCACTCTTATATTCATTCATAAGACTTACAATACATGAACTCCAAAGGACTTACCTATCCAATACAAAGAGTCTTCAACCTTACCAAAGACTTATCCACTTTGTAGCGAGTCTTCAGCCTTCTCCAAGGACTTACCCACTCTTGCACAAGTCTTTAACCTTCTAGGAATTACCCACTCTTCTTGGATCTTTAGCCTTTGAATTCACCTTCACTTGGAGAAGCTTCCACCAAGGACTTACCCACTTGAGCAAGGAGTCTTCTGCCTTCACCAAGGGCTTACCCACTCTTACTCCAAGTCTTTGGCCTTGATCTTCACCAAGGGACTCCTTCCCTTGTTCTTCTTCACCTCTCTTAGCCAAGAGAGAGAATCTTCATCTTCATCGTTGAAATGAGAGATAGGTAGGTGGTGGAAGTGAGAGCCTCATAAGATATACATGTAGGACGAGCTCTCTTACAAATCTCCTACTTACTCTAATGGATGTAGCAAGTGATTAAGCTTAGATAGAGAGGAGGCTGTAGGATCACTCAACTATATAATAGAGACTTTCATAGTGCTTGACTAACCATGGGGTGAAGCCCAAGGGGTCCTATTTATAGCTGGGGATTCCTCTTATCTTTTAGGAACACTTAAGAACAAAAACATGTTCCTTTGTGGCTTGCAACAGATATATTTTCTCTTGTTGCAACTCTACAATGACTAGAAACACTTTTTTGCACTTTTCCGTACAGTGCTATCAGTCGATTTTTTATAAAGGTAACTCAACCGAATGCACTCTGTGACAAAGCTAATTTGACCAATCGGTCAAGTTTATCCTAGATGAAACTCGACCGATCACTTAATTCAGTTTTGTTCCAGTGAAGGGATCGGTCGAGTTCTGTGAAGTGGTAACTCGATTGAACCATGACATTCTCAAAATCCATCAAGGATCAGTCGAGATTGTAACTCGATCGATAAAGTGCCTGTAATGAATATTGGAAAATGTCATTAAAATGTTTAAATATTTGATTTAAGTGCTCCTGATTTTTATAAGCTTGATTACAAGTCATACAACCATTATAAGTGATTTACAACATGATTCTAATGGATTTACATCATATTCCAAAAACAACACTTGTATTGACTTTGACTTGTCTTTTCTCCAATTTGATATGCACAAGTTAGGGCATTTGGAGTGTGTCTATACCTAATATGAAATCACTCAAGTAGAATCATTAGACACAAATAAGTGGAATGGTTTAGTTATCATCAAAACAAGATTTAGTCAATTTAGACTTTGAGTCAACACATGTGGCCCAAGGGGTGAATGTGAGAGGCACTCCGTAGATGCATAAGGATGAGATCACTCCAAAATGTACCTATACCTCTAGAGACCTCAAGGAAGTGTCTAAGGCTCATAACACATGAGGTGTAAATATAAAAGATATAAAGAAGTCATGAAAACTTGCGAGAATCTATCCCCAAACTTAAGAGTGAGAAAGGGGCACTTGACTTCATGAAATAAAAGAATATTATGGAATTAAAAGAAAGTATGGTCCAACAGTAGTGAATGTAGTAAGGTTGTCTAAAAAATGAACTAATAAATAAAATATCAAAGAAGTAAACATTTAACACGACAAGATTGATCATGAAGCATAAATGTAGGCTGATGTATCACATTAAAAGGGAGCAGAGAGCAACATAATTGGAAGAAGAATAAGGCAAATAAACTGGCTTACCTACAATATCACAACTACAAAAAATCCTAAAAAATTGACCCATTGAAGAAAACCAGAGAGAGAACAAACAAGAAATAATGAAAAAAAACCACCAAAGTCAACTTCAACAACCAGTTGCATATGAAAGTGTGTTGTATTTCTATATTTTAGAAAGGAGAAAACTCACTCCTACAAATAGGGAAGCTAACAAATAACTCTAGTGGGCCTCTTTATACAAAGGCCCATGTTACAAGATAAGTAACAATAAGAAAATAGTAAATAAAACTACAACAATATATGTCAATACTCCCCCTCAAGTTGGAGCATATATGTCAATCATGTTGAACTTGCAGCACAATTCTACAACTCTCTTTCTAGAGAGAGGCTTAGCAAATATATCTATAGTTTTCTCAAATGATGGAAGAAAAGAAGTAGCAATCTTATTATTCAATATTGCATCTCGGAGAAAATGGAAATTGACTTCAATATGATTGGTCCTATCATGGAAAACAAGGTTACTAGCAACGAAGGTAGCAACACAATTATCACAATACATTAGGATAGAATAAGTGATAGGGAATCCAAATCTACAAGAATAGATTTAATCCATAACAATTCACAAGTAGTATGTGCCATGGAACGATACTCAGACTCCGCACTAGATCTGTCAACAACATTTTGTTTCTTGCTTCTCCAAGTAACTAGATTACCTCCTATAAAGGTACAGTAACCAGAAGTATATCTCCATTCAAACTTACACCCTGATAATCAGCACTAGAATATCCAATGACATTAAGGTGTCCATTTCTTTTATAAAATAGTCCCTGTCCATGTGCATTCTTCAAACATTTCAGGACATGATATGCAACCTCCTAGTGACATTTCCTAGGGAAATCCATAAACTGACTAAACATTCCCACAACAAATCATATATCTTGCCTAGTAACAATGACATATAAAATCTTGCCAAACGACCGCTTGTCATCACTCTTAAAAAAAAACAAAAACAACCTAAACACACAAACCTATTCTTAAAAAAAAAATGACCGAACCGATCCTCAAGGCCCTCTCTTTCATTAATTGAGAAGCATAGCATGGTTTTTGGCATACATCATTTCACCTTTCACTGAATCAAACTCAAAAAATCTATCTTTGACCTTGGCACAAACATATCACCAGGTCCTAATGGTCTAAACACAAAATTCTATCAGACTATGTGGGATAGTATAAAAATATACTTCTTAAATCTACTCACCCACATCCACAATCATGACCATATCCACAATCAAATCAGAGTATGAAATCATACACACATAGCTCTAATAAAAAAAGGTGGACCAGCTAGACTCTATCCACAAGTTTAGACCGATTAGTCTGATCAATACATCATATAAAATCATTTATTGTAAAAATTCTTAGTAGTAGAATGGAACCTTTTCTTAACAACATCATAAAATCAAACTTATGTGCCTTTTCCAAAAAGAGAAACGTTCAAGATGCTTAAATCATGGTTAGTAAGACCATACATTCCTACTACAAAGACAAAACCCATCTTCTAGTTATGAAGCTAGACTTCAAAAAAAGCCTTTGACAACATAGATTCAAAATGTTTCATTCACACTATGCATGGATACCTGTTATAACCTCATTTTTCATAAACCATGTAATGAGATTTGTAAATCTCCTTTTGATGATAAATGAAATCAATGGTTGATTTATTTGATTGTATTGGATGGATTTCGTTTAAAAAAGCCTTATTTGTTTTTTTAACGGGCTTTATTGGCTATTGAGCTCAATTATAAGGAAAGGAGAAATAAAAGAAAAATGAATTTATTTGGATAAAGGGATAAATAAGAAAAGGGATAAAAGATAAGGAAAAGGCTAAGGAATATTCCCAATATGGGAATTCAAGCCATTAAGGTTCCTTGAGGTCCAAGGAATCCAAGATGATAATTTAATGGCAAAGGAAAGAAAAAAAATATGTGAGAAATATACATAATTGAGTAATAACTTGCAACTAAAGAAAAGGACCCGATTTCATTGAATAATGAGCCCAAATTTGGCATGATGATAGATTAAGTCATTATTAAGATTCCCTAAAAATTTGGGATAAAACGGAGCCAAGGACTAAGAGTTATTATTTTTACAAGTTATCCTAAATAATGAGGATTTATCGTAAAAATAGAAAATCAACGTCCTTTTGGTTGAGCGAAAGAAATAGGGGTCATCGAATCTTGATCCAATGAGGGTCACTCATCATCTAGTTCTAATGGAACTCAGACTCTAGTCACAGACTGGGGGATCTTTCCCTTCGATTTTCTCTCGATCCTTCGCATGTGCAAACTAAGAAATTGCTTGGCTGAGTCTGGGAGGGAATTCTGAACCTCCTAGACCTAGTTTTTCGAGCTTTGGAGGCATCTAGAAGAAACACTCAAATCACACGAAGGTGAGGGCGGCGGTAGGGTTGAGAAACCCTAAGAGGACCCTCCCCAATCCTATATAAAGGACCCCTCTCAATTCCTCACCTCACAACGATCTCGAACGGCTGCCTCATGAGCCCTGACCCCCTCTCTGTCTTTGCATTGCCCTTGCTCTGACGAGAGCACCAACTCCGCGGGTTCGAGCGAAGGAAAGGAGGAGGACGAGTAGTAGCGACTGTCAGATTGAGATCCATCGTGATCCCATGCGAAGATCCGATGATCCAAGGAGGGACTGGACAAGTTAGCCATGTACAACAAGAAATGTTAGATCCAAAGAGCGGATCATCAGTCCACTGATCAAACGGCCGTCGATTTTTGGTAAATCATCCTCTCTACTCGAAAATTCTAGAAAAAATCAGTTTTCCTTGTAAAGTTCATAGGAATTGCTAGAAAACTCGGATGAATAAACTTTATATATGTAAGTTGATCAGAAAAATACGAGGAATAAGTTAAAATTGGTTTGAGAAACTAATTTTGTCTCATTTTGCAAAAGTATGTTAACTTGATGAAAAATGTATTAAAATTTGGTTAGAAACCCTAATTAAGATCAATGGATGAATCTATGAAGCTTAATAGGTTATGTCAAGTAATATTAACCTGTTGAATGATAATGATAGGCTTGAACCTGATTTAGATGAATTATTGCATGTTTTAGGGTTTTAAACTAAGTATGAAGAATAATGCATCTAGAAACCCTAATTTAGGGTAAAAGAATAGAAAACCATGTTTAATTCGAATTATGGAAATATGTTATTAAATCCTAAACCTGTTAGGAGAGAAAAGATGAGAAATTTAGGGTTTTTATGTAGTTTTGTTTAATTAGGGTTTATGATACTAAAAGTGGAGGCAAAACCCTAATTGCAAGAGAAACCCTAAAAAGGAGTAGAAACCCTAAATGGGAATAGAAATCCTAAGATGTAAGATGGGATTGGATAAATCTTGATAAAAGGAATTTGTATATGTATTTCAGGATTCTTGTGTATACTTGCTTGCTTGGTTGGATTTCTCTACTTGATTGATTCTATCTCAAAAGTCTGCATCACAGGTATGTGGTTACACTTAAGATTAAATCGCTTTAGTTTCACGGCAATTCCCGGATGTTTTATCTATTGCCTGAATATAACTACTTCTATGACTTTTATTTCATGCAACTATAAAGTGACTATGAGTATCACTATAAATAAGTGTACATGACTAGCTCAGATCCTGGTCCTCCTCTGTGGCTTTGCTAATAATAAGGATGACCTAGTACATGGTCTACCTATTAGGTAGGACCATCAGGTTATAATGAGTCAGTGATTGGGCTATCTATGGGTAGTGCCATGCGACTCTTTAGCATATTATGAGTTAGGTATTGGGCTACCTATGGGTAGTGCCATGCGACTCTTCAACCCTAGGTATTGATCTACCTGTTAGGTAGGATCATGAGATTTAATTGGGATCTACCATATGAGAGGTAGTATCCAGGTCCACTGCAGGGACAGTGCAGAGGCTAGGGTATGAATGGATTGAGTAGTTATGTTTAAAGCGTAAAGTTTGTTTGTTAAATCATAATTGCTTTGTGATATGTTGTTAAAACTAACTACATAATTTGTGTTTCCCCCACGTACCAGTATAATTTGTTATACTGACCGACGTTTTGTTTGTCAGTGATTTAGGTACAAAATTGGAAAAGACAAACAGTAAAGTGGTACATTGTGAATACATGAATTAAAGTACAAGTAGGATTAGTTAGAATAGATTCTAGTTATGGATAGAAGTTTAGAAATCCACAATTTTAAAAAGGTATGCAAATGTTTATTTTATTACAGCTTTTCAATATAGTTTTGGTAGAATTTAGTAATTATTATTGATTATTTGTCGAACCATTGATCCAGAAAAATTGGGATAACAGATCTGACCTTTTGGTCTCCCTTAATTGGGGGTTAACGGGAGGCGGGGTCGTTACATTTGGTATCAGAGAATTAGTTCCTCATTTAATTTTTAATAATTAATAAATTTTACAAACTATGTAGAACAGAGGGAGTTATTAGAGGATTTTTCGAAAGACAAAGGTGTCTAGAAAAGGATCATGGTCCGGGGGCTAGCAATATTTTCCTCTACCCCACTAGTTGGTCACGAGGACTCCTGGATGCAGTGTGACTGCCTGGCCAATGTATTAGGTTCTGACTCAAAATAAGATACCTTTAGGACTCTCTCATTTTTTTCATCCCTTCTCAACCCTAATTCAATTAAGGGTATTAAGGTTTAGGGGTTTCTCTCTCTTCCCCCACCCTCTTTAGGTATGGGTAAGTATGTTAAGGATTACATAATCCTCCACCAAATTAATAAAAGATACATAATAAGATGTCATCGACATAAGTATAATTAGTTTAAATGTATACTAAAGGTCTTGTTGTATGCTAATGTAGATGGCTTGAGTGAAGACCATTGCTATCCCAAATGCCACAAATGGTGGTGGACCTTCCCGCAAGGGAAAGGGATCTTCAGAGAAGAGGATGAGGAACCATGGTGGTGAATCCTCAAGGAAAAGGAAGAGACCTGAAGAAGCTGCAGATGAGGCCCCCAACCCTGAACTGATACTCTTTGGCAATTTTGAACAATAAGAGGAACATGTGTATGAAGAAGAGGCCAAGATGGAAGAGGACCAATCTGGTGGTTCAGAACCAACCATGGTGTAAATAACCATCTCCATGAATCATTATTTTCACCTTCAACTACTACATATGCCAGAGGAAAGATCGGACCTTCTGCATCAAATCCAGTTGTAATTAGAAGGGTGCCCTTATACTTTCCGGTCAGAAATGTGCCATCAACACTAAGTACAGGACGATAATGTGCCCACCCTTCAATACAAGGTCCTAAAGCCCAAAAGACACAATAGAATCTAGTACCATCATCACAATGTTGGAATGTACATTGTGAACCTAGAATATTATTAATCATTGAACACAAGATTTGAAGTAAATTGTAGTATGATTCCTCCCAATCTCCAAAACAATTTGAGATAGCTTTTTCCCATGGGCACCATGCGTTCTTATAGGAAATACCCAAATTTAGTTCTGCACTCACTCTGTCACATATTTCCCAAGTACTCATATATAATCTTCCAGTCAATGTTGGCAGAATCATCCTAGCAGTGAAAGTTGAGGTGCATTGGTGATGATCCTCCTTCAAGATTGGGTCAAAACAAGTATGTTTCTCATAAAACTTTGTGATCTTCCACAATCCATCTTCCCTCTTAGAGGCACAAGCACTCAACTTCTAAGAGAACTTGTCACTATATAAACATATAAGATGAATTATGTCTTTAGTAGAACACAATGTACGATATTCTACATTGTTCTCATCGACAACTTTTGAAGTTTTTCTATTAAAGATGATTTTGATTCAAAAATTCCACCCTTTCTAAATTCAAGTGTTATAAGATCATTTTCTATAAGAAAGGGCTTTCAAATTCATCAACCCACTCATCTTCTTGAAAAGCTTGGTAGCCATCATCAGTGCTATGATCAGTCCAATCGTCTTCAGGCATTGTGCTTACAGTAAATAAACTATCACCAAATAGATGTGCATCTATCTAATAATCTTCAACATTTGCATCATCACTAGAACCATCATTGTCATCCATGTCCTCTTCACTGTTTTCATTTTCTTCAATTGATTTTGATGAATGCAAGGGTTGTGAAGAACCAACTTCATCTAACATGGGAAGGATATTTGGAAAATTTGTTTGACTAGTAGTGGCATGATCATGTAAAGGGTTGTCAAGATAGACATCAATATGAAGACCAAGACATAAACTCAATAGAATTCCATAACCAAGATCATCTAGTAGTTGAATGGGTAGATATTCATTGCCAGGAAATAAATAGGTTAAGGAAATGTGAAATTGCATTGGATTGATTCAAACACGTTGTGAATGTAAGATTTAAGTTTAGTCAAAGTCCTCAAAGTGGACAACTGGATAGGCATGTATGATCCACCACATTAAGAGCCACGATTCATGAATTTTCCATTGTAAAGTAACATTATAATAGGTGGATAAGATGTCATCTTCCTATTTTTAAAATGAAACAATAAGTCAGACTTAATGTGAGGTCTTTATTAACATTTAATGATTAAAGTAAAAATTAATTCAAACAAACCAAATTAACATTTAAATTCAAGTTCCTATATGGACATGCAGAAAGTTATGTAGTTGACTTTAAATTCAAGAATTGTATTTGTTGATGTGTTTTAGTTGTACCCTTTTCTCCTAGTAACCCATACAAGTAGAGAGTAATATTTAAATTTGATCATGTAAAAGAAGAACATATATGAGAGGCCAAATGTGTATTATTTTCATATGAGTGGATTGGGTATTTAATAGAATATGAGAAGATAGAATAGTTGATGTATTCTTTAATAATATAAAAAAGAGAAGATAAGTTTTTTCGAAGGTTATCATAGGTTGGGATACTCTTGAACTAGAAAAGAAGAGAAGATAGAGTATTCTAAGGTTAAGTAATGCTTATTTACAAGAACGTTTCACTTCAGCCAGGTAGAAGATACATTATATAGTGAAGGGACTCCAACCACCATCAAGTGCAGATTGGGAGAATTATGCCAGGACCCTCACAAGTATCAACCTAGACACCTAAATAAAATATTTTGAAATAAGAATTACTTCAAATTTAAATAGGTAAAGATAGGTACTACAGAAGAAAATAACATGAGAACTACCTAAGGAAGATAATAGAGAAATAATCTAAGAGTCCCATATTAGTATTAGTCCCATGAAGATTTGTTTTATTAAGTAATATTCTAAAATAATAATCAATTCTAAGTAATCAATTTTAAGTAATCAATTATAATATTACCATAATTTTATCAAGAAAACATAAATAAATTAACTTACTTAATTGTGGCGAGATCTCACTTGACGCCAACAAGATTAAAAGACAAAATAAGCTCAGCTCCAGCAATTATAAGAAATAAGTCACACTAGATTACTCAATCCATACAAGAAGACCAAAGAACTCCTTTGACATGAGAAGAGAAGATGAACTCCTTTGAATATGAGAAGAGTAGAGATGAAAAGAGTGGAGAAGATGAAGTATGAGTGAATTGGTGTGGAAATGGGGAACAAGGGGGTGTTTATATAGGGAATTCTAGAGGGGGTAGGAGTAACAATATGGTCATTAGGGAGGGAACCATTGGGGAGCTAGTGGGGGCAACGATCGGCTGGGGAGCCGGAAAATGCCACATGTCAACTCCTCATTGAAGACACCATTCAGAACGGTGTCTTCAATGGGGAGCCGACATGTGGCGCCGGTCGGTCCCCTCACTGACCGTTGTGAAGGGAGGGTTTCATTTTTTAATCACAAACAAAATTTTGGACCAATAGGGTGAGAGATGCCATTCCATTTGGCATCTCCATTTTCTCTCTCCTTTGACAAACTCAGTTAGTTTGGAATTATCCTACAAACTAGGTTAGTGGGGGAAATAAGATTGCAAAACTCGGTCATTTTGGTTTTTTCCTATATATATATATATATATATATATATATATATAGCTAGTGAGATTTGCAAACATAACTTCCTGCACAGATATAGTTCACTAAGACATCATTAAAAGTGTGTCCATACGAGAAAGATATGAACAGGAGAAAAGAAAAAGTACTAAGATGTTATACTGAAAGTTATGACATGGAGGAGGCACTTTTTAAACAACAAGCCTCTAACTCAAAATAGATAATGAAAATACAAAGTAGATCTATGATGAGGATGAGGAGCCAATGAGATATATCATAAACCACTGTCCTCTTCCATAATATTATTTAATGTGAATCTCCTTCCTCTGCTGCTACCGTTTCTAAAATTGTTGTTGTGAGCCTCATCTTCTCGACTCTCTTGGATGGGAAGACCTACAATGAAGATAAATATCATATGCTTGTTCAATATTTGGTAATATCTTTTGAATGGTATTTTAATTTTGTGTTTCCTTGCATTTCTCTCCATCCAAACATTCCTAATGATGGCTGACATCATGGTTTTCTGATCATGTTGTTGATGAATAGGTCTCTAGTAATTTTTGAAGTTTTATATGTTGATTTCTTTGTTTGTTGTTGTGTGAAAGAAGTGGTTTCTCATCTATGTGGTGATGGTGCAATGTATGAAGAGATTTAAGGTAGTTTTTTAGTTTTTGTGACACAAGTAGCATATGGTTGGCCCGTGAAAACCTCTTTTCATGAGGTTTTGGTCAGTGAGCATTTGTTTTATTTTATGAGGCAGAGGATAATCTTTGTTTTCAATGGACTGGTTATATTCCAGACATCTGTCAATGTGCATAATACTCCCCTATAGGTGAGAAAGTGATAAGCATGGTGATGTCTGAATGTTTTACCCCATGCCCACGAGATATGATTAGCAGTTTGAGCTTCGAGTACATGGATAATGTTATTGATAGTATCAGCTAATATAAGTAGGGTAATGATATTTTTTAGACAATTATTTATATTTCTAGTTAGGAGAGCCAATACTTTTACAATATTCAGGTTTATCAATCTTTATGGTATGTAGAGATTTCAATCTAGGTATTGAATGGTGGATTTGTGGTGCCATGGATCAAATAATAAGTTAATGTTTTTTGGTGACATGTGAGAGGTTTGATTATGTTCGTATGTTTATTTATATATATCCACAATGGGAAAGCTATACCTTTGGTTGTTGGCCACCATGGATTTTTTTATGATAACATGTCTACAAGATGAATGATTTCCATATGTTATCTTGAGCAGAAGAAAGTCTGATGACGATTGTGGTGATAAGATAGAATGGATTTTTAGGTTGATGATACCCCATCATCCATACCTTTTAGGTGCACAAATGATGTTCCAGATAACCAAATGAATTTTGTTTTTATCTGTATGGGGTGTATAGTGGTTTTAGAGGAATTTCTTTTGAAGAATATCAATCTCTTTGAGGACCTTATCAGGCAAGGGAATGTAGTTGAGATAGAACATGGTGATCGTTAACAATGAGCTATTTAGAAGGATGAATCTGCTAGCTAAATTTAGAAAGTTGTTTGTGCATGATGAGAGATTGTGGTTGAGCTTGTCAATGATGGGTTTCAATGTGTATCTGGAGATAGGAAATGGTGATACGGGGAGTCCCAGGTAAGTGAATGGGAAGGTTTCCATTTTACATTTGAGTAAGGATTTGTATTTAATTAATGTGTCAAGTTAGATGTGAATATAGATGATGGAAGATTTTTTTAGGTTTACTTTGAGTCTACTGATATACGAGAAGATGCCAATGATGTGTATGGTATTTATGGTGTAGGTATCCTTAGGTTTGATAAGGATCATGGTGTCATATGTATATTGAATTATATCTTCATTACATTCTGGTCGTGATTTAATGAGCCCTTTTTCCATACCAATCTTGATCATGTTGGTTAGTAATGATGTAACCAAAATTAAAAGGTATGGGGATAGGGGGTTACCCTGTCTGAGCCCATTTTTGTTTAAAAACATTTGAAAGGTGAGTCATTTATTGATAGTAGAGAATTTAGTTAGTGGATATGCATGCATGGATCCAGTTGTTCTATTTCTATTGGAAGCAATATTGTAACGACCCCGCCTCCCGGTAACCCCCAATTAAGGGAGACCAAAAGGTCAGAGTCGTTATCCCAATTTTTCTGGTTCAATGGTTTGACAAATAATCAATAATAATTACTAAATTCTACCAAAACTATATTGAAAAGTTGTAATAAAACAAACCTTTGCATACCTTTTTAAAATAAAAGATTTCTAAACTTCTATCCATAACTGGAATCTATTCTAACTAATCCCCCTTGTACGTTAATTGTTAATTCATGTATTCACAGTGTACCACTTTACTATTTGTCTTTTCCAATTTTGTACCTAAATTGCTGACAAACAAAACGTCAGTCAGTATAACAAATTATACTAGTATGTGGGGGAAGCACAAATTATGCATTTAGTTTTAACAACATATCACAAAGCAATTATGATTTAACAAACAAACTTTACACTTTAAACATAACTACTCAATCCATACATACCCTAGTCTCTGCGCTGTCCCTGCAGTGGACCTGGATACTACCTCTCATATGGTAGATCCCAATTAACCCCCATGATCCTACCTAACAGGTAGATCAATACCTAGGATTGAAGATTCGCATGGAACTACCCATAGGTATCCCAATCACTAACTCATAATATGCTAAAGAGTCGCATGGCTCTACCCATAGATAGCCCAATCACTGACTCATGATAACCTGATGGTCCTACCTAACAGGTAGACCATGTACTAGGTCATCCTTATTATTAGCAAAGCCACAGAGAAGGACCAGGATCTGAGCTAGTCATGTACACTTATTTATAGTGATAGTCATAGTCACTTTATAGTTGCATGAAATAAAAGTCATACAGGTAGATATATTCAGGCAACTGATAAAACATCCGGGAATCGCAGTGAAACTAAAGCGATTTAATCATATGCGTAACCACATACCTATGATGCAGACTTTTGAGATAGAATCAATCAAGTAGAGAAATCCAACCAAGCAAGCAAGTATACACAAGAATCCTGAAATAAATATACAAATTCCTTTTATCAAGATTTATCCAATCCCATCTTGCTTCTTAGGATTTCTATTCCCATTTAGGGTTTCTACTCCTTTTTAGGGTTTCTCTTGCAATTAGGGTTTTGCCTCCACTTTAGTTATCATAAACCCTAATTAAACAAAACTACATAAAAACCCTAAATTTCTCATCTTTTCTCTCCTAATAGGTTTAGGATTTAATAACATAATTCCATAATTTGAATTAAACATAGTTTTCTCTTCTTTTACCCTAAATTAGGGTTTCTAGCTGCATTATCCTTCATACTTAGTTTAAAACCCTAAAACATGCAATTATTCATCTAAATCAGGTTCAAGCCTATCATCATCATTCAACAAGTTAATATTACTTGAATTAACCTATTAAGCTTCATAGATTCATCCATTGATCTTAATTAGGGGTTCTAACCAAATTTTAATACATCTTCCATCAAGTTAACATACTTTTTCAAAAAGAGACAAAATTAGCTTCTCAAACCAATTTATCTTGTTCCTTGTATTTTTTGATCAACTTTCATATATAAAGTTTATTCATCCAAGTTTTTTAGAAATTCCTATGAATTTTACAAGGAAAACTGATTTTTCTAGAATTTTTGAGTAGAGAGGAAGATTTACCAAAAATCGGCGACCGTTTGATCAGTGGACCGATGATCTGCTCTTTGGATCTAATGCTTCTCATCACACGCGACTAATTTAGCCGATCCCTCCTTGGATCGTCGGATCTTCACGCGGGATCACGATGGATCTCAATCCGATGGTCATTGCTACTCGTCCTCCTCCTTTCCTTTGCTCGAACCTACGACGGTGCTCTCGTCGGAGCAAGGGCAATTCAGAGACAGAGAGGGGGTCGGGGCTCATGAGGTAGCCATTCGAGATCGTTGTGAGGTGAGGAATTAAGAGGGTTCCTTTATATAGGATTGGGGAGGGTCCTCTTAGGGTTTCTCAACCCTATCGCCACCCTCACCTTTGGGTGATTTGGGCATTTCTTCTAGATGCCTCCAAAGATCGACAAACTAGGGTCTAGGAGGTTCAGAATTCCCTCCCGGACTCAGCCAAGCAATTTCCTAGTTTGCACATGTGAAGGATCGAGAGAAAATTGAAGGGAAAGATCCCCCAGTCCACGACTAGAGTCTGAGTTCCATTAGAACTGGATGATGAGCGGCCCTCATTGGATCAAGATCTGACAGCCCCTATTTCTTTTGCTCAACCAAAAGGAAGTCAATTTTCTATTTTTAGGATAAATCCTCATTATTTAGAATAACTTGGAAAAATCATAACTCTTAATCCTTGGCTCCTTTTTATCCCAAATATTGAGGGAATCTTAATAATGACTTAATCTATCATCATGCCAAATTTGGGCTCATTATTTAAAGAAATTGGGTCCTTTTCTTTAGTTGCAAGTTATTACTCAATTATGTATATTTCTCACATATTTGTTTCTTTCCTTTGCCATTAAATTATCATCTTGGATTCCATGGACCTCAAGGAACCTTAATGGATCTAATTCCCATCTTGGGAATATTCCTTAGCCTTTTCCTTATCTTTTATCCATTTTCTTATTTATCCCTTTATCCAAATATATTTCCTTTTACTTTTATTTCTCTTTTCCTTGTAATTGGGCTCAATAGCCAATAAAGCCCATTAAACAAACAAACAAGGCTTTTGTAAACAAAATCCATCCAATACAAACAAATAAATCAACCATTGATTTCATTTATCATTAAAAGGAGATTTACAAATCTCATTAAATGGTTTAGGAAAAATGAGGTTATAATATCCTCCCCTCCTTATAGGAATTTTGCCCTCAAAATTCAACAATCAAACAACAAATCAGGATATGCTTTTTCCATGTCCGTCTTCAGCTCCCATGTGGCTTCATCCTCTCCATGGTGCTTCCAAAGAACCTTTACCATCTCTATATTCTTATTTCTGAGCTCTTTCACCTTGGTATCTAAAATCCGCAAAGGTGACTCAGGATAAGTCAACTTCCCTAGAAGCTCAATAGGCTCAATGCTCAACACATGGCTCAGATCTCACACATATCGCTTTAGATTGGACACGTGAAACACATCATGCATCATACTATACTGAGGGGCAATGCCAAATGATATGCAAATTCACTAATCCATTCTAACACCTCAAATAGACCCACGTATCGGGGACTCAACTTTCCTCTGTTCTTGGCTATATCTCAGAGTGGTCAGATTTTCAGAAATACATGCTCTCCCACAGTGAAATGCACATCAGTCTGCTTCACATCAACATATGACTTTTGTCGATCCTAGGATCTCTTTATCCTTTGCTTGATCAAAGCAACTTTATCAGCATACACTTGGAGCTCATCTGACCTCAACAAGGTCCTCTCACCGACATCATCCCAGTGAAGCGGTGACCAACACGGTCTCCCATAAAGAGCTTCATACGGAGGCATACCGATACTGGCTTGGTAGTTGTTGTTGTAGGCAAACTCAGCTAAAGGTAAGTACTTCTCCCATGATCCACCCCAATCGAGCACACAAGCTCTCAACAGATCCTCTAAGGTCTGGATTGTCTTTTCTGACTGTCCATCCGTCTGGGGGAGATAAGCGGTACTAAAATTCAACCTTGTACCAAGTTCCTCTTGAACTTGCTTCCATAACTTGGAAGTGACCTTTGGGTCTCTATCCAAGATGATGGAACTGGGTATGCCATGCAAACATACTATCTCTCTGATATATAGGTCAGCTAGGTCTGACACCTTGGCAGTGATCTTCAGGGCAAGGAAGTGTGCTAACTTGGTAAGGCGATCTACCACCACCCATATCACATCATGGCCTTTCTTGGTCCGGGGTAGACCCACCACAAAATCCATGGTGATCTGTTCCCAGTTCCACTCTGGAATCTCTATAGACTGTAAAAGTCCATCGGGTCGTTGGTGTTCAACCTTCACCATTTGGCATGTAAGACAGCTAGCCGCATATGCCGTAATATTTTTCTTCATTCCTGGCCACCAGAAATACTTCTACAGGTCCTTAAACATCTTGGTAGTTCCCGGGTGCACCATGTACTTAGAACCATGAGCCTCTTACAGGATACGTTCCTTTAGTGGTGAATCCTCAGGAACCCATATATGATTCTCAAATATAATCCCTCCATCTACTCCCACTGAGAGATGGGTCTGTGGCTTCTTCATCAAGCCCTTCATCTTGTTGAGTTCTCCACTGACCAACTGTGTTGCCGCGATCTTGCCTACCAACTCTAACTGAATCTGGATGGTGGCCAATCAGACTCGATCCTCTAGCGGTTGTGGAGTCCATTCCAGTAGCTCCTCTAAGCTCTTCCATTGACTGGACAAAACAGATGCACACCTGAGTTGTTTCTGACTCAAAGCATCAACTACAAAATTTGCCTTACTAAGATGATAGGTGATGGTAAAGTCATAATCCTTCATGTACAGCATCCATCATCGCTTTCGTAGGTTCAAGTCTCTCTGTGAAAGGAGGTACTTCAAACTCTTATGGTCGGTGAGAATCTCAAAGGTAGCCCCATACAGGTAATGCCGCCAAATCTTCAATGCATGAATGATAGCAGCCAGTTCTAAGTCATGCGTCGGATAATTCACCTCGTTGGGCTTGAGTTGTCGGGACGCATATGAAACCACATGCCGATTATGTTCCAACGCACATCCAAGTCCCATCTTTGCTGCATCAGTGAATATCATAAAACCCTCATTATCGGAAGGTAGGGTCAACACTGGGGCAGTGGTCAGCTTCTCCTTCATCTCCTGAAAATGAGCCTCACATACATCGGACCACACAAACTTCACATCCTTCCGAGTCAACATGGCTAACGACAAGGCGGTTTTTGAGAAATCTGCAATGAAGCGCCGATAGTATCCTGCTAACCCCAACAAGCTGTGAATCTTGGAGGGGTTCTTCGGTGCATGCCAGTCTCAAACTACTAACATTTTAGCTGGATCTACGGTGACCATTCCTCCTGAGATGATGTGTCTGAGAAACATGACTCGGTCTATCCAAAACTCGCATTTGGAGAATTTCCCGTAAAACTTCTACTTTCTCAAGATATCAAGGACTCTACTCAGGTGGTCTCGGTGTTGTTCTAAGTCATCAGAATAGACCAGGATGTCATCTATGAACACAATGACAAATGAGTCAAGGAAGGGTTGAAACACACTGTTCATAAGGTTCATGAAGACACTGGGTGCATTGGACAACCCAAAAGGCATAACCACAAACTCATAGTGGCCATAACGGGTTCTAAATACGGTTTTCGGAATGTCCTCATTCTTGACCCTCAACTGGTAGTATCCCGATCTCTAGTCAATCTTGGAAAAGACTCGAGCTGACCTCAATTGGTCAAACATGTCATCTATCTGGGGTAAAGGGTATTTACTCTTAATGGTAGCCCGGTTGATCATTCGGTAGTCTATGCACATTATGAGAGAACCATCCTTTTTCTTCACAAAGATAACTGGTGCTCCCCATGGTGATGTGCTAGGGCAGATAAAACCCTTGTCTAGCAATTCCTGCAATTGTTTCTTCAACTCGAGCAACTCAGTAGGGGCCATCCTATAAGGTGCCCATGAAATAGGGCTTGTCTCGGGAGCTAGCTCTATTGAAAAATCTACCTCTCTCTCTCTCGAGAGGAATCCCAGGTAGATCATCTGAGAAAACATAAGCATAGTCCCTATCTACCTCTATTTCCTCTAAGGGTTGCACCTTGGGCTCTGGCTCGGTAACTACTGCTAGAAAAGCTTGACAACCTTTAATCATCATCTGCTCTACCTTCAAGGATGACACATACAGGTTGGTGGTGGCATCCTTCCTACCCCTAATGATGAAAGGTGTGTGACCTAGTTTCTTAATGATTACCTTCTTTTCCCTACAATCGATTTTGGCCCTATAAGTATAAAGACAATCCATACCAATGATCACATGAAAGTTATTCATGTCAAGAAGGATAAAGTCTGTAGAAAACTCATGATCTCAGTATTTAACAGGTATCATCGGAGTTTTCAAAAGGGATGTAAAGATTCGACCACTCATGGTTGTAACATCTAAGACATACCCTAAATCCTTGATATCCAAACAAAGCATAGTTGCAAGATTCCTTGAAATGAAAGTATTAGTAGATCGAGAATCAAATAAAGCTTTTACATTGTGTCCCATAACTTCAAGCATGCCTACATTGTTTTTCACCATACATTATACTATTACATGCTTATCTTAAAACATAAAAGAAAACTCTAAGGGTTATTACCCTCGATCAACCAATTAGCATTAGCTTGAGTTTCCTCATTGTTAATAGCAAACACTCGAGCTCTTCTTCTTTCTCCAGTAGGTGGGGCTGCTACTGGTCCTAGTCCTCTTAGATCTGGTAGAGGACAAGCAGGTTGGAGATGTCCCTCTTGTTGACAACGGTAGCAGGTCTTCTTCTTGTATCGGCACTCACATGTATGCCACTTTCTGCAGGTACGACATTGAGGTCGGTTGTTCTCTTGATGGGGTTTTCCTTTTCCTCCATGTCTTCCCTTGGTATGGTTACACCCTGACCTTTGTTGTGATTGTTCTTCTGGCCTTGGGTTCCTTCAGTGAAACCCAAATATCCTTTGGGTGGATTTTGAGCAGGCATCACTGTCCTCTCCATGTCTAGGGTGGTGTTGTAAGCTTCGGCGAAAGTTTTTGGTTTACTTTCCATCACATGGATCTTGATGGCAGGGTGAAGACACTCTATGAAATGGTCAACCCTTCTTTCCTCATCCATCATATGTATGAAACACTCTAGGATTCGAAACTTGCGTCCAAAGTCTGCCACAAACGAGTTTCCTTGGGTCATGTTGGTGAACTCCTTTTCCTTCTCTTTCTTAGCTGAGATCGGAATGAATCTGGCGGTGAAGATAGTCTTGAAGTTGGCCCACGCCATCGGTTCTTCACTTAAATCTCATCCTATGATATGTGTTTCCCACAATATCTTGGTTGCTCCTTCCAAGAGGTGAGCAGCAAAGAGAACCATCTTTTTTGGATGTACCTCAAGCATGCGGAATCCATTTTTGACTGCAAGCAGCCAAGCCTCCGCCTTATCGACCACTTCAGACTTATCCTCTCCCCAGAACTTCTCGATGTTCAGCTTGACGAAGTCCAAGATGGTAGCTCTGAGTCGAGGACGAACGGAAAGTGGCTCACCATTCTCATCTCTAGCTATGTCTCAGAGGGCCAGAGCGTTAATGGCCTCAGAAAGCCTCATCTATTGTTCCATCCATAAAGCGTCAGGGGTATGAACCTGTAACGACCCCGCCTCCCAGTAACCCCCAATTAAGGGAGACCAGAAGGCCAGAGTCGTTATCCCAATTTCCAGATCAAAGGTTCGACAAATAATCAATAATAATTATGAAATTCTACCAGACTATATTGAAAAGTTGTGATTAATTTTTTTTTTTACATACCTTTTGAAAACTTGGATCTCTAAACTCCTATCCACATATGAATTCTATTCTAACTAATCCTCCTTGTACTTTAATTCATTTATTTCACAATATGACGATTTACTATTTTTCCTTTTTATTTTGTACCTAAAACGCCGACAAATAAAATGTCGGTCAGCATAAAGCTGGTATGTGGGGGAAATAATAATCATGCAACTATGATAACAATGTAATTAGTCAATTATGATTTAAACAAACAACTTTACGTTTTCTGCATAACTGCTCAATCCCTACATAGCCTAGCCTCTGCGCTGTCCCTGCAGTGGACCTGGATGCTACCTTCCTTATGGTAGATCCCCATTAAACCCCTCATGATCCCACCTAACAGGTGAACCAATTTCTAGGGTTGAGTCACATGGAACTACCCATAGGTAGCCCACTTCTTAACTCTTGGCATACTAAAGATTCTCATGGCACTACACGTGGGTAGCCTAATTTCTAACTCACGATAACCTAGACCTTGCTATAGGTTACACCTTTTTAGCCTTTGCAAAGCCACAGAGATGGACCAGGATCTGAGCCAGTCATGTATGCACATTTATAGTGATAATCATAGTCACTTTATAGTTGCATGAAATAAATAGGCATCCAACATTTATTTCCAAGAAACCGATAAAATGTTCGGGAATCACCGTGAAACTAGAGCGATTATTCATAAGCATAACCACATACCTGTCAGGCTGATTTTGAGATAGAATAATCCATGCAAGTAAGAAATTCAAGCAAGCAAGCACACATATCAAGATCCTGAAATAATCATGCAATTTCCTATTATTACTCATGTCATCAAGATCCATTAAACCTAGCTCGCTTCCTAGGGTTTCTAGTCCACTTTTAGGGTTTCCTTTGCAATTAGGGTTCCACTTCACTTTTACTATTTTAAACTCCAATTTTATACAATTACTCGCAAACCCTAATTATCTCATTTATTATTCATGAAAGATACTAAGGTTAACATATAACCCTGATTTTAGGAAAAGCATAATTAACCATCAATTAAGTCCATTAAGCCTCTTTTATAGTAAAGCTACCATTTTTATCCTTTTAATCCATGACAAGATCATTATGCACATTCATCATCAATTCATAGTTCATTATGGTCTAATTCACATATGAACTCTATTTGTCATTAATTCTACCTTTATCCATTAGAAAACCCTAATTACTACATTAAGGGTGTTTATCCACATTTAGGAACTTTTATACTTGAAATAGCTTAGAATAATCATATCTTAGCTTTATTCATGGTTTTGAATAATCAAAACCATTATGAGTCGTAATTACCAAAGTTAGGGTTTAAGGCCCATTAAAGCATATTCATGTACATGAAACCTTAAATTAAACCAACTATGCATAAAGATCATCCTTTTTGATCTAATTTGCCCTTTTTATTAACAATAGGTTAATATTGATTAAAAACACTGATAATACCTTTCTCAATCTCAATAACATCAATATTAGGGTTTCTTAATCATAAATGCATTAAAGTTGAAAACTTCATGTACTTTTCAAATTAGAAGCATAAACATAGTCTAGTTATATTTTTACTAGATTCTTTGTGTTTTTCTGAGCAAGATTCATATATAATTCATCTTAATCTGAGCTACCAGTAATTAGTTATGAATTTTGCAAGATAAACTACCTTTTATCCAATGGCGTACTGCCACATCAGCATCTTGGCCCTTGTTTCCCTTTTCCACGTGGTTATTTAGTAGCTAAAAGAGTGCGGCCCTCTCAGTAGCTCGCTCCAAAGTGGCTGAGATAGGAAACATAACCAAAGGACAACTTTGCCCTTTCTATCCTCCTCAGGAGTCAGGGGCAAGGAGGTAGTTTCCTCCTTCCATCATCTTCCCCCGTCGCGATCCACTCCGTCACGCATTCCAGGCAGCCGAGTCAACTAGAAGGTTGACTTGGAGCTACAAGGCACCGACAAGGCATGTAAGAACATCGTCGGCCCTGACAGGGATGGACAAACTCGCCTGCAACCTCAGGTACACCGGAGAGGCAAGAACGGGAGGGAGAGAACAGATTTGGGTTTTGGCTGTTCAAGGAAGAACTAGAGAGGAAAATCAGTTTGGCGATGGGGAAGGCTCTCTATTGGTGCAAAGGATTTTGCACAAAACTTCCCTTTATAGAGGGGGATTCCTAGCCCCTTATATAGGCATGGAAGGTGTCCAGCTGTCCGCCGGTCTCCCATGGAGTCCAGGCCCCAACAATCATTGGGCAAAGTCCCAACCTGTAGAGATTTTAGGGAAAGTTTGGGTTGATTGTGTTTGGATTCATCTCCCACAATTGATGGGAGTACTACCTTTCCAGATCTGAGGATGTAGAGAGAGAAAGGGTGCGAGAAGATTATCCTAACTATTGCTTCTATCTTCCTATTCAGATAGAGGTAGAAGATAACGTAGTGCAACCCGATCCAGATCTAACAGTCTCAATTGCACGTCACATATACTCCCAAAAGGAAAACAAATTGTGACATTTAAATCAATCATCTTCACTTAAGGAAATCTTCCAAAATTCGTATCTCCCAAACCACATGTCCAATTAATCTCAAATTTTAAGGGTAAGTCTATAAAAACTTAATCTACATATATTACATGTTTGGAGCCAAAATACAAAAGGAATAACTCCTTTTCTTCATTTGCAAGTCAATGACTTATAAGGCATTTATTTATGCCTTAAACTTATATTTTCTCTCTCCAAATCTTTTATTTTCTTTATTTTGATTCCTTTTTTATTAGAAACCATGTAGACACGAAATATTATCCAAGGTGGATCCATTATCCATATTTCCACATGTTTCTTGTATTTCAGTATTTTCTTCTTAATAAAGCAATATCTAATTGATCTTTTCTCTTTCTTGTTGCATTATCTTTGCAACTTGGACTCCTTGGAACCCAAGGAACTCTCAAGGCACGAAATCCACCTTTAGAGAAAATTCTTTTTCCTTCTAGAGGTTTCTTTTCTCCATTTCTTAATTATTCATTTACTAATCGAATTTCCTTGTTATTGGGCCCAATAGCCAATAAAGCCCACAAAACAACCAACAAGGCTATTGTAACCAAAACTCATTTATTCAAAACAAATTATATTATTATTTGTTCCAATATCTTTAATATGAGAAATTACATTTCTCATCAAATGAACCCAAAAGTTGGGGTTGTAACATCCCTCCCCTCTTATAGGAATTTTGTCCTCAAAATTCCATTAAGCAAACAAACAATTCAGGATAAGACTTTTACATGTCCATCATTGGCCCCTGTGTGGCTTTGCCCTATCCATGGTGCTTCCAAAGAACCTTTATCATCACATGTTCCTTTCTCTGAGTTCTTTCACCTTGGCATCTATAAATCTCATAGGTGACTCAGGTCATTTCAGCCTCCCTTGGGGCTCACTAGGTTCATTGCTCCGCACATGGTCTGGGTACCTCACATAGTGCTCTAAATTGGACACATGGAACTCATCACACATTACTTTATCCTGAAGAGTAAGGTCAAACCTAACCTTCTCCACCAAACCATGTCAAAAGAACCCATGCATTAGGGACTTAGCTCTCTTAGCTATAACTTAGAGGGGTCAGATTTTCATGTCACATATTCCCCCACAGTGAACTGCATGTCAGTCTACTTTGCATCAACTTACAACTCATGTCGTCTCTGGGCTCCTTTCATCCATTGCATGATCAAAACGACTTCATATGCACACAATGTGGTCCTTTCTTGACCTTTGCGAGGTCCCTTCACCAACATCATCTTAATGAAGTGGTGACCGACACAACCTCTCTTACAGAGCTTCTTTACATCCCGATACTGGATATGGTGGTTATCTTCATATCTTACAAAGGACAAAACTATCTCTATGTATCGCCCTGAATGAGCACACCTACTTTCATCAGACCCTCTAGTCTGGATTGTACCAACCATTAGTTATGGGTGATAAACTATACTATCATCGAGTTCTTCATGTACCTACTTCCACTTTATGGAAGTGAACCTTTAAGTCATACTCAAGAACTTTTGAACTCGCATCATGGTGTAGTTGAACCATCTCTTCTCATATGTAGTTCAACCAGATATGTACCTTGACAATACTCTTTCTTTCTCATGTCATCTAGGTAAGGCGATCTACCATAACCCATATTGCATCTTGACCTTCCTTGGTCTAGGGGAGACTTACTACAACATCCATAGTGATGAACTCCCATTCCCTCTCAGGGACTCTTTTATCCTCTATATTGATACACTAGGTTACTGGTGTTCGTCCTTCACCTCCTGGCTTGCATGGCAACATACCCCATGCAACTTCATCTTAAGCATCCAAAGTACTATTGTCACTTATTATCTTGTTAGTACCAGGGTATATGTAATCTTAAATCATGATCTCCTGCATATCATGATTCCTCAAGATTGATTCCTCAAAAACCCTAAACCACTCTAGTCGGGGTTTCATCTCCTTTTTCTCTAGAGAAGAGCATATGAGGTTCTACAACCATCCTTTTATCAGGATAAGCCCTAGGCTGGCTAACCAAACAACCATTAACTTGATCAACCAATATTGTTACATCTGAGTGTTAGCCAAACTTATATCTTTTTAAACTGAGGGTTAACCAAACAACCTCTTCTAGCCTCCATCTAAACTAGGCAGCTGTATCTCATCCAGAGCATCCATTACCACTTCACATCCTTATGTGTTAGGTAAAGTTGAAGACATACACCTCCATGTATTCCACTTATTATCTCATCTCAGCTCTAAGTCTATCTTCATCAAGAAAACTCTTAGCTTATTCTCTTGGTTTTTCGAACTCATATCTCATGATAACAACATCCTCATAAAAAGACTACATTATTCCTCTTGGTGTTTGTAAACCATCCATGTATCATTCACTCCACAAGGGCATGTTATCATCTCTGTCCTCATACCTCATAGCAACGTTCCAACTCACATCATCTTTTATCCTTGGTGTATGGCATGTGTATTGTCCTATCTCTCACTCCCATAACAAGAGGAAATAAGCATTTGGCTACAGTCCAAATACAGAGTTCTTCCTGTTCCAAGAGTAGAGATGGTACATCCCACCTTGCCAACACACCTTTAAATATAAGTTGAAATGTGCCACATATGTCTCCACAAACACCTCGATATCAAAGTTACTTCCATGGAAAACTAGTTTCGAACCTACTTGGGCCCACACACATTCCTTAGTCATCTCCTCTAGGTCTATAGGGTGCCGACACTTTTGGGGTCATCCCTCTTCCCTTATGCATCTAGAGAGTGCCCTACTCATCTGCCCTTTGGGTCCCATGAGTTCATGAAGGTGATCAATCTCCTAACCCATGGCCCTCAGACAATGATAGTTGTTACCTCCCGACCCTATGGTCATGTGCAACTAGGGAATTAGGCAACTCCTACTTCCATCGATCTTATCCATACCTGACCCTAGGATAGACTTAGGATTCCAACATAGTACATGTTCAACTTAGAACCTTACCCAAGCCTTCATCATCTCTCTCTGCATTCATGGGCTGACTTTCATCCTTTCATAGGGGTCATGGCAACCTGTCTACCTTGGTCAGGCCCCATACCGGTTACCTCCATGGTAACACATCCATATGCACTTTAGAGATGGTTATCTATGGGTCTATAGGTTCATTCTCATACCATGTACTTTTCACTTAACTCCTCAAGATCCTATGAGACCTCTTTAGGTTTCCTTAAACCCACAAAACTGGTGTACACCCTACCAAAGGGTCCCTCTCCCAGGATGGAAGGAAACTACACCTCTTGATAACAAAGGTCACAAACACCCTTAGGGTTTATATTTAAATGAGCATGCTTAACCCAACAGCTACTAAGGCACAAGCAGACCACCTACTAAACCATGCTAAGTCATACTTGTTTTCTTTCCTCAAGGCTGGATCAAGATCATACCTTCCCATGTCATCACTTAGTTGTGGGGGTTCATCAAACATACATTAAACTTAAGGGGTTTCTTTTTCCTCTAAACATGAGGAGTACCATGCTCAAATCTATAGAAACTCAAATCTCATCATGATCATCAGGTACACCACTTCCCCTCTTAGTCCTAGGAACCCTAGGTTGACTTATCTGATGTCCAACTATCTACTCAACCTCTTAACCACAAACCAAACATGTACAAGGTATGACATGCACTTCCTCTCATCCTTCTACTCGAGTAACACTTCATAATTGAGTCCTCCTCAAGGACAAACAACAAGGTACAAGGCCTCACAACTTGTTACTAAACCTCTCCAGGTCTAAAGAACTCTTCTTCCTATCTCATAAGGTAACCACCTACACCATGGGCACATAGGTACCAGAAGCGTCATCCTATCTCTAGGGTTTGGTTCCTCGAATGGCAACCAGCATGAGGCAACCACAAACATCCACTTAGGTCGCATCATCCTCAACTCCCCACTTTTCCTCATATTTCGGAGTCTAGGCTTACGACCTTCTTGCATGGTTCCTGCTCTCTCTCTCTCTAGAGCTAACCCTACAAAAGCCTCACTACTAGAGGTCCTCTCTCCATGAAGGTGGATCAAGCTCAAAAACATACCCCTACATGGGTGATACTTATGTTCAAACTTATGTTTGCTCAAGGTTATCCCTAGCCCTTTATTCTTATCTCATCAGCTATCCAACATACTCCCTTGGCTAGGGTTTCAACCTGCTGCTCGCACTACTGACGTATTCTAGGTGCCTACTATGCCATGCTCATATAAGCTCATGGGGTTTCCATAGGTTCTTCTCTAACCTCATCAATGAAGGAGCTATCCTTCACTCTAACAAGCACGACCCTTCCCAGGGTTGGGTCGCCAAAGGTACTCAGTCATCCAACCTCTCATGGATCATATGGCATCCAAGGCATGTCTATCCAAACGCCTGGTTTACCATGACATCTAACTCATCATGTCATCTCTCTCTCTAACCTTCACTTAGGGTTAGGGTTAACATCATCCTTAGAGGATGTGCCAGGTCTCTACTTATAATGGAGATCTCTACCTCCAAGACTAACTCTCTTTACTTATCCTCCTAACAAGAAGGTCTAGCCTCAAGTCTCTCATGAGGGCATGACAACTTATGTCATACGACCTAAGCATGTATCTATTCTTTAGTTTACGCTTAATCTATTAAGCTTATGTCCATGACATCTTATTTACCTGTTTTTCATTAATTTGGTGGAGGATTCCTTAAACCTTATCAACCTTACCCATACCACAAGAGGGTGAGGAAAAGAGAGAAAACCTTAATCCTTATAATCCTTAACAACATTTGAGTTGAGAAGGGATGAACAAGATGATATAGTCCTAAAGGTATCTTATTTCGAGTCAAATCCTAAGACTTTGGCCAGGCAGTCACACAGATCCGGGAGTCCTCGTATTCTGACTAGCGGTGCAGAGGAAAATCTTGCTAGCCCCCGGGCATGATCCTTTTCTAGACACCTCTGTCTTTCAGAAAATCCTCTAATAACTCCCTTGGGTTCTACGGAGTTTGTAAAATTTAATAATTATTAAAGATTAAATAAGGAACCTATGTTTTGATACCAAATGTAATGACCCCGCCTCCCAATAACCCCCAATTAAGGGAGACCGGAAGGTCAGAGCCGTTATCCCAATTTCCAGATCAAAGGTTCGACAAATAATCAATAATAATTATCAAATTCTACCAGACTATATTGAAAAGCTGTGATGAAATAAAAAATTTACATACCTTTTGAAAACTTGGATCTCTAAACTCCTATCCACATATGAATTCTATTCTAACTAATCTTCCTTGTACTTTAATTCATGTATTTCACAATATGATGATTTACTGTTTGTCCTTTTTGTTTTGTACCTAAAATGCCGACAAACAAAACGTCGGTCAGCATAAAGCTGGTATGTGGGGGAAACAATAATCATGCAACTATGATAACAATGTAATCAGTCAATTATGATTTAAACAAACAACTTTACATTTTTTGTACAAATGCTCAATCCCTACATACCCTAGCCTCTGTGTTGTCCCTGCAGTGGACCTGGATGCTACCTTCCTTATGGTAGATCCCCATTAAACCCCTCATGATCCCACCTAACAAATGAACCAGTTTCTAGGGTTGAGTCACATGGCACTACCCATAGGTAGCCCACTCCTTAACTCATGGCATGCTAAAGAGTCTCATGGCACTACACGTGGGTAGCCCAATTTCTAACTCATGATAACCTAGACCTTGCTCTAGGTTACCCCTTTTTAGCCTTTGCAAAGCCACATAGGTGGACCAGGATCTGAGCCAGTCATGTATGCACATTTACAGTGATAATCATAGTCACTTTATAGTTGCATGAAATAAATAGGCATCCAACAATTATTTCCAAGCAACCGATAAAACGTTCGGGAATCACCGTGAAACTAGAGTGATTATTCATAAGTGTAACCACATACCTGTGAGGCTGATTTTGAGATAGAATAATCCATGCAAGTAAGAAATCCAAGCAAGAAATCACACATATCAAGATCCTAAAATAATCATGCAATTTCCTATTATTACTCATGTCATCAAGATCCATTAAACCTAGCTCGCTTCCTAGGGTTTCTAGTCCACTTTTAGGGTTTCCTTTGCAATTAGGGTTCCACTTCACTTTTACTATTTTAAACCCAAATTTTATACAATTACTCACAAACCCTAATTATCTCATTTATTATTCATGAAAGATATTAAGGTTAACATATAACCCTAATTTCAGGAAAAGCATAATTAACCATCAATTAAGTCCTTTAAGCCTCTTTTAAAGTAAAGCTACCATTTTTATCCTTTTAATCCATGACAAGATCATTATGCGCATTCATCATCAATTCATAGTTCATTATGGTCTAATTCACATATGAACTCTATTTGTCATTAATTCTACCTTTATCCATTAGAAAACCCTAATTACTACATTAAGGTTATTTATCCACATTTAGGAACTTTTGTACTTGAAATAGATTAGAATAATCATATCTTAGCTTTATTCACAGTTTTGAATAATCAAAACCATTATGAGTCGTAATTACCAAAGTTAGGGTTTAAGGCCCATTAACGCATATTCATGTACATGAAACCCTAAATTAAACCAACTATGCATAAAGATCATCCTTTTTTATCTAATTTGTCCTTTTTATTAAAAACATGATAATATTGTTTAAAAACACCCATAATACCTTTTTCATTCTCATTAACATCAATATTAGGGTTTCTTAATCATAAATGCATTAAAGTTGACAACTTCATGTACTTTTCAAATTAGAGGCATAAACAAAGTCTGATTATATTTTTACTAGATTCTTCGTCTTTTTTCTGAGCAAGATTCATATATAATTCATCTTAATCTGAGCTACCAGTAATTAGTTATGAATTTTGCAAGATAAACTACCTTTTGTCCAATGGCATACTGCCACGTCAGCATCTTGGCCCTTGTTTCCCTTTTCCACATGGTTATTTAGTAGCCAAAAGAGTGCGGCCCTCTCAGTAGCTCGCTCTAAAGTGGTTGAGATAGGAAACATAACCAAATGACAACTTTGCCCTTTCTATCCTCCTTAGTAGCCGGGGGCAAGGAGGTAGTTTCCTCCTTCCATCGTCTTCCCCCTTCGCGGTCCACTCCGTCGCACACTCCAGGCAGCCGAGTCAACCAGAAGGTTGACTTGGAGATACAAGGCACCGACAAGGCATGTAATAACGTCGTCGGCCCTGGCAGGGATGGAAAAACTCTCCTACAACCTCAGGTACATCGGAGAGGCAAGAATGGGAGGGCGAGAACAGATCTGGGTTGCGGCTGTTCAAGGAAGAACCAGAGAGGAAAATCAGTTTGGTGATGGGGAAGGCTCTCTATTGGTGCAAAGGATTTTGCTCAAAACATCCCTTTACAGAGGGGGATTCCTAGCCCCTTATATAGGCATGGAAGGTGTCTGGCTGTCCGACGGTCTTCCATGGAGTCCAGGCCCCGATGGTCATTGGGAAAAGTCCCAACCCATAGAGATTTTAGGGAAAGTTTGGGTTGATTGTGTTCAGATTCATCTCCCGCAATTAATGGGAGTACTACCTTTTCAGATCTGAGGCTGTAGAGAGAGAAAGGGTGCGAGAAGATTATCCTAATTGTTGCTTCTATCTTCCTATTCAGACAGAGGTAGACGATAATGTAGTGCAACCCGATCCAGATCTAACGGTCTCAATTGCACGTCAGATATACTCCCAAAAGGAAAACAAATTATGACATTTAAATCAATCATCTTCACTTAAGGAAATCTTCCAAAATTCGTATCTCCCAAACCACATGTCTAATTAATCTAAAATTTTAAGGGAAAGTCTATAAAGACTTAATCTACATATATTCCAAGTTTGGAGCCAAAATACAGAAGGAATAACTCCTTTGCTTCATTTGCAAGTCAATGACTTATTAGGCATTTATTTATGCTTTAAACTTATATTTTCTCTCTCCAAATCTTTTATTTTCTTTATTTTGATTCCTTTTATTATTAGAAACCATGTAGACACGAAATATTATCCAAGGTGGATCCATTATCCATATTTTCACATGTTTCTTGTATTTCAGTATTTTCTTCTTAATAAAGCAATATTTAATTGATCTTTTCTCTTTCTTGTTGCATTATCTTTGCAACTTGGACTCCTTAGAACCCAAGGAACTCTCAAGGCACGAAATCCACCTTTAGAGAAAATTCTTTTGCCTTCTAGAGGTTTCTTTTCTCCATTTCTTAATTATTCATTTACTAATCAAATTTCCTTACTATTGGGCCCAATAGCCAATAAAGCCCACAAAACAACCAACAAGGCTATTGTAACCGAAACTCATTTATTCAAAACAAATTATATTATTATTTGTTCCAATGTCTTTAATATGAGAAATTACATTTCTCATCAAATGAACCCAAAAGTTGGGGTTGTAACATTACTGAGAGGATCCCTTTTGTGGGTGAGTAGCCAAATATGTGTATTATCTCATATAAGATGCGTGGAATCTCCAATGCCATTGAAAAAGAACTTAAAAATGCTCAACAATAGTTTTGTTTTCGTCATCTTTGTGACAACTTCCATATGCATTTCAAATGTAAGGAAATGTACAACATATTGACCTCATCAACTTATGCAACTTAAAGTCTTATATTTGATGAACACATGGATGCAATCAAGACAATAGATCCTGAAGCTCACAAATGGCTAATGGAAGCTGATCTTGTTAAGTGGGATCTTTCTTGTGATCGATGATTTAGATATGGGATTATGACAAACAATCATGCTGAATGTATAAATGGGGTTTTGAGAAATGCCATAAGTCTTCCAATACAAGCCCTCATTTTAAGCACATACTATTGGATGTAGTAGTTATTTTGGGTTTACGAGTAGATGGGGGAGCCTTCATATGCCATAATTTGATCGGTACAAGTGATGGTCAATTTGGATATTGGAGTAACCTTTGTGATTACTATTTAGGTACTCACCCAGATGGAAAGATAACCGTACAAATATCATTGGGTTGGTTACGAGCCACATTTTCAACAATTAACCTAGATCATGTACATCCACAACTAAAGCGGATATACACTACTACGTATTTGTTATACTTTGTGGGATCTTTTCTTCTACCGAACGGTATTGGAAATGACGTCCACTTATGATTCTTACCCCTTGTAGTCGATTTTGAACAATGCAGATAGTTGTCTTGGGGGAGTGTAGTTTAGCATGCTTGTATAGGGAGGTGTACAAGGCAACTAAATGTATCACTGAGCTAGAGTCTCGTATAGCTGGTTGTCTTGTATTGTTACAAATATGGTATTGGGAACATCTTCATGTAGGCCATCCAGGACATGCCGAAATACCAGAAGGTTATCAATGGCCACAAGGAACTCTATTAGGGTACATGTTAGTTACTAATATATTCTATGCTTATCAATAACTTAACATTTATATCTCAAAAGTAATAATACATTTTTTCATTTTTAATAGGTGGAACCATTTGTTAATGCACGATTCTACCCCACAATCTGATGTGAAAACACATGATAATGAGATTGATGTCCAACAACCGTCTCGGGTAATATTACTTCATTCATAAGAAGTATATACAATTAAATGTGTAACTATCATAATCTGAACAAACTTTCATTTGTATAGATCATCTGGAGACCATACACTGATCGTATACTATCCATGTTGCCAGTAATATGTCATGAAGGAAGTAACATCTGGCTAGCGCATGTCCCAATGATATGTTGCAATATTATTGAGTGGCATGTACCAAATAGAGTTGTTAGCCAATTTGGTGCTCGAGATCAACCACCACTACAATCATTTCCATCATATGATAGGAATGATGGAAGGAGACGACCTACAGTTGATTGGGCCACTTTTTACTACAATGAAGTGCAACTTTGGAATGAGAGACATGCCCACTTAGTTCAATTGCCTGATGAAATTGATACACCACAATGATATTCTTGGTATCAGTCTCAATATCTTGTTGATCATCCTGTAGAGCCTCAGTCACAATACTACCCTCGAGGTTATGTTGAACGACAAAATGTAAATAATATATGTTCATCGTATGTTCATCTTTTTAATTTTAATTTTAAATTATTGACATTTATTATGAAATTTTATTCCAATAGATACAAACACATCTAAAGATCAGAAAAGTGTTACAAAAAACTAATCATGTGAGTTGGGAGAGCATGCGTGATGGGATCATGGATATACGACAATCATATATTCAACAGATGCCTCCTCATCAATAAATACAATTCACTACACCGTCTACACAAGAGCAATGGATTTCAGGGATCAGCTAACCAGATTTTACTCAATAGGGGTTCACTCAGCCAGAGTTCAGGCAACAAGATTACACTCAACATGGGTTCACTCAACCAGAGTTCAGGCAACAAGATTACATTCAATAGGGGTTCACTCAACCAGAGTTCAGGCAACAAGATTACACTCAGCCAGAGTTCGCGCAATAAGGGTCTAGCCAGGTAGAGTCTAGCCAACTTGGTTGTAGCCAACCACATTATCTTCAGCAATATTCCCAATTGCTCTCAAGCAGTGTACCTTTTGATAGTTCTATTGTAGCTTTATTTTCATATGGTACTCCAAGTACCACTTAGCCTCCACTTGACTTCTAGAGATATTTTGGTGGAACATACTCTCTCATCCATGTATTCATCTATGATTATTCATATTTATAAGTAAAACAATCATGTTGTCTAATTTTGTTATATTTCTTTCAAAGTTAGTCAGATGAATAAATTTTGTTATATTTCAAGTAACATTTGAAGCTACAAATACATGAATATCATTTCAAATTAAGGTTACAACATACAAGAAAAAATACAACATATGTAGAATTGAGATAATAGAACTAAATTATTGCATCTGATTCAATATTTGATCTAGGGTATAAAAAAGGCCATGTTTGATGGATAAATTTATATATCTCTGGATGCGATATCTCTAACTCGCTTCTAGCTTTTGAGTTAACTGGCATTGCTTTATTTTTGTTATGATCCCAATACCAACCAGGCAGCTCAAGAAGTTCCTCATACATGTGAATCATTTGCTTCAACAATTACTAGTGAAATTGTGCTTGTTCTTTTGTCACAATAAAGCCTAACCTTCTTTGTAGCAACTCCGGTATATCATTCCAATCATCATCCAGAAGAGTTTGATGAGCCATTTTTCTATCTAGACATTTCGTAGCCATTGTATGAATTAATTCTTCCGTCATGTGGAATGTCCATGTTCTTCGATGAGACATCTAACATAAATAGAATAGAGATGTTTAATTAACAATTTAAGTTAAGAAAAGGTAAATGTTGATGAAAATAAAGACATGTCAACTTACTTAGATAGTTTAAATATAATAGCAATACAATTTTAATAAACAACCAAAATTAAAAAAAATCTTTTTAAAAAAAAGATATACAAATAAAGACATGTGAACTTACTTAGAGCAGAATCGAGGAAGATGTAAATTTGAATGAACTTCAATTTCTCTTCGTTTTCCCAAGAGAAAATGGAAATATTTGTTGATAGAAGAGAATGAGAGAAAACGTGAGAAAAAGCTTGTGTGAAAATGAAGAAGTAGATAGAGATTTATATAGAGAAATTTGGGGTAAAAGAGTTGTTGGGGGTAAGAGTAGCAATATGGCTGTTGGATAGGGAGGGCACCGTTGGGGGCTGGTGGGGGGCAACGGTCGGCTGGGGAGCCGGCCGGCGCCACATGTCGGATCCCCGCTGAAGACGCTATTCAGAACGACTTCTTCAATGGGGAGCTGACAGGTGACGCCGATCGGCCTCACTGACCGTTGTGCAGGGAGAGTTTCATTTTTTAGTCGCAAACAAAATTTTGGACTAAGAGAGTGAGTGACGCCATTCCATTTGGCGTCTCCATTTACTCTCTCCTCTCGACAAACTAAGTTAGTTTAGAATTATCGTACAAACTAGGTAAGTGGGGGAAATAAGGTTGGGAAACTCGGTCATTTTGGAATTATCCTACAAACTAGGTTAATTTTTCATAAAAAAAAGGCATGGTTTGTGGCAGCAGCTCGTGGTGGTAACCGGTAAGAGGGGTAAGAAACCGTGTTTCTCACTGGAGTCCTGGCTGGAAGAGGGTAAAAGACGAAAGCAGTTACGAGTTGGTGGGTATCAAAGCACAGAGGAAGCCGGAAAGAGGGGAAACTGGAGCAGGTACGCACACTGCAACCCAGCATTGCTGCTGCCGAAGTTGTTTCCAATTTGGTCACAGACGGGCAGTGGGAAGGACTACCGGTTTGCTTTCCGCAACTTCCGCGTCAAAAGGGAGGCGGGCATCGGATGGATAGGAAGAGACTACACAAATACGAAAACCACAGCCGTCGGATGCGGGTGACAGGATACGGAGAACTGCAGAAACCGCAGGTTGTGGACTGGCGAATTTGAGACAGAGCCAGACACAAGGAAGGGGAGGGTGACGCTCACGCCAATTTCATGCTTTCCTCGGCCCTGATATATAAGAGGACAAGCCGGCCGGGCTCAGCCGCCCAGAAACGGTCTAGTAGACTCCAGAGGGTCGGCAGAACTCAGTTGAAGGTGAGCGAGAGAGCGACCGAGCAAGGGCGCCGGGGAAGATGGCGGCGACGCTGAGCGTAACGGTCGTTTTGGTGACTGTTCTGGTGGCGCTCCTCGACGTGCCGTCTGGTGGAGGAGGGCTTTTGGGACGCGCATGGGCGGACGAGCAGCACAAGATCGGCGGGAAGCAACACTGGTCTCCCGGAGTGAACTACACGGCGTGGGCGGAGAGGGAGCGGTTCTATCTCAACGACTGGTTAGGTAAACCGACATTGTCTGTTTTCATTCGTGAAGCTCGCTCATAGACCCGTCGACTTCATTTAACTATCGACGACACATGAAGTCCACATCTGGTACCACTTCGTATCAACGATTTTCTCGTGATACCTACACATACTTTAACCGTTATTGCGTTATCTACAGTGTTCGAGTACCAGAAAGGAATGTACGACGTCCTCCAGGTGAACGAGACGGCCTACAACCACTGCATCAACACCGACCCCATCCGCAACGAATCCAAGGGCCGCAGCTACGTCGTACAGCTCAATCGCACGGGAATGTGGTACTTTATCTGCAGCAAGGGATACTGCTGGGGCGGCATGAAGCTCGCCATCCAAGTAGAGTCACTGCCGCCGCCTGCGCTGGCAACCGAAACGTCCCTTCCATCTGCGGGCCCTGCAACGGCGCCCGAGCCTTCCTCCTCCTCTGCCTCGGGATCTGTTCGGCCGTGGAACCCGTCGCACATACAGAACGTGAATAGGGTTCTAATCCTAGGAATGCCGACGAGGGCTGGAGTTGCTTGCCTCACGACGCGGGAGGGCTTTGCTCGCCTTCTGCTGTATTCTCTGTTCCTTGGTGCCGTTGAATGGCTTGGTCTCCTTGGGCAGGTTGGCTGGGCAGGGTTGTGTGTGCTTCTTGTTTGGAATTTTTTAGCGGGATTGGTGGATGATAGGAGAGATTGAGGCTCGTCAGGAAGGATGAAGGACGGATGATGATCTTGGGATAGAAATGGCCGGTCCTCCGATTTGATAACTTTAGGGTTTTAGATTGGTATTCTGGCTTGAACATTGTTAAATACTCGTTTATGTAACATCCCAAAACAGGCAAGGCAAAGATGGCGTTGAACGCTACACAGTGAGACCTATTACTCACTCTTCGTCCTGGCTCATCAGTCATCCATTCTTTCATGACTTTGCTTTCTTGAGTGCCATTCCGTTTTTTCTTTTGGTTTCTGTTTACTTTGCTTTGTCCAATTTAGGTAATCTTCGTCTTCCTTGTAGATAGTTGGTAGTAGAGGTTAGTCTGGACGATGCTGTGTACCAGATAAATCATAGACGGACGACCACCATAGCTTTTGCCTTTTCCTGTGTAACAATCTTATCTTCTGCACTCGCTCTCGCCAGCTATGGTTCAATGATATATTGTCTTTTCCTTTTTACAACAACAGTGATTATAGTTCGTTTTACTAAAAAAATTATATATAAGGATGTTGACCAATGTGTACCCCATTACATAAATGGTATGGGTTCCACCCTCACGATAAGAGAGGATCAAAACGGTTTTTTGATGTTTGTCAAAATTTCGTCCATTCTTCTTCATTTCACTCTGTTCTCACCTGCACATCTAAAAACTACACAAAAACTATCAAATACAAGTGTGTGTGTATTTTGTTGGAAAAATGTAAAAACAAAGTAAAAGTACAAAAAATGTAAGGTTGGGTGAAAAATTCCCAAAGCCTGGTGGGTTGCCTCCCACAAGCGCTGAGTTTCTTGCCTTCAGCTTGACTTCTTTGCGATTCTTCAATCATTCATCCCTTTGGAATTCTCATATGTCTATTCTTGCAAAACATGCATCCCTCACTTGCACTCAATCTAGGTTCCTCATCCCTTTTATTACAATAATCATCACCAATTTCTTCACCTTGGTATCCTTCTCTCAAATGCCCATTTGGACTTGTGAAATGATCATGTCCAATATCCCTATCTTAGACTCACCGGGTTGGGGTCTTGTACATGTTGATGTTGATCTTCATGTCCATGAATGAGACTGTCATAGTGCCATTGCGCACATGAATGTCGGCATCAGTTGTAGATAAGAACGACCTTCCCAAGATGATGGGAATCTTCCCATCCTCCGGTTCCATATCAAGTACAATGAAATTCGCCAGGAACACCACACCTTTCTCTTTGTCTGTCATCACCAAAACATCATCCACTCTACCCCTAGGCACTTTTATGAATATATCCGTCAACTAGAGAGTGCAATGTGTCGGCTTCAACTTTCCTAAACCCAACTCAACATAGACATTGTATGGCATCAAATTCACACTAGATCCAAATCAAGCAAGGTCATGTCTATGCGATGTCCCCCTATGTAACTAGGTATAAGTGGGGCTCCTGGGTCTTTTCTCTTCACGGGAAGTGAATGTTGTATGATGGAGCTTACTTGTTTAGTCAATCTCGCCTTCTTTGGAATCTTCCCCGTTGACCTTCTTTTCAAAGTGCATAGGTTCTTGAGGAACTTAGCATATGAAGGGATTTTCTTGATAGCATCCAAAAGTAGAATGTTCACCTTCACTTGGCAAAACACCTCAAGAATATCAACATTCTACTTTTGCCTCCTTTTCAATTCTGGTGGCTCATCTAGTGCTTCTACGAATGGAGGATCACTAGTTTTTTCCGTACTTGCATGAACATGAGGAAGAACACTAGGGATGGTAGGACCTACAAAAGGGATACATGGTGGATCACATGGAATCCCAAACTCAACATGCGGTATCACAACATTATCTTCAGCAATAGAAATCACAATATCATCAATTGGCTGCCTTTGTTTTGCTTTATCAACCTTTCTTTGACTTGCGGGCTGCTCAAGAGTTTTTCCACTCCTTAGAACTGTCACAACACTACCTTATTCCACTACAAAAAACTGGTGTATTAACGTCAAAGTTTACGACCACTTTATTATGTTGTCGTAATAAATATAGCAAAGATGACAAACATCATTTTCTACCGTTATTGGTGTAGGCAACAACAACAACCTTTTTTGTTTGTCGTAAATAAACAAATTTTCCGCCGTTGTTGGTGTAGGAAACAACGACAACTTATTTATCTGTCGTAAATAAACTAATTTTCCGCCGTTAAAACTCTTCCCTCTCTATTTTTTTTTCGGTTCGCAGTCCGGTCCGGTCCAAACCCGGCTAAACCGCAGTCCAGACCGTGGACCAGTTTAGTTGTGTGACCTAAACCAAGGCAGACCGCATACAGATTATTTCTTATCCCAGCACTCAACCTGTCATCTGTCTCCACTCCCGCTTGACCTGTCCATCCCAATACCCCCATCACGGCGCCGGGCTACCGGCGGAATGGGAGACTATAGCTTGATTCATCGAACTCTGACCAATGACTAGGAGGTCCAGGACCACATGGCACCAGGTGATTGTCAAACGAAACCAATCATAGCGTCAGAGGCACATAGCATCTCTCGGCGTCAGAGAATCACAAGCCCTTGGAGCATCCCACACCCTGGACATCACATCGGAGTGCATAAGGCATCAACGACTGGCATGCAAGCAACTATCGAGCTCCACTCCATACTCGACTCATTCTGATTCGGCTTTCATCCAGGTTACCTGTTGGCATCCATGATTGCCGATAGACCCAGCAACAAGTGAAGAAAGGCAGGGGCTTTGCTTTGTGCGATCAAGCTATTCAGCTATAAGGAGTGTTTCAAGTTGCGATTCGGCAAATACAACCAACGAATTGGTAAATGGTAACTAATTTTTTATTCATATATCATCCTTTCGCTTAGTGCCCCTCATTTTCCATCTATTCCCTTTCTATCTAGAAGAAACAAACATAATTAACAGATGTGTGCCGTTGGGGCATGATTGCCGAGATTAAATCACGACATTTGTGATTCCGAGTATAGAGATAGTGACATTTTCAAATTCGATTTCCAATAGAACCAGAGCAATCAGCTGGGACATTAAGCACGGTGGACTGGTGGAGACTTCTTTTTATAATCAAGTTGCTTACTATGTATAATCTGAGTTCTGTAATCGTACCTACTACTGTGAGAATTGGTATGTCAGTATCCAATAACTATAGTTAATGGTCCATGTGAAAATTAGAACAACAGCCATTGTGATTCACTTGTTACTAGCTGTTTATTTAATTTAGGACAACAACTATGTACAATTAGACTTGCTAACTAGCTGCTCCATGTAAAAATTAGATCAACAGCCGTTGTGATTCAAAATATTGAGGAGAATATCACTTACATATAATGTACAACAGATTTTTAAAAATTCAAACAACAGTAGTTTTTTCCAGTTCGGTCCTAACGGTCCGGTTTGCGGTCCGGTCCCAACCTTTTACGGTTCGGTCCGGTCCATTATTATTTCGGTCCGGTCTGTGGTCCATATTTTCAGATTTTGCGGTTTGCGGTCCGGTCCGGTCCGGTCCAGTTTTAGACCGATGCTCACCCCTATTCTCACCCCTTTATCCTTTGATGCCAATTTCAGTATCGCTACTGAATTTGTTCCTCCCATAAAATGGACGACAATCTCCTATATCCATTCTATCCCTATAGCCCAATTCTTCTTCTTTTCCATTCTCCCTTACTTATTTCCCTCTCTACTGATCCCTAAAATGGACGGCAATCCATGTCCTCTTCATGCTTGATTTTACTACAAAGTGTTAATGTTCACATTTGAGTTTGATTTTACTGCTAAGATAGTGTGATTGGCTATTTATGATAGCGTGTTTTCTTGTGGTGATTGCTCCTGCTGGAATCTTAATTGGATAAATGTAGATTTACTCTTCAGTTTTAATTCAACTATGAGTTGCGTGTAGTAATATGTTGTTTTACTGTTGTGTGTTGTATTGTTATGGCGTCTAGTTTCTTCTAGTGTCCCTAACATACAAATTTGATACCAATAAGGAAGCCATAAGCACCTCTGTTTCATTTTCTCTATATATAAATATCTCTATTTAATAAGGAAGCCATAAGCATTGTTTATAACCTAACTAAAATGTAGATGATTTAAGCCTTGAGTTACATCAGAAATAACTGATGCAACCAAGAACATTTATTTTACTTGAAGAAGTGCGTGGTTTTTAAACAATAGACAACGGACTACAATAACTTTAAATTTATATATTGTATTTAATAAAACTCTTGTATTTTTGTGTAGAAAATGGCACCAAATAAGAAATGGATTACACTTGTTGATGACCGACTCAATGATCCAACATATGGATTTGGTGTTCAAGAGTTTCTAAGTTATGCATGTCAAAGAATTGGCCTAAACGAAATTAGATGCCCATGTGTTCATTGTGTTAATGTTGTGTCTATGGATCGTGATTTGGTCAAAACACACCTAATGGTGTATGGTTTCATGAGGAGTTATACCTTTTGGTATCATCATGGTGAGACGGGGCATGAAATTGAATCTGATTTAGATGTTGAAAGTAGTGAGAATGAACAAGACAGTGAGAATGACGATGAAATGTTAGAGCTTCTTGAAGATATGCATCCAAGCCATATTAATATTGAGGGAAATGTTGAGGATATAGGATCTTTTGACCATGATAATTTTGAAGAGGAACCTAATTGCGAGGCTCAAAAGTTTATTAGGTTGCTAAATGACCTCAAAAAACCTCTTTATGCAGGCTCAAAGGGTTCGAAGTTGTCTACTTTAGTTAAGTTTCTTCACATCAAGAGTCTTGGGAGATGGAGTAATCGGTCTTTTACAATGCTACTTGAATTGTTGAAAGATGAATTATTTCCAAAAGACTCAACTTTTCCCACTTCTTATTATGAAGCAAAGAAGACAATCAAAGATCTTGGTTGCTCATATGACAAGATTGATGCATGCATAAATAATTGTATGTTGTTTTGGAAGGAAGACCACTGTCTTGATAATTGTAAAATTTGCAATACTTCTAGATGGAAACAAGACAAGTGTAGTGGGGTGGAGAAAGTAAAAGTGAATGGAAAAAAAATACCAAAATTTTTTTTGCGTTACTTTCCACTCATTCCTCGACTTCAAATGTTGTTTATGTCTACAAAAACATCTGCACTTATGAGGTGGCATCATGATAATGGTGATAATGGTGATATGCGACATCCGGCTGATTCATTGGCATGGAAGAGATTCAATGAATTAAATGAAAATTTTGCTACTGAGAGTAGAAATGTTAGATTGGGACTAGCTAGTGATGGTTTTCAACCATTCAACAATTCTAGACCATCATATAGCATTTGGCCAGTTATTCTTATTCCTTATAATTTGCCTCCTTGGATGATCATGAAGCAACCCAATTTGATTTTGTCTATGCTCATTCCTGGTCCTAGTGGTCCCGGTGATGCTATTGATGTTTATTTGCAACCTCTAATAGATGAATTGCTAGAGTTGTGGAATAATGGAATACAGACATTTGATGCAACTATGCGCCAAAATTTTAATCTTCATGCAGCTCTTATGTGGACGATCAATGATTTTCCTACATATGGGATTTTATCTGGATGGAGCACTAAGGGAAAACTTGCTTGTCCATGTTGCCATAAGGGTACCCATTCCACTCATTTAGCTAATGGTGGACAACTATGTTTCATGGGTCATAGACGGTATTTGCCTATGAATCACAAGTGGAGAAAAAATGAATCTAAATTTGATGGCACTGTTGAGAATGGCACACCAATGCCACCACTAACTGGTGATGATATAATTAACCAAGTCGAAAATCTTGAGGGAAATCCTTTAAGTAAAGATTCTAAAAAGACATCTCACAAGAGTAGGGGGGACAATTGGAATAAGAAAAACATTTTCTTCAAACTTCCATAATGGAAAAATCTTTTGATACGACATACTTTAGATGTGATGCATATAGAGAAAAACATATGTGATAGTATTCTTGCAACTATTCTGAATGTTAAGAATAAGACAAGGGACAATTGCAAATCTCGTCTTGATTTGCAAGCTATGAAAATTAGACAAGAATTGCACCCCGTAACAAGGGAGGGGAAAATAGTTTTACCAGATGCATCATTTGTACTATCTCGAGATGGAAAGAAGTTTTGTAGATTTTTGAAAGATTTAAAGGTCCCAGATGGCTATTCCTCAAACATTTCACAATGTGTTAACATGAAAGAGACTAAACTTTCCAGATTAAAAAGTCATGACCATCATGTTCTATTGCATCACATACTTCCACTTGCACTATGTGGTCTTCTTCCTAAGGTTGTTTATGAGCCAATTCTTGAGTTGTCTCAATTTTTTAAGGTATTGGGATCTAAGTGCTTAAATATGAGGGAGTTGAAGCAAATTAAAGCTCAAATTCCAGTTACTCTTTGTAAGTTAGAGCAGATATTTCCACCATCATTTTTTGATGTGATGTTGCATCTTCCTATTCATTTAGCACATGAGGCTATGCTATGTGGACCTTTTCATGGGCACTGGATTTATCCTATAGAGAGAAATTTGTATTCCTTAAAATCATATATCCGCAACAGGGCCCTCCCAGAGGGTTCCATAGAAGAAGGATACATAGCAGAAGAATGTATGAATCTTTGTTCAAGATATTTGCATAAAGTGGAGACAAAGTTCAATCACCCAGATCAAAATTATGAAGACAATGTCAAGGAAAATTCAGTTTTATCTACTTTTGCATACAAGGGAAGAGGATTAGGTTGTGAAAAAACAAGAGACCTTGATGCACTTGAATTGGAGCAAGCTCATATATACATTCTTAATAATTGTGAAGAAGCTGAACCTTTCATTGAGTAAGTGATTTCCTACAAATTATTATATGCCATTTATTTATAACTTTTAGTAAGACTATATATAATTGATCTAATATTTAAATGATTTAACGTAAGGAATACTATCAAATTTAGGGGGTAAATGCAGAACAAATATCTTATAAGGAATTAAATGACAATTTCATTGAGTGGTTTAAGACAAAGGTAAGTTGTCTATTCTCTCAATATGGAAATATATATACACAATTGTTTATATGTTTCTAATTTCACCATTATAATTTACATAGGTTGCAGATCAATTTGAGAATGATAAAAGCAAAAAAAAAAATAGAAGAGTTTCTTTCATTATCAAGGGGTCCATCTAAATCTATGACATGTTTTTATGGTTATGTGGTGAATGGATATTGATTTCATACTAGGTCTCATGAGGAAAAATTGAGGTCACAATGTAGTGGAGTGGTTGTGGGAGGTGGTGATGATAGTGGTGAAGTTATGGATTATTTTGGAAAATTGACCGAGATTATAGAAATGCAATACTTGGGTGATAACCGAGTAACATTATTTCAGTGTGATTGGTTTGATGTTGGTGACAAAGTGAAAGGATTAAAGATTGATGAGTATGATTTTACAAGTATTGATTGCAAACACATTTGGAAAACTACTGAGCCATATGTATTAGCCACTCAAGCATGTCAAGTGTTTTATGTCAATGATCACAATAACAAGGGATGGCATATGGTGATAAAGGTTGAGCCACGTGATAAATTTGAGCTAGTTGATGCAGATGAAGCAGCATAAGTTCCTATTGATATTTGTGATGATGTTTAGAAGATTTATTTTTCATTTAATTTGTTGTAGTGATGCCACTAGAAAAGATTATATGTTTTATATCTTGTCATGGCATTTTCAGCCTAATTTTCTATAAAGTTATTGACTATGACATTTGGTCTTTTACTTTATGCAATCAAGTGTTGTTATGTAAACATGTGTAATAATTGTCATTTTTATTGGTTTGATCAACTACATTTATTGATAGTTGATCTTCTAATTATTGTCCTTGGTGGTACAGGACAATGTCTACAAGAGGATCAAAAAATGAGAAGGATCCTAATAAGTCTAGGTCTAAGAATTATCTCTTGCCACAACAGCTAAGTGTAATTGGAAAAAGACGTGTTCATGGATTGGTACTTAAAAGTACTTTACCAAATCTCAAAGGAGATAATATCCATGGTATGGATGGGTATTGTGATAGTAATTTATTGGATTTAAATAGTGGGAAAAATATTTCTCTTCCAAAAAAAGTTTTTCTCTTCCACAAACATGGAATGATTCTACCTCCAAAAATGTTCCATCTCCACCAATGAAAAGTACTCGTCCACCAATTGAAAGTCCTCCCCCAATTAGAAATGTTGCTCCGCCAATTCAACATCATCCTCCACCAATTGAATCAGGTCATGTACCTCTTGAAGAATCTCCCAATCAACATGGCATGGCTGCTGAACCGATTTCCACACATTCTATTGGTGAGATATCAACATGTAAGACCCCTTCTAGTTGCTGCTGATTTGCATTAGTTTGAAATATTAACATGCACCAATTAAGTTGCATGTTCTCCTAGTGTATACACAACTGATTTCCCAATATATTTTGTTATTTAGTATCTTATTTCTTTTTCTACTCGATGATAGGTAATGTCTTTGAAAAGATAGTGAGGCGTCGTGGAAGTAACAAATGTAAAAAGGTTGCTAGACTTAAAGAAGGAAGCAAGATAGATATCACATTTTATCAAGGTCGGCCAGTTGGGAAAAACCATAAGGTATGGAGTAGACACTTGGGAAGAATTATTCGTGATCGCAACATTTGCCCATTGAAGGTACATTCATGGAATGATATCACTGAAAGACAAAAGGATCACATGTGGGTAGTAGCTGTGGTGAGTGGGATCAATTCATTTTATATTTATCTAAATTCTTAAATGTTCACAAGATAATAACATCCTTAATGCATATTTTGTTGTATAGGATAAATTTTCTTACAACAACATGGATGATTTTAAAAGCCATACAATAAAACATATGAAAGAGTTATGGGTGAAATGGAGGGCAGCAATGCATCATTCCGTGAAAGGGCTAGACATGAAGCACCAATTATTGAAGAAGCCTACGGAAATTCAAGTTGATGGTGATTGGGAATGGCTCGTAAAGGAAGTTTTTCATAGTGAAAAGTTTATGGTAATCTCATGAGTAATCATTTTCACACTGGTACAAGTTACTTGAACTTATGATTGTGATTTCTTAATCATATTTGTTTATTAATAAAAATTCAGGCCTTGAGTAAGAGAAACTCTAAGAATAGAGAAGGATTGAACAAGAAACTACTTCATCGCACGGGCATCATGCCTCTTAGAGAAATTTCACGGTAGAAGGTTGTTTAAATATATCTTCAGTACAACCTTCATTCTTCTATTTACACAACTTATTTTGGTAATGTTATAGGGGGGAAAGATGGGAATGCACCTGATTTTGGAACAATATATTTTGAGAACCACAAGAAAGGTGACACATTAGCTAACATGGAAGTATCCCAAGTTCATGTAAGTATACTAACATGCATGGTCATGTCACTATTTGTATATTTACACTACATTAATTACTTTCTCTTATAGGAAAAAATTGTTAGCATCCAACAAGCTGAGCCATCCCTTCATCATGTAGAGGTTGTAGAAAAAGTATATGGAGAACCATGAACAAGAAAATACATATCAGGTTATGGTGGAGGAGTTAAGTCTAGAGATGTAAGAGGACCATACAAAACAAAGAATGCCCTATTGGATGAGCTAAAATCAAAGGAGCAAGCATTGAAAGATAAAGAGGAAGCTTTTAATGTGCAAGAGAAAGCCTTGAAAGAAAGTGAAGTTGAAAAGCGTGCAACACAAAGTCGTTTGAGCAAAGTGGAAAATATACTAGAGATGATAGTCAAAAATCCAAAATTTTAGCAACTTGTGCAATTTGAAGAGGATGTTGATGGTTCAGTTGGTTCTCCATCTATATCCGAAGAATAGTTTAAATTAGGTACAAGGTTAATTTCATTTATGAGATGAATATTAGAAATTGTTATGTAGTTTATGCTATAATTTTATCTTTTTATTATTCTAATTTGTTCCTCAGAAATGGAAGGAGAAGATTTTGGGTAGAATTGGTATACATATATATATATTTGAGGTGGCATTGATATAAATTTTCTAATTCACAATTGTAGGTGATGATGCAAGTGATCCAATGACAAGTCAACTAGAGAATGAGTCCAATGGTTTTGTTTGGATGGAAGAAAAATTAAAACCTTTTTTTGTAGTTACTTTCACCTGAAAGTGGAGTACACACATTTTAATGTTACCCATCCAACATCATTATTCCTCTAGAAATTTTGTGATTATACTTGATTATTTTTGGTGAACTACCAAAACACAGGAAAAATGAGATGTATTAACATACAAATCTTCAATAGGTAATTCGGTTGATTCTGATTTTAATTGAGTATGCTGCATTTTAATGTATATAGGATGTTCAGAAGTGACATATCCATATATTCAACATCATTTTCATATCACATCCATATGAGGTAATTGTGATAGGTTCCATCTTTTTTTCCAATCATGTATCTAAATCTAATATGTATCTTTCTTTTAGAATAGCCTTTCTTCTTCATGTTGAGAATGAATGTTGCATTACATCCCATGCCATTTTGATTTGAACATGACTTATAATTGGGAGTGTTTTATTACTTGAACATGAAATTTTACATTGCTCCATTAATAAGATAGTTTTGTTTAAAGAGTTTATCAAAAGGCATCTTACAGACCATACTTGTTTTCTTTTACAGCTTGGGTTATGCTAATTGTTCCAAGTGAATAAGAAGATGAAAGAGTTATCAAGTTTCTTATGCTTTTTTCAGGTTTGTTTCCACCATATTTTCAGATTTTTCCAGCATATTTGTCCAAAAAAATTCGGATTATATTGTTCTCTCTTTTTTCAGATTTTTCTTAGTCCAAAGCCAAGCAGTACTCTTTGATCTATGCTCGAGATGTATTAAAGGATCTTACACTAGCGGAATGATGATCTGTTACAGCCAGATTTCCTAGGGATATGGGCAACTATTGAGCATTCTTTGTTACATTATTATTGGAAGAAACTAATGAACATTCTTTGTTACAACATACTCGTGGATTAAATTTCACAAGGTTCGTTCTTTCACTTTATTTTGATATCAATATTTCTTTATGTAGGTTATGCTCTTTTATTGTCCTCATCTTCATATGTTTTGCTCTAAATTTAGGTTATTCAAATTGATGAGTTCGATTTGCACAATATTGATATCTTGGGAGATATGTACATTCCCACTCTGTTATGATGGTGATCGATATTCAGATTATATGTTACACTCTATTATGGGATTTAGCTATAAATGGTTTTCTTCTTCCACTTATTCTTCACTACGAGTGTCTCGTTGTCTTTGGTTCAAAAGGTAAGTACTCTTTTCTTACTCATTAAAATATACAACTGTGAGTACTCGTTGTATCGGTATAAGCCATTCATATCAGTTGCACATGCGGAAAATGTATTCGTTGCACATCTTAAGTTATATATTTGTTGCACATTCAGTGATATGTGCCCCAAATATATCATTTTTTTGTAGGTACATAGTTTTATATATGTGATGATGATTTCTATTCATATGATATGTGCATACTCATTATGGAAAGAGCTATATATTATTTTCTTCTCGATTCATTCTTCGGTTAACACACATTAAATTCTTTGATGCACGAAAATAATGTCACATCTATTAAAAGACTGAGTGGAGTCTTGTACTGAAACACTTCTTGGAAACCCCTCCCTATCCCCTAAACTTCTAAACGCATGCCGTTTTGTTTTTCAACGCACAATGGATATGTTGTTTTGGTTTTCGAGTGAGCATATGGAAAATATGCCCCGTTGCACATGCAGAAAATGTGTCTGTTGCACATCCGGAGATATGTGTCCATTGCACATGCGGAAAATGTGTCCATTTGCACATCTGGAGATATGTGTCTGTTGCACATTCGGCTTTATGTGTCCGACGCACATCCGGAGATATGTGCATTCCATGAATTGTGTTTCTAATACTTAAAATCTCTTTTGTAGGTTTCATTTATGGTGATGGTGATTGGTATTCAGATTATATATTACACTCTATTATGGGATTTAGCTATAAATGGTTTTCTTCTTCCACTTTTTCTTCACTACGAGTGTCTCATTATCTTTGGATCTAGATAAACCAAATATGTGCAATCAAAAGGTAAGTACTCTTTTCTTACTCATTAAAATATACAACTGTGAGTACTCGTTCTTTTTTCCTATCAGAATTGATATAAATTTAGTATTTTAACATTATAATAATATATGTTGAATACACTTAGCTGCACATATCAATTGTCTACACTATATAATTTTTTAGTCACATCTTTAGTTGTTCAGAACATAGCTGTCTAAATCATAAGATATTAGACCTTATAATTAACTAAGTGCATTGAACAATTCTTTGAAACACGACCAATGATTAAGAAAGTGGCCAGTGCGGCCACTTCCTACACAAATTGATGTTTGCTCAGCTAATAATTCCTACAACAGAAGTTTCAAATTGCCTATGTATCTTAAGTAACACTTAAATGTATGCCTCTTCTCTTTCTCCCCTCTCAATCTCCAAGGCACCTTATTTTTCATCTTCTTCATCACCACCAACATATTTCCTTACACCCTCTCATTCTTCCTCCTACCTCTTTTCTTACTTCTCTACATCTCCATCTCCCCTCCTTATCTCTTTCCTGTGCATCATAAGTAACACTTAAATGTATGCCTCTTCTCTTTCTTCCCTCTCAATCTCCTAGGCATCTTATTTTTCATCTTCTCCATCACCACCAACATATTTCCTTACACCCTCTCATTGTTCCTCCTAATGGTACATGTTCACCATTACTTACACCAGTGTTGTCATCCTTATGCCTCCTCTTTTCTTGCTTCTCTACATCTCCATCTCCCCTCCTCGTCTCTTGCCTGTGCATCTTAAGTAACACTTAAATGTATGCCTCTTCTCTTTCTTCCCTCTCAATCTCCAAAGCACCTTATTTTTCATCTTCTCCATCACCACCAACATATTTCCTTACACCCTCTCATTTTTCCTCCTAATGGTACATGTTCACCATTACTTACACCATACTTATCAAGGTGTGCGCCTAGGCGGCCGCCTAAGCGGTAAGACGTCCCAAGGTTGTGCCTAGTCGAGACAACTTTTTCTATAATGCCAAGCTGACTTATTTTTTTGGGTTTGGTTGTATATTGAAGTATTTTTAATGTTTAATGTGTCTATCCTAATGTTCAAAATCAGCATTGTTGCCTATGTTATGTGCCAAATATCACTTTTAATTGGACCTAATACTCTTTTTGGGTTTAACTGGATCTAATACTCTTTTTGTGACTGGATCTAATACTCTTAGTACGGATTTGATTTTTCTTAGTTTGCACCTTCAATTCAGATTGTATTAAGTAGCTATGGTATGAAGATAGTGATTACATTGCTCAATACTTGTAGTTATGTATGACAATAAATATATATTAATTTTTTGATCACTCTCTTACATTCTTTACAATAATTCTTTTTTGTGTCCTTGACATTATTGTCAATGGTAATATATTAGAAATATAATCGGTTATTTTGTCATACAAATATATATATATATATATATATATATATATATACATATATATATGAGGAGATCGACCATAAATATGTAGATAACTACATATATAACTATACAATGTGTGTATATGAGTGGGGGAAAACCATGACACATGTATATATACATAAACTATTATTTTTAAATGTCACCTAAGCGATGCCTAGTCGCGCCTAGTCACAAGGCGTAGTTATCCAGGCTCTTGCAATGGCGCATGTAGGCTGCCTAGGCTTTCAAAAACCAAAGTGGATGCCTAAGGCCTTTTAGGCCTAATTAAGACCTTAAAGATCAAATGAGCATATGTTAGATCTGAATTTGGTCAAATTAGATCAAGTTAAGTAATTTTTGGGACAAAATAGATCTGATCTAGTCCAGATCAGGTCTAGTTTGGGTAGATTAGGTCTAATTTGGGAGGAAATATGTCTGATTTGGTAAACAAAGAAAGACCATGTAAGAAACACTATTACAAGGGGAGAGGAACACATGATCTTCATTAACTCATCATGAGAGTAGCATCGTGCTCCATTGCTCATGCTTCTTGTTGCATCAAGCCTTTGTAGCTCTCCTCTACGAGTGCCACTGAGTAATGACGATGGTGGTGACATCTCTCTCTCATTCCACGTGGGTCCTCATCACTGCTTCACACGTGCTAGGGAGAGATGAAACATGAAGGGAAGGTAATGAAAAACACTCCCACCAACAACTATCTAGGAAAGGTGGAAGAAGAGGATGAGATGTTGATGGTGGGGGGTATGTGGGGAAGGCTTGGGCCATAAGGTGGTTAGGGTTTGAGGAGGGGAGAATAGCAATGAAGGGGCTCCAACCAATTTCTCTCCCATTTGGCGACCAATTCATGGTCTTTGAGCCTACTCACCCAGGGGGGGTTTGGTTTCTAGTTGCGTCCACATCCTAAAATAGATAGGTCATTCCGAGACCAATCCAACAAGCCCAAGAGAAAGGGAAAGAAACAATATAAAAAGGTTAGTATTAAGAATCTTTGCGAATTAATTCCAATAAACCAAGCAAACAAAAGCATGAGTATTTAGAATATCATGTTCAGTCTATTAATAATTTATCAAATATGTTATGTTAGCAATTCTGCTGTAGAGGCCTTAAAGTTTAATGAGGTAATGTGTCAGCTTTTCATAAGCAAAATGTTTCTACAAATCCATTGCAACTGAGATGAACATGTATCGACACACAACTAATTGTATTCATGGCTGGTATAATAAATCCAAAGGGTTTAGTTGTATAACTAAGGTTCAACCTTTTAAGATTAAGGTATGCTTTAGCAAAATTTATGTGTATTATGCATGAAAAGTAAAAATCGAGTTCAAACATACATATGTATTTGAATACTAGGGCTGTGAAAAGAGAATCGAGCAAGATGATTAGATCGAACCTCGTATTCTTAATATCCAATAACCAATTAAGACTATGAACATATAAGTATGATAAGTGAATCTCTGATTAATAACATAAATAAACGATAAAGATAAAAGACATATTAACTTTTAGAAGTAAGGCATCACATCCTCTTCTCTCTCGCACTATCACTATAGAGGTTTCCGCTCTCCATCTTGCAAAATGATAGTCTCTTCCATATCTAATGGATTTTCTATGTTATGCATGAAACAGATGTTTAAACACACAAGGGCACACACACGCACACACACACACACGCGTCAAGCAAGCAAAAAAATTGCTAAATCCCAAAATTGTCACCATGGTACATGACTGACCCTGTATAGACTATTGATAGTTCTAGTACTTCAGTGGTATAGTCTTTGTGAGGGCATAAACTGTAATTTTTTTTAGAATTTGGACTTGTTGACTTTTTAATCACCAGAACATGAGCTGCCAAAATTTATCAATCTCTATATTCTATAGCTTTACTTTCAAACTGTATCGTGATCGTCGGAAGTTTTTCTTTCCCAGCTTTCTCCAGACATGGCTATATACGATACCATGCAAAGCTTGAAAAGCTCTATTGAGACACAATGTTTGGGGTTTGCATATAACTTGGCTGGATTCCTTCTTGCAGCAGGGGACAAGGTAAGCTCTCAGTTTCATCATTTAGTTTATTTCTTCTAGTATCATACTTTCCAACTTTTATAACTCAATTCTTTTTTCTACCATATCAAGGGTAGTCACGTTGGAATGCCTTAATGTAGAATTTCCCTACAGTCCCCTGCTGGAGCTGCTCATGGTCAGGTTGGCATTTGGTAAATTTTACTATAACATGCCACCGTGACATGCTCTTTTACCTCGCTCTGTTCTAATTTCTGTAATATTTCTTTCTAGACTGATGATATACACAATGAAGCAAATGAGATCCTTCGTATATGAGATTATTTGTTCAAAAAGCTAGCTAAAAAGAATGAACAACCTGCTGAGAAGGTAATTGAATATACCAGTCCGAAGTCACCATTTTCTACTAGATAATCTCCAATTACCTATCTTGTACCCTGTTTCTCCTTTCTTTGTCAGAGGTCGTAGGTTGACACTTTCGAGTTAGTATGATAGCTGTTGCTACATCTTTGGGTCATTACGTTGAATATGTCATTGGTTCATTGTTCCTGAGACTTTTCTTATGACATAATCATTTTAGAAATTATTGCCATATCTGTTGGAGATTTCTCGAGTTAGCATCTTTTAACAGAGAATGCACATTTAACTATTTCTTTGTTCTAGCTAATATTTTTACTTGCAGTATCCGAAAATTGCTTTGCCATTGTATGAAGGCGCAAACTAATCATTTTGCATCTCAGTAAAGTTGATTGTCATTGCAATTTTTTTTTGAGTGAACCAATGTGTCTCCTGTTTACTAACCTTTTAAGATATATTGTTGGCTACAAGGTGTAATCAATAAGAATAACAAAAACAAGACACACCAAAAAAGAAATAAGAATCTATACAAAATAACACTATCTATACTGTGCTTCGACATCACTGTGGCAAAGTGACCATATAAAGCTTGGGTGTCTCTCATTGTCTCGGAATACTATGCAATTCTGTTCCCACCAAATGTAATAAAAAGATAAGGCTGCAGCAACTTTGCTTTTACCCTTGAGCCAAAGAAGATCATCAAACCAACCTAGATTGAATCCATACTTGCCATGGAGTTTCTCCCGTAAGTGAGCAGAAAATTCACACAAAATTTGCACTTAAAGAAATATTCATGAATGTGTAAGCTATTTATCATTATATTCTTTTAGTTTATTCAAATTTCTAATTAAATTGAAAAAATGTCAGTACGTTGATATATTCGTCATATGATACCAGTTATTTGAAGTATATTGGTCATTGCTTCAACAAAGAATAAATCGACGAGGTCTGAAATGAGTGGGCGACATGTGTTCTTGAGCACACATAAGATTATGTGACATGAGGGGGAGACATTTGTTCTTTAGCATAGACCAATGTGTGAATTTTTTAGTTAGTTTTCAGTTTGATTCTAGAGTGGATACTTAGTACTTTGTATTATAGATTCTTAGTATGGATGATTGAATATTTATTGAATTCAGTATGAGTTTCTTTCAAGGTTCGATGGAAATTTTGTTCAATTGTGTGCTTTTTTGTGAAATGAAAAAAGGATAATTGCATATTTATTATAATTTGTAAATAATATAGTTAATTTGATCAATAAAATTGGTTCAATATATGACCTGTCAAACTCTAATCAAAGACAATAGTTAATGATATGTTGTAAAATGTATGATACTACAACAAACAACACATGTTGTGTTATCCACACCTATTACAACAAGTGTGTCTGGAAAAAAGATACCTATTACAACATGTGTTTCTATTGAACTATAACATGCATAACCTATTGTATAAAATGCGTATATTACAACAGACACACAACATGTTGTATAAACAATCATATTACAACGGTTGAATGTATGAAAAAATAAAATGCTTCAACTGTTTTATGAATATGTATATAACAACGGGTGCACTGCATGTTGCAATAAACATCCCTATTACAATGAGTGTGTTTAGAGAAAGACAACATGCTTCAATTGTTGTATAATATATATTACAACGGGCACATCGTATGTTGTAAAAATACCCCTATTACAATGGGTGTGTTTATTGAAAGACAACGTGGTTCAACTGTTGTATAATATATATTACAACAGGTGCAACACATGTTATATAAAATACTCATATTATAACATGCCATTCATTAAAAGACAACATGTTTTAACTTTTGAATAAAATACATGTATTACAACATGCGATCACATGTTGTATAAATCATCCCCCATAAGACCACACGATCTAATACAATGGTTAACACATGTTGTAAAATGGAAAAATGAACTGTTATATAAAGCATTTTTTGTAGTAGTGTTTATTCATCATCCATATCTTTGAGATGTTATACTAACTCCGTTAAGCTCATCAAGACATTAACCTTATCCTCTATCCATATCAACATGATGTTAATTTGGATGATCACATTTCACATAATCCATCTACGTATGCACTGTTGACTTGCTTGCAACCTAGTCATCATCTTCCCCTCTTCTCTCCCTCTAATAAGTTTTTCTACTCGTTTTGCAAATAGCTCCCTCATTTCAACATAATTTATAGCTACATTTTGAAAATCATAAGAATACAAAAAAGTGAAATACTATGAGTAAATAAAACAAAGATAAATTTTTAGAGTTCATTTCCAATCTCTACTTCAAAGTATTTTATAATCACAAACATGATAAATACTTTATCAGAAACAAATCATACAAAATTAATTAACTAATCATTTCTTTAGGACCACAAATTGTTGTGAGGCAAGGTCACCTTTGGATATTGAATCTAAAATCCAAGTCCTCACATGATTTTTTTGTGTGATTGACACATGTGAGATTTATTGCATGCCCTTTTAGAAGTCAATAGCTAAAGTTGAATCATTCATTTTGTCATCAACAAATACAAATGGTAGGCATCGATATCAAAAACCCTATGCTGAACATGTACCTTCTTGTCAGTGAAACTCTTATTTTTCCTAAGGTTTGAGATCATGAGCTTAAATTGAAAAACCCCAAGGTCTTGGATCATGACATTAATGTGATATCTACTTCTACAATTAATTAACCTTCTTGAATCTTAACCTAATTAAGATTTCTCATTCTAGAATTAGATAATGACTTTAAATTGAACAACTCAATGGTCCTAAATTATGATCTTCAATGGAGTGACCCCATGTTCATTAATCATGACCTTAATTTGAACCATTGTTATATCACCTTCAAAGTCTCATTTGGGTCAGGGATCATGATGTTAAATTAAACAATCCAATGGTCATAGATCATGACATAAAACTGAAAAGGTTCTATGGTATTCACCATAGCTTAGAACTAGATCCCTATCATGGACTTGACCATGACCTAAAACTAGAGCTATCTTTGGCCTCAAACATGACATTAAAGTGGAATGTAGGCATACCATCTTTTATTCATCATCTGGATAACTTATCCATACATTAACCCGATTCTCTGTCCAGATTAACAGGATGTTAAATTGACTCATCACATTTCACACAATCCATCAACGGTCCCTGTTATTGACCTTATACACTTTATAATCTAAACCTAGGATTTTAGATAAAGAATGATATCTTTCAAAATCACCTGTCACTTCTTCGACATCAAAACCATCAAATTATGTCTTGACGAGTCTCACTCTTGGCTTTTGGTGACAAAAAAATGTGGGTAGAACCCAAACACAAGCCCACAACTCTCACTCTTACCCTTAATATGATCTTGAGAAAGATAATTCATTGGCATCCCATTTTCGATCACTCAAACAAAAATCACAACAAAATGATATCTTAGCTCGCATCCCATTTCTGGTCACTCTAGCAAAAATCATGATGAAATGATATGTTAGCTGATTATGGAATGCATCCCACTTTCCCATATTTTCTTGAAATTTTCTCATATGTGGAGACCAGTCATTTACCCATTTCCATCTAGTTAGCGATTTTTATTTTATTTGTGAGGAAACCACTTAGTTTTCTACAATCCAGAATAAGATTTCTTCATCCTTAAGGGTCCCACTTCTATTGGCTTATTTTGAAAGTAGGGAACATCAATTATAATTGGGTCATTTGACACGAAGTTTTTTTTCCATTAAGTCAGGAGGAAACTTTTATTCACCCTACCCTCCTCGTGTAGGCAAACACACCAAAAAGTACAACTCCTGCTCATAAAATGCAGGTGTGCTCCCCAACCCCTCAAAACATCCTACCGAAAAGACAAGGAAACCCTCAGACAAAGAAAAACGCATAACACAACATCAAATATGCGTCCATCTTTTAATAATATACGACACTCCTTTTTTCTCCAGGTAGATCATACCTCTAATGCGCATAGGAAGATCACTTTGATCGGTCCACACTTTACCGTGCTCTAGCTGGTTTCCCCACATTCCCAAGCTGCTCGAAGTGGAGTTAATAATTTTAGGGACCAGGATACCCATAATAGCTTCATCCTTCATGACATTCCGAATCTCCGCAAGATAAGAAAAAGCTCTCCATGGGCCCACATCACCATTCCAAATGCAGTTAAGAGTTTCCCTATCATCAACCTCAAAGCAAGAGATCGTCAAATTATGGTCATTGGAGACCTTTAAAGCAATGAGACAGGCTTGCAAATAAGCCACATGATAATCCTTCTCCAACAGCCAGAAGCGGAAAGCAAGCCTAACATACCCGTGTCTGTTCCTCACTATCCCAGCTGTCCATCTACGCTGAGAGCCCATCATATCTTTGCCCACGCCGATGGTGAGGTTCAATTTGAGGTTGGCCATGTCCGGTGGTACCCATCTAACCAGCTCAATTACGGCAATTCTAAATCTGTGAACGTCAAAACCGGCGGCTGCCAACTTCACTGTCATCTGCTCGTCTTTTGAATTTCTAAACTTTTTCTTAGACGCAGCTCTATTAAGGATAAAACAAATGTCATCCCACCTCTTCGCAGCTCTGATGTTCTTCTGCTGAAAACGCATATCACATCTGGCTCGCCAAATCATCCAAAGAATGAGAATAGTCATCTCATTTCGGAACCACACCTCCGGAATCCTGGAAGGCTTTAACAGCTTCAAGCTAGCAATGGAACGAGTTCTATAGTCAAAAAGCTCTTCAAATCTTGTCCAGAAAGCATCGGCCAACTGACCCTCAAACAAAAGATGCTCCATCGATTCTTCTTCAGGCTGATTGCAGCAGGCACACATGGAGGCCAAGGGAATTCTACAACTTTTGATACGATCGTCAGTAGGCAACGCACCATTAATTGCCTTCCAGAAAACCGCACTTGCTCTAGGGACGGCGGTGGACCAGATCCAGTCTACATCCCCACTGTGATCACCGTGCATAGGATGAGTTTGAGAAATGAGATTCTTCATGGAACGAAGGCTAAAAGACCCCTTGTCTGTAGGTGTCCAAACCAAACAGTCAGCCTCTTCAGAAATCGCAGCCATGGACATCTGTATCTGCTCAATACCTTCCTGAGAGATGATGCTATATAGGGTATTCCAGTCCCAACCAACCCCCTCCTGCCAGAAATCATTGACCTTCATGTCAAGTTGAATGTCCGCCTGTCTGATAGCAAAGCCCTGCATGATATCCTGACACCATCTCGATTCCCAGAAAGAGATATCTCCTTTACCTACAAGCCACCTACATCTTGGAATAACCTCAGGGAAAGTGACCCACAACTTCTTCCAATAAGGTGATGTAAAGGAGCTTTTCTTCAAATAGGAAGGGAAACACCCATATTGATTCTTATACTCCGACTTATATTTATCTTTCATGAACTCGGCCCAAGCTGAATTACCTTGCATGATCTCCCAACAGGCTTTAAATCTAAAGGCCTTAGCCGTGAGCTGTAAAGACGGGATGCTTAGACTGCTAGATTGCGTGGGACTGGTTATACGATCCCATGCAACCCAGGCTCTCCTGGAACGATTTCGCCTATCCGACCATAAGAAGCAAGAGAAGATGGAATTGATTCTTTTCAAAATGCCCGCCGGCAAATCCGCTGTTGCAACAATATGTAAAGTCATAGAATTGAGAACATTCTTAATTAGTAAACGCCTCCCTGCGAAAGATAGAAACTTGGACTTCCAAGCAGCCACTTTATCAGTCACCTTCTCAATTAAGAAATCGAAGTGAGATATTCGTTGTCTACCCACTATGATAGGAACTCCAAGATATGTGAACGAATCCTCCAAACTGGGAACCCCCAATTCTACTGCAATTCTGTCAATGATGACTCTTTAATTTGACCCAATCAGAAAGCCTGACTTTAATCTATTCAACTTCTGGCCCGATGCTCTACCATACTGAGTAAAGATATCATTAATGATTTGCCCACTTCCAGGTGAACCGTTGAAAAACACTAGAAGATCATCCGCATACATCAAAATTGGTGGCGCTGCACCTCTTCCTCGTGTGATGAAACGTGAGAAACTCTGTCTCTGTACTTCCTGGTTCAACCTCCTGCCCAACGCCTCTTCAAACAGGATGAATAATAGAGGTGATAACGAGTTTCCTTGCTTCAGCCCTCTACCGCATGAGAAGAAGCCAGCTGTAAAATCATTAATCATTACAGTGGCCCAAGATCTCACAAAGAATTCCATGCATAAGCTAATCGCTTGATCCGTCAACCCAACACGATCAAGGACTTTCCTGAGAAACTTCCAAGACACAGTATCGTATGCTTTAGAGATGTCATACTTCACCACCACATTCGGATAGTCACCTCCTTTGTTGATATCATAAGTGATCTCTCTGGCGAGCTTTATATGATTCACTATATCTCTGCCTTGAACATAAGCACCTTGATGGGGACCAATCAAAGACAGAAGGATGGCAGATAAGCAGTTGCTAATCACTCTGGCAAACACCCTTGCAATAACATTTTCGATTGAGATAGGGCGGAAGTCCTTGCCCAGCATAGACGCCGTCTGATTCTTGGGGATTAGGACAATTCTGCAGCAGAAGAAACTTCTATGACAACAGCCACCCTGAAAGAAAAAATTAGCAAAAGCAACCATATCATCAACAATAATGTCCCAAGCTTCTCTTAGGAACGCGACTGTGAAACCGTCCGATCCCGGAGCCGCGTCTACGTCCATCATATTACACGTAGAGAAAATCTCCTCACGCGTCGGAGCTGTGGTGAGAGTCGCACTCTCATCCATATTTACAGATTGAGGGAGAAGATCAACGAAAGCCTGCACATCATGTTCCGATAGGGAAGAATCCTCCTCATTCATCTTTCTATAGAATTCCGCCGCAGCTCTAGCCATCAAGCCTTTATCTTCAAAAACCCGTCCCTCTGGTGTATACAACTTAGGTACCGATCTGCGTCTTTTCTTGGCTCTAACCATAGCGTGAAAGAAAGGTGAGTTTCTGTCGCCATCATCCAGCCATTTCACCTTAGCCTTTTCCTTCCAAATCAGCTCGTTCAGCCTCCAGTTCTCCTCCAACTCCAACTCCGCATCTTTGAGCAACACCTCATTATCATGTGACGGGTTCTCATCAAAAGCTTCCTGCAAGGTCTTCACAACATCTTCCAAATCGATAAGCTTCTGATGTATATTGCCAAAGACTTGCTTACTCCAGGATTTGAGTGCTACTCGCGTAGCCTTCAACTTGCTGTATAAAATAAAAGAAGGGTCCCCGTTCGGAGCTATGGAATTCCACGTGTCCTGTATAAGTTTGATACATGATGGATCCTGCAACCAAGCTGCTCTGAAGCTTAAAGGGGCCGGTTGTCTGCGCTGGTCCCCCGGGTTACTCTTGACGAGAATTGGGCAATGATCAGAAATACGGAATCTAGTGAGATGAATCAACGACGTGAGGGGCAGCTCATTCATCCATCTTCCGTTTACTAAGGCTCTATCCAACCTTTCCCATTTCGTTGGGGTATACTGTTGCTTTTCCACCCATGTGAATCTACTACCTTCGTACGAGAGCTCCTCAAGACCTAGATCGTTGATGAACACATTGAAATCCATCATGCCTTGTACATGAGGAGGCAACCTACCTCACTTCTCTTCTGGTTTCCTCACTACGTTGAAGTCACCCGAAATTAACCACTTCTCTTGACCTACCTCATGACTCAAAAGAATAAGAGACTCCCATAGACTTCTTCTTTCAACAATAGAACAAGAAGCATAAATTACAGAAACAAAAATCCTTCCTCCCTGCCCATCACCAACCTCAAACGTGATATGCTGCTTATGTTTTAGAACTAAGCGCGGATCAAGATCAACATCAACATAGGCCCATATTTTTCCGTGCTCCTCCTCGTTATGAACGCACCAGTCCAGTCTCACAATATCTAGTAACTCTTCTGCTCTCTCAGCATGCAACATAGGTTCAAGCAACCCTACTATAACAGGTTTGTGTCTCGTACATAATCTCGCTAGGATCTTCCTCGTTTGACATGAAGTTCTTTTCTTGTTTAAATATATTTTAAAAGTAGGGAACATCAATTATGATTTGAGCGAGCCATATTAGACTTTATTTATTTAGTAACAAAATCGTAGGGTATTAGATGGGGTAAAAGACGAAAGCTGTTACGGGTTCGTGGGTATCGACGACCTGATAAAGCACAGAGAAAGCCCAAAAAAGAGGAAAACTGGAGCAGGTACGTACACTGCAACGCTACTGGTGTCCTCTAATTTGGTCACAGGCGGAGCAGCAGGAAGGACGGACCGCTTTGCTCTCCCCAACTCTCGCGTGAACGGTGGATGGCTTGGATGGATGGGTAGTAGAGGCTACAGACAGTGGAGGAGCCACTCATAGGCACCATGAGGCAAGTGCCTCACCCATTTTCTAAATAAAATTGTTAATCATTGTACAGACCGAAACAAAGTGCATAAATTTGTCTTCAAAATTGGCAGATGTCATAATACCAGTCCCTATTTGACTGCGCCTTCATTTATGTCTTGATGGTTTCCAAAAATAGAGCCTATGCACGTCCATGGTACCTTATAAAAGGTTGTGCCTTACACGGGATTAGTCATCCAGATTGAAGGCGTCAGATCAAAATGGTCAAAGTCAAACTAAAATAGAAGAGAAGAGACTAGCCATGCTGCGCTGGGTAATGTGTGTGCTCTCTTTTTTGGTTTTGGCTAATTCACCGCTGCTGATTTCACGCAACGGCTTCCACTGCCTCTAGTATTTAGTTCTCATCTACGGGCACGTTTGATTTGCTCTATTCAGCAGTAATGGGATTGCATTCCTTGATCCAACAGCTCAAAATTTAAGTTTGGTTTTCTGTATTTGGAAAAATTAGAAACTCTCGCACTTGCAATCAGCGAATGAATGCAGGATGTCCGCCTCCAGTTCAAAACGGTCGGGCGCCGTCCTCCAGCTCCGATTGCGCATCGCGCACTGACACAGGCCTCCGCTTCCTCTATTTTTCCGGCTGGTGCCAAACCTAATCTGTCGCTCTGCTGAGTTTCTCAAAATCAACAAATCTGCTCCAGCTGGATCCGGCGACTGCAGGATTTAAAGGAATCCGATTATATCCAGCAATCCAAACGTGCTCTAAATGCAACCAGTTTCCTATTTACATGTTTGTTTGTCGATAGCGTGCTTTGTTGAGTCTGTTTTTTCCCCTTACCAATTATCAATTCTTCGTTGCTTTACTTCTTCTCTGGTTTATATCTACTCTTCTTTTTTATTTTATTCAATCGATCAAGATGTACTTGTCATTAACATGGTGGTTGTACTTTATTTTAAAATAGAATTATAAAAAACAACAAAGGACCAAAGTTCAAGCAGACCTACGGGCGAGGATCAGCCATTCTTGATGAAAAAAGAAAACAAGTTTGTCTCTGACACATGCGAGTAGCATCTCTACATTATTATTCAACACCTCTTGTTAGGAATATAGAAAGATACATAATATTCTATACGTTTCAGACATCTATATTCACATGCATACTCTTTATTTGTAGTTTCTACATTTAGTGCTTTTTTGATTTATTGACTAACTTTTTAATGTTCATTTAAATAGAAAGGAATGAATGATGCTTAAGTTGATAATTAAGAAAACAGGCGATGTCGAACATCATTAGTGCAAGAGAAAGCGGACCTACTATTGAAGTGGATGATGCTAACTAATTTCCAACTTGAGTCACAATTTCTCAATGATGGGCTCGATTTCAAAGTAGGTGATATAATACATGATCTCAAAGTTAGACCCTCAATCTCACATAAACACCCTAATGTACAAGATGCGGTTAAAAATAGATAACACGTAAAACATATACCTATACATTTAAATGCATTTTGATTTCAAAAAGGAAATATCATTTTATACTTGTTTGTTTCAACAAGATCACCATCTTATTATTGTGTCTAAAAAAATATATAATTGTGCCCCACCCACAACCATATCCTAGCTCCGCCACTGGCTACAGAGAAGTAAAAACCACGGCCGTCGGATACAAGGAAGGGGAGAGGAGGGTCACGCCTCTCATTGTGAGATATATATAAACTGACAATCGGGGCTCAGCCGCTCAGAAAAGGTCGACAGTGTCAAGACTCCGTTGCTAGCGAGAGCAAGAGCGAGCAACGGCGCCGGTGTAGATGCTGGCGATATTGTGGAGAGTGGCTATCCTTTTAGTGACTGTTTCGACGGTGCTCCTCGACGTGCCGCCGGGAGGACGTTGCAGGCTTCTGAAACGCGACTCGGCGGACGAGCACTGGTCTCCTGGAGTGAACTACACAATGCGGGCGGAAGGGGTGAAGTTCCATCGCTGGTACCGGTTAGGTAATCAGAGTTTCCGAACACACTTATCTAAGGGCCGGTTTGGTTGGACGTAACTTCATATCACGGAAAACTGATTCCTGGAATATAGGCCCGAAATTTATTTGGTTGCCTGCCGTGAATATCAATTCCCGGAATCAAAACTCACTACCGGCTCAACTTTTTACCGAAAATCCCAGAAAAGGTACTGCGCCCAAAAAGTGGGGAGTCGGGTGCAGAAGCAGTCCGGCATAGTATTTTTACACTCTTAACCCACAACGTCTCCGTAAAAGAAGTACAGCTCACCTCCCTCTTATGTAAAAGAACACGCCTGCTGCATAATGCGATCACAAGTATACCAAACGAAACAGAAATAAAAACGAATTCGTACGACATCCTACCAAATGAAACAAGTGTACTCGAAATTCATGCGTTTCAAGCTTAATGAATCAGAAAACTCAGTTTGCGCTCTTTTTACATCCTACCAAACAGGGCCTAAGTATATACGCGAAGCTTGTAAATCCGACCGAGTTAGTGATCTATATGTTATTATTGAGAGATATGTCTGGCGCCGTCTACCTCGGTCACTCGGGTGTATAATCGCTAACCTCTGGTTTGTTTATCCCTACCAACTCGATCTTATGCCTCTTCCTTCCCCACAGTGTTCGAGTACCAGAATGGCATCCGCCAGGTGAAACAGAACTCCTACAACCACTGCGTCGACGCTAACCCCATCCGCAACGACTCCGAAGGACAGAGCTACGCCGTGCAGCTGAACCGTACCGGGTGGTGGTACTCCATCTGCAGCAAGCTCGCCCTCAAGGTCCAGTCACTGCCGCCGGCGGCGGAAGGCACGTCCTTTCCGTCAGTGGTTCCTCCTGGAATCGCGCCGGAACCTTCCTCCTCCTCTGTCTCGGGTTCAGATGATGGTCAGCCGTGGAGGCCGTCGCACATACAGAACGTGACTAGGCTTTTAATATTCCTAGGAGCGCCGTTAGGGGCTGGACGTGCTGTCCTCACGACTTGGAAGGCTTTCGGCCGCTTTCTGCTGTGTTGTCTGATCCTTTCCGCCGTCGAATGCCTGGGCCTTTTTCGGCAGATTGGCTGGACTCTATTTTGTTTGGTTCATGTTCATGTTTTGTTAGGGCGTTCGATCGGAGGCTGATCAGAGGGATTATGGTTCGTCAGGAGAAACCGCGAAGGATTAAGGACGGATAGATGATGATCTGGATAGACATTGTTGGTTCTCCATCTTTGATATTTTAGGGTTTTAGATTTGTTTTCTGGATTGTTAATCACTCGTCTATAACAGCATCCCGAAACAGTGGCGGAGCCAGGATTTGAGGTTGGGTGAGGCACAAATATAAGATAATATTTTTTTCAAAAACATAATATATGTTCATATGTAAAAATGATGTACGAATTATCAACAATATCCAGAATATGAATAAGATAACATGTTTTATTAAAAATTACATTGTATGTCATAGAGATCCTCGTCTAGGTTTCATAGTTTGAAATTTTTGGATAATATTCTCTATTTCAAGATTTCTTGAGATTTCTCCTTCGACATAGGCCAACAAACAATCATTGAGATATTCATCACCCATCCAATTTCGTAGACGATGTTTTATAATTTTCATCATCAAAAATATTCTCTCAATAGATGCAGTTGCTACAGGTAAAAACATTACTAGCTTTAAAAGACGATACACTAAACAAAAGTCTTTATCTTGCTTCATCAACACCATCTTCTGTGCAAGTTCTGTGAGGCTATGAAGTTCTTTGTAAGAAGGACTATGGCTAACATGAAAGATATAATTCTCAAGCTGACATCTCAATTTATCACTATCTTGTATGTTGAAATCTGATGGATAGAATTGTGCAAATCTAACTATTTTATCTTCATTACTTGGATCAAGAGAAGCAACACATAATAATAACTCAGTGTTACTCTCATTGAAGCGGTCATTAAGCTCATTAAGTAGTAAATCTATCACTGTATTAAATATATCAAATCGAAAATAGTGTAGATTAGTCTTCTCCTCATTGCCACGTCTTGTTCTTCCTGGCATAACATAGGTTTCATCCATGTTCTTCAATGATACCTCATACTTTGAGCAGAATGCATTAACATTACTCATGAAAGACTCCCATGCAACATCATTGGTTCTTAAGAAATTCAATTGTACCTTGACTATGTTGACTAGACCCATAGCATTGACAATATCTTGATCTTTTCGTTGTAGTGCGTTTGATAATTCATGTGTTATTCCCAAGAGTTTCTTCATCAAAAGCATCATGAATATGAAATCAAAAGTCTCCATATCTAAGAGTTGTTTGTGAGCCTTTGCCTGATTTTTTGCCAACTCACTATCTTGAGTGAGAATCTCTAGAACCTTGACAATAGAAGGGTACATAACACGTAAGTTAACTAAAGTGTTATAATGTGAACCCCATCGAGTAGCAGTTGATCGTTTGACTCCAAGTTCTTGATTTTTTCCTCTTCCAGTAGAAATTTCACATTCTTCAAGTGCTTTTGTCACTCTCTCCACTTCTTGAGCTCGAAGGTAGTCTGTACGCTTACATGAGCCAGAAATATAATTAAGAATTTGATGAACTGTTTCAAATAGACAAGCCACATGCAAGTGATTTTCAGCAACTGAAACAAATATCAATTGTAACTGATGAGCAAAGCAGTGAACATAAAAGGCACAAGGATTCTCTCTTAGTATGAGATCTTTCAGGCTGCGTTTGGTACGTGGTGACAAAATGCGTGGTGACGGTGACGGTGATAGTGATGGTGACGGTGATAGTGACGGTGGTGGTGAAATTGTTAAAAACTGTTGTTTGGTAACGCATGCATGGTGATAGTGAAAGGGATGGGGAAAATTTTAAAATATGTTGTTTGTTACATAGTTACGGTGACGGTGATAGTGAATCAATTCTATATAAAACACCTCATAAAAACATAAATTCTATTAATTAAACACCTCAGACATAAAAAAATTATGACATTAATAATACAAATATTTATCATCAAATTTTAGTATGTGTATGAGCTATTTAATTTAAAAAATACCAAGGAGGCTTTTTCACATGTGAGTTATATTTCTTAATAATCATTGCACAGAAATACTTCATTGAAAAATTAGGAAAATAAAAATATTTCATCATAAATATTTTCTTGAGAAATACAATATGATCAGTTTTTCTCAATCATATTATATATAACTTGATGTCGTTCATGCTGTGGGCAATAAAAGAAGGCCATCATCATATTTAGATGTTCAACTAGAAAAAGATTTGACTTGAAACTTTGTCTTGCAGAAATTTTTTTAATGACATATTATATCTTGATGAGGGATTAATGGTGTGGCGGAAAATATTATCTTAGAGCAAAAAAATATCTTGGATGAAAAGATGTGGCGGGAATCTTTTTTTTTAAGGGAAAAGTTTTAGTGTGAAACATTATCTTGGAGGAAAAAATGAGTGGTGGAAAATATTGTCTTGGAGGAAGAAAGTGTCATGGCGGAAAAAGGTGTTGTGGAAAAGTTTTTCATGAAGGAAAAAAGATTTGACGGAAAACATTAAAAAAATTGGAGGAGATAAAGATTTGATGGAAAATTTTGTCTTGTAGGAAAAAAATTAATAGAAAATTTAATCGTCGAGGAAAAATGGCGTGAGGGAAATGTTGTCTTGGAGGCCAAAAATCTTGGCGGAAAAGTGAGTGACGGGAAATTTTTTCTTGGAGGGAAAAAGTTTTGACAAAAAAAATTATTTTGCAAGAAAAAAAATCTAGTGGACACTTTATCTTGGAAGGAAATATGTGTGGTGAAAAACATTATCTTGGAGAGAAAAATATTTTGGCCGGAAGTTAAAATTTGTTGACTGGAAAGAATCTTGGAGGGAAGCATATGACACGAGGAGAGAAGGAAAATATAATACCATTTTTCTTTGCACATATGTCCATATATTAATGGAGGCTTAAAAAGAACTTTTTTCACCATCATTCACCGTCATTCATCATACTTTTCTATGGGGACAAAAATAGGCCAGAATTCACCATGGATTCACCACGGAAAAATTCCCTATCACTATCACCATGCGTACCAAACAACATTTTTGTTTCACCATCATTCCCTATCACCATGATTCACCATGTACCAAACACAACCTCAATCCATTAAATTCTCCTTTCATATTGCTTGCACCATCATAACTTTGACCTCTTAAGCCACTCACGTGCAATCTGAATTTAATAAAGATGTCATCTATAGCTGCTTTTAGTGACACAACACTAGTATCAGTAACATGTACTAAATCAAGAAATCGTTCAATTACCATACCTTTCATGTCAACATATCGAACAACCATGGCCATTTGTTCTTTAACTGATATGTCACGTGTATCGTCAACCAGGATTGTAAATAGACCACCGCAACAAGAGATATCAGAGATTATATCTTCAGAAACTAGATTTGAAATGACATTTATAATATCTTTCTGAATTTCTAGAGAGGTGAGTTTCAAGTTTTCAGGAGCATTATTTAGTACGACCTGCTTAATGTCATCTCTTTGATTTGCTAACCAATTAAGTAGGTCAAGAAAGTTGCCCTTATTTGCAGAAGTATCTGATTCGTCATGGCCACGAAAGGCCAAACCTTGGTTCAAAAGAAATCTTATGCAATCAATAGTCGCTTTCAACCGCAGTCGATATTCAATCTTTTGTTCTTCTGTATGCCTAGCAATAAGAGCAGGAAGTCGTTGATTATCATTCATTAGGTCTTGACATTTTCCTTTTGATGTATTGTGGGGACTTTCCGGCCCACCTACATGATTATCAAGTCTCTTTTTATCTTTCCAATATCTAAACCCATCACTGATAAATGTTGGGTCGGTGTGACAAGATGGGAAAACATAACAAAGTAGGCAGAATGCTGCATCGTTGACAACACTATATTCTAACCAATTAGAATGTTCAACAAACCAACTTGATACAAATCGACGTTTCTTTGATCCAAAAGTTGTCACTGGAAATTTATAATTAGGAAGTTGGCATGGTCCCTTTGTTAGGTAAGCCCTTCTAACAATATCTTGCACATTAGGGTGATAATGTGAAATTTGGGGTCTAACTCCATGATCAATTATTAAATCTTCTGCTTTGAAGTCAAGCCCACCACCATAATTTTGAGGCTCGGGTTGAGAAACTGGGATAGAAGTATCCATCTCATTACTTGACCCATTTTCTTTTTTAGTACGTGATGGTTCAACATTAAATTTGTTCTTAATTAAGAACTTATCAATCTTTGATTGTTTCCTATTAAATGAACAGAAAAAGATAAGAGAAATATATAAAATAAGTGCTATCTATATGTCAAAAAAATGAACAAAGAATGTCTAAACAAACTTCGACATATAAAAGTTAGTAGAGAGCTATTTGTAGAAGAACGAGGAATACATAAAAAACATGAATACACTATTTACATGTGATTTCACGTGAATATAAGTTTGCCTATGTCTTACAAAAGGTATTGCCAACTTTAAGCCGTGATTGTGATTGGATCCCTTAACCTTCATCCAAAACATGAATTTGTATTAAAAAACATAACAACAACTAATATTAATGCCAATTAAATCGTAATTGAACTATAACTAATATAAATATTACCACATATTGTCACAATTTTTATCTTGAAATATGAAGTTGGTGTTTTGTGTTATGTAGAAATGTATCAAACGAAGTGTTGCAATGAGAGGCATGAGATGAAGCCAAACAATAATAACAATAACAACTCAATAACTCAACTTGATGTTTGATTCAAATAGAAAAACAATGAGGAAACAAAGGACCGACGACCAATGTCATGTTCTTAGTTATCAATTCGTTGCTCGTTCGGAAAGCTTTAGTAAAAGAACAAGATTTTAAAAAGGAACCGCAACAAAATAAAGAAACGGAGAATCAATACTATTGATAACGAATACAAAAAGAAACAAATTGGAGAAAAAATTAATTCAAAGTACCGATTACGAAAACAGAATCCCATGAACCCGTTGAGAGAGAAAGACTAAAGGAATATGATAATGCTTAATCTACCTTCCTAATTCCTATCAGGAAGCGTCGCACGGCCTGCACACCACCTGCGTATAGTCAACAGTACTCCTGCGGCTTGCACTGTTTTGATCTTCGATCTTCAATCTTCCGCCTGTGCGGATGTGCCTTGCACGCCTGTCTGCAGTTGCCGGTCCAAAAGCATAAAGCAACTTCTTATATATGGAGTATTCAAGGGAAACCCTTTTTATCTCGGTACACGTCACGTAGTAGGACTAGGATTCCACGAAGATTAGGATTCATCGGTCTAAGTTGCAACCATAATAGAACTTTTATGCAATTTTATCGGCCAATTACATATAACTGCAGTTTTTTTCCTGGGAATCCGGGTGAGGCACGTGCCTCACTGGGCCCTAATGTGGCTCCGCCACTGTCCCGAAATAGGGCAACGATGGCGTTGAACACTGCACTTTTTTTTTTGGATTATTGTGGAACGCTATACTTTGAAGTTTGAAATCCTTTGCTTTTATAGCTCCTCCGTTGCTTTCTTGAGTATCAGTTCGTTTTCTCTTTTGGTTTTTTCTTGTTTGCTTTGTCTAGTTTGGGTAATCTTCGTTTTCCTGGTACATAGCTGGTAGTAGTGGTAAGCTGGACGATATGTTGTGTACTGGACAAATCATACATGGCCGACCTCATAGCCTTGACCTTTTTCTGTGTAACAAACTTATCTTCTGTACTGGTATTCACCTACTATGTTTCTATGATAAATTGTCTTTTCCTCTTCACAAGAACGGTGGTTCTAATTCGTTTTACTAACAAATTTTAAGTAGGATGCCATTACTGTGACCAAATTGTATCCGGTTATTTAGGAGGTATTCGATAGTCCTTATTAACTTTTAAATGTTAGTGGACATGTTCAGCATTATGCTCCCAACAGTTCTTTTGACGTGGCTGAAAGCGGATACCATGTAGTACAATTTGTTAGTATATCACGGTTTTGAAACCTGAGCACGACATGAGGACACAGGGTGGGCTAGGGATGATTTGGTTGGGAATCTTCTGTAGTAAAGATCCCACTATATTATAGAACGGCCAAGTTATAGAACGACAATTTCGTGGCTTCTTTGCAACTAACTTATTCTTGCACGATACTAATTGTTTGTTTGATTTATTGTGAGCTTTTTTTAAACAATAATGTCAATTCTACTTCACTCGCCAACAAACTTATAAACTGGAATACAACTACTTTACCCATTTGTAACTAATTGATGACGTGGTATAATGGTGTTCCTGAACTCATTCGATACTATGGCCATGATTATAGAGATCCCAATGTCTTTTTTTGATACATATGGAGATCCGAGTCTTACTAGCTAGGCCTTGGGTTAGAAACATGAGCATGCGTGGGACACATGGCAGGCTATGGGTGGTTTGGTTGGAAAAGTTTTCCATACAATATACTCGGTGTCCACTTATAGCCTCAGTAAGCAATGTGGTGATCGTTGTTTGTGCTCCGATTAGGCTCCGATTCAAAAAATAAGTAACTCAAGTTCCGACATGAGTTTTAAATTATTAGTTATTCCTTACAGTTTTCCGGACTTTGGATGTATAAATAAGTTTTATGTCCTGAGTTCGGTAAAAAAAAAAGGGTGAAAGAAAGTTCCCACTTGTGCTTGCTCTCCCGGTGACTGGGTTGGTGCGTTCCCTTGTTTCAGCATCGAGCACAACCGTATCTTTACCAGAACACCGACTTCGGATTGGTGCTCAACTTTCCACGGCGCGGTCAGGAACTATTAATCTGGTTGTGTACGCTTCTCCACGGAATCAAATCTGGTTGTGTTTGCTTCTCCGCAAAATCAAATGCACATTGGTGCTGGTTTTCGATTATTAAGGATTGCAATTTTCTAGTCACACTAGTGTTGGTTCATGAGCATTCGGGCCACCAGCATCTTTTCTAGACACTGCTGGCATCGCCGCACAACAAGATTTCTCTAGGCATCGTTGCTTATTTGTTCCTGACACATTTCCAAAATTGTCAGTTGTCTTTACCACTTTTAAACAATATTCATGCAATTATGTGTTTTTTTTTTTTTGGAATACCAAGATGGTTACATAGAAGCTAGAGTTTAACTACCGACAGAATGAAAGATATCATTGAAGATACGCAGGTCCTCGAGATACATATGGAAAAGGGATGGCGGGCAGGAATTCCAAGATAGAGTTGTGTCGGGTTGCTTCAGACATTGCTTGGCTAACCAATCTGCTAGCTTGTTTTGATTTCTTCGCAAGAAGACCACCTCAATATGAGGCATATCTTTCCGAAGATGTTGGATAGCTAGAGTCAGCAGTTTGTATTTCATAGGCGTGGGAACTCGTCAATTGCTCCATGCATCTGCATTCCATGAGTCAGTGATTATGGTGCTTGGGGGGAATTCCTTGAGCTTGGCATGTGACAATGCCTCTTTAATCGCTAAGAGTTCACCTCTCATAGGGTCGGTACCAGTTGAACGGCTGGCTTGGCCATGGATCCAGGTTCCTTGTGAGTTCCGGACCACCATACTTGTAGCTCGTGAGTTTTCTTCCTTGTTGATAGTTGTGTCCACATGCACGATGAGGGAGTTTGGGAGTATTGCGAGGCCGGCCGCATCCAGAGGGGGATTTGAGACAGAAGTTGGAGATGAGATGAAGGCTTGGGCCGCAGATGTAGTTGACAAGTTACAATGCATGATTATCACAGAAGGCGGCATGGGCTTGTGTTCGAAGATATGCAGGTTTCGATTTCTCCACAACCACCAGCAAGTGGTACCAAAACAAACATTCCAATTGGCTGCTCTATTCAACGATTTCAGATTATAGGATATCCACTCAGGGATTGAGTTGTGGACGAAGAAGTTTACCGCTTCTACATGCAAGAGTCTGCGCCACACCTCCCTGGCGTCCGGGCAGTCTCTTATGGCATGAAGAATAGTTTCTAATGAACAATGACATCTGGCGCAGGACGCGTCAAGAGTCATCTTGCGTCTGAGGCGTAGCTCATTGGTGAGGAGGAGGTCGCGATGGATCAGCCACAAGGTAGTCTTGATGTTGGATTGGATCTTCAGGCTCCAGATGATGTTATAGCAGTCGAGGTTTGCTATTTCAGTGAAGTTCATGAGGGTTTTATATGTTTATTTGGTAGTGAAACAACCATCTTCTGAGTGGAACCATATCCTTCCATCTTTCCCTAGGGAAGCCCTAGGTGGTGGCATGAGGGAGATGGTCTGTGTCGATGTTTCTAAAAACCAATGATTGATAAAGCTCATGTCCCATTGTCCCGAGTTAGAGACAAGGTAGGAGACAGACATGTCCTGTAGGTCTTCTGGAATCGTGAGGCCCGACCTGATGTCAGGTGTAGTACCATCTCCCACCAAATGGTCGGACCAAACATTGGTGTTGTCGCCTGAGATAGGTGTCATTTTCGAGTTATTTGAGATGAAAGGGAGTAACGATTTAATGCCACACCATGTGTGCCACGCCATGTGTGCGAGCCATAAGAAGATCTTGTGCCTTGGTTGCTGTATTTGAATTTCATGAGATTGACCCACGGTATGTTGCCTTGTTGAATGTACTCCCATGTGAGTTTTGCTAAGAGAGCCTTGTTGAATCCTGCTGCTGGCTTCACCCTGAGGCCTCCTCTATGTCGAGGTTTGATGACCTGGTTCAATGAAATCAGATGCAACTTTTTTGAAGTGTGTGCGTCACTCCATATGAAATTTCTAGTTAGTTGGTCGATTCTGTTCGTCGTGGATGTAGGTAGCAGCGTGGATTGCATCGTATAGCAGCTTTGGGAGGATAACATAGATTTGGCAAGAGTGATTCTGCCCGCCAAGGAGAGGAATCTATTTTTCCAACAGTTGATATGGTTGAACATTCTATCCATAAGAAATTGGTAGTGGGCTTTACTCTTCCTTTTGTGGATGATAGGGATTCCTAGGTGTTGCCCCAGGTCGGATGTTTCCTTGATGTCTAAGGCCCTGCAAACTCCTGCCCAGAGGGGACGAGGAGTGTTTGAGGAGAAAAAGACCAAAGATTTTCCATGAGAGAGGAATTGTCTTGAGGCTTGACTGAAACGTGCAAGACAACTTGTGATTGTGTTTTCCTGATGCACAGTGGCTTCCCCAAAGAGTAAGATGTCGTCTACAAAACATGCATGGGTGAATGTAAGTTTCCGTCTTATCAGAAGAATGGGTTTCCAATGGCCTAAAGATACTTCCTCTTGGATCAGTTAGCTGAGGCGCTCCAAGCATAAAATGAAGAGATAGGGTGAAAGGGGGTTCCCTTGCTTCACACCACACGACGGTTTGAATAAGCCAATAGTTTCACCATTCCAAAGAATAGAGGTCGTGCCTGATGTGATAATTTGTGTGATGATCTGAATCAGATTGTTCGGGATGTGCGTTCTTGTTAGTGTATCAGCTATGAAGAGCCATCTTAGCTTGTCAAAGGCTTTCATAAGGTCGAGCTTGATAGCACAGTAGTGTTTCCTACATTATTTAGATTCCATAGAGTGGATGATTTCCTGTACAAGGACAATGTTGTCCCCAATTTTATGCCCTGGTACGAAGCTGGATTGGTGAGGTGAGATCCACGAAGGGAGATAAGACTTTAATCTGTTGGCTATGACTTTGGACAAAAGTTTCGAGCAGACATTGTTCAAAGAGATTGGCCTCAGTTGTGAGCAGGTCTTCGATTGCTGCAGTTTGGGAATTAGAATCAGAGTTGAGTCAACAGTGCTAGCTTCAAAAGGGTGGTCGGCGAAGGGGCCTTGAATGAGGGAGCATCGTTGTTGTTGAAGAAGGGGCCAATTCTTCTGGATGAAGGAGGCTCCAATGCCATCAGGGCCAAGTGCTTTCTAGGGCGCCATGGATGTGAGGGTGGCGTGGATCTCCTCCTTGTCTGGGTGGCGCGCAAGTGCTGCCTTTTCTTCCTCACTGAGGGGGAGTAGCTCCCGATGAAGGACTCACTAGCTTGGCGGTGCCTCTCATTATTTGTTTCCTGGTAGACGTCAGAGAAAAAAAGGAGAGAATTAGATTGTTGAGATCGTCACCTTCTTCAACCCATGTGCCACACGAGTCCTTCAGGCGGGTAATCTAGTTCTTGTTGCGTCACAAATTGACGATGGAGTGGAAGAACTTGGTATTGTTGTCGCCCAACTTTATCCATGTACACCTAGCTTTGTGTTGCCAATCTATTTCTTCTCTTCGTAAGATCTTGTCAATCTTGCGTTGGAGGTCTGTTGCGTCTTTGGCCAGGTTAAAGTCAAAACATATGGCAAGTTGTAGCTGGTTCCATCAGATCATGTTTCTGATATAGTCTTTTATGCACCTTTCATCTTTCATTTTTTTTGTTGTCCACGTCTCTGCAGCCTGAAGAAAGCTTAAGCCCGCTTTGGTAAAAGAGGCGGTGGGGTCCCAATTCTCTCAGATAAAATTCTTAAAGCCGCCCATCTCATTCCAACTAGTGACTGTTCCATGGAAGGTGTGTCGCTTGTTGCGTGAGCAGGGCAGAGTCACTACTACAGAAGTGCCTTTTAGTGTCGGTTGTTTAACCCCCTTTGGCGTCGGTTTCTGAACGACGCCTATGTGGGCGCCGCTAAAAGGTTGGACACTTCAGCGTCGGTTAAAAAACCGACGCCTATTTAACATAAAGGCGTCGGTTTATTATAAAACACCGACGCCAAAAGGGTTCACGCCACAGAAAACGGCGTCATCTAGGACGCTTTCTGTGTCGGTTATATACTAAAAAACCGACGCAAAAAAGTGTCCTAGATGACTCCCATTTCCTGTAGCGCGAACACTTTTGGCGTCGGTGTTCAACAAAAAACCGACGCTGTAAGTCTGTGCTGACGGTTATCGGTAAATAACCGACGCCTATATATATATATTTTTATAAATCTGTTTGCAGGCCTGCTGTGGCTGGTCAGCAGGATGAGAACCTGCAGTTCAGTTTTCTGAACTGCAGGTTTACGACATCCATTGATATCAGCCTACAAACAGGCCACAAACCTGCAAAATTAACATAAAAAGATTCACACAAGTAGATACATTCAGACATCAATTCAATTGTCACGTTCACACATATAGAATCATTCAAATACATGTTTTAACATTCAGAAACATTCATTTACAAAGTATCATTCATCATCACTATCAACATCCCAATTATATCTTACAGTTGCCACTGTTTGTACAACTATTGCCCATTCTTCTCTTACTTCATCTAATGCTTCCCTCGTATATGGAGCATGTACATTTTTTAAGTGTTTGCCTATAGTGTGGTCAGTTTTAAACACCTGCAAAGAGAATGATGTATATAAGTAATAATATAAAAATAAGATTGATATATTTTATACTAACTAATGAGACTATATATAATACCTCATGTATGGTATCGATGTCTTTCTTCGCCTGTGTATGGTATAGAACTCTCCTCCAGTATCTCCCTCACAGACTCCTGTGCGGAGAGGGACATTCCAACTCGAGATATCATCTTCCGTTGCCTCCTCCGCAGCAATATCCTTATCTCTGAACGTTTCTCGTAGGATTCTGAACCCCTCCTTCCCTCTACTACATCGAAGCCATGCCACATTTGAACCCTTTCACCGAGCCCTACCCGGCCAAGTAGGCGTCGCCTGAAGCACCACTGTCGTCGTCGTCTCCACCTCCATCGCAACTTGCTGTGCTAGTCCTGGCAGTTTATCACCCCACATGCTTTCCTCACCAGTTCCTGCCGCTAGACGACCACACAATGGAATCCAAGAGGATATGCAGGCGTTTGCCACAGACTATAGGATGAGTATACTCAGCTTATAGTCTTTGGCGAACTCCTGTATATCCTCTTAGATCCATTGTGTGGTCGTCTAGCGGCAGGAACTGGGGAGGAAGGCATGTGGGGTGATAAACTGCCAGGACTAGCATAGCAAGTTGCGATGGAGGTGGAGACGACGACGACAGTGGTGCTTCAGGCGACGCCTACTTGGCCGGGTAGGGCTCGGCGAAAGGGTTCAACTGCAGCATGGCTTCGATGCAGTAGAGGGAAGGAAGGGGTTCAGAATCCTACGAGAAACGTTTAGAGATGAGGATATTACTGCGGAGGAGGAGGAAACGGTAGACGATATCTTGAGTTGGAATGTCCCTCTCCGCACATCAAGTTGCTCCAGTGCTTCAGTGGGTACATGTACATCATCAACCTAAAATTTGACAAAAATAAACACACTAAATTAGCATTTGTATTAAAAAAGCAAACATTACTCTAAACGTTTGTATTTTACCATTTTTGCAGCCGCCTCCGCGCATTTGAAAATGTCATTAAAAAGGCAAACATTTAGCATTTGTATTAACTAGAAAAAGGAAAACATTTAGCATTTGTATAAACTAGAAAAAGGAAAACATTTACCATTTGTATAAACATACATGTCTCTAAAATTGTGATCTTTTATCAATTAACAATCCTTCATTGTGATCTCCGCGCACATATAAGTCATCATTAGCTTCAATATTTTGTGGAGTTGGCAACCCAACTGAGAATGGACTGGAGTCATCATACTTATCATAGTACTCTTCTTCATCTATAGGATCTTCAATGAACTGTCTTTTACCATGAAGAACAACCGACCATTTATCATTTGCAGGATCATCGATATAGAATATTTGTTTTGCCTGTGATGCCAATATGAATGGTTCAGCCTTCTCGCCAATCATTTCAAAGTTCACCAAAGTGAAACCCAATTCATCCACTATAACTCCTTTGGTGTTATCAACCCAATTACATTTAAAGAGCGGAATATTGAAATCTATGTAGTCAAACTCCCAAATGTCTTCAATGACACCGTAATATGACATTTTAGCTTCACGTGGACTCTTATCCTTTGCACTTGCAAAGTACATAGTTGACGCTTGAAGAGTGACCCCACTATTTTGGACGACACTCTTATCATCTTGGCGCTTTGTGTAATATGTGAATCCATTAATGTCAAACCCTTCATAAGACATAACATTCGGTTTTGGTTTAAAGGCGAGACATTTGATAGTTTCTGTAATATCATTTGGTGTTTGAGATAGTTGATGTAAGACTTTATCTTCAAACCACTTAGTAAAAGTCTTATTATGCTCTCTAGCAAGCCACATTGAACTTGCTCGAGGATGTTGTCTCTTTATGAAATTGGTATGTTCCTCGATATAAACACTCACTTCGTCCATATTATGTAAAATATACAAGTGAGCTTGTTCCAACTGCTCACGGCTGATTACTTTCACCCGTGATCCCAAAATTCCTTTGCCCTCCTCAATATTCGTGTCATTATCAGGAGTGTCATTACCACTGAGAAAGTCATTGCAGAAATCCATAACCTCTCTCGCCACATAACCTTCAATAATACTCCCTTCAGGACGATAACGGTTTCGAACATCACCTTTAAAAATGCTCATGTATCGTTCAAAGGGATACATCCAATGCAAGAAAACCGGTCCCAAGATTTTCACTTCCCTAGTCAAGTGGACAACAAGATGTACCATGATATCAAAGAACGAAGGAGGGAAATACATCTCAAGCTGACATAGGGTAACAACTACTTCTCTTTGCAAATTATCGAGAGTATCAGGGTCAATAACTTTGCTGCATAGACTGTTGAAAAAGAAACAAAGTCTGGTAATTGCAAACCTTACATGCTTCGGCAATATAGATCGAATTGCCACGGGCAATATTTGTTGCATTAGAGTGTGACAATCATGAGATTTAAGACCTATCAACTTCAGATCTTTCATTGATACCAATCTACGGATGTTGGATGAGTAACCATGTGGCACCTTAACATTTACCAAGCATTCACAAAAAGTTTTCTTCTCCTTTCTAGACAACGTGTAACAAGCGGGAGGTAAGTATGTTCTTTTATTACCCATTTCACGTAATTATGTTAATTCTGACCTTATTCCCATTTCACGTAAGTCCAGTCTGGATTTTATCCCATCTTTAGTCTTACCTGGTATATTTAATAGAGTACCAATGATGCTATCACAGACATTTTTCTCAACGTGCATTACATCGATACAATGCCTGACTGACAAAGAACTCCAATAAGGAAGATCCCAAAATATTGACTTCTTTTTGAATGAAGAATTGTCACTCCGTGTGGCCATACTACATTGTGATTTCTTACCAAATTCATTGACAATGTCTTTTACTCTTTCATAAACAACATCCCCTGGTATAGGTTTAGGTGCACTCCGTTCATCATTCCATCCATTGAATGCTTTGCGCTTCCTACGATACGGATGGAATTTTGAAAGAACCCTTCGATGACCAAGATATACAGTCTTGCCGCCATATTTTAGTCTTATTGAATCAGTGTTTTCTTCACATATAGGACACGCTTTAGCTCCTTTGACACTATATCCAGACAAATTCCCATATGCCGGAAAGTCATTAATAGTGCAAAACAACATAGCATGCAAACGAAATGTCTCTCTTGCAGAAGCATCATAGGTCATCACACCTTCAGCCCAAAGTTTCTTTAAGTCATCAATCAAAGGTTCAAGATAAACATCGATATCATTTCTGGGTTGTTTAGGGCCCGATATCAACAATGACAACATAACGTACTTATTTTTCATACACAGCCAGGGAGGAAGATTGTATATAACAAGCATGACTGGCCAAGTGCTATGTTGGCTGCTCAATGTCCCGTACGGATTCATCCCGTCTGTACAAAGCCCAAGTCTTAGATTCCTGACTTCTTCACCAAATTCAGGGAACAATACATCAATCTTCTTCCACTGTGGGGAATCAGACGCATGTCGTAGGATCCCATCATTATTTTTCTTAACATCTGCATGCCACCTCAAATTCTTCGCATCTTTCGGATTTGCAAACAAGCGTTGAAACCGTAATGTTATAGGTAGATACCACAACACCTTGGCAGGAGAACCAGTTTTGGACTCCCCCGAAGTCGTCAATTATCGTGACGCACCACATTTTGGACAATCTTTCAAATCTACATAGTCCTTTTGAAATAATACACAATCATTCGGGCATGCGTGTATCTTTTTGGCCTCCATTCCCATTGGGCACAACATTTTCTTTACCTGGTATGTTGAGATTGGCAGCTCGTTTCCTTCAGGAAGAATTTCTTTCAACAAAGTCAACAATTCAGTGAAGCTTTTGTCGCTCCATCTATTGTTAGCTTTCAACTTATACAATCTCAGCACAGCACTAAGCTTCGTAAACTTAGCACAGCCTGTGTATAACGGTATCTCAGCATCATGCACAATGTTTGTAAAGATAGGAGGTGGATCGGTGTGCTCTATCCTACAACTATCCAGCATCGCATCAACAATGTCTGCTGGAACTGGTTCGTTCACATTTACGTCATCAGAGGCCATTTCTTCTTCCACCCAAGCACTGCTATTGACATCTACTGGATTCGATTTTGAAATCTCTCCATGCCAGTGCCATTCTGTATAGCCTTGTACAATCCCGTTGCACATGACATGACTTTTGATTTCCTCACCAGTGTTGAGTTTCAAGTTGTTACCGCAATGCCTACATGGACAGTAGAACCTATCTGTAGGTTTTTTCCTATGTTCCTCAGCAAATCTAATAAACTGATCAAGACCAGATATAAACTCTGGGGTGCAACGATTACGAATGGACATCCATGATCTATCCATTCTATGATCAGAGAAAGCAAGTATATATTAGGAAAGAAAGTATATATTAGGAAACAAGTATATAAGCAAGTATGTCGTATTACAGTTCATCATTAAGAAAGATATAAGCAAGTATGTCGTATTAAAATAGACTAAACAATAAAAGAATTTTTTTTTGAGGCAAGACAATATGAGAAAATAGTAGTGTAATCATGTAAATGGGAACATTCATGGGAACACACACTTCAGTTATAAGCATTCATGTAGCAACTTACAGTTCCATTCATGGGAACACACACTTTAGTTATAACAATAACTAAACAAAGGGGTTGGTGTACCCCTAAACATGCGCATAATTAAAAAAACTATTACTACAGACAAGTCTAGATAGATAGACAACTAAATACTACACCAACATGGTCCCGCATGCATCAGTAACTTCTTTTTGATGATGAAGCTGTGTCACGAAGCTCCTCACTGTATTTAGACGAATCTGAACTGATAGGGGCCTCAGATTCAGATTTGTCTGAGCTGATATGCGACGCCGTGCGCTCATACCGCAGAAGATGATCGGGGGTCTCGCAGTTGTTGTTGGTTATCCAAACTTTGATGGAATTATCGCCAACTGGACGGAGAAAAAGCCTATTCCAACGGACCACATGCAGCTCTCCAATCCAATCACGCCAACCGGATTTTGATACAAGATTTCCCGCCAAATCATACTCAACCTCGATTACATGTGAATAATTTCCAAAAGTTAGGGTCACTTTACCAGGCATGTAGTGTCTTCCTTTTAGAAAACGCCAATGTTTGGGTATGACCAATTGGTTTAAGGAACGATCATCTAGGATGATGTCCAATTGTTCTTCAATAGGGAACGTTAACATTGACATAGAGGCCCAATTCATAGTCATTGTTATGGGAAGACAGAGACTGCACAATATTAGTATTAACAAAGTGTAAGTACATATAACGATGTTATATATTTTCAGAAAAAGTTGTATAACATCAGTTAACCTTTTAAACAAGTATATATTAGGAAACAAGTATATATTAGTCAATCTTGGACGGGTTTCTAGGCCAACAAACACATTTGATGTCAATCTTATATATAATAAATGTGTACCACCTATCCCATCCTTGAACACCTAATCTCACTTAGGATGTAAGTGTATAATGTGTATTTGGTTTTCAAGAAAATTTCGGCAGCATTTCCCCGTTGTTCTCTAAGTACATATGTACTTAGAGAACAAACGGGGAAATGCTGCCGAAATTTTCTCGAAAACCCAATACACATTATACACTTACATCTTAAGTGAGATTAGGTGTTCAAGAACAGTCCCAAACTGGGGACTATCCAAGATTTACTCCTACTGAGTAAATCTTGGACGGGTTTCTAGGCCAACAAATACATGTGTTGTCATTCTTATATAAACCCTATAATTCTTGAAATCATTCTAATTCAATTTAATATGTTGGGATCACATAATTATATAATGACATCAGAATATATAGAAGAATCATAATTAACATGATTAACAACATGCTCATCAAACTAGGGTTTTCTTGAATATCATCTAATAAATCAAGAATTTCATAGTTTCAAACATGCAATAATTCACAATGCAATGTTATAAACTATAGGCAACATGGATAGATGAAATAAATAAACATCCAGCATCTATCACTTATTCAATCTTCAAGAAACCTTGACAAACATCCAACATCTATCACTTATATAATTTGCATGTATATACACCCTAAAGTGCCACAAATCATATAATAAAACTATCATGTTATGATATTAGGACCACTTAAAGCAGATTAGGCACATTAAGCAAGCAGAGTAGGGAGCCAATTTCGTGCAAACAGATTAGGCAACAGATTAGGTCAGCACATAAAGAACCAATTTCGTGCCTGGGTAGGTCTGCAGGTACCTGGGCAAGAAGAGTAGGGTGAGGTCGAGCTGGTTGAGTACGTGGGTGGCGGCCGACGAGCTCCAGAACCAGCGGCAGTGACTCCGACGAGCAGGAGCGTCAGCCGCAGCAGGCAGGCAGGCGGCCAGGCGGCGGCAGGCAGGCAGCGGCCAGGCGGAGGAGAAGGAGAAGGGGGTACGGCGGCGCCGGTTCTCAGGCGTGGCAGGCAGGTGGGCACCAGGCGTTGCGGCGGCGCCGGTTGTCAGGCGTGGCGGCAGCGCAGGCGGTTGGAGCAGGGGCGCCGGTTGTCAGGCGTGGCGGCGGCGCAGGGGTGCCAGAGAAGAAACGCGTCGGAGAGGGGCGCCGGAGAGGGGACGCCGGAGATGGGGCACCGGAGAGAAGCGCCGGAGAAAAACTAGTACCAGCAGCAGAGAAATCGCCGGAGAAATCGCCGCAATAGGGAAATAGGGTAGCAATGAGGGGAAGAGTCAGGCGATCGAAGGTTATGAAGTTCCCCAATAGCGTCGGTTGTTTACAACAACCGACGCCTAAACATATTTACCGTCGGTCGTTCGCAACATCCGACGTCCATTTGGATGATATTTTCGTGAAAATGTTTGGCGGGAACCACATTCAGCGTCGGTTATTAAAGGACGACCGACGCGGAAAAGGACACTTTTCGCGCAAATTTCCATCGCACATAAGCGTCGGTGTTTTAACTACAGACTCGACGCCGAAAGTGACATTATTTTTTTCGCTCGAAAATTGGATGAAATAATGCGTCGGTTTTGTATAAACAACCGACGCTGTATACAAAGCGGTACCCGTGTTTGGCTGGTCTTTGAATATAGACGTCGGTTCTTCTAAATAACCGACGCCTTTAATATAAGGCGTCCGTGTTCCTTAAAAACCGACGCCCAGAAAAGCGACACTGAATGCTATTTCTGTAGTAGTGAGTGACAAGGAGAGGGGCATGGCCAGAGTTGTTCCTCTCAAGGACCATCACCGGCATGGGTGGTCCCAACTCAAGCCAGGCATCATTGCCTAGTGCTCTGTCCAATTTCTCATGGAGGAGGCCCCTCCTGAAGGTGGTACGAGGGCCGCAGGTGGGAAGGTTGTGGAGGTTGCATGAGATGGTTGTGTCGGTGAAGTCCCGGCTGTTTGCCTTGTCAAAGGAGTCACTTCCAAACTTTTCTGATTGAAACATGACTACATTGAAGTCACCCACCATGATCCATGGTGTGGTGATTATAGAAGCTAGATGATTGAGATGGTGCCAAAGGAACTTCCTACTTCCCCTGGCCGTTCCTCCATACACAAAGGTGCAGAGGAGTTTGTTGTCAACACAACAATGGATGAATTATTTATGAGACAGAAGAACTTCAAGATGAAAATTGGACTTCTAAAGGACCCAGATCCCACCGGCAAAGCCTACAACCTCCACCCTATGGGATTGGGAGAAACCTAGCCTCTTGATGATGGAGACGACCTTGTTTCCGCTGTAGCAGGGTTCATACACTCCCACCACTGAAACTTGATATCAGGCGACAAGATTCTTTAAGTTGTTCTGGGTATCTTCTTCACAGATACCCTGAACATTCCAACTCATGATCTTCATCGGGAAACTTCTTCAAGTGTCGACAATCCCATCTCCTATGCCTCCTTCTCTAGGTCTTGGAGGTGGGATTGCTTCCCCTTTTTCTCGTTGACGCCCGTCTGGGGTCTCCGACATTAACCACCTTCCTGTTCCTAAGGTGGATGCCCACGGTAGATTTGGTTAGACTTCTATATTTTGGGTATGCCATGCCATGGTCACCCATGCTGAACTGGGTAGTGAAAAAAGGGTGTGGTTGAGGAAATCTTCCTTCAAGCACCTCATCGCCGGAGGGTTTTGTTGCGGTGTGGTTTGCATTCACCGTAGGTACCGGAGGGGGTATATGGGTTTGGGGTGGTACTTCTTTGTCTGCTTGGTGGTTTGTGAGGGTGCCGGATGATCCAGACTTCCTGGAGAGCTTGTTGTTTCTTTTCCTTTAGTTCCAGTCAATGTCGTTACCTCCAGTGACTCTTGATGCTATGTTGTCCGCGTCAATGATTTCCTGAACTTCCTCATCATCTGCTAGGCCCTCATCAAGGCCTTTGAAGTGGTTTTTCCCCTGGGATGTCCTCTGCTGCGTAGCCATTGCCTGGGATTTTCTAGGTTTACGTTTTATTGGTTTAGCATGAATGTCCTCAATGTATCCTTCCATGCGCTGTGATGCGGGAGGGATGAGCAATCCGACATCTACACATGCACACCTTGTGGCATTTTCCTCTTCTAGTTTCTTCATGAAGTCTTTCTCTATGAGACCTGCTCTTCCAGAATAAAGGAAAATATATGGGATGTTCTCATACTCCACCTTGTACCGGATGCCATCCACCCATATCACTGGAATCAGCGGGGCTGCCATGTTGAGTTCCACTGTGATTCTTGCAAAGCGACCTCTTCTGTGGAGTGTCGTGTTTAGATCAACTTTGATAGTCTTCCCCACTCAGTTGCCGATCTCTCTAAGCAGGACTTCCTGGTACAGATGGATAGGCATATTAGGTATGTGAACCCAAGCCACAATGCTTGGTGGAGAAGCCATGTCCGGTGAGAACGCCGGTGTCCATCTCTGGACTGTTAGATAAGAGCCAAAGATGGGCCATGGCCCTCTAGCAAGAGTGTTGATATAGTCATCCTCGGCTTGCAATTGGATGATGTAGTAGTCGTTGGCCACGTCGATCAGGTTGAAGCTGCCCACCGGCTTCCACGGTGATTTGATTTTGTCCCTAAGTGTCAGATATCCTATTTCACGAGATAGGAGTTTAACAATGATCGTGTATTGCCAAGGTTTCAGCAGTTCCTCCAAAACTTCCTGCCATAGGTAGAAGGCAGGAAAGCCTTGTTCTGCCGAGACTTCAATGTCATAAGGTTGCAGCCTGACGCCATTTTCATCTGCATCAATGCGAATGAAGTTGTAGGGATTGTCTCACGATCCTTGTCCCAAGGAATCTTTGTAGGAGGCCTTGGGGTGGACCTTGGGGGGGCAGGCGTTGATGGTCCTAGTCGGAGATAGGAGGAAATTGGGCGACACTATCTTGCTGGTCGACATCCATGGAGGGAGAGCCTGCTATCGGTGATTTTCCTCTCACACGGCCGGGGGACTGCTGGCCGTAGGTGGCGAAGTTGAGGGACAACCCCGTCGAGCCCAGAGCGATCGAGCTAGAGGAGTGTGCGGTTTTGGACGGGTCTACGTCGCCATCATCTACGTGGAACCTACGATCGCCTGTGTGATCGCCGCTACCCCCGCGGGGAACCCTAGCCGCCATTATGTGTATTTTTCAAAACAATGTAAGTCAAGATAACAACAAATAATTGCTTTTCACTACTGATTACAACGAAGTAGTACCATGTACTTCTTCTCTTGTTTTGTATAGATATTGTGGCGTTTACTTTTTCTTCGTCCACTAATATATCTTATTGTTTAGTTGTCAAGTTAGATTGCATACTTTTGGAAATTAAAGTTGGAAACAAGCTTTCTCAAGAATCGGAGAAGTTGAAGGATCTTGGATCGTTTGATGATGATGATGATATTATGGAGGTCTTATGACATTTATGTGGTAACCAAATTGATGTCAATGTGTTCATGAGTTGCAAGATGAACATGCATATAACTTGTCTTCGCAAGTTTATTGGAAAGATATAGATACATTGATGAAGAACATCTACATGATAATAATAATTATCCACTTACATAATTTATATTTTATTGATAAAGTTGTATTTATTCTATAACCATTGACATTGAACTCCAAGACCGTATAGTTTAATTTTTAAGCCAATATTTCCTATTATTCAACACTTCTTTAATCTTATCTATAAATTTGCTTAAACAATATTTCTCCACTTTGTTAGTTATGGAGTTTTTTATTATATGATATGTTTTGATTGTCAAAATAGTTAAATATTTCTCAAAAATGCATTGTGCGTATTTTTTAAAATGTTTCATATGTTGCAGTGCAAATAACAACAAATCAATCACAATAAAGCCATTTTATTGAAAAAGCATATACATGAAAGTATTCACCGTACTCATTTTTTAGAAATTGAACTACAATTCTGAGAAAATAAATTTAAAAAAACTCCAGCTACAGGAAACCAATCGAAACAATAAAATGATTTGTTTACCTTCCTTTTCCTTATAATAGAGATTTGGTTGACTCTTTGCAGAACATACTTCTACTTATGGCATTCTTAGTCTTGACATTTTGAAGGAGGTCACATTTCCCCTCCTTCACATCCTTTGATCGATTAGAGCTATTACCATTGTTGATGGGGTACATAAGGAAGGGAAATAAATCTTTGTCATCTTTAGAGACTCTTCTTTCCCCCTCACCAAGTGATCTTTGCTTGTTACCGTGTTGACTTTTAAATTCAGTGCATGAAAAATTCAAGACATGATCTTGATTCCATGACTTAAGTTAAGGTAATATTTTATTATTCATCCCACATCCCTCTTGTGGGCCAACAAATTTCTACGTTATAAAAAGTATTTGTAGTATGCATCTTTATTATATTTGCGTGTATAATTAAAATATATACCCCTAACAAGAGACCATACATTCTCTTCAACACATCTTGCAACCTTATTATTCTCTTTATTAATGTTCAACACTTGCTCCTAAATTCTCATTTTTTTTTCTCCTATCATCAACTATAATTTGAGATGGAAGGGAGATTCTAAGGCAACTTACACTAGAATAAATATAAATGAGGACTCTAATTCAATTACCCATAGTTATATGTTGTCGATAGATATATGATTAGAGCATGAAGTAATTTTTTTGGTATCCCTCCTTTGTATTTGCTTCACTTGGGGTTGTGAATGCTAAAAAATGAGTCCTACCCATCGTGTGAAATACCCCCTGTCATTGTAGCTTTGACATCTTTTCTAGTCCTATTTTTTAAAGCTATCATGAGTTTCATCTTTTCTATTCTAGAATTGATCCTTTATCTTCTTCCAAATAAAGTTTGAGGTCTACACATATTTAAACCTATTGTTTTAATTAAATCAATGAGATTGATTTTAACCACCCTAAGGAAATATGATTAAGTCAGAGAAACAACAAAGTAGGATTCAACTTAAATATAGGTCATTTCATATATTATCTACCTTAATTTTGTCTCATCCAAGTTGACTATCACAAATCACACCATCAAAATAAAATTGAAGAGAAATTATGGAATTTTTACCCTGATCTACCCTATAAATGGGATTCTATTGGATTGAGCCCAACATAGATAAATAGCATATTTGATATAATTCATTCTTTGAGAGGTGTGCATATAAAATGCCTTTCATATCCACCCAAAGTTGCTTCACACCTTGACCATTAATGATAAGGTAGATTATATATGACACTCTACACTAAGCACAACACTGACCACATTTTCCTACATGAATGCAATAGTACTAAATGTTTAAACTCAATTGAATGACTTATTTAAGAACCCTAATTTATTACGCTTGTCACCACAGGTTTCCAAAGGAAAAATAATTCAATATATTTCTTGGATTGAGGTAATTACTTAAACATCTTAGTTTGACTTCCTCTATCTTCATAATCCTAGGGTCAACATATCACATTTGATGACCTTTTTCTCATGTTTTGTATGGGTGGATAGAAAATGGTCTCATGAAGTTGATCGTAGACTTGGTGTAAGGAGTGAGACCTAGAGGAGATCCACTCCCTACTAAAAATTTGAAGAATAAAACATCAATTCCTAACACACTCATAATTGGTATGCTGGAATAGGTGCAAATGTTCAAATCTTATATAATGGTATACAAAAGACCAAAGAGTATAGATGTGGAATAAAAGTAATGACTCTTTTCAATTTTACAACAAGATTACAAAAAGTACATCATACTCTCCCACATAGGGTTTACATGTATGATACAACATAAGTATCTAGTAGAGGGAAATCTAAACCATATCAAGTTTGTATCCAAGCATCATCTCCTAAAGCTAAGTCCATGTTGGATGCCATGTTCTCCTTTATCTAAACCTTGGGTTGGAAGTATTTCCCAACAAGAGGAGAAAAATAGATGCCATCAACAATGTTTGGTATGTGCATACCATTGTTCAGGAAAGCGGTATGTGGTGTACAAGCGGTGAGGGTACTGCATAGAGTATATGCGGTATGCGGGAGTATATACGGGAGTATATGCGGTTTTGGGTTATTTTATATGAATAAACTATTTATATAGAAAATGATATATTGAGATCATAAATTAAAATATATAGAGTAGGTGTGTATATACATTTACATATAGATATATTAATATGCATGTATGTATGATGTATGATATGCTTATATATGTATATATGTTTATATATGGAATGTGTTTGTAATATGTACAAATATGTCTAGAGTGTGTGTATAAATGTGAATAAATCAAAATGTATGTATACATGTACAAATATGTGATTGTATATTTAGGTATATTGTATATGTATGTATACATTTTAATACATGAAAAGGTATTCATATAATTGTAAAAATGTGTTTGGAAATTTTTATATGCATTACAATGTATACATATAAATCAATGACTATATATTTAATTTAAATATACATTGAAATGTGTGTGTACATGTATGCATGTATGTACGAAATGCATGGACATAAGTTGTGGGCTTTTCAAAAAGTGGAGTTTAATCGACCGCTTAACCGGCCAAGCGGGAGCATATGCGGCCCATGACCACTTAGTGGACCGATTAGCAATATGCAGTGTGGTAGGGTGACTGAATAGATATATGCGGGAGTATATGCGGCCGTACGGTCCGATTTCCCGAATAGTTGTGCATACTAAATAGAAATTGAGAAATATAATGAGATAAAGGACGTCAAAAATTATTGTCTTCCCATGAAAGAGAAAAGTACTACCCAAAGAGGTATCAAAGGAAAGAACAACAATAAAAGAGACAAATAAGAGAAAAGTATAAGAAACAAAGCATCCATGTGTTTCACCTGTGACCATACTAGAAGAATATAAACATGTAGGTAGGAAATAGCACATATACTAAAAAATATGGGGTGAGCTAGAACTGTATACATCTGCTCTAAATATGGAGCTGAAAAGAACTATATACATCTACCCTGAGTAGGAAATACAAATCTACTCAAAATATTTTCATATGTAGGAATTTTTAACACCTACATTCAAATGTGGGAATGTTTACATCCACATAAAATAACATGTAACATTATACTAGAAGTCACCACATGATGTATATTAAAAGAATAAAAAAGAATGAACCAAATAAGAGAGATGAGAACATCCAACAAATACATAAAGTGGGATCACATGATCCTAATCAACATCCACCTTAAAAGTGGGCAAAAGAGCATATATCACCAAAGAATGTTTCACCATGAGAAATGTATAAGGAAGAGTCCAAAAGAATGTCCAAACAAGATAATATGATCACAAGAACAGTAACAAATAATGTAGTTCACATGAACCATAATTTTCAAAGAAAAAGAGATAATGCGTAGGCTGGTGTCCATAGGACCAAGAGAAAGATGAAAATAGGTCATCACTCAAATGGAATAAATGGGGATGCAAAAATACCTCTCTTTAGAATCCAAACAGTCCAAAGACCTATCTAGGTCCAAGCCTAGGTTTACAAAGAACCCATTAAGTATATATGTAGATTAGGAGTCAATTCCACATTTATTAATCAAAATAACCTTTTTCCTTATATGTGAATTAGGTTACCAAAAACCATGCCACGATTAAGATTTTCTTTTTTTGAGTTTAGAACATATTTTATTATATTTTTCTGACTTATAGATTATTAATTATGAATTTTAGAAAAACTAAATCAATTAGAAAAATCCATTAAATATCACTTATTTAGTAGGTTCAAATTAGGCATTGAAACTAGTACCATTAGGTAGATAATAACTTTTTGAATCCAATGAATATTTATTTGTAATTTTTGGATGAATAGATAATTAGTTATGATTTTTAGAAATCACGACCAATCAGGAAATCCCAAAAATCCACGCTAACAAAGTCAGGCCACGAGAAAGAGATTAGGCTCACTGACATGGCCCAATCATCGATAGTCCTCATGCCAAGTTAGTGTCCAAAGGGGTGCCTAACAAAGCAAAAGAAAATGAGGATAAATGACTAAAATGCCTCTGGCATCAAAAAAATAGAAAAGAAGATTGAACTAGGGCAAAATTGTACTCTGGTAGTGAGTTATCTTCCTCACCGACGGAATCGCGAGAACAAAAATCCTCAGTGCAGCCTTAGAACTCAAATTAAAGCTTCAAATGCCAAAATAAACTGGCAATTTTATCTATAGGTTCGTAAAGTTCAAACGAACCCAAAGACCCAAACTGGAGGTTCTAGGGTGTACAAATGCCCAAGATCACCCTTCCTCCAAGACCAGCAAGGAGAAGCATGAGTTAAGCACCATCAAACTGAGGAACAAGAAATAAAGTAAGAATTAGACAACAAGGTATCTTCAAGGACCTCCAACAAAGACAATGAGGGTGAAACTAGGTGGATGGATGATGAAAATTGGGCATTGACCATGAATTTCAGTCTAGAGGTTAGAAGGATGAAATAACTCACCTACAATGAGGGCCAAATTTTCCCTTTCAAAAACTTCCCCCGACATCGTGGAAGGGATCACCATACCCAGAAGAACCCACAAAAGAACCTAGCGTGGAGGTGAACCAGTTCTTGTTGTAGGCGATGGGCGGAGTTCCCACGGAGTTGAGGGAATAGGTTCGGGTGCGTAGGAGGCTGAGAAAGATCCATAGGAAGATGATTTGGGGTCTGGAGATGGTCATAGGATAGTTTTATGAGGGTCTAGTTTCACTGATTTGAGAGGATAAAGGAAGTAGGTCGGTAATAGGGTATGAAAAGGGGAATGGGAAAGCCCTAGTTGACCGAAGAGTGGGGTCAATAGATCCTATGAAGACTAGGGCTAGCGAAACTTCTCATGGCACAAGAATTGTGAATCTGAGAAAACATGTAGGCAATGAGGACATTCAAAGGAAGGGAGAGATCGGAAATGGGGTATTGTGCAACTGCTCTTAGAGCACGAGATGAATTAGGAAAGGAAGAAGATGAATCAAGAACCATTCAAACCAAATCAAATAGACAAAAAAAAATACCAGATGAAACTTAAAATGGAAGGCCACGTGTGAAGCATATAAATTGGGTACATATAAATCGGCAGAATAATTAATTAAAAAAAGTTCGAATTACATTGGGAGTAGTATTTAGGTATTGTCTTTTCTATTTAGATTGGGATAACAAACATTATACATTTAAGATGAAACTTTGCACCTAGACTAACTAAGGCATGTAGAAAATCTAATTATGCGATTAGATTTCATATTTGGAAACTTTTGATGTATTAGTTTTGCAAGTCATGTTTTCTCTTTCCCCATGCATTAATGACACTATGATTATCTAAATTTGGTGAAGCTTCATCCACAAGTAATATTTAGTGTGTGAATACGAATATGCCTTTATTGCCATCTTTTGAAGTTATTAATCATATTATTTATCATTCATGGATTGTATATATTTTCTCTCTCCTAAACTTACCCTAATTATTTAAGGTTGTTCAAATTAGATGAAAAATGACACATAGGCTGATTTTGATATGTAGATTATGATTTTATAGTGTATTTATACTTTTGTGATTTCCTTTTATAAGATATGTTATATGTACAATTCATGGCCCATTATTATATTATTTCACAATTATCTCAATTATTCGACCAATTAATTTCCTTGTCTTCATATTTATACTAAAGGAGTTATGTAGGATTCTTTTTGGACAAATTGATATCTCATGTGACACATTTTATGTATCCATTATTAGCTTAAGACTAATGTGAAAACATTAGATTACATCAGGGTGATTTATACATGCATTATCTCATTAAGGTTATCCTAAACATCTTTTAGGTCTAACCTCACCCTTGTTTGGCTAAGTCAAAAAGGTCAAAGTTCTAGGGTAGGGTCCAAGATCTAGTAATTTACAACACTCCACCCATTAAAAGGATTTTGTGCTCGAAATCTATTGATCCATACATCAACAACCAACTGCTCTCCACCCCTTAAAAGGTCCAACCTAACAAGTCAAACCAACAACATCATCAAGGTACTATGGTCACTTGTGCATCTTTTAGTTGTTAGTGTTTTAGTGGTTTATGTTGTTCATGTATCCAACTAAAAGTCATAATCAACTAGGGTTGAGCTTTAGGTCTTTGTATCTCTAACCTAACGACCCTACATAAATATCCAAAAGTCATAGGGTACAAAGGGCAGGTCCACTATACCTTTATATTATTCCACATATTCCTAGTCACTTCTTCATAGACAAACTAGGGTTTAAGATATCTATTCCAACTAATTATAGGGTTTTATTATCCATACATAAGAAAATCTTCATTGTGACTTAGTTCAAGAAAACATCAACAAAATATTAGAAAATTTTGTACATATAGTAATATAATTGAAAATATGTATTTCTTCAAAACAAATCATGCAATATGAAACAAAGATGGGCTCAAAATCAATGTGGAAACCAAATAACAATTTATCCATAATAAGATCTCATTATCCTACCATTTATCCATACTCATAACCTAATTTTCATCCTCAAATCAAACCTTATTGAATCAAATGATACATGTCATCACTAACTTATATAGTAGGGTAAGATCACCTAAAAACTCATCTAATTAGAGTTTACTCACCATGAAACTCATATCGACCTTTTGTCATCTCATGAAAAACATAGATCAATTCTAGGATAAACATGTCACTTAAAGGGGAATTATGCATGGCAAAAGCTCTAATTAGGGAGACAAAATTGAAATAGTAAGATTCCAACTACCATGGGCTCTGATACCATGCTGTAAGGAGTGTGATCTAGAGGGGATCCACTCCCTACTAAAACTTTGAAGAATAAAACATCATTCCAAACACACTCATAATTGGTATGTTGGAACAAGTGAAAATTTTGAAAATCTTATATAATGGTATACAAAAGACCAAAGAGTATATCAACAGAATAAAAGTAATGACTATTTTCAATTTTACAACAAGATTACAAAAGTACATCATAATATCCCACATAGGGTTTATATGTATGATACAACATAAGAATCTAGTAGAGGGAAATCTAAACCATATTAAGTTCCTCTCCAATCATCAACTCCTTAAGCTAAGTCCATGTCGGATGCCATGTTCTCCTTTACCTACACTTGGGGTTGGAAGCATACCACAATAAGAGGAAAAACATAGAGGACATCAACAAGAGATGGTATGTGCATACTAAATAGAAATTGATCAATATACTGAGATAAAGGACATCAAGAGTAAAGGCTTCCCATGAAGGAGAAAAGTACTACCCAAAGGGGCATAAAAGGAAGGAACAACAATAAAAGAGATAAATAAGAGCAAAGTATAAGAACCAAAGCATTCACGCGTTTCACATGTGATAATACTATAACAATATAAACATGTAGGTAGGAAATAGCACATTTACCAAAAAATGTGGTGTGAATGGGAACTATATATATATGTTCTCTAAATATGGAGTACGAAGGAACTTATACATCCGCCCTGAGCAGGAAATACACATCCACTCAAAATATTTTCATATGTAGGAATTTTAACATCTGCATTCTATGTGAGAATGTTCACATACACATAAAACAACATGTAACATTATGCTAGCAATCACCACATGATGCATATCAAAAGAATAAATAAGAATCAATCAAATAAGAGAGATGAGAACATCCAACAAATACATAAAGTGGGATCACATGATCCTAATCAACATCCACATTAAAAGTGGGAAAAAGAGAATATATCACCAAATAATGTTCCACCATGAGAAATGTATAAGGAAGAGTCCAAAAGAATGTCCAAACAGGATATTATGATCACAAGAATAGTAACTAATAAAGTACTTCACATGACCCATAATTTTCAAAGAAAATGAGATAATGTGTAGGCTAGCATCCATATGACCAAGAGAAAGATGAAAATATGTCATTGCTCAAAAGGAATAATAGGGGATGCAAACATACCTTTCTTCATAGTATAAACACTCCAAAGTCCAATCTAGGTCAAATCTTGGTTTCCAAAGAACCTATTAAGCATATATGTAGATTTGGAGTCAATTCCACATTGATTAAACCCCAAAAATAACCTTTTTCCTTATATGTGAATTAGGTTACCAGAACCATGCCATGTTTTAGATTATCTTTTTCTGAGTTTAGAACATATTTTATTACATTTTTTGAATTATAGATTATTAATTATGAATTTTAGAAAAACTAAACCAATTAGATAAATCCATTAAACATCACTTGTTTAGTAGGATGGAATTATGCATTGAAATCAGTACCATTAGGTAGATTATAATTTTCTAACTGTATTGACTATATATTTGTAATTTTGGACCAATAGATAATTAGTTATAATTTTTAGAAATCACGACCAATCAGGAGATCCTAAAATTCCATGCTAGCAAAGTCAGGCCACTAGAAAGAGATTGAGCCCACTGACATGGCCCAATCACTAACGGTCTTCACGCCATGTCAGTGGCCAGTGGGGCGTGTAACAAAGAAAAAGGAAATGAGGCAAAATGATTAAAATCCCCATTTCATAAAAAAAGGAAAGAAGATGAACTAGGGTAAAACTATACTTTGGCGGTGAGTTTTCCTCACTGACAGAATTGTGAGAACAAAATCCTTAGTGCTGCCTCAGAACTCAAATCAAAGCTTCAAATGCCAAAACAAATTGGCGATTTTATCTACAAGTTTGCAAGGTTCAAACGAACCCAAAGACCCAAATAGGAGGTTCTAGAATGTACAAATTCCCAAGAACACCCTCCCACCAAGACCAACATGGAGCAACATGAGTAAAGCACCATAACACCAAGGAACAAGAAACAAAGTAAGAATTAGACAACAAGGTATCTTCAGGACCTCTAGCAAAGACAATGAGGGTGAAACTAGGTGGATGACTGATGAAAATCGGTCACTGACCATGGATTTCAGTAGAGAGGTCCGAAGGGGAAAACAACACACCTACCATGAGGGACAAATTGCCCCTTTCAAAAACTTCCCCAGGAACCATGGAAGGGATCACGTTACCCAGAAGGACCCGCAGAAGAGCCTAGCGTGGCGGTGAACTAGTTCTTGTTGTAGGTGATGGGAGGAGTTCCTGTAGAGTTTAGGGAATAGGTTCGAGCATGTAGGAGGTTGAGATAGATCCATAGGAAGATCCTTTCAAGTCCAGATATGGTCATAGAATAGTTTTATAGGGGTCCAGTTTCACTATTTTGAGAGGAGAAAGGATGGTGGTCGATCACATGGTATGAACAGTGGAAAGGGAAAGCCCCTAGTCGACCGAAGAGTGGGGTCAATAGATTCTATGAAGACTAGGGATAGGGAGACTTCTCTCAGAGCAAGGAATGTTAATATGAGGAAACATCTAGGTGAGGAGGAGATTCAAAGGGAAGGGAGAGATAAAAAATTGGGTTCTGTGCGGCTGCTCTCAGAGCGTGAGAAGAATTAGTAAAGGAAGAACATGAATCAAGAACCGTTTAAACCAAATCCAATGGACAAAAAAGAGTCCCAGATGAAACTAAAATTGGAAGGCCACATGTGACACACATAAATCAGGTACGAATAAATTGAGGGAATAATTAATTAAAACAAAATTCGAGTTACATATGGAGTAGTATTTAGGCATTTTCTTTTCTAGTTAAATTGAGATTACAAACATTATCCATTTAAAATGAAACTTTACACCTAGACTAATTAAGACATGTAGATTTTTATTATGAGATTAGAGTTCATATTTGGAAACTTTTGATGTATTAATTAAGAAAGTCATGTTTTCTCTTTCCCCATGCATTAATGACACTATGATTTTCCAAATTTGGTGAAACTTCATCCACAAGTAATCTTTAGTGTCTTGAATACGAATATGCATTTATTGCCATCTTTTGAAGTTATTTGTAACATTTTTATCATTTATGGGTTTTACACATTTTTCTCTCCTAAACTTACCCTAACTATTTAAGGTTGTTCAAATTAAATGAAAATTGACATATAAGCTGATTTTGATATGTAGATTATGATTTTAAAGTGTATTTCCACTTTTGTAATTTCTTTTATAAGATATGTCATATGTATAATTCATGGCCTATTATTATATTATTTCACCATTATCTAAATTATTCATCCAATTATGTTCCTTATCTTTAGATTTATATTAAAGGAGTTACGTAGGACTATTTTGCACAAGTTCTTTTTGTACTCTTTTATTTATCTCATGTGAAACATTTTATGTATGCTTTATTAGCTTAAGACTAATGTGAAAACATTAGGCTACATCAACGTGATTTATACATGCATTAGCTCATTAGGGTTATACTAAACATATTTTAGGTCTAACCTCACCCTTGTTTGGCTAAGTCAAAAAGGTCAAAGTTCTAGGGTAGGGTCCGAGATGTATCTTACCCCCTTCATCTAGTTTTGTTACTTGTATCATCTATCTTGATGCTTGTTGTGTTATGAGCTTAGTTGGTGTCTTGTTCAAGGGCTCATGTACAAATTACCCTTGGTTGATGGTTTCCTTAAAACGTGCTATTTTCTTTCTTATCTTGTTTGTTTGGCTTAGCTGATGCACTTATGTGATCTAATCTATCCTCTCTACCTTTCCATTAGTTGAGAATTGATGGGACTCTTTGTGCTACCATCAATAGAGGATTGATGGAAGTGTGCATGGCATTTTTTCAGTTGAGAAATAACAAAGCAATCTATCTTTCCATTGGTGTATGTGTCTAGATTTTTGTTAGTTTGAGATCAACGTCATTGTTCTATCCTTCCCATGACAGATGACTGATGGAAGTGGCCTACTGTGTGAACTTCCATGTTTCTGTCAGTCGTCTGCTAATGTTATAGCTAGTTGACTGCGAGGTGTGTTTCCATTGGTTGAGTAATGATATGAAGCATGCATTGTGTACTAATGGTTTGTATCTTTGCTCTACCAGTGCAGAACCTAACATGTGTTCTAAAGATTTTTAGAAGGGTGTAAACTCACAAGTTTCCTATTTGCATTTACTGATGGAGTTTTTGGCTATGTTTAACAATGGAATTGGGGTCTATCTATCAGTGAGATAGATGATTGGTGAAGGTACATTATTCCGACTGATGACACAACATTTTGAGTGCTTTCCTCTCTCCTTTGGGGCTATGTATACCTCCTTGTTTGTCCTTCTTATATCATTTGTGCAAGTTGAGCCTTGAGGTGTTGTTATAGTGATAGATTCCATCAGTTGATGACAACCACTAAGATTTACGCCTTCATCATTCTTCACTTCTAACATATACTACCTTCATTATCTTCTCTACCGAGGCATGACAAGACACTAGGTGGCTTCTAAGATTAGATTTGAGTAAGTCAAACCACGACCTCCCAATCCTTTGACGGTCTTTTGGATTTTTATTCTTATTGGACGTTTTATAGGTGGTTTTACGGTACAGTTTTGGTTGTAGAGTCTTATACCTTGTTTTCACTTTCTCCTTCCTTCATTGTCTACATTTAGGCCATGGATCAGAAGTTGTAGTGTGTGTTTGAGGAGAGGAATTCAGATCTTGGAGAGTTTGCATATGATGTCAAAGTTAGTTGTAAATCATGGAGGTTCACAATTTCTCCTTGTGTGAAGACTCATTTTTACCCTTGTCAGGCGAGTGATATAACCATTGACTCATTTATGCCTACTACATGCTAGCATGTTGTGATCTTGTTCTTTATATTAGAAATGGTAAAATGTGGAAGCTTTACATATATGGATCTTAGATTGATGATATTATGGCCCGCATGTCAGGGTTATGTACCACACATACCCCTTTCTATGCTAAAGAGATGATTATTTGTTATTCCTTGCAAATATACAGTTCCTAGCAACTTTGGAAGTTAAAGTTTTGTTCTTTAATGTTGTCTCATTATCTTCATGTCCATAAGATGTTAATACATAAGTGTTCTTTCTTTATATATGCCCAAATTACATCTTTTAGCTATTGTGATGACCCCTCCCCCAATTATCTATATTTGAACGCAGACCATAGGGACAAGAATTATTGTCTCATTTTTTGAGGTTCTAGACTTAAAAAATATATAAAAACAATTGGTCCCATCCACAATCCTTTTTGGATACAAAAGGATGCTAATTTCTCTTCAAGGAGTTAATATAATATTCCATATGAAGGCACTACATGAGAGGAAACATTATTATATAAGGAAGAGGATATCATGAATTGCTATATAACTAACCCCCACTATGAAATTAGATTCATAATCTTTAATGTCTTGACTTGAATCGCCATATCCTCATATTAGTTAGCAAGTTACATAAAATCGTAAAAAACAAATACGGTTTGGTATACTACTATATTGTGTATGTGGGTGTATAAAAAGTTTGTGCATATGATTATCAACACATATTTCTCAATATTTGAATAGTTGCACATAAAAACTCAAATTTTCTTTTTAATATTCTAACCCATGCTTATCATACCCACCTTGGGTATTATCATTTTTATAACGACCCCACTTTTGTGTCCCCTAATTAGAGAGGACCTTAAAATCGAGAGACGACTACCTAAATATTTCAAGACCCAAAATAGAAGATGTATAATGAGGCTGCTCTAGGGATCTACATGAGTTTTTCAGAGATAACTAACATATACATGAGAGACTAACATGTATTAGAAAATACTAGAATGTATAAGTAACCCTTCAATGATCTTTAGCATGTGTTCTTTTGGTTTTAGCTTCTTGATATCCATGTCTTTCCATAAAAGATTCTGATTAACCTAAAATTCCAGCAAACAAAAAATGCATATCGGTATATCTCTATATTGTGTATGTGGTGTAGCCAAAATGTGTGCAACTAATATAACAACATATAATGTTCACAACCTAATATTTGCACATATGAAACTTGTATTTTCATTGCATATTCTTAGCCATGCTTGATATGCCCTCTCGGATGTAAACATTGCCCATCCTTGGACTTATTTGTATTACCCCTTGATGGGTGTCACCCATGATTTAGAATATTCTAATTTACTTTATGTGATACTCATAGTGGCATTATAACGAACATAACTAACTAAGCGTCCGAGAATTTATTCATTAAATAAATACTTAAAAAATAATCTAGAAAACCATCAGAGCTTGATCATGCATGTACTCATACATAATCACATACGTCGATGTACAATTATGTAGTAATATCCTTGCAATCCACTCATGAAGGTACATTCAAGGAATCCATAATCAATTAACGTCATTTGCATGTATGTATACTACCAATGTGTCACCATATATTCATGGGTTAAAAACAAGGTTGATTATAGGGTTTGGATTTCCTTGGCTTAGAGTCAACATTAGGGTTAGGTTTCAAAATGCTAATTCCTATGTACATGGATATAATGACGTATAAACCTTAATATACATCATCATTATTATTAACTTAGGTTTTCATTACAGTCGAAAATATCAGTTTACATGACTAGTTGAATTTTTTTATATATTCAACATGTTAATTATTAGATCCAGGGTCTATCTATAGTAATCATCCTTCATTAATGTATTAGCTATACCTTTGGTACTAGGACTAGAAAGAGTCAATGAATATATTTTAGACATGTTCTACTCATTATTTTGAGCAATATTTTACATAATTTCATTATGTTATATATGTTGGTAAGGTATGCTCATAGATCCAATCATGTGATGATTACCATGGCATATACCATAAAAGATTTGATTAAATACTCATAAAGGCAAGCTTCCAATTCATTCTATTTCAGTCAATTATGAGATAATGAGGAAATATTATGAATTTCTAGAGAATTATATTACTCAATGACCTATGTCTTCAAGTATTAGCCTTGGGGAATGGAGTTCATATAGATGTTAAGAGTACATATACATATTCTCATTATGTTCCTAGTCAGTTGTTACTATGGAAGGTAGATAGACAACAATAACATTAAAGACTAGAGTGTAGGTTGGTTGATGATATAATCTCATTAGTCATTATATGGCAATATCAAACCAAGCACACATATACATGTTATGGAACATGTATCAGACACACCCACCTTATGAGTGACACATGGAAACCGTCGTTGGTGGTCATAGTCATCTCTCATATTCAAGGTAGTGATTGTGATTCTTAGACCTAAAATCACTGCTCTCATCACATGTCATTGGGTATGATTTGACATCATCAAACGTAGTCCTAAAACATGGGTTGTAAAAAAGGTGATGATTGGGTGACTTTGACACATGGGGATAGACTTTGAGTGATAGATATGGGATTTGTCCCTCCTACTATAGATTCATATCATGGCCACTTGATAAGAGAGACTGAGAAACACATGCGAATGCTCATGTGAATCAATATATGATATTGAGGTCACATTATCTCAAACAGTCTACTCTTGGTTCAATGAACATGGATGGGACGTTGAGAGGATGACGATTCCATGCCTTGAGTTCATCCTGGATATCATAGACAAAGGAATTATACAATCACTACAACACCTTGCACATATTGTAGGTTGAAGTTGTTCTCCAACTTTCCAATCATGGGTAGCACTGATGTGCAACTAGGCACCACTCTCTGCTTGTGATGCCACAAATTAGATATGGACATTTACTGCCAACATGATATGAGACCTATAGGGTCACACACATAGGAACTCATCTAGAAGAGGAATTTAATCTTGAATGATGATTGGATTGATTACTAAAGTGTTTAGGTATTCAATTCATGCAACAAATTGGCTGATTGAACTTCCAAACGACCATCACAAGTGTTGAGATGGCCATTTGGATAGGCCAGACAGGCGTCTCAAGTGTTGAGATGGTCATTTGGGTTGTTAGGATGATTAAAGTTCAAATTGGCTAACTTTTGCACATATTGAGGCATGAAGTGACCGGTTCAACCTAGTGAACTGATCGACTCAACTCATGTTCACCAAAAGGTCATCTGGGTGAGTGAGTCCGACGTCTGGCATGAGTGAGATGGCTTGGTTGGGGATCAATAAAGGTTCTAGATGTTTCTCGAACTTGTTTGATTATGCAATGCTTGTGGTGCAAGAGATTAATATGCAATATTAATTGGAATCAAATTGCCTAATTCGTGTGTGATTGAGAAATTGCCAGACGACTATCTTACAATTTGATAAGACTGTGTCACATGACCAGACAATCGTCTGGGTCACCATATGACCGTTTTGGTGGTTACAAGTTGTGAAAATTTAAGATCTTCTGGTCCCTTCCACTCCCACACAAATCCTGAACAAATTGGGAACCCTAACCCTAACCCCACCTATAAGTAGAGGGGTACTGGGGGCTTTCCAGAGCACAACAACAACAACATCAACTGAGAATCAGTTGTTATGACAATTTTTGTCTTCTCTGGTTGTGGTAACTAAGAGAGTCAAAGCAAGTCCTACCTAGTAAGGGAGGGATAGCTATAAAAGAAAAAAAAACTAAGGATCATTGTTGTGAGAGAGAAAATTGGTGACTAGTACACCAACGAGACGAAAAACTCCTTCCTGTCTATTCTAGTTGAATGAAAAGAGTTCTAGTTGGTCTGTATGGACTACTATAGAGGAAGGAGTCCTTTGGCTACTGCTAGGAGGACAACTACAGCCTGCAGTCTGTGGCAAGACTACAGAAGTCACTATAGAAGCTATCGTGTTCGTTGTTCATGGTGAAGACCTGGAGCTACACAACCGCCATCCATGAGCAACAAGTTGACAGTTGCATTCAAGAAAGTTGTGTTCGTCAGACTTTCTCCAAGACTAGGTATAACTCGTTAAACCATCCTTACTATTTCATAGTACTTGATGTGATCTTGCTGTTATGGTAATACAAATAGATAAAAAAATTATTTCCACTACTATACTCTAAGTATGTGTTTCCCAAAGTGGTATCAGAGCCACATCAATTTATTATGACTTAGAATAATCAATCTGATCGTATTTTGGCTTGATCATTTATTTATTGCATATGATGCGAATATTTAAACTATCTCATATTCATATCTGATCAAAGATTACATAATCCCAAACTAATATATATATATATATATATATGATATGATATATATATATATATGATATATATATATATATGATATATATATATGATATGATATATATATATATATATATATATATATATATATACAATTTACACGCATCACCCTAAAAGTGGTTTTGATGGTAGATGTGTAGTGTGATTATGACGTAAACCCTATATATGTGTGTTGTTAGATGATTTGGTTTTATTCCTATTTATCTTAGTCTATTTTACCTAGCTTCTACCTCCCTCTTCCCAATGTAAAGTTAATTCATTCCTACCTTTTTTCCCCTCAAATATAACTTGAGGTTTCTCTTTACAATGTAATTTCTTTAATAGCAATAGAATAGTTTCTTTTCTTGCAACGGCAAGGAAGATGATCATTTCCGGATGAGACAACCAATTTGTGAGATGAGCCGACCCTCTGGAGGACTATTAAGGACAGAATGATGGAGCCAGATGACTTCCTGGTGGACCCAACCGAACGTTTGGAAGGAGTCCAAACATCAGTTGGATTGGAGGCCAGATGCCTATCTGTGATGGCCAACCGACCGACCAAGAGGCGAGACGACTGGTTCAAGGGTTGAATCGATCTACCTAGATTGGCAAGCACAAATCTACACCAACAATAGGTTCATACATGAGATGTGATGACTAACGTAGGTGGTAGTAATTCCTTGTGGCTCCAAGGAATTACAAGTAGACATGGCCATAATAATCACTTTATGTTTTATATTGTAGGTTTACATTGTGGGATATAGCATGTATATGATATGTACTATATACATGGTGATTGGATACAATATATGTATATATGTGATATATATAAAAACCCCTCAATCAAACATATTAAGTCTAAGATGCTTTCCAATAGAAATACACATGAAAGACTTGTTCTTACTTAGTGATCAGTCAATAAAGTCATTATGGATCCCTGAATCATCCTAAGAATAGGTTAGACCTTCACGTGGTATGCCGTCTACCTCATGGAAGTGTGACAGTAGTAATGTAGGTTCTGCCTCCACGGGGTGCATTATTATTGTATTGGCTATTGGATCATACTTAACTAGTGATCCTCAGAGCGTCTAGGCCCAGAACCATACAGAAAATTGTGGCTAGGAATTGCACATATTATCTATCAATAATTGTATATGATGCATTTGGCAAAAGTTGCATACCTTTGTAATTAACTATGTTTAGCAGCGTTGGTTGGGCCATAGTTGAATTATCTTGGATCTTGCTCATTAGATAATTGATTTGTTCTAATTTTCCAAATTGGTACTTGAGGGTTGTCAATTTGATTAAAATAATGAGAACGATAATGAATTAAAAATGTAATTATTGTCAACCAAATTTAATCAAATCAAATCAAGAATGGGTTTGGATAAAATTGCAAGTTCTTTTGTAGAATCAAATGAAAACAAGCAATAATCACTTTTCTATGTGATCGATCCTTGAGGAAGACAAACTTAATGGGAACAACTTCCACAATTGGTTCAGGACGTTGAGAATTGTTCTCACACAAGAGCAATATATCCTGGAAATGCCATAACTAGAGGAACCACCTCAGAATGCACCAAGGGCTGACAAGGATGCTTATAAGAAGCATACCGAAGATGCCATAGATGTCAAGTGGTTGATGCTATGCATAATGAACTATGAGTTGCAAAGGCAACATGAGAACATGGACATGATTGAGATGGTCACACATCTCAAGAACTTATACGAAGATCATGCAGGACGAGAGATATGATGACCCCAAGTCATTGTTTAAACATAACATGACAAAAGGAGACTCAGTAGGTCCTCATGTGCTCAAGATTATTGGGTATGTGGAGAACCTAGCTAGACTGGGAAACCCCTTGGGTCAAGAGTTAGCCATTGATGTTATTCTATAGTCTCTGCAAAATCTTACAGTTAGTTTGTCATGAATTACAACATGAATGAATTTGACAAAACATTGACAGAGTTGTTGGGCATGTTAAGAATAGCTGAGACACATATGAAGAAAGACAAACCCAAGTCAGTGATGATGATAAAAAAGATAAAGGGGAAGTCTAAATACAAAGGCAAATCCTAAGAAGGGTTCTAAAGCTAGCTAGAAGACCAAGTCTTTAGATCTCCAAGCAAAGGGAGGGGTGAAGAAAATGAGAGGTGATTGTCACCATTGCCACCAGCCTAGACATTGGAAAAGAAATTTCCCACTCTAGTTAGAGGAACTAAAGAAGAAGGAAGGCACTGAGGCCTCCACTTCAAGTATAAACATTATAAGATAATTTTGATTCTTCTTCAATTTGGTATGTGATACCAAACACAAATCTGACATACTAGATGTATAGGATCTGACAAGAGGTAAATCCTTAATGGAAGGAGAAATATGGACAAGGTGGAGCAAGAGTTGCGGAAGCTTTAGTCTATATTTAAATTTATCTTAGCCCAATAAGCATGTAACAGAGATCATAGAACTGCTATTTCATTATGCCATCAAATAGAAACATTTACATTAAAAGCATCTTGTATGAAAATGATGATATATCAATAAAGTATGATGTTAATGTTTCTATTTCAAAAGATATGATCTTGCATGGCAATGCCCAAATATTTAATGATCTTTGCTTTGAAAGAATCATGGATAAGTTTTTCAATGTTAATACCAAATAATTATAATTGATACACCAATATTATCATTAGGAATAGTCACATTGAATGTACATATAAGAAATGCATATCTAGAATATAAATTGATGTTAATCTAGATTCCCTTGGTTGTTGAACCTAAGGAAATATGCAATTATTTCTTGTACATAATGTGACATAACATCCTTCACTAGATGTAGTGGGAGGATAAGGCATCCATCAGACAGCATACACGTGATGCATGGAGATCTTATGGAATGAATACTGTAGATAATCGTTTATACTTCATTTCATTTATTGGTAATATGATGATACATACATAGTAAAATAGAAATATTAATCTCTTGAAGTGTTCAAAGAGATTTTACATGAAGTATGACTTTGATAAAAGTATTAAGAAACTTTGATGAGCTCAAGTGTTGAAAATACTTTACATCGATACCTTGAGTAACTTTAGAGAAAGGAATGTGTTAGTGTATCACAAGTCAAATCCATCTGAACATGATGATGTGTCAGAATGAAGGAATTATACCATGATGAGTCATGATATGATGATCAATTAATCAAAACTTCTTATCCTTATAAATATATACCAATCACTAAATGATGTACCGTCTAAATGGTTTATAAGACATCATATATGATATAGTTTTAGAATGTCCCAATATGTCTAAAGGATTGAAACCGACATTGAGAAAGTAGTTTCTTGAAAAGGTTTATCCACAAACCATAATTGTTGAATGTTACTATTAATCCAAATCCAATAACAAAAAATATTTTGTTGATAGGATAAATGGGTTCCTAGAGAATCACTGGGAGCAAAAATAGAACTAAAAATGTTTAAAGTCAACAAAGAGGTACAATGAGAACTAAGAGAGTCACAAGTTGTTGTGGAGTCTTGAGTTCATCATATAACACAAAATAAAATAGTTCTAGCAGAACATGTCTGAGAATGAAGGGTTGTGAATCAACAATTCAGATAAGTTGGTCATAATAGGATAATCCTACTAATTGACTGAAAGCTATTAAGTAACATAATATGAGAAATGGTTCAAGACCTTTATGGAATCCTTGTAAACTAACAAGGTATGACCTTGATAGTACTACCTGAGGGGTAAACCCAAAAAGCTTATGTTAGGGTCTTGTGGCAAAGACCTACATGGATAACTTAAAAGGACAAATTGGTTGGATAAGGTTTCAATTCATTTCAAGTTGTTGAACATGAAAGAAATTTCTTTTTCAATTGTCAAGCTTGTTAATGTAGTTAAAATAGACTAAGAGATTAACCATATGAAGATAAAACTAGATTCCTTAACTGGAATATATCAGAGGATGCGTATGTGACAAGACCTAAAAGGTTTTGAAACTTCAAGAATGCAAATAAAGTCTATGAACTACAAAGTTCAATCTGGGATTGAAACAATCATCTCAGAAATGGGATCTTTTGATTTGACAAGATAGTCAAAGAGTTTGACTTGAGTCAAGATAAAGAATAAAAATATGTGATTATAAAAGATTTAGAGGGAGTATATATTAACATTCCACATATGATGAGGAATAACATCTCAGTATTATGATATTGAGATCTAGCATAGAAAAACACCTTTAGTAACGAAGGATAAGGTGGAACATCTTATGAGATAAGGATCAAGACCTGTGAGATAGTTCTTTAATGTTTCACATTGAAAGTTTGAGCACATACAATTGCAATTTGTTGAAGGAGTTAACATGGAAGGATTCAATGAGAGAGAATATGAATTAGTCTCTCATGAACCTTATGTTCCAACTCTTTTGAAGAAAATGTCCTTAAAAGACATCCATGAGTACTTGAGAAGTACTTAAGGATAGATTGCTAGTCTACAAAGATAGCAATAAAAGGAAGAGGTGGATCTAAAGGGTTACATCAATGCAAGCTTCCATAATGACAAAATGATCACAATAAAATATGTTTAATTTAAAAGGAGAAATATTGTGTATTGAAAGGGTTCCGAACTAATAGCCATTAATTCTATTCTATAATAGAAGCTGAGTACACTTGTGTTATGAACAAAGAGTGATACTATATGGATCTAGAAGTTCATATGTTGAACTTAAATATGTTCCAACCATTGATGACTCAATAGTGATACTGTGAACACCAATGGAGCTACTTGTTAGGCAAGGAATATCAGATACCACATTACGGCCGTTCCATCTCACATGAGAAATCATACAGTGAAGAGAAAAGGAAACATGCAATATACCGACTATAAGCAAAGTTTTGATAATCATCTATATTAGCAATAGTAAAGAAGAAGCATGCTGGACATGTTTAGATCACCATGAATATGATTCATGGGTGATAGGCTCTAACTACAAGTGGGAGTCTGTTGGTAAGGTGTGCCCATAGAGACAATAATGTGATGATTGACATGGCATATACCATAAAGGATTTGATTAAATACTTAGAAAGACAAGCTTCCAATTCATTCTATTTCATTCAGTTATGAGATAATGAGGGAATATTATACTGTCTAGAGAATAACATTACTCAGTGACATCTATCTTCAAGTTTTAGCCTTGGGGAAATGAAATCATACAGATGTTAAGAGTACATATGCATATTCTCATTATGTTCCTAGTCATTTGTTATTATGGAAGGTAGATAGACACTCATAACAATAAAGACTAGAGTGTGGGTTGGTTGATCACAAAATCTCATTAGTCATGATATGGCAATATTAAACAAAGCACATAGATACATGTTAGGGAATAGTGTATCAGACAGACCCACCTTGAGAGTGACATATGAAAACTGTCATTTCTTGTCATAGTCGTCTCTCACAGTGAAGGTGGTGATTGTGATTATTAGACCTAAAATCACTACACGGATCACATGCCATTGGGTACGCTTTGACATTATCAAACGCAGTCCTAGAAACATGGGTTGTCATAAAGGTGATGATTGGGTGACTTTGACACATGGGGATTGTAACATCCCTAACCTGGGTTTAGGGCTAACCATGTTTGATTAGCCTAAATAAATTTCTTAGAACTTTAATATCATTCTCTAAAGTGTTTTTTTATCAGGTAACAAACTTATGTTTCAAGTTTGGTCATGTTTGAGTAAAAGTTTGAGCAATGTTCTCATTTTTTGGACCAAAATGCAATTTACCCAAAATAAGGGGTTATATTGCAATGTCATATGTTGAACATATCACATGTGTTTTAGCATCATAAGAGAGAGAGTTATGCAAGGTGGTGGCTTGTGGAAAGCCTAAATTCCAAGTTTGAACTTGTTTGAATAATGCTAGTGCCTTGTGTACCAATTTTGGTACAAGTTGTAATTTACCCAAAATATAGGGTTGATATGCACATTACCGCCTCTAGAGTGTCTCTAATACCTCCTAGTATAATTTAGAGGAGATATAAAGAAGGAGGCACCATGTTTGAATCATATTTTAGTGATGTACTCTCGGTGATAAAAAGACCAAGAAAGTATTGAATGAAAAACCCTAATTTGAGCTTGTATCAGGTTGTAGAGTCCATATGGGAGTGTCTATCAGCCAAGGAGCCATATAGGGGACCCTTATTAGTTTGTGGACTCTTGGCCTTTTCCATTATGGGAAAATAACCTCAAGGAGGTGATCCATGAAGACTTAGATGCTCCTTGCAAAAGTTGTATCAGTTTGCATAATTTATGAGATAAAGATGAGATATCTTATCAAACAAGATAACTAATGGCTGAAATGTCATCTCTAGATTATCCTCAAGTGTTTTGCATGTCAAGATAAATGTGAGTGCATGCAAGGACAAGTGTCAACCATGCATGGACACGTGGCACCTAGTTGCTTTAAAATGGTGACACCTCATATACACACTTTTTCATGAACCTCACGTATATATACCCTTCCTTTCACCTATAACTGAAAAATTTCGAATCTTACCACCCCCTTGCTCTTATATATCATACATAGAGTCTAGGTATCGTGCAAAGGTGAAGGAAAATTGTGAATAGAGCCTTGGTATCGGCCATAACAAAGAGATATCACCCATAGCAAAGTGATATCGACCAAGTAAGGGATATTGGCCACAAGTGAGGGATATCAGCCACAAGTGGTGAGGTATCATGCATAGGGATGAGGATCTCAAGTCTTGGACCTTTGAGAAGCTCATATTCAACCTTGGGAACGTGAATATTTGGATCTTGGAGCTTTAAAGTCACTCTTGAGGTGGGTTATATAACTTGAACTCAATCATGTTATTATTTACCATCAATCTTGCCTTAGTTAAATGATTTACTTTCAAATAGAATTTTCTTGCATAATTGATGAACCCATGAGCTCTAGTAGTAACCTAGGACTGTTTTCCATGAACTATAACAGTAAGAACAAGAATCTAGAGGTTTATGATGATGACATCATCATGGTGCAACCCGATATTGGGTTGAAGCACCTCTAACCCGATATGGTGTTGAAGGATACACCTCTTACTCAATATAATGATTGAAAACCGAGTTAGTTATGGCTACACACCTCTAGGATTATATGGTGATGAGAATAAACCTCATGCACGATATGGTGACACACACATACACCGCAAGGTCGATATAGTGAGCACACATACACCTTATACCTGATATGGTGTTGAAACCCTAGATGGTGATATGGAATCCGATATACCTTGGAACCCCACACCCCTATCGTTTTGTATAATGGGTTACTTGTGAAGAGTTCAACTAGTTTTCTATCCTATCACTCAATACATGATAGGATTGATTCCATGAAGGAATGAAAAAGTATGCGCATAAGGGTTTAACCCGATATGCTAACCTGATATGGTAACCTAATATGGTAACTTGATATGGTAATCTGATACGATTATATGAACTCAACCACTAGAATGATATGGTGATGAATTTATACCTCATGGATGATATGAGTGACACATATACACACCTTGTGCATGATATGGGGTTAAGCACACACCTTATACCCGATATGGTGTTGAGTATATACCTTAAACCGATATGATGTTGAAACTCAACATGGTATTGTGAAAACCGATATACAAACCCCTAAGGTTGAGTAATCCGATATGGATGCATGGTATGGTAATGAGGATACACCTCTATACTGATATCAAAGCATACCTACACCTCTATACCCAATATGGAGTAAGCTCCTCAATCCAATACACTTGATTGAGTGATATATGTAATGTGTTATGTCAAATGATACTTTAAGACATGAAGGGTTTAATGCATTTTGATAAATATGGGCCAATGTACCCTGAGAGAAGGATTGATCTAACCTATTGGAGTTTGATAAAATTAGTATCCTAGTGAGGATGAAAGAGAAACTTATACTTGTTTAATACTCATGTAATGAGTATACATTGATACTCCTAATATATGTGGAGTCTGATTTAGGGTTGTAATTCTTGATGAATGTACTTGAAAACCCTAGCCGGCTTAAAAAGGGAAACCTTAACCCTAATGAAGGGTAATGATATGATTTGAAACCACCACTGGTTAATAAAGGGAAACCCTAACCCTAATGATGTTGAAACCATGCTGGTATCATGAGATAATGAGCATAGCTAAGCCTGAGCTATGGTGTTTCATATAATATCGATTATGTAGGTCTTATGACCTAGAGATAGTTTTTTCCTAGTGAGAGGTGACAAGACATTTAATGGGCCTTATGAGCCATGTGAATAGTTGTTTCCTAGTGAGAGGTTAAAAGATGTTTAATGGGCCTGGTGAGCCATGTGAATAGTTGTTTCCTAGTGAGAGGTGACAAGATGTTTAATGGGCCTAGTGAGCCATGTGAATGGTTGTTTCCTAGTGAGAGGTGACAAGATGTTTATAAAAGTCTCATATAATAAATGGTAATCTCCAAAATAAACTAAGGGAAATGGGAACCCAGTAACATTATAATAATAATAAATGGTTATAATAATAATGAAATCTTTGTCATACATGATTTATGTTTATAGCCAAATAAAGGCTACAATGTTTTAAATATGCTTAAATGAGATAAGAGGAATATTTTTATTCAATAAAGAATGTGAATAAGTATGATGGCTTGGCCAAGATATAATGAGTAGTAAAGATGATGTGATATTCAATGATGAATTTAAGGGATTGATATCCCATAATGAAAGTGAAAGGGAAACATAAAGGTATCCCAGCTACTATGGGATCCTTAGCAATATGGATGTGATTTCAGGATTGGCATAGTCCAATACCTAGTTTTGATCTCTGGTATAATCCAATACCTGGATGGACTCTATCAGGATTGGTACAATCCAATACCTGTTTGTGATCTCAGGATTGGTACAATCCAATACTTGGCTAAACTCTATCAGGATTGGTACAATCCAATACCTGGCTATGATCTTTGGATTGGTATAATCCAACACCTGGATAAACTCTATCAGGATTGGTACAATCCAATACCTAGCTATGATCTCAGGATTGGTATAATCCAATACCTGGCTGAACTCTATGATCTCAGGATTGGTACAATCCAATACCTAGCTGAACTCAATGATCTCAGGATTGGTACAATCCAATACCTGGCTGAACTCTATGATCTCAAGATTGGTACAATCCAATACCTGGCTAAAATCTATCAGGATTGGTACAATCCAATACCTAGCTGTTATCTCATGATTGGTACAATCCAATACCTGCCTGAACTCTATCAGGATTGGTATAATGCAATGTTTGGCTGTGATCTCAGGATTGGTACAATCCAATACCTGGATTAACATAATGATGTATATTCACATGATTAGTACAATCTAATACCTGGCTAGTAGATTGGTCGAGGTCAACAGATAGAAATGAGAATGATTCATGGATGTCATACCATGATAATATTATCACAGGATAAGCTTGAGATGTTGGTATAATATGATGGGTAAATGATAAACATGCTCGTCATATTCCTTATAAAGTGAACAAATGATTTACTGCCTTATCATAGACAGTTACAATGCTTTAAAAGATGAGAAATGTTCTAATATGCTTATCCACCATGATTAACCTTGCTTATTGAGATAAAAGAACCTCTGCTTAATTTTATAATGTTTACCTATGATAATAACATTGTTGGCAGAGAGTTATATCTCTAGTTGGGACAATTGTCTCACCCCATGGGATCCACAATTTTTAGGTGGATGTGTACGAGGAGGTAGATACCGTTCTGCAGCGGAAGGACAACAACAGTAGGGATAACAGTAACAGCTCAGGTTGAGTGTACTGTCTGTCGTGTCTTATAGATAGAAGTCCTATGTGTTGTCTCTGTACTCTCAGGTCCTTGGATTTAGTACGTAAATGTTTTATGAACAATCTGAGATTTTGGCTTGTATGCCTTGAGGTTTTATGTTGCTTCTGTATATGTTTTGACCAAGACACTATTATGTGTTATCCTCGAGATGAGATGGTACAGTGTATGTACAATGTGAACCCTGATATATATAAAGTTTTGGTTCTTTCATTGAGAGTTTTCTAAGAAATGGATCTCTTTGCAAAATAGTTTTAACTTTTTAGTGATTTTTGTTAATCTGCTGCTTATGGTTATTCCGAATAATTAGTAATGATTTGGATGTCAGTTTGGTGGCATTCATTACAAGTTTGGTATCAGAGCTTAAGGTTCGTTGAGTCTGTAGAGACATAGGACTAAGGTGTTAAGTCTGTTCTAGTGTCCTCCTATATATCCTACAATGATCTCTGCTTATATAGAAGAAAGAGTGAAGTTTAAAAATGACTGGAGAACACGAGGAACACGTTGCTAAGAGCAATGTTGTTGCTCCAAGAGATGGTATAAGGGATCAGAAAAGAGAAGAACGAGCGCCTGAGAATTCCCATCTTCACCCAATCAAGATACATAATCATACTTTTTATGCTCTTATTGGGCAGGTTAGGATAACAGTGATGAATATAGTGGATTGGATACTAGCAATACAACCTAGGTTACAACCCTTAATGCAGAAACTTTGGGTTTTGAAAGGGTTCTTGAATGACATAGTCATGTTGGAATAGTGGAAAATGTGAGAAGGATTAACATATGGTAAGAAAATAGACTCTGCCATAAGTATAGACAAATAGTAAATCTGTGATGGCAATGCCCAAGGAGGGGCAATAAGCTAAGAATTAAGGAAAGGTCTCTATAATTCTAGAGGCATTTGCCAAGTTGTTCTAAAAATCCAACATTTTTTGTACCACCAGTGCAACACATGCCTAGTGCACCAGGGCAATATTTACTAAGTAAAGGAAAAAGTCCTAACTTTCCACCTGTAAGAACTCCTGACTTAGCTTCTACATCGATAATAAGACCGATAAGACTAGGGTACGAGGACAAGACATGTCATAGATTTGGACATGTTGAGCATACTAAACCCTTTTATTCAAAAAGAAGGGAGGAAATGACCCAACAACTGAGGCAGACTCGGCGAGGCTTACGAAAGTTACAACCCAATAGTGTAAAAAGGCAAAAGAAACAACATGAAATAGCTAGACTCTATGTTTGAGTCAACCTAAAGTGGTAGATGACCACAAGGGGTGACAGTCATATAGAGCTTTTTCATTCTGATATGTCTTCTCTTTATTTTATCTGATAATCATAAGAAGGTAGTTGTTGTGGAGCTTCCTTTAATTAGTCCTATGAGGACATGAGGAAGACATAAGAAGGATGAGAACCTATATTCAGTCTGATATTCTCTTATATGTTTTGAAATTTCTCTCTTCATGAAGAAAGGGAAGAGATGTAAAATAAACACCCAGAGAAAATCTGGGATACTAAGTAGTAAAACTTAAATAGATGAAACATAATATAAAACAAATGCATACTACCTAATTTCAGTTCTTGAATACCCTGGCCAGGTATTCATCTATTAAAGGAAAGGTAAATATGGAACTGTTAGATTGCTATCTTTCTGATTACTCTGATCAAGTAGTCATTTTGAGACAATCTAAAGAGCATAAGGAAGTAGGATATGTGGAACGAATATTTCTACCACATCCTAATTGATATTCAAAGGAATCTGAGTTAATCACCAAACAACTTATAAACAAAAGAAGATGTTTAGTGTAAATGTATACCTTGGTCTGTGGACCTAGAGGTAACAGTTACCTGATAAAAGGTGACAATGTTCAGTGATGAACTAAAGGTTGGAATACCCAGATTTAGTAATCATGATGATGATTATGCTAAGGAATGATGATATGTAATCATCTTTATAATTCCTATGTTGATGGAAAGGAACCTAAGAGGAAACAAAATTGAATGACACATGAACGATTGAGAGTTCATGCAATAATCAAGGAAGGTGATAATCTATTTTCTTTACTAAACAAACCTGGATAATGATGGGGCACTAAAAAGGACTATGTTTCCTTGTATTCTTTCTTTTCAAGGACATAACAATCAAGTGAGACTTATGACACTTGATGTGTATGGATGAGAAGTAATCTTTTAGATGGATACTTTGAAAAGTATCAGCTAGTCTTGGATTTTAGTTCCAATACAAAGTATATGTGTTAAGTAATGTCCCGAGATAAAAGAAAGGTCCTATTATATGTATGGTTTTGGTAATAATAACAGAGGATGGAAATGATAAGGATGTGATGTGTTTTTGGCACATATAATGGATACAAAGGTAAAGAATCCTAGTATCCAAGAACTTTCAATGATATGTGATGACTCCTGATGAGATGAATAATGTTTGGTTACCTAGAAGGTCCAACTTTGAGATTAGTCTAGTTACATACTATAGTATGGATACCATATGTTAGGGTTTTATGCTCTACATAAACATGACATCAGCAAGGATGTATGAGTTGAAGGAACAATTGTAGAATCATTTTGGGAAAAAGCTTATCAAGCTAAAAATAATTCCTTAGAATATCCCTATCTAGATCTGTTGAGGCAGTTTATACATAACATCTAGAGATACCTCTGAGATAAGTTCTTTTTTGACAAGTAGCCTCTCCTTATGATAAGAAAATAAATAGCTAACAGGATAGTTGGTATAAGTCACAAGAAAGTTTATTGTTGTGTCAGCAGATTAGAGTGGCACAACATATGTATGATAAGACTTGTAGTTCCAAGTGAGTGACAGAACGTGACTCTGGTCTTTCCTTGAAGGTGAAATGCTAAACTAAGTGAGGAGTATGGAATACTCCCAAGGTCAAGAATCTTATCACATAAGTTGTAAGTTGAGAAGGTGACAAATCAGTAAGGTTTGACACATGAGTTAAATAAAGTATGTATAATGCTTCTCTGACTAAGAAAAGTGTTACCTGACATAGAATTGACATTACAGTCATTAATGAAAAGGATAGTGAAATATTTGTCTGGTATGATAGATTCTATGATAACCCTATATGGAGAAACTTTATGCTGGTCAAAGTTCTATGGCATCTCCATGACATTAAGATATTATGAGGAGGCTTGATAATATGATGCATGAATAACAATTGTCTTCCTTCATCTGGGATTTCGGGGATGAAATCCTTGTTAGGGGTTTATAACTTGTAACATCCCTGACCTAGGATTAGGTCTAACCATGTTTTATTAGCCTAAATAAGTTGCTTAGAACTTTAATATAATTCTCTAAAGTGCTTTGTTATCAGGTAACAAACTTATGTTTCAAGTTTGATCCTATTTGAATAAATGTTTGAGCAATGTTCTCATGTTTTGGACCATAATGCAATTTACCCAAAATAAGGAGTTATATTGCAATGTCATGTGTTGAACATACCACATGTTTTTTAGCATCATAAGAGAGAGAGAGAGAGAGTGATGCAAGGTGGTGGCTTGTGGAAAGCCTAAATTCCAAGTTTGAACTTGTTTGAATAATGCTAGTGCCTTGTGTACCAAGTTTGAACAATTTTGCATAATTTATGAGATAAGGACGAGATATCTTATCAAACAAGAAAACTAATGGCCGAAATGTGATCTCTAGATTATCCTCAAGTATTTTGCGTGTCAAGATAAATGTGAGTGCATGCAAGGACAAGTGTCAACCATGAATGAACATGTGGCACCTAGTAGCTTTAAAATGGTGACACCTCATATACACACTTTTTCATGAGCCTCAAGTATATATACCCTTCCTTTCACCTATAAGTGAAATTTTTCGAATCTTACCACCCCATGATCTTAGATATCGTGCATAGAGTCTTGGTATCATGCAGAGGTGAAGAAGTATCATGCATAGAGCCTTGGTATCGACCATAACAAAGAGATATCACCATAGCAAATTGATATCGGCCAAGTGAGGGATATTGGTCACAAGTGAGAGATATCAACCACAAGTGGTGAGGTATCATGCATAGGACTGAGGAGATCAAGTCTTGGACCTTTGAGAAGCTCATCTTCAACCTTAGGAACGTGAAGATTTGGAGACTAGAGCTTTTGTAACGTTCGGGCCCACTGCTCTAGGCTCTAGTAGAGTTTTAGGAATGACGACTGGCCCCACAGACCACCACTAGCCTTAACTGCGTGCTTTGTCCCCACTCACGCACATGCCAGGATCAACTGCTCGATAGGTCACACATCCTAGTACTACTCCAAGCATAGCACACTTAACTATGGAGTTCTTTAGAGATGGACTCCCTGATCAATGGGGGCCTAGAAGGTATGTTCAGGGCCATGAACAACCTCAGACAGGGGGATCCACTCCCCCCCCCTCCTTTTCACCTTGGTGACGAAGGGGATGACCACGATGATTAAAGAAGCAGAGATGAGGAACAACATTAGATATTTCAAGATCAAAGGCACTACAGTAATCAACCATCTAATCTTCACGGACGACGTGATGCTTTTCTCCACGGGTCACGCAAAGAGATTGAAGGAGTTCAAAAAGCTGCTAGAGCGATTTTGTAAGGCTACCGGTTTATACATTAGTACCATCAAATCATGCATATACCTTTCCAAATCTTGCAACAGTAGACATGGAAGACTCAAAGCGGCAGCCGGGCTACGCAAAGGCAAGCTACCTACCGTATACCTTGGGGTACCGATTGCAGGTGGCAGAGGAAAATCTGTTGATTTTATGTTATGCCTTGACAGGGTCAGGCATAAAATTGGCGGGTGGACGGGGATTCATATGTCAATGGCAGGGAGGTTGATGCTCACCCGCACTATCATCCAAATGATGATCAGGTACTAGAGTGAGTTGTGTATCATTCCCAATCTGACCACATACAAAATTACAAGACTGATTAGCAATTTCATTTGGGGTGGAAAGCACCATGGCATAGGGTGGGGGACTATTGCCAGAAGCTACAACAAGGGAGGCTTGAATGTCAGCAAGGTGGAAGACATCATTCAATCTGCAAACATTTGAAGACTAGATAGATTCCTAGCTGATGACAAAGGTGTTTCGGCGAAGTGGATGAGACAGATATATGGGTCTATCCCCCAACCCTGTTCTTTGTCCTCTAGAATTCAGGATGCCTTGTGCAACTCTTGGCGGCAGGTTGGTCATTCTGTACAGTGTGGACTCAGACGGTCTCTACAAACTCTCCAGTCAGTTTAAACCGTGGATCTACATTGAAATAGGCCCCCATGTCCCTTAGGTTAAGATCTTGTGGGGCAAAGGCTTTGTACCCAAATGGAGCACAACCTGTTATAGAATCTTTCTTGGCATGCTACCAACTAAAGACCGCATGAGGAGATGGGGACTAAATGTCAATCCGGTCTACTGCTTTTGCAAAGAAGAAGAGAACCACAACCATATGTTCCATGAATGCAGCAAAGCGAGACATACCTGGGCGTTGATCTGGCTCAAGAACGGCTGGGGACTACACACATCTAGTAGCCTACAAGAGACTATGGTGCAGATCATAGCAAGAAGATCTAATCAGTATGCGTTAGCTTTTGGTGGTCTTTGCCTTACAAATGTGTGCTTTAACATTTGGAAGGTCAGAAACATGCTAATTCATAAAAGAACAGAGAACCAGGATGTTTTTCATGAGGTGGAACGCAATCTAACTATTGTGATGAAGGCTAAGAAGATCCTCGTCATAGGACAAAGCCCTATAGCTAGTTTATACTGGGGTTTTTTGTATAGATAACCCATGTATACTTTTGTTATGACTAGTACTTGTATAGTATAGCCTGGCTATACCCCCCTTTTTTGGCAATATATTTACCCATTTAAAAAAAATGTTGTTTCAAATCATATGCACCCTAAATCTTGATGGCATGATAATCATAACATGTTCTCTAAAGATCTATGTTTGGTGATCAAGTTATCTCTCTTGATATGCATACTAACCATGCAGGTGTTATCAAATGAATTCATAGCCAAGTAAGAGTTATGAAGGTATATGTGTTTTGTATAACACTGAATAATGATACTCCTTGTTGATGAGATAACATATATTGCCAGTATGATGAGAAAGGTCTGGTGACCTGATAAAGGCTGAGTGCCTGATTGAGGTGTTATCCTCTAGTTGTGATATGAGGGATTGATATCCCATGATGATGAAGCCTTGAGAGGCAGTGACATTATGTGATGAGGGATTGAGATCCCATGGAAATATGATAATGACAGTTATAGTGTGACACAATGTTGTTTATGATTTATAACCTGGTTACCTCAACAATTCACCTAAAATATATTAATTAATTATAGTGGAACATTTCATGTAGTTTTTCCTTGGCCATAGATCCATCATCATCAGTAATTGGTGATGGTGAAATAGGTTTATCCCGTGGGATTACCTGGAGCGCATATTGTTGAATATGCAGGATTTCTCCTAGCTGAAAATAGGAGGATTAGAGTGCAACTGCGGATGTGTAGAGAGCATGGTGAACAAGCTCATGGCTCAGACTTATAGAGCATGGGGAATAGGCCCATGGCTCAATATTGTAATGGGACCGTGGCTCAAGGTATGCTAGCGCCGAAACCTGTACCAAGGTGGGCTAGAGAAAAGTAGTCTGTGGAGCTGACCCTGTGGATGAGGCCACTTAAGCAAGAGACTACGGTCCTTCTTTGGATATCGTGCATTGACCATGAGGAGGTGAGGTCATGGAGTATGGCTCTCCCCTTTGACCTTGTATGGCACTGGTTTTGGGCTTTGCAGCCGAAGGTTGGATTTGAGCGGAATGGCTCACTTCCTTAGGGCATAATAAAATTGTAATCTAGTCGTGTAGCATGTATTGCTTAGGGAAAAACATGGAACATTGGTTGAGACCTTTCTTGTATAATTGCCCTAGTTATATCTGGTAGTTATTTGTACATTCCTCATATCTTGCGATAAGTTCTTATAAAGCTTATCTTTTCAATCATGTTCCTTAAGAAATATCTGGTTATATGCCTCCTGGATATCTTGGTAAGCTGTTAATAAAGTTATTTCTATTTAGTATGTCGTATATATGAGCTTCTTATATTAGTTATATTCTTTATCTGTTCTAGCTCCTCTAAATTTTTATAGTTCGTTGGGGAGTTATGTTTCTCACTGGGACTGTGTGTCTCACCCTGCTGGTTTTAAACCTTTTTAGGTGATCGTGATAGACATGGTGGTGGTCGTGAGGTTGCGGCCGATCAGCAAGAAGAATAGTAGGAGGCAAGAGATGGATATACTACTGTTTGGGTTGTTTTGTAGTAGAGTCCTAGAGTCATCCCTGTACTCTCAGGTCCTTGGAGGTGTTTTGACGACGTTTCACGATCTATAGCTGATGTAGCTTGTTTATCCCACTGTTGTCCTGGTATGGCATGTTCTGTATATAAACTGATGGTGAACTCTTTGTGCCTATGTGACAGCTGGATCATATAAACTATGGACACATATCAAGGTTTATGTATGTTTATATAACACGTTTCCTTGCAGGATAAGGATCTGGATGCAATAGTTTCTTTATTTATCTGCTTTCCGCAATCAGATTTAATTAACCTATATTTTTTGTAACATGTGGTTTATGGATGTTCTGCATGTTTTCGTGTGGCATTTCGTTGTCTGTGTGATAGTGGGATGTCACATCCTCCATGGCTAGGTACATCTTGCACTTTCTCTCCTAGATACAATGTTGTTGACACCATCTGCTAATTAGGAATATGGACATAAATTTTTTATTTTTGCTTCCATCCTTGTCTCCATATTTCCCTACAGTGGCATCAGAGCCACGTCAATTTACAGTGTATCGGATTTAAATCGATGATTGGATTTTATTTTATCATTTATTTTTTTTGCATATGATGTGAACGTTTAATTAGTTAATGTGCATATCCAACTAAATGACACATACTCTTGGGAATGTCTCTAAGATCCCATACACACATATGTATATATATGTATGTATATATATATATATATATATATATATATATATATATATAGAGAGAGAGAGAGAGAGAGAGAGAGAGAGAGTTAGTATTAGTTGCCCGCACGTGTAACAAGTTTACGCTACCCAGCAGCAGTTGCGGAGCAGAGAAGAGCAGAAAAATAGAGACCGGCTACCCGACAGCAGTTGCGGAGTGGAGAAAAGCGGAAAAAAAGAGACCGGCGCGCGGAGAGAGCAACTCGCGAACCACAAATCGTCGCCGTCCCCACTGAATTAAACCCCCAGTTTGTCGCACCGTCCCAGCAGAAGCAAAACCCCAGTTCGTCGCGCCATCCCCACAGAAGCAAAACCCCAGATCGTCACCCTCCCGTTCTCGCGTACCTCCTCCTGCGTCGTAAGCTCCTCCAATCGCTCCTTCATCCACTCGTGGAGATGACGAGGACGAAGAAAGTGTCACGGAAATCTTCGATTATTCCTCCGTGGAGGAAGAACAGACAGACAGTGGTGGAAATAAACGACGAAGACGACTTCGAAATGTAGCAGTTTCAAGCCGACGAGAAGATGGACAAAGAAGGAGAAGAAGCAAATAAATCAGCATCGCCGGCGGAAAGGGAAATGCACGACCAGACTACTCCGACAACTCTGAAAGAGGATAAGAAAGAGGCTACCAAGGCCACAGAAGCGGAAAAAGAGGGGAAAGACGAAGCTGCGGAAATGGAGAAGGGGCTTGCTGCGGAAATGGAGAAGGGGCTTGCTGCTGAGACTCCTCAGACAACTAAGACACAGAAGAAAGGCAAAAAAAGAGGGGTTACAGCTCCCCAATGGATCAAACCTTCATCAAAAAGTGCAAAGCACAGTAATGTTGCTACTGTTGGTTGTGGAGTCAACAAAGCAGCTGAGAAGAAAGAATCTGCGTGTAACAAAGCGGGAAAAGTTGAACAACAAGGTAATGCTCGAGTAAGTATCACATAATGCTTGAGTAACCGAGAGTAATGCTTGAGTAACCGAGATTAATGCTTGAGTAACTGATAGTAATGTTTGAGTAACTGAAATTAATGCTTGAGTAACTATTACGAAATGCTTGAGTAACGGACATTAATGTTGAGTAACCGAGATTAATGCTTGAGTAACTATTACAGAATGTTTGAGTAACCGATAGTAATGTTTGAGTAATCGAGATTTATGCTCGAGTAACTATCACATAATTCTTGAGTAACCGAGATTAATGCTTGAGTAACCAAGAGTAATGATTGAGTAACCGAGAGTAGTGCTTGAGTAACCGAGAGTAATGCTTGAGTAACTGAAATTTATGCTCGAGTAACTATTACATAATGCTTGAGTAACCGAGAGTAGTGCTTGAGTAACCGAGAGTAATGCTTGAGTAACTGAACTTTATGCTCAAGTAACTATCACATAATGCTTGAGTAGCCGAGAGTAATGCTTGAGTAACCGGGAGTAGTGCTCGAGTAACCGAGAGTAATGCTTGAGTAACTGAAATTTATGCTCGAGTAACTATCACATATTGCTTGAGTAACCGAGAGTAATGCTTGAGTAACCAAGAGTAATGCTTGAGTGGAGAGGATTGTTCAGTTACTCAACCATTACATTCATTGTTAATTCGAGTAACTGAAAAAAGCCTGCGAGTAACTGGAAAAGGACTGCGAGTAACTAAACAATGCACGTAATGGTTGAGTAACTGAACTGCGAGATTAATGCTTGAGTAACCGAGAGTAATGTTTGAGTAACTGAAATTTATGCTTGAGTAACTATTACATAATGATTGAGTAACCGAAAGTAATGTTTGAGTAACTGAGAATAAACTATAAAACAATATTGTTAAGCTAAATACTACATTCTTGGAATAACTTTATTCGTATGCAGGAGAAGAAAGCAAAGGGGATGAGGAGAGTACAAATGCAAGTCAGAAACAGAAAGAGACAGAAAAGGCTAACGAGAAAGGTAGATTGTATGGATTTGTAATTGTTTTAATTTTCAGTTACTTACATTTTCTTAAATTGCTTTTACAAAATAAACAATGATCTCTAACGATAAATTTTGATATGCCTGCAGTGGGAGTAAATAGAATGTACCACAGGTGCTCCTTAAAGAGCTACATCAACACCAGCAAGAGCATGGTTTATACAAAGGAACAACTTATGATGCTGAGCTCAACAGCCTTTGCAAACCTCGTAAATATGCCAAATCTTGCGGTTGACATAGGCTTGTTAGAGGATTTGATAGATAGATATGTCGATGAAGATATATTTCTACTGGCCGATGGAGAGGAGAGAAGGATGACAGTAGATGACGTGGGGATAATTCTAGGTATCCCCAGCAAAGGTATAGAAATAACACAAAGAAAAGATTCTGCCGTAGTAAACTCGATATGGCAAGAGTTTGTGAAGGTGACTTGTAAAAATAGAAATGAAGGTGAGACCTCAAAGAAGTTGAGAGAAAAAGATGTCCTGCATAAGGACAACTTAACAAAACTTTGGCAAGAATATGCCAAGACCAACAATCCAGCGAACCATACAAATATGTGCCGTGCGTGGATGTTGCACCTGTTGGCAACATTCCTAATCCCAGACACTAGCTATTGCACACCAATCTACATTATCCACTACCTAGATGATGTCACTGCCACTGGGCAGATGAATTGGGCAAAGCTGGTGCATGGGAGTATCTTCAAGAATATGAAGATGCTGAAGGAGAATGTCCAGCTAAGAAGGAAAGGAGAGAAAGGGGCTAAGAACACCATGTACACAATAGGCTGTGTCATGTGCCTATGCGTAAGTGAATAAAATCATATTCATCTACATTGATACAATATTGACTACGGGGGGCAGTTACATATGCATTATATTTTTTATATATTACATGCAGGTTTGGGCATATGAGATGACAAAGATGGCAAAGCCAACATTCCTTGACTCCAAGCCAAGGATAAAGAAGTGGGCTGCGCCGGTCGAGAAATTGATGGAATTAGGGACATTGGACCCTAAGGATGTAAGATTATCTAATCTTTGTTACAAAATATAATATATAACATAATCATACATGTTTCATTTTGTGACACATTATTTTTATTTATATGTTGGACATGTTTGTCAAATGATAGTGGTAGACTATGGAGATGATTGGCAGGCTACAAAATCATCAAAGGAGATGCCAGAAAAATGTACACCAACAACCAATGAGGCACTAGCAAAGACAATCATCGAAGAGGGAGACACTATTGACACAACCACCATGGAGACAAGAATCAAAATGTTGGAGGAGGTGCTTAAAATGCATAAGGAGATCTGCACAAGAATAAGTGTTGAAAAATTCACAGAGCTGCAATTGGAGAATAAAAGGCTAGAAGAAAGAATAGCCAAGTTAGAAGAAGAAAATAAAAATCTAAAAAGAAAGTGGGAAGATGAGGGTGACAAATCACAGTCACCTGAAAGTGGATTCAAAGAATTTGTAGAGGGTTTTGTCTCGGTGAATGTAGATGAACCGAAAGACACACCAACAAAGGATGTCGACCCACCGACGAAACGAAGAAGGCCGACCCTCAGAAGAAAATACGTGGAATCAGAAGATCATAGTGAGGACGGAAAAAATGCTGATGAAGAAGAGAACAAAGAAACAAAAGACAACAGTTCTGAACAACCAAAGTCTGCAGAAGATGCAGACCAAAAGAAACAAGAAGAAGGGAGCGAACAGCCGGAGAAGATAGTAGAAGGGCAGAAGAAGCCCAGAAGAAGATTGAAGAAGAAGACGATGGAAGAACTAAAGATAGGAAGCATAGAGAAAAATGTGAAGAAAAGAAGGGAGGAAAAGGTAAGTTTCATCTCCTTTCAAGTATATCATAACTGCAAGTAATGCTTGAGTAACTGAATCTAAAGCTTGAGTAACTGAACCTAATGCTTGAGTAACTGCACGTAAGGCTTGAGTAACTGAATATAATGCTTGAGTAACTGAACATAATGAATGAGTAACCGAGAGTAATGCTTGAGTAACTGAATGTAATGCTTGAGTAACCGAGATTAATGCTTGAGTACCTGATAGTAATGCTTAAATAACTTGGGAAAAATGAAGATTGATTCTAACATGGATCGATCTATTGTTGTTGACAGCACAAGATGTCAAACTTCATAGGTTTTAAACATTTCAAATCAAAAGAAGCCAAAGAAATTGTCCATCACTTCATGGTCAACATAGAAGAAATGTAAGAGAATTGGTTATTGTCAAGTGTAAAATGATAAAACATTAATGTTTCAATATCCAACTCGTATGTATAACATCTATAAAAATAATTGGCAGGTCAAAACGAGAATGGAAATTCAGTGAAGACACTTGGTGCACGGCGAAGGACCTCGCATCCCTCCTGTACAAGGATCAAATGAAAAAATCACCTGTAAGAAACAAGAACGTAGTGTAACTCTTTGAAATAGATAATTTTGATTGCTAAACTGATAAAGCTTTTGGTTTTATTCAGGTTCTCGACTGCTTTGTACAGATGCTCAAGGTGAGCACAAGCAAGCGGAGGAAGAAGGGGTTGACTTGGCACTGCATGAGCACTTATGCTCCGGTAAGACAAATAAACTTTGTATACAAATTTACATGAAATTACAATATAGAAACACAAACGGAAACTTATAGATGTGAATTTTAAACTCTACATTTGCAGCAAAAGCTATCATTTAATATTGAGGACATCACCTTGGAGAAGATAGACATGCTATCTCCACAATTCAACGTTCCAATGAAAGATTGGGACGCAATGGACTCAGTGTTCACAATACTAAACAACGACAACCACTAGCACTTGTATGAAGCAAGTTTCAGGGATGGAGCACACTGGTCTTATAATTCAATGAGTTGGAGTAGCAACTCAAGAAAAGAATTCAATAGATGGGTAAGTGATCTATAAAAATTAAGTCTATTATAAGTGGATTGAAAGGATTAATGATCTTTAATTGATGATGAATAAATGTCTTGTTTTTTTAATGCAGGTGGGTATAGTGCACGAATTCTTTAGGGGTGCACCTGAAAAGGGAAGCCAATTGTCGCAGTGGGAACAGGATTACCCGATCTGCCCACAGCAGGAAGAAGACTCACTTGACTGTGGGATCTTCGTCATGAAGTACCTAGAGTGCCTAGTAAATTGTAAAACTATGGACTTCACCTGCAAAGACATACCAGCAATAAGGGCTGATATTTTTCAGCGAATGATGACAAGGGGGCAGCTGCAACCTCTAAGAGATGATGAAAAAGCTGAAATCAAAGACATCAAAGAAGGTATATCTGCTGATAACAATGGAGGAGAAGCTGAAGCTGATAAACAACCAGAAACAAAAAAGAATGAAGAAACAAAAAGTATATCATAGCTGTTGTATAAGCTATGTATAGCTGAATGTCCAGCTGCTATTGAATGTACAACTGTTAAAAGTCTGAATTTACAACTGATCTTAATGTACATTTGATCTTGATGTACATGCCATCTTGAACAATATTGATTTTGCCCTTATATTTTGGCTAAATGTACATCTAATTAAAATGAATTATTTATTAGTGTGCTGCAAAAAGACTGAATGTACAGTCGATCTTGAATGCTTCGATTATATTTATGGTGTGAATGCTTATGTTCTTGAATGTTTAAATAAATTTATGCTTTGAATGATGTAAGAGTAACTCTGAAACTACTACGAGTAACTGAGATGAAAGTAACAGAATGCTTGAGTAATGCTTGAGCAACTGACAGTAATGATTGAGTAACTTAACAAACACTTCGAGTAACTGAAAAAACCCTGGGATTAGCTCTTGAGTAACTGAGAGTAGTGCTTGGGTAACTGACAGTAATGGCTGAGTAACTGAACAATCGTTGCGGGTAACTATCACAACCCTGGAGTAACTGAAAAACACTACGAGTAACTAGAAAAGGATTGTGAGTAACTGAAAAAGGACTACGAGTAACTGAAAAAGGACTGCGAGTAACTCAAATAGCCTCTGAGTAAATGAACAATGCGAGTAACTGTCACAACCGCTCCGAGTAACTGGAAAAACAATGCGAGTAACTCAAAATAGCCTACGAGTAACTGAACAACCCTCTCCGAGTAACTGGAAAAACGCTGCGACTAACTGAACAACCCTGCGAGTAACTGAACAACTGCTCCGAGTAACTGAACAAACACTGCGAGTAACTGAACCAACTCTGTGAGTAACTGAACCAACGCTGCGAGTAACTGTATCAACACTGTGAGTAACTGAACAACTGTGCGAGTAACTGAACAACCACTCCGAGTAACTGAACCAACGCTGCGAGTAACTGAACCAACACTGCGAGTAACTGAACCAACACTGTGAGTAACTGTATCAACCGTGCGAGTAACTGAACAACCGATCTGAGTAACTGAACAACCGTGCGAGTAACTGAAAAATCGTGAGAGTAACTGAACAACCGTGCGAGTAACTAAACAACAAACATGTATTGGCGACAACCATACGAGTAACCGAACCCTATGCGAGTAACTGGACAACCATGTGAGTTACTGATGCTCAAGGAGAGCACAAGCAAGATTACAACATTCAAGATTACAACATTCAAAACACTACAACTAAACATTCAAGATTACAACATTCAAAACATAAAACGTTATATATTATACAACCAGATCAACTATAAAGAAGGTCCATCAACTGAACATAAAAATATAGAAAAATACAGCCAGATCAGCTATAAAGAAGTCCATCAACAGAACATAAAAATCAAATAGCTCAGGGGGTCGGATCCATCCCTGGCGATAGATATCATGCACACAATTCCCTCCATTGCAAAGCATATACATCAAGCCAAAACACACGTTCGTATCTGAGAGGTTCATATATGTTGTAAATGAGTGAACCTACAAAGGATTTACCCATGATTCATAAATAGGTTTTGAGCCCAGGTTGGGGGGTGGTATAGATAGTGATGGGGAAGATTATTGACCAAAAGGCTAAGAGAAAAGGGCGCCGGTGCATACCTATTTGTGAAAGGAAGGCTGGACAGAAGAAGAATCAGTGTCTTCTGCAGATGTTGAGGTGTCCGCTGTTGTGGATGAGTCAACCTGAACGGGATTTACAGCTGATCCCGGCGCTGCTTGGTATTTGTCCCTAACAAATAGATGATCTACAGAGTCATCCGATCCAGAGTATACTTCGTCGCCAGGCATTCTGAAGAGCGGAATAAGATCAGTTGGTGTTTCTAAGAACTGATTTGTGATCCATGTTGTGATGGTCTGGTGATCAGTTGGCTTGAGGAAGATGATCCAACCTTTGCGAAGACTGAGCTGTGCGATCATCCTTTTCCGGCCCTTAGCAGTTGAAAGTGACCCGTTTTTATTCTGCATAAGGGTTATCTGGAATGTCTGGTTTCTGATTAGAAAGGTGCTCTTGCCTGGTTTGATGTGAAAATGTAGATGGTTCCATTCTATAGGAAGTAGAATGGATTCCATTGTCTTGTCGTCAATGGTGTAGTTGATGGGCTGGATGAACGGCTCCATGGTAGGCTGTGAATAAGGTAGGTTGTGAAGAAGTTGGCTGGGAAGAAGGTAGGTTATTTGTGTTGGTGCTGCAAAAATCGGCAGCAGTACTCTGCAAAGATGGACAGCAGTACTCGGTAGGCTTCACAGCCGGTGGTGATGAAGAGGTTTCGATCTGAGGAGATGGTCAAAGGGGGTGCTACTGAAATGTTAAGGGGGCTGTCGAGATTTCTTCTATAAAACTGTCCCTTCTGTAAACCGTAGTAGTCGCGGATGAAGAAGAGGTGGACGTCGAGGGTGCCGTGGAGGATGGAGATGTTGAAGATCTGAAAGCCCCCTGCTGTGTTTTTGGTGCTGCAAAGATGAGCAGCAGTGCTCTGTGCTGTTGGTGCTGCAAATATGGGCAGCAGTGCTCTATGCTGTTGGTGTTGCAAAGATGCCAGCAGTGCTCGGTGCATAGTGCTCTGTGCTGTTCTGGCGACACAGTAGTGCACTGTGCTATGTGTCTGTTGCAAAGATGTCAGCAATGCTCTGTGCTGTTCTGGTGACACAGCAGTGCACTATGATATGTGTCTGTTGCAAAGATGCCAGCAGTGCACTGTGCATAGTGCTATGTGCTGTTCTGACGACACAACAGTGCACTGTGCTATGTGTCTGTGCATTTACATCATACAGCAGATACAGTTACTCATTGTGTTCCTACTATTATCACAGTTACTCTTAGTGTTGTCATAGTTACTCATAGTGCTCCTACTATTACTCTTAGTCCTGATACAATTACTCATTGTGCTCCTACTATTATTGAACAAACCCTACAAGTAACTGGAAAACACTATGAGTAACTAAAAAATCCCTACGAGTAACTGAAGAAAGCACGTGAGTAACTAAAAAAAACACTGTGAGTAACTGAAAAACCCCTGCGAGTAACTGAAGAAAGCACGTGAGTAACTGAAGAAACCCTTTTGAAGGTTACTGAACAAACACATGCGAGTAACTGAACAACCCCTGCGAGTAACTGAAGAAAGCACGCGAGTAACTGAAAAACCCCTACGAGTAACTGGAAAACCCCTGCGAGTAACTGGAAAAGGACTACGAGTAACTAAAAAATCTTGCGAGTAACTGTGAAACACTACGAGTAACTATAAAAACAATGTGAGTAACTGAACGAGCACTACGAGTAACTCAAATAGTAGTTAGAGTAACTGTGAAAAAAATAGCCTGTGAGTAACTGAAGAACCCCTGCGAGTAACTGGGACAACCCTACGAGTAACTCTAACAGCAATAAGAGTAACTATGAAACACTACGAGTAACTATGACAGTAATAAGAGTAACTGTGACAACACTAATAGTATCCATTGTACACAAAGACAAGCACATATTATTCAAAAAGAATAACAATTGATCAAAAACATTCTTTGTAACATATTCAGAGTATACATACAACTGCTGGAGCACAAAGTAACACAAAGATAGATTACAAACACAAGTGAAGTACTTAGAAGGTTACAAAATTACTTTCACAAAACTACACAAAAATAACAACCCCATTATAGATTTGAACATGCCTCACTGAAACATTGGTCAACTACAAACTCCACTAAAAAAGATAGAACCACATATACATCAATAGCAGCAGCAACATCACCAGAACACGAGCAGTAGAAATAGTAGCAGCAAATCCCAATCATATAATGCACTACTTCTTAGGAAAGTTCCTGCTGTCATGGTTCACACTAAACTCTAAGCAATTCTTGCACTACCTCTCTCTTTTAGCCTGTGCAATCTCAACTCCAGATTTAAACCTCACATCTGTGGATTTGGGTCTCCCCTTAGTTTTGCAAACATTGGGGATATGAACCTTGACAGCTGAAGAAGAAGCTATATTTGAAGCAGTTACACCAGCACATGCATCTGCACAACTATCAGTGACATCCAATTCTAACAGCTCCTTTCGCAATGCTATCAGTTTTTCATGGAAAATATCTACAGTGTTGTTCCTGCACGCTATGTTCACAATAGAATTGCAGGCAGAGACAAGCTTAAGAGTCCTCCCAGTGGATAGATGACTAACTGCCACTTTGCCAAAAATCAAAGGATGTTCTCTGTAGCCTTTGGTCCACCTCTTATATATGTATGGCTCGGGAAGAGTGCAAAAGTCACGACTCTTCAAATAGGACATGATGTGCCTGCAATGAATACCTTTGAATTCCAACATGTAACAGTTGCAATAAAGAATCCCACTCGACAGCTTTTTCTTCAAGATGCGGGCAGATCCAAGGCCACCGACACGATACACTTCAAACACACCTTCTGAAGATTCCTTTACATTATATATCATGCTTTGATGAACCTCACTCTGAAAGATCTTAAAAATTGACTTTGTGTATATACCTCTCATCTGCTCCTCCAGAGGCCACAGTGATGACAAAGGGAGATTACTATACTCGTCTTCAAAGTCTTTGAAATTTTCAATCTCCCGTACATGAGAGTAAATAGTCTCCAATGAGCATACAAGTTCAAATAGAGTCTTCTTATTGTTCACATGGCTTCTAATGAACGCATGCAAGCTCTCGCTTCTTTGCGTTGTCCTCATGCCTGCAAAGAAGGAAGACTGCATATAGCACGGAACCCAATCTGAAGGCATATCATACATGTCAGACAGCCAATTAATGGACGACAAACCATACTCCTCAACAACAGAATGCCACCTCTCTTCAAAGGTACCGACATCATCCACATTCCACACGCAATCATTCAAGGAGCTTATGATCTGCTCCTTGTTAGGAACACCACCAAGCTTAGAGGGAAGCTTTTGTAGGATGTGCCAGCTGTAGAACCGATGCTTGCAGTTCGGAAAAATAGTAAGGATAGCAGCATTCATAGTCGGGTCTTGATCGGTTATGACGGACACCGTCTCTTTGCCAAAACAAAGTAGATACTACTTGAAAACCCAAACAAATGACTCGTACTTCTCATCAATCATAGGAGCTGAAGCAAACAAGACCGTCTTACGATGGTGATCAACACCACCAAACATTCCAAAAACCATCGAATACTTGTTGGTGCGGTAGGTGGTGTAAAAAACTATCGCATCGCCAAACAACCCACAGTCTTCAACAGAAACAGGATCAACCCAAAATAGATGAGTCAAGCAACAATCATGATCGTTTTGGTATGAATATAAGAATTTCTGATCGAGTACCTTAGACTTGGCAAACCGATCCAAGACCATGTCGACGTCGTACTTATCCGAATCTTTCCTCTTGCTACTGATGTGTCCATGAGCTTGTCTACTAGTAAATGTCAGATTTTCATAACCGCCAGACTCCGATGCCATCAATGCAATTTGTCTCGATACAGGTATGTTAGCTTGGCTCATGGAAGAAAGCATATCTTTTTGAGTTTTGTCAAGAGATGAGTTACACTTCAGGTAACAAAGATGTGCATCATCAACAAGATCGTGGTTGTGTTCCTCAACAAAGGCAGTCACAAACCACGTGGATGAGGACTTGTCTAGTGTGAATCCGATCATGGCTCCACAACCACACCTCTTCACATATCTCTTGTGCTTTTTAGACAGATTTTCCTGCAACTTACCCACTTCATCACAAACGGGGCTCAGAAGCCCTCTTGACCTCTTAGAATGGCCCATTGTACCCTGCTTGTCACAAACCAGATCTTTGGCAACGAGAATCTTAGTTCCCCGTTCATACCTATTGTCATCTTTCCTGATATTAAAACCAATCATACCAGCGTAGCTAGTATAGAATGAGATAGCTTCATCTAAACTTCCAAAGTGGAGACCAATTTTAGGAACTGTAGCTGGCGGCAGAGTGGAAGCACCAACAGATGGATAAGAATTAGCATTATCATTATCAAGGCCAACATTTGAATTGGCAGCATCTGTATCAAGGCTGGGATCCATTACAAGTTCTAGTAGTAACTCAGCAGTATAGAGGAGTAAACCTGAAATAGCAGAGAGTAACTCTATCAGGCCGAAGAGTAACTCATCATAACAAACGAGTAACTTAAGGAAGATTTGTATTCCAAATTACAAATCAGAATAAAATAGATTTCCAAGTTGAACCTAAACACTTAAATTGAAAAAGAAAATACAGATAGGAAACTTGTACAAATAAGTTTATATGTAGATTTTCAAGTGAGCTTCACAACAGCAGAAAAAAGGGCAAGGATTTGAAACTGATGACTATAGCTATGTTGACCTGATAATCGGACGACCTCCAAATAAGGTTCAGATTAGTTCAAATACACCGAAGTAACTCAGTAGGACAGAGGAGTAACCCTGAAACAACAGATACTAACTTTGTCAGGCAGAAGAGTAACCCAACATAACAAACGAGTAACTGCTTCAAAAATGAAAAATGAAAACAAAAAATTGGGTTTATTTCAAACACAAAAGTCAGAGAAATGTATACACATTGTGAATACAAAAGTCAGATAGAAGAAAGCACATTGTGAATACAAGAGTCAGAGAGATGAATACACATTCTTTTGTATTTTCTACTATAAGTCAATCAGTATAGATAGATTAGTATCCCAAAGTACAAATCAGAATAAAACGGATTTCAAAGTTGGAAAGACACACTTGAATAGAAAAATCAGTATACACATTACAAATCAACATTCTCTTGGAAAATCAGTATACACATTACAAATCAGATTTTGAAGTTGGACAGACACACTTGAATAGAAACGATTTCAACTGATGATTATCAATATGTTCACCTGATACTCGGACGACAGACAAATAGGGTTCAGATGAGGTCAGAAACACCTTCGTCGTCCTCCTCGTCGGAAAGATGGGCAAGATGCAATAGCCGCGCCGTCAATGTAGCTTAGGTCAGAAACACCTTCGTCGTCCTCCTCGTCGAAAAGATGGGCAAGATGCAATAGTCGCGCTGTCAATGTAGCTTAGGTCAGAAACACCTTCGTCTCCTCCTCGTCGGAAAGATGGACAAGATGCAATAGCCGCGCCATCAATGTAGCTCACCAAGTAACTGAGCTTGATGGCTGAATAGCCTGAAGACCGCGTGTGGGGCGAAGCAGGGCGAAGAAGATGTGGCTTGATGGATCAATGTAGCTCACCAAGTAACTGAGCTTGACGGCGGAATAGCCTGAAGACCGCGTGTGGGGCGAAGCAGGGCGAAGAAGATGTGGCTTGACAGCGGAATAGGCTGAAGCGTCGTTCGCGTATACCGCACGTGACGGGTAGCGAGGGTAAGTTACCCGCGCGAGTAACAAATATTTAGCCTATATATATATTCAATTCATGTGTGTCACCTTGACATGGTTTTGATGGTGGATGTATGCATGCTTATGGCCCACACTCCTTGGATGCTTGTTTGGTTAAATGGTTTATTATCCTACCTTAAAAAAAATTTATATACAAACCCTTCCTCTTTCTTCTCCAAATGTAATTAATGCTTAACCCCCTATGCTCCCCTTATTATATAATTTGATGTATTCTAATTAAACAATGTAATATATAGATATGGTTAGCATTAGTTTTCATTCCTCCAAGCGAGTCAACTGGCTAGAAATTGAGTTGATCGATCAGAGGACAACAAGAGCCAGCTGATCGATTGGAGGCCCAACTGACTGATTGGAGGAGTCCATTCAGTCTCCTGAGCCAAGAGGGAGTTCGATCGATCGATTGAAATCATTGGACCAACAGGATTTCTATCCAATCAAATGGAGGGTCCACCTGACCGACTGGCCTACTTCCAGTACAAATCTATTCTAGTACATATTTCTACATGTGATGTACAACCTTAGTTGGACAACAATTCTCTGAAGCTCCAAAGAATTGCATTAGTGTGAACATAAACATCACTCACATATTTGTGATTGAGTGTTTCATTTTTGGTTATAGTATGTATATGATACATATTATATTTATGTGGTTGTTGGATATGTGTATGTATTTATAAATAAAATCTTTTTTTTTTCTGTGCAAGCATGGGCCCCCCTTTTTATTTATTTTTCTGTAGAAAAGTCCAACAACGGAACAAGAAAGAAATAAAAGAGCAGAAATAGGTGTAAAAATAACATCAGCTTAGGTCCTTAGGACCTATACATAATCCTTAGGTTAGAGGCAATAGAATCCTAGCACTTCAGTGCATCTCTACTCCTTCCTAGAAAGAATCTGTTATTCCTTTCTTGCCAAACATGAAAAAAATGGCTAAGAAAGCAATCTTCGGCTTTAAATTCTTCATCAAAGTAGCACCATTATCCTTGTTGTCAGGTATATGCAGAATCTAGGTATATTGTACAGTTGATTCCCAAATATTGTAAGTATATTTACAACCAAAGAAAAGATGTTTTGTGTCCTTGTATGGTTCATAACAGAGTAAGCATCTAGAGACTATGAAGAGACCCCATCTTCTTAAAATATCTTGGGTAGAAACTTTGTTCAGAAATAGCTTCAAACGAATGAGACAAAAAGCACGGGGGATGCTATTTTTCCACAGGTAATTAGCCCAGTCAGGTTTGCTTTACTTAGTTCTGATCAAATTCCACCAGCTCTCAATTGGGGTGACTTCCATATCTTTGCAAAGAATCTTGTCACAAGAACCAAAAGTATAGTTCAACAAGCTAACAAAGTTATTGAAATCCCAAAAGCATCTTTTTCTAGGAATGTTCCATTTTCGATCTTTGACAAATTTTTGGAGAGTACCATGCTAACCAACACCAAGGAAAAGGATATTCTTGGAGTCAATCACGTCTCTGAGAAAAACTCCTCCAGGAACCCAGGGGTCCCTCCAAAGCTTAATCACATCACCATTACCAATAGTATAGGAAATGTGGGGAATAATAAGATGTCTATATTATAGAATCTACTTCCACATCCAAGAGCCATTTGTGCTCATCTTGATCGACCAGATAGAACCCTCCTTCAGATATTTCCCATTGATCCATCTCACCCACATAGAATCCTTTTTTCTAGCAGTATTCCAAATGTTTTGTAGAATACCAGCAATGTTCATATCCTTCACTCTTCTTAATCCCAAACCACCTTCATTTCTTGGCCGACAGACATTAGACCACTTCACATAGTGGATCTTCTTTTCCAAATCAGCCCCACCCCAAATGAAGTTCTTCCAAATACTATCAATTTCCTTCATAACAGTAACACGGAGAGGGAAAGGGAAAGTTGATGACCAAAAGATGAAGAGACAAGAGAGTGGACATTGTAAGTTCTAATCTACCGCTAAAAGAAAGGGTTTTCAATTTCCAGTTTTCTAGATTTCTTTTGAATTTATCAATAAGAGGTGCACAATGATTTCTTCTATGATTTCCACAGAACAAGGGTAGGCCCAAATATCTCATAGGAAAAGAGCCTTCTGGGATGTCCATAATCTTTGACATGTAGCTCTTATCAACATTGTTACTGCAAAAGACATTACTTTTAGAGCGATTGATCATTAAACTAGAACATCTCCCAAAATCCTGTAGAAGGTTACTAATGGCCACAACATTCTTATCATTAGCTTCCAGGAGGATCATGACATTGTCAACAAATAAAATATGAGAGACTTGCATATTAGAGAACTTGATAGGAGAAATAATAGAATTAGAAACTGCATGGTTCATGGATGTAGTGAATCCTTCCATATCAAGAATGAACAGATAAGGGGTAATGGGATCCCCTTGCTGGATACCATTAGTGGGGTAAATGGCATGAGTGGGCTCTCCATTGATGAGAACTTGGTAACTACTCATGTACATATTGGTGTAGAGCCAGTTGATCCAACAAGAATGGTACTTCATTCTTCTAAGAATGTCAAATAGAAAATCCCATCGAATGGCATCATAAGCTTTAACTAATTCATCTTTGATACACATCTTCAAATTAGTCATACTCTTATTAAAATCACTAATCAATTCATTTGTAAGAAGCAAAGCATCTGAAATTTTCCTTCCTTTGATAAAGGCTACCTGATTCTTGGTAACAAGATTCTGAAGAATGGGTTGGAGAAGATTATCCATGACTTTAGTAATGATCTTATATAGGTAGTTACATAGAGAAATAGGCCTCCAGTCCTTGATATGGAGAGCACCTTTGACTTTCAGAATAAAAGTAATATAAGATTTATTTAACTCTTTGATCAGTTTTCCACTTCTAAAGAAATTCTGGATAGAAGCAACAATGTCTTCTCCAATCACATTCCAGACAGTTTTAAAGAAATGTCCATTAAAACCATATGATCTTGGGGCTTTGTCCCCATCAACTTCTTTTATGACTCGCTCAATTTCCTCTTTGGAGACCAACATACAGAGATTGTTGATTTGATCAGTAATAAAGGTAGGAACAATACAATCTGGATTCTAATAGCAATGGTTGTCTTCATTTTTGTACTGGTTAAAAGGTTCTCATAGTAAGTGAACACATGGTCTTTGATCAAATTTTCATTATGTTCCATATTGTTGTTGATCAAAAGAGCATAGATAGAATTATGATTGGTCTAGTCTTTACAGAATTGTAAAAGAAACTTGAATTTCTATCGCCAAGATTAAGTTAGTTTACTCTGGAGATCTGCTTAGAACAACTCTTGTAACATCCTAGGATTTGAGGCATCAGATAACATGATCTTAAAAGGAATGATTGGGCTACCCATATCACCAAGGTGCACCTCCGTTTTCGGGAGCCCATAACTAAAGAACTCCATAGTTAAGCGTGCTCGGCTTGGAGTAGTACTAGGATGGGTGACCAGTCGAGAAGTTGGTCATGGCTTGCACATGAGTGAAATTAAAGCACGCGGTTAAGGCTAGTGGTGGTCTGTGGGGCCAGTCGTCATTCCTAAAACCCTACTATAGCCTTGGGCAGTGGACCCAAGTGTTACAAATGGTATCAAAGCCATAAACCCTCCAGTAGGTGGGGCCCACATAGGCATGTGGCATGCCAGTCTTGAGCCATGCGGTCTAGGAAGGTAGGAAAGGGTTGTCCATGGTTGACGTAGCCACCCCTGTGCTGGTATTCCATGATCAGGAGTTGGGTGTCCATGGGCCATTGTGGGTCTGCACTGAAATGGGATCATATTATGATGTCATATAGTTCAACCTTGACGAGGACATCAAGAGTCTAAGTGGGAGAGATTGTAACATCCTAGGATTTGAGGCCTAGGATAACATGATCTTAAAAGGAATGATTGGATTACCCATATCACTAAGGTGCACCTCCTTTTCCGGGAGCCCATCACTAAAGAACTTCATAGTTAAGCGTGCTCAGCTTGGAGTAGTACTAGGATGGGTGACCAGTCGGGAAGTTGGTCTTGGCTTGCACATGAGTGAAATTAAAGTGCGCAGTTAAGGCTAGTGGTGGTCTGTGGCACCGGTCATCATTCCTGAAACCCTACTAGAGCCTTGGGCAGTGGGCCCAGGTGTTACAGCTCCCTTTAGCTTCAGCATCAATGATAGCTTGTTTTCTCTTTTCATCAGCAATATTTCTAAGGTTCATATCATCTGAAGCATTATCAGCCATCTTTCGAGCTTCAATAGCCTCAAGTTCATAAAATTTTGCACATATATCTCCCACCTTTTCTTTGTTCCACATGATTAACTTTTTTTTGACGTTCTTAAGTTTGTTAATAACTCTGAACATAGCATCACAATCAACCTTTATACTCCAAGCATCTTCAACTACATTAAGGAAATCCTGCCTTTTACTCCACGCATTGATAAATTTAAAGTAGCCTTTCTTCTTTATACGAGTATCACTGAAATTGATCTGGATTTTTCTATGATCATTGATAATATTGTTAATGACCTCACCTTTGACTTTCTTGAAAACAGAATAGAAATCCAAGTTATAGATGAATCTATCAATTTTAGAGAGAATGAGTTTTTCACCTTTTTGTCTATTATCCCAAGTGAAGTAAGGGCCTTTTAACTCTAGTTCAACAAGATTTAAATCAGAAATGGCATCATTAAAATCTCTCATAGCAGAAAAGGAACAATTGCCTTTACCCTTCCTCTCATCAGAAGATCTAATGGCATTGAAATATCTGAGAATAATCCACGCTTCATTACCCTTTGGACTAATTTTCTTTAGGCCTTCCCAAAGGATTCTTCTTCGTTTTTCATCATTATGCCCATATATAGCTGTGACCGGAAAAGAAATATCATTACACTCCACAAGACAGTGAATGAATTGATCACTTTCTTCAATCTTCGTGATTTTGACAATGTTTTGGTCCAACATAATAATAATTCTTCCAAGTGGATGTGAGGCATGGTTTGAGATCCACATGTTGTTTGTCCAAAGTTTGTGCATAGCTTTGCACATCTTTTTATACTTGATTTTTGTTTCAATAAGGAAATTTATAGGACATCTTGCATCAGCAAGATTTGTCCTTACCTTCTCCTGGTGTCCAAGTCTATTCAGACCTCTGATATTCTAGGAGAGGATGCTCAAGTTGCTAGACATTAGGATTTAGAGTGACTGGAGCTCTACCAATCCTAGTCACCGAGAGTTCATCCTATCCCAACTCTCCTAACTTTTCAAACATGTTATTGTCCATAACACTTAATTCCGGAGATGCTCTTTTAGTATGTATAGCATTCTTGGATTGCAATCTAGGAGGGGGGATCTCGACTTCTGTCCTTCACATATTGGAACCCGTCTTCAGAAATACCAGAAGCAACAACCCTACATTTGTCGTCAATAATATAATTCATATGAATAGGAATTTTCCAACTACCTGAATTAAGAAAAGTTTCCATATTCTCCATCACTATATTCATTATAGGAGTTGTCCAACTGAGACTAGACAAACTACTATTTATAGTAAAATCAAGTCTTGGTATAGTAACACTGACTCCCGTGCAGGACTTCATAGCACTCGGTTATCGCTTATCCTCAGAGTTTTCATTTCTATTATGACTTGAAACAGAGACCTCTTTTGAACATGCTTCTTTTGGAATATTTATATTTACTTCAGAACAGACAGCCATCAACTTGTCTAAAGAAGAGACACTAGGATTCAGAGATTTTTTACCTATGGAGTAAGTGCTAGAGTGAGTAGGAATACTCCTGTCAACTGGTAACCATATCTTCGTGTTCTCAAGAATATCTTCAATTACTTTGCAGATCTCAGATTCATGCCTGAAATAGCCACAAGTTTTACAGATATCAGGGATCCATTCATAATGTACTTTTATTATATATTGATCACCACAATCACTGCATAAGACGACTTCCTTCAGAAACTTAGAATCAATAGAGTTCAAAACCTAGATCTGGGCATAATCCAACCTTCTCATCGCCTTAGTGGCATAATAAGTGCAAATCGGCCTGCCTATATAACTCCCGATTAGGCCAAGCATCTCATCATCCCAGAATTCTAAAGGAAGTCCTGGGAATCTAATTCATATCAGAATGTTAATAAGCTATTCTTTTTCAAGAGGTTCCCATAATTCCCACTTCTTAATTATTAGAGGTTTACTCCCTACGAACCACGACCCCCCTTCTATCACAGATTTCAAATCATCTGGATTCTCAAATTTGACAATGAAGAAAGTTTTTTTTCAAGGAATAATTTCAAACAAACCTTAAGGTTTCCACACAACCTCAAAATGACGAACTAGAGTAGGCCAGTGAGGTTTTAATCTGACTATGTATCCAAATGATGAGTTGTCCCACTTCTTCGCAACCTCCAATGCTTTTGTTCGCTTATATTGAACTTCCTCATTTATGATCATAGGCGGTGAGAACCGCATCTTCGTAATCTCTGCATTTCTCTTTTCACTAAATAGTTTTGTCCACTTCTTCTTGACGGGAGTAGCAACAAGATTTTGTCTCTACTTTCTAATATCTAGGTAGATCTGTGGTCGACGAGGAGGAGCACAAACTGTGTGGGGCTTCCATCTCCCTCCGTCATGGATCGCCTCTCCTGTCGCCGCACCGGTTGCCCCCATTCCATTCAAACCTCCCGCTATATCTCTAACTTGTGAAATTCATTTATAAATATTGATAATACTTATAAATCCCAAAATAAATATTGATAAAATCCAATTTTGTAGATATTTCATGACTAATTTTATTTCTAATCTTCTTTGTTCGTGAGAGTTACTATACCTTTTCCTTATTTTACATACATATTCCACTTATGACTTTCTTAGGATATAACTACTAGTTCATATGGAGGTGACTTGTCAAACAATGTTCTTACCATGAGGCAGGACGTCCATCGGTTTCTATAACCAATGGAGACCAGTCACAGTGGCACGAGAACCTCAACTAGACCAAACATCAGTTCCCAAATTGATGGCTCCTAGAAAAGATTCAAATATGCCAACGGGCACAAGCTAACCATTGGTTCTCTAAAATGATTTCCCACCTTCCTCCAGTTAGAGGAATAACTAATTCCCTAAATTGATGGCCCACTAGTGCATCCAAGGCTACCAATCACCATCCTTCAAACCATCAATTCCCAAACCTGATGGTTTGACAATTTCCAACACTTGATGGTCTAACAATCCATTAGTTGATGGTCAAGCAAAAAAAGTGGGAGAAAAATGGATGGCTCCTTTGTACGTCCTACCAAATGATGGCCATACTAACAATGGTCATTCGAGGTTGTTAAGTTCTTGCCTCGAGGAAAGTGTCCAAACTTGTTGCGCAACTAAAGTGCACTGGACCAAAGATATAAATAGAACCCCTAAGGAACTAAGCAGAGGGTCTCCACTTAGAGGATAAGCAAAGGGATGCCAGAGAGCACTCTTGACATTGACCAAGCACCTCCCCATCGGTTAGTGTAGGCCATATGAAGAAAGCATAAAGGTCTTCCCCTATCGCACATTGCCAAGCTTCCATAACCTCTCCTTTGATAGAATGAGAACAAAGAGTGCCTCTCCAAGATGTACACATCAGATTTAGATTGAAGGATCGCTCCACCTTGACCAACCATGGTAATTGTTACTATATTCCCTTCTTCTTTGAATGTTTTCATTTCGCTTCATTACCTTCATTCCATTCCGCCATCCATATGTCTCCTTTTACTTGTACATCTGTCATGCTACTTATCACCATGAGTGGCAAAACATATATCTTAGGTTGGGAGTAGCCACTAATGTTCTCCCAACATGTAAATACTTATATCTATTGAACATATTCTCTTAGTAATGTTTATCTCCATACACTTGGTCTTAATGCTTCACTTGTACGATTAGCTACTATCTTGTGTTGTTTGATTGCTTGTACATCAAAAGAGTAGTATTAACCTATATCCAAGTGTTATGGAGTTGCATGCATGCATGTGAATATTTGAATGCTTAAGATAATGATCATAAGATTTTATTGTTGTTGTTTGTTTTCCATCTTGAGAGAGAGAGAGAACCTTATAATTTAAATCTTTCCTAAGCTCAAGAGAGGATGGAATAAACATTTTTGATGATTTCATGTAAACTTTCTAAGGGTATACAATGAGTGTGAGTTTTTCATGTTGGTTAGAGACCTTAGATGGTGAAACCCAATCCATGTTTCCCATTCATACTTGATATCTTAGTCTTTGACCTTCTTATTCTTTATTTTACTTCTTGTTTTTTTTTCATTTCCTTACTTTGTTTCTTATTGAAGAACCACCATTCCATAAGGAAAATAAAACTTTATCTTACTCTTGGTTGTTGTAACTAAGCTAAGGATTTCAATTCTTAACACATACCACCCTTGTCCCTATGGATCGAACCTGATTTATTGAATCATACCTTGTTTTATATTGTGGGGGCCTGAGTGTTGGGATATAAAATTAAAAGTTTGATTACTCTCAATCTTCTCTTTATGGGTGTGCAATTTAGGACAAACAATTATTAAGTCTTAGATGATTTATACAAGAAGAACAAATGAAAAGCTTGATCGACCAAGCATAGTTCACGCCAAAGTGTGGTGCACCGTCCATCTTACATTAGTGTGACAGTAGATATGTAGGTTCTATGAAAGTAGGGTGCATAGTCTATCATGTTGGCTTTGTATCTAGACTTAACTAGGTGACCTTAATGATATGAAGTGCCTAGAAGCATACAAGATGGGATATGACAAGGACTTGTGCATACCATCTATCCATGAATTGTGTTTGATGCAATTGGCAAAAGTTGCCTACCTAAATAGTCATGTTCTGGGTGATCAGCCAAAACTAACTCATGACTTGACAAAGTAAAGATCTTGGCTCACTATAAGATTGTATTCTACAATCTTAGAAAATTGATGGTTAGGGCCATTAATTTCTACAAAATTGTGGGAGAATTATTTAGGTAAAGCCAAACTAATATCATCAATATTTTCAAATTAAATCAAAAATATTTTGACAAAAATGCAAATTTTCTATTGTAGAGACAAACGGCAACCACCAACTCTTTTTCATTAAGAAAGAAAAACTAAAAGGGAACAACTTCCATGATTGGTTTAGGAACTTGAAAATCATTCCCACTCATGGAGCAAGCTCTATGTCCTAGAAACATCAGAGCTAGAGGAACCTCCTACCAATGTGTGTAAGGATAAAGGGATGCTTACAAGAAGCATTCCAACAATGTCATTGATATCAAATCCCTGATGCTATGCTCAATGAACTATGAGTTGTAGATACAGTATGAAAACATAGATGTTATTGAGATGGTGACACATTTTTAGAATAAGTTCTGGTATCAAGCTAGGAAAGAGAGATATATTCTCTCAAAGTCAATTTTTAAGTGCAATATGGTAGAGGGACATCTAGTAGGGCCCCATGTGATTAAATTGATTGGGTACATGGTAAAGGTAATGAGATTGGGATTTCCTTTAGGTCAAGAGTTGGCCACGAACATGATTTTACAGTCGTTGCATTAATCACATAACCAATTTGGCATGAATTATAACATGAACACTTTTGTTAAGATATTGTATGAATTTGCTTGGCATGTTTACAACAACCAAGACACAAATAAAGAAGAACAATCCTAGATCTATGATGATGATCAGAAGTAGAAAGGAGAAGTACAAGGGCAAAGATAAGGCCAAGATGAGATCTAATGCTATATATAAACCCAAGTCTTCAGGACTTAAATAAAAGGAAGGTGTGAGTAAGGAAGAGAATTTCCACCATTATCACCATCATGGACATTGGAAAAGGAATTGCCCTTATTACAAAGAGGAACTCATGAAGTAGAAGTAGGAGATAAAGATATTCACTTCATGTATATAGTTTATTGAGAAAAATATGTTACTTCATCATCACATGTAGTGGATATCGAATGAGGATCTCATATATGTTATAATGTGCAAGATTTGAGAAGAAGTAAGCAAGATGAGGTGGACCCGCATGGAGCAAGAGTTGTTTCCATTATAGTTTGAACCTGTCATTTATCTCTGCCTAGTGGGCATGTACTAGAACTAGTGAGTTGCTATTATGTGTGTGCCATTAATAGAAATATCATTTCTATATCTTGTTTGGAGAAGATTGGACTCAAATATAATATAATGAATGGTTGATGTTCTATTTTAAAGATAATATCTTTTATGGTAGTTCCCCAATGTCTCATGATCTAACTCTTTAGTTATAGAGACAAATGTATATAATATAAATACTAAAAGACTTGATAAATCTAACAAAACATACTTTTGGCATTATCATTTAGGTCACATAAATGAGAAACATATTTCTAGACTCCACAGAGATGGTTATCTAGACTCTTTTTGTTTTGAAACAATAGGACATGTGAATCTTATTTATTGGGAAAATTGAGAAAAGCTTTTTTCATTGGAAATAGTGAAAGAGTGAGTGATCTATTGCTACCCGGACATATTGATATATCTGGACCTTTTAGAACAAATGCTAGAGGCGATTACCAGTCTTAAACATTTCGATATGATCGATGTGGAAAATACTTGTATAACATATTGAAATCTAATCAATAATTTTTATTATGTCAAATTTATAAATCATCTTTAATACTAAAATATATATTTCTTAAATATGACCAACAATAAAGGCTCTATTTACCTTCAAGTAATAATTTGATATTTATCTAGAGATGTTATTCATTTACATCTTAAATGTATTCTTAAAATGACTTTTATATGTATTTTCTTTAATAAAATTTCTTAATTATTCCAAAAAAACCAATGTATTATTTATATATCTGGATTAATGAATAGCATGCCATCACTTTAACTTAGGAAGTCAAAATATATATTGATTACTTTTGATGTAAGAATGCCTTTGCGTTTTCAACTGGATTTGGAAGGAGAGGAATGACTGAGTTCATAGGGGAGTTTCTAAGGATGTTTTTCAGCTTTGGAAGCTCATCCTTAACGATTTTGATCTGTTCTTGAGCAGTTTATTGGGTGCTCTTGTATTTTTTGTATAGCTTTTCTTCTCCTTTTTTCTACTTGAAAGTACACTTAGGGAAGGTTCTTTTCCTAAGTTGGTACGTCCCTATTGTACATTCTAAAAAGTTAATAGAAATAGATGAGTTGGGTTCACCAAAAAAACTTTTGATGTAAGAAATAACTTTAGGATACATTCTAATAAATCATGACATTTCTCTTAATTGGTATGATAATTTCAATTCTTTTAAAAATAATTATCTTGAACAGTACACCTTTGATACCATCATTTGGTATCCTATTAGAGAGTAAGTAGATCATTAAGTCCTTTTACAATCATAAAATGCTTATTAAATCCCTACATTAATTTATAGTCAAGACTAACCCAAGATAATAAGTTAATTATTTGTTTAAGTACTCCTAGGTCTATTCTAAAATCCTCTAGACTTTGGTATCAATCGGAATTCATATTCCTATTTAATTCATCACTTAATCTAAAGTTTATAATAATTAAATTTAATGCGATCAATGCTTTTATTAAATGGATAACGACCCATTTTCCTCTCCACCATACGGTATCCTACCATTCATGGGTCACACAAATATTTCTGACCATGAACAACTAGGTGGTCGTCCATGTGCGGTTGTTTTCCCTACTTTGCTTACACATCTTCTCTTCCTCCCACTTTCCTCCTCTTCTTCCCTCTTCTCTCCTTGTTGTACTGCCCTAGCCTCTTTCAAGATGCTTCTTTTCATCCTTTCCTTCTTCTACAAATTTTGTATGCCCCCACGTACACACTATAGCAATATAATGATCCATATTTTGATTGTTGGTGTTTAGGTAAATGTCATATATGAAGATATCAAGACATGAAGAATCAGATGAAATCAATTGAAGACATTAATGCTAAGGGAATGAGGATTAGTTAGATGATTCTTATCATACATATTAGTTTCTCATATAAAATTCATGTAAGTCCTTAGAGGAGCATTATTATACATATTGTAAACAATATTTGTGAAATAATGGAAATCATTTGCTACTATTTTCTATTTGTTGAATCTGGATCCTTGGGAGTTTAGGTAATGTCTCTCAACTTTAATGTCCATCCTTAATTGAGGCTCACTATAAAGTGAGGTTGGTATATTTGGTATCAGGGCCCCAAAATTTTCAAATAATATTTAATAGTTGATAATATAAAGTAATCCATAGAAATATAAGGAGAATTATTAGGGCATAACCTAAGGGTAATGGTGTCTAGAATGGATCATGGATTTGGGGATGAAAATATTTTACTTTATACCATTAAGTTGGTATACGAGGACTCGATTAGCCATGGTGATAGCTACCTGGAAAGAACTGAGGGTTAGCTTAAAATAATGTTTCCTTTAAGTTTCTCATCTCTAATTTCATCCACTTTTCATCTCCTTTCTTAATAAACCCTAAAAGGAACTTCCATCTGTATTTTAAGATTAGGGTTATTAAGAAGAAGTAGGATTAAGGCATCCTTTGCCAATTAATGTACATGTGATGTGGAAATAATGATAAAGTAAAGAAAAATAGTTATATGCATTTTTTCATGCAAGGGTAAACCCTTCATGGATCTAGGGTTGGTTTAGTAAAAACTCTTATTGGGTTGAGGGAATCATAAAACTCTAAGGTTCAAGGGTAGTCCCTAACCTGAATCTTAAACCCTAATCCTAGTAAATTGGAGTAGTGTGGGTGAAATAGTAACTCTACCTATATCCACCCTAATTAGGGTAAAAGTAATAAGAAAATTCCAAATGACTTGGATGATCCATTCTGCCAAGCATGCATCTACATGGAGAATTTCATGCATGATGCATGTGAAGGGTTTTAAATATGTTAAAATAAAACATAAGAAATCAATGGTTAAATAAGAATAAAAATTTGGGACCCTCAACTTACATTTAGAGATGGTGTACCGACTTGGTGTGGGTCATCCCATGAATGGGAAAAGGACCTATGGGGAGGCATAACCCTAAACCTATGGTGTCAGGTCATATCTAGAAAGCCTAAACTCCTCCATGAGTCAAGAAGGCACCCAAGGTTAGGGCCTTCCCTAGAAGAATGAGTTCACAAATCAATTTAACAATTGAGCTAACCTAAAATATCACCTAAAGTGTAAAGGATTAAGTATATAAAACACGAAAGCACACACATCTTTGAACCCAATTATTCTATCTCTGAGGGATACAAGGAAAAGTCATTGAGGAAGTGGTTGACTATAAGAAGACCAAGCCCGGAAGGGAAGGTCACTATGAGGCCAAGCCCAAAAAGGAAGGCCTCCATGAAGACCAAGACCATAAGGGAAGGTCATTAAGAGGCCAAGAACAAAAAGGAAGCCCACCATGAAGACCAAGCCTGGAAGGGGTGGTCACTAAGAGGCCAATCCTAGAAATGAAGGACACCATGAAGACCAAGCCTAGAAACGAAGGACACCATGAAGACCAAGCCTGGAAGGGAAGGTCACTAAGAAGTCAATCCTATAAGGGAACGTTTTAGTGAGCCCAATGTAGGGACATAAAGTAAACAATTAATACCCTAAGAGGTGGAGGAAATCCGAGTTAAAGAATTACACAAGAAAATTATGTTCTCAAGAAAATGTGTAATAAATTAAAAACAAATCTCAATAAACCCTTAGTAGGGTAGAGCCCAAAGTTAATCCTTAGATCAATTAGGAATGATTAAAGGTACAAAGACTTATGAGGTTAGGATATGATCATGCCCTAAGTGCATAAGACCATGGGGTCAGGAGATAGCCATCCATATTTGTACGAGGCCAATAAGTCAGGAGATTGGCCACCTTCATGAGTTAATGGTAAATGTGAGAGATACTCTACAGATGCATAAGGCCCATGAGGTCAAGAGGAGAACACTACAAATGTCCATGTACCCCTAGGGACGTTGAGGAAATTACTAAGGAACATTAGATGCAAATATAAGGAATATAAGGAGTTATAATGTTTGAATAAAATCCTAAAGGGTGCTGTGCACAAACTCAAGAGATATGAGAAAACCGCATAACCTTGTGAGTGCATGAAATTTAAGATAAAAAATTGTATAATTAAAATGTGGTAATGCCATGGAATTTTTATTGATGATGATTCAACTAAAATTTTGAACTAGAAGACAATGTGTGAATACACCATCTCTGCTCTTGGAATGGGATGAACTTTGTATTTTTGGCTGCAGCCAAATGCTTATTTCATTTTATTATAAGTAAGAGAGAATGGGTAGACACATGTATGCTTAAAAAGTGATGTGGGAGTGAATACCCTAATTTGAAATTGAATGGTATCTGGTAGGATTTTGAGGTGTCACCTCACCCTTATATGTAAATAAATAAATGATAGTTTAGAAACCTATGTCAAATGGTAATCACCAAGTGAAATGGAAATAATAAGTGAAAATGTTGTAACCAAGTGGTATATCATGTAATGAATGAGGATATGGACATACTCTAGAATTGAATTTGGGTGTTAGCCTTAGCAATGTGAGAAATTTGCATATTGATAGAAGTGGTTATAGATATGAAAGAAGGGTTTCTAACCTAAGTTTGAAGCTAAGTTGAGTTATTTTTTACCTTAACCTAACTAGGTTTCAAATTTTGGGGACAAAATTCCTTTTTAGGAGGGGTGGATGTAAGTTCCTCAAATTTGGTAAATTTGTATTCTATAAATATAAGTATTTATTTGATAAGGAAATTCCCTAATTTATTAATTGATAGAATAATTTTATCTTTGTGGAGTGGTTCAACCCATGGTCCAAGTGAGGCCCTTGAGACAAGTTTCTTTACAAATAGGTCTTTGTGGCATAAGTAAAAGAAATAAATGAATTGATGCATAAATGAATAATAATGATTTTGTAAATTGTTAGTTAATTGGAATATGAGATAAAAGGGCAAGTTTCCAAAATATCCTAAGATAATGTGTAATTTAGATAATAAAGGAGTAATTATCTAATCATGACTTGCAACACAAGTTTTGAGTATCATTAACTTTTGGAATAGTTGAAGATAATAAGAAAACTAAGATAATTCTAGAATATGAGATTAAAAGGACTTTCTATATGATGTGGGTAATAAATTTAAATAAATCCTTAAGGGGGAAGTTTCATCTATGGGAGTTATCCCAATAAATCTAAATACTAAATATAAGTTCGGAAAGGTATTCATTATTTCCCCTTTTACATAAAAGTTTGTCAAATCCAAGTTATAACGAGAAAGTGGAGGTTTACATCTTGTAACATCACAGTTTATAGAATAAAAACCTAAGAGTTTTTATACAAAGGAATGTAGGAGGAACACATTTAATTGTTTCCTAGAATAATTCCCTCTTTTTCTCATAATATTAGTTGGGGTTAATATTAAGAAATGTATATTTTTAATACATATAGAAAGAATGAAATGATGTGATTATTTATAGAGAATGTCATCATGCCCAAACCATTACTTGACACTTTTAGATCTTCCATGAACACCAAGGAAAAAGGAAGAAGAGAAACAAGAAAGGAAGATGTGAGAGGATATATAAGGGTTACAATGTAGTTGATTCATACACAATCGGCCAACCCTTCTCCCCTCTCCCTTATCTCTCCTCTTGATTTACCAACATCCAACCAACTTCATACCCACTCCGGTTTCATCCCAAGATTACACCACACCAACATGGTGTCATTATCATGAATCAGATCCACATGATAATATCACTCTTCTTGCTTGAGTATGTGTTGTTGATGTCAAGATGGCTAACAATGGTGCCTATATAAGGCATGACATACCCCATTCTCTATGGAAGAAGATTGCCTAGGCCTGAGAAGTGTTCCCAAAGTCAAACACACACCCATTAAGGGTTTCCTCTCCTCCTGAATCCTAAAGAGAAAGCACATACCCTAGATCCGTGAAAGGAGCACTAAAGTCATGGGAATGTGTGCACGCTTCCCATTATGGTCGTAGTGCTTGTCTGATCTTCAATATGATCTCAAGTAAACAATCCAAACCCTAAGGTATTACCTATATCCATGTGTATAAAAATCATGAAGAAAAGCTCGGTCCACCGTGGGTCATCTCCGATCATGATCAGAGATTGGGCAAGTATTTTTAGGGTGGGCAGAGGTGGGAAGATCCTTGCTTGGTCTTTAGAGCTCGAGAGCAGGAGAGGCAACCAAGATGTTGACCCTTCATGTCAGGATCATGCCTCATCGTGGTGTAGGAGAAGACTTATTTTAAATGATCTTAAGGATCCTAGGTTCACTTATAGAGAGCAAGGGTAAGGAATTCATTCTTCCTGATCCTGATTCGGGTCTTGGAAAAGTTAGTAATTGGGTATAATGCTGACATGTAAGTGGATGATTGGCCTATATATGCATAACCTGAAATAAATCTAGAAAATAATCTATAGATTGAAGTATATTAAAATTGTAGGTTATTTTGATCAAGAGAATGACTAAAATATGAATAAAATGAATTCAATGCCTTATTATGATTATGGTTCAAAAATTATGATGCATACATAATTAATCAATGGCTTATACATGCAAACCCTAGAATTGATGAATATGATTCTTAAAATAATAAGTTTGTGTATCTTGTAATAATATAATATATTGTTGAAAATGATGGGAAGCTTAGATGATGATGATAATGATAATGAATTAGGGTTTCTAAACCAATAATCATGCATATGCATATTAAGACTTTGAAACTAAAAATTATAACTTTCTATGATATCAATGCACATAAACAAATCTAGGTGTTCTTAATGCAAGAATATGACATATTTGATCACTAGTGTCTATAACAAATTAGGATGTGAGGGAATTAGGTTTGTACCCTTATTACTTATCCAACATGAGACAACCCTAAACCCTAGTTTAGGACCTATGTTAGGCCGGAATGATTTAATATGATGGTGACATTTTAGGATACACATACATGTAGCTAATGTTGGTTGACTATGTTGATTGCTTGGATGTTTGGATACAAGCTTAGAGCACTTGAAGTATGATTGCGTGGTGTGCATGATTCTACATTAAGGTTCATGGTTAGGATTATGAATATTCATGTATCAACTTATAGAGTTTGTTGACAATTTCTCCAAGTTTTATGAAACAAAGTATTGTATGTTTATTTACATTTTGTTCAACTATAATTCCACTATGAGTATCATATGAAGTAATTTATCATATTTTGAATCCTAGGATGACATGTATCTAGGAGTGATGCACATCAGACCTGGAAGGTAAAATGATTACGCCCGAGGTAGCATATCAAGAATGGGTTAGAATATGTAATGAAAATGACAATGCTTATTGATGAGTACTTCTTGATTATATGTTTTTATCTTACGTTCACATTTTTTTATGAACCCCATGTACACTATATATTAATATATTGATCCACATTTTTGTTGTTGGCATTTTAGCTAGATGCCATATATGAAGATATCAATACATGATGAATCAAATGAAATCAACTGCAGACATTAAAGATAAGTAAAGGATGATTAGTTAGATGCTTCTTCTCTTATGTATTAGTTTTTGATGTAAAGTCCATATAAATTCTTGGAGAAGAACTATTATATATCTTGTAAACAATATTTGTGAAATAATGGAAATTAATTACTATTATTTATTATTTGTTGAATCTAGATCCTTGACAATTTAGGTAATGGCTCTTGACTTATAGTGTGACAACATGACTTTTCTATCTGCTATATTGTACTCTTACTCAATCATCACATGATCTCTTACTCAAATGAATATCAATTGCATACTGTCAGTTTTGTGGTACTCTAATTTGTCACATCAATGATGTGCAACATTTATTTGCCTATTTGAGTTAAATTCCACTCTTTAATATGCCACCATCTTACAAGAAAATGTGATCCTTATCACTATGATCTTTTGAATATATAATGTATGTCATCTTATACATCTTTCAATTATCTTTCCAATGGTTAAAAAATCATCATAATCGGACATGCAGAGCTCAAGTTATGAACTAATGAATTTTGGGTCAAATAACATGTGATTTGTCAAATTTATTCGATTGTAGAGCTTGATTAGGCCCTTTTGGATGCGGCCCAGTAGGGTTGAGAATTTTACTTCTCCTATTCCACCTGATACACACACACCCACTTGAATATGATGTCATGGATTTCCCTCTTGATCCGACGACCAAAACAGGTCACATTCCCCGGATCGTAAACTGTGTAAAGCACAATATCGGGATGCTTTTGCGATCAGCCAATCAGCCATGTTTCCCCCCTTCTCACGTTCAATTGGCTTGCCCAATGAATTCCTCTTGACTCCTACAGTATTTCTCCCTTGTTTTCCTCCTCATTATATCCCTAGGGCACCGCGATCCCTCCTCCCTTTCCCCTCCCACTTGCCATAGCACCGCCAGCTTGAGGTAGATTGGGTTTTTCTTCTATGGTGCTCGACAACGACAGCTGAATGTGCCCAACCGCTCGTTAGGTCGAGCCAGGCATGGGTGGGAAGTTTACAAGGACAATCATGGCCTCTTGCCCTAGAAAACGGACCCAGACATAGGGCTCACTGCCACAGCTCTGCCACTGGTCAGGAGGCTTTTTCATGAGGATGATGACCCCACCGGACCGTCAGATTAGCACAAGTAACCTTGATCGCACGAAGGTTGTCTCTTCCTTCCCCTTAATTCTTTGGGCTATATGTGGATGGATAGGGGAACCAATCTGCTAACAATCATGCTAGATCTCAATGACCGGTACGTGTCAATAACAGGCGGCTCCAAACTATGGGTTGGTGGTTGGATCAGGCTGAAAGCGTTCAACAAATGTTGCGCAGACGGGTGGCAGCACATAGGGACAACACATATCTTACACACCCCATGATAGGCTACACATAGAGGAGGCCTATGTGGTCGTTAGATGGTGGATCGGTGATCGAGGTCGGGGATTGCATGATGAAATCATATACATGTAACACCCCATTTTCCCTATAGTTTCTTTTAAAATCTTTGAAAAATGATAACTCCCAACTCCCTTGGCCCAACATAGCAAAACTATATACCAAATTGATCATCTCAATGAGTCCTATGACATGAGCATACTTGAAAATACTAGCATTACTTCTAATGTCTCTATTTTACTTAATATGCAACCTTTGACTATTTTGACAACCTTTTATGCACTATTATGATGAAGTTATGATCTACAATGCTCAATCTACCTTCTAATGTCTAGATTAGTAAATTAGTCCCTCTTTGATACTAAATGAGGGCCCAAAGTACCAATCTTTCACTTTTTTCACCTTTATATGCATAAATGACTATTTTTTATACCTTAATGATGTACCATGCCCTATTATGCTTATCTAGCATCTTAATGTTGACCAATGACTAATTATCCTTGAAATTAGTAAAATATATCCTCCATGACTTTAATATCATTTATAAATCCCCTATTTTCTATATTACACATATGTCTCTTTATGCATGAATGTAACCCATATCTTGGTGATTCATGATGATACTTGAACATAATGTGGTTTTTGGTCCTCATGTGCATGTAACTATATAAGATCCTTCAACTCAATAATATAGTGATGTTTAGTGAACCTAATGTCTAATATTCACCATATGGTTGGATATTGTAGTAGTGTGAACCCATTTCCACTAGTGATGACCTAGTGTGATATATGACTTACTTGCTTCGCATGTGCCCTAATCTCTATATGATCATGTTATAAACTCCCCTTCATAATCTGACTTGACTTTCATACTTACTTATCTTGATGTAGATGTCCCACTTATGTTATATGAAGGACCCTAATGATATGATGGATGTATGTTGATACCATTTGAACAATGATGCTTAGACTCTAGGGTACATCCATCCATATGTAAATGAACTTTATGTGTACTATCTTGTAGATCTAATTCCATATCTAGTCTAATCAACTTGATTTGATGAACCTTCACCTTGTTTTCCTGTTATGAGTCTTATGGTCTAGTTATGTACATAAGCGACTTAAATCTTGTAATGTCCATATAAGATGAATGAAATATAAAAATGACTTGGAACTTGACACCCCTTTCACGATGGACTCTAAATCAAGTAAGGATCATTAAATATGTGAATAATCCACTCGAACCTAACTAGACCCAAAATCCTAATAATCGAACTAATTAGGGTTAATGATGAGAATCATGCACGTAATCTTATTCTTAAGTAGGTGTTGCTTATGGATAGACGGTCAAGGATAAGTTAAGTTAAGAATCTTTGATACAGGCATGAACTTCAATAATTATATGACTATGGCTTTCTTTCTTGAATGTGATACATATGTATTCTTGTTTACTTGCTCAAATATTGCCATGTAGTACTCTAGTATTGTACTTGATGTTTGTCTTGTACTAATGTTTTATAACTTTCAAACATAATATGGAAACTCCATTATACAAACCTCATGCACCTTCCTGTAGTTTTAGGGTAAGGATATAAGGTTGAGTGTTGTACTTGATTTATCAAGATAGGGTAGATCGTTGATAAAAAGGGGTAGCTAATCTTGAGAACATTCTTATTCTCTTCCAATGAGAAGTTGTCCATAAAAGGCCTTATGAATACATGATATTGATGAACGAACAAAATGATGGTATAATTGGAGTGAAATGATTTAAAACTTGGTCTCTCACTTTGCTAAATACTTAACTTGTTTAATATTTTTCATTATTTCTGCAACTCTTTTCATATTATGAAAAGCTTATGTATATGTATTTTTTAACCCTATACTCAACACCTCATGTGCTTGACATGCCTTTTTTCATGTATTTTTTATTTTTTAAGATGGCTAGAAGTGATGGGCTTGGTGAGCTCTGTCAGGTGTACTTGTTGTAATATCCATAGTGTACATGAGCAGACTTGAAAAATTGTACTCGTGAATATGTAATTGAAAGCTTGTCATAAACAATGTTGCTTAATATATCTTGTTGATTTTTGAGATCATGATTGGTGCATTTATCATGTTATCTATTCATGTATACTAACCTTTACTCTTCTGCATTCGCACTTTGATAATACTATGCTTGGGACGGATGCCTAGGTCATATCACCTTTGAATTTATAGGCATTTGGAGTCAGGATTTAGGTAACAAATGGTTCTATGACATTAAGGTTCTTCCTTAATTGGGGGACTCTAAAAATTTAGATCGTTACAATGATTACACCCGAGAGGGCATGCCAAACGTGGGTTAGAATATGCAATGAAAATACAAGTTCCATATGTACAAATATTTGGTTGTGGACATTATATGTTGTTATAATACTTGCAAACATTTTGATTGCACCATGTACACATAGGAGAGATATGTCGGTCTGCGTATTTTTTTGGAATTTAGGCTAATCATCATATGTTATTGAAAGACATGGATGTTAAGAATTTGGCACCAAAAGAAAAAATGCTAAAGATCAATGGAGGATTAGTTAGATGTTCTAGTACTTCTTCTCATACATGTTACTATGATTTATTTGTTAGTTTTCTATGAATAACTTATGTAACTCCTTAGAGGATCCTCATTATACATCATGTATAGAAACTTTGTTCAATTAATAGCAATAGTTTATTAATATTTATTTTTCATTGAATCTTGATCCTGGAAAATTTAGCTCATGGCTCTCAACTTTTGGGAACTCTCCAATTAGGTGACACTAAAATGTGGGGGTCGCTACATTTGGTATCACAGCCTAGATTTATCAAAAAAATTTAATAGTTGTTAATTTCAAATAATCCCTAGAATTATATAGAAGAATTATTTGGTCATTCCTAAAGGGTATTAGTGTCTAGAAAGGATCACAGCTTTGGGAGTTGGCCATATTCTCCTCCGCACCATTAAGGTGGTATACATGGACTCCCATATCCAGTGCTCTACCTATCTGGCCAAAACCTAGGGTTTTCATAAGTCTTCTCATCTCTATTTTTTCTTCTCATATTTTTGCTTAAAAAACCCTAAAATGCACTTCCCTCCTCATTTGAAGTTAGGGTTTTCTAAAGAAGTAGGATTAAGCCACATCCTCCATCAACTAAAAAGTAATGATAATTAGATAAAAATATGTAAAAGGTTTGACATGTAGTTTAGGTACCTCTAATGAGGGGAAACCCCAGAAAGACCTAATTATGGGTGGGAAAAACCCAGTCATCGATGAAGGACTTGAGTGGGATAACCCAGTAGGGTATGAAAACAATAGTTGGCCAAGGGAATCATAAAATCCTAAGATATAGGGTGTATTTAACCTTAACCTAACCCTAATCATGGGTAATGGGAGTAGTATGGGTCAAATAACAACCCTACCCAAACAAAGCCTAAGTATGGGTGGAGGAAAGAGAAATCCAAAATGGATTCAGGTAATTTAGTTTTGGTATCCTGATTAGATACCCTAGTTTCCCAACCATGCAAGTACGTGGTGTAATGCATACATGATACATATGAAGGATTTGGAATATAAAGGAAGCATATGCAATTAGTTATTATGTAATGGAAAAATAAGATACCCTCATTTCACCTTTTATGGGTGGTATCCTGACCTGGGGTTCATCAACCCAAGAATGGTAAATCACTTATGGTGGAGGCATAATCTGTGACGACCCTGAAATGGAGCTTTATGAAGTCAAATACTTAGTTAAGGTACATATAGATCCAAGTGGCTTAATGATGAACCATGAGGTGTATCATGGTCCCAAGAAGCATTTAGGACTTATTTGATCTAGATTTGATGACTAAGTGTATTCAATTCAAGGTGTATAACTTATTTATAAGGTTCTTGAAGAATTTAATTTCATGAACAAATATTGGAATTTTTTATCTCAAACTTGGTCATAAGGGGCTTAATGTGGCAAGGGACCCATAATTCAATTCTTGATTTAGTTTTAGAATCATGGTAGAAGATACAAATGTTAGAAGACATAAAACAAGGAGAAAAAATGCACATGTGGCCATGTTAATTACTTTGGTAATAGGCTTCACATTATCCATGCATTTTAGTCAACTATACCCTCTATTATATATCATGACTATGTGGTCACCATTTTCTACCTCCTCCTACTAGAGGACTCAAATTCAAAGACCTACCTTCTATCCATCCTCTACTCCCATCATCCTACATTTCTAAACTTTTGACTTATGAATAGAAGAATATTGTAATTCTCCCCATAAGACCAAAAGCATGCATAAAAAACCCTTGTTTCCATCGTTCTCTAGCAATCGGACACCCAACGAGTTGGGTGTTTGTAGCTTTAGTTGGAGCTTGTAGGTGAACCATGCCAACTTCACCTTTTCCATGCCTACAGGAAATAGAAGGACAAGAACATCACCCTTCCTCCTTTTTTCTTCTCGCTTCCTTTCTTTCCTACCTACCTTATCATATACCTTCTTCCTTCCATGGTTTTCAGCACCCAGGAGCCTCACCCCTTGATGAGGATGTGGTGCCACCTCCAAGGGAGCATTAGAGCAACTTCACCCTCACTCTTCTCAGCATATTTTTTTGTTACAAAAAATTTACTGTAACTAGTTTATTTCATAGGTCAAACATCCTCCAAAAATTATTAACATTTATCATGATGTCTGAAATAATTTCAAAGCTCCAATAAAAATTTCAAATCATTCAGAGCTACCAATAAATAACTAAAAAAACACTACACTACTGAACAACACTCTGTCAGCATGGTTGGTCAAATTATATTTTGACCGAGAACCACATTCAAAGAACATCAAAATATTTTGAAATTTTTCTTTATAATGCATGATTGAGTTATATATATCATATCAAAAATTCAATCAAATAAAAAATTAGTAGAAAATATGAAAAATCATTTACCACAGTGCTAACGTGATCAAATTCATGTACTATCAAAACCCTAATTTTTTTGTCGATTAGGGTTTACATTTATTAAACCCTAATTCTTCAAACTAAAATCATAATTTCAAGTTTCTTAGTAGGTTTGAAACATCAAAATTGAGCTAATATTATTAATCATGTTTAAACGGTAATCTAATTAAGCATGTAGTCATTTGGGTAAACCCTAGTTTACCAATTAAGCACGAATGCAGTCATAACAATTCTTACCCCCTTAAAAAGTTTCATCCCTGAAACATAAATACACAATCAAAGTATATTCAAAGTTTCTTTTAAACTTCTGAAATCTTATGTGTCACTATACTCTTGTATTTCATATTCGAATGCTATTTTCAACATTGAGTCATTTGTTTCTCTTCTAATCACAACATATTTTAAGAGAGCCTTCTCAACGATGGATGTTTTTTTATGTCACAATCATTAATAGGAAAGAGATTCTAAAAACTATTTTTTTAATCATTTCATATCCTGTTGAAATGTTACCTCGATATTGGTATCTAATCCCACTATATTAATTCGTATACTTTAATGTGTACTCATTTTTCTACATCACATCAGAATTATTAATGACAGTTCACCTTTCTATTTTTGAATTTCACTATTTTTCCACTCTAATAGAAAAGCACCCATAACTATAAGACTATAGGTAACAATAATTGTATAAAACTGAGTAAGACTACTGATATGAATGATTGAAATCATAAAACGCATTTCAATCTAGTATATTGCTCACACATGTACACTTGAAGTCATATGTAAAACAAATTATAATCCTTTAATATGCCTTCAAAAAATGATACTTATTTAAAACAAATTCACATATTGTTGAAAGCCATTTGTTTTCTCTGATTTTGCTTCTTATTCATTACAACTTCTTCTTACTTATCATTCTCATTTGACCATCTAGAATAAACATCACTAACATTGAAACATTCAAGGTAATAATAGATTATTCATCATTCTTTCTATCGCTGCAAGAATTTATTTTACATTACACTTTTATCATGTTGTATTTCTCCTTTTCATCAAATCACACTTCTTATATTTCAAAATATATTTCTTATCCTTTTTTCATACTCATTTCCATATTGCTTATCTACAGTTCACATTTGAAACCATTAAACCCATGAATGTTATAACTGCTATTTTGTTCTCATATTGATGATCTCATGATTTTGATTTTATAGAGATGTTCATGCTTAAGATCAAATCACTATTGACATCCCTTAAACTTTTACAACCCTAAACTATCTAGAGTTTGATCCTTATCAATAACATGATGTTATTGTGACATGATTTTAATCCCTTATTAAGATATGCAAACCTTATCTCTCTTGAGGTTTACTAAAGTCATCCTTGTCTTTATCACTTGAATTTTCTTTCTCTTACTTGACCATTTTGATAGATTACTTTCTTGATCTACCCTGCTAGGGTTTCATCATCATATTATGTGTCATTAGTATAATCAGTAGATGTGTCTCTCATGGTGGTTTTCTATCGTTTATGATTTATTTCCGTATCACTTCTTCCCATGTTACACTCATGAATGAGGATACAGAAGAGAAGTTGATTTTGAGACATAGAATTATAATCTTCAAGTATTCACTTAACATAATTCTCATATTAGTCATCATCAAGGAGACTAGACTATTTCACATTTCCTCACATCTCATGATCTCTCTCTTTTATCATCTATATTACTCCCTCATGTTTTAGCCGCTTTTTTATTTTCTATCATTAACTACCTATTTGCTACTCTCCCCTATGCCATTATTTACTTTTACTTATCTCTTATGATCATGTTTCTCACTCTTGTGTATGATTCCATATTCCATGCCATATAAACTTTCTTATCATCCCTTTACTTTTATCTAGTTGAAATTCTAAATCAATATCGTCCCTACCAGCTTCATCTTATGCATAATACATTACATGTCCTTCATTTCAAATCAGATGGCTCATGCAGGGTTTAACCATAGTTTCCTTTTCAGTTAAGCCTTCATATTCCAAATATAGTTTACCTTTATATGAGTTGGTTCATTTATGTAGCTGCACCTTTGTTCTTCTTTTAAGAACTAGTTCCATTTCATCACTAGGAACCTATTGAACACACTTGATGTCAACTAGGTTGCTACTAAATAGAGACTCTGAATCAAAAGCTAGTAAGGATTAATACATTAAACTTTATGATAAAAGTACACATTCCATGCTCCTTGTTATGTCATGTAACCCTTCTTTCTAAATCAAACTCATCATTTCCATCACTTAATTTTTTGTTTCATCTTAGTTCTTATCCTAGTTCTATAATTTACATGTTTATCTAGTTCTCTTCACTTTCATTCTTCTGAACTTCACTTCTATACACTTATTGCATACTTAACTCTTTTATCCTATTTTCCTTTTGATGTAGAGTACATAAATACATTTTACCCATTTATGTGATCCATTCATTCTAATTGATTCTTTCTATCTTGGCTTTCCATGTAGTTTTCTGTTGTCTTTTCTTGATTTTAAATTGGATAAAGTGCCAAAATTAGTTATATAGTTCATTTCTCTTTATCCATCATTTCTTCTTCATTTTATATGTTACATATTGATGTATGTCTTGTATCTATATACCTCTTCCTTCATTCCCAATTTAGGGTTTCCTATCCAGAGGCCCCGAAGTTGGATCTCGGATATCAGTTCCAATTGATTATTAGCTATTCTAATGTTTCCCTTACATTTCAATGTCTGAATGTATGTACATTCTCACTATGATGTGGGTCTAGATCTAGACTCTACTCATATTATATTGTTAATACGAGTGATTATATCTCAGTAATGCACCCTGCCAGCCAGACCAGGCCGAACCTGCAGTCCTGAAGCCAAGATCTACTCAAGATTAACCAACTCTTATTCATCTAAAACATGTCGAAAGAATGTCCACTTAGGGAAAATTCATTTAAACATAACTTCTCATCTGCTTGCTATAAAGAATATAATCAATAACTGAATCAACTTCATGATACACAACAATATACAAAAACCATATATTCTACAAATTGATAATCTGAATTCATATATAAGAGCATTTCTATTCATTTCTAATCAAAGTTGCAATATAAAGCAAGAGTTGTATCATGTTCTATCTTTAAGCACTTATTCCTTCATTACTTTCTGATATCCTAACCCTAATATTTCTAGGGTTTCTCTCTAGCCCATCCTTCCGCTTCATACCTGGCCAGGGCATCCAAAGGATAATAGATAGAGTAGCTTGATACTGGTCAACCTAAGTATTCAAATGTTAGGCCAGGGTATTTAACTCAGACCTCTAAGAGCTATAGACACGTCACCTCCTAACTGCCACACTAATACTCTGACTTTCTATCCTAATGGTCCCTGACAACTCAGCCTAAGGTCTGATACCAAGGTATTACACTCGCATCCCATGATTACCAACAGTCATGATATTAGGGCATAAGTTTGAGGATTATACTTAATACAAAGTTCACTCCCAACTTTTTTCCTTTATTTCAAACTCTTTGTTTTCTCACATTCAATCTCATAAATAAACTTTACAAAGGAATTAAACATTGATTACTCTAATATGATCTCAACATTAATGATACACATCTAAACATTCATTATGTTCCTCACACTTCCATGTACATACAACACGATAAGCAGATATGTACTCTATTATTAAGGAAACACTTATACAAATCATCATTTAGAACTCTCTCTCAACTCTATACAAGGACCTAGAGTGACAAGGACAAATGGAACTTAACTAATCTCATACTTAACTCCTATGGCAGATCTATGTTGATGCAATGACATCTTCAGTCCTCGAGTTATCCCTAAAAATTGTGAGTAGAGGGTGAGCCTACTCGTTCAGTAAATGAGTACTTCAAAGAAGCAGTCTAAAGCATTGATATAACTACAAAAATATTTTTGAGCAACTGATATCAATTATAACAGCAGTAAGCTTTAAATAGACTAATCATTCACAAACATAAATATGTCAAGATACGCTAAATATCTACAAGTGTGAATCAATATATGAACATTCTTGATTAATCTCAAAGAGAAATAATAACTCAGAAACATACAAAGGATAATTCAATAACTGTACACACTTAGTTAACCTCTCATCCAGCTTATTATGCCCTAAACCCAGATGAGGTGTACCACAACATGTGAAAGAATCACAACAAGTTACAATCTCACTATACAAGGCTTAGAAGCATGCCCGGGTTCCTAATCCTATCTCTTAAGTAAGACCCCATCTGTAGCGGGCCTCGGCATGTCTGCCTCTCGTCTGCTAATGGGAGTGGCCGGATATCTCAGACTCCACCTTTCAACCTGGGTACTCAGGCAGTGAGTCAAAGCCCTCAGGCTTATTGTGCATCTGTGTACCTATTGACCACTAATAACTACAACACGTAACACAGGTACCACTGGCATCCCTGGTTGCTGTTGGGTGCCACACAATTATAAGGAGTCTTCCCAACTGGTCAAGCCACCTTACCCTACTGGTGTGCTCCTACTTACCTCGATCTGGACTACCTCTAGTCGGTAAACTATTTCCACCCCACAGTGCATGCCTCATCCTATGAGGATTCTACAATGTTCAGGGCATCTAAATGTCTAATTCAGTCTTTAAATTCACAACTCAATCATCACATTAACATATCTTAGTTTAGCTTTGTAAACCGTTCGTTTCATCGACCATCTGATAACATTTACCACAACTGAACTGTTAAGCATCACCAAATCTCATACTGAGAAACATTGATAGCACAATACTTGATTCAGTGAACACCATATCCTTATGGTTTTATTTACCTCATTCACTTATCACATGATTCGCATAAGGATTTAATGTGTCATAACCATTCACTGAATAAAGATTTCTTTCAACAAGTCATAAACAATCAACATACATATGAAATCTTAGAATTTAACTAGATTAGAGTTTCCACACCATTCACTGAGATATCATGCATCAAGAATAACATTGAATAAATAAAGTCCATGATGTCAAGAAAAGCACTTTAAATGGATTTCACAATATCTATTTGCAAATTTCCAACTTTCCACTCATCTAGGATTTCACCCTCTTTACTGAGATATCAAGAAAACACTATTCACATCACACAAAATCCAAGATAGTATCAGACATATATGTACTATGCATTTAGATAAACAATCATTCATAATCAATGAGATTCAGATAGACAAATTTCTCTATTTACATATACAATAATTTTAATCATATTCGAAAGCCCTAAATTTTAGTTTACTCTTATAACCTCTGCAAATACTTAGAAAATTATCATTGAGAAATATTATATCCATTTCTAATATGCTTTTATCATTTGAATTCATCAAAACATAGGAAGAATATGTTTCATATAATTTTGCAAAAACTAGATCAAAAAAGACAATTTAGGGTTTGTACTCACATACTAAGCAATTGAAGATTATTGATGATTTAACTCATTTTCATGCAATCTACTATTTAAAGGAAGTACCCACTCACCTTAAGGTGTAAAAACACCTTAAAAATGTGGCCCATCTATTAAAATATCGAATCCATATCAAAACCCTAACAAATCACCTGTTTCTTCTTCCTTTCAACCCAGAAACCCTAGAAATGAGGGATTATGAAGAAAGAGTGAGAAAAGTGGAAGCTTCGATGCCATTTCAAATAAAATTAGAGGAGGGACAGAATCTTGACATGTGAGAGAATATTCACCATGAAAGGATATGTAAAGAAGCTAAACTTACTTTATTTCATCATATCTCGGATAGAGAAACCCTAGGTCAACATCTCCACCACTTTCTCCTCTCAAAACCTATCTCTTCTCTCTCTCTCTCTCTAGAATTTCATTTATATGGAGTGGATAATGAAATATGAGAGATCCTTGGGCGCTAGCTTTCTCATATAGATAAATTGAGGTGCTTGGGTAATTTACACATTGACCCCTCACTATACTTTTTCTTATTTCAGCAGATTTTTTTGTTATCAAAAAGTTACTATAATTCATTTATTTTAGATGTCAAACATACTTCAAAAATTATAAAACTTTATCATGATATCTGAAATATAATTTAAGAGCTTCAGTAAAAATCTCAGATCATTCAAAGCTACAAATAAATAATTAAAAATCAAACACTATGATGATGAACAACACTCTATCAGCATGGTCTGTCAAAGAATAGTTCAACCGAGAACCACATTCAAAGAACTTCCAAATATTCTGAAATTTTTCTCTAGAATGAATGATTGAGTTATCCACGTCATATCCAAAATTCAATTAGATAAAAATTAGTAGAAAATATTAAAAATCATTTATCACACGACTATCTTGATCAAATTCATGTACAATCAAAACCCTAATTTTTTTTTGCCGATTAGGGTTTACATTTCTCAAACCCTAATTCTTCAAACTAAAATCATAATTTCGAGTTTCTTCTTAGGTTTGAAGCATCACGATTTAGCTACTATTAGTAATCATGTCTAAATGATGTTCAATCTAATTAAGCATGTAGTCATTCGGATAAACCCTAGTTTACCAATTAAGCACAAATGCGGTCATAACACACCCCCTCTTTTTCAGTATAGTTCTTGGCTTAAACTTCTAAAAATCATAACTCCATCACCCCAAGTCCAAAACATGTGATATTATATACCATTTTAATCATCTTGAGGAGACCTACAACTTAAACATGGTTCTATGACCAAGTTATTCTCCTACTTTTCATGGTTTGTTAAAAATTCGATCTTTTGATCTTTTAAGCCTAGTAATGGACTATTGTGTTAAATATTGATCAAATAATGACCACTTGATGATTTTGAATCCAAATGAGTAACTTGTGATTAACTCTTGTTATACATTTAACCTTGATTCCTTTTGTGTGCCCTACTATGATCCTTGGCTCATATATAGCCAAGAATGCACATTAAAGTTAAGGTAGTATGTTTGATGTTTCAAACTGATTAAAAATTACTCAAATCGTCATGTGAGCCCAAAATAATAAGCATGTCACCCGTCATGGAAATGTTACAATCCTATGTTTCCCTTTTCCTCTTATATTGTCACATATGTCACTTAATGATTGTTTATGACCCCCTTTTGTTGAACACAATTTTGCATCATATAAACCTAGATATTTTTTACCATCCACCTATTTTGTATAAGTGTTAATCTGGCCCTAATATTTATAATCATAATCACCTTCCATGGTTGAGTCTCATGACTTGATGAACGTTGGTCTTGATTGTCCTATTATAAGTCCTTTGACTCTAATGTGTAAGTGACTCAAACCTTGGAATACACATATAAATTAAATGGAACCTTATTATGACATGAAACTCAAATCACCCCTTCATGATGGACTCTAAGTTAGTAAAAGATCACCGAATATACTAACAACCAACTTGAAACCTAAATTGGACAAAACCCTAAAATGAAGCTAGTTATGGTTAATGATATGAATCTAATGCATGCATGTAATATTGTGCTTAACCAGGTGTTTCTTAAGATCTAGATGGTTAAGGATAGGTTATGAAATCTCTTACTCAGGTATGGGCTTTAATAATTATATGATTGTGGATTTCTTGATTGATTTGTGATATTTATGTATGCTTGTTTACTTGCTCAATATGTCCATGTAGTATCATACTATTGTACTCGATGTTTTATCTCATTGATTTTATAGCTTGAACACATAATATAGATCTCCATTATGCAAACCTTGTGCACCTTCCTATAGTCTTGGGGTAAGGACACAAGGTCGGGCATCATACTTGAGTTTTCAAGATAGGGTGGACCATGTTGATACAAGGATTAGCTCCTGGTGATGGCCTTGAGGTCCCTTACAAATAGGGTTAACCCTTGACGTTTAGTCTTGTAGTCCCTCATGTTGAAAGAGGATAGCTAACCTTGAGCACCCTCAAGGACCCCTTCTTTTAAGAATCTTGTGAAAGGCCTTATGATATATGATATTTTTGGTATTATTGGTGTAAAATGAAAAAAACATGGGCTCTCACTTTTCTAAGTAATTAACTCATTTATTTCTCATTTGTTTACTTCTACAAATCATTTCATGTTATGCAATGCTTATGTATATGTATCTTTCTGCCATGTACTCAACACCTTGTGTGTTGACCCGCTTATTTCACATATTTTTTAGGTTTAGAGATATCTTGGGAGTTGATGGATTGTGAGAATATTTTTAGGTGCACTTGTTATAAGATCCTAAACATGTGGGGCCATGTTAAGGCTAGAAAGTCTAACCTCCTCCTAAAAGTCAAACATACACCCTATGTTATACCTTCTCTATAAGGGTGAGTTGACCAACCTCATTCTACGAATTACCAAAACCTTGGATATCCTCAAAGGACCTAACACTAACCATCTAGGTGTATGATAATATGAAATCAATACAAGGATAATATGTACACGTTCATCAATATAATATGATGTGAGGCCTTGATTGGATAAATTATTGAAATATAAATGTAAATATTATACCTTAAAATGGATGGTATGGGAGCATATCTAAGCCTTAGGGTTTTTCCTGTAAGTCATGAAACCTAGGGTCAAGATGACAATTAGGAACCCTTACCCTAAAACAAGGCCATGATGAAAAGTAATGATAATATAAGTTGTAATGTCTTAGTTATTCGTATACATGGAAGTGGCCCAAATTATCCCTAGGTAGGGAATATGCTCAAGTGAGGCACAAAATAGGCCTATGTAGGGAAGAAGTTAAACTTAGGCTTAAATTATACCTATTTAAGAACGACCTTAATTAGCCCTATGGAGGGAAGCGTTGCACCTTACATTAGCCCTATGAAGGGAAGAGTTGATCCTCACATTATCCCTATGTAGAGGAGATCTCATGAAATTCCACATTCTATGTGTCTAAGGCACAAGGGGTCAAGTAGGAATCATCAAGGTAATAATGCATGTGATGAAGATACAAATATGGCAAGAAAACATGTAATAATTGTTGAAATAAAATCTTAAAGGGAGTTGTGTACAAATCAAGTGTGAGAAAAGAAATGTCCCTGGAATGCATATATGTTAATAAAAAATTGTGGAATAAAATTATGTTATGGTTTGGAGTCATTAATGAGGATGACTCAACATAAAATTGGCATTATGAATTAAGGTTTGGATACACCGCCTCTGTGTACAGAATAGGATAAATGTTTAATCTAGATTGTAGTTAATTTTTTTTCACTTCTTATTATGTATATAAGAAATAGGATAGACACATATGATACATCAAATTGACATGTAGATACAAATGTGGTGATGAATATCGTAAATTGAAATTAATGACTTGATTTAGGGCATAGAGGTGTCATGTCACCATACAAGAAAGTAGATTAAGTGTAGGTTTGAGACAAGTGAAAATGAAATCACAAAGTGAAGATGTTATAACCAAGTAATAATATCAAGATATAAATGAGGATGTGGAAATACCCTTGGATTAAATTTGCAACATTATGAGAAAAAGTTCATATCAGTAGAAGATATTGATATCCTAGATAAAACCTATTCAAGGTAGCTTGACGTAATGATTAGTCTAAATATGAGTTATCATTCACATTAACCTTATTAGGTTAGGATTTGGGGGAAAAATCAATATTAAGAAGGGGTGAATCTAAGCTCATCAAATTTGGTAAATTTAAAATTTGGGGTATGAATTCAATAATATTTAGCTGAGATCCACTTTAAGATAATTGGAGTAATGTTAGAATGAGTGAAGAATTAAGTTCTTGACTTAGAGTAAGTCCTCAATCTAAGGAAATAATGTCATATGGATAAAATATATGAATATGAGCCTTCAATTGATGGTCAACGCCTTAATTTCAAAATTAGATAATACATAAGCTTGTGGACCCATCAAAAGGCCTAAGTATGAACTATGGGCCTCAACATCCAATTCGAATTGGAATATTTCCATGGCAAGTATGCCCTTTCAGATATATAATAATGAAATAGGAATTTCGTGCACAAAAAAGATACCCAAAACATTGTGAGTTGATTGGCGAACTAATAATGAGATAATTAGTAAGTTTCTGGAATATTCTAAAGTAATTGATAACTTAGATAATTTCTTAGTACTTTCTTGTATTCAAGTTTTTTGGTATTGAAAAAATACAAAAATATCTAATATTTGGCACCAGATGAGAGAACAGCTAAATAAAAATAAATCCAACATTTGAATAGATATTATGAATATTGAGATCTAGGTGATTAAATTAAATAAATAATATAATAGCAAGAAAGAGGTATCATATTTGGTATTTTGATCCCAAACTTGGTCTAGTTTGAGATACTACTACTAAGGAGGTACGCCTAAAGATTGGTAGAAATTGGGTACTCGTAGTGATCAACATGATTTTATAAAGATTTAGCTGCTGTTTGAGAATATTAGATACTCGAGATTGAACTCTCAGAATACTAGCATAATGCACCTAAGTCCGGATGGGTCAGGACTAGGAGTAATATCCTGAGATGTAATTAGTAATGAGGGTAATGGATCTAAGAGTAGGTGGCTCCTTACTTGTATTCAGCCTCACGATATGAAATTCACACACGTTGGACTCTGGCCCTTATCCAACTTCCCTCTCTATCTCTCTCCACATGCCATTGTTGGCCTCGATATTACTACCTTTAGACTCGAGAGACATAGACGGTCCTACTGATCAACATCTTCATTGTTATTACTCCATGGAGAGATAACACCTAAGTTCATGGAAGTCCAAAAACCCATGCTAACCTAAAAAAATATCCTCTACCCTAAGCCCATGTCATGTATAAGGGGTTCAGTGTGTCTGGCGTGATTCCCTCATCACAGAGTACAAATCAATTACACATCAATAACACTTGGACCACAACTCTAAGCTCTACCCACAATCTTGGAGGTATCAACCAATCTTGCAGTGCAGAGGAATCTCCATCCAATTGGTTGGTCCCAGAGCATCTAAAGTAAATCATGAAGAAGTGTCAATGCTCAACTTTACTTAAGGAAGCTCGAGTGGTAGTCCCCATAAACCATAGCTCGCTCCCTAGAGAATCTCTTTAGATCTGATCCCATACCTCCTTAGAACCTCATAGAAAGTGGGAAGATTCCATCCAACTTTGACAAGCTTTTTCCAACCAAAAAAGCATCATGACTTGAGGTAACCTTGCCTTCTAAACATTTTGTCTTGTTTTTCTATACCTGGCCTCTCCAAATCAATCTCCACCCTTCCCAACAAAAATGTTAAGCATTGTATGACTACATGGGAGGCAATCAAAGCTTATCCGATCATCACTCGTAATATTTAGAGCAAGAAGACATGCCCTTTTTTTACTTCTCGTGAAGCCATGGAGCAGGCTGGCCATGGAAGGAGAAGGATCCTCCCTGTGCAATTGCCACCTTGCCTCAAAATTGTGTGATATGGATGTCATTGTGTATGGGAAAGAGTGTAATATATCCCCTCTCCTAGACCCTCAGTCTGCATGGACATGGCGCTAATGAGGCACTGGCCCATTTTTCAGACTCAGTCTCATGGCTGGGGAGAATAAACCTATAATGAATGACATACTTTTTCATTATTGGCTAATATATGATTAATTTAGAATAATTCTTGTAAATTATTGGTAGATATTGTAGGAAATACAGGAACAAAGTATATAAGAAGAAAAAAATTTATCTATATGTATTCCCATAACAGCAAGATCACATCAACTACTATGAAATAGGAAGGATGGTTTAACGAGTTATACCTGGTCCTGGAGCATGTCCACTGACAACAACTCACTTCAATGCAACTGTCAACTAGTTGCTCTTGCATGGTAGTTGTGCAGATCCTAGTCTTCACCATGAACAACGAACACAACAACTTCTACAGACTATCGGCTGGAGTTGTCCTCTTAGTAGCAGCCAAAGGACTCCTGCCTCTAGAGTAGTCCACATGTACCAACTAGAACTTTTTTCATTCAACTAGAGCAGACAGGAAGGAGTTGTCACTCTGGTTGGTGTACTAGTCACTAACTTGCTCTCCCACAATAATGATCCTCAGTTGTTCTCTCCCGTATCTATCCCTCCCTTATTGAATAGGACTTGCTTGGTCTCTCTTGGTTATCACAACTAGAGAGGAAAACAATTGTCAGAGAAACCGATTCTCAGTTGTTGTTGTTCTCTTGGAAGCCCCCTATACCCCTCTATTTATAGGCAGAGTTAGGGTCAGGGTTCCCAATCTGTTCGGGATTTGTGTGGGAGTGGAAGGGACCAGAAGATCTTGAATTTTTACAACATGTGACCACTGAAACAGCTGTCTAGTGACCCATACAGTCATTTGGTCATGCAAGATGTTCATCTTAGACTGCGATATGGCCATCTGGTAGTTTCCCAATTTCACACGAATTAGGCAATTCGATTCCACTTAATATTACATATTAATTTCTTGTATCACAAGCATTGTGCAATGAACAAGTTTGGGAAACATTCAGAACCTTTGTGCAGCCCCAACTGAGCCATCTCACCCATGTGAGATTCCCGTCTCACTCACCCAGATGGCCTCCTGGTGAGCGTGAGTCGAGTCAATCGGTTCAATGGATTAAACTAGCCGGTTCACTCCATAATATGGACATAACTTACCCAATTTGAACTCTGATCAGTCTAACAACCCAAACGACCATCTCAACACTTGAGACACCCGTATGGTCTGTCCAAATGACTGTATCAACACTTGAGATGGTCATTTTGTAGTTCAATCAACAAATCTATTGTGAGAATTGAATACCTAAACACATTAGTAATTAATCCAATCATCATTCAAGATTAAACTCCTCTTCTTGATGAGTTCCTATGTGCATGACCCTATAGGTACCATATCACGTTGGTAGGGAATGTCCATAAATAATTTATGTTTTCACAAGTAGAGAGTGGTGCCTAGTTGTACATCAATGCTACCCCAGTGAATGGAAAGTTGGAGAACAACTTAAACGTACAATCTGTGCAAGATGTTGCAGTAATTGTATAATTCCTTTGTCTTTGATATCCAGGATGAACTCGAGCCATTGAATCGTCATCCTCTCAATGTCCAATCCATGTTCCTTGAACCAAGAGCAGTATGTCTGAGATAATGTGACCATAATATCATATATTGATTCACATATGCATGCACATGCATTTCTCAGTCTTACTTATCAAGTGGCTAGGATATCAATCTCCAGTAAAAGAGACAAATCCCATATCTATCACTCACAGTCTATCCCTGTAACGACCATCACCAAACTGACAACCAAATCATTAGTAATTATACAAAATAACCATAAGCAGCGGATTAACAAAAATCACTAAAAATTTAAAACCATTTCGCAAAGAAATCCATTTCCTAGAAAACTCTTAATGAAAGAATCGAAACTTTATATACATCAGGGTTCACATTGTACATACACTGTACTATCTCATCTCGATGATAACACATAATAGTTGCTTAGTCAAAACATATACAGAATCAACATAAAACCTCGAGGCATACAAGCCAAAATCTCATATTGTTCATAAAACCTTTACGTACTAAATCCAAGGACCTAAGAGTACAAAGACGACACATATGACTTCTATCTACAAGACACAACAGACAGTACACTCAACCTGAGTTGTTACTGCTGTCCCTGCGGTTGTTGTCCTTCCTATGTAGAACAGTCTCTACCTCCTCATGCACGTCCACCTAAAAATTGTGGATCACATGGGGTGAGACAATTGTCCCAGCGAGAGATATAACTCTCCGCCATCAATGTTAGTATCACATGTAAACAATATAAAATTAAGCAGAAGTTCTTTTATCTCAATAAGCAAGGTTAATCACTATGGATAAGCATATTAGAACATTTCTCATCTTTTAAAGCATTGTAACAATCTATGATAAGGTAGTAAATCATATGTTCACTTTATAAGGAATATGAAGAACATGTTTATCATTTACCAATCATATTATACCAACATCTCAAGCTTATCCTGTGATAATATTATCATAGTATGACATCCATGAAACATTCTCATTTCTATCTTTTGGCCTCGGCCAATCTGCTAGCTAGGTACTAGATTGTACCAATCATGTGAATATACATCATTATGTTCTGCTAGGTATTGGATTGTACCAATCCTGAGATCACATCCAGGTATTGGATTATACCAATTTTGATAGAGTTCAGCTAGGTATTGGATTGTACAAATCCTGAGATCATAGCCAGGTATTGGATTGTACCAATCCTGATAGAGTTCAGCCAGGTATTGGATTGTACCAATCCTGAGATCATAGAGTTCAGCGAGGTATTGGATTGTACCAATCCTGAGATCATAGAGTTCAACCAGGTATTGGATTGTACCAATCCTGAGATCATAGAGTTTAGCCAGGTATTGGATTATACCAATCATGAGATCATAGACATGTATTAGATTGTACTAATCCTAATAGAGTTCAGCTAGGTATTGGATTATACCAATCCTAAGATCACAGCCAGGTATTGGATTGTACAAATCCTGATAGAGTTCATCCAGGTATTGGATTGTATCAATCCTGAGATCACAACCAGGTATTGGATTGTACCAATCCTGATAGAGTTCATCCAGGTATTGGATTATACCAGAGATCAAAACTAGGTATTGGACTATGCAGATCCTGAAATCACATCCATATTGCTAAGGATCCCATAGTAGCTGGGATACCTTTATGTTTCCCTTTCACTTTCATTATGGGATATCAATCCCTTAAATTCATCATTGAATATCACATCATCTTTACTACTCATTATATCTTGGCCAAGCCATCATACTTATTCACATTCTTTATGTAATAAAAATATTCTTCTTATCTCATTTAAGCATATTTAAAACATTGTAGCCTTTATTTGGCTATAAACATAAATCATGTATGACAAAGATTTCATTATTATTATAACCATTTATTATTATTATAATGTTACTGGGTTCCCATTTCCCTTAGTTTATTTTGCAGATTACCATTTATTATATGAGACTTTTATAAACATCTTGTCACCTCTCACTAGGAAACAACCATTCACATGGCTCACTAGGCCCATTAAACATCTTGTCACCTCTCACTAGGAAACAACTATTCACATGGCTCACCAGGCCCATTAAAAATCTTTTAACCTCTCACTAGGAAACAACTATTCACATGGCTCATAAGGCCCATTAAATGTCTTGTCACCTCTCACTAGGAAAAAACTATCTCTAGGTCATAAGACCTATATAATCGATATTATATGAAACACCATAGCTCAGGCTTAGCTATGCTCATTATCTCATGATACCAGCATGGTTTCAACATCATTAGGGTTAGGGTTTCCCTTTATTAACCAGTGGTGGTTTCAAATCATATCATTACCCTTCATTAGGGTTAAGGTTTCCATTTTTAAGCCGGCTAGGGTTTTCAAGTACATTCATCAAGAATTACAACCCTAAATCAGACTCCACATATATTAGGAGTATCAATGTATACTCATTACATGAGTATTAAACAAGTATAAGTTTCTCTTTCATCCTCACTAGGATACTAATTTTATCAAACTCCAATAGGTTAGCTCAATCCTTCTCTCAGGGTACATTGGCCCATATTTATCAAAATGCATTAAACCCTTCATGTCTTAAAGTATCATTTGACATAACACATTACATATATCACTCAATCAAGTGTATTGGATTATACCAATCCTAAGATCACAGCCAGGTATTGGACTATGCCAATCCTAAAATCACGACCATATTGCTAAGGATCCCGTAGTAGCTGGGATACCTTTATGTTTCCCTTTCACTTTCATTATGGGATATAAATCCCTTAAATTCATCATTGAATATCACAGCACCTTTACTAGGCATTATATCTTGGCCAAACCATTGTACCTATTCACATTCTTTATGTAATACAAATATTCCTCTTATCTCATTTAAGCATATTCAAAACATTGTAGCCCTTATTTGACTATAAACATAAATCATGTATGACCAAGATTTCATTATTATTATAAAAATTTATTATTATTATAATGTTACTGGGTTCCCATTTCCCCTAGTTTATTTTGAACATTACCATTTCTTATATGAGACTTTTATAAACATCATGTCACCTCTCACTAGGCAACAACTATTCACATGGCTCACCAGGCCCATTAAACATATTGTCACCTCTCACTAGGCAACAACTATTCACATGGCTCACTAGGCCCATTAAACATCTGGTCACCTCTCACAAGGCAACAACTATTCACATGGCTCACCAGGCCCATTAAACATCTTGTCACCTCTCACTAGGCAACAACTATTCACATGGCTCATAATGCCCATTAAACATCTTTTCACCTCTCACTAGGCAACAACTATCTCTAGGTCATAAGACTTATATAATCGATATTATATGAAACATCATAGCTCATGCTTAGCTATGCCCATTATCTCATGATACCAGCATGGTTTCAACATAATTAGGGTTAGGGTTTCCCTTTATTAACCAATGGTGGTTTCAAATCATATCATTACCCTTCATTAGGGTTAAGGTTTCCCTTTTTAAGCTGGCTAGGGTTTTCAAGTACATTCATCAAGAATTACAACCCTAAATCAGACTCCACATATATGAGGAGTATCAATGTATACTCATTACATGAGTATTAAAAAAGTATAAGTTTCTTATACATCCTCACTAGTATATTGATTTCATCATACTCCATTAAGTTGGCTCAATCCTTCTCTCAAGGTACATTGGCCCATATTTATCAAAATGCATTAAACCAATCATTTCTTAAAGTACCATTTGACATAACACATTACATGTATTACTCAATAAAGTGTATTGGATTGAGGAGCTTCCTCCATATTAGGAATAGAGGTGTAGGTATGCTTCAATATCAACATAGAGATGTATCCTGACTACCATATCGTGCATCCATGTCGGATTACTCAACCTTAGGGGTTTGTATATCGGGTTTCACAATACCATGTTGAGTTTCAACATCATATCGGTTTAAGGTATATACTCAACACCATATCGGGTATAAGGTGCGTGCTTAACCCCATATCATGCACAAGGTGTGTGTATGTGTCACTCATATAATCCATGAGGTATACATTCATCACCATATCGTTCTAGTGGCTGAGTTCATATAATCATATCAGGTTACCATATCAAGTTACCATATTGGGTTACCATATCAGGTTAGCATATCGGGTTAAACCCTTATGCTCATACTCTTTCATTCCTTCATGGAATCAATCCTATCATGTATTGAGTGATAGGCTAGACAACTATTTGAACCCTTCACAATTAATCCATTACACAAAATGATAGGGGTGTGGGGTTCCAAGGTATATGGGATTCCATATCACCATCTAGGGTTTCAACACCATATCGGGTATAAGGTGTATGTGTGCTCACTATATCGACCTTGAGGTGTATTTGTGTGTCATCATATCGTGCATAAGGTTTATGCTCATCACCATATCGTCCTAGAGGTGTGTAACCATCACTATCTCGGGTTTCAATCATCATATCGGGTAAGAGGTGTATCCTTCAACACCATATTGGGTTAGAGGTTCTTTAACCCAATATCGGGTGGCACCATGATGATGTCATCATCATCAACCTCTAGACTATTGTTGTTAATGTTCTAGTTCATGGACAACAGTCCTAGGTTACTACTAGAGCTCATGGGTTCATCAATTATGCAACAAAATTCTATTTGAAGGTAAATCATTTAACTAAGGCAAGATTGATGGTAAATAATAACATGATTGAGTTCAAGTTATATAACCCACCTCAAGAGTGACTTAAAAGCTGTAACATTCCATGATTTGAGGCCTCGGATAAAACACTCTTAAAATGAATGATTGGACTACCCATATCACCAAGGTGCACCTCCTTTTTAGGGAGCCCATCTCTAAAGAACTCCATAGTTAAGTGTGCTCTTCTTGGAGTAGTACTAGGATGGGTGACCTGTCGAGAAGTTGATCCTGGCATGCGCGTGAATGAGAACAAGGCGTGCAATTAAGGCTAGTGGTGGTTTGTGGGGCCAGTCGTCATTCTTAAAACTCTACTACAGCCTAGAGCAATGGGCCCAGACATTACAAATGGTATCAGAGCCAAAACCCCTCCAGTAGGTGGGGCCCACATGGGCATGTCATGCCAGTCTTGAGTCGTGCGCTCCAAGCATGTAGGAAAGGGTTGTCCATGGTTGACGTAGCCACCCTTGTGCTGGTATTCTGTAATCGGGAGCTGGGTGTCCGTGGGCCATTGTGGGTCTGCACTGAAATGGGGAAGAGATTATGAGGCCTTATAGTTGAGCCTTGATGAGGATGTCAAGAGTCTAAGTGGGGGAGATTGTAACATCCCAGGATTTAAGGCATCAGATAAAATACTCTTTAAAGGAATCATTGGACTACCCATATCACCTAGCTTGAGAACCCTGTCTACCGACACCTCATGCGATAGGTAATGGCTAAGATGAATCACATGGTGGATAGATTGCCAGTGCCTCTGCCAAGAGCACATGCTCCCCATGGTGAATCTTTGGGTATTGGGAAGACCTTTGAGCGACTTCTCCGAGTCAGAGCATCGGATTATGCTAGAATGGCTGATCCAACATATGAAGATCTATGGCTGACAAGTCTTCAGAAGGCCTTCCGGATCCTTGACATCCCCGAAGTAGACAAAGTCAAGCACGTTGTCTACCTTTTGAAAGGTAGTTCTGGCCACTGGCGGGCCATCAAAGAGGAAAAATGGCCTGGTGAGGTGATCTGTTGGGATGTCTTTCAACAGGAGTTCGTGGGTCGATACTTCCCGAAGACGTATCTGGATGAGAAGATCAATCAGTTTGAATGTCTACACCAAGGATCTATGAGCATCACCGAGTATGAAGCCAAGTTTATGGACTTGCTGAGGTTTTGTCCTCACATGGAGATGACAGATGATGAGAGAATCAGACAGTTTGAGAAAGGTCTGAGTGCTGAGCTGTCGACACCTGCTGCTACTTTAGAAAATCGAGAGCGGTTTGCCACATTTGTGGAGTCTGTCTGAATGATTGAATGGTCAGTCTGAGAAAAGAGAGAGACTATGTCCAAGAAAAGGCCTGCTCAGTTCCAGAGATAGAGGTTTGACAGCTACAAGAAGCTGAGGTTTTCTGCACCTTCTGTGAGGCAAGGTTCTAGTGCACCATCACAGTGGTCACCAAGTAAAGGAAGAGGGTGTGGTTATTCACCATCCAGAGCTTACAACACAGCTTTAGTTGCAGTGACAAGGCCATCTAGGCCACAGTTAGAGGACAAGTCATGCTATCTCTATGGACAGATAGGGCATTTGAAGTCGAATTGCCCAAGGAGAGATGTCAAAGTGACGCAACAACCGAGACAGAGTCAACAAGGTCCAGATAGACAGTAGTTTAGTGGCACCAGAGGGTGAGGATGCGGCCAAGCGTCGCAAGTAGGGTTGTCTGCTCAAGGAAGCAAAGGACGTGGACAACAAGAAACAGCTCAATTCTATGCTATGAGTCAACTAGAGGCGATAGTCAACCCACAAATGGTGGTAGGTCAGATGGAGTTATTTCATTCTGATTTGTCTTCTTCTTGCTTTATATCTGTTTTGGTTGACCCAGGTGCTACACACTCTTTTATCACTCATAGTATGCTTGATAGTTGTCTTTTACCTGTTAGTTGTAAGAGAGATAGCTTGTTGTTAGAAACCCCTCTCGATGGTTCCTCGATGCTTAGAGAGGTGTGTCCATATTGTGTCCTATCCTTTTCGAGACACAAAATACAAGTGGATCTTATACCACATGATATGTATGGATTCGATGTAATCCTTGGGATGGATACTGTCGTGCCCCAATTTCTCATTAACCACAAACCACGAAATTAGGATGTGACAACTTTGGTATCAGAGCTTAGGTTTGAGTACTTAGTTACTCAAGGTCAGGGGATGATAAGAGACCAATAGGATTAAGGTTTAGGTGTCTTTCTTCTATCTGTAGTTTTCTAATAGGAAATATTCTATTATATCATTGCAGATGGCAGAAAGAGGCTTTGATCATGATGATCAGGCCGAGAGCCATATTGGCCCTGAACCTCGGTACTTGGGTCCAGGTGGTGGTGACCACATGGATGAAGCATCCAGGATGTACATGATGATCCTGGAGACCAAAGAAAGGTACAAGGCTGATAGGCGAGATTCTTCTTCTACCAGTAGTAAGGATCTGATGCGATCGTATGAGCTTGTGAAGAAGCTTGGTGGCACAGAGTTCAGTGGCACCACAGATCCCGCCGAAGCTGATGAGTGGTTTAGACAGATAGAAAAGGTCTTTCGCCTGATGGAGCTTCCATAAAATAAGAAAATTAATCATGCAGTTTACCTTTTAACAGGCGATGCAGAGTTGTGGTGGTGTGGTGTGGAAGAAAAGGGGAGAGGTACAGAGCTTTCCTGGAAGGATTTCTCTGAGGAGTTTCATCTCAAATTCTATCCACCCACTTTTCTTAATGAGAAAATCAGGCAGTTGCAGAATATCAAGCAGGGGAACATGACAGTTACAGAGTATGAAGCGCTTTTCACACGGTTGGCGAACTTCTGTCCGCAGCTTGTTCCTGACAACATAGAGAGATGCAGAAGGTTTCAGGAAGGGCTAAGGCCAAAAATTCGACATACAGTTTCTGCTACTAGCAGGAGGAACAGAGAGAACTTTGGTGAGTTTGTTGAGGCTGCCAGACAGGTTGAAGAATCTGTGAATGCTGACAGGGTGCCCGAGTCTAAGAAAAGATCTGCAGATTTCAGTAGAGGGCAGTCCAGTAGTGGATACAGAGGTGGAGGTAGAGGCTTCTTTTCTAAGCTTGGGCGTGGCTTTGGTTGTTTTGGCAGGCAGAGATCTGAGGATGTCACTACTTCTAGAGGCAGAGGAGGATATAACCCAGGAAGATGGGGCAGTGCCGCTAGTGAACAATCTTCTGGATTGTCAATGTCAGTGACAGGTCCTCAAGGACAGGGAATACCACCATGTGACAAATGTGGAAAATCACATTCTGGACAGTGTCGGGCTTTGAGTTGTTTTGTTTGTGGACAAGTTGGACACTTTAAAAGGGAATGTCCTCAGTTTCAACAAGCAGCATCACAAGCTTTCCAGCCTCAATACCATGATGTTCCAAGTTCCTCTGTGGCTTCTGGTTCTAGAGGTGGTGGAGTGTCTAGTGGCAGGAGTGGTCAAAGAGGACAGCGTGGAGGAGGGAGAGCTTCAACACGTTTCTTTTCTTTGACACCTCAGGAAGGTATAATCTCTTCACAAGTTATTACAGGAGAGATGCTTTTGTTTAATAGTATACCAGTTTCAGTTTTGATAGATCTGGGTGCTACTCATTCTTTTTTACTACGCTCTTTAGTCAGTAAACTTAATCTGTTAACTCAAGAGTTGGCAGATGAGTTAGTGTTGAGGGTTCCACTAGGTGGACCAACAGTTTTATCCGAGTTCTGTCCCGGATGCTTGTTATCTTTTAGAGGTTTCACCTTTGCTGTTAATCTCATACCCTTGGATGTAAATACCTTTCAAGTCATCTTGGGTATGGATTGTCTTGAGACGTATCGAGTGCAACTCGATTGTTGGAAGAAGAAAGCTACCTTTCAACTAGGGGAATTTTCTTGTGTCTTTACTGGAGACAGGAAAGTCCTGCCTACGTGCATAATATCAGCTGCTGTAGCTGATAAGATGTTACAGAAAGGATGTGAAGCGTTCCTTGCCCATGTGGTTGACACCAGAGCAGATAAGAGCACTGCCAGTGTTTATGATGTGCCTGTGGTTCATGAGTTCTCTGACATTTTTCCAGAGGAGTTACCAGGCTTACCTCCTGTCAGAGATATTGATTTTGAAATTCAGGTATATCCAGGTAGTCATCCAGTAGCACTGCCAGCCTACAGAATGGCACCTGCAGAGTTGAAGGAACTCAAGGTGCAATTGCAGGAATTGCTAGATAAGGGTTTCATTAGACCCAGTTCTTCACCGTGGGGTGCTCCAGTCCTATTTGTTAAGAAAAAGGATGGTACCATGCGTCTCTGTATAGATTACAGGCAACTGAACAAGATCACTATTAAGAACAAGTATCCATTGCCGAGAATAGATGATCTGTTTGATCAGTTGCGTGGAGCGACGATCTTCTCTAAAATAGATTTGAGATCTGGATATCATCAGCTTAGGATAAAGGCTTCTGATATTCCCAAAACAGCTTTCAGAACCAGGTATGGGCATTATGAGTTTTTGGTCATGTCGTTTGGACTAACCAATGCCCCAGCAGCCTTTATGGATATGATGAACCGGATTTTCAAACCGTTCCTAGATCAGTTTATTGTAGTCTTTATAGATGATATTCTGATCTACTCCAGAGACGATGAACAGCATGAGCAACACTTGAGAGTAGTGTTGCAGTTGTTGAGACAACACCAGTTGTTTGCTAAATTTAGCAAGTGCGAGTTCTGGTTGGCCGAGGTAGCATTTCTTGGACATGTTATCTCGAGAGGTGGAGTTAGTGTTGACCCTAAGAAATTTTATTCTGTACTTCAGTGGGAATAGCCTAAGACTCCTACTGAGATCAGAAGTTTCTTGGGATTAGCAGGTTATTACAGAAGGTTCATACAGAACTTCAGTGTGTTAGCATCACCTTTGACACGCTTGACGAGGAAGGATGTACCGTTTGTTTGGTCTGATAACTGTGAGAAAAGTTTTTAGATCTTGAAGAAGAGGCTGACTTCAGCACCAGTGTTGGTTTTGCCTGAAGCAGAAAAAGGCTATACAGTGTTCTGTGATGCTTCCAGAAGAGGTTTGGGCTGTGTACTGATGCAAGAAGGCAAAGTTGTGGCTTACGCATCTAGACAGCTTAAGAAGAATGAATAGAATTACCCTGTTCATGATCTGGAGTTAGCTGCTATAGTTCATGCTCTTAAGACATGGTGTCACTACCTGTATGGTGAGACATGTCAGGTGTTTACAGACCATAAGAGCTTGAAATATATCTTCACTCAGAAAGATTTGAATTTGAGACAGCGCAGATGGCTTGAGCTGATCAAGGATTATGATGTGACAATCGATTACCATCCTAGTAAGGCGAATGTTGTAGCTGATGCCTTGAGTAGAAAGTCAAGTTCAACAGCCAATGCATTTTCTATGGCATGTTTCAAGAGAGACTTGCTTGTAGATATGCGAAGGTTGAACTTGGACTTGGATGTGACAGGACAGAGTGGGTTGATTACTCAGATGCAAGTCAGACCTACTTTTTATAATCAGATTAAGGAATTACAGCAGAGTGATGATGAGTTGTGGCAAATCATGCAGGAAATGTCAGAAGGTAAGAGAACAGAGTTCAGGTTTTCTGATGAAGGCATGTTGTATCTTCATGATAGGTTATGTGTACCTGGAAACAGTGAGTTGAAAGAGCAGATTCTTGAGGAAGCGCATACTTCTATGTATGCTATGCATCCAGGTAACACAAAGATGTACAGGAACCTCAAAGAGCTGTACTGGTGGTCTGGCATGAAAAAGGATGTGGCTGAATACGTGGCTAGGTGCGGGGTGTGTCAGCAGGTTAAGGATGAGCATCAGAAACCTGCTGGTACTTTGCAGTCACTTCCTATACCTGAATGGAAATGGGAACACATCACGATGGACTTTGTGGTAGGATTACCCAGGACGCCGAAGGGTTCAGACTCGATATGGGTGATTGTGGATAGACTAACTAAGTCTGCTCACCATCTTCCAGTCAAGTCAACCTTTGACATTTCTAAGTTGGCTAAAGTTTATGTGGATGAGGTAATCAGGTTGCATGGGATTCCAGTTTCCATTATTTCTGACAGAGATCCAAAGTTTACATCTAGATTCTGGAATCAGTTACATCGTGCGTTGGGCACAAGGCTGAAGTTCAGTACAGCGTTTCACCCGCAGACAGATGGTCAATCTGAGAGGACCATTCAGACCCTTGAAGACATGCTGAGAGCATGCGTGCTACAGTTCAGAGGTAACTGGGAAGAACACTTAAGCCTGATAGAGTTTGCATATAACAACAGTTACCATTCTAGTCTTGGAATGGCCCCATATGAAGCTCTTTATGGCAGGAAGTGTAGATCGCCAGTTTGTTGGTATGAAGTTGGTGAAAAAGAAATTCTTGGACCTGAGCTAGTTGATGTGACTACAGAAAAGATATCTGTGATCAGGGATCAGTTAAAAGCTGCTCAGGACAGACAGAAAAGTTATACAGAAAGACGACGTCGACCTCTTGAGTTTGAGGTTGGTGACGAGGTTTATTTGAAGGTTTCGCCGTGGAAAGGAGTACAGAGGTTTGGAAAAAGGGGTAAGTTGACCTCTAGGTATATGGGTCCATATCCTATCGTTGAGAGGATTGGACCTGTAGCTTACAGGTTGGATTTACCGTCTGAGTTGGCAAATCTTCATGATGTCTTCCATGTGTCTATGCTGAAAAAGTGTCATCCCAGTACAGAAAAGATTCTAGATCCAGAACCGGCGCAGCTTAGAACAGATGTTTCCTATGTTGAAGGACCAGTGCAGATAGTTGATCACCGGATCAAAAAGCTTAAGAACCGCGAGATTCCTTTAGTGAAGGTTTTGTGGAGAAACCATAGTCTTGAGGAAGCTACGTGGGAACTAGAGTCTGAGATGCGTAGCAAGTTTCCTTTTCTCTTCTAGGAATTTCGGGACGAAATTCTTATAAGGAAGGGAGATTGTTACGACCCGCGTCGAGCTTATCCCGTAAGTATGCTGTTAAGCATGTGATTAGCTGATGTGCTAAGTTTAAGCCTATTTTTGTTAATAATGTTTAAAATGGATATGATATGTGCTTAGTGTGTTTTCTAGCTCCTAAAGCGTGTAGGATCTTACGCTTGAAACGTTGCCAGAGAAATCGTTCGAATCCGACCTTCGAGTCAAAAGTTGCATGTTTTTGGGCTTATAGGGACCCGTTTGTAATTTTTGAAAGTTTTGAACTTTGCGTTTAGGCCCCTAAGTTTTCCTCCTTATCCTCTCTTCTCACTTATCTCGTTTCATTTCTCAGAAACGAAGAACGCATGAAGCGTTCTCCTTCCGTGCGTGAGAGAGAGAGAAAGAGAGAGACAGAGAGAGAGAGCTGAGAAGGGAGAGACGTCGGAGCTTCGTTTTCCTCCGATCAGCTGTTGTAGCTCGTCCTCTTCCCTCCGTTGATCTTCTTCTCCGTCAATTCGATCCGGTTTGCAGCAGGAGCTGTGTTTGCAGGGGAAATGGCCAAGAGATTGGGGCGCAAGGAGCAGCCCTAGCTCGTTTCTCTTCCCCCTTCAGGTCCGTTTTGGTGGTACGCATCGATTGCGAACGTTTTGTGGTGTTTGTTTGCGATTTGCCCGTCGATTCGAGAAAAATCGACTCTTGCAGGCCGTTTTTGTTTTCTACCTGTGCGCGGTTCGACCGAGTTTCTATTCGGTCGGCCGAGTTCCTTTTTAGGGCAATCGTACAGAGTTTTTGGTCGGCCGAGTTTGGGTTTTGGATCGGCCGAGTTTCTTATTTAGATAAACGAACAGCGTTTTTGTCGGCCGAGTTTGGTCCTGATCGGCCGAGTTTCCTTGTAGTTATATAAAGCGGTGTCTCGATCGGCCGAGTTCCTCAGAGGATCGGCCGAGTTTCCTGCTGGTCGGCCGAGGTTGGTCGGCCGAGTTTCAGATTCTGGAAAGTGTTCGGCCGAGTTCCATAGTGATCGGCCGAGTTTCAAGTGGTGAGTGGCAGTTCATTTAGAAATCATTATTAAACTCATTTTAAATGCTTAATTGCTTCAGTATCAGTTGATATGACTTTTAAACAGTGTAGCATGTACATTTTAGTATGATAAGTTCATTGGAACTTGAAATGCGTGATATGAATGATGAAAAAGAGGAAATTCTATGTCTTACAGTTGCTATGTGATATTTCTGTCTAATTGTTTATCTGCTTTTTAATTATTAGACTTAGGTGCCCTAACACCGTAGAACCCCTAAGAGGGAATCTGCAACTTAGGGGTGAAACTCGTGTTGCAACATCATCTGTGCTTGTGTCACGGACAAACGAGAAAAGAGAGGCAGTGTCCAACAACAATCGTGCTTGTGTCACGATGGCACTGGGAAAAAAAACATGGTTATCTAACACCATTCGTGCTTGTGTCACGAAGGTAACCCTGTGAGACTCTCCGCCGGTGTACTCAGGTTAAAGGAGGAGTTGGGTGCACTCAGAGTAGTGCTTTGAGGCCGTAGAGCCTATGTTTCTGTCCGAAGAGCCAGGGGTCCTGTGGCAGAGCAGGACTGGAGTCAGACTTAGCATTTCCCGGGTGTGTCGCTAAGTCTTGTACGGTGGGGTCGTAGCATGAACTTGCTGCGGATCTTTATATGCAGAGTACACTGCATATGATTAGGGCATAATAATAAAATGAATAAGTAATCAAATAGGTTCACAGTAAATTTGTATAAATGTTCATCTATCTGAAATTCCGGTTGATGCTTAGAAATGTGATTATTATCTGTATATTTTCTATGTTAATAGAATTGCCCTGTTTGAACTGTATATCTGTTTATTTTCAGTTAATAAACATGATGAGTTGTTTAGTGATAGCTAAGTGAAATGTTATTCACTGAGCGAGTAGGCTCATCCCTCTACTCAAACATTTTTAGGTCAGCATCAGCATCAGGAGTCAGAAGGATCGTTTCATCCTAACGCCTAGTTGATAGAAGGTTTGTAGTTAGTCTAGTTAGAGGTCTCTTAGTCCATTCCCCTCGATCTTCGGGACAAGGTGTGAGTGAGAGAGAGAATGTGTACAAAGATGTAAATTAAATGTTATGCTTTCTTTATGTTAATCAATGTACTATGCTGTAGACTTGCTTGTATCTTCTATCAGTTCAATAGAAAAGTTTCTGCAGTTTGTTTAGTTTCTGTTTACAGCTTAAATTGGTTATCTTTTAAATATCTTAAATTGTTTTAAAAAGCGACGAGTGGTTGGTTATGTGTTAATCCCATCCTGTCGCGTCCTAATTTTGTGGTTTGTGGTTAATGAGAAATTGGGGTGCGACAGATACCCTATAGAGGTATAAGGTTGTGATGGACTGTGGTTCCAAGAAAGCGTTGTTTGCTAATGATGGTGAGAAGTGGATCTTCCAGGGAGATAGGAAGATTCTTCTGACATGTTTAGTATCAGGCATGGTGGCAAAGAAGTTGTTGCAGCAAGGATGTAAGGCGTTCTTATCTCATGTTGTGGATACTGAGGCAAAAGGTCTGAGTCTTCAAGACGTGACAGTTGTTAGAGAGTTTGAGGATGTGTTTCCCGATGAGTTTCCCGGTGTTCCCCCACCTCAAGAGATTGACTTTGAGATCAATCTAGTGCCATCACTACTACAGAAACGGCCTTTGGCGTCGGTCGTTTAACCCCATTTGGCGTCAGTTTCCGACCGACGCCTATGTGGGCGCCGCTAAAGGTCGAACACTTCGGCGTCGGTTTTTTAACCGACGCCTATTTGTCCTATAGGCGTCGGTTGTTTAGTAAATAACTGCTGCCAAAAGTGTTCCCGCCACAGAAAATGGCGTCATCTAGGGCACTTTGTGCGTCAGTTATTTACTACACAACCGACGCCTATATAGAATATAGCGTCGGTGTTTTAGTAGATAACTGACACATAAAGTGCCCTAGATGACGCCATTTTCTGTGGCGCGAACACTTTTGGCGTCGGTTATATACTAAACCACCGACGCCTGTACTTCAAGACGACACGGCCGTGCTTCCCTGCACGGCCGTGTTAGTACTATAGGCGTCGGTTTTATATGAATAACTGACGCCATTCACACCACGGCCGTGCTATCCTGCACGGTCGGGTTGTTTGTACTATTAGGCGGAGGTTTTATCACATAACCGACGCTGTATGTCTTTGCTGACGGTTTTTCTATAAATAACTGATGCCTATTTATTATTTTTTTTTTCATATCAGTTTGCAGGCCTGCTGTGGCTGGTCAGCAGGATGAGAACCTGCAGTTCAGAAAACTGAACTGCAGGTTTATAACATCCATTGATATCAGCCTACAAACAGGCCGCAAACCTGCAAAAGTCACAAGCAAAATTCTACACAAGTACATACATTCAAACATCAATTCAATTCCCACATTCACACATATAGAAACATTCAAATACATGTATTAACATTCAGAAATATTCATTTACATAGTATCATTCATTATCGCTATCAACATCCCAATTATATCTTACAGTTGCCACTGCTTGTATGGCTTTTGCCCATTCTTCTCTTACTTCATTTAATGCTTCCATCGTATATGGAGCATGTATATTTTTTAAGCGTTTACCTGTAGTGTTGTCAGTTTTAAACACCTGCAAAGAGAATGATGTATATATATAAGTAATAATATAAAAATAAGATAAGATTGATATATTTCATACTAACTAATGAGACTATATATAATACCTCATGTATGGTATCGATGTCCAATGCGGCATATTTGATAATCATCTACATAAATCGCATCACATAGTATGCGCATGCCCAGCCATTGTCTTGTGTAGCACACTATAAATTGAAACATACAAAATAATACAACTAAGCACAATTCACATCAATAATATATATATTCGAGTCGGGAACTTACTTGTACGTTCTGCCAATTTATTGGCTGGTTCTTTTTCCTTGGGACCGTTCCTCCAGCCTTTTTGAATGCATCTAAACCCCTACATGTTAATATAACACAATAAATTGCAGAAGTAAATAGTAATGTAATAAAAGATGTTAACGGATATAAAAATGAAATATTTCTCACCAGAATAATGGCATTCTCATTACGTGTCCAATTTTAGTGTTCAATGTACTCCCCACAGGATCTAGATAATAAACAGTGAATGTCCCGGGGACAATAACTAGTAACTCCCAATGTCTACCGCTAGAAGTAAGAAGTTAACAATTAATAACTCAAAATGCAAAATAAAAATGGAATTTTCTTAAGTCCAAATTATAAATAAAGTAAACTTACTTGACATTGAATGGAGCTATTATTATCGTCTTCTTTTGCTGACCAAAAATTGTAAAAGCATCTATACAGTATTGTTGAACATTATCAGGGTCTTTAGCTACCAAACTAATCAATGATGGAATCAAAAATCCCACATGATCAAATGCAAATTGTTTGCAATGATCTTCGACTAAGTAGCTGCAAAACATATAGGCGTATGCATTAATATATAAGAAACCAGATCACCGGATCTTACACAAGGTATATGGATGTATAAACAAGATCTCACCTTATCCATGTCTCTATCATTGATGTATTCAGCCAATCATACATAAACAGCTCAATAATATCTTGTATAAATAAAGAGCTATCGTATGATCGACCTGCATAATCTACATCTAAAGAAACTATTATAGGGTAATGTATATTATGTGCCCGTAGCCAACATGCCATTCCCCTACAAGCAGGACCTAACGGGTATGTTAGGTCAGTTGGAACCCAAGTTGGTAATGCGGGAAGTGGAGGTGGAGGCCTAGGTGCTCCTGGTGTCTTCTTTTTAACTTGTATATATAATTTCAGATCAGTTGACATCATATATACACATCAACAGTCTAAATCAATGTAAATTTATCTTACAATTTCAGTCGTGTAGATGACATCTGCTTTGGGCCACAATATGACCCCGCCTTCTGCCTCACCAAGTGTATCAATATCTGGGTGGGCATATGGCAACGCAACTTCCCTCCAATCGGGTAACACACGTAATGGGCCCACACGAACATAGCCCTGTGGCATTGGAGTCCCGTGAAACCTTTCCCCAGGAAGGGATGGGTAAGCTTGCGCCTCTACAACAACATAGTCTTCTATTCTTAAGCGGCATGGCTTCAATGCCTACAAATTTACGTAAAGAATGTTATACATATATACATATAATCTTGAAAAACATATCATCTTGAAAAGACTAGCTACAATGTCATAAACAATACTTACAGCAGACGTGCTAGGCGATGGGTCTCCAGGATTACTCGCAGTCTGTGCATCAGGAGAAGAGTGGGTCGCCATAGGCTGATTGGAAGCCTGAGATGCCTGCCACCGCAGAAATTCTTCCTTGACCTTCTCAGCAACTACATCGTTGACCTTCTTAGCAACTAAATCCTCAACTCTCTTATTCTCCTATACATGGATAAAAGAAACATTAGCTTCTTATTAATGAATTTTTTTTTGCAGTAACATTCTAAAAAAAGAATAGGTTACCTCTTCTTGAGAAAGTCCCGCTCTGGGTTTGCGCTGGGATGGCCCAAAGAATGCTTTGATGCCAACACCAGCGCCGGCACCTCTAACACATCCAGAATGCTCTGGGTTACCCAGAGCAACTGTCAATTCATCCCTTGTGCCCTGAGGGATGAACGTGCCTTGTTTCCTCTACTCGTGCAGCTCCCGCTAATCACCATAAACAGAAATTGGTAAGTTAACACCACAAATAATCAATATTCAAACGATTTCTCTAAGAGTGTTATTTTACCATTTTTGCAGCCGCCTCAGCAGTTACAGGCTTCTTTATTTCACCCTTCTTGTTTTTCCTGCCAGCTATCCAGATATCATGGCGAGGCATGGGTGTGGAAGACTCCTGAGTAGGAGCAGACTCCTGAGTAGCCGCAGACTCCGCCTGTAGTCTTTGGCGAACGCTTGCATAGCCTTTTAGACCCATAGTGTGGTCATGCACATTCAGTGCACGCCTTGCTTTTTGTGCGTCACTGAGGGCCTAGTTAGTATGCACATTAATGATTTGGTTAGTAGCACTAAATGCTAATCTTGAATAGGTGAATACAATGTATATTAATTAAATTGGGAGTGACGCCTAATACCTTGAATTCTTCAGATTTTCTTGAAGCAACAAAATTGTCCCAATCTTCTTTGTCCAAGAAGTTCCATTGTTCAAGGGCTGACTTCTTCTTCTTATCACCCTCTTTTATGTATTCTCTGTTCAGATTTGTCCTATAATTCCTAAGCATCTTTCCAGCGCGTTGCATCACATTTTTACGATGCAACTTCTCATCCAATGCAAACAGATTCTGTAAAATAGAAATGTTATTAACTAGTATCCAAAATAGAATTGCAAATAATAGAATTTGTAATCTACAAAATAGAATTGCAAATAATAATAACTCATGCATAAATCCTTCCATATCAAGTCTTTTTTCCCTTGAGGAACTTTATGCCAATTGTCATACTTAACACCACAATGGCTCTGAGTGGTACACCCAAGATAGTTCACAAAATTATTGCGGTTCACTCCAATTGGATTTCCTCCATTATCAAACTCCACCACCAATTTGGATCCACTACCACTTAGCGCTAATAACTTCTTCAACAGAGTGATTCCCCTTTTCTTGTTAAGTGTTTGGTGTTGCGCATCAAGTTGCTCCAGTGCTTCAGTGGGTACAGGTGCATCAACCTAAAATTTGACAAAAATAAAACACACTAAATTAGCCCAATATAGAAATATAGGATATATGACATAACTAGAAGATAAGGAATTTTATAGAAATACAGGATATGTTTTTAGGACTTACATTAGTATCCTCGCCATGCTCGTCATGGACAGCATGCTCATCATGGACTTCATGCTAATCATGGACATCATGCTCATCATGGTCAGCCATCTGAAAATGTCATTAAAAAGGCAAACATTTAGCATTTCTATTAACTAGAAAAAGGCAAACATTTAGCATTTGTATTAACTAGAAAAAGGCAAACATTTAGCATTTGTATTAACTAGAAAAAGGAAAACATTTAGCATTTGTATAAACATACATGTATCTAAAATTGTGATCTTTTATCAATTAACAATCCTTCATTGTGATCTCCGCGCACATATAAGTCATCATTAGCTTCAATATTTTGTGGAGTTGGCAACCCAACTGAGAATGGACTGGAGTCATCATACTTATCATAGTACTCTTCTTCATCTATAGGATCTTCAATGAACTGTCTTTTACCATGAAGAACAACCAACCATTTATCACTTGCAGGATCATCGATATAGAATATTTGTTTCGCCTGTGATGCCAATATGAATGGTTCACCCTTCTCGCCAATCTTTTCAAAGTTCACCAAAGTGAAACCCAATTCATCCACTATAACTCCTTTGGTGTTATCAACCCAATTACATTTAAAGAGCGGAATTTTGAAATCTATGTAGTCAAACTCCCAAATGTCCTCAATGACACCGTAATATGACATTTTAGCTTCACGTGGACTCTTATCCTTTGCACTTGCAAAGTACATAGTCGACGCTTGAAGAGTGACCCCACTATTTTGGACGACACTCTTATCATCTTGGCGCTTTGTGTAATATGTGAATCCATTAATGTCAAACCCTTCATAAGACATAACATTCGGTTTTGGTTTAAAGGCGAGGCATTTGATAGTTTCTGTAATATCATTTGGTGTTTGAGATAGTTGATGTAAGACTTTATCTTCAAACCACTTAGTAAAAGTCTTATTATTCTCTCTAGAAAGCCACATTGAACTTGCTCGAGGATGTTGTCTCTTTATGAAATTGGTATGTTCCTCGATATAAACACTCACTTCGTCCATATTGTGTAAAATATACAAGTGAGCTTGTTCCAACTGCTCACGGCTGATTACTTTCACCCGTGATCCCAAAATTCCTTTGCCCTCCTCAATATTCTTGTCATTATTAGGAGTGTCATTACCACTGAGAAAGTCATTGCAAAAATCCATAACCTCTCTCGCCACATAACCTTCAATAATACTCCCTTCAGGCCGATAACGGTTTCGAACATCACCTTTAAAAACGCTCATGTATCGTTCAAAGGGATACATCCAATGCAAGAAAACTGGTCCCAACATTTTCACTTCCCTAGTCAAGTGGACAACAAGATGTACCATGATATCAAAGAACGAAGGAGGGAAATACATCTCAAGCTGACATAGGGTAACAACCACTTCTCTTTGCAAATTATCGAGAGTATCAGGGTCAATAACTTTGCTGCATAGAGTGTTGAAAAAGAAACAAAGTCTGGTAATTGCAAACCTTACATGCTTCGGCAATATAGATCGAATTGCCACGGGCAATATTTGTTGCATTAGAGTGTGACAATCATGAGATTTAAGACCTATCAACTTCAGATCTTTCATTGATACCAATCTACGGATGTTGGATGAGTAACCATGTGGCACCTTAACATTTACCAAGCATTCACAAAAAGTTTTCTTCTCCTTTCTAGACAACGTGTAACAAGCGGGAGGTAAGTATGTTCTTTTATTACCCATTTCACGTAATTCTGTTAATTCTGACCTTATTCCCATTTCACGTAGGTCCAGTCTGGATTTTATCCCATCTTTAGTCTTACCTGGTATATTTAATAGAGTACCAATGATGCTATCACAGACATTTTTCTCAACGTGCATTACATCGATACAATGCCTGACTGTCAAAGAACTCCAATAAGGAAGATCCCAAAATATTGACTTCTTCTTGAATGAAGAATTGTCACTCTGTGTGGCCATACTACATTGTGATTTCTTACCAAATTCATTGACAATGTCTTTTACTCTTTCATAAACAACATCCCCTGGTATAGGTTTAGGTGCACTCCGTTCATCATTCCATCCATTGAATGCTTTGCGCTTCCTACGATACAGATGGAATTTTGAAAGAAACCTTTGATGACCAAGATATACAGTCTTGCCGCCATGTTTTAGTCTTATTGAATCAGTGTTTTCTTCACATATAGGACACGCTTTAGCTCCTTTGACACTATATCCAGACAAATTCCCATATGCTGGAAAGTCATTAATAGTGCAAAACAACATAGCGTGCAAACGAAATGTCTCTCTTACTGAAGCATCATAGGTCATCACACCTTCAGCCCAAAGTTTCTTTAAGTCATCAATCAAAGGTTCAAGATAAACATCGATATCATTTCTGGGTTGTTTAGGGCCCGATATCAACAATGACAACATAACGTACTTATTTTTCATACACATCCAGGGAGGAAGATTGTATATAACAAGCATGACTGGCCAAGTGCTATGTTGGCTGTTCAATGTCCCGTATGGATTCATCCCATCTGTACAAAGCCCAAGTCTTAGATTCCTATCTTCTTCACCAAATTTAGGGTACAATAGATCAATCTTCTTCCACTGTGGGGAATCAGACGCATGTCGTAGGATCCCATCATTATTTTTCTTAACATCTGCATGCCACCTAAAATTCTTCGCATCTTTCGGATTTGCAAACAAGCGTTGAAACCGTGATATTATAGGTAGATACCACAACACCTTGGCAGGAGAACCAGTTTTGGACTCCCCCGAAGTCGTCAATTTATACCGTGACGCACCACATTTTGGACAATCTTTCAAATCTACAAAGTCCTTTTGAAATAATACACAATCATTTGGGCATGCGTGTATCTTCTTGGCCTCCATTCCCATTGGGCACAACATTTTCTTTACCTGGTATGTTGAGATTGGAAGCTCGTTTCCTTCAGGAAGCATTTCTTTCAACAAAGTCAACAATGAAGTGAAGCTTTTGTCGCTCCATCTATTGTTAGCTTTCAACTTATACAATCTCAACACAGCGCTAAGCTTCGTAAACTTAGCAGAGCCTGTGTATAACGGTATCTCAGCATCATGCACAATGTTTGTAAAGATAGGAGGTGGATCGGTGTGCTCTACCCTACAACTATCCAGCATCGCATCAACGATGTCTGCTGGAACTGGTTCGTTCACATTTACGTCATCGGAGGCAATTTCTTCTTCCACCCAAGCACTGCTATCGACATCTACTGGTTTCGATTTTGAAATCTCTCCATGCCAGTGCCATTCTGTATAGCCTTGTACAATCCCGTTGCACATGACATGACTTTTGATTTCCTCACCAGTGTTGACTTTCAAGTTGTTACCGCAATGCCTACATGGACAGTAGAACCTATCTGTAGGTTTTTTCCTATGTTCCTCGGCAAATCTAATAAACTGATCAAGACCAGATATAAACTCTGGGGTGCAACGATTATGAATGGACATCCATGATCTATCCATTCTATGATCAGAGAAAACAAGTATATATTAGGAAACAAGTATATATTAGGAAAAGATTAGGCAGCATTTCCCCGTTGTTCTCTAAGTACATATGTACTTAGAGAACAAATGGGGAAATGCCAACAAACACATGTGATGTCATTCTTATATATAATAAATGTGTACCACCTATCCCATCCTTGAACACCTAATCTCACTAGTAAGTGTATAATGTGTATTGGGTTTTCAAGAAAATTTCGGCAGCATTTCCCCGCTGTTCTCTAAGTACATATGTACTTAGAGAACAAACGGGGAAATGCTACCAAAACTTTCTCGAAAACTCAATACACATTATACACTTACATCCTAAGTGAGATTAGGTGTTCAAGAACAGTCCCAAACCGGGGACTATCCAAGATTTACTCCTAATGAGTAAATCTTGGACGGGTTTCTAGGCCAACAAATAATGTGTTGTCATTCTTATACCTAAAATCCTAGTTCTTCAAATTAGGGTGATTATTGATGTCTTTAAAAGCATGATTGGCAATTTAGGGAAAAGTTCATCATTTAAATTCCAAGCATTCACATGTGTGCATTACAGTTCATCATTAAGCAAGAAGGGTGATTAGGATTCTCAATATACTCAACAATAAAATAAGTTAAACATGTGTGCATTATAGTTCATCATTTACATTCCAAACATGTCACATGTGTGCATTACAGTTCATCATCAAGATATCTATAACTTACTTAAACATTCAATTATTAAGTAAATATACACTTAATTAAGAATAGCATGACACACAAAGTTGCAGTCAACATCATTATGTTTTGTTCTATCATGGACTATCAGATTGGTATATCACATATGTATCAGTACATTATTAAATAAACACAATCAGTAAATAACTTTTAAAAAGAAATCCACTAGACGTGCAGCCTAGACGTGCATCCATGAGTGGGAATATATCATGGATGATTGGAAGGTGTTGGAATGTGATATTGTCATCCAAACTCTACAAGTCTTAGTATCTTTAGGAAAGTATGTGTATGAAGTTGTGTGATATATTCCTCCTCTAGATACTTGCTTCTCCATTTATTGGAGCATGATGATTGTGGTGAGTCATATATGGATGCATGATCTATGAAGTAGGTAGTATTTTAATATCTCCAAATCTCTTGATAATTTCAAAACTAACCTCCCATGTGTAAGTTATTTTTTATGCTATAGTTTTGACCTTATGAGTTCATTGAGAAAAGGTCCTAGTATTTACAATAATATGTATTACTCATAAACTAAACTAACAATTTCTCACAGTTGGAAGGCTATCATCCATGGTGGATATCCAATTGATGTATGTTCTACTGAGGACCACCTATGTAGAATGTTGTTGTTGGAAAAATGTAGGAGCATAACCTCTAGTTGCAACACATTCTACCATTTTACCAATTTCCACCACAATTCCTTATCCAAGAAACCCAAATTGCATCACACCTATCCTACAAAATTTCTATTATCCTAACCTGCCCATAGGCTCCTTCATGTTTACCAAAAAATTGGGACCCTAGGCGTGCCCTGGCACCTACTTAGGCGCTGCCTGGGTGAGTTCTAGGTCGGCGGCGGCAGAGAAAAGCAAGGCAGAGGACAAAAAAGGTGGTGAAGCTTTGTGGGTTACCTTGCACGAGGACAGCACGAGTAAAGCTGCTTCTACCGGCGGGGGCGGATGTGACGACGACAGCACCGTAGCTGCTTCTACTGGCGGCGACGACTAGAGGAGAGCAGGGGCGGTGGGCAACGACCGGCGGCGACGAGCGGACAGCAGCAGCAGCAGGGGCGGCGGAGAAGAAGGGCGCCGGAGAAGAAGGACGCCGGAGATGGGGCGTCGGAGAGAAGCGCCGGAGAGCAGCAGTAGCAGAGAAGCGCTGGAAAGTCGCCGCAACAGGGAAAATCGCCGCAATAGGGTAGCAATGAAACAGAAGAAAGGGGAAGAGTCGGGCGATCGCGGGGGGGTTATGAGTTCCCAAATAGCGTCGGTTGTTTACAACAACCGACGCCTAAACATCTTTAGCGTCGGTTGGTTGAAACAACCGACGTCCAATTGGACGATATTTTCATGGAAATTTTTGGCGGGAACCACCTTCAGCGTCGGTTGGACAAGGATAACTGACGCTGAAAGTGACATTGTCCGCGCAAATTTTCATCGCAAATAGGCGTCGGTTTTCTAGGTATATAACCGACGCTGAAAATGACACTATTTTTTTTATCGAAAAATGGATTTCGCGGGCGACTTTAAGCGTCGGTTTTTTATAAACAACTGACGCTTAATACAAAGCGGTACCCGTGTCTGGCTAGTCTTCGAATATAGACATCGGTTTTATTAAACAACCGACGCCTTATATGTTAGGCGTCGGTTTTCCTTAATAACCGACGCCCAGAAAAGCGACACTGAATGCTATTTCTGTAGTAGTTCATGGACACAACCAGTTGCTTAGACACCGTATAGGATGGCTCAAGCTGAGATGGCAGAGCTAAAGAAGCAGTTACATGTGTTGTTGGATAAAGGTTTCATCAGACCGAGCACATCGCATGAGGTGCTCTAGTTCTGTTCGTAAAGAAAAAGGATGGATTGATGCATCTGTGCATAGATTATTGGCAGTTGAACAAAGTTACGATCAAGAACAAGTATTCTTTGTCGAGGATAGATGATCTATTTGATCAGTTTCATGGTGCTACAGTGTTCTCGAAGATTGATATATGATCTGGATATCATCAGTTGAGGATTAAGGTGGATGACATACCAAAGTCATCTTTTAGGATGAGGTATGGTCACTTCAAGTTTGTAGTTATGCCATTCGGGCTAACCAATGCACCTATTGATTTTATGGATCTAATGAACAAGGTGTTAAATCTATTCCTAGATCAGTTTATTGTGGTCTTCATAGATGACATCTTGATCTATAGTCGAGATAGTCAATAACATGAATAACACCTTCTAAAAGTGTTGACTCTCCTTCGCCAGCATCAATTGTATGCCAAGTTCAGTAAGTGTGAGTTATGGTTGAAAAAGTGACTTTCTTGGGTCATGTGATATCTGTGGAAGGAGTCAGAGTGGACCCCAAGAAGGTGGAGTCAGTTGCATACTGGGAACAACCAAAAATGCTGAATGAAGTTCGTAGTTTTTTTGGTTTAGCAGGATACTACTGGAGGTTTATAAAGGACTTCAGTGTAATCACGTTGCCATTGATGAAGTTGACCAAGAAGGATGTACCTTTTGTTTGGGATGATTGTTGTCTGCAAGCTTTTTAGAACTTGAAGGAAAAGCTGACTAGTGCTCCAGTGTTGGTGCTGCCAGAGCCTGGGAAAGGCTATGTTGTTTTCTCTGATGCTTCCAAGAAAGGCTTAGGTTGTGTGCTAATGTAGGAAAATTATGTGGTTTCTTTTGCTTCCCAATTGCTTAAGAAACATGAGGAGAGTTATCTGACACATGATTTGGAGCTGGCTGTGGTGGTCCATGCATTAAAGATATGGAGACATTATCTTGATGGGGAGGTGTGTCAGATCTTTACGGATCATAAGAACTTGAAGTATATCTTCTCGCAGAGTGAGCTGAACATGTGACAATGTCACTGGATGGAGCTGATCAATGATTATGATTTCACCATTTAGTATCATCCTGGTAAGGCAAACGTGGTAGCTGATGTGCTTAGCAGGAAGTCTTCTTCTCTTCCTACGAAGAAGTAATAGTTGAGTTCTTTGATATGCCATAGGCGAGATATGTTCATCTCTTTGCGAAAGATGAATGTACAATTGGAAGTGTCCTTGTTGGCAGGACTGTTGGCACAGATGCAAGTGAAGCCTACACTGAGGTAGCAGATCAAATAAGCACAACAGGCAGATACTGTAGTACAGTTGATCAGATTAGAGCTTGGTAGCGAGAAGCGGGATGGCTTCCATGAGTCCGAGGATGGACTAGTTTGTTATCATAATAGGATGATGGTTCCCAATGTTGATGATCTGAGGAAGTTATTACTCAAGGAAGCACACATGTCAATGTATGCTATGCAGCCAGGTGTCACCAAGATGTATCATAATTTGAAAGACATATATTGGTGGCCTAGTTTGAAGAGAAATGTAGCCGAGTTTGTAGCTAAGTGTGCGGTATGCCAATAGGTTTAGGTTGAGCATCAGAAGTCGGCAGGTACATTGCAACCCATGCTGATACCGCAGTGGAAATGGGATCACATAACCATGGATTTTGTAGTTGGTCTCCCGAGGATAGCTAGGAATCCTAATTCTGTCTCGATGATAGTGGATAGATTGACAAAGTCTGCCCATTTCATACCTGTGAGGACAACATATACATCAAAGAAGCTTGCTCAGGTGTATGTGGATGAGATAGTGTGTTTGCACGATGTGCCAGTAACGATAGTCTCTGAAAGAGGTTCCCAGTTCATGAGTCATTTTTGGGAACAATTGCACAGGGCGTTGGGAACGCAGTTGAGATTCAATACCGCTTTTTACCCATAGACAAATGGACAATCTGAAAGGACTATTCATACTTTAGAGGATCTTCTCTGATCTTATGTTTTACAGTTCCTAGGAAGTTGGGACATGCATCTCAGTTTGATAGAGTTTGCCTACAATAATAGTTACCAACAGAATATTGACATGGCATCTTATGAGGCTTTATATGGTAGGAAGTGCAGATCCCCTCTATGTTGGTATGAGTCTGGTGAGTATCAGCTTTTGGGTCCTGAGTTAGTGCAGCAGACAACAGAAAAGATCAAAGTGATACAACAACAGTTGAAAGCGGCACAGGACAGATAAAAGTCATATGCAGATAATCACCGACGACCTCTAGAGTTCCAGGTGGGAGACAAGGTGTATCTCAAGGTCTCACCATGGAAAGGTGTGCTGAGGTTTGGCCAGAAAGGCAAGTTGGCACCCAGGTATATGGGGCCATATCTGGTAATAACACATGTTGGCAAGGTAGCTTACAAATTAGAACTACCGCTAGAGTTGCACAGGTTACATCTGGTGTTCCATGTCAGTATGCTGAAGAAAAGTCATCCAGGCATAGAGATAGTGATACAGTCGGTTGAGGTTGAGCTGGATGAAGATATGACCTACGAAGAAGGTCTAGTGATGATCCTTGATAGAAGAGTAAAGAAGTTGAAAACGAAGGACCTGGTTCTTGTGAAGGTTCTTTGGCATCATCGTGGCATTGAGGAAGACACGTGGGAGCTCGAGGAAGAGATGAGTAGGAAGTATCCCTCGCTTTTCTCTTCATATTTCAGGGGTGAAATCCCTTTGTAGAGGTTTATGGCTTGTAAGGACCCTAACCTTCATTTTGAGCTTACCATATTTTCTTTGCCTAAACCTAGTGTTGAGATGCTTGATAATCACCTGAAGTTGTGATTAGGGTTTGTTTGTGCTTTGTTGAGAGGTTGAGGTGCAACTTTCAAATTACCCATGTTTTAGGGTTGGTGTGCAAGTTTGTCACCTTGAGAGATGTCTTTCCCTCTCCTTGCATCTCCTAGGGTTGAGAGGATGGGTTGGGCGCCTTTCTTGAGTTGTTTTGGGCCTCATTTGAGCTTGTTTGAGCTTGGTATCAAGCTTGGTGCCTTGGTGTATCAGACAAGGAGTGTTGTTGTGTCAAGCAGGGAGTTGTATCGGCCATGGTGTGTGGGGTTTCCATATTGGGCGACACACAACTTCCACCTTAGCCTCATTTATGTCACCATCTTTGGACAAGTGGTTGTTGCTTTGCTAAGTGGGTGGCAAGTCGTGGACAAGTGGTTTGGGGTGCTAGCATGTGGCATAACCCTTGGACAAGTGTGGTAGGGGCGGGTGCCACCTTGCCTTGCTCTTCCCCTTCACCCCATAGTATATAAATGAACCCCTCCTTTTGCTAGGCTCTTTGATTCCTTTAGTTGCTTCCCTTCCTTTGGTGGTTGAGCTAGGAGAAGAGTGGAGCAAGTGGTGGCCGATACTGCTGGTGTGTAGGGTGACACACCTTGCTAGCTTGTCCCTTTCCTTCTCTTGTGGTAGGTATCTCTCCCTTTCCTTGACATCTTCTTCTTCTTCTTCTTCTTCTTCCTTCTCTTCGGCCATGGTGGTTACATGTTGTTCTTCTTTGTGTTGGCCAAAGGTGGTGCCTTGGAGCTTGGAGCTTGGTGCTAGAAGCTTGGAGCTTTAGAACTTGAGGCAGGTTACATAACTCCTAACCCTAGCTATACTACTTCTTTTTCATGTCGCATGCTATATGTACTATCTTGATCTGTCATGTCATCTTTTAGCTATGTTTCTTGCTTTACTGGTTATAAAATTGCTTTAGATGTACCCTAGACTTTGTGGAGATGGTTATCTTGGGTTGGCCGAACCATGGATGTGGAGTTCCTTGGGCAAAACCCCTCTCTCACTTAGTTGTTGAGAGGTGAGGTTAGGGTCTCCAAATCCAATGGTGAGTTGAGATTTGGTTGGTTGGTCGATATGATATGATGGACCTCCTTGTTGATCGATAAATGATGGAAGTTGTGCAATACCCCTCTCTAACTTAATTGTCTTGAGAGGTGAGCCAACTCTCTTGAACTTTTAGGGCTTCTTGGTGGCAGTCTTGAGGTTGAAGATGACCAACCCGTCATGGTCTTTGAACCCTTGCACGATACCCCTTTGATGTGTTCTGCCCAACATCCCTCTTCTAGGGATGAGTCTTGGGCGATATGCCAAGTGGTGTTTTGTTGACCCTTTGCCCGATGTGGACTCTTAGTTGATGTAACCCACTACAAAAAAATGAGTTTTTAGTGAAGGTCATTTGTGAAGTACCAAAACCCTTCAAAAATATAGACTTTTTGTGAAGGGCCGTCCTACACAAACAGACTAGTTTCCTTCAGCCGAATTATTTATAGAAAAGACCATTAGTGAAGGCTTAAAATCCTACTGGAATGTAAAAATTCCGTCACCATGTTCCCACCAAAAATTCCCGCCCCACTAATCAGTAAGTATAACTTTTTTAGTCTGACTAGTCCATTTCTTTCCCCTACACTCTCTTCGTTTCCATCGCCCGCAGCAGACGGCGGCTACCGTCGCCCGAGCAGCAGCACCCCAAAAGAAGGAGTGGCCCCGGCAAGAGGAACGCCCCCCAACGGAAGCAGTGGCCGCCGGCGTGAAGTTTTTGTCCAGAAGAAGCAGCCGCCGTGCTAAGATCTCCCTGGTTTGGCTGTAAGGTAGGTATCTCCGTTTGCGTATGTTCCCCCACTATCAGTGGCGGAGACACATGAGGGCACGGGAGGGCATGTGCCCTACCCGTCTCCAGCCAAAGATTAATAATCATGCATACCAAACGTTTTATCAGTTCAATGAATGAGGGAAACCTCAGAATGTGCCCTATCGGCAACCCATTCTCTCTGTTTTGGGCTTCCAACTGAAACATAGACGCCTGGTTCCTTTCTCTGTTAGTTGCATTATTCTGTTCAAGCGGATATATTTTGCACCTTCTCTGGGTGCCTCGCTTTGTTTAGATTGAGGAACTCATTGATCAGATGTATTGTCAACAGTCCGAATATGGTAGTGGTAGCCTATTATTCCTAAACATTGCAGACCTGCTGCTACTACGATTATCAGCTACCATCATATGTCCCAAATGCCAGTCTGTGCTAACTATTTGTGCATTTAGCAACCTATTTAGTGGTGATCACGCATAGTTGGATGATTGCGACCAGCAAGTTAAATATTACTAATTATATACTCCTTTATTGAACATAATTATTGTATGTATAAATCTCTCCTGCAGCAATGCGTTACGGATTTTCTCAACCGTAACCAATCATTGAGAATCTACAATGCTTAATCACCGTATTGAGCAAATTGCAGTTTGTTCACTCGCAAAATGAAACATGTTGATCTACTCCTGCTTATTTCTTCTTTATACATAAAAGAACATCTTTGTCCATCCCAAAGAATCGATACCATTAACCAGAGGGAACACTATTTTAGTTTAAGAATATGATCCTAGTGGTAGCAACGAATATTTCTACTAATTACGCCATGATATCATGCAAAGGTGCATAAAGTTCTTCTGTTCGGTTAAACAGACGTATGCTTGGTATATGCATTTATTTGCAAATATAATGGTACCACCTCTTACCAAACAGTTTTGAAAAAAAATCATATTTTTCATAATTTGGTGTTAAATCATATTGTACATTCATTACAGAATAGCATTTTTCCTATGGCATATAGTTTTCGTGTATTGAATAATTGGAAATTTTCAATGCTATAGCTTATTTGAACTAGTATTGTGTGGTGCCCACCCTTGTAGAAATTTCTGGCTTTGCCACTGCCCACTATGATGCTTTGTTTCCTGGAAATAAACTCGTCAGTGTAGATTTTAGTCTTATTTATTTTTTCCTGGCTATGAGAATCTTTGTTCCCTGCTACCCTTCCTCATATGAACGATAATGATGCTTTGTTGGAACGTCATTTGAAAATGAGAATCTTAGTTCCCTGCTACCCTTCCTCATATGAACGATAATGATGTTGATTATAGATGATGTCGCATTGGCGTACCAGTTCGGCATCAGATTTTAAAACGATGGCTAGCTTTAGATCTAGGCATTTAGCATAATATGTCCACTAATACTTGGGCATGATTAGAATTTTATTTCTGGATTTACTTTTAACTGTCGTGGCAACCAATTATGCCATTACAGTGATACTTTGCTTGACCAAGCATCACGTTTTATCTTGCAATGTGTTTTCAGAAACTTTGGGTATTTTATCTGGTCTTATCAGGACATGTTTCTCAGTGTCTATTATTAAAAATACATCACAATTTTCCTCTTCCTTTGTAGCGTGCTAACATGCTATTGATATTGTGGACATTACACAACATGGCACTCATGTATCTTATAACATTAATTCATTCTTTTTTTTAGATTGCTTGTAATTAGAATCTTCATTGACATGAGTTGCTTTTGTTTGTGCCTCACCTACTGTGAAATGCTAGCTCTGCCACTGCTCCCTGAGCTGAATGTGGCTCCGCCACTACAACTAGGTAATAGCCAGTGATGTATAGCAGGCACTAGCCGGTGATGCATAAAAGACAGAGAGTCAGATAGAATCGAATGATAACAGGTGGCCGAAGCCTAAGGAAAATGAACTGCGCCCGAATGGGGTGCAGTTGACCTACATAGATTTTCCACATAAGAAGACGTGATGATGCAGATCATTTTCCTAAGGCGGCTTCAAGTTACGTCCAAAACCTAATTAGTTAGAAACCACAAGTACTTAGAAAACATGTTTTAGTTTTCTGTCGAACCGCCCAACCAAACCTAATTAGTTAGAAACCACAAGTACTTAGAAAATATGTTTTAGTTTTTGGTCAAACCAAACAAGCCCTTAGGCCTATTTGCTTGGGGTGAAAATGAACAAAATTAGAGCTAATTTAGTTGTATGTAGTTGCAGCCAACCTGATGTTTTTGAAAAAAGGAAAACGAAATAGGAATTAGAACACAACATTAAACGTTTGGTCTGACATACTTTCAGGATGGAACTTTTACTCAGTTGTCGTTTGATTAGGAGTACTTTTTCAGCCTTATACATTACGGTGGTTTACCACCATGACACAATATGACAGGTTTAGTCAGACACCCTTGGTGACCTGCTATCTGTTAATCATATTTTGCACCACCCAACTTGAATGATATTGATATTTACTTAGAGCCACTAATTGACGAGCTTCAAAAACTTTGGAATGATCGTTGTTCCCTAGATACTAAACTCTACTTAGCTATGGGTTCATTCCCCAAGTTTTTGCATAACTATAGACACTACTAATCAATCCTCCTCCCCAAGTCATTGCAATTGATTCCATCCTCCTATGGAACCATTGGATCTCGTGACCATGACTTATGAACTTCCCAAAATAAGGACGGAAACCACCAAAAAATATATAAACAGATATCAAGATAGAGACCACTCCCCAAAATAAGGACAGAGCTAGTCATGGACATTATCAGAAGAGAGAAGGCATCTTCTTATATAGAGATAAACACCCTTTAACTCAACAACAAACTAGATTGCATATATTAGCAAGAAAGTCCTAAAAACAGTGTATTGAAAAATGGCATCATACTCGAGCAACAATCGTATTAGACAATGAGCTCTTCTAGAGAAACATTCTCTAGACGCAAGTCCATAGCTTTTCATTTTCTACAACCATAAAAAATAACCAAAAATCTACACTTCTACTACTTCATGGCATCACCAGATAGGTGGAATTCCCAACTGTAGAATACCATATACAAGCAGCAACCACATAAGAATCCACTTTTTTATTCCTTTTGTTGTATAGTAGAAGGTTTCTAGAGAAGTTTTCTGGCTCTCCTATACATGATCTTCACCCTCGTTTCTCTTAAGAGATGGCTAAGAAGATGGATTCTTTTAATGTTGTAGGGTACCCTCAACATTGTGTATTTCATTAACTTAGTAGAGTATAATCAGGGAAATACAACTACACATACCTAAAGTGTCCATCTTGACGTGACTAAACAAAATTGGATTAAATCAAACTAGGCCCATAAATCAATAAAATTCATACAGATATTGAACATACGAGATTAAACTTTCACATTACTACTTTGCGCTATAAATCTGCTAGTACGGATATTGAAGACAAACTATTCAGTTGGATGGATAGCAGTATTCCACTGAGTAGCTTTGCATTTCCCATCAAAATACTGATTCACTTTTTTAATTTTCTTCATTTTACTGGAATGGCATGTATCATGAATCATGATTTTAGTAATACATAAACTTTGTCAATGCATACCCTTTAGGGAGGCAATAGCCAATTGCTGAACACTTCCCAGTTCTGCATTGTGCATACATAAATCAATGATAACCTAGTTATTGAATTTGTTTTCTATTCTGTACTACAAAAACATTTAATACATTACATTTGACTTACTAATTGTTGTTTGGTGATTACAGTGTTATGCAGAAAACAAAAGCATTAACTTTTCCATATATTTTTCTTTTGTCAATTCATTCTGATAATGCCTGCTAATTGGCTATGACGGACGCAAGTTAAAATGCTAAATACACTACCTTTCTTACACTTGATGTCAAACCCATGCTCTCAACTGAAGCCTCCTCAACATACTTCCATATAAATGTACTTCCATCAGTGCTGGCGCAGACCAAATATACACCAAAAAGTAATAATGAAAGAAATGCAAAAAGTACAATAACATTCGAGAAGATCCTGCCTATATTAACACCATATTGAAATGTACCTTTCGGCGATAGGATCAGAAGCTCTACATACATGTGGAGTCTAATGTGAGAGAAAACATGGATATAAGTTCCTATCTCTCCCCTGTAAATCAGTGAGCAGTTTACTTTCGGCTGAAGATTAAAAGAACACCTTAAGTAGTTGTTGATTGCTTTTCTCCTTGACTTCTGATCAACTTCATCTTGGTTTACCCAAACAGAAGGGAACTCCCACAAGCCTGCTAGCAGACCTTCATCTGGTCTCTTCACAAGTAGAAATGCATTATTCTGGGTCCCATACCCAGCTTTTCCTTTGTCTGGAATCATAGCTATTTCTACAACGCAGACAACAGCATATTCTAGGCGTTGTTTTGGCTTCTCAATCTTTACAGGGTAGTCAGTAACATTTGCGGATTCATTGATTTTAGAAATAGAAGTGGGAAGGTTAAAGGGATACATCTTGTGCTTACCTCTCCCTCATGAATCAAACATTCAGAATTTCAAATCAAACTAATGTTTGAACATCTATCAAAGAAGATACCTTAGTCACTTGTCATGAGTTGCATTTTCTGTAGTTCGCAAGATGCATCCGTCAGCTTACGTCTCATGCGAAAAGCCCATATTCGCAGTTCTAATTGTCGATCTTCATTGGTTGTTCGTCGCTGTGCCTTTTCTCTGTGCTAGTTTCTGTATTGTGTTAAGGACCATATTTGTTGTCTACTGTTATAATTAATTGTTTCACTTTCTATATTGTGTTTTCAATTCAACTTTCATATTTATATCGGCTTCTAGTACATTAAGTTTCTATAGCACACATAATTTTAAAGCCTTCTACTCTTCATGCTTTTACCCACACAGACAAAGGTTCTAGATTTTAATACATCTTTTCATATTTTATTTGGTAATGGAAGGATAATAAAGGTAGAACTACTTGTGCCTTTTGGCACCATCTCATCCGAACGTACTGGAGGACTCGGAGGAACATGAGATACTCTTTACACTCCACTTGTCACCTTCTATTTGTGTCCTCTGAATTGGTCTCGATGAAGTAGCATCTTTCATTATTGTTTATATCTATGAATGAGATATCTTCAGTACTACACTGCTAGCGTTTTTCTTCCTTTCTCAGAACAAACTTTAGAGTTTGTGTCAGCAACTAAGTAATCATCAATTCTATAGTAGCAGGTAGCTTTTGCAATGAACATTGACATTATTGAGGATTATGATATTCCTCTTGTTTCCCCTATACTGCAGCTCTGTCCTATGCAGATGTATGCCCAATATACTCCTAGTGTATGCATCAAAATACTCCCACAAGTTTGAAGTGAGCCACGGATTTGGCTGGAACTATGAAACTGACCCAAAACATGACTGGAGCACTGTGATTTCTAACAAGAATGTCAAGCTACAAAGGTTGACTGGAATGTAGAAGAATAATTTGAAAATTTGTGATGTTCATCTCATTGAAGGACTTGGAAGGGTCTGATGCTTTATCAATTTTTGTTCAACTCTCTAACTACTCCCTTTCTTCTTCGATTAGAGCTATCATTGAGTTGTTACTGCTGATCTTTCTAATATTTTGATCATGTGCTCTCGAAGATAGATGATCCTAGTACTGCTTGGATTTTCTAATATTTCTAATATTTTGATCATGTGGTATTTTCTCTGAGTGTTTTACTATCCAATTCATGTTCAGCCTTGCAATAAAGCTACTGGAGTACATATCCAGAAGTGGTAGAAGTGAATTAAGTTGGTATCACATGTTTGAGAGATTACAGAGTTTGGATGATGTAGCAATTGAGGCATATGAGGCTTGCAGACAGCTTATAATCGGGTAATGACCGATATTTTTGGTATTTTCCATGTTTGTAATCTACTATTTTACTCTTCTAAATACCACCACTCATCTCCGTCCATTTTATTCCCACTAAATGTTGGGCTCTTCATTTCCGTAATCCGTGTTCTCACATGCTTCCGTTAATCCTATTCCCTCGGAAAGCAGGAGTCTTCACTTCTATCATTTGGTACTGGAAAATAACTAGATATCGTTGTTCCATTAGCATCATGTTATTAATATTATTTCCATCATTTGTTTGTATTCCTATATAAATCTCATTAGAACGCATGTTCTCTTGATGCAAGTTGCAGTCGCAGCCGATCCCTAGGTTACCCGTCTGCGTGAGGGAGAAGTTGCAGGAACTACTATCATCTACTCCTACTGTTGAATATACAGGGACTAACAGAGATGATGTGCTTCTGTAATCTGTTGCTCGATGCCTTCATTGCTGATGTTGTGTTCCGTCTATCATCTCTGATAAAAAAGGTGACGTCCAAGCTTATCCATGCAAGCTGTCGCAAGATCTAGACTGTCAATCTAATATTATACTCTACTAAACACCACCGATGGAAAACTCAACTTCAATTCCGTGTAAGAGTGGGGCTTTTTATTACTCTATTCGGTCATTTCTATAAAGCATATGAAGAGTTCGGCTTTTTGTGGGATCTCATCAAGAATTTGCCTTCTGCACTGAATTCAATGTAGATGGTGGCTTCTAATCTAATCAAGTTGCATATTAATAGTACCTTCGGAGATCAGCACTAGCTATGGTGTTTCCATGGATGTTCATATATATATATATATATATATATATATATATATAGGAGTCATTTTTCCTGGCTGTGTGCTATGATGCTGCACTTGTTTCCAAGATAACTTGATGACTACTTAGTTTGTGCCCAGAATTATGATCAAGGTGTCTCCCCAAATTGGTGCAGCAACAGAAGGTAGGGCATCAGTTTGGCCTAACTTTTTTAACTACTGAAGTTGGATTATTAATTTTCTATCCACAATAAGAAATTACAAAGTGAGATATATATGATTGTCTAAATATGTGGCTTATAAACTTTATCTTTTTCATCATTGGGTGTCGTTCTTGTAATAGAGCATAATTATGACAACACAAGGATAAAAAGATCAATGCATATGTTTATAGAATGTGAGTTTCCATTTATTCATTATACTTACAACATTGAAATTCTAAGAAAATAATCTTTAATGTGAATTATTAACATATATATGTATTCGTGTCACGTGCAAAGCACGTGCAATTTCTAGTATCATCTAAACATCAATTTTGTGGTAGTCAAATTATCATGTGTGACTACTCACAGCCCAAAATGAGGTTTACCTTATTGTCTCTAATGTCTTATTTTTTAATAATTGGAAGTTGATTGTGGCTTTTTCCTTGTTACAGTAAAAGCGATAATGACTTTGATATTGATTTTGTCAAAGGAGTTGATCCCCTCAATGAGGTATGTATTTGAGATTTAGTGGCTATTGCATTCAAAAGTTATTGTATCCATTTACCCACTGGAAAACATCCCCTGTATTTTTATCTTATTCAGACCGCATGTAGTTTATCAATATCAGGTAATGTGAAATACCTTTTCACTTGAATTTCAAGACCCATGCTACATTCTGGGAAAAAGAAAGAGAAATATATGTTCAGCGATGCATGACATTCAAATGGCGAGAAGAAGGTATATTCAAGTACACATGTGGTGATCTTCATAGTGTCTTTGCAAAATTGGAGAGATATTTAGGTAGGCTATCTAAATATATTTTATCTTTGAATCATTTGTTGCTTTATGTTAATAAAGATGTGCATATGAATGATAAATCTATTTTTCATTGAATTGCAATCTATAGTGTAGAGAAGTTGGCTCCAACGCATTCTTTGATTGCTATTACTGGAATCATTACTTAAGAAAATTGTTGGATATGACAACGATTACCTTCTCATTGAAGATTATTGGAGGAAATTTGTGAAGAATCACCAAGCCTCATCTCAACATTCTCAAAGATGGTCATTGGCTAAATGAGTGATAAATGATGAAATATAGATATTTATTTATATTGAAATTTGTATCGATTAAGGGGAAAAGGTCCATGTCCTCCCCTATGTGATGAACAATTTTTTATGTGAAATAAAAATGAATGTTTCAAAAGAGTGACTTGTTGTGGTTGTTGTGTCTTATTAACTCAATCAATTTATTAAAATATCATTTGTGCCTAATAGAAGACACCAATGTATTGTTTCATTTAATACAAGACTTTTTAAGGTTAAAACCTCATTGATAAACAAAAAAATGTACATCACGATTGTAATTCATGGGGAAGTGAGAATATTTGTGAAGGCCCCAGAACCTCATTGAAAGTTGTGAAATTAGCCTTCACAAATGTATTTGGGAGGCTTGGGAAGTCTATTTTTGAAGGTCAACTAGTCCTTCAAAAAAGTATTTGTGAAGGCCACAGTCTCTCATCAAAGTATTTGTGAAGAGACTTTTAGAATAGGACCTTTTGTGAAGGAACGGCCCTCAACCGAATTTTTTTTGAAGGAATTAATGTACATTTGTGAAGGATTCATCCTTCACAAATAGCCAGTTTTTTTGTAGTGACCCTAGATGGGCAATATAGTGGCTGGTTCCCTTAACCGATATGAGTGTGGTAGGGAGACCTTGTGTTGGGCATTATGGTTTGTACCTTGCATGACACTCCCCTAGTTGTATCACCTGACATGGTTCCCTAGTGGCTATGTTTCCTGGAGCAAGATGCAGCTTGGGCGTTAGGGTTCTGACCTTGGGCGTTATGGTTGTGGGCGACATGGTCTTGATGGCAGCCCAGTATGGAAACCCTAACCCTAGCTTAGGTGATAGGGTGTCTTGTCTGATAGGGTGAAGGTGTTGCTCGATACACTCTTTTACCTAGATGCCTGATATCCTCTTGGTTCATGGCTGCATGATGCACCTTTGGTTCTAGTCCGCACGATACCCTCCTTGTGCATGGGTGCACGTTTTTCTTGTGGCTGATATGTGTGGCTTGGCGCCCTACATTTTGTGGTGACCGATAGCATTTTGGGTGAGGGATATGATCGTACCCGATATCCCTTGGGTTAGGGATAGTGCTACCCAACACACCTTTAGTGAGGGTAGGCGATACCTTTAGTGAGGGATGAATCTAGCTTGGGAACCCTAGTTGGTGAGCTTGTTATCTTGAGCCCCATCTTTGGTTATGATGTTGAGATATGATAGATGGGTTGTGACCAGTGATGTGTTTGTTACCTAAGGTTGATGTTAAGTGAGGTGATAAGATCATGGTTGTGTAATCTTTAAGGATGTATCCTTAGGAGTGGTTGTGTTTCATGATGTCATAAGAGATAGGGCATGGTGGATGCTCACGGTTTGGTAACTTTAATATGAGTTGATTGGTTTACCTTCTACAACTTTATGCTTCATGTGTTCATTATAATGAATGTTGTTTCAAATTGAGTTTATCACAAAATTTTAGTATTAACTTCTCTCTACCCCACGCTCTGCCTTCTCTCTAGAGACATACGGTCATGGAGGGAGGAGGTAACCCCCCTCCTCGCACCTTGTCTTCAGGGGACAACTTCGAATGGTTCGCTCCAGGTGCGGACGTTACGGTGGCGGGAGCTTGGGTCAGGGCTGTAGAAGGTCTACCTCTGACTATCAGGGGTGTCGTGGCCGAGGACCCAAAGACCCCTTTCCAGCAGGAAGGGGACCAATTAACATGGACGAAGATGACAGACTCCATCCTCAATGAGATGGAGAACTACCACCACTACTCAGTGACTGTGCAGATCCTTGGTAAGAAGTGACATCCATCACAGCTTTGGGGGTGGATGATCCAAAACTGGAGACCGAGAGGTGAACTGGAGGTCTTCACCCTGGATGGGGGCCTGTTCTTAGCTCTCTTTGCGTCTGAGGATGATCGGAGAAAATCTATGCAGAGGGGACCTTGGTTTTTCGATGACCAGCTGGTCCTGGTCCAGAAATGGACTAGGGAGGCCGATACGAGATGGGAAGCATTCACCACGGCCCCCGTCTGGGTTTCCCTTCCGGATGTAGGACTTCATTGGATACTTGGGGCCATTGTTGTGATCGCTCACACTATTGGCGTACCAAGGGCCATTGACCGAAAGTCTTACGGGACGAAAATGGGATGTGCTCGCTTCTGTGTGGATATCTCAGCTGCTTCCACCCCACCATCTATGGTCATGGTGGAACTTCCTAATGGTGAAGAGTGAGAGGTCATAGTGAAGTACAAAGTGTTGCATAACCGTTGTTCTGACTGCCTTATCTTCGGGCATACTTCTGGACATTGCCCGGGTGAGAGGCGAGCTGTCAATCCCTCCCCACCCATTGTTTTGGAGCCACCCAAAGGCCAGCGAAGACAAGACAGATTGAGGCCACCTCCTCAATAGAGGAAAGGAAAGGAGAAGGCTCAAAATGATCCTGCTGCTCGGGATCAAACAATTACCCCCTCTATGGTTCTCCTGGAGGAGGGGGAGGTTGGTGTCGAAATGCCTGAGACAAAAACCGTGATAGCAGAGGCTATTACTACCGGTGACCCTGATGCTGGTCTGATGATGGAAGGAGGAGAATGGGTGGAGGCTACTAAGATAACCACATGAGGTAACAACAGGTGTGGGCGTGAAGGCCCTACTACGTCGACGACAACAGCTGTAAACACAGGCGATGGAGACAAGGACTGCAACCCCTTTGTTGTTCTTGACGAGATGGGAGAAGATGATATCACAAAAGTAGGACATTCTAGGAGTAGAAGTCTTAGATGCACCCGCAGCACGAACAAGAAGAATAGGAAGAACTCGGGCAACTCTGGCGAAGGGAGCAGCTCAAAGAAGAAATAAGTATGTCGATCCTCGCATGGAATGTGCGGGGGGGGATCGCTAGCTAAGAAGAAAAGGAAGCTGCGAGTGATTTTGAATGAAGACAAACCTACCCTTGTTTTTGTGTTTGAAACAAGGATTAGAAGGACAGTGGAGGAAAGAGTCAGCACCTTGTTTCCTCATGGGTGGTCAGCCATATCTAACATACAAAATAGAGATGGAGATCGCATTGTAGTGGGATGGAATCCGGAGATTTGGGACATTGACCCTATTGAAGTTAATGACCAGATCTTCACGGCTAGCTGCTGCAATAGGGGAGGAATGTCTTTCATCACCTCGGGGGTTTATGGTGAAAATCTTGACCATGATAGGGTGAGGTTGTGGGAAATCATGAAGAATACTAGCTAAAACGAGGTGCCATGGTTGGCTTGGGGTGATTTTAACAACATCAAAAAAGCAAAAGAAAAGCATGGTGGATTAATGGTCCCTAACCAGATCATGGAAGCTTTCAACAATACCATGGATGCAGCAGGCCTTATGGAGTTAAACTCTATTGGCAGAGGAGCCTCCTGGTCGAATAAGCAAGGGAGAGGTAGAATAATATCAATCACGCTGGACAGGGATCTGGTGAATGAAGCTTGGCTCAAAGTGTGGCCCAACACAATCATTAAACATGGGGTTGACCCCCTTAGCAATCACAACTGGATGAAGATGGACCTCATGCCCAAACCCAAAGTGATCAAACCTTTTAGATTCTACAATTGGTGGTGTGATTGGGTGGGCTTCAAACAGGTTGCTTAGAAAGCATGGGACATTGAGGTGGTGGGTAACCCTTTGTATATTGTAACTAAGAAAATCCAAAATGCGAAGAAGTTGATTCAAAAGTGGTCTAAAGAGGTGGTGAACCTGAAGAACACGATCATCACTGCTAGACAGAAGTATGATGACACTTCTACCAAAGCTAGAGCGCAACCTGACGATGAGACCAGTCAAGAAGACTGGATGAAAGCTGAGGATAGATTGACAAGAGTGTTGAAAGCGGAACAGGTGTTTATGTGGCAGAGGAGTAGAATGAAATGGCTTACTGATGGTGATCTAAATACACATCTTTACCACACAACAGTCCGCAAGAAAAAATTAAAGAAATTGTACACCAACTTATTGATGAAAAAGGGAGAGTTGCTGAAGGAAGGAATGAATTGAAGACTATGACAATTAATTACTTCGAAGGGCTATACAACAACCACAGTAATAGAAGCAGGAACATTGATGGAGCCATCTTCCCAACGCTCAGAGTTAATGTTGTCATGAATGAAGATTTGTGTAGGGAGGTATATGAAGAAGAAATTAAAGCAGCGGTTTTTCAATCAGCCATGCCAAGGCACCAGGGCCTGATGGCTTTAACAACAAGTTTTTCCAATTTATGTGGACCCATATCAAGCATGATATTAAAAAATTGATTGTGTGGTTGTTTAACGGTGGCAATATGGTCACGGATACAAACCACACCTTTATTAAGCTGATATCAAAGATTAAAGATGCAAGAATAATGAATGATTATAGAACTATCTCATGTTTCTCAACTATGTATAAGATCTGGGCCAAGATTCTTGTGTGTTGTCTCAAGAAGTGGTTACCCGACCTGATATCTGAAGAACAATGCAGTTTTGTTAAGGGGCGCAAGATTGCTGACTATGCGCTCTCGGTGACGGAGTTTCTAAAGGGCTTTGACATAAGAAGATCTAATGCCAAGGCATGTATCAAGATCGATCTTACCAAGGCGTATGACCACATCCGTTGGGGTGGTCTATGGGACATCATCGATGCGATGGGATTCTCGAGTAGGTGGGTTAATGTCATATATCAATGTGTGACTACAACTTCCTTCTCTATATGATCTTCATGTACCTGCACACTCACTCCATCAACTGATGCAGGGGCACTACTCTCAGCAGCATGTTCTTCATGATTCCCAAACATCTTTAAGCTTTATCTTCTGCTCTCAGTAGAAGGTTATTATGAGAAAATCTGGGAAAATCACAAGAACAGACACAAAACCTAGTCCTAGATCCCTGTAGACTTAGCGAACCTAGAGCTCTGATACCAAAACTTTTTGTGACATCTCGCTATCACACAGACAACGAAATGCCACATGAAAACATCTAGAACATCCATAAACCACATGTTACAAGAAATACAGGTTAATTAAAACTGATTGTGGAAAGTAGATAAATAAAGAAACTATTGCATCTAGATCCTTTTCCTGCAAGGAAACATATTATATAAACATACATAAACCTTGATACGTGTCCATAGTTCATAGGATCCAGTTGTCACATAGGCACAAAGAGTTCACCACCTATTTATATACAAAACAGACCATACCAGGACAACAACGGAATAAACAAGCAACGTCATCTATACATTGTGAAACATCGTCAAAACACCTCCAAGGACCTGAGAGTATAGAGATGACTCTAGGACTCTACTACAAAACAACCCAAACAGTAGCATATCCATCTCTTGCCTCCTACTATTCTTCTTGCTGCTCGGACGCAACCTCACGACCACCATCACGTATAGCATGATCACCTAAAAAGGTTTAAAACCAGTGGGTTGAGACACACAGTCCCAGTGAGAAACATAACTCCCCGCCAAACTATAAAACTTCAGAGGAGCTAGAACAGATAAAGCAAATAACTGATATAAACATCTCACATATACGGCATACTGAACAGAACTAACTTTATTAATAGCTTACCAAGATATCCAAGAGGCATATAACCAGATATTTCTTAAGGAACATGATTGACAAGATAAGCTTTATAAGAACTTATTGCAAGATATGAGGAATGTACAAATAACTACAAGATATAACTAGGGCAACTATACAAGTAAGGTCTCAACCAATGTTTTGTGTTTTGCCTTAACAAATTCATGCTATATGACAAGATTACAATTTTATTATGCCCTGAGGAAGTGAGCCGTACCGCTCAAATCCAACCTTCGGCTACGAAGCCCAAAACCGGTGCGATACAAGGTCAATGGGAGAGCCGGAATCCATGACCTCACTTCCTTGTGGTCAGTGCATGATATCCAAAGTAGGACCGCAGTCTCTTGCTTAAGTGGCCTTAAGCACAGGGTCATCTCCGCAGGCTACTTTTCTCTAGCCCGTCTTGGTATGGGTCTCGGAACTAGCATACCTTGAGCCACGGGCCTATTACAATACTGAGCCATGGGCATGTTCACCATGTTGTATAACTCGGAGCCATGGGCTCGTTCACCATGCTCTATACACATCCAAAGTTGCACTCTAATCCTCCTATTTTTTGCTAGGAGAAACCCCGCATATTCAATAATATGCGCTCCAGGTAATCCCGTAGGATAAACATGTTTCACCATCACCAGTTACTGATGATGATGGATCTATGGCCAGGGCAAAACTACATGAAATGTTCTGCTATAATTAATTAATATATTTTAGGTGAATTGTTGAGGAAACCAAGTTATAAAACGTAAACAAACATTGTGTCACACTATAACTGCCATTATCATATTGTCGTGGGATCTCAATCCCTCATCACATTATGCCACTGCCACTCAAGGCTTCATCATCATGGGATATCAATCCCTCATATCACAACTAGAGGATAACACCTCAATCAGGCAATCATCCTTTATCAGGTCACCAGACCTTCCTCATCATACTGCCAATACATGTGATCTCATCAACAAGGAGTATCATTATTCAGTGTTATACAAAACACATATACCTGCATAACTCTTACCTGGCTATGAATTCATTTGATAACACCTGCATGGTTAGTGTGCATATCAAGAGAGATAACTTGATCACCAAACATAGATCTCTAGAGAACATGTTATGATTATCATGCCATCAAGATTTAGGGTGCATGTGATTTGAAACAACATTCATCATAATGAACACATGAAGCATAAAGTTGTAGAAGGTAAATCAATCAACTCATATTAAAGTTACCAAACCGTGAGCATCCACCATGCCCTATCTCTTATGACATCATGAACACAACCACCCCTAAGGATACATCCTTAAAGGTTACACAACCATAATCTTATCACCTCACTTAACATCAACCTTAGGTAACAAACATGTCACTGGCCACAACCCATCTATCATATCTCAACATCATAACCAAAGACGGGGCTCAAGATAACAAGCTCACCAACTAGGGTTCCCAGTCTAGACGCTCCCTCACCAAAGGTATCGCCTACCCTCACTAAAGGTGTGGTGGGTAGCACTATCCCTCACCCAAGGGATATCGGGTAGGATCATATCCCTCAGCCAAAACGCTATCGGTCACCATAAAACCTAGGGCGCCAAGCCACACATATCGACCACAAGCAAAACGTGCACCCATGCACAAGGAGGGTATCGTGCAGACTAGAACCAAAGGTTTATCGTACTACCATGAACCAAGAGGATGTCAGGCATCCAGGTACAAGAGTGTATCGGGAAACACCTTCACCCTATCAGCCAAGACACCCTATCACCTAAGCTAGGGTTAGAGTTTCCATATTGGGAAACCATCAAGACCATGTCGCCCACATCCATAATGCCCAAGGTCAAAACCCTAATGCCCAAGCTACATCTTGCTCGAGGCAACTTAGCCACTAGGGCACCATGTCGGGCGGCACAACTAGGGGAGTGTCGTGCAAGGTACAAACCATAACACCCAACACAAGGTCTACCTACCACACTCATATTGGTCAAGGGAACCGGCCACTATATCGCCCATCCTGGGTTACATCAACCAAGAGTCCATATCGGGAAAAGGGTCAACAAAACACCACTTGTCATATCGCCCAAGACTCATCCCTAGAAGAGGGATATCGGGAAAAACACATCAAAGGGGTATCGTGTAAGGGTTCAAAGACCATGACGGGTTGGTCATCTTCAACCTCAAGACTGCCACCAAGAAGCCCTAAAAGTTCAAGAGAGTTGGCTCACCTCTTAAGATAATTAAGTGAGATAGGGGTATTGTACAACTTCCATCATTTATCGGGCAACAAGGAGGTCCATCATATCATATCGACCAACCAACCAAATCTCAACTCACCATTGGATTTGGAGACCCTAAGCTCACCTCTCAACAACTAAGTGAGAGAGGGTTTTTTCCCAAGGAACTCCACATCCATGGTTCGGCCAACCCAAGGCAACCCAAGATAACCATCTCCACAAAGTCTAGGGTACATCTAAAGCAACCTTATAACCATTAAAGCAAGAAACATAGCTAAAATATGACATGGCCGATCAAGATAGCACATATAGCATGCAAAATTAAAAAGTAGTATAGCTACGGTTAGGAGTCATGTAACGCTCCTCAAGCTCTAAAGCTCCAAGCTTCTAGCACCAAGATCCAAGATCCAAGGCACCGCCTTCAGTCAACACAAAGAAGAACAACATGTAACCACCATGGCTGAAGAGAAGGAAGAAGAAGTAGAAGAAGAAGAAGATGCCAAGGAAAGGGAGAGATACCTATCATAAGAGAAGGAAAGGGACAAGCTAGCAAGGTGTGTCGCCCAACACACCAGCAGTATCAGCCACCACTTGCTCCACTCTTCTCCTAGCTCAGCCACCAAAGGACGGGAAGCAACTAAAGGAACCAAAGAGCCTAGCAAGCAAAGGAGGGGTTCATTTATATACTATGGGGTGAAGGGGAAGAGCAAGGCAAGGTGGCACCCACCCCTACTACACTTATCCAAGGGTTATGCCACATGCTAGCACCCCAAACCACTTGTCCACGACTTGCCACCCACTTAGCAAATCAACAACCACTTGTCTAAAGATGGTGACATAAACGAGGCAAAGGTGGAGGGTGTGAGTCGCCCAAGATGGCAACCCCACACACCATGGCCGATACAGCTCCCTGCCCGACACAACAACACTCCTTGGCCGATACACCAAAGCACCAAGCTCGATACCGAGCTTAAACAAGCTCAAATGAGGCCCAAAACAACTCAAGCAAGGCACCCAACCCATCCTCTCAACCCTAGAGGATTCAAGGAGAGAGAAAGACATCTCTCAAGGTGACAAACTTCCACACCAACCCTAAAACTTGGGTAATTTGCAAGTTGCACCTCAACCTCTCAACAAAGCAACAAACCCTAATCACAACTTTAGGTGATTAGCAAACATCTCAACACAAGGTTTAGGCAAAGCAAACAGGGTAAGCCCAAAACAAAGGTCAGGGTCCTTACTGAGGAAGTCCCCATGTGCTCCCTTCTTAAGTAGCACATAAATGGTAACTGGTTGTGTCCTTTTGGTGTAGCAACTATAGATGACGGTTGATGATGTCCTCCTAGAATGGTAACAACATCCTCTACACCTCTACATAGTCCATGCGGACCACAGAGAACTTCACATTGTACTTCTAGAGCCAAAGGGAAGGAGTTGAGCTTCCATTTGTTAACATTCTAGTGTTGACTTCCTTTCCCCTTATTGTCTCTCGATTTCTTGGGTAATATTGCTTAGCCTCCCAGGTTACCACAACTGCGAGCAAAGGAGTATGTATGTTTAGATACTTAGCCACCCCTTCCTTATATAGTAGACGGGCTATGATTTTCAAAATCCAAGGGATATGAAAGGCCAAAGTGCATGGTTTGACGCTGCTATGCGCGTCTAGTCAGTCGACTGGGCCATCCATTCAATTTACTAGTGTGTGTCCTGTGGCACAATAACATTGGCTTTAATGTGATGATTAATGTACATCACTACTCATACCCATGCAAACTATTCATTTCACATCTAGTCGATTGGTTGGACATTTCAATTGGTGAACTGAATATTTTGATCATCCACTAGGAACATGGTTCAGTCAGCTGGTTGTACACTCCAACCGGTCGACTAACTAGTTCCATCAGTCATTGTGAAAATCAATCCAGTTGGTTGACTGAACACTCCAATCACTCGATTGGAACACAAATCGATCGACTAGACACTCCGGTTGGTTGACTGACAAGAATATCAATGAGAGGGAGTATATGGGTTACTCATCTTAAGGAAACATAATATATATGAAAATGTTAATTCATACAAGAATTGTGGATGATGATGGATTTTGATCCCAAATTGACCAAGCAAGTAACGATACCTTAAATGGGATTATTAGAAAGAAATTATAAGGTCACCCTGTACACAGGTTGATAGAGAGTGATATATCATAGTTTAAAAGAGGCATGGTCTCTTAATTAATTGATTTCATCCATTTTCATGACAACTCATCCACCACCTCAAGATGAACAAGTGACCCCCAATTGTTTCCTATTAATTGCATTTTCATAGCATAGTATCTAATTCTTTAAATTTCATTAGTTAGAAAATGAAAAACAAATACTAGTGGTTTGTGGATAGATGCATGTCAAGTATTTGCATAACATTTTCATGTAGATAACATTCTTTTAGAATCCCTCTTGAAACTTTTTGCAACATGTATCATCATTGTCGCTTCTACACATTATTAAAAGAAATACATCCCTATCCTACAAGAGAAAAAAAAATTATGTCTTTAGAAAATCTGAAAGATAAATTGTAAATCAAGCTAAACGAAGGGGGCAGAGAAAAAATAAAAAAGATCCAATAAGGAGGGAGAAAAGGATGTTTGGGACTGAATTTTAATGTTTCATATAAGGAGAAGTGAAATAGTTACATGTGTGCATTCTTTCATTCAAACTCATCATTCAGATGAGACATTGGGTGCATTCGTCATTTCACCATATTTTAGGCATTAGGATGCATGCATTTGTCATGAAATTCATTTTGTATGTTCACAAATTTGTTTTGCATGAACAATTTGGATGTTACTTGTGATTCTAATTCACAAACACCTATTTCATTCAATTCATTTCTCTTTACAACATGCCACACACATGATTAATCCCCTCATTCACTTTAATACGAGGAACTATTCCAATGTAGTTGGAAGGTAGGAAGAGAAATGCATATAGGGAATCACATGGTGCATCAAGAGAATGCCCCATTGAAAATGATATTAACTGCTCTACTAATAAAGTTTCGTATCCAAGGGTGGACATCTTTAATGAACACTTTTGGTCACTACAAAGTAGTTATTAGTTCAATGGTTAGTAAGGTCTGGTTCATGACCGACCCGTGGGTGTATTTGAGAAATGTTGTTCATGTTGTTTGTCCTCTTGGTGACTTGTCTCAAATAGATCCAAAGGTAGTGTTGCTCGAGGGTGAGCAACATTTAAGCTTAGGGGATTTTGATGCACTAAATTTTATCCATTTTTCACACGCTAGTTTTCCATGTATTTCATGCATAATTGAACATTTTGATATCATTTATTCATTGTTTATCATTATTAGCCTATGAAATACTATTGCATTAATTATTAAGTATTTTTACTGAATTATTCCAATTTTCAACATTCTATTGGGACTTACGTATGTTTTTCCATATTTCAGGTAATTGGCGAACCTATAGGGTAGCTCGATGCTACCGTCCCAGAGTCGGTGGTATTGAGAAAGGAAAAAATCCAATATAGGTTTATTAAAGAAATCTCAATGCTACTGAGGAGCAACTCAGTGCTACCGAGTTAGTGTTTGACACCACAAAAATAGTTAGTTGGTTCAGCTGACTTATGATGCAGAGAGCAACATGAAATGAGTTTATCAACTTGGTGCTACCAATCCACTAGTTAATACTACTGACATCTATCAACAGGGGAATTTAGAATCTGTAAAATAGCAACTTGGTGCTACTGACCTACCCATTAGTAGCACTGACATGCAATAAGGGCTTCAAGCCAGTCAGAGAGTTAGTGTCATGACCTCCTATCGGTGGTATTGATTCATCATGATCAGTGTAGTTTTCAAATTCTGCCAGATCTAATGGTTAGGACTTAATGACAACCAAAGTCCCACTTATGACCTAAGGGGATTCGTCCAAATCTAAGGATCATGTTTGCTGTCTATTCCAACTGAGTGCAGAGCCAAGAGAGGAGATGATGAAGGAGATGACCACATCCCATGCATTTTGGGCACTTCCAAAGAGGACATTTATAGTCAGAATGCTAAAGATCAAGACACTAGCCAGAAGGGATCATACAAATGGGTTTCTTTACGGGTTTTACATTAGTCATCTCATGTTTCCCATGTTTTTCTTCTTTCCTTCCATGGATATGACAATAGAAATCATGTAGGGCTAATCTTCTTTGTTCCTTAGCACCCTAGAGTAGCTGTGTTTTGCATTCGAATTGGCTTTAATGAACTAATACATATATTTTTCTGAATCTGGATATAATTCTATGACCAATTAATGAATTGTATGTGATTGATCACCACATTAAAATTAGTTAGATCGTTCATTTCTTTGTGAAAGGATTGAGGTTTGGTTAATCATAAAAGTACATAGTTAATACCATGCCTCTTGAGTGGGCCTACAACTATGAAGTGAATAGCCAAGAGATATTGTTAATGCACCTATCTAACTCTTAAATCTCTATGTGAGTAGGATTTTCTTTACTATAGGTAGTGTATTATGTTGTGTGAGTGGGTATTATTTTCCACATGCCATTGATACATGATTTAAAATAAATAGTTATCGATGAATTGGGGTAAATTGCAGTGTAAGCTGTGGTGAAACTAAATTCCTAAATAATCCATCCAATCTGTGATCACAATTCACTTAACTTAGTTTTCAATTCTTGAAATTAGTTAGTTCAAATTATCAATCACTTTTTTTACTAGGTCTATCTAATCAGCTTGCAATTGGTAGTAGTTTCTGAGTTTAGGTTTCCCTGAGTTTGATATTCAGGCCTCATGGGCCTATACTACTCGACACCTACACTTGTGTTTTATATGAATAGATTGGGTGTGTCACTTCTCTACTCCTACCTAACCCGAATGCTTGGATCCCAAAGTCATAGGCAAAGTTGAAACCATGGTTGGAATAGAGGTTTGCTTCTCATCCTTCAGCTATTTCATCTCATGTTAGGTTGATGAAAGTGTGATATGAAGGGGTTGAGATGTTAGTGTATGGTATGATCCAACATTAGAGTTTCCTCTTCACGATGAGTCAGGGGGTTGCTTCTTACAACTTCTTCTATTTAGAATTGTCTGCCATTTATTTGTTGGTTGTGTGGATGCATTTTCATATGTATAATAGTCTGAATCCACTACTTGTAGTGGTTCTTCTCTTGTATTTTGTTGTTGCTAATTTTTTTGTTAGGATTTTCCACTGCATTGTCATTGTTCTTCTTCTTCAGTTTCCTCTTTTGAGGTTTCTTGTCATGCATCACCATTGGATAGGGGACAACTGTATGGGACGTGGTGTTTAATGTACTTAGTGAGTCTGTAGTTTCTTTATCAGGAGCAAGAGTACAAGTCTTGTCTTCATGACCCACCCTTCCACACTTCATGCATATGGATGGTATACACTCATATTCAATATTGTGTATTTCTTCATGGATAAAGACTTCAGGTAGCAAGAGTTTGGAGGTATCAACCGTCAAAAGCAATTCCTCTAATTTTTTTGTGATTGCTAAATGATGTTGCAAATTCAATTTTCAAGGTTATCTTGATAATGCTTCCAACACCCCACATAAGTTGGTTTTGGTAAAGGTGGATAGGAAGATCTGGGATTTGGTTCAAACCAGAAGGTTTCATGGTATGGTATTTGATGTCCAAAAGTGAGGGAACCATGATTGAACATACAAGTAATGAACGAAGAAGGTCCAAGGTCCATCTATTAGGACTTTCACGTAGTCTTCATTTAAAATAAACTCCACAATATAATATACACTATCTAGGTCAATCATACGGAATTTCTAATGCCAATTCTAGAGGATCAAAATTCTATTGATAAGGAAAGCATACTGAATGTTGATGCCGAATTCTCAATGACACTGAAAATTCCAATGGTTTTAGTAGTGGTTGATAAATCTCCTCCCTAGTCAAGTTGGAACGGATTTCTATACTAGTGATAATGATAATACCAATTAATTTGATAAGGATAGAGGAAACAATGATCCTAGATTACTATAGTTTTTTCGTGCCCATCATCCTTGCAGGATATTGTTTGATCCATATTTCTTGGATCTTATTCAAAATTTTAAAGGTTTGTTCAATAAAGGATGTATCAAAGGCCTATGGGATCTATGTGTTTTAGAAGGAAGCACTAGAATCATGATCCTGTAGTCTATCGTGGCTGGGGAAGCCTCTTCCACTCACATTTCCAGATCACCCTCCTCCCCTACGTGACATTGCCTAGGGTTGCATGTTTTGTCTATTGAGACAAAGTAATAATTTTTTTTCCTAATGTGTTTTTGTAAATTTTACTTTGTCTTGTAATTTTGAGTTTTGTTTTAAGTTTCTTAGTTTTTTTATATATTTTTTGTTTTTTCTAATTTCCTTAGTTTGATTTTATAATTGTTATTTTTTTTTGTAATTTTTAGTATGGTTCCATAACTTCTTTTAGATTACATTTTTTTAGTTGTTTAACTCTTTTAGTATGTAATACTTTCTCCTTTGAAAAAAAAACTTATATCTTTATTCATTGATGTATATTTCTTTAAGCATGATGGATAAATTCTCTAATTATTTTAGGAATTCAGATCATATGGGGGGTCAACCCCATAAATTGAGAATTGACATGTGTGTTATTATTACAATCATACATCGGTAAGATATCCTAATGCTACTCCATATTTATAAAAAAAAATTAGAAAATCATCATTGAGCACATTTAATGTATTACGAGGTTGAATATGTTGCCAATATTACTCCACCATATCTATGGGTAATTGTGAAGAGCATGGCGAGGAAGACTACAATTAGAAATATTTTGGGCCATTGCTGAAACACGAGTCAGTGGGGAGGCGGCTCAAAAAGCAATCAAATCTCTTGGGTTCACTAATTCGTATAGAGTTGAGGCTAGAGGCTTCAAGGGAGGTATCTGGGTCTGCTAGAAAGCTACAGAGTGTAGAGTTGACATTATCAACTGCCATAGACAGTTTGTGACATGCAAGGTTGATGGAGGAACATATGTTACTATTGTGTATGCCAATCCTCATATCAGTGTCCGGCGGCTAATCTGGAAACATATCGTGGAGATGGGACATAAGTTTAACGGACTGTGGATTGTTGTGGGTGATTTTAATACCACCATGAACCCTGCTGAGAAGAAGGGAGGAAAACATTATAATTTCGGGGAAGTTAGGTTATTTAGTGATACTCTCATGGAAGCTGGTCTCTCCGACCTAGGATTCTCAGGTCTGAAGTTCACTTACAAGCATGGTGTCCTTCACGAACGGCTTGACAGAGCAGTAGCTAACGTGGAGTTCATCCAGGAGAATGCGCACTTCTCTGTCACTCGTCTTCCTCGGGTGTTCTCAAATCACTGTCCCATCCTTATCAAAGATACAAGACGGAAAGGGGGGAAGGAACGTTTCAGCAGTAAGACCTACTGGGAAGGAAATGAGGAGTTTAAGGAGATGCTTACACATACCTGGCAAGGGGAGCAAGAGTTCTATATGGCTCTGGGCAACGCGAAGAAGAGCATTACAGCTTGGGACAGAAAGCACAGAAAACAAAGGAGGGAGAAGAAAGAAAGATTGTTCAATAACATAAACAAACTTCAAGAAATGCAGGAGAGAAGGTATGACTCTTAGACTAATGATCTTCTTATAACTATGCAGGAAGATATGGCGAAAATCCTTAAACAGGAAGAAGAAGATTGGAAAAGAAAGAGCCACATCTCTTGGTTGAAACATGGGGACGACAACACAAAGTTCTATCAAGCCTTCGTTAAACAGAGGAAGAGAAGTAACTGTATTGAAACTCTTAAAGACAACAATAACATATGGACCACGACGGAGGAGGAGGTTAGAAATTTAATTCAAAATCACTTTAGAAACATTTTTACTGCTCCTACGGTGGAGATACCCACAAGTTGCAGAGGCATTCCGGGGAACTTCCGACGTCTATCTGAAAGTGAGAAGCGGATGATGGCTGCTGAACCTACAGAGGAAGAGGTTCTACAAGTTCTCAAGAAAACCGACCCCAACAAAGCGGCAGGTCCGGGTAGAATCACAGGGAACTTCATGAGGAGATACTGGAAGATCATCGGCACATCTGTCATGTTGACAATTACCAAGGCGCTCAGGGGGGTGGTACTCCCTAATGAAATTTATAACTCAACCATCGTCTTGATTCCAAAGGTTCATCATCCGGAGAGGTGCGATCAACTGAGGCCCATATCGCTGAACAATCTCTTCCTGAAGATGTGTTCCAAGGTCACGGTGGAACGTCTAAAATGGTGTATGCCGGATTGGATTGCTAAAGAACAATCGAGCTTTGTCCCTGTACGTAGAATAACTGATAACATTGTTGTTGTTCAGGAGGTCATCCATAGAATGAGGAGGCCCAAGGGGGCTAAAATTATGGCTGTGAAAGTGGATCTCTTGAAAGCATATGACATGATGTCATGGGATTTCGTGGAGGACACACTGAATCACACAGATATACCTGAGAATCTCAAAGGCTTCATTATGAATACGATCAAATCTGGGAGAACTTCTATTGTGTGGAAGAACACCACACTACCGGAGTTTAAGGCGACAAGAGGGTTAAGGCAAGGAGACCCACTGTCTCCCTACTTATTCGTGCTCTGGATAGACATATTAAGTCAGATGATCTGGGAAAGAGTGAGGCAGAATGTTTGGCAACCAGTGAAATTATCCAAGAAGGGGCCTACTCTAGCGCATTTGTGTTTCGCGGATGACATCATTTTGTTCGCGCAACCATCTATGGCCAATATAAAGACCATTATTTATTGTTTCAGATATTTCAGCGTTGCCTCAGGCCAAAAGATATCGGTTGAGAAAACGAGAATATATTTTGCCACAGAAGTGAAGAACATAGTGCGTCGAGCAATCTGCAGATATAGTGGGTTCATAGAGACCTCCGATCTGGGGAAATATCTCAGGGTGCCACTGTTACATAAGCGGGTAAACAAGGAAACCTACGGGGAAGTTCTCACTAATGTGAACAACAAGATAGCCTCTTGGTCGGCCCGATGCCTATCTTTGGCAGGTAGGGTTTGTCTAGCGAAGGTGACGCTTACGAAGATGCCTACTTACTTGAGGCAAACGGCTGCAGTTCCGGCAGGTTTATGCGACCGGATTGACGGCACCATCCGAAGATTCATCTGGGGGGGGAGGAAGGAAGGAACGTCCCCTTTCGTTAGTAGCCTGGAGGAAGGTTATCAGTAGCAGAGCTAATGGAGGACTAGGTGTCAAGACCATGCGAGAATGGAACACGGTTTTAATGGCGAAGAACACCTGGGATGTGGCGATGAACAGACCCACGATTTGGTGTCAACTTATGAGAAGTAGATATGAAGCCTATAAGGAAGGGGATAAGTTGAATCTATCCAGACTAGCAAAGGCTACTTTGGAAGGCAAAGACTTTATCTCCCAAAATTCATATATACAGCTGGTGATGGGGAGGGACACAAACTTTTGGGATGATGTTTGGGTGAGGAACCAGGGGAGGCTATGAAACACAGCCACAAAGGCCATTCCGTATGAACTCCAGGACCTGCAGATGAGAAGTGTGGTGCTCGATAATAATGGATGGGATGTGAATTTCTTGAAGGAGTGGCTTCCAATGAGCTGTGTTAAAGACATCCTACATATTCAACCACCTACGAAGAAGGTTGGGAAAGACACTATAATCTGGAATCACACTGCCACAAGCAAGTTTACGACTAGCTCAGCTTATAAAGCTTGTCGACAGGATGCTGATCTAGAGGTTCAGGGAGAATGGAGGACTATTTGGAATGCCAATATCCCAGCTCGGGTGAAGGTGTTCATGTGGACCTTATCTCACAATGCGATACTGACAAATAAAAGGAGAAAGGAGAGCATGATGGCGGAGGACAGCAAGTACAGCATCTGTAAGACACAGGAGGAAGATAGTCTCCACGCTGTGAGAGATTGTCATCATGCTACTGAGTGCTGGAAGAACATTCTTGGGAATGGGATGCCTCAGAATTTCTTTACTGAACCAAACCTCCAAGCTTGGATACGAGGGAACCTGAGGAACAAGACGGTTAAGGATAGCTTCATGTTTGGCTGTTGGAATATTTGGAAGAACAAAAACAGACAAGTTATGGAGAACAGGCAGCGTAATCAAGTGCATACAACAAGGAAAGTGAATCTTAAGCTCCGTCTGAATATGTTGGCATGGGATAGAGGGGAGGACGAACAAGTTGAAGCTCAACAGGAGAAATGGGAGACTCCGAAGGAAGGATGGGTCAAATTGAATGTAGATGCGGCTTTTCGGAAGAAAGGAAGCAGTTGTGCCCTTGTCGTGAGAGATTGCAGAGGGAGGTGGTTGATGGGGAAGGGGACCAAAGTCACTGCAAGGGATGCTCTGGAAGCGGAAGTGAAAGCCATCATCATTGCAATGGAGGAGGCAGAGAGGTTAGGGTGGGATAAGGTGATTGTGGAATCGGACTGCAAGCTTGCTGTCCAGTTGCTTCAAGGAGAACAGGATGAAGCCCCACGATTCACAGAAGCTCAGAGAGAGTGCAAGAGGATGCTGAGGTCGAATTGGCTGCTTGTTCATGTGAGGAGAGATCGTAACCAGCTGGTTGATGAGCTAGCCAGCTATCATAAAAAACAAAACCTTGGAGGAAGGTATTACACCTACCCTCCTGAATGCTTGTATGACAGGTTAATTAGAGATTGTAATGGCAGTAGTACTGCCAAGTTTAATTCTGTTCAAGACTTCATCTGTAGCAATAATTTTGTTGATTTGCTCGTACGAGGAGGACAGGATGAATAAAAACACCTCCTGACTTACCTAAAAAAAAGAAATATTTTGGGGGTCTATAGTTCCTTAATGTGGAGATCAATATCCATCTAACAGTGATGATAGGATGGATGCTCTTTAGTAGATGTTACCTAGCCAACAAGAAATTCCAGAAGATTGTGAATCCCGATGAAAAATATCAGAGGTACAATTATACAACTGAAAGCATATCTACCCCAACCACTCATGTCATTTGAGGTTCATTTAGAGAGCTTCCCAAGGAATACAAAACATACCACATTCATGATTGATGATGATGATACTTGGGTCATCCTAAATATGACAATATGTGATTTATAGACAATGATGCAACCTAAAGATCTTGAGATGGACTTGGGCATGTACATTTTTATTCCATCCTTATTTGCATTAGGGGCCTTGAAAATTCAATATGAAAAACATCAATACGAGAGCCACATGACATGGTTGCAATTCCATATGGTCCATCACCCATCCCTTATGCAATATCACATCTAAATGGTTACAATGATCAACCACCTTCCATTGTGTATTTGGTTGTTTTAGACAATGAGATACAACTCCAATAGGAGGTATGTGTGCCACCACTCCACTATTTTACCTCTTATTTATTCATTGTACCTAACAAACTCTATGTTTTTTTATCCCAATGCTAAGTGGGTGATTTTTTTAAAGGATGTAAAACATCATAAAAACATTCACCATTGTTATTTTATAGAAAAAAGGGTTTGACATGCTAGTAGAATGTCTTCTACGTGAATATTTAGGTGATGAGAAGAAACCATGGCCAAATCATCCACATAAATTTTCAAAGCTTGCAACACCATTTATAGATTTATTGTTTACTGTCTTAGCCACAAAAGAACACAGCCCACCTCCAATATTTACAAATGAACAAATCCTAAGGCCACCAAAGAGGCACCATTTCTATATTGTGTCACTCTTCTAAATTTACACCCAAATGCTATGTTGCCTCTAATAATGGAGGGGTATTACTTATTCATACAAGGTTGATTGCAAGATGAAAGAAAATAATAACGTAAGCATCTAGAAAGTACCTTTGGGTTACAACGATCACATGGCCACATTTTGCACCAATGGTCTCTCATGTTCAAGGTGTTATCCCTTGTTCATATTCCTTTCAACTAGACCTTCTTTGGGCTCCTAGGACCACCTACAGGCGAATTAAGGATTATTTCGCTTCCATATTAGGTTTAATGTTTACTTAGAGACAAGTATATTTCTAAGCTTGTGGTGGAGGTTGATTGGTATATATTCCTTTTGACCCACACCTATATATTGGAAATTCTTGTTTTATTTCAACATTTCAGTTTATTATCTTTTATTTGCATTTGGTTTATTTGCATTGTATGGAACTATTCTCATTTCAATTCTTTGTTCTTGCAATGTTAGTTGAATCCATTATCTTGTTGGCTTAGTTTACGTTCATATTTGCATTTCATTTAGATTTTTTTTATACTATCCCTATTGTTTGAAATAAATCCTTGATGTTAACTATATTTCTAAAATCATGCATGTGGTTAGAATCACATTTTGTAGCCAATGAATATAAGAATCATGTTTCTTGAAAAGGATGATAGGTGTTACAGTAACCAATAGAGATAAAATATAATGTTCCGCCTCCTGAATTGTAGATTGTATATGAATTTCCATGCATTCCCTGATCATGTTATTATTTGAGTGAAGTTAGAGGAATAACATCATGACTTTATTCATACAATATGCATTGAAAATGATCCAAAACTTCTTTTGCACTCATTCTTCTATCTTCTTACCTTCCATCCACCAGAAAAAAAAAGCCATGAGGCACTAGTACATGAATTGTCTGTAGCATCGGTTTTTTTAAGCCTGCAGTGTCACTTTATAACCGACGCCTAAGTGGTCGTCACTATAGAATTTGCTCTATAGCGTCGGTTTATTTGACCAAATAAAACCGACCTTACAGAGTAAACACCGATGCAAAAGGTTGTAAAAAATCCGACCCAGGCGAGAAAAAAAGGAGCCTGTAAGGTCGGTTATTCCAACAAAATCAACCATGTAAACGATCTCGGTCGAAAATTTTCTCGACTGATATTGTTTACAGGGTCGGTTTTTTTGGAATAACTGACCCTAAAGATTGAATAACCACTTCAGTGTAATCCTCGGTCAAGAAAATTTTCGATCGAAAAAATTTCGGTCGACAATTTTCTCGACCGAGGGAGTTTTACAGGGTCGTTTTTTTTTGGAATAATCGACCCTAAAGATTGAATAACCACTTCAGTGTGATCCTCGGTCGAGAAAATTTTTGACTAATATAATTTCAGTCGACAATTTTCTCGACCGAGACAGTTTTACAGGGTCGGTTTTTTTTGAAATAACTGATGCTAAAGATTGAATAAACACTTCAGTGTAATCTTCGGTCGACAATTTTCTCGATCGAGGATTACAATGAAGTGTTTATTCAATCTTTAGCATCAGTTATTTCAAAAAAAATCGACCATGTCAAACTCTCTCGGTCGAGAAATTTGTCGACCAAAATTATTTTGGTCAAAAATTTTCTCGACCGAGGATCACACTGAAGTGGTTATTCAATCTTTAGGGTCGGTTATTTAAAAAACCGACGCTAGAAGTTATGATTTTTTTTAAAATTTCTGCAGAAAATGAAATAGAATAGAAGAACAAAAAGATTCATATATTCTGGGAGAGGGGAGCATTGATGCTCAACCGTCACCATTCAAAACCACACATTCATGACAAATGATTCATAATCACATAAAAATTTACAAAATGATAGATTGCAAGTCTGAGATGATATTAATCAGATACAAAAGTAAATATGAAAGAGTACTCAAACAACATACATAAATGAAGCTGACATATTTAATCCAATGCTATATTGACTTCATTTAGAAAAGAATTTGACCACTCTTCTCGAAATTCATTCAAGTCCACAAGTGTGTAAGGCTGAGTTGTAAAGATCTGTAACAGAAAATGCACATGCTAATATTTTATAAAATGACTACAATCACTTGTAAATTTATGATGTTATTCTTTATTACCTGACTTATAGTCTGAATGTCATGTGATGCTTGTTTGACAATAGCTTGCATATATTTCATTACATAGTAGCCACAAGCCGAGTCATTATTTTGCATAGGACACTACAAATAACGAATTATACTTAATGTTAGTAAACTACTATAAACAGCAGTTGAGATAAGACTATAAGAGTTGACATATATATTAGAATTGAAAATTAATACATATAAGAATAAGTTGTTGTCAAAGTACCTACCTTGACATTTTTCAAAGTCAATGTCTTTAATTTTGTGGGTATTTGTCCTCCAACATCACGAAAAGCCTTTATACCCCTATCAATTAAATAATAATTGGTAAAATAGAAATTCTAAATAGAAATATCATGTTGAAGCATTGATTAAATTTATACTTACTCCATAGCTGGAAATTTCAATTTGTGATTCCTTGTTGTTTTACCCATTGGGTCAAGATAATAAAGAGTCATCAATTTAGGGGAAATCACCACTAATTCCCAATGTCTAGATCTGAGTAATAATAAAACAAACATTAAAATAAATAATTTTATTCATTATTAAAATTATATTGAATAATAATACTTACTGCACGTTAAAAGGAATTAGGATAATTTCCTTCCCTTCACTAGCAAAATATTTGAATGCAGTAGAGAAGTACTCATTCACATCCTCAAAATTTGTCTCCACTTGACTAGTGATTGAAGGAACTAAGAATCCAACATTCCTTATATCAAAATTTGTGATCTCAGTATATAAATGGCTGTAAAACATTTGTAATTATTTCCGTATATAGAACTAAGCTAAAAATGTGTATTGGAATTTGATATATATATATTGATAGATCATTACCTTATCCATACTTCTATTACCGAAGTATTTAGCAAATCATACCAGAACAACTCTATAATATCATCAAGAAAAATAAAATTCTCAAAGTCCTTCCCAGCTGCATCTTTTGTTAAATTGACCAACATATGTGATCCTGAGCTTTGGTTGGCTAAGTATCGACACAAACATTTACATTTGCTTCCCAATTTGTCGAATGTAGATTCAGGAATGAAAGATGGCTTCGGCATAGGAGGACGACTAGTAGAATTTTTACTTTTTGGTTTACAAACCTGTTAATTAAATTACATACTTATATTACATGACTTCATATATGCAGTCAAATATGAAAAATATGGAAGAAATAAGGTATACCTTGTCATTGATAATCAAGTGTCTAGGCCAACCCACCATAGCACCCTCAGCTTCTTCAACTGTACTATATTCAGGATTAGGTATGGGTAGTGGTTTGTCTCCCATTCCGTCATACACAAGATGGATGGACACACGGCAAATGTCATCAGTAATTTGTTGGCAATGCAATGTACCACCAAGGTTGTACACCATGCCCGCTGCCACAACATTATATTCTGGAATCTCCACTGCAAGTTTATAGTTCATACCAACCTAGATTGAAATAATATAAGTTATATAAGAAGTAGTAGAACAAATACCTGTTACAACTATATATATTATCATATATATCATACTAATAACACAACATATAGAACAAAAACTTACTGCAGATTGTTATGGTGGGTCATTGGGAGTGCTCCCATGACCTTCTACAACTGGAGCATGGGCTTGTACCTCATCACTTGAGATATGCGCAGTATGAATAGGTTGAGAAGGTTCAGTAGGCTGAAATGAAGACATTGTTTCTTTTACTTTCTGCGCTACTAATGCTTCAACCTCCTCTTATGTTAGACCTCCTGCACGACCTCTTTTCGATTGCGAACGGACAAAATAAGACTTGAATCCTATGCCAGCTCCTAATCCCCTAACACGACCAGGATGCTCCTTCATACCAAGAGCAACTGATAGTTCATCCATGTGGCCAGTTGGGATGAACTTTCCTTCCTTCCTTTGCTCGTGGAGATCAATCTATTCATAGTTAATAAAAATATTAAATCACAATATCAATTAGATATAAATAAATCTAAGTTTGTGGGAGTTACTCTTTACTTAGTTAGGATATACCTACCATCTTTTGTGCCACCTCCTTAGTTGCAGGGTTGACAATTTCACCTGCTCGATTCTTTCTAGCATCAATCAATGTCAAGTGTCGGGGTGGACGCTCAACTTGAGTTGTATTAGATTCTTCTCCAGAAGAGGATTGCTTCTCTTGTAGTTGGCGGCGGAAGGCATAACCACTGGGCCCCAAGTGATGGTCATGGACATTTTTGGCTCGTCTTTCCTTTTGAGCCTGGTGGATAGCCTGATCATTTAAAATGAGGTATTGCAATTTAGACTTGGCAAACATGTATAAAAAGATTCACCTCCTTAATTGTATAAAATTAAAGATTCATACAGTACATCACAATCTTTATTACCTAAAACTCTTCCGATCTCCTAGTTGCAACAAATCTTTCCCACTCCTCGGGATCTATAAAAAGATATACATTTGTTGCTTTCTTCTTTTGTTTAGGATTATCTATAAATTCCCTTGCGAGATATGTCTTAAAACCCCTCCATCTTACACCACAACGTTGTAGCACTCTTTTCTTGTGATCTTTTTTATTTAGATGAAAAACACCCTATACATACAAAAGAAGCAATTAATAATGTTTTTTTGAAAAGGAATTGATTCCAAGCAAACTAAATTAGAATCAATAGATAAAAAACATATTAAAATAATATCACTTCCACTCACAGATATATCTTTCCATATGAGGTCTTTTTTGGCATTAGGAACATCATGCCAATTTTCTATATCTATTGGCACCTTACTACGTGCAGTCGCCCCTACGTAATGCTTGAAAGCACTAGCATGTTCCCCAACAGCTGCTCATGTGATATCAAATTGGATTGGCAATTTGTCCCCTTTAGCCCTGAGCTCCTGCAGCCTACGCATCAGTGTGAGACCTCTACTTTTCTTAGCATCACCACTACCATCCTCATGGTGATCATGCTCATTCTCATAATGGTCATCTTCACTCGCCATTTTAGAACCTGCAAGTATACATGATAAAAAAAAAAATTGATAATAAAAGCACAAGTGATAAGGTATACATGATATATGATGTATATTAAAAATATTATTTGCTTGAATGATAATAAAATAAATAATTCAAAGAATACATGCCTTTAGTATTGGTTGAGTTGTTAGTCAAGTAAAATCCCTTCAGCATGGTCATGACGTTTATAATATTCATCGTTGTTATCTTCAACATTTACACTTGGCAAACCAACTGAGAATGGATTAGAATCATCATACTTTTTGTAGTATTCTTCTTCATTTATAGGATCTACAGTAAACTGTCTTTTTCCATGAAGAACAACAGACCAGTTTTTATTTGCAGGGTCATCAATATAGAATACTTGTTTTGCTTGGTCTGCCATGATGAATGGCTCATCTTTCTCACCAATCTTTTCAAAATTCACCAATTTGAAACCCAACTCATCCACTAAAACTCCTTTGTTGTTGTCAACCCAATTACACCTAAAGATAGGAACTTTGAAATTTGTATAGTCCAATTCCCATATGTCCTCAATGATGCCATAATATGACATCTCAGCTTTGTGTGGTCTTTTATCTTTGGCACTAGAAAAATACAACGAACAAGCTTGAACAGTAACCCCACTATTTTGGACCACACTACTTTCGTCTTGACGCTTTGTGTAGTATGAAAATCCATTTATGTCATAACCTTCATATGACATGACATCTATTTTTGGCTTAAAGGCGAGCCATTTTATGTTCCAGCAACATTATTCGGTGATTCAGATAGTTGATTAAATACTTTCTCTTCAAACCACCTAATAAATGTTCGATTATGCTCTCTTGCAAGCCACATTGAACTGGATCACGGATGATTTCTCTTGATAAGATCATTGTGTTCTTTGATGTAGCTACTAACTTCATCGATGTTGTGTAAAATATACAAATGCACTTGTTCCCACAACTCACGACAGATTCCTTTCACTCATCCTCCCAGAGTTCCTTTTCCACAATAAGATCCAGTGTGATGGGAATTTTTTAGATCGCTATTGCAATTCAAAAAATCATTACAAAAGTCCATCACCTCCCTAGCCATGTAACCCTCAACAATACTCCCTTCAGGACGATAACGATTCTGAACATCACCTTTAAAAACACTCATGTAGCGTTCAAATGGATACATCCAATGTAAGAAAATTGGACCCAACATCTTCACCTCCCTTGTAATATGTACTACAAGATGAACCATGATATCAAAAAATGAAGGAGGAAAGTACATTTCAAGCTGACACATGGTAACAATTACATCTTTCTGTAATTTATCGAGAGTATCAAGATGTATCACTTTGTTGCATATTTCATTGAAGAAGAAATAGAGTCTTGTGATTGCAAACCTTACATGCTTCGGCAATATAGATCGAATACCCACAGGTAAAATTTGTTGCATTAAGGTGTGACAATCATGAGATTTGAGACCTATCAACTTCAGATCCTTCATTGATACCAATTTACGAATATTAGAAGAGTATCTTTGTGGAACCTTAATATTATACAAGCACTCACAGAAAGTCTTTTTCTCCTTCTCTGACAAAGTGTAACAAGCTGGTGGTAAATATGTGCGGCGACCCCCGATCTCCACTGATAATTCTTTTCTTATACCCATTAATTCTAAATCTTTTCTAGATTTGATGTCATCTTTAGTCTTTCCTGGTATGTTTAATAGCGTACCAATGATGCTATCACAAATATTTTTTCAACATGCATGACGTCAATGCAATGTCTAATTGTCAAAGATCTCCAATAAGGAAGATCCCAGAATATTGACCTCTTCTTGTATAGAGATTTGTCACATGCGAGTGTACGACTACTTGAACTCTTTCCAAATTCATTAACAATATGTTTCACCCTATCATATACAACATTTCCTGGTATAGGTTTAGGAGCACTTCGTTCCTCGGTTGACCCATTAAAGGTTTTGCGTTGCCTTCGATAAGGATGCACTGGTGGGAGAAATCTCCGATGACCAAGATATGTGATTTTACCACCATGTTTCAGTCTGATTGAATCAATATTTTCCTCACAAACAGGACATGCTTTATATCCTTTTATGCTATATCCAGACAAGCTGGAAAGTCATTAATCGTGCAAAATAACATAGCACGCAAACTGAAGATCTCTTTACGTGAAGCATCATATGTCATAATACCTTCTTCCCATAGTTTCATTAGGTCATCAATTAGAGGTTGAAGGTAAACATCAATATCATTTCCAGGTTGCTTGGGCCCTGATATCAATATTGACAACATCACATACTTATTTTTCATACACAACCAAAGAGGAAGATTGTATATAACAATCATAACAGGCCACATGATATGTTGGCTGCTTAATGTACCATAGGGATTCATTCCATCTGTACACAGTCCAAGTCTTAAGTTTCTTAGTTCTTTACCAAATTGAGGGTATAATAAATCAATTTTCTTCCATTGTGGTGAATCAGATGCATGTCGTAGGACACCATCATCATTGGCCTTTAACTCCCCATGCCAAGACAAAATTTGCGCATCTTCTGTATTAGCAAATAAGCGTTGAAATCGTGGTATTATTGGTAGATACCACATCACCTTGGCAGGAGAGCCATTTTTAGCCTTAGCTGAATTTGTAGTCTTATACCTTGACGCACCACATTTTGGACCATTTATCAAATTACTATAGTCCTTCTAAAATAACACAGAATCATTTGGACATGCATGAATCTTCTTAGACTCCATTCCCATTGGGCACATTATTTTCTTTGCTTGATATGTTGAAATTGGAAGCTCATTGCCTTCAGGAAGAATTTCCTTTAATAAAGACAACAGTGAAGTGAAACTCTTATCGCTCCACCGGTTTTGAGCTTTAAGAGTATATAATCGCATCACAACACTCAACCTCGTGAACTTAGTACAACCCTTATATAATGGTTTTTCAGCATCATGGACAATGTTTGCAAATAAAGAAGGTGGATCAATGACATTGTCCCGACAACTACGTAGCATCTCATCAACCATATCATCCTGAATCTGGTCATCTTGAATCGGTTCATCATTAACATTATCATCATTATCTATATCTTCTATGCCACAACTATTAGTATCGACATTTTCTGATCCATAATTCAATTTCTCTCCATGCCAATACCATTCATTATAACCTTGTATGATCCCATTGCATATGACATGATTCTTAATTTCCTCACCAGTATCAACTTTCAAATTGTTATAACAATTTCTACATGGACAATATAGCCTATCTGTAGGTAGTTTCCTATGTTCCTCAGAAATCTGATAAATTCATCAAGACCTTTGGCAAACTCTGGACTGCAACGGTTCTTGATAGACATCCAACTTCGATCCATTTTCTATATCACATTAAAATTAATTATAAAACTAACAGTTTAATATTGATACTATAATAATCTGTAAGTTTTTATTGATAGGAAGTTAATTACTTATATACTAAAGTGTACCACCTTTCCCATTTTTGAATATTTAATCTCACTAGTAACTATATAATGTATATTCATTTTTGAAGAAAATTTTAGCAGCATTTCCTCTATGTTCTCCAAGTACACCGATGTAAATGGCAAATAACCACTCACATATGTACCTAGAGAACAAATGAAGAAATCCTATTGAAATACTCTACAAAACTAAACATACATTATACAGGTACATCCTAAGTGAGATTAAAATATCCAAAAACAGTCCCAAACCGGGGACTATCCAAAGTTTACTCCTAATGAGTAAATTTTGAACGGGTTTCTAAGTTAATATATAAATGCATCAACCCTAAAGTGTCAATCTAAGAGTACACATGTCTAATCTCGTATTAATTTCTATAATTTATATAATGATTACATATGAAAAAAGACATGTTTTTATTATTGGGTTGTCAAATCATATAAAATGAAAAATACTTGTACAAATTAGCAAAGTAAGGCCGTTTCCAACAGTCCAAAGATTGAAATCATTATAATATTCAGAACTATTTGTGAACATTACAACAAATATGATTAAAACATTTATAGCTCACACATAAATAAGGAGCAGGTCCACTCTCGGTCGACAATTAGTCGACCGAGTGCCCACCTGCGTGCAGCGTCCAGGTCCACTCTCGGTCGACGAATTCGTCGACCGAGAGTGGACCTGGACGTTGCACGCAGGTGGGCACTCGGGCGACTAATTGTCGACCGAGAGTGGACCTGGACGCAACCATGGCGGCGGATGGGAACGAAGGAATGGAAGCAGAGAACTTACTTGGAAATGGCGGTGACCTTTGTGGAGGATGAGACGACCTTCACGGAGAGGCGGCGACCTTCGTGGAAGAGTGGAGAGGCGACGACGACGAGCTCTATTTGGCGACGACGACGAGCTCTATTTGGCGGCGACGACGAGCTCTATTTTGCAGTGCGGAGAGGTGGCAACGGCCCGGACACCACGATCCTCTTGGCGGCACGGAGAGGTGGCATGGCTTCACGGAGAGGAGGTAAGGGCTTCGTGGTGGGAATGACACAATAAAGCAAGGGTTTCGCGGCACCGCGGGAGAGAAAAATAGAACAGAAAGGTTTTTGCGGGAGGAAGAAAGACTAGGTTTTGGCTTTTTCACTTAGAGAAAGACATGTAGCGTCGGTTAAACCAAACAAACTGACGCTACAGATAAGCGGTGCCCGTGTCGGGTTATTTAAAAAAACTCAAACTCATTCTCGGTCGACGAATTTTTCGACTGAAATTCTATCGGTCGACAATATTGTCGACCGAAAATCCCTATAGGGTCAGTTTTAAGGAAATAACTGACGCTACAGGTGCTTATACGAAGGAATCTGGCTCCATCTCGGTTGACGATTTTATCGACCGAGCGGTTATCGGTCGACAAATTCGTAGACCGAGAAAGAGCCAGATTTCCTTCGTATAAGTACCTTTAGGGTCAGTTTTTTTCTTATAACCGACCCTAGAGGTGCTTATACATGTGTGAAATACTAAACTGGATCCTAAGTTTATCTCGGTCGACAATATTGTCGACCGAAAAGTCCTCTAGGGTCAGTTATAAGGGAAAATCGACGCTACAGGTGCTTATATGAAGGAATCTGGCTCCAATTTGGTCGACGATTTTATCGACCGAGTTATTATCGGTCGACAAATTCGTCGACCGAGAAAAAGCCAGAATATAAGTACTTCTAGGGTCAGTTTTTTTCCTTATAACCGACCCTAAAGTCCTCCTCGGTCGACAATATTGTCGACCGAGAGTGTCTCGGTCGAGTAGTTTTTCGACCGAGATTAACCCTGTTTCAATGTTTTAAATTAAGTACCAAGTGTGTGTATGAGTGTGCGGTTGTGACACTATTATAGGGGATGACCTATCTAAGTGTTTTAAATGGCTAGGTAAGATCTAACGCTTGATTTACATGATATCTAAGTACTTGTACAAGATTTTACATTTGATTACAATCATGAAATAACAATCATTCAAGCATATAGATCTCCCAAATAACATTTGATTACATTTGATTACACTTGTTCCCAAATAACAATAATTTTACCTTTTGTAGCCATTCTTGTTTTACAAGTGAATGCTGGCCGAGATATTATGAAACTCATTTTAATTTTATGTTTTTGATTTTATATTATTTCTCCCCCTTTGTCATTTCAAAAGGATATCTAATATAATCATTTTGTATGACTCTTTAGTTCTCCCCCTTAATTTTATGCTATGCTCCCCCTTAAAGAGATATTTAATTTTAAAATCAAGTGATGCTTTGTCAAATTTAGTCATAATTTATTTTTCAATCATTTGAAATAACAATATTCTTATATAACATGTATATGTCCAAATGAAGCCATGGAAAACACTTTTATTCATAACAATTTAATGCCCATACACTTTATAAGATGACCCATAAAGCATGACATACTTGCTTTATAAAAAGATATTCATTACAATCATTACAAAGATATCTCATAATCTCACTGAAAAGACCGAAGGATTACATCAATGTTTGGGTCTTTTCCAACAAAGGGCTCAGCTCCATAATATTTGACCAGTGTCTGCCACTCCAAGGCACCTGTCTTTGTTAAGGCATAAGCCTCCAAGAAGGTGGGAACACGATCAAAGCGAAAGTGGGCAGCAATGTCTTGAAGTTGAATTGGGGAAAACTGAGTATGTGTGAGATCAGGAGATGGTGGAGGTGGAATTTGATAGTAGTTGTAGGAAGGGTTGTATGGATTTATCATGCCAGGATTAAGGGAATAGGGATATTCATCAGGTTGGTTAGGAGAGAGAGTTTGCATCCTTTGGTTTAAATAAGTCATGGCATGGTGATTATAATCCAATTGCCTACTTAGGTGATATTGGGATCCATCAATGTATGTCAAGGTGTTTGTAATAGGATCATGGGGTAGGTTGGTAGGAGGAGGTGGTGGAGGTATGTCTTGGGTGGATGTCTCCCCTTCAGTCCTAGCCCTTTTGTGGCCAAAGTCGATTCCCATCTTTTCCACCGTATTTTTACTTATCTTTTGGGGTTTCTATCCCATGTGTAACCTAAGTCGTCCTCAATATTCTTCTTAAGAAAATGTTGAGTAATTTGGCAAACAAAGTCAGCATAAGGTGGATTGCCAGAGAACTCAAGCATATTCTTAAGGATGATACGAATGAAATTTATGGGGATACCTTTTAGAATGGCATAGATAAGGTACATTCAAAAAGTGGGTACTTTAGATTTGTTTGCTCTAGGATGGATATTGGTGGCAACAATGAGATTTATGATCCTAGCTTTAGGTTTTAAGTTTATGGCATAATAGGTACCCCTATCTTCATGGCAAGTGGTATTGGATAGAAAGATGGCTCTTTTGATGTCACTAAGGCTAGTGGTAGTGTCATCTTGGGAGAGTTTATTTAGTGGATTTCCTGTGGTGAGATCAAGAAAATCTTTATAGTCTTCTATGTCTATGTTAAGCATATTGAGAATGCCCTCCTCAATAAAATGGAATCCATACCCACTAACCATAGAAGAGAAGGAATCATGGTCAGGATGTGGGGTTAAATTGGCATAGAATTTATTAACTACTTTTGAGGAGTAGGAATGGAAGGAGGGATTCAGAAAATCAGTCAAATGTTCCACCTCAAAGAGTTCCTCTAGATCAACAATGTTGTGGAAGTCCATGACGTCGACTGGCCGTCGTGGAAGAGGAGTTTTCGAAGAGAGCCTGAGGTAGCGATCGCCTGCAGCTGCGTCGTTGAATGGAATGTCGTTGATGATCGGAAGCGCTGGAGAGACCGTCCTTCCTTTCCTGGCTGCAACTTGCTTCTTTCCACACGTTGAGGAGGAAGCCATCTCATTGCTTTGAAATGGAGTAGCAAGAAAGACTTGGATGTAGAGAAGCTAAAGATTTTCACAAGAATACACTAGATAGGAGATAGAGAAGTGAGAATGTGAAGGTGTGAAGAAATGGATCGTTTTGGGTGCTATTTATAGTAAAACAGAGCCCATTTCGGTTGACAATTTGTCGACCGACGCCTACAACGGTCGTTTCTTTAGACGCTCCTCCCAGTCGGCCAACGGTCGATCAAAAACTAGCCGTTACGATTTTTTTTTAATATTTTAATCAAAATATTGCCTTTTTAATTCACACAAATGGAGGTTCACAGGGTTGGCCTCGGTCGAACATTTTGTCGACCGATGTTGTCTCGATCGAACAATTCGTCAACCAAGAAAGAGCCAGATTTCCTTCGTATAAGTACCTATAGGGTCGGTTTTTTCCATAAACTGACCCTAGAGGTGCTTATACATGTGTGAAATACTAAACTGGATCCTAAGTTTATCTCGGTCGACAATATTGTCGACCGAAAAAGCCCTCTAGGGTCAGTTATAAAGAAAAACCGACGCTACAGGAGCTTATAAGAACGAATCTGGCTCCATCTCGGTCGAAAAATTCGTCGACCGAGAAAGAGCCAGATTTCCTTCATATAAGTACCTTTAGGGTCGGTTTTTTCCTTATAACCGACCCTAAAGTCCTCCTCGGTCGACAATATTGTCGACCGAGATAAACTTAGGATCCAGTTTAGTTTTTCACAAGCGTGAACTAAATTGGAACCAAAATTCATCTCGGTCGACAATATTGTCGACCGAATAGACTTCTAAGGTCGGTTATAAGGAAAAAACCGACCCTAAAGGTGCTTATACACTTGAAATCTGGATCCTTATCGGTCGACGAATTTGTCGACCGAGATTGTCGGTCGAAGTATTCGTCGACTGAGGAAAGCTCTAGGGTCGGTTAAAAGTACAAATCTGACGCTAGAGGTGCTTATACATGCGTGAACTAAACTGGATCCAGAATTGATATCGGTCGACAATATCGTCGACCGAGGAGCCCTTTAGGGTCAGTTATAAGAGAAAAACTGACCCTAGAGGTGCTTATACACATGAAATCTGGCTCTTATTCGGTCGACGAATTTGTCGACCGAGGAGCCCTTTAGGGTCGGTTTTAAAGGAAAAACCAACCTTAGAGGTGTTGAACTAAACTGGATCCAAAATTGATATCGGTCGACAATATTATCGACCGAGGAGGACTTTAGGGTCGGTTATAAGGAAAAAATCGACCCTAAAGGTGCTTGTATACGTGAAATCTAGTTCTTATTCGGTTGACGAATTTGTCGACCGAGGAGCCCTTTAGGGTCGGTTATAAGGGAAAAACTGACGCTAGAGGTGCTCATGCATGTGTGAAGGCATACTAGATATATAAGGTCGGTTAATTGAAAAAACCGACCCTATAGATCGAGGCGCGAAGCCAAAATCAAGAAAATTTTTGCCGCGGGAAACTTGTAATTGACTTTCTAATCCAATTGTCTATAAGGTCGATTATTTTATGAAAACCGACCCTATAGAGATGCACTGCAAGGTCGGTTATTTTAAGAAAAGCGACCCAAGAGGTCTTAAGTGGTGCCCGCATTTTTTATAGACATATAAGGTCACTTATTTGGAAAATTGACCCTATAGAGATACACTACAAGGTCGGTTATTTTAAGAAAAGCGACCCAAGAGGTCTTAAGTGGTGCCCGCATTTTTTATAGACATATAAGGTCGGTTATTTGGAAAACCGACCCTATAGAGTTACACTACAAGGTCATTTTTTTAAGAAAACCGACCCAAGAGGTCTTAAGTGGTGCCCACATTTTTTTTAGACATATAAGGTCAGTTATTTGGAAAAACCGACCCTACAGGTAGTGATGTTATAACCCATTTCTGTACTAGTGAGGTGTTCCAAACCCTATGTTCGGGTGGAACGCCACCCCTTCCCTCTATAAATGCTTCTTCCAAACCTATCTCTATGTAATAGGGATGAATAAATAAAGAAATGATGTCAATGTGTACAAAAAAAGAAAAAAATGGTGCCATATATGTATTTGTAAAAATAAAATGCAAACTCAAGTCTAATAGCGGAGATATGTGTATTGTTTCTTGTATTCATTCCTTTTTTCACCTATTGGCGTGTTACCTACTCCATTGATACCCATTTGGCATACCCCGATGTTGGAATTTGTGCATAGTCATGATTTTTCATAATTACTTAATTTTCATGAAATTGCTAGACATGTGTGATATTGGGGATTGTGGTGAAGAAGTGGGTATGTAAATCAAAGTTAGGATTGTGGTAATAGCTAGTCTTGTTCCATGATCTCTTAACGTTGAGTAACTTGCCCATATTGGTGGTAGGGATGTATGAGGCATGTAAATTGATTGAAAGGATTACTAGAAAAAATGTTTTAGATTCCATGTTACTCAAAGATGAGCAACACTCAAGCTTGAGGTTGTGATGAATGTCTAATCATTATGTTATTAGGTGCATTTTATACATGTTTTTTCATGATTATCCTGCATGTTTATTTATTTTTTGCACTTGTTTAAGTATTCAATTATCTATGCATTCTATTTAATATATAAAGCATTATTTTATATTGGTAGGTTGATGCAAGTAGAAGAGATAAACCATTATCCCTCCATGAACAACCAAAGAAAATAATCAAAGATTACATATTGTCATTTGCAGTTGTAACAGTTGAAGTGGGGATCATTAAAGTATAGATGATCAATAGAATGGCTCTAACATCAACATCTGGACCTGGAACTGTGAGATTCAAATTCCATTGATGAAAAATGCAATTACCTACATTTTAGTATATATACTAATAGAGATAATGTACCAAATCACGCTTGAGTCGGCTGATTAGAAGGTTAGATAGGAAATAATAGTATAGGTGAATCATACATTTCATCTATTGAGTTGACTGATTCACCAATTCTATAAGCTAATAGAAAGTACCAATCATCCAATTGGATCAATAACTTGACCGAATCAGGTGTATCACTTTTTATAGTGAAGCCTTCCATTAGTCAATTGATTGATATATCCATGATTCAACTAGTTTGTCTACAAGCAAAAAGCATATCTAATCATTAATGCCTAATGTTGCAATTAAGTGACTAAGGAATTCAAATATAAAAAAAAACAAATATATTTACTAACCATTTCTAGTAGGTTGACAAACCCTCCAAATGGCTGACTTTTATGTGCTACAAATATCAAATAAATTACCCACAATAGTTTGAAGATGTGAGATCGACTTGAAACCCTAGGAAGTCCTATAAAAATACTTGAGGGACGTCCAGAATAGGATATTATTACCCATATCTTTTGTCCACAATCCTATCCATAATCAAGAAGAGACAGTGATGAAAGTCAAAGGCTTGATGGGGAGACACTCTCTGCCAATGGTCATGACTAGATATTTCAATTGATGTCTTGAGAGTGGTGAATAAGACAACATATCTTCACCTTTAGGACGTAATCTTCTACATGATATTATTCTTCCTTTTTTTCTCTCACTCTTTGTATAATGAACATGATTAAAAAGTAGTTTATCTACTAGGGTGTAGAGATGAGACTTGTTTCCCATATCATGTACTCTAATGTTATAAATTACTATTCATATGCATATTTAGATTGATCATCAATTAATTCATCAAGTGCTCTATCTATTAGCTACCTATCTTGCATGATTGTTATTAAACTAGACATAGAGACATTGGAATCCAGGATTAAAGTACCAATATATGTCATTGAATCTCAGATGATACCACAAAAGGGAGTTCTCTACGATGATAGATTAAGGATCTATGTGTACCAAGAGTTGAGCCTATAGGTAAAGATGTCCTTGTGAGTGTTATACTTGAAAAGATATAAGATTCCATGGCCCCAATGTAAACAGCCATATGAATGAACAATGTAACATGGGAGAGTGGATACGTAGACAGTGGCGGTAAAACACATCTTCCAGATGATTTTATGATTATTAAAATCATTTTTTCATAGTTTGTTTTCATTGCTTGCTTTATAATTTTAGTTAATTAAACCAAATTTTCAAGCAATATTACATTTATTAATTACTTTACCTTAATTAGAGGAAAGAACTAATTTTTTCTTAAAATGTTGTATGTGGGTTCGATCTTTATCTATACTATGATAAGAAAAATATGCTTAAGAGTGGTTTTTGGCATGATATTGTTTTGGTAAAGGCTAGAATTCGATACCCTAGTGAATTTAAGGACATCGAAAATCCACATCACTCAATCAAATTATTTTTGCACAAATAAATGCATCAATACATTGATATACACACTTTGGTATTTTCTTTAAATTTTACACACTTTTAATATCCAAAAGTATTATTTTATCAAAAAAATTTATAGAAGGTTACTATATGAATCGCACGAGAACTTCAAGAAGAAAACCCAATAAGATCCTAAGCACAAAACCTCTATGACTATTATTTTGTCATGAGCATTAACACTATGTTGGATTACAAGATATAATATATGCAAGATTTATGGACCCATAGCACCCATTCTACCTAAAAGTAAGACTAGAATAAGCCAATGCAATAGGGAACTTGTGTTGGAGAATACATAGTGTAACTAATACTAGGATCGACTTACTAGCAAAGGGAACTTGGATTGGAGAATGCATAGTGTAACTAAAACTAGGATTGACTTACTAGCAAAGGGAACTTGGATTAACTAAAGTAATATGTTGAATGTCACTTGTTCCCAATGTTGACATTACCTATATTGGTTTCCATGTAATGTCATAGAAAGTAAAGCTTCCACTTTTTGTCGTCTTAAAGAATGCAAACTATTTAAATTTATTGGTAAGTAAAAGAAGAGGATAAACTTTTCTTTGTTTACCATGGTCAAATTGTCAATCTACATTTTTCTATAGAATCATATCTTAAAAGTGTACCATTTCCATGTTTCACATAACTATAAAAGTAGGTAATAAAGAACAGAAAGTGGAAGATTGAAGAAAGAAAAAAAATATTGAATGAAGTTATGTAGAAAAAATTAGACAGATCATTTTGTTTCTAAAAATACATATCAACCAAGAGAATAAAATAAAACGTATAGTCATAGGAGATACCAAGCGTTGTTACTTTCCAAAAAAAGTTAGAAATACAACATCATATTTATTCTACTTTCTCAACGCCATTGTTGTCAAGTCTTCTAAATAAAAAAGGCTACTACACAAATACCTAAAATAAAATACCAAAGGTTGTGGATCTTGTGAGATGCATTAATGCAATCGATTCCTCTAGGATTGTAGGTACCTGACAACAAGGATTGAAAGAGTAGACTGTGTTGGGGGGACTGAAAATTCTCAGTAAGAAGGATCAAGATGGCACTCTCAAAGGTATGATCATTAGGGTAGGCTTGGCTATCAATATTGTAAGATCACACTTGTCGATAGAGAATCACGAGGGCATGCTTGGCAATGGGAATTACTAGGGCATTCAGAGAAATTGTGATGTTCATATGGAACAAGTCAAAGAGAAGGGGAAAGCAATTAGGAATAATGGAGAGAGGGGTTTGGTTGTCTAGGGGAGGAGGAATAAAATATTTAGGAAATACAAAGAAGGATATAAAAATAAAATAAAGTTCCCAATTCTAATTGGGAAGTATATTCATATCTTTGTAGGGACTGCTGGTCATAATCTATCCATACCTCTCTGGAAAATTCAAATGAAGGAAATACTTACAATTATGAAAGTTGAAGTTTCACAATTAGCCAACATTTGCCGATTCTTTTATCCCGTCCTACTTGTACTTCATTAAAGGCAATGCTTTTTGCAGTGGTTTCAATGTTGCCTTCATGAATTGAAAAACACGAGAAGGATCTTCGTCTGTGGTGCTTAAATACATTTGCCAACATGCTATGCTCTTATTGTGGTATGAACCTCCCAAGCTAGTTCTAGGATTGTTGGATGGGATTAAATTGTATGCCCATGCGATTCTTTTTTCTTATGTTGTTTACTACTTTGTTACTGGCGGTATCTGTTTGCACTACATCTTGATTGAAAAGTTGAAGTATGATCGACATCTAGAACTGTCCATTTTGTTTCGTACTCAATGGCTTGTGCCATTGAAACAAGTGCAATTTTCGTTTTGCTAGTGATAGAAATTATATCAAAAAATGCGTTAAATATCTTTCCGCATGGATTGTATGTCCATTCCCATACTTGCTTTCCCCTTCCTTTTTCTTCCCTTTAAATCTTCATTATTACCATTACAACCACACCTACTTTCCTCGTTCTTTCTCTTTCCTTTCAATCTTAATTACCATTTTCAACAAAAACAAAGTTACCATAACAGTTGTTATTGTCAAGTTCGGGGGACTCTAGAGAGTCCGATCAATAAAACATACAAAAAAAACAAATCCTGGCCGAGATACGGCATGTTTGGTTCAATGGAAGGGGTTTGAATGGGTTTAGGATGGGCAGGTACAGGTGGAGTATGGCACACTGACAATCCGATCTCATGTTTGGGTGCGAGATAGAATGGGATTTGCTTTGGGTGTGAATGTTGACGACGGGAGACTATTGGCCTTAGAGACCACATATAGTGTAAAAATTCGGAAATCACAGCCGTCGGATGACAGCTAGTAGAGCATATTGCAAAGCACAGAAAATCGCAGGTTCCGGAATCCGGACTGTTCGGTTTTCAAATAGAGCCAGCGAGAAGGGAGGGAAGGGTCGCACGCCAATTTCACCCCCCTCCCTTTGTATATAAAAAGCCTGTCTGAGAAACGTTCGGGAGCGTCAGGAATCAGTTGTAGGCTAAGGCAGGCCAGCAAGCGAGCGAGCTACGCCGCAAGTGAAGATGGTGGCGACATCGAGTGTGACGATCGTTTCGTTGGCCGTACTGGCGGTGCTCCTCCTCGCACCACCCGGAGGAGGAGGGCTTTTGGGACGCGTCGCGGCGGACGAGCATCACAAGATTCACAAGGTCGGCGGCAAGCAACACTGGTCTCCCGGAGTGAACTACACGACGTGGTCGGAGGGGGAGAACTTCCATCTCAACGACTGGTTAGGTAATCCCACGTTGATTTTTATACGTGTAGCGTCAAGCTCTTGTTAACCCCGGCCGACCTAGTTTTGATTATTGAGACACATAAGTTCCCGCTCCCTCCTCTTCGTATCATTGCTAGATCAGTAGAACGTTTATCCCCTTGGTCACTGAAAACCCTCCCTCTTCCTGATCGATAGTGTTCCAGTACCAGAAAGGCATGTACGATGTCCTCCAAGTGAATGAATCCTCCTACAACGACTGCCTCAACGCCGAGCCCATCCGCAACGACTCCAAAGGCCGGAGTTACATCATCCAGCTCAACCGCACGGGAATGTGGTACTTCATCTGCAGCAAGGGATACTGCTGGAACGGCATGAAGCTCGCCATCAAGGTGGAGTCGCTGCCGCCTCCATCTACAGGCCCTGCGACCGCGCCGGAGCCTTCGTCGACCTCCTCTGCTTCGAGATCTGGTAGGCCGAGGAGCCGCATGTCGCACATACACCACGTGACTTCGTTTCTAATCCTAGGAGTGCTGAGCAGAGGGATTTTGGCTCGTCAGGGGAAATCGTGACGGATTAAGGACGAATTATGCGATCTCCTTTTCGATAATTTTAGGGTTTTAGATTGGTATATACTGACTTGACATTGTTAAACACTCGTTTATAGTCATAAATATCATTTTCAAACCAGGCAAGGCGAAGATGGCGTCGCCGCTACAGTTTGAACTCTTTGTTCCCCTTCCCAGCCCCTCCATTCTTCATTCACTTTGCTTTTGTGGAGTGCCACTTCATTTGTTCTTTTGGTGTATGTTTATTTAGCTTTGACAGTTTAGGTAAATTTTGGTTTCCGACGACGCGATGGAATCGCCCAAACTAATTATAGAACGCCAACTTCATTCCTTTTTCCCTTTTTCTTTATATCCAAGTAATTTGTTCACTGTTCTGAAAAAGAATTCACCCTCTACTGCCGTTATTTCAGCTCTTAAATGGTCTTTTTATCTAGTACTAGTAATTAGTATGTTGACGTCTAGTGAATCGGACACGGACAGATAACTCTGTTGCAGTATCAATTGAACTTGTCCGCAGGGGTGGAGCCAGAAAATTAAGCTTGGGGGGGGGGGGGGGGGGGGGGGGGCAGATGTTGAGAATGATGAAAATTTGATTGTTATTTGTAAAGTACTATATTTTTTCAAAAAACAGAATCACAAATTATTACTTGAGATAGCATTTACAAATCCAACAAGTTTATCATCAGCTATAGTTACAGTAATATGTCTGGACATGTTTGAAAACAACGGCAAATAAATTCAATCTTCAAAAATTAGATCTAGACATGTTAATTTCAAAATATATTGAAAATGCAAATAAAAGTGCTCAAACTTGTATATGTATATAATAGATTTCTTTGAGTAATTCTAACTCCTAAAACAAGTAACAACAATTATCAAAGAAAAAACATGAAGAAATATTACTGATTATGGTTACCGTAATCAGATGAGGAAAACGAATGTTCTAACGGCATGGGCTGGAAGTAAAAGAGGTACATGCTTGTAGTAGATTTCATGACAACCACTTCCATGTGTCATAGTGCTGGATCAGTTTGAGCCATATTAGTCAAAGTTATACAGACTATAAATGGGCTCAACAGAAAAATATACTAGTTTATTCTTTAGTATATTAACGACATTGTATATTTACACCAAAGTTCTTGATACATCTGCGCTTGTGGAGAAAATAATTTTCTCTAAGCAAGTATTAAGAGTGAGCGTAATATAGAATGTTGGATTCCAAGATAACCTTATTAGGATAATGAACAGATTGCAACAGTTAAAAGATGAAAATGTCACTTTGACGATCATGTACCTTTGTGTGGTTAGCAAGGACAATCCAGTGAGAGCAACAACCACAACTCATAATAGCCAACGTTGGGTGTGGAACATTATTTAAGAGCATATCACTGCTTCTTTGGATGTCTATTTATCGTGGTAATAGTTTGTGTGGCTACCGTCCTCCTAAGCTCCAAGGGACCAAGGCAGCGTGAGGGTGTTTTGTAATAACAGTCCATGGAAAATGATTTGTTGAAGCATTGACGTCGGTGACAGCAAGTCAAAAGGACAATCTCTTCGTAGTCTCTTATCTCCTACATTGTATTAATTAACATTTCTGGTTTATCACACATGACGAATGAGAGAATCAGTCAACCAATAATTGTTTGACTGAGATATCGAGTTTTGTTGTAGAGTTCTCGGGTGAAGTTGTTAACATAAATAAAAATTATTGATTCAAGAGAATAGTTAGATTAATTTTGTGCTAGTAAGAGTCCTATTTCGGCGCCATCGAACTGGTAGATTGATCAGAGTTTCCGTATTTTAGATAAATATGAGTCTACCTAATATATGAAATGAAAAATTTTCTTGGGCTCGGGGGGGCCACCGCCCCGCTTGCCCCCCCTTCCTCCGCCACTGCTTGTCCGCACGATAATGCATTACCAAACTGTGTTGTGGTATCAATTCAAATTGGCCGACGTAAAGACACGGTAATACGGTAGTATAACATATATTTACGCAACTGACATATAAAAAAATGCAACTATACCTGCATACACATATATATTTCACTCCCTAACTTTGTACTTAAGTAAATATGTATCGATTTATATGTGTTCATACTTATAAACACAAGCATACACACGAACATGTATATGCACGACTACACATAGACACACATGTACATAGATATAAACATATGGTCTGAATAAATATATCATTCTGGTTCACTGTAGAAAAAAACATCAATATTTTATTTTCTAATCCATAGAAATTACTAGGTAATCTATTCGGTTCACAGTAGAGCATAAAGAACCTATAGAATTTCTGTGTGGATATTGTAGTCATAGGGATTGGAATACCCATCACATTTTTAACCATAGGGATACATACAACTATATAGCTATGATCTTTTTAATATCTAAATATATATTATATTCTCTATGAGCAAAATGATAAAACATTGTCCAATCCAACATATAATAACTCTTATTTCAGACCATATAAGAGCCTCCATAATTACTACATGTAAATCTCAAAAGTCCTGTTACTACTACAAGAACGAATGGGTATCTACATTCATGTTCGTTATGTTTCTACTTCTCCATTCCTCCTATTCTGCTATTGTAAACAACACATGAGAACATGATTGGAGGACTCCTCTGCTACAACCAAGCATTTATAATTATCAACCATAAACAAGCAGGAATAGAGGACTCCTTCGTTGCAAACAAGCTATAATTATTCATCATAAACTCTGGATAGTAGTTATGGTGCTTGTTGAATCACATTTGTGCCTGCTATCAATATAAGAGTGAAGATCATGTGATTACTGTCAAGTATGACAGTCAAATCGATGATAATGCACAAAAAAAAAGAGTTGAGCTTATCTTAGTTGCATGTGAGCGAAAAAGAATGTAATCAGCACCCTTTTTTTTTCTTTGAAAGTTCTTACAATTATTGGAATAATTGTTGGAGACTCAAATGATGGATATGCAAGCATGATAACTTATATGTTGTTCTATATCTCCATGAATCTAGGAACTTTTGTTTGCATTGTCTTATTCGGTCTACGTACTGGAACTGATTGGTCTGAGGCTATTGACGAAGAAGATGATGCAAAAAGGATCTTGTTGAAAAGAAGAAAAAAAAGATCCTCAAAATTGTAGCCTTCCCATACACCGTTAAGCAAAATAAGTACTTTGTTTCAGCAATATAGAATATCAAACATCATTGAAATAATAAATTGAAAATTTCAGTATTTGATGACATAGGGGAGAACATACCCTTTTCCCCTTGTACGTTTTTGACCTAATTTTGTAAACACCATGGAGATAACTCTTACATAACAAAGATTCATATGATATGTAACCCAATACACAACTATGGGTAGCTAAGTATATATACTCAAAGCAGGTTGATCTTCGAAAAGCACCAAGTAGCAGAGCACCAAGTAGCAGAATGAGGTTGTCACGATTTGGATCAGGGTCCTTTGATACCTCCTCTAATATTTTTATCTTCATTTAAAGGATGAGATACTTTGTTGTCCTTCATATTAATGATAGAAAATCCACTCCCTCAAATATGATCCTTCTTTAACGACGTTCATCCCACTGGTTGTGAAGTATTGAACATACATGTTCTTGTACTTGCAATACGAACACGAACATGAACACCAAGAGATAGTCATCCATGGAGGTTTCTTAAGAAGCAACTACTCTGCCAAACACATGTGATGAAGATGCTTTTAAAGATGGGGGTAGTGGCTGATCCATGAGTCCCAATATGGGTGATGCCTAACACAAATAAACCAACTTTTTGTAAATATGAGTATGATGTTTTAAGTATAGTTAACTATACCACAAGAAGTTCCAACCAAAAAGTTGTTATCTAGAATGGATATAGAACATAAATGTTAACAGGATAAGTAATATTTGACGTGCTTGTATATAATTTGGACGCCCACACAATAAACAATAATATACCTCACATTTTATGGTTGGATATCCAGACATCTAGTTGTATGAATAATGAATAGAAGGTGGTATAAACATGTGGAATCACTATGAAAGATTAAGGATTTTGTCATGACCTTGACAATTAAAAGTAGGGTTCATTCATAGCCTCTGCAAGAACTTGATGAAGAGGCATTTTTGTTAACTGAATCAGATGGAAAGGACACAAATAGAATCATGTCACCAAGATCCAACGTCACTAAGTGTGCTAAGGAGGGAGTTCCAACTAGCCTATTACACTACCCTATGGGATCATGATGAATGAATTCAAGGACAATATTAATGGTTAAAAGACAAGTATTTGTGGGCATGGTTCACAGGATCACCTTCTTATATGCTACAATCTCATGTTTCTAACATATGCACTTTACTTGAAATGAACACTAAATTTAAAGGTTGGCCTAAAATATATTGAAAAGATATTACCAAAACCTATCCTTCTATGAGGAGTGGGATCTTATTTGAGTTTCATACACATGGCTTCCATACCCCACTTCCTAGAATTGTCAAGAGGGGGAAAAAAGGAAAGTTGAGGAGTTAAAAACATTTGTTGCAAAACACTTCCATGCTTGTCTAAGACATCATTGTCCAAATATAATTTCTTCAAGTTTGTATTATTTTGCACCTTTTATTTCAAGATTGGTCAACCTATACAGATCTTTCCTAAACGATTGTAGCTTATGGTGGCTACTGGATACATGAATAGCATCTAAATAAACAATACCAATTAGTGGGATCTTATTTGATATTTATACACATGTCTCTGATGCCTATCCTTATAGAATAGTCAAGAGGGAAAATGAAAAGTCAAGGAGTTTTCATTGCAAATCACTCTCATGCTTGTTTAGGCCATATCATTGTCCAAATAAAATATCTTCATCTTTGTATAATCTTGCACCTTGTGAGTTCAAGCCTAGTAAATCTATAGAAACCTCGCCCTAAGGGTGGTGGTCTAGCGTGTCTACTAAATACATGAATAACAACTACACAACCAATACCGTTTTAGGGTTAGCATAATATCCAATTATTCCTAAGGGTATCACAGTTAGTGGATGAAGGGAGAGAGAAAACATAGTGTTGACTAGATTAGGATGGGGATCCATGACTTTTTGTGTTAATATGAGGTAGTAATTATATCTAGATGGATACATTAGAAAGTGGGGAAATAGTTATCACAATGAGATAAATAGAAAAAAAAACATTATCCTAGTTAAAACTATCCCCTTACAAATTGAAAAATCTGACCTTGGAAGTGTTCATTCTGTACGAGGTGATTTCTTGCATACTATTTCCAACAAAATGGACACCTCTTGAACATACTCTACTCTCTTGGATATTATTTTCACTTCCATAGAAGCCTAAATTTCATATTGAAAACACATGTTATATATCTTAATTAGTACAATAAAAATTACAACATTAGTCACGACTAGGGAAATAAAAACTGCAAGAAATATATTCAATCAAAATGAAGACCATAATAATTTCAAGGTGTCAAAGCCTTGTTACCAAGTTATAGGATACACATATGTTAATTTCACAAGTTGCTCTGCCTCACTCTTTTATATATAATTCAAAAAATACTTTATAATGCCAAAATGTGACAGACAATTCTTTAGAGAGCCAAAAGGCAGCAGGCTCTCAGAAAGAGTATAACCATATAAGGACACTCCACCATAAGATCAGGGGAAATGTGAGGTACCAAGGGTGAAACCCAATTCATTCAATAGCTTAGATAAATTCATAACAAAACCATTTTTGCAATTATAATAAGGATCAGATTTGACATCAATAAACACCAATCTCACATGCAATAACAAGAAATCAACAAAGGTAGACATCAACAACCAAATTCAGATGTAGGAAAATTGAGAAGTTACCATGCTTCAAGAGTATAAAGAACAACTGAATGATAAAACTAATTAATAGTCTAAAATATCTAACATAACCTAATTGGGATCTTGTAGGAACTCCTATCCTACATTTGTTCCCATGAACGCTTCACCGGATTGGCTACTCGAAAGTGGGAAAAGAAATAAAAATGCCATACTTTTAAATAAAAATTACATAATACAATGTAGGAAATTTTCAACACCAAATAAGATCATGTATTTTCATCATGAACACTTCAAAGAGAAATGAAAATCTTACCCAAAAAAGATGGTTACATTAAAAGGACAACGTAGATGTTGGGTCTTGCATAATTATCCTTCTTCCCCAAAAATGATCATGCCCTCCATAAACCATGAACTTCTAGCCATCCCTTATCCACCATTTTGCCTTATGGAAATACAAATTTAGTATTCATTTCACCAAAATGCATTACATTCTATCAATAGATACTGAGATACATTATCTATGTCATTTTATATGTCAACATATAGAAAAGTTTGCATACCCAAAAAATGATCACACCAAAAAGTCAATGTAGATTTTGTGTTAGGTTCCAATGTTGGGACCTAACACACTTTTCCTTGTCCATGATGCTTGCAACTAGTAAGAAATGTAAATATATTATTTGTCCCATATTGATATAGTGTCACATCTAAAATTTCTCCACTTACATGAGTAGACAAACTTTGAGATTGAGAAATTGCTAGCGGGTCATTTTCCTCATCCTAACAAGAGAAATTAATTCCAAATCATGTCTTTTTGCATGTTAGAAATATTTATTTTACTTACCCAATCTGAATGTTTGTGCACATGTGTTTCATAATCATAACGTGTTGCATCCTGAAATTGGCATTTTAAAGAAGTATATCATTATGTGAGAGATGATAATATCCCAACAAAAAGTGCAATATAATTAACATACCACATTTTGTGGTGTCACACGATAGCCAGATTTATATGAATTTTCTTATAATGGATAAATACATATCAATGAGTGCAAATATATTAATTTAATTATAAACAATGTAAATTAACACACTACTACTTGGGATTGGAGTAATCTTAGTCGAGTAAACAAATCTTCAAGTTCACGATCTTTTTCCTTAATTTGATTCTCTTTTTCTTTAATTTGAAGGTCTTTTTCTTGAATTTGATGGTCTTTTTCTTGTAGCTGAGATGCCCAAGATATTGTTGCAATCTTGTTTGATTCTTTTTCTAATTTCTTCTTTATTAAATTGCTTCTTGTGACACATCCATTAATTCCTCTTTAATATCCACCATGGTGGGATCCATGTGCATCAACCACAATTAAAACAAACTATAATGACGCATTTGCTTGTTCCACACCCAATTCTATACTCATTTCATCTACCTTTTCCTACAATATATGATCCTTCATTAAATTTATTTCATAATTTGTTCATACAATATAATGAAAAAGATACTTACACAAATCTCTTTTATTTTCTCGCTTATGTACTCTTCAGTCTTTCTTTTATGACAACTAAGGTATGCATGTACAATTGGGAGTTGTACACCATCTTCCGCCTAAAGTGATATGAAGTTAGTAAAGAAAATTATATATAACTTTAAAAATTATATAAGAAGTTGGTAACCATACAACTTTTTGTTGTCTTTCAGTAAATCATTTTGATCCAGATGTGTGTGTCCCTTGTAAAATGCTACGATTTTTGTTGTTTCTACAAGCTTCCACATGCATTTCATATAATTTTGTTTTTTATTTTGTAATGAGTACCCAATAATTTTAGAAGTCAAACAAAAAACATAGTCCATGTTTTATATCATCTTACCATCTTTTCTTCTTTACTCTAAAGTTCTATCAATGCCAACCAAGAATATTAAGGGACTCAATTATCTAATGTTTGTACTTGTTCAACAATTAGAATATTAGGATCCAATTTGTGTTTCAATTCCTTACAAAATCTCTCAATTGTTGATTGATAGTTTTCTTGACAAAAGTGGTGACATCATCATATGATAGTAATTGAATCTCATCCCAATTGAAAAAGTCATAGTCACGCTATACCAAAAACAAGACATAAATATATGAGTTCCACTAATTAGAAATAAACGATAAAAATAGAATTGAACATATATATCCAACATAAACTAAATAATAAGAACATAAAAATCAAATGATAAAGACTACTACTTACATGAACTTCAACCATTACTTGGTCAATTTTTGGATCATGTTCTATCCCCATTTTTTATGAATAGAAAATAGAACATGATTGCGTGCTAAAATTCCCAAGAAGTGGCTCAATTTGCACCTTCCTGGACCAACAATTCTTCCATCTTCAAGAACTAAACACTTGAGTTTATAACCATTCATTAGAGCCACAACTTTCAAGGTAGTCCTCCCCCTTGTACGTCGCTTACTCTTGCAAGACATATTAACATCTTGAAAATAACACCAATAAAACATGTTATTATATTATAATAAAAAGTGATTTTAAGCATGTAAGATTGTTTTATATAGATGAATATACTACCTCCTAATGGTTGTGGTGAATATCTACCCATCCTTTCTCTTTGTTCATTCATTGGAAAAACAATATAGGAGTGAATAAAACATCAATATGGAGAAGCATGTCAAAACACAAAGATCAACATAGAAAAGCATGCAAGAATGTATAATGGAACTTAGTTTAAACAATGTACCTTTTAATGTGGGGAGTCTATCATCCCTTTCATATGTTTGTAGTGGAGTTCTATCCCTTTGTATCAGAATTGTGGGTAATTTTATTCCAAAGGGACAAGACAAATGTCCATCCCTAGCACAAAGTGCTCATACAAGATAGGTTAAAGGTTAAACCTTTCCAAAGGACCAAAAGGCCAAACAACCCATTACTTTAACCAAGAACACACTGTCCAAACTAGGTATGTTCATTAAGTTCCTGATTCTATCCCTTTGTATGTTTTCATTCACTGTGAGAAACACTAATGGAGTTTGAAATCACCAACACTAATATATGTGTAGCATTATTCAAATGAAAGAACATCCAAGATAGGATAGTGCATCCTCCTCAAGACATGTTTGCAATGAATATCTAGGTTGTGGCTTTTGTTCACCTACTATTGATGGTTTTAATGAGGTCAACAACATTTACTTTAGTATAATATAAAAGAAACTGACTTGAGTAGCATACCTTCTAAAGGGGGGAGTATATCATCTATTTGAGATGTTTGTAGTGGAGGTATAACCCTTTGTATGTTCTCATTCACCGTGAGAAGCACCAATGGAGATAAAAATCACCAACACTGAAATTCACCTACTATTAATGGTTTCAATGAGGTCAGCAACATATACTATAGTACAATATAAAAAAAACTGATTTGAGTAGTATACCTTCAAAAGAGGGGAATATATCATCCCTTTGAGATGTTTGTAGCGGAGTTCTAACCCTTTGTACGTTTTCATTCACTATGAGAAACACTAATGCAGTTAAAATTATCAACACTAAAATATGTGTAAAATTAACATGTATATTCAAGTGAAATAACCTCCAAGATAGGAAAGTGTATCTTCCTCAACCCAATGAAGATCGAGGTCATGCCCTTTGTTCACCTACTATAATGGTTTTAGTGAGGTCTACAACATTTACTCTAGTACAATAAAAAATAAATGGATATGATTAGTATACCTTCTAAAGAGGGGAGTTTATCGTCATTTGAGATGTTTGTAGTGGAGGTCTAACCCTTTGTATGGTTTCATTCACTATGAGAAACACTAACGGAGTTAAAGATCACCAACATTGAAATGTATACAATTAACCTGTATGTTAAAGTTAAAGAACCTCCTAGATAGGAAAGTGTAACCTCCTCAAGACATCTTTGCAATGAAGATCTAGGTTGTGTTCTTTGTTCACCTACTATATGTATCATAGATATTGAAGATTTTAATGAGGTCAAGAACATTTACTCTAGTACAATATATAAAAAATTGATTTGACAAGCATACCTTCTAAAGGGTGGAGTCTATCATCCCTTTGAGATGTTTGTAGTGGAGTTCTAACCCTTTGTATGGTTTCATTCACTGCGAGAAACACTAATGGAGTTAAAGATCACCAAATTGAAATGTATACAATTAACATGTATGTTAAAGTGAAAGAACCTCCTAGATAGGAGAGTGCATCCTCCTCAAGACATGTTTGCAATGAAGATCTAGGTTGTGTTCTTTGTTCACCTACTATATGTATCATAGACATTGAAGATTTTAATGAGGTTAAGAACATTTACTCTAGTACAATATTAAAAAAAACTAATTTGACACGGATGCCTTCTAGAGGGGGGAGTCTATCATCCCTCTGAGATGTTTGTAGTGGATATCTAGCCCTTTGTATGTGTTCACTCACTGTCAGAACACCAATGGATTTAAAAAATCACCAACATTGAAATACTTATACAATTAACATGTATGTTAAAGTAAAAGAACCTCCTAGATTAGGAAGTGTATCCTCCTCAATACATGTTTGCAATGAAGATCTAGGTCGTGTTCTTTGTTCACCTACTATATGTATTGTAAATATTGAAGATTTTAATGAGGTCAAGAACATTTACTCTAGTGAAATATAAAAAAAAATTGATTTGACAAGCATACCTTCTAAAGAGGGGACTCTATTATCCCTTTGAGATGTTTGTAGTGGAGATCTATCCCTTTGTATGTGTTCATTCACGGTGAGAACACTAATGGAGTTAAAAAAATCACCAACATTGAAATACTTATACAACTAATATATATCATAAATATTATTGGTTTCAATGAAGTCAACAACTTGTTTCTTCAAACAAAATAACCTCCTAGATTTAAAGTTATTGAGAACACCAACATTAACTCTAGTAAAATGCCAAAAAAACTATTTAAGTACCTCCTGGAGATAAAAGATTATCATCCCCTAGATATTGATGCGATGAAGATTTGGGATGTTGTCTTTGTTGCCCTATGATATATTTTAAAGATACTAATGGTGTTAATGAAAGATTAAAAAAATTCACTCAATACAATATTAAATAACATACATTTAAGAAGATACCTTCTAAAGGGGGGGAGTATATTTCCCGATAGAGATTTCAGCTGTGAAGATATAATCTTTTCTTTGGGTTCATTCACTAAAAGAAACACCAATAGAGTTAAAATAATTCCTCAACATCGATATGATTTTAATTTTTACATATGTATTCATATTATAGCACACTAGTACATAACCGACCTTTAGTGTCGGTTATTTAAGGCCTTTAGCATCAGTTTTAATGTGACACCTATGTGGGTGCCGCTAAAAGGAAAACCGTTAGGCATCGGTTTTCAAACTGACACCACAAACCTTCGCGCGCCACCAAAAACGCACCAGTCGGGGGTATAGGCGTCGGTTATTATTTTGAATCCAACGCCATAAACCTTTGCGCTACAGAAAGGGCGCCATTTAGGGCTCAATCAGTGTCGATTTTTTATTTATAACCGACGTCATATCACCGGCTGCCACGGCCGTGCTGGCCAGCACGGCCGTGGTGTCTGGTCTCATTAGGCATCAGTTTTAGCTATTATCCGATGTTGTAAGCATGTGTCGTCAGTTTTTTCAAATAATCGACGCCTATTATATATTTTTTTTAATCAGTATGCAGGCCTGCTGTGGCTGGTCATAGGATGAGAAACCTACAGTTCAGTTATGAACTGCAGGTTTTACGACATCCATTGATATCAGCCAACAACAGGCCATAAACCTCCAAAATTAACAATATTAATTTTCACACATTTAGCAACCTGCAGTTCCATTCGATTTTCACACATGTAGAAACATTCATGTAGCAATCTGTAGTTCCATTCATTTTCACATTCACACATGTAGAAACATTCATATAGCAACCAGCAGTTTCATTCATTTTCACATTCACACATGTAGAAACATTCAGACATGTAGAAACATTCACACATATTACAATTTAGAAATTCATTTACAAAATATCATTCTTTAGTCATTATTCGCTATCAACATCCCAATTATATTTTAAAACCCCCACTACTTGTATGGCTTTTTTCCATTCTTCTCTTACATCATTTAATTCTTCCGTCGTATAGGGAGCATGTACATCTAGTAAGGCATTTCCTGTAGTGTGGTCAGTTATAAACACCTGCAAAGAGAATGATGTATATATATAATTAATACTATATAAATAAGAATGATATATTTCATATTATCTAATGAGACTATATATAATACCTCAGGAATGGTATCGATGTCCACTATGGCATATTTGATAATCATGTGCAAAATCGCATCACATAGTATGCATATGCCCATCTGTTGTCTTTCGTAGCACACTATAAATTGAAACATACAAAATATTAAAAAATACAACTAATTAAGCATTGTTCACATAAATAATATATACATTGCAGTCGGAAACTTACTTCCACGTTCTTCCAAATTATTGGTTGGTTCTTTTCCTGGGGACCTTTCCTCCAGCCTTTTTGAACTCATCTAAACCGCTACATGTTAATGTAACACAGTACATTGCATAATTAAATAGTAATGTAATAACATATGTTAACGGATATGAAAATGAAATATTTCTCACCGGAATAATGCCATTTTCATTGTGTGTCCATATTTTGAATTCAATTTAGTCCCCTTAGGATCTAGATAATAGACCGTGAACATCTCGGGGACAATAACTAGTAACTCCCAATGCATACCACTAGAGGTAAAAAAGTTTAAAATTAATAACTCAAAATCCACAATAAAAACATAATTTTCTTAAGTCCAAATTATAAGCAAAGTAAACTTAGTCCACATTGAATGGAGCTATTATCACCGTCTTGTTATTTTGAGAAAAAATTGTAAAAGCATCACAACAGTATTGTTGAACTGACGAAGGGTCTTTCGCTACTAGACTAATCAAAGATGGAATCAAAAATCCTACATGTTCGAATGAAAAATCTACACATATCTTGTCTAAGTAGCTGCAAAACATGTATTACGTATGCATTAATAAATAAGAAACCAGATCACCAAATCCTACACAAGGTATATGGATGTAGAAAGAAGATCTCACCTTATCCATAGCTCTATCACAGATGTATTTAGCTAATCATATCGAAACAACTCCAAAATATCTTGTATAAATAGTTCGCTTTCGTATGATTGACCTGCAACATCCGCATCTATAGAAACAGTTATAGGGAAATTTATATCATGTTTGCCTAACCATATTGCCATACCCCTACAATTAGGACCTAACGGGATAGGTAGGTCCTGTGGAACCCAACTTGGTAATGTAGGAGGTGGAGGTGGAGGCCTAGATTCTCTGGGTGTCTTCTTTTTAACCTGTATATATATATAATTTCAGATCAATTGACATCATATACACACACTAATAATTTAACGTAATGTAAATTTACCATACAGTTTTAGTATAGAGGACATCTGCTTTTGGCCACAATATCATTCCGCCTTCTGCCTTACCAAGCGTTTCACAATCTGGGTGGGCATATGGCAATGGAAGATCCATCCAATTGGGGAATATATGTAGCGGGCTCACATAAATCCAACCAGCTGGTAATGGAGACCCATGAAATATTTCCCCTGGTAGGGATGGGTAAGTCGATGCCTTTGCAACGACAAATTATTTACTTTTTAGACGGCATGGCTTCAACCCCTACAAATGTTTTTGTAAAGAATGTTATATACATATATACATATCATCTTGAAAACATATCATCTTGAAAAGACTAGTTACTATGTCATAAAAATACTTACAGCGGATGTGCTAGGTGGTGGGTCTACATGATTACTCCCAACCTCTGCAGTAGGAGTAGAGCGGGACGCCATAGGTACTGTCTGCTGAGTGGCAGTCAGAGATGCATGCCACTTGCTCATTTCTTCATGGAGTGTTTTATCAACTGCTTCCTTGATTCTCTTATCAACTACTTCATCGACTCTCCTATCAGCTATCTTATCTACCTATACATGGATAAAAGAAACATTAGCTTCTGATTATTGAATTCTCTTTTATAGTAACATTATAAAGAAAGAATAGGTTACCTCTTCTTGTGAAATTCCCACTTTTGGGACATATTTGCGCTGGGATGGCCCAAAGAACACTTTGATGCCCACACCAGCGCCTGCAGCCCTAACATGTCCAGGATGCTCTAGGTTACCTAGAGCAACTGTCAATTCATCCCTTGTGCCCTCAGGGATGAACTTGCCTTATTTCCTCAGCTCGTGCAGCTCCCGGTAATTGCCAAAAAAAAATTTGTAATTAAGTAAACACCACAAATAATCAATATTCGAACGATTGCTCTAAGAGTTGTATTTTACCATTTTTGCAGCCGCCTCAGCAGTTGCAGGCTTCCTTATTTCTCCCTTCTTATTTTGCCTCCCAGCTATCTAGACATCATGGCGAGGCAGAGGTATGGTACCTATAGTAGAGGACTCCTGAGTAGTAGCAGACTGAGCAGTAGACTCAGCCGGTAGTCTTTGGCGAATGCATGCATACCCCTTTGGACCCATTGTGTGGTCATGCACATTCAGTGCACACCTTGCTTTTTGCACCTCACTGAGGGCCTAGTTAGTATACACATTAATGATTTGGTTAGTAACACTAAATGTTAATCTTGAATAGGTGAATACAACGTATATTAATTAAATTGGGAGTGACGCCTAATACCTTGAATTCGTCAGTTTTTCTTGAAGCAACAAATGTGTCCCATTCTTCTTGGTCTAGGAAGTTCCACTATTCAGTGGCTGTCTTCTTCCTCTTTTCACCTTCTTTTATGTATTCTAGGGTAAGATTTATCCTATAGTTCCTTAGGACTCTCTCACAACATTGCATCGCGCATTTACGATGTAGCTTTTCATCCAATTCAAATATACTCTGCAAAATAGAATTGCAATTAACTAGTATCCAAAAATTAGTAATCTACAAAATAGAATTGCAAATTAATAATAACTCACGCATAAATCCTTCCATATTACGTCTTTCTTCCCCTTAGGAACTTTATGCCAAGAATCTATCTTACAACCGCAATGGCTACGAGTAACATACCCAAGATATGAAACAAACAAATTGCGATTCACTCCAATTGCATTTCCTGCATTATCAAAATCCACAACAAGTTTGGGTCCATTGCCCCTTTGTTCTATTAAATTCTTCATCATAGTGATGTCCCTTCTCTTGTCAACTTTTTGGTGTTGCTCATCAAGTGCCTCAAGTGCTTCAGATGGTACATGTGCATCATCAACCTAAAATTTGACAAAATAAACACACTTACAGGATACCATAAATGGACATATAGATATAAATATATGATATATTTTTAAAACTTACATTGTGAGGCGGCACATTGATGTCCTCACCCTCACGGTAATCATCAGCATGGTCATCAGAAGAATGCTCAGCCATCTGAAAGTTTACATTCACATTGTAAAGTTCACATTGTAAAGTAATTCATATTGTAAAGCTCACATTGTAAAGTTCACATTCACATTGTAAAGTAATTCACATTGTAAAGTTCACATTGTAAAGTAATTCACACTGTAAAATTCACATTGTAAAGTTCACATTCACATTGTAAAGTAATTCACATTGTAAAGTTCACATTCACATTGTAAAGTTCACATTCAGAAAAATAAAACATATAAAAATATAAACATGCCTCTAATATTGTGATTTTTTATCAATTAACAATCCTTCATTGTGATCTCCGCGCACATACAAGTCATCATTAGCTTCAATATTTGCTGGTGTTGGCAACCCAACTGAGAATGGACTGGAGTCATCATACTTATCATAGTACTCTTCTTCATCTATAGGATCTTCAATGAACTGTCTTTTACCATGAAGAACAACCGACCATTTATCATTTGCAAGATCATCGATATAAAATACTTGTTTCGCATGTGATGCCAATATGAATGGTTCACCCTTCTCGCCAATCTTTTCAAAGTTCACTAAAGTGAAACCCAATTCATCCACTATAACTCCTTTGGTGTTATCAACCCAATTACATTTGAAGAGCGGAATTCTGAAATCTATGTAGTCAAACTCCCATATGTCTTCAATGACACTGTAATATGACATTTTAGCTTCACATGGACTCTTATCCTTTGCACTTGCAAAAAACATAATCGACGCTTGAAGGGTGACCCCACTGTTTCAGACGACACTCTTATCACCTTGGCGCTTTGTGTAATATGTGAATCCATTAATGTCATACCCTTCATAAGACATGACATTCAATTTTGGTTTAAAGGTGAGGCATTTGATAGTTTTAGTAATATCATCTGGTGTTTGAGATAGTTGATGTAAGACTATATCTTCAAACCACTTAATAAATGTCTTGTTATGCTCTCTAGCAAGCCACATTGTATTGGCTTGAGGATATTGTATCTTGATGAAATTGGTATGTTCCTCGATATAAACACTCACTTCGTCCATGTTGTGTAAAATATACAAGTGACCTTGTTCCAATTGCTCACGGCTGATTACTTTCACCCGTGATCCCAAAATTCCTTTGCCAAATTGCTCCTCAATATTCTTATCATTACCAGGAGTGTCATTACCACTGAGAAAGTCATTGCAAAAATCCATAACCTCTCTCACCACATAACCCTCAATAATACTCCCTTCATACCGATAACGGTTTCGAACATCACTTTTAAAAACACTCATGTACCGTTCAAAGGGAAACATCCAATGCAAGAACACTGGTCCCAACATTTTCACTTCCCTAGTCAAGTGGACAACAGGATGTACCATGATATCAAAGAAAGAAGGAGGGAAATACATCTCAACCTGACATAGGGTAACAACTGCAAATTATCGAGAGTATTAGGGTCAATAACTTTGCTGCACAGACTGTTGAAAAAGAAACAAAGTCTGGTGATTGCAAACCTTACATGCTTCGACAATATAGATCAAATTGCCACGGGCAATATTTGTTGCATTAGAGTGTGACAATCATGAGATTTAAGACCTATCAACTTCAGATCTTTCATTGATACCAATCTATGGATGTTGGATGAGTAACCCTGTGGCACCTTAACATTTACCAAACATTCACAAAAAGCTTTCTTCTCCTTTCTAGAAAATGTGTAACAAGCAGGAGGTAAGTATGTTCTCCGATTTCCCATTTCATGTAATTATGTTAATTCTAACCTTATTCTCATTTCACATAGGTCCAATCTGGATTTTATCCCATCTTTAGTCTTACCTGGTATATTCAACAAAGTACCAATGACACTATCACAGACATTTTTCTCAACGTGCATGACATCGATACAATGCCTGACTGTGAAAGAACTCCAATAAGGAAGATCCCAAAATATTGACTTCTTCTTGAATAAAGATTTGTCACTCTGTGTGGCCATAGTACATTGTGATCTCTTACCAAATTTATTGACAAAGTCTTTTACTCTTTCATAAACAACCTCCCCTAGTATAGGTTTAGGTGTACTCCGTTCCTCATTCAATCCATTGAATGATTTGCGCTTCCTACGATACGGATGGAATTTTGTAAGAAACCTTCGATGACTAAGATATATAGTCTTACCGCCATGTTTTAGTCTTGTTGAATCAATGTTCTCTTCACATATAGGACATGTTTTAGCTCCTTTGACACTATATCCAGACAAATTCTCATATGCTGGAAAGTCATTAATAGTGCAAAACAACATAGCATGCAAAAAAATGTCTCTCTTCGTGAAGCATCATAGGTCATCACACCTTCACCCCAGAGTTTCTTTAAGTCATCAATCAGATGTTCAAGATAAACATCAATATCATTTCCAGGTTGTTTAGGGACCGATATCAACAATGACAACATTACGTACTTATTTTTCATACACAGCCAGGGAGGAAGATTGTGTATAACAACCATGACTGGACAAGTTCTATGTTGGCTGCTCAATGTCCCGTACGGATTCATCCCATCTGTACAAAGTCCAAGTCTTAGATTCCTGACTTCTTCACCAAATTTAGGGTACAATAGATCAATCTTCTTCCACTGTGGGGAATCAGACACATGTCGTAGGATCCCATCATTATTTTTCTTAACATCTACATGCCACCTCAAATTCTTCGCATCTATTGGATTGGCAAATAAGCATTGAAAATGTGATATTATAGGTAGATACCACATCACCTTGGTAGGAGAACCAATTTTGTGCTCCCCCGAAGTCGTCAATTATACTGTGATGCACCACATTTTGGACAATCTTTCAAATCCACATAGTCCTTTTGAAATAATACATAATCATTCGGACATGTGTGTATCTTCTTGGCCTCCATTCCCATTGGGCACAACAATTTATTTACCTGGTATATGGAGATTGGCAGCTCGTTTCCTTCAGGAAGCATTTCTTTCAACAAAGATAACAATGACGTGAAGCTTTTGTCGCTCCATCTATTGTTAGCTTTCAACTTATACAATCTCAACACAGTGCTAAGCTTCATAAACTTAGTACAACCTGTGTATAACGGTATCTCAGCATCATGCACAATGTTTCTAAAAATGGGAGGTGGATCGGTGTGCTCTACCCCACAACTATCCAGCATCGCATCAACGATGTCTACTGGAACTGGTTCATTCACATCTACATCATCGGAGGCAATTTCTTCTTCCACACAAGCACTGCTATCGACATCCACTGGTTTCGGGTTTGAAATCTCTCCATTCCAGTGCCATTCTGTATAGCCTTGTATAATCCTGTTGCACATGACATGACTTTTGATTTCGTCACCAGTGTTGACTTTCAAGTTGTTACCGCAATGCCTACATGGACAGTAGAACCTATCTCCAGGTTGTTTCCTATGTTCCTCGACAAATCTAATAAACTGGTCAAGACCAGATATAAACTCTAGGGTGAAGTGATTGTGAATGGACATCCATGATCTATCCATTCTATGATCAAAGAGAAAACAAGTATATATTACAACAAGATTAGGGTCTAGGGTTAACAGATTAGAGTTTTTGCATGGTTAAAACTTTAGGCCAACAAATACATGTGCTTTCATTCTTATATATAATAAATGTGTACCACCTATCCCATTCTTGAACACCTAATCTCACTAGTAAGTGTATAATGTGTATTGGGTTTCCAAGAAAATTTCGGCAACATTTCCCTGTTGTTCTCTAAGTACATATGTACTTAGAGAACAAACGGGGAAATGCTACCGAAATTTTCTTGAAAACCCAATACACATTATACACTTACATCCTAAGTGAGATTAGATGTTCAAGAACAGTCCCAAACTGGGGACTATCCAAGATTTACTCCTAATGAGTAAATCTTGGATGGGTTTCTAGGCCAACAAATACATGTGTTGTCATTCTTATATATAATAAATGTGTACCACCTATCCCATTCTTGAACACTTAATCTCACTAGTAAGTGTATAATGTGTATTGGGTTTTCAAGAAAATTTCGACAGCATTTCCCCGCTGTTCTCTAAGTACATATGTATTTAGAGAACAAACGGGGAAATGATGTCGAAATTTTCTTGAAAACCCAATACACATTATACACTTACATCCTAAGTGAGATTAGGTGGTTCAAGAATAGTCTCAAACTGGGGACTATCCAAGATTTACTCCTAATGAGTAAATCTTGGATGGGTTTCTAGACCAACAAACACAATGATAGATATGTACATGTTAGGGTTTCATCACAATTGATGTTAGGGTTTCATCACAATTGATGTTAGGGTTTCATCAATGTTAGGGTTTAATCAAATCAAATTAGGATGCTAGAATGGACAAGTTTAAATCTTATTTCAACATGCATCAAAATTAACTGAATTAGGTCAAGCATTAGCATTAGAAGCACAAATATATGCAAGCAAAAGATTTGTTCATATCCTAGGTTGATTTACAATAACAACATCTAAATAAGTAAACTCAAAGCATTAGATAAATAAATATAATCAGTAGATAAACAAATACAAAGCAATAGATAAAAAAGTACATGAACAAAATACCCTCTTTTCTTCCTTATCCCTCTTTACCAACAGCAAGCACGGCCGTGACTGTGTTGGCCGACCACGGCCGTGCTTACTGTTGGTAATGAAGGAGAAGGAAAAAGAAGAGGGGCATGGAGGAAGAAGAAGAGGGCTACCTGTGGAGCAGCTAGCAGCGTGGAGAAGAGCAGCGGCGGTGTGAGGAGCAGCAGCAGCGGCGAGAATCGAGCAGCGAGCTGGCAGCCGAAGCAGCTAGGCGTGTGTCCCACAGTCGGAGCAGCTAGGTGTGCGTCCTTTAGAGGCAGAGGGCTACAATAGGTGTCCGCGCGGCAGAGGGCAGGAAGCCGGCGAGCACAGAGGGTAGGGAGTCAGCAGAGGGCAGAAGGCATCGGCGGCGGTGAGTAGGGAGAGGGTGGCGGCGGCGAGCAGGGAGAGGGTGGCGGAGGAATCGTTGAATCGCAAGACTTATTCTCAATCATAATGAAACAGAGGAAGGGGAAGAGTCTGCTTCGCGCGGGTGTTATTAAGTTATCAATAGACATCTGTTAATAAAAAACGACGCTTATAACAAAAGGTGTCGGTTATAAATAAAAAACCGACACCTATACTCAATTATAGTCGTCGGTTTTTATACCAAACTGACGACTACCCTCATATGTCGACAAAAATAAAGTGCTCTCGAATTCTGACCATAGTCGTCGGTTTCTGTAGGGAACCGACGCCAAATAGAGGTGAAAATTTTCGTAGGTACAACGCATGAAAACACATCGGCATCAGTTATTACAACCAAACTAACGATTAAAATGGGCCCAATTTCTGTCTCACGGAAAATATTTAGTCATCGGTTGTTTAATTAACAACCGACACCGTATGTTAAATTTTGGAGGCAATTTTTTTCATTGAAAATATTGGATTTGGCGGGTGTTTTTAGGCGTCGGTTGTTTATTTAGGAACTGATGCTAAATAAAAAGAGGTACCCATGTCTGGTCACTCCTAACATATATATGTCGGTTTGTGTACTTAACCGACATTTTAGGGTTTAGGCGTCGGTTTTAACAAAAAACTGACACCTGTAAATGTGACTTTATAAGCCATTTATGTAGTAGTGGCACCTCTTAAAGAGGAAAGAGTATCCTCGTCATGATATTTGTGCAAGGAATATCGGGGATGTTGTCTTTGTTCTTCTTCTATATATATTATAGATGATAATGGTGTTAAATAGACCTTCAAAACCAACTCTAATACAATATGTAACAAAATTTATTTTAAAAAATACCTTCTAAGGGTACGTTTGGTTTCCAGGTTTTAGTAGGATTCATGAGAATTATGCATTTAGTTAATCTTGTATTAGGATTGTATTGGGATTTCAAAGTTGACAAAAATGTGTAGTTTACGTTTGGTTTATCTCTAGCTGTAACAAACTGAAAAGAAAGAAAAAGGGTGTTGCCTGTAGAAATAGCGGCGACAATGAAGTAAAATGTGGGGACCAGGTCATTGAGACAGCTAACGTCGACAGTCATGATAGCAGGAGGACGATGTCCTGCGGAATCGAAATGGAAAGTGTCATCCCGCACTCACTCTGTAAAAGAAAAGTGCATGATTTCTTATTTTTTCCCTATGCAACAAACCAATCGTAAGATTTGTGTTGCTGGATGAAGAATTACAATCCAATACGGCCAGATCCGTTAAATCAAACATGCCCTAAAGGGAAGTTCCTGCCATCCTGTAAAGATATTTGTGGTGAAGATATGCCCCTTTGCCTTTGTTCATTCACTGAGAGAATGTAGTGCAGAAATTTACCAACATAGTCATGCTAATAAGTGTGACAACTAGTGTCATTAATCACATTACCAACAAATCCATAGTGAAATGCACAATAGACTTAATTAAAAAAAAATACCTTCTAGATGACAAGTTGTATCATCCCTTAGAGAAATTCTGCCACAAAGTTCTGACCCTTTGTATTTCTGTCCTCACTAAAAACCCCAATCAAGTTTATAATATTTACATCTAAACTATGTTTGCATGAATAAAACATATGTCTAAATTAAACCACCTCCTACAGAGGTGAGCGTCTGATCCTCAAGAGATGTCTTCAATGTAGAGCTATCATGTTTCTTTTGTTAACTCACTATATAATAGAGGAAAATAAGGTTAGTGGCATCACCAACATGTATACTAGGTTAAAAAATAAATGAATTAAGTCCTAATCAACAATACCTGCTAAGGAGTGGAGTTGATCATCCTCAATAGTGGTACACATTGGACTTTATTGTTTTTCAAATTATCTTATGAAAAAAATGTCAGTAACAAAACAATAACTATGGAGATAAATATACACATTTGAACAAGTAAGAAGTGTATATTACCCAATACAACATCCAAAGAATCATTGGAAGTGTTGCTTAGCTTGCTATTCTTTATGATTCTATTAAGTGAGGCACGCTTCGGAGGCATTACTCTACAAAACAATGTGAAGTGTGAGAAAAAAACAATATACAAGGCATATACTCTACTAAGTGTTAATTTTAAAGTGTACAAAATTTGTGATGCAAGTAGCAGATATAACAACTCATTTGTACCAGTGTTTGCATTTTTGTGAATTACTAAGTTCATGAACACCATTCTCATCAAGTTTATGTATTTCAAAATCAATGTATGACCTCACTCATAAGTCATTATCATCATCTAACATATATTCTATTGTAAATTCATCATTTTCAAAAGTAGTCTCAACACGTCGTATGTGTCTCTAGCAACCCATGGACATATGACACTCAAGTTTTCATTTACAGTTGAAATGAGATTCTAGATTATATATAAATCAATTTCATTTTATCATTAATCGAGTAAATGAAAAAAGAAAGGTAACAGAGATCAACTTCTAGAAATCTACAGCAAGCAAGATATCTCAGTCATTTCTATGTCCTCCATTACCCATGGTGTCGAATAGAGAGGGTGTCGGCATTGGCTGCAAGGATAGAACAAGGTTGTTTGCAAAAGGAGGTAGTAGGCAAGTAGAGGGGGAGGTGAGGCTGCATTATTATAGATTAGTTTTTCACAGACCCAAATAGAACAACACAGTCAGTTGATCCAAAATTTGTTCATTTTGTACATTAAAAGTAATTTAACCCAACTCTTTTCAGGATGTATAATGCAAATGAGAAACCATCTGACTCAAATTAAATCAAAAACATTAAAACATTCGACCTCAAAATAGAAAGCTAAATACATTGTCATTTCTTCAAACATTTATGATGCAAAAATCATTTTGTATTGAGATTCCTAATTTTAAGGTAAAATTTAAGGAAGTATCATCAGTACTGCTTTGAATGAGAAAAAATGGTATTGCAGTTAAATAAAAAGACTAGTTTTTACTGAGATGATGATAAAATAGAAATATCTGAGATATCTTGATTACATGTTGATCACAGAGACCAGGACTATAGTCTAGATAGAGCCAACAACTGGAAAAAGAGAATTTGAAGCTTTACCCCTCCAAACCAAGGCACATGAATACTCTGCAAGATATATTCATCTGGTATTGACGGAGGCAGAGAGGAGCACTTGACAACTGATCAAGAGACAAAGAAATGAGCACTTGACCAACTGGGGTAGGGGAAATCTAAATAGTCAAAAACTCTTTAGTTTCTTTGTTTCTCCTCTTCACCGCTTGTCTATTCACTGGAACAATGATAAATTTCTTTCGCTCATCGTCATGATTGTGTGTGCACATTTCACGACGATAACTGCTATTAGATTCTGGGAGAGTAGTCATTATAGTCACCCACTGCACTGATATTCTCCATTAAGAGCCGCGGAAATACTCTTAAAGATAGTGAATCTTGCACGTCTCGATGTCTTCTGATATAATATTTCATATGTATCGCTTATTTGTGGTTTGTATCCATTTTATGAATAAAAATCTTAAGAGTATTGTTGTTCTATGGGTATAAACATGGAAGGTTTTTAAGCATCATCGATACATGTGACTCCATCAACATCAAACAAAGAAATACTTACTTTTTCGACAGTTTCACAAAATCCTTTACCTGATATAATTAAAGTTAAACCATTTGATGGATCCCATTATCCTCGATGATGGAAAAAAGTTTATTCTGCTTCAGAAGTATCTAACGTAGTGTTCTCTTTGTCTCATCTAAAATAAAAAAATTAATTCAGTCAATTGAGAAATGGATAATCATATTGGTCATCATGTTATTTTAAGTATTATTTTTAATTATTATTTGATGCGTACTTCACCCTTAAATTAACATTTGGAATTTGAGAAAATTTTAATTAAAAGTATGTTAAGAAGCATCTACGTCAAGATTTACTTAGGATACTTGAGGAACACAATGAGATATGAGCTTTGCATGTACATGGTGGGACAACCCAACTAGATTTGGACCGGACAGATCCGGAAACCTTTTAACTAGTTGCATTCTACATGTAGGGGGTGCAAATTCGAGCTTCTGGGGCTCCTTGTGTGGACACGACTCCATGCTGATTATTTTCTTTGATTCACAAAGTCAATTTTAACATGTGTCATATCTTTTTGATAATGCGTATCTTCATTTAGCATTTCCAAACAGCAAACAATTTACACCACAACACATCATTTCACGTGTGCTTTATTTTATTATTTAACAGTGTCTCTGCCATCATTATAAATAGTCAAAAACTCTCTAGTTTCTTTCTTTTTCATCTCCGCCGCTTGTCTATTCACTGGAACAACGTTCAATTCCTTTCGATCATCGTCGTGATTGTGTGTATACACTTCACGTCGGCAACTACTATTGGATCCTGAGAGAGTAGTCTTTGTAGTCACCTACTACACTAATGGTCTCCATCAAGAGCCACATAAATACTCTTATGGCAACACATCTTGCACGTCTCAGTGTCTTCTGGTATAATCTTTCATATTTACTACTTATTCGTAGTTACTCCTTTACTGAACAACAATCTTAAGAGTATTACTATTCTATGGGTACAAACATGAAAGCTTTTGGAACGTCGTCTACACCTGTGACTCTGTCAACATCAAATAAGCAAATAGTTACTGTTTTGATAGTGTCACAAAATTCTTTTTTGGACATAACTAAAATTAAATTGCTTGACGAATCTCATTATCCTCGATGGCGGGAAAAAGTTTATACTGCCTTAGATGTATCTAATGCAATATTTGCTCTATCTTATCCAAAATCTAAAATTTCATTATGTCAATTGGGATAGAACTAATCGTATTTGTCATCATGTCATTTTAACTACTATTTTTGATCAATTATTTGATGCGTACTTCCCCTTTAATTAGCATATAAAATTTGGGTAAATCTTAACAAAAAGTATGTTCTTAAAGAAGCTCTATTACTCAGGATATTTGAAGAACACAATGGAATATGAGCTTTGCACACACATGGTGAGGTAGCCCAACTAGATTTTAGTCGAGCCGATCTGGAAACCCTTTAACCGGTTGCGTCCCGCACGCAAGGGGGTGCAACTCCGACCTTTTGGGGCTCCTTGTGTGGGTGTGGCCTAGGGTTGGTTTTGGTTTTTGATTTACAAAGTCAATTTTTACATGTGTCACGTCTTTTCGATAATGTGTCTTCATTTAGCAATTTCAAACCACAAACGATTTACACCACAACACATTCTTTCACCTGTGATTTGTTTTGTTATTTAACAATATCTCTGGCATCGTTCTAAATAGTAAAAAACTCTCTAGTTTCTTTCTTTTTCCTCTCTGCTACTTGTCTATTCACTGGAACAAAAATTGATTCCCTTTGCTCATCATCGTGATTGTTTGTGCACACTTCACACAAGTAACTGCTATTGGATCATGGGAGAGTAGTCATTGTAGTCGCCTATTGCACTGTTGTTCGCCATTAAGAGACACAAAAATACTCTTAAGGAGAGTGCATCTTGCATGCCTAGGCATCTTGTGGTATAATATTTCATATTTACTGCTTATTCATGGTTTGTACTCCTTTTTTGAGCAACAATCTTAAGAGTATTACTATTCTATGGGTACGGACATGGAATGTTTTGAAACATCATCTACGCCTATGACTCCTTCGACATCAAACCAATAGATAATTACTGTTTCGATAGTGTCACAAAATCCTTTGCCTAACATAACTAAAATTAAACCGTTTGATGGATCTCATTATCCTCAATAGTAGGAAAACATTTATAATGCTTTAGAAGTATTTAGTGCAACATTCACTCCATCTCATTCAACATTAAAAATTCATTCTATCAATTGGGATAGAGCTAATCATATTTGTCTTTATGTTATTTTAAGTACTATTTTTAGTTAATTATTTGATGTGTTCCTTTCCCTTAAATTAGAATCTGAAATTTGGGGAAATCTTAACAAAAAATACATTCTAGAAGAAGCATCTAAGCAAAAATTACTATTGCAATTTTTTTTAATTTCTATATGACTGAAGATAAACCGATCATTAATTAGTTTCAAATAATGCTTGATGATCTAAAGAATGTGGATGTTCCTGAATCTCTCATTGTTGGTTCTTTAATTGAAAAATTGCCAAGTTTTTGAAACATTATAAGAATAATTTGAAATATGAAAGAAAGACAATGTCACTTGATCATGTGATTATACACATTAAGGTATAAGATCAAAATCAATCTAGATAGATATCGAGTTTAACAAAAAAATTGTCTTCTGCTGTTAATTTTGTTAAAAATGAAGTTAAAAAAAGTAATAATTCTTCTGATCAATCTAAAAATAACCGGAAGAACATGAAAGGAGAAAGAAATAAAAATAAAAACAAAGGAAGAAAAGCCAATAAGAAAAGGATTTTTTTTTAATGTTTGTGGTAAACCTGGTCACACCCCTCCTAATTGTAGGAATAGGAAGAAGCAAGTGGTCCATGATTCTAAAGAAACAACTACCAACTTTGTGATTGAGAATATGTATGTGTCATTCATCATCTTGGTCAACTTGTGATCATTTCAACATCACTATTGGATCATCGACTATGTGGCTAGTCGACACATTAGTTGCAATTGAGATGCCTTTGTGACTTACTCATAAGTAGGATAGATGAGCATCAAGTTGCCATGGGCAATTCAAGTGCTTCTCCTGTGATCGGAAAGGACAACGTCATGATCAAGATGACTTCTGGGAAAATCTTGCTGATCAAAGATGTGTTATGTGTTCCAAAAACTGGGGTTAATTTGATCTCTATTTCTCAACAAGTTAAGTTTGGGGTTAAGGTGGCATTTTAATCAAACAAGGTCTTTGTTTCTCAGTCAGGGGACTATTGCTCAAATGGCCTTTTTCTCTAAATGTACCAGACTCTTCTACTAATGAAATTTCCTCTTCTGCTTATTTTGTTGACTCTATTCATATGTGGCACAATGGATTTGGACATCTTAATTTTAAACATATACAACACATGTAAACTTTAGATTTTCTTAGAGATATACATGGTGTAGTTGATTTAAATATCATATGTCAAGTATATGTTGAAACTAAATCTATCAAGAAATCGTGTCCTCAAATCTTACATAGAGATTCTGAATTACTAGATTTTGTGCACATAGATCTTAGAGATTTAAAGAAAATTTATCTAGAGGTGGGAAAAGATTCTATATCATTTTTGTAGATGATTTTTCACACTAAGCAAAGTTATATTTATTACATTCAAAAGATGAAACCTTTTACATGTTTGTTAAATATAAAATATAAGTAGAAAATCAATATAATAAGAAAACAATACATCTTCACTCAAGTAAAGGTGGTGAATATGATTGCTCTTCATTTAATGATTACTATGTAACCCATGGTATTATACATAAATACACTCCTCCATGTTCACCGCAATCAAATGGGGTTAATGAAGGTAAAAATATAACTCTAAAAGAGTTGTTGAATTTTATTTTAATTAATTTATTAGCACCCAATATTTTTTGGGGGGAAGCAATTTTATCATCTTGTTTTATTCAAAATCACATTTCTAGTAGAAAGAAAAATAAGACTCAATATAAATTATAGAAAGGATATCCTCCTAATTTGAAATATCTCAAAAGTGTTGGGGTGTTTAGCTAAGGTATAATTAATTGAACCTTAGTACTGTAGTTTGTTCCTTTTCTTGCTTAGCTTGTCATTTCTTTCTCATTAGAAGGGTTAGGTTATGTTTTGATTCTTGTTCTCCTTTAATTGTTTTCTTGTTCACCCTTACTATAATCAACAAAATCAACATCAAATCCTTTGAACCTAGACTCTACAGTAAGAACCTAGCCAAAACTAACCTAGCTCTAGTGCTCCCTTTTCTCCCTATGGATCCACCCTATTCTTGTCACTTGCCTATACTATAACACGACCCCCTATGCTTGCGGGTTAGTGTGTTACTCTAAGTGGGTGTTTCAGTTTAGGCCCCTTTATAAATTTGAAAGATACCAAGTGTGCTCGAGCCCTTAAGGTGTGTATCTGGTCAAGATTCAATTGGTTTAGGTGTGTAAACCTCAAGGATTAGGAAAGACACACCACATCCCATAACAGAGATCCTTCATTGGTGATTAGGACCCATGTGTATGAGTTTAGAGGATCAATAGCATGTGTATGGTTAGAGAAACTGGATCTGGGTTATCAGATATAAATAAAAACAACAATTATAATAGAAAATTGGTGATTAAAGCATGTAACTAATCATATGTAGTAATAGATCATGTCAAGTGTAGCAGCTATACATCAGATATAACGAGATAAATGCAATAGTTAGGCACAATAATTAGAGAACTTTATTCTTCTATATATCTAATAGAGAAGAAGGTGTTAGAGGAAGGATCCTCTTATCACAAGTGATATGAAAAATAAAGGACGAGGTACTTGTTTCTCTATCTTCAAGAGAGATGAGAGGGGCCTAGAATCCATTGGGTATGGGGGTATATTTATATGTTTATTTTCATGTTTTGTTCTAGGAAGAATCTTCTGGAAAGGTGTCTGGTCACCACGATGTGCCACATAGAGTGTCACATAGCTTGAGGGTGATCTACTATATGGCATGTTGTGGATGGCTATAATCTGCTAGGTGACCTATGATGAAAAAAGATAGATTTTTGTTTTTCCAATAATCGTAGGAATGTTCTAGAGAAAATAAGAGAAAACTTACACAAGAAGATAAGTCAGAATTATCTCTCGAGTTTACCTGGAAAAGGAAGTTGAAAAAGGAAATATTTTATTTCAAAAAAATCAATTAGGAAATTTGTGAAAACAACTTGTTTGAGGAAAAATTTAAGGACAACTGTTGGTATGAAAGAAGGTTTCTTTGTAGAAAGCCCCAAACTGGGTGAAAGTTGTCAAAAACATGGAGTGGGGGGGAAGTTGAAAAAAGGTACATGTTATAAATGGATGGAATGTCAAATGGACTCCATCATTAGTCAGAGAATTTGTATTAGATTGTGGATTTCTATTGAGTGAGCAAAAATTGGATGTCAACATAATGTGATATTTACAAAGAATCACCAATAAAAAATTATATATGATAAAGCTTCAATGAATAAAACGAATAATAAAGACCAAAACATAAGATTTATATGCAACCTATCACCCAATGCCCTAGATGGTGGTAGTACAAACACAACAAACTCAAATAGTACACAAAGTCCTCAACTAGAAAAGCTCTTCATATATTGGATCCACTCCCACATGATGACTTGATAAAACAATAAACCATTACTAATGTCGTAGACTGATGTAATAGTAATACACAATAGGTAGTAGGGCTTATATTGTTGGTATATATGCCCATAGAGACATCCCGAGTGATTGCATGGAGTCAGATATTAATAAACAATTAATATATTTATTTGGTTAATTAATTAATTCCAGAATATTCTAATTAATCCACGAGTGTTTTAATTAACACAGTATTTCTATTTACCGATGGGTTTAGGAAACTCCACTTCCCTTTGTCTCCTATTTAAAGGGGCTTGACGGCCGATATCTATATAAGATATTAGAGAGGGTTTTTAGTTTACGCTTACGTACGTAAACCCTAGTCATCATTGTCCTCAGGAGAGAAAGGAGAGCACTGCAACGCTAGGCACGTCGCTGCAAAGAGACGACTCCTTCTTGTTGGCTTAGGAAGCGTGATGTAGAGTTCCAGTCCATCCACGTGGACGAAGTAGAGACGCAGACACTGAGACGCCTGCGTCTGGAGGACCTCAACGACTATCCATATGCTCTACGAGCGGCGTACATCACCACACAAAAGGAGTGTCGCCCGATCTTCGTGCGACGCACTCAGTGAATGGGAGAGAAGTTTTGTCTTTGTAGGCCAGCAACGTTGCACACCATCCTACAGTGAGACATCACCGGACTTGCTCTGCGATAAGGTATATCCTGCAAACACTCTTTCTAAATACGTTGTTGTCGACGAGATCCTATTTCAGGTTGCGTGAAATTTTTTTTGTTACTTCTGTCGTGCATATTTTCTCCACAAAATCCAACATATATGAGGTAGTCATTATTACCCCACTCCTTCTCTAAATTAATACATATGATATTCTATGCATAAACTCTCCTCTAGAAGTCAAATAAATCACAATAGTTGATTGTAAATTTGTTTATAAGGTACAAATAGAAATCAAATATATATCTAACAAAAAAACCTCAAACAAAACTTATCCTAGTACAATGTTTATAAAGTCCCAACCAAGGAGAAAAGGTGACAAGAAGAAAAATATTATCAACCAACTACAAAAATCTTCTACTATCACGAATCCATATATTTGTAATAGACAATATATGTCTAATGTGTATAATCATCATTCCACATGTAAGCATAGGGAAATTTATCAGGTTCCGTGTCCACTGGAATATCCATCAATTTGCTTCCCTCCTTCTTGTCTCATGTGGTGCCAAGTTAATCAATCTATAAACAAAATATCTACTATATAACTCTTTGATATTCAACATAATCTCTCTAAGGATATAGATCAACCACCATAGAGTTCAGCCTCACCCATAACATATCCATAGCATGCCTACCACATATTTCATTGAATGAAACATTCAACATGACATCATCAATGACTTCTAAAGTAATGATCATGTCCTGACAACTTGCATCATAAAACCAATTAGCAATCAACAATTATTTGAAGACAAGGATCATATTTCTAGTTCTATGTCTAGACACCATAACCATCTGTCTTCTTGTAATATTGTCAATACATATGTCCTCTCCTATAGTCAAAATTTGTCATCATCAAAAATTTTGACGTCAGAGGGGTTCCCTTTGAGAAAGTTCACCTCATTGAATATGATCCTTGGTTCTTTTCAATCTTGACATCTAACAACATTATAAGCTCTTCATCCACAAGCCTTTTAAATAAACTCTTCTAACAAATATCACTCACTAATGATATTTTTTTCTACATAAAATCTACATCAACTTGATAACTATCGAACATACTTAAAGCTTCAAATATAATGTTCATCTTTGGTGGAAGACATTGCAAGAAAGGTTTAGAACTCAGGATTGAGGCTCCTTCCAAACATATAGATAATATCTCAGCAATCAAAGAAATTAACATAAGAGAAAAATCAATATCCAACAAGTGAACTTGATCTTGATGCTTGTGCTTTAAATATGAGCACCCATTCACTCAATCCTCAACAAATAAGTCTTCTATGAAAAGATCCTCATGTGGAGCCCTTGTCTAATCCCAATTTGGCCATAAACAAAATATGTTATTTGCGGTTTGATAAATCATATCTACATCCATTCCACAAAACACATTGAATAGGCAAAATCATACACCTGTTGTTCACTAAAAATAAAAAGTGAATAAATTGCAAAGTAGAATACAAGCATGTTAATAAACCTCATGAACACAAAGAAAACCTATAATTCATTTATAAAAGTGATCCCCGCACAGGGGCGCTGCCCCTGTGTACCCCGCATAGTCTGTGTGGGAGTTTAAAATTTATTTAATGGGGAATGTCCCGCATTAAAAGTACTACAAAATTTTAATATGTATATATGTATATGTAGATATACCTATGATATCATACATGTTACCTTTAAAATTCTGTTTTATGTGGTGAATGCATGCATGGTAATGGCCTAGTATCCCCTTTTGTGAATGTTGTGAATGAATGTGGATGTCAAACTTGTGGATATGTTTGTTTGTGAATGCTATGGATGTACAATGGTTGTACGTGGATCCTTTGTATAAAGTATTCGGCTTACATGCTGAGCCTCATCTCTTATTTCAAAGTGTAATTAATTCTTTCCCTTTATATTTGTACTCATATGATGTAATAGAGATAGGATTAGTTTTAGTCTTTGTAAACTTGATGTAAGGAGGCCACTTGAAGATCCAACTCCAAGGAGTGTCCATCGAGAAGCACCATGAAGATCCATTTCCAAGAAGAAACCTGAAGATCCAACTCCAAGGTGCATCTATGAAGAAGCAAAATGAAGATCCAATTCTAAGAAGAAACTTGAAGTTCCAACCTCACAGAGCATACATGAAGTTGTTCATTGTAATGTTGATCCTTATAGGTTGATTCACAGGTGTTGTTGCATGAGATGCATAAGACCATATGTGGATCGTAATCCTTTGTTTCTCCAAAGGATTATAATAGTATGGACATAATCGATGTGTATTTATGTTTGTGATTGCATGTCTATCGATTATGGTTGTGGATATAGTAGTATATGATACGTACTATAAGCATGTGGTGTTTGGATATGTATATGTATTAATAAAACCCCTCAATTAATAATATTAAGTTTTAGTTGCCTTCCATAAAGAAACACACATGAAAAGCTTGATCGACTATGTGTGGGCACATCTCTGCGTGGTACACTGTCTATCTCGTGGAAGTGTGATGGTGGGTGTGTGGGTCTGCCTCCGCAGGGTGCACACTCATCGTGTTGGCTAATGGGTTGGACTTAACTAGGGAACCTTGATAGTATCAAGTACCTAGAGGCACACAGATGCATCATGGCAAGGAGTTGTGTATGATCATCTATCCAAGAGTTGCATATGATGCAATGCGTTGGCTAGGCATCGATCCAATTATTTTGGATCTTGGCTCACTAGAAGGTTGTATGCTGCAATCTTTCGAGTTGATAGTGAGGGCTATTAATTTGAACAAAATAGTGAGAGCATAATTAATTAAAGGCCTAATTAATCTTGTTTATCAAATCTTTACACGTCAAAATGTTTTGGACTAAATGCAAACTTTTTCTTTTGTAGAAATCAAATGGCAAACAACACTCACACTTTCTCATTGCAATCGGTCCTTAAGAAGGACAAACTTGCTGGAACCAACTTTCAAAACTGGTCTAGGATGCTGATAATTGTTCTCACGCAGGAGCGTAAGCTCTATGTCCTTGAAACACCAGAGCCAGCGGAACCCACCTCAAATGTGCCCAAGGCTGAAAAGGATGCTTACAGGAAGCATCTTGATGATGTTTTGGATGTCAAGTTCCTGATGTTGTGCTCAATGAACTATGAGTTGAAAGAGAAACATGAGAACATGAATGTCATGGAGATTGTAACACATCTTAAGAACATGTATCAGCATCAAGCAAGATAGGAGAGATATCATGTCTCCAAGGCTTTGTTTAGGAGCAAGATGAAAGAGAGAGACTCAGTTGGCATCCATATACTCACTTTGATTGGGTACGTGGAAAGCCTATCCAAGCAAAGATTTCCCCTAGGTCAAGAGTTGGCCACTGATGTGATTCTACAATCGTTGCTTGAATCATATAGTCATTTTGTCATGAACTACAACATGAACAATCTTGACAAGCCGTTGTTAGAATTGTTGGGCATGTTGAGGATAGCTAAAGAACAAATGAAGAAAGACAAGCCCAAGTCTGTGATGATGATCAGTAAGAAAAAGGGAAAGTCAAAAGGCAAAGGTAAGGCTAAGAAATGTTCTAAAGCCGGGCAGAAGCCAAAGTCATCTTCTCTCCAAGTTAAAGGTGGGATCTCCAAAGAAGGCAGTTGTCACCATTGTCACCAGGCTGGACATTGGAAAAGAAACTATCCTCTCTACCTGGAGGAACTGCGGAAGAAGCAGTGGATAGATATCTTGACTTCGGGAATATACGTTATTGAGATAAACTTAAATACTTCTTCATCATGGGTACTGGATACCGGATGTGGATCTCACATATGTTCAAATATGCAGGATCTGATAAAAAGTAAGCCTTTACGAAAGGACAAAGTGAAGTTGCGCGTCGCTAATGGAGCAAGATTTGTTGCCACCGTAGTTGGAGTTATTAGTTTATCATTGCCTACGGGCCTTGTAATAGAATTAGAGAATTTTTATTGTGTACCTATCATTAATAGAAATATTATTTATGTATCTTCTATGGATAAGAGTGGATTTGAATTTCACATTAAGAATGGAATGATTTCTATTTCTAAAGATGAGATCTTTTATGGAAATGCCCCTATGTCTTATGGTATCTACTTGTTAGAACTTACGACTAGCATATACAATGTAAATACTAAAAGGCTAAAACTTGACAACTCAAACAAAACTTAATTATGCCATTGTTGTCTTGGGCACATAAATGAGAAGCACATATCTAGACTCCATAAGGATGGTTATCTAGACTCGTTTGATTTTGAATCATTAGAGACATGCGAGGCATGTTTATTAGGGAAGATGACCAAGACTCCTTTCACTAGACACAATGAGAGAGCCAGTGATCTGCTAGGGCTCCTACATACTGATGTTGTAATGGCAGTCATCAAACCGATAAACAAATCATTACTAATTAAGAGGAATAAACATAAACACTGGATTAACAAAAATCACTAAAATTTAAAACTATTTTGCAAGCATATTCTTGTTTAGAAAACTTTTACTGAGAGATCCAAAACGCATACATATCATGATTTACATTGTACAACATTGTTTCATCTCATCTCGAGGACAACATATAATAGTTGCTCTATCAAAACATATAATGGAGCAACATAAAACCTCGAGGCATTCAAGCCAAAATCTCAGATCATTCATGAAACTAGTATGAACCAACTCTAAGGACCTGAGAGTATAGAGACGACACATAGGACTTCTATCTACAAGTCACGACAAACTGTACACTCAACCTAAGCTGTTATTGCTGCCCTAGATGTTGTTCCTCCTCTTCCGAAAGGTCTCCACCGCCTCGTGCACGTCCACCTAAAAATTGTGGATCCCACAAGGTGAGACAATTGTCCCAGGAAGATATATAACTCTCCTCCGACCATATTATTATTGCAGATAAACATTATAAAATTGAGCAGGGTTCTTTTATATTTAACAGGAAGGATTAATCATTGTATGAACAGAATAAGATAATCTCCTTTCTTAAGGAGAACATTGAATATACCCATGGTAGAGTTATTAATCATCTATCTGCTTTGCAAGGAATGTAAAGAAATATAAATAACATCTATCAACTCAGATGTATAACTGTATTATACATCAAACAATGTTGTCACACCCTGATCTCACAATTACCACTAATCATGAGATTAGGGCATAAATTGATGATTTAACGTAATACAAAGATCACCCTTAACTTTTTGTTCTTTTTCAAACTCTTTGTTTTCTCACATTGAACCACATAAACTAACTTTACAAGGGAATCTAAACATTTATTTCTCTAATATGATCTCAACATTAATGATACACATCCATACATTCATTCTATTTCTCACACTTCCATGTACATATGACATGATAATCAAATGCATTCTCTCTTATTAAGGAAACAAAGATACAAACATCATTTACAACTCTCTCACGTCTATACAAGGACCTAGAGTGATAGGACCGACTGAACTTAACTAATCTCATACTTAACTCATGTGGTAGATCTACTCTGATGCTTTTACATTCTTCAAGTCCACGTGGTTTCCCTAAAAATTACGAGTAGAGGGGTGAGCCTACTCGCTCAGTGAATGAGTAAAACAATAATGCAGTCTAAAGTATTGAATTAGACATTAATCATTCTTGGATAATTGAAATAAAACAAGATAGAAATTTCAAATTTAAAAGACTAGATATTCAAAAACTTACTAATAACAATGAAGCCTACATCATTAGAAATAAACAAGTATGGAAATATAATCCTCACTATACTCAATATTACATTTCAAGAACAACTGTTGTGAAACTGAAATCAAATCTTTCTTAACTCTTCTTACTTATAAGAAACTCTTTAAAACTTATATTATCATATTTTAGCTTATGCCCTGATCATATGTAGTGTACTCTACAAATGAAGAACCATAACGAAATATGATCTCACCGTACAAGACTTACCTGACACATCTGGGAATGCTAAGCCTGACTACATCGTTGGTCTGCAATAGGAAAATGTCTCTCTGGCCTCGGCACACCTATTATGTCATAAAAACTGGACTCCTCTAACCTGAGCACACAGGCAGAGAGTCAAGCTACCTATTGGCTTTTCTCTACTCTAGTGCCACCAGGATCTCTGGTTGATGTTGGACACTACATACTGTATTTTTAAGGAGACTTATGCTAGGGCTTCGTCCCCCGTACCACCTGTTAGTACGATCCGACCCCTGTATACTGGACACTGCTAGGGTTATGTCATTTCATCCCTATGGCGCAGACCTCTCATAGGGAATCTATAGTGTTTAGGGCTACTATTATTACTATAACTTTGATTATATCTTTCTCTTAGACTAATCTCTTTTAACTCTTTATATTAATGACTATTCGAACTATTGAATTAAAATCAGTGATGATACTGAACTGAATGCTTAACATATTGTTTACCCCTTTCTTAGGGTTTCTCCTTACTCGTGCACATATAGCACTTCTCATGTATTCAAACATATATCATGTCCACTAATATAAATATTTTCATTCGACATTTCTCACATTTATGCATGGCATCGATAACATACCTATCTAGGGCATGGCATATCTCTCCACTTGCAATAGCATAACAACATATGTATTTCATGACAAGTATTTGAGTTATAAAATATGAATCTCATAACCAAAGCATGTTTTCATATAAGATAATATTCAGATAAAATCCCACAATATCACATGAATCATTTCAATCAGCCATTTACTACTAAATTAGATATGTATACTTGTAAAAGCATACTAGATTGGGTTTCCATCCTTGATTACTTGTTATTCACAGGATATGTATTGTGAAAATTAGAAACTCTATTTGTCCATATATCAAATCAAAGAGATCAAACATGTATAATTATATGCACTAGGAACATAAGTAAGATCATATAAGCATAAATCCGAATTTCGGCTATAATGTCGTTCAAGCACCCGAATAACTTGAAAATTTAGATCTTCTAAAGATTCTCAATAAACTTCTTAATTATTTAGTATTCAAGATACATGGATATCTATATCCATGTCATCATATAAACGTTTTCAGATCATAGTTGGAACATGAATTGAAGTATTCTATAAACTAAATTCAAGAACAATTCTTTTCATTTATTGTCATCTAGGGAGAAATCGAGAATATGAATTAAAACCATCTAATTGAGTACAATTGACTAAAATATTCTTTCACCCACTCACCCTAGGCTGTAAAACAGCTTAAAAATGTATCCCATATCTGAAAGTCTCGAATCCATATCAAAATCCTAGCAATCACCACTTTCTTCTTCCTTTCAACTCGAAAACCTTAGAATTGAAGATTAGGAGAGAAAGAGAGAGAGAAGGACTTGATTTGATATGATTTTGAATCCAATCAGAGGAGGGAAGGAATATTGACATCTGAGAGAAGATTCACCATGAAACTGTATCCAAAGAAGCTAAACTTACATGATTTCATCATCCCTCAGACCGCAAAACCCTAGGTCAGCGTCTCCATCAATTTCTCCTCTCAAACCCTAACTCTCACTCTCTCTAGGATTTCATTTCTCTAGAATGAATCACAAATTATGAGAGCTCCTAGTCTGTTAGGTTGACCATATAGAGCAATTGAGCTGCTTGGGTGAATTGCACATTGACCCCTCGTTAAACGTTTTCTTATTTCAATAGATTTTTCTATTATAACAAAGTTATTGTAATTCATGTATTTCAGAGATCAAACCTTCTCCAAAAATTTTGAAAATTTATCATTTTCTTTGTAATTGAGATTACTAAGCTTAAGTTAAAATTTGAGATCATTCCAAGCTTCCATTAAATAACTAAAAATCTAATAGTGCACTACTATCTAGAAATCTACAGAAATGTCAGTTGAAGAGTAAATGCCCCAGAACGACCATGGAAGTTGTCACAACCGTGCTAAGATGGACCCAGCATGGTCGTTCTTCCTACCACGGCTTTTGTGCATTGGTTTCATCATATTTGAGTACAAAAGTTGGTAAATAGTTCAATTCTTTCAAGACGGTCGTGTGGCCTAGAATGCTCGTGCCACCAACGACCCACCACGGTCGTGCTACCCACCACGGCCGTGCTATCCTAGCCTTAAACTACCATTTTCGTTCTTCTTTGCATACCTCTCACATTCCTCCCCAACATGAGCCTATTTGGTGAAAACCCTAATTTCATCCGACTAGGGTTTATATTTTCTCAAACCCTAATTATACAAAGAGATAACATACTTGGGGTTCTCATTAGGTTTAACATATCATGATTGAGATATCATCATTAATCATGTTTAAGTAATTATAAATCTAGTAAAGTATGTAATCATCCACATAAACCCTACCTTACTAATTAATCTTAGATGCGGTCATAAAAATTCTCCCCCCTTAAAAAGTTTTCATCCCCGAAACATAAATATGAAGAAAAGTAATTTCAAGGTTTATTTTATGGTTCTGATATCTTACATGTCATCATATTCTTATATTTCATACTTGAAAGTATCTTTCAACATTAAGTACTTTATTTCTTTTCTAATCGCAACATGTTTAAATCATGACTTCTCAACGATAACAAATGAATTCTCTATGCCACAATCAATCATAGGAAAAAAAGAAAGAGGATCAACCATTTCATTATTTTCATACTCTTGAGGTATTACCTAAACATTGATAATTTGATCCAACTATCTCAATTCATATGACTCAATATGTACTATTGTTATGTATTACCTATAAGTCACAAAAGAGAGTTCACTATGTTGTTTTGAATTTTTTTTACTATTGTGCTACTCAATTAGAAAAACAGTCTTGAGTTGAAAGACTAGATTCAACAACAATTGTACAATACTACTTACAGCATCCCATTTGCATCATGGATGCATAGGGTGAAGCATTACCATCACATTCCATATTATTCTCAAGTATGAACCCACACATAATTCAAGGTGTAACCATCGGGTTATAGCATACTACGGTTTCAACAATAGTAACAAAGTACTTCATGATTGTATTAGTCATTCAAGGACTATTCATACCCAATTACCATCACTTAGTTATATTAAAGCTAGGTATAACAAGCTATACCTCATTACGATTTCATATCAATACAATATGGTTATCATCCCTTCTATTCATATGAGTGAATAGGTAAGACTACCTTATTCAAGGTAACCCTTCATTTGTTCCATCATTATTCAACCCATATCACCATACCACAGTTGTACAATACTAAGATGGATTATTGGTAAGAATGACTACAACTATCAGACACCTTTAATTAACATATTGCTTGCACATGTACACTAAAATCATACATATAACCAATTTACATCCCTTAATATACCTTCAACAAATTATACTTCTAAAAACAAATTCACATATTACTAAAAGCCATTGTTTTCTCTTATCTCTCTCCTCATTCATTACTACTTACTTTTTGCTACTTATCCTTCTCATTTTAATCATGTAGATTAAACATCCCTAAAATTGAAACATACAAGGTACAAGTAGATTATTCATCATTCTTTCTATCACTACAAGAATTTATTTCATAGCGCACTTCACTCATATTGTATTTCTCCTTTTATTCAAAACACACTTGTTACATTTCAAATTTATTTCTTACCCTTTGCTCTGAATCATTTTCATATTGTTCATCAACCTTTCAAATTAGCTAGGATTACTATTAGTGCTAGTTTACTTCTCATAGTGCATATCACATGATCTTGCTTTATAGAGATGCTAGTATTCAAGGTCAAATCACTAGTGACATCCCTTGAACTACTACAACTCTAAACATTCTAGGGCTTTGTCCTTATCAGTAGCATGATGTTATTGTGATGTGACTTTGCTCCCTTAATTTGAAATTCAAACTTTTGATCTCACGAGTTTTACTAAAGCCTTCCTTATCTTATCAATTGAATTTCCTTTCTCTTACTTGGCCATTCAGATAGATTACATTCTCAATTTACCATGCTAGGGTTTCATCATCATATTGTGTGTCATTATTACATTCACTAGATGTCTCTAACATGATGGTTATGCATCATATATGATTCATTTTCTTATCACTTCATCCCACATTGCTCTCATTAAGGAAGATATGAAAGAGAAGATAATTCTGAGACTTAGAATTCTTATCTTCAAACATTCCCTTATTACATTTCTCGTATGTAGGTTTAATTAGTATCAACAAGGATACTTGACTATTTAGCACTTGCTTGAATGTTGCAATCTCTTTCTTTTATAATCTATATTACTCCATCATGCTTCAAACCCTTCATTACTTTCCATAATCCTCTTATCATATACTAATCTTCCACATGTCATCTTTAACTTCTACTTTTGTCTTATGATCATGTTGCTTATTCATGTGTATGATCATGTATGCCATGTTACACATATTTCTTTTTATCCTTTTACTAATCTGAAGTTGAAATTCTAAATCAATAATCGCTCTACTAGTTTCACCTCATGTTTAATACATTACATATCCTTCATTTTAAATCAAATAGCTCATGCATGGGTCAAACATAGTTTCTCTTTCAATCAAGTTTTTTTTCCTTTCTGGATATAGTTTACCTTTGTATGACTTATTCAATTGTTTAGCTACACTTTTGTTCTTCTTTTAGAAACTAGTTTGTTGTTCTATAGAGATTTGGAATCCAAAGGTAGTAAGGATGAATGTATTAAACTTCATAATAAAGGTATACATTCCATGCTCTCCATTATATCATAATCCTCATTCCTTAATCAAGCTCATCATTTCAAACATTTATCTTTGTTTTAACTTAGTTTCTTATCCTAGTCTTATGATTTACATGTTCATCTAATTCTCCTTACTTTAACACTTCCGAAGACTCTTCATTTCTATGTACTTATTGTATACTTAACTCTTTTCTTCTATTTTCCCTTTGCTTGGGAGTACATAAAAACATTGTACTCAATTATATGGTCCATTCCTCATCACTGATTCTTACTATCTTGAGCCTTACATACTTTTCTCATATCTTCTCCATATTTCATATTTAGAGTTCATATAATACTAATCATTAAACTTAATCAGAACCTTATGTCATGTTCCTTTATTCCCAATTAAGGGTTTCTCATATGAGGCCCCAAAATTGGATCTCATATATCAGTTCCAACTGATTCTTAGCTATTCTAATCCTTCAATATGTTTCAACATCTTAGTTTATGAACATTCTCACTATGATGTCGGTCTAATTTATCTATAGTCTACTCTTATTATATTTTCAATATGAGTCATTAGATCCCAGTAATGCATCTTGTCAGCCGGACCAGGCCAAACCTGCAGTCCTGAAGCCAAGAGATACTCAAGATTAATCGACTCCTATTAATCTCAAACATGTGGAAATAATATCCACTTAGGGCAAACTTATTTAAACATAACTTTTGGTATACTTGATACAAAGAATATAAATAATAACTGAATCACTTCATGATACAAAATAATATAAAGGAACCATATATATTCTACAAACTGATAATCTGAATTCATACACATAAGAGCATTTCTCTCTATCTCCAATCAAAGAAGTAATATAAATCAAGAGTTGTATCACACTCTATGTTTAATCTCTTACTCCTTCATTACTTATCAGTATCCTAACCCTATGATTTCTAGGGTTTCTCTCTAGTGTATCCTTCCTCTGCATACCTGGCCAGGGCACCCAAAGAAGAATAAATAGAGTAGCTTGATAGTAGTCAATCTAAGTATTCAGATACCGGGCCAAGGTATCCAAACGCCCAGACTTCCCAGAGCTATATACACATCACCTCCTATATGCCACACTTATAACTCTGACTTGCTATCCTAATGGTTCCTAACGACTCAACCTAAGCTCTGATACCAAAGCAGTCACACCTTGATCCCACAATTACCACTAATCATGAGATTAGGGCATAAATTGAGGATTTAACGTAATACAAAGATCACCCTTAACTTTTTCTTCTTTTTCAAACTCATTGTTTTCTCACATTGAACCACATAAACTAACTTTACAAGGGAATCTAAACATTGATTTCTCTAATATGATGTCAACATTAATGATACACATCCATACATTCATTTTGTTTCTCACACTTCCATGTACATACAACACGATAATAAAATGCATTCTCTCTTATTAAGGAAACGAAGATACAAACATCATTTACAACTCTCTCACATCTATACAAGGACCTAGAGTGACAGGGACCGACTGAACTTAACTAATCTCATACTTAACTCATGTGGTAGATCTAATCTGATGCTTTGACCTTCTTCAAGTCCATGTGGTTTCCCTAAAAATTGTGAGTAGAGGGGTGAGCCTACTCGCTCAGTGAATGAGTAAAATAATAATTCAGTCTAAAGTACTGAATCAGACATTTATCATTCTAGGATAATTGAAATAAAACAAGATAGAAATTTCGAAGTTAAATGACTAGATATTCAAAAAATTACTAATAACATTGAAATCTACATCATTAGAAATAAACAAGTATGGAAATATAATCCTCACTATATTCAATATTACATTGAAAGAACAACTACTATGAAATTGAAATCAAATATTTCTTAACTTTTCTTACTTATAAGAAACTCTTTAAAACTAATATTATCATATTTTAGCTTATGCCCTAATCATATGCAGTGTACTCTACATATGAAGAATTGTATCAAAATATGATCTCACCATACAAGACTTAGCTGACACACCCGGGAATGCTAAGCTTGACTACGTCGCTGGTCTACAATAAGAAAATGGCTCTCTAGCCTCGGCGCACCTATTATGCCGTAAAAATTGGACTCCTCCTCTAACCTAAGCACACAGGCAGAGAGTCAAGCCACCTATTGGCTTTTCTGTACTCTAGTGACACCAGGATCTTAAGTTGATGTTGAACACTACATATTGTATTTTCAAGGAGACTTCCACTAGGGCTTCGTCCCCCATACCACCTATTAGTACGATCTGACCCTCGTATACTAAACACTGCTAGGGTTAGGTTGTTTCATCCCTACAGTGCAGACCTCTCATAGGAAATCTACGGTGTTCAGGGCTACTATTATTATTGTAACTTTGATTATATTTGTAACACCCCGATTTTCATAACACATGAGCGGAAGCAATAAATTTTTATTTCCATCTGGGAGTGTTACAAACATGATAACCATTGCAATAAAAGTAAATGAAACACTTTTCAAAACTAGTAAACTGATTCATACGTAGCTTTTGTCAACATAAAACTACACCATGTTTATGCATAAGTTCATAATAAAAAGATGTCAATACTCAGGATCATCTAGGTAGATGGCACCCCACTAGGCAAGCTTGAAAGTCTCTTCAGCCTTTGTTGGTCCCTTTGTTCTTCAATTGCTCCAAAACCTGTGGACATCACGTCCCCAACCATGCATTGGGAAAAATAGTCGTTAGAGTAAGTGGCATGAGTATTCTAAAATATATATATCTAAAGATATGAAATTGGATAATATAAACATGAACTAACATCAAACTAAGAGTAAACTGAAACATAAAGTCTCTTATTTCTTAATCTGAATTCTTATCTTATTCTGGAGTCATGTACTCTGGTACATGGATCTCATGACCTACACCAAAGTGCCTAGGTCATACTTATCTTATCTAGTTCCCTCTCATCGTACTCATGGATGAGGTTATGCGCATCTCTGATCTAAGGTATCTTTTACTTACGATTTTTATCTGACTGTGGCCACCATTATACAATAAGTCCTCCTGAATTGGCGTATCTACGCCCTGAATTGGTACCAAGGTACCCTGAAATGGCACTACATGCCCTGAATGACACCGAGGTGTCTTTGAATTGGCGTGACTACACCCTAAATTGGTGCCGCAACACCTCTAAATTGGAGTAACACTCCTCTGAATTGGCAACAGATGCCTCTGATTCATCCCGGGACTACTGAATGAGGACTTATCATATAATGTCTTATGTGAAGGTTTCGACTTATTTATCTTAAGTCTAAACTTACTTAATTCTTAATCTGAACTGAAGCTGAATACTGATAGCTTTGCTGAATACTGAATCTGAACTTATCTTATATTAAACTGATAACTAAATGTATCTGAGACTGGTTACTGAGTACTAAGCATGTACTGAATTCTAAATCTAAATCTGAATCTGAATCTGAATCTTTTATTCTTAAGTGATAAACTTAATCTAGAACTGAATGTGAATATGGATCTCAATTACTTCATTAATGAGATTGGGTCTAAAATCCTTATCATGTATCTTTAATAAAAATCTGGCTACTCACACAGTGAGTAGTCTAAGTCTGAATCTAAATCTCTTATTCTTGAGTTCTAAACTGAATCCATTATTAGATTTGAAAATGTATCTCATTATCTAGGTAAACTTTATTCTAAAAATCTGATGTGGTAAGATTACTTTATTATACCAATTATATCATAAATGAGTCTAATGCCTTATGAGAAAGGATCTGACATGAATATAGAAATACTAAGTATACAAAGTATCTTAAGTCAAGCTTATGAAAGTATCATAAGTACCACATATCTAAAAACATGAATTCTGACAGAATGATTCAACATTTATAAGATCTTATTGAATCTGATGTTAATATTTACGTATGAGCTTACATGTTACAACTTAAACCTTAAAATAAGAATCTTATATAATCTTATCTTGAAACTTAATCATAACTTAATGCATCATAATTCATATTATCATCATAAGTCAATTAACAACACATTCTGATCCCAATAGTACATTTATCTTGAAAATTGGATCATGTCTTAATATGTTCAAAACTTGTATTCTCACCTTGTTCTTAATTTAAAGATATTACTCATTCTATAGGATCTTATTAACTACTTAGTTCTTGGATCTCTAGATATATAAGAAAACATGATGCTAATTGAAATCTTAATACACGGATATATCTATGTATATGATAAATTCTAACAACGTAATTGAACTTGAAATCTTGATACAAAGTTATCCCAAATGATTAACTAACTGTGACTATATTACTTGCTTATCTTATATTGAAATCTTATTCATTAATTTAAATCATTTCTAAGAAATTGTGTCTGAACATGATTCATTGTTTTACTCATGGACATGGCCCATGAATCACAAACATTGTGCAAAACATATATCTATTTGGGATTTTGGGCATAAAAGTTTACATAATCATATAAACATGAGGAATATCTTAATCGCATGGATTAACATAAAATCTTCTGACATTGAACTACATAAATCATGAAAGTCTTATTTAATATACCTCTAAGCATGATTACTTAAAATATGAGTACTCATGGGCATGAACCACTTACCTGTCTGATAGAGGATAAAATCTTCATCTTGAATTTCTCTAGTCGGGTCTAAATCCTTTTAAAGACACTTCTTGTAAATCTCGACTATCCGTCTACTCGCATCTTCATCTTTAAATCACATCCTACATAATCTTATGGCATGCATGCTTGCATACCCAATACATCATATAGGGTCAACAAAACCTCTAAATCATGAGTGGTCATTTCATCATACCTATTAAGATTGTGGTGTAACACTTGCTTGAAGTTCAATGATGAGGTCCACACCTATAACATTATTTTAACAAAGCACCATCATATATGCACTTAATCCACCTATCAAACTTTTATTAAATAAAATTACCTTATTCATGCATTTCTAGAGTTTGTAATATCCTTAAATATGTTCTTTGCATCTCCAAGTTTCCAACGAGCCCTTATGCACCATATTTTGACAATCGAATCAATAGATATATGAATCCTTAAAGTTTAGAACCAATTAAAATCTGATCATTGATATTACCTTATTTTCCTTTACTTTCAGGTTAATTGGGCCTGCTGGCTAGTGGCCCAATAAGTATAATTGGGACCCGTCTTCCTCCTCTAGCGGGGCACAACACGGGCGTGATGCCCCTGTTCCTCCGTAAAAATAGAGTGCAGCGCCACCTACTGTCCAGCGTCAAGTCCGGCAATCCAAGGTCAAACCAGCGACCACGGTTGAGCAAGTCGCCACTGAGCCTCTCCCTAGAGCTGAGGCGCGTAGAGGACTGGTCCCCAATCTTGATTCAACTAGGCTTCGACTAGGGATCTTGCCTCCCATGCCTCCTGCGCTGAGAACAGGGAATCCGCCCAAGTTGTTTGGTGGTCTGTTGATTCCTCGACGGTGTAGCTTGTTCGGAGGATGGCTCCTCACCTCGGCACATCCTCGCCCTCACCGGTTTTGGCCGCTGGGCTTGCACCAAGAGGCGCCCTTGGCGGTTCAGTTCTCTGAAAGTCATGGCGGCCCAGGCGCCGTCAGGCTCTTCTTCCCCCCTTCTTCTCTATGATTTATGCCTTTGTCTCTTGTTCCGTTGAAAACCCTAAGGATCACCCTCCTTTGCGGCGTCAGGGTCTGATACTTTTATAGGACCTTGCGTCTTATTCTTGCAATGAGACCAGATTTAGTCTGGGCTCTAATCACTTCCCTATTTCGGAATAACAGAGAGTCACAAGACCTCTCCCTGATACCGCATTATTCAAAGAATTAACACATCTCAATTGAACCAAAGGTGTGGTCATGAACCATAGGTTCATCCCTTCATATCCTTGTTTCGTTGATTAAAAAGGCATTAAATTGATATATTTCTTACATAATTTCTATAGACTACTCTTCAATTTGGATAAGTCCCAAAATTGACCAACACCTCGTATGTCTATCCTATTTTTGCACAAAATTATCACCACCTACTTCACTAACTGGGGTACACCATTATAGTGTGTGTGATTTCACATGTCCCATTATTTAGATCGACAAATTGAATCACCAAAACTGTCTCACCTCTAATATGTCATTGAGAACATTTAATGAATCCTAAATTTCATTGCTACATACATTGGAAAGCCAAACTTAGCAAAATCCTAAGGTTCTCTTAGGTGTGTTATGTAATCCATTGATAGTTAGATTGTCATCAAAATAGAAAAACCTCATTATGACCATATTAATCAACCTTAAATTTTCATATGATCTTTCTAGCATCCATCATGATCAATTCACTAAAAGGGCCTTGGGTTCTAGATATGCATAACTGGACTCTAATACACGATAAAATATGTAAAACTTGACCCACTTGTCTTGATCTCACATAACTAGATTTTTTTGTAATACTTCCATTCACAATAATACTGAACAAAAATTTGGGATGTTACAATTCTACCCCCTTAAATAAATTCCGTCCTCGAAATTTCTCTAGGCTACTACCCACCTTATGGTTTTTCTTACCTCTTTATTTAGTGATAGTTAACATATCAACATACACTTATGTCCTAAAATTTTGCATGAAAAAGATATGTGACATTTAATTATCATAAAACATATGTGTGAACATTAACCCTTTGCCTTAGTCTACTTCTCAACTCATACCTAGGGTTTATGAAACTAAATTGAGCATTATACTTAAGGAATTTGCCTCAACCTTATCATGACTTTCTAACATTAGGGGTGCATGATTCTCTAATCTTAGGTTCTTCTAGGTACCTCCTACATTTCTGCATATGTGGTGATCAAGCACATACCCAGAGATGTGAGATCATGTCATGCTATCTCTCACTAACCTACTAATACATGTGTCCCATACCACACAGACTAGTAAGAAATGAGAGATGCATCAAAATTCTAGTGCTTATGACATTCCTCTTAAATTCTCAATTGTCTGGCCATAACCATTGAGAATGGAGAAGCAACGTCATTAGCTAGGATTGGGTTGAAACTTGAGACCTAGAATAGGTAAACATCTATTCATGACATCTGTATTTCTTCTAAGGTGAAAACTCTTAGTCATTCTAAGTCATTGTACCTTTCTTTGGGAATCTATCCCTAAACTCTATTCTCTTATCTCCATTCTAGGGTGACTATGAGAATCATGTTTGCCTAGTGGCCATTTACCAAATTGCTCTGATACCATATTGTAACACCCCGATTTTCATAACACATGAGTGGAAGCAATAATTTTTTTTTCCATCTGGGAGTGTTACAAACATGATAACCATTGTAATAAAAGTAAATGAAACACTTTGCAAAACTAGTAAACTGATTCATACATAGATTTTGTCAACATAAAACTACACCATGTTTATGCATAAGTTCATAATAAAAAGATGTCAATACTCAGGATCATCTAGGTAGATGGCACCCCACTAGGCAAGATTGAAAGTCTCTTAAGCCTTTGTTGGTCCCTTTGTTCTTCAATTTCTCCAAAACCTACGGACATCGCGTCCCCAGTCATGCATTGGGAAAAACACTCGTTAGAGTAAGTGGCATGAGTATTCTAAAATATATATATCTAAAGATATGAAATTGGATATTATAAACATGAACTAACATCAAACTACGAGTAAACTGAAACATAAAGTCTCTTATTTCTTAATCTGAATTCTTATCTTATTCTGGAGTCATGTACTCTGGTACATGGATCTCATGACCTACACCAAAGTGCCTAGGTCATACTTATCTTATCTAGTTCCCTCTCATCGTACTCATGGATGAGGTTATGGGCATCTCTGATCTAATGTATCTTTTACTTATGATTTTTATCTGACTGTGGCCACCATTATACAATAAGTCCTCCTGAATTGGCGTATCTATGCCATGAATTGTTACCAAGGTACCCTGAAATGGCACTACATGCCCTGAATGACACCGAGGTGTCTCTGAATTGGTGTGACTACGCCCTGAATTGGTGTCACAACACCTCTGAATTGGAGTAACACTCCTCTGAATTGGCAACAGATGCCTCTAAATCATCCCGGGACTACTGAATGAGGACTTATCATATAATGTCTTATGTGAAGGTTTTGACTTATTTATCTTAAGTCTAAACTTACTTAATTCTTAATCTGAACTGAAGCTGAATACTAATAGATTTGCTGAATATTGAATCTGAACTTATCTTATATTAAACTGATAACTTAACTTATCTGAGACTGGTTACTGAGTAGTGAGCATGTACTGAATTCTAAATCTAAATCTGAATCTGAATCTGAATCTTTTATTCTTAAGTGATAAACTTAATCTAGAACTGAATGTGAATATGGATCTCAATTACTTCATTAATGAGATTGGGTCTAAAATCCTTATCATGTATCTTTAATAAAAATCTGACTACTCACACAGTGAGTAGTCTAAGTCTGAATCTAAATCTCTTATTCTTGAGTTCTAAACTGAATCCATTATTAGATTTGAACATGTATCTCATTATCTAGGTAAACTTTATTCTAAAATTTTGATGTGGTAAGATTACTTTATTATACCAATTATATCATAAATGAGTCTAATGCCTTATGAGAAAGGATCTGACATGAATATAGAAATACTAAGTATACAAAGTATCTTAAGTCAAGCTTATGAAAGTATCATAAGTACCACATATCTAAAAACATGAATTCTGACAGAATGATTCAACATTTATAAGATCTTATTGAATCTGATGTTAATATTTACGTATGAGCTTACATGTTACAACTTAAACCTTAAAATAAGAATCTTATATAATATTATCTGGAAACTTTATCATAACTTAATGCATCATAATTCATATTATCATCATAAGTCAATTAACAACACATTCTGATCCCAATAGTACATTTATCTTGAAAATTGGATCATGTCTTAATATGTTAAAAACTTGTATTGTCACCTTGTACTTAATTTAAAGATATTACTCATTCTATAGGATCTGATTAAATACTTAGTTCTTGGATCTCTAGATATATAAGAAAACATGATGCTAATTGAAATCTTAATACACGGATATATCTATGTATATGATAAATCCTAACAACATAATTGAACTTGAAATCTTGATACAAAGTTATCCCAAATGATTAACTAACTGTGACTATATTACTTGCTTATCTTATATTGAAATCGTATTCATTAATTTAAATCATTTCTAAGAAATTGTGTCTGAACATGATTCATTGTTTTACTCATGGACATGGCCCATGAATCACAAACATTGTGCAAAACATATATCTATTTGGGATTTTGGGCATAAAAGTTTACATAATCATATAAACATGAGGAATATCTTAATCGCATGGATTAACATAAAATCTTCTGACATTGAACTACATAAATCATGAAAGTCTTATTTAATATACCTCTAAGCATGATTACTTAAAATATGAGTACTCATGGGCATGAACCACTTACCTGTCTGATAGAGGATAAAATCTTCATCTTGAATTTCTCTAGTCGGGTCTAAATCCTTTTAAAGACACTTCTTGTAATTCTTGACTATCTGTCTACTCACATCTTCATCTTTAAATCACATCCTACATAATCTTATGGCATGCATGCTTGCATACCCAATACATCATATAGGGTCAACAAAACCTCTAAATCATGAGTGGTCATTTCATCATACCTATTAAGATTGTGGTGTAACACTTGCTTGAAGTTAAATGATGAGGTCCACACCTATAACCTTATTTTAACAAAGCACCATCATATATGCACTTAATCCACCTATCAAACTTTTATTAAATAAAATTACCTTATTCATGCATTTCTAGAGTTTGTAATATCCTTAAATATGTTCTTTGCATCTCCAAGTTTCCAACGAGCCCTTAAGCACCATATTTTGACAATCGAATCAATATATATGAATCCTTAAAGTTTAGAACCAATTAAAATCTGATCATTGATATTACCTTATTTTCCTTTACTTTTAGGTTAATTGGGCCTGCTGGCTAGTGGCCCAACAAGGATGATTGGGACCCGTCTTCCTCCTCTAGTGGGGCACAACACGGGCGTGATGCCCCTGTTCCTCCGTAAAAACAGAGTGCAGCGCCACCTACTCTCCAGTTTCAAGTCCGGCAATCCAAGGTCAAACCAGCGACCACGGTTGAGCAAGTCGCCACTGAGCCTCTCCCTAGAGCTGAGGCACGTAGAGGACTGGTCCCCAATCTTGATTCAACTAGGCTTCGATTGGGGATCTTGCCTCCCACGCCTCCTGCGCTGAGAACAGTGCATCCGCCCAAGTTGTTTGGTGGTCTGTTGATTCCTCGACGGTGTAGCTTGCTCGGAGGATGGCTCCTCACCTCAGCACATCCTCGCCCTCGCCGGTTTTGGCCGCTGGGCTTGCGCCAAGAGGTGCCCTTGGTGGTTCAGTTCTCTGAAAGTCATGGCGGCCCAGGTGCCATCAGGCTCTTCTTCCCCTCTTCTTCTCTATGATTTCTGCCTTTTTCTCTTGTTCCGTTGAAAACCCTAAGGATCACCCTCCTTTGCGGCGTCAGGGTCTAATACTTTTATAGGCCCTTACGTCTTATTCTTTCAATGAGACCATATTTAGTCTGAACTCTAATCACTTCCCTATTTCGGAATAACAGAGAGTCGCAAGACCTCTCCCTGATATCGCATTATTCAAAGAATTAACACATCTCAATTGAGCCGAAGGTCTAGTCATGAACCATAGGTTCATCCCTTCATATCCTTGGTTCGTTGTTTAAAAAGGCATTAAATTGATATATTTCTTACATAATTTCTATAGACTACTCTTCAATTTGGATAAGTCCCAAAATTGACCAACACCTCGTATGTCTATCCTATTTTTGCACAAAATTATCACCACCTACTTCACTAACTGGGGTACACCATTATAGTGTGTGTGATTTCACATGTCCCATTATTTAGATTGACAAATTGAATCACCAAAACTGTCTCACCTCTAATATGTCATTGAGAACATTTAATGAATCCTAAATTTCATTGCTACATACATTGGAAAGACAAACTTAGCAAAATCCTAAGGTTCTCTTAGGTGTGTTATGTAATCCATTGATAGTTAGATTGTCCTCAAAATAGAAAAACCTCATTATGACCATATTAATCAACCTTAAATTTTCATATGATCTTTCTATCATCCATCATGATCAATTCACTAAAAGGGCCTTGGGTTCTAGATATGCATAACTGGACTCTAATACACGATAAAATATGTAAAACTTGACCCACTTGTCTTGATCTCACATAACTAGATTTTTTTGTAATACTTCCATTCACAATAATATTGAACAAAAATTTGGGATGTTACAATATCTTTCTCTTATACTAATCTCTTTTAACTCTATATATTAATGACTACTTAGACTATTGAATTGAAATCACTGATGATACTGAACTGAATGCTTAACATATTGTTTACCCCTTTCTTAGGGTTTCTCCTTACTCATGCACATATAGTACTTCTCATGTATTCAAACATATATCATGACTACTAATATAAATATTCTCATTCAACATTTCTCACATTTATGCATGGCATCGATAACATACCTATCTAGGGCATGTCATATCTCTCCACTTGCAATAGCATAACAACATATGCATTTTATGATAAGTATTTGAGTTAGAAAATCTGAATCTCATAAACAAAGCATGTCTGCATATAAGATAATATTCAGATAAAATCCCACAATATCACATGAATCATTTCAATCAACCATTTACTACTAAATTAGATATGTACATTTGTAAAAGCATACTATATTGGGTTTCCATCCATGATTACTTGCTATTCACAGGAAATTTATTGTGAAAATCAAAAACTCTATTTGTCCATATATCAAATCAAAGAGATCAAACATGTGGAATTATATGCACTAGGAACATAAGTAGGATCATATAAGCATAAATCTGAATTTCATCTATAATGTCGTTCAAGCACCCGAATAACTTGAAAATTCAGATCTTCAGAATATTCTCAATAAACTTATTAATTCTGTAGTATTCAAGATACATGGATATCTATATCCATGTCATCATATAAATGTTTTCAGATCATAGTTGGAACATGAATTGAAATATTCTATAAACTAAATTCAAGAACAGTTCTTTTCATTTATTGTCATCCAGGGAGAAATCGAGAATATGAATTCAAACCATCTAATTGAGAACAATTGACTAAAATATCCTTTTACCCGCTAACCCTAGGATGTACAATAGCTTTAAAATGTATCCCATATCTAAATGTCTCGAATCCATATCAAAACCCTAGCAATTGCCATTTTCTTCTTCCTTTCAACTCGGAAACCCTAGAATTGAAAATTAGGAGAGAAAGAGTGAGAAAAGGACTTGATTTGATATGAGTTCAAATCCAATCAGGGGAGGGACGGAATATTGGCATCTGAGAGAATATTCACCATGAAACTATATCCAAAGAAGCTATACTTATATGATTTCATTATTCCTCAGACCGCAAAACCCTAGGTCAGCATCTCCATCAATTTCTCCTCTCAAACCCTAACTCTCCCTCTCTCACTAGGATTTCATTTCTTTGGAATTAATCACGAATTATGAGAGCTCCTAGTGTGTTAGGTTGACCATATAGAGCAATTGAGTTGCTTGGGTGAATTGCACATTGACCCCTCACTAAACTTTTTCTTATTTTAGTAGATTTTTCTATCATAAAAAAGTTACTGTAATTCGTATATTTCGGAGATCAAACCTTCTCCAAAAATTATGAAAATTTATCATGTTGTTAGTAATTGAGATACAAAGCTTCAATTAAAATTTGAGATCATTACAATCTTTTATTAAATAAATAAAAATCTAATAGTGAAATGCTATTTAGAAATCTACATAAATGTCAATTGAAGAGTAAATGCCCCAGAACGACCATGCAAGCTGCCACGACCATGCTAAGATGGACCCAGCACGGCTGTGCTTCCTACCACAGCCGTGGTGCATTGGTTTGATCAGATTTGAGTACAAAAGTTGGTAAATAGTTCAATTCTTTCAAAACGACCGTGTGGCCTAGAATGCCCATGCCACCAATGACCCACCACGGTCGTACTATCCTAGCCTTAAACTAACATTTTCATTCTCCTTTTCATACCTCTCTCATTTCTCCCCAACATGAGCCTATTTTGTGAAAACCCTAATTTCATCCGACTAGGGTTTATATTTTCTCAAAACCTAATTATACAAAGAGATAGCATACTTGGGGTTCTCATTAGATTTAACTTATCATGATTGAGATATCATAATTAATCATGTTTAAGTAATTATCAATCTAGTAAAGCATGTAATCATCCACATAAATCCTAACTTATTGATTAAGCTCAGATGCGGTCATAAAAATGTTTTTCATATTCGATCGTTAAGTAGATATTCTACACGGCTGAACATATTTTACAATCACACTTATGCCCTGAGGAGATGAAGCATACCCCTTTCATCTCCAACTGACCACAAAGTTATCACAAGTCGGTACCATACAAGGTCAATGGAAGAGCTGGTTGCCATGACCTCCCTTGTCTCGGTCAGTATGAGACCACTTAGGCTTAGCAGGACATCTTGTTTCAGCTGCAATATAGATGTACCAGGGTACATAGGCATCCTCGCTTAGAGATACAACGTCAACTGTGCTCTCTTAGGGGAAACATCTACAACAACCATCCCTAGTTACTGAGTCATGGTCACTTAGGCACCATACTTCTGAGCCATGGTCACATAGGCGCCATGCTCTGAGCCACATGTTAGTTCATCGTGCTTCATTGAGACATTCTTATGAAATTACTGAGTCATGGACACTTAGGCTCCATGACCCCACATATTCAAAAATATGCATTTTGGGTTATGTCGCGGGAAACCCATTTCATCATTCAGTAAATTCTAACACTGATGGATCTATGGTCAGGGCAACAATTTATGGTTTCTAGTGATATATTTAGTGCATTACATCATTCTTTTAGCATCAACCAAGTTATCATTATTAATCACAACAATTTCTACAAAGAAAGGTTTAATACAACTATCACAAAATTTTCAAATCTGTAAGACACATGATACTTGGGATCTCAGTCCCTTATCACATTACTGGGAATTCTCATCCCTTCACATCATCATTATCATGATTACTAGATCTGGGTATTCAAACCCTTAGATCATCACATATCATTGTCACCTCTGTAATAGGTAACCATTACCTCTAGGACCTCAGACCAATGTATTCATTTCACTTGTTGTACAAGTATTCACATGGCTCACAAGGCCATTACACATCTTGTTACCTCTCACTAGGCAACAACTTATTCACATGGCTCACAAGTCCATTACACATCTTGTCACCTCTCACTAGGCAATAACTTATTCACATGGCTCACAAGGCCATTACACATCTTGTCACCTCTCACTAGGCAATAACTTATTCACATGGCTCACAAGTCCATTACACATCTTGTCACCTCTCACTAGGCAAAAAATTATTCACATGGCTCACAAGGCCATTAAACATTATACTTATCATATAAGTATTTAACATGCCTCACAAGGCTTATGTAATAAGAGCAATACATCCTTCTCCATTAATAGGGTTAGGGTTTCCTTTTATAGCTGAATAGTGTTTCAAGTTAATATTATCAGTCCAGACTCTAATTCATTGATCCACACATCTAGGATCATATATTCATATCATAAGTATGCAATCATACTTATCTGTTCTCATTATTTGTCATTAAATGATTATCAACATAAGGTATGAGTTTCTCTCTCATCCTCTCTAGGATATTGATTACATCATACTTTATTATCTTGGCTTAACCCTTTCTCAAGGTATGTTAGCCTACACTTATCAAAGTGCATTACATCTCAATGTAACCATTGACATGACACACTTCATGTGTTACTCATCCAAGTATATTGGATTTAAGGTGCATCAACCTTGAGGTGATGGATGTGGTATTTATCATGCCTTGATGTATTACTTCCCTCATTGTTTTTAACTTACTTAAGTTCATCAACTTATCTTGTAATAGGGTATATCCCATCCTAATAATTTATACACTAACACATCACATTTATCATGTATTGTATTGGCCATAAGTCACACATTTGAATTACCCAACTATCATCAAGTGATATAGACTCATCTCGAGTTAAGGCATTGTTTATATACCATTATCAACCACTTTAGGTGTTTTACCTATCAAGGTATTAACCAAACCACGTCATTACTTGGTGTTACACTCATCACTCCTAAGAGTGTTTTACCCTCACCTTTACAAGGTGCATCATATTGAATCATGTATGTCAAGTTCAACACATGTATTAGGTTAGGTGCATATTGATCTAGACATCATCATATCCCTCATACCCTTACCCATCAAGGTATCAACCCTACCAATCATATGGTGTATCACCTTCACCATACATGAGTATAACATCCTCACCTCTCTTGAAGATATTGGCCACACCATACTTTAGTGTATTGGCCATCACATGTTCTAGGGTATTAGCCACCTTAACACTTTTTTCATCTAGTGTATTGGGTTACCCACCATATTGTTTTAGAGATGTGTGCTCAACACTATATCGTCCAAGAGGTGTATGCTTAACCCAATATCGGTTTAGAGGTGTATGCTTGCTACCCATATCACTTTAGAGGTGTATGTCTGCTTACCGTATCGGGCAAAGAGGTGTGTGCTTGCTTCCATATCAGTTTAGAGGTGTATGTGTTCTTTACACCATATCAGGTAGAGAGGTGTATGCGTGCTTCACATCATATCGGGCTAAGAGGTGTTTGTGTGCTTCACACCATATCGGGCAAAGAGGTGTGTGTGTGCTTCACACCATATCGGGCAAAGAGGTGTATGCTTGCTTCCATATCACTTTAGAAGTGTATGTGTGCTTTACACCATATCTGGAAGAGAGGTGTGTGTGTGCTTCACACCATATTGGGCAAAGAGGTGTGTGTGTTCTTCACACCATATCAGGGCAAAGAGGTGTGTCTGTGCTTCACACCATATCGGGAAAAGAGGTGTATGCTTGCTTCCATATCACTTTAGAGGTGTATGTGTTCTTTACACCATATCAGATAGAGAGGTGTGTGTTTACTTCACACCATATCGGGCAAAGATGTGTGTGTGTGCTTCACACCATATCGGGAAAAGAGGTGTGTGTGTGTTCTTCACACCATATCGGGCAAAGAGGTGTATGCTTCAACCTGATATCACTTTACCCTTGATGATGTCATCATCATCAACCTCTATATTCTTCTTCTTACTATTCTAAGTCATGGACAACAGTCTCATGATGCTTTTATAACTCAAAGGATCATCAATTATTCAAGAGAAATCGAAATTGCAAATAGATCAACAAGTATGACAAAATTGAAAGTGCATAATAATATAATTGGGTTCAAGTTATATAACCTGCCTTAAGAACAACTTCAAAGATCCAAGCTCAAAATCTTCACATTCATAACGTTGCAGATGAACTTCACAACTCCTCTATATGCAACGAATCACCATGGATAAGCATTTGGTGAAGAAGAAAAGAAAGGAAGATCATAACCCTAGACCCATGCTTCAATGCAAGGTTGAATATGATCATGGCCTCACCTTAGGGTTAAGACTTGAGCTCCTTCTTACTCCTTAGAACCTTGCATGATACCTTACTACTAATTCATGATATTCCATCACTTTTAGCCGATATCCCCCTCACTTGTGGTAAAAAACACTCCACTTGGCCGATATCAACATGCTATGGCCAATATCAACACGCTATGGCTGATACCACTTGCTATGGCCGATACCCAAGCCCTATGCACGATAACACATCACATATGCACGATACCAAGGCTCTATTCATGATATATAAGATCAAGGAGGTGGTAGGATTCGAAAAAGTTCACTAAGGGGTGAAAGGAAGGGTATATATACTTGAGGTTCATGAAAAAGTGTGTATATGAGGTGTCATTAATTTACTACTAGTAGGTGCCACATGGCCATGCATCGATTGATACATGTACTTGCATGCACTCCATATTTATATTTCCATGCAAAATAAAAACTTGAGGATAATGCAAGGGATAAGGGTTGGCCCCTTTTGGTTATCTTCTAGGACAAGCCATTTCCACTCATATTATTATTATATTCACAAATCAATGCAACCTTTCCCAAGGAAAGTTACAAGCCAATAACCATTGCTTTATTGAGGTTCTTAGCTCGTTTTTGAAAATTAAAAGAGTTAACAAAACAATATGGGGGTCTCTTTTTTGGCTCCTTGGCCGACAGGGACTCCCATTTAATCACTACAACCTGATACACTTAATACAAGCTCAAATTAGGGTTTCCATTCAACCCCTTTCTTGGTCTTTTCATCCCCAAGAATACTACCACTCATAAATGATTCCAACATGGTGTCTTATTCATTCTCTCTCCTATAAATGATACATAGAAGGAACACTCTAGAGGTGGTAATTTGCATATCAACCCCACATTTTGGGTAAATTACAATTTGTACCAAAATCGGTGTTCAAGGTACTAGCATTATTCAAACAAGTTCAAACTTGGAATTTAGGCTTTCTACAAGCCACCACTTAGCATCATTCTCTCTCTTATGATGCTAAAGAACTTAATGAACGTTCAACATGTGATATATTGCAATATAACCCCTCATATTAGATAAATTGCACTTTGGTCCAAAATAAAGGAACATTGCTCAAACAACATTCAATCAGGACCAAACTTGAAACATAAGTGTGTCACATGATAAAAAAAACTCCTTAGAGGATTATATTAAATTTCTAAGCAACTTACTTATCAAAAAAAGCAAGGTTACCTCATAACCCAGGTCAGGGTCATTACAAGTTATAAACCCCTAACAAGGATTTCGTCCCCAAAATCCCAGGTAAAGGGAGATAGATATTATTCATTCATGATATCATCAAGTCTCCACGTAACATCTTAATGTCATTGAGTTACCATAGAACTTTGATCAACACAAAGTTCTTCCACACAGGGTTATCATAGAATCTATCACACAAGACACATACTCCATTGTCTTTTTCATTATTGATTGTAGAGTCAACTCTATGTCAGGTAACACTTTTCTTAGTTAGAGAAACATTATACATACCTTATTTAACTTAGGTGTCAAACCTCACTGATTTGTCACCTTTCTCAACTTACAACTTTATGTGACAAGATTCTTGATTCTGGGGAGTCTTCCATACTCCTCATCCAGTTTAGCATTTCACTTCCAAAGAAAGACCAGAGTTATGTTCTGTCATCGACTTGGGACTACAAGTCTTATCATACATCTGATGTGCCATCTAACCTACTGACACAACACTAAACTTTCTTACTACTTGTACCAACTATCTCATTAGTTGTACATTCTCTTGTCATAAGGTAAGGTTACTTATAAATTAAGAACTTATTCTAGAGGTATCTTTAGATGTTATGTATAATTTTCCTTAACAGATCTAGATAGGGGTATTCTAAGGAATTATTTTTAGCTTGATAAGCTTTTCACGCAATGATTTTACAATTGTTCCTTCAATTAGTACATCATTATCAATGTTATGTTTATGTAGAGCATAAACCCCTAACATATGATGTCCATACTATTTTATGTAACTAGACTGATTTCACAGTTGGACATTCCAGGTAACCAACATAAATCATCTTATTAGGAGTTATGTTTTTACTTTCCCATACCACCTGATATTTCTTAGATACTAGAATTCCTTACTTTGGTATTCGTCACATGTGTCAAAAACACATCACATCCTCATCATTTCCATCTCAATATTGTTATTACCAAAGCCACACATATAAAAGGATCTTTCTTTCATCTTTGGGACATTATTTATTACACATCTTTATCTTGGAACCAAAGTCCAAGACGAAATGATACTTTTCTTAGTATCCATCAATGGATTATTTCTAATCCATGCACATCAAGTGTCATCGTACTCACTTGATTGCCATGTCCCTAAAAGGAGAGAACACAAAGAAACATATTCCTCTTATCACCCCATCATCACCCGGGGTTGTTTATCAAAGAGAAGAGATTATCATCTCCTGTGATTATTGTATGAACTTTCAACTGTTCATGAGTCACTTACTCTTGTTTCATCCTAGGTTACTTTCCATCAACATAGGAATTATAAGGATGATTACATGTCATCACTCCTTTCTTTGTTATTGTCTAACATGTTCATGAACATTTTGTGATTTTATCACATTTCCCATTTCCACATTATGGAAAAGATCTTTACTATTCATACAGACTTTATCAAATAGGGATCATCTCCCTTGTTGTCATTCTCTTATCATGAGGATTATATTCTTCTACTTCCTCATGCACACAGATTGATCTGAGATCATCTTAGATTCCATTTACTGCACTTAGGATGTGATAAAAATATCCATACCATATTTCCCATTTTATTATGCTCACTAGATTGTCTCAAAATGACTACATGATCAGTGTAATCATAAAGATAACAATCTAAGAGTTCCACACTCACCTTATCTTCAATAGTTGAATACCTGGCCAAGGTATACAAGTACTGAGATTAGGTAGCATGCACTTTGTGTACTATCATATTCCTTACTTTTCGTATCATCACAAATACATGATTTAACATTCCTGGATTTTCTCCAGGCATCACTTCTATATCTCATCCTCTTTCACACAGATAAGAGCAATTATAGAACATTTAAAAGAATACTGAACAAAATACAAATTCTAGTTCTAATCATTTCTTCCCTTTGTTCCGATAGGGCAATCAATAGGGAGGTCCATAACAACAATCCTTTTAATGATTATCAGATAACATCAAGATAAGGCATATCGAAATGAAAAATCTCTATCTGATTGTTACCCCTCGCGGTCATCCACCGCTTCAGGTTGACTCAACACATAGAGTCTAGCTATTTCATGTTGTTGCTCTTGCCTTTTTACACTATTGGGTTGTGACTTTCGTAAGCCCTGTCGAGTCTACCTCAGTTGTTGAGTCATTTCCTCCCTTCTTTTAAAAGAAAAGAGTTTAGTATGCTCAACATGTCCATATCTATAACATGTCTTGCCCTTGTACCATGGTCTTATCGATCTTATTATCGATGTAAAAACTAAGCCATGGGTTCTTATAGGTGGAAAGTTAGGACTTTTGCCTTTACATAGTGATTACTACCCTGGTGCACTGGGCGTTTATTGAACCGGTGGCACTGAAAACTTTGGCTTTTTAGAACAACTAGGAGAATGTCTCTAGAATTGTAATGACATTTTCTTAATTCTCAGCTTATTGCCCCTTCTTGGGCACTGCCATTACAGATATACTATCTGTCTAAACTTATGGTAGAGTCTATTTTCTTGCCATATGTTAATCCTTCCAACATTTCCACTATTCCAACATGGCCATGTCATTCAGGAACCCTTTTTAAAGTTCAAAGTTTTTGCATTAAGAACTGGTAACCTAGGTTGTAATGCTAGTATCTAGTCTACTATATGTATCATTGTTGTCTTAACCTACCTAGCAAGAGCATAAACATAGGATTCTTTATCCTGGTCGGATCATGATGGGAATTCTTAGGCACTCATTCTTCTCTTGCCTGATCCCTTGCACCCTTTCCTAGTGCAACAACATTGCCCTCAGCAATGTGTTCTGTGTGTTCTCCAGTCATTTTTAAACATCACCTTTTCTTCTACATAAGCAGAAGTTACTATAGGGTATATTGGAGGACACTAACACAAACTCAACACCTTAGTCCTATGTCTCTGTAGACTCAGTGAAACTTAAGCTCTGATACCAAACTTGTAACGGCATTCATCAAACCGACAAACAAATCATTACTAATTAAGCGGAATAAACATAAACAGTGGATTAATAAAAATCACTAAAATTTAAAACCATTTTGCAAGGAGATCCTTGTCTAGAAAACTTTTACTGAAAGATACAAAACTCATACATATCATGATTTACATTGTACAACATTGTTTCATCTCATCTCGAGGACAACATATAACAGTTTCTCTATCAAAATACATATTGGAGAAACATAAAACCTCGAGGCATTCAAGCCAAAATCTCATATCATTCATGAAACTAGTACGAACCAACTCCAAGGACATGAGAGTACAAAGATGACACATAGGATTTCTATCTACAAGTCACGACAGACAATACACTCAACCTGAGTTGTTACTACTGCCCCAGTTGTTATTCCTCCTCTGCAAAAAGGTCTCCACTGCCTCGTGCACGTCCACCTAAAAATTGTTGATCCCACAGGGTGAGACAATTGTCCTAGCGAGAGATATGACTCTCTGTCGACCATATTATTATTGTAGATAAACATTATAAAACCGAGCAGGGGTTCTTTTATATTTAACAGGTAGGATTAATCATTGTATGAATAGAATAAGATAATCTCCTTTCTTAAGGAGAACATTGTATCTACCCATTGTAGAGTTATAAATCATCTATATGCTTTGCAAGGAATGTAAAGAAACATAAATAACATCTATCAACTAAGATGCATAACTGTATTGCGCATCAAACAATGTTTTCCATATTCGATCATTAAGCAGATATGCTACACGGCTGAACATAATTTACAATCACACTTATGCCCTGAGGAGATGAAGCATACCCTATTCATCTCCAACCAACCACAAACTTCTCACAAGTCGATACCATACAAGGTCAATGGAAGAGTCAGTTTCCATGACCTCCCTTGTCTCGGTCAGTACGAGACCACTTAGGCTTAGCAGGACATCTTGTGTCAGCTACAATATAGTCATGCCAGGGTACATAGGCATCCTCTCTTAGAGCTATAGCGTCCACTGTGCTCTCTTAGGGGAAACATCTACATCAAACGTCCCCAGTTACTGAGTCATTGTCACTTAGGCACCATACTCTGAGCCATGGTTACATAGGCGCCATGCTTTGAGCCACAGGTCAGTTCATCGTGATCTATTGATACATTCTTATGAAATTACTGAGTCATGGACACTTAGGCTCCATGCCCCCACATATTAAAAAATATGCATTCTGGGTTATGCCGCGGGAAACCCGTTTCACCATTCAACAAATTTTGACACTGATGGATCTATGGTCAGGACAAAATTGTATGGTTTCTAGTGATATATTAAGTGCATTTCAACATTCTTTTAGCATCAACCAAGTTATCATTGTTAATCACAACAATTGTAACAAAGAAAGGTGTAATACATCTATAAAAAAAATTCAAATCTTTAAGACACATGATACTTGGGATCTCACTCCCTTATCACATTATTGGGAATTCTCATCCCTTCACATCATCATTATCATGATTACTGGATCTGGGTATTCAAACTCTTAGATCATCACATAGTATCGTTACCTTTGTAACACGTAACCATTACCTCTATGTCCTCAGACTAAGGTATTCATTTTACTTGTTGTATAAGTATTCACATGGCTCACAAGTCCATTACACATCTTGTCACCTCTCACTAGGCAACAACTTATTCACATGGCTCACAAGCCCATTACACATCTTGTCACCTCTCACTAGGCAACAACTTATTCACATGGTTCACAAGTCCATTACACATCCTTTCACCTTTCACTAGGCAATAACTTATTCACATGGCTCACAAGGCCATTACACATCTTGTCACATCTCACTAGGAAATAACTTATTCACATGGATCACAAGGTCGTTACACATCTTGTCACCTCTCACTAGGTAATAACTTATTCACATGGCTCACAAGACCATTAAACATTATACTTATCATATAAGTATTTAACATGCCTCACAAGGCTTATGCAATAAGAGCAATACATCCTTCCCCATTATTAGGGTTAGGCTTTCCTTTTATAGCTGAATAGTGTTTCAAGTTAATATTATCAGTCCATACCCTAATTCATTGCTCCACACATCTAGGAGCATATATTCATATCATAAGTATGCAATCATACTTATCTGTTCTCATCATTTGACATTAAATGATTATCAACACAAGGTATGAGTTTCTCTCTCATCCTCTCTAGGATATTGATTACATCATACTTTATTATCTTGGCTTAACCCTTTCTCAAGGTATGTTAGCCTACACTTATCAAAGTGCATTACATCTCAATGTAACAATTGACATGACACACTTCATGTGTTACTCGTCCAAGTATATTGGATTTAAGGTGCATCAACCTTGAGGTGCTGGATGTGGTATTTATCATGCCTTGATGTATTACTTCCCTCATTGCTTTTAACTTACTTAAGTTCATCAACTTATCTTGTATTAGGGTATATCCCATCCTAATACTTTATACACTAACACATCACATTTATCATGTAGTGTATTGGCCATAAGTCACACATTTGAATTACCCAACTATCATCAAGTGATATAGACTCATCTCGAGTTAAGGTGTTACGACCCCGCCTCCCGGTAACCCCCAATTAAGGAAGACCGAAAGGGCAGAGCCATTAACCAATAACCCAGATCAAAGGTTCGACAAATAATCATTAACAATTATTAAATTCTACCAACTATACTGAAATATGGTAAAAATAAAAACTTTGCATACCTTTTAAAAGTGGGATTTCAAAACTTCTATCCATACAAATACTAATCTATCTAATCCTCCTTTGCACTTTAATTCTCAATTAATACCACATGTGCCACTTTACTGTTTGTTATTTTCATTGCACCTAAAACACCGACAAATAAAACGTCGGTCAGCCGAAGCTGGTATGTGGGGTAAACAATAAGCATGCAAATATGTTAAAAACGTAATCATTCAATTAATCATTTAACAACCAAGATTACGTTTTAAGCCAAACTACTCAATCCATACCTATCCATAACTCTGTGTTGTCCCTGTAAGGACTTATATAATACCTCTGTAAAGGTAGAGTCGCATGGCACCACCCAAAGGTAGCCCAATATCTAACTCACTATGACTTGATGGACCTACCCTCTAGGTAGCCATATACTAAGTCATTCCACGACCGGATGGACCTACCCTCTAGGTAGCCATATACTAGGTCAGCCATTAAGACACAGAGGGGACCAGGATCTGAGCTAGTAGGCACATATATTATGTGATAGTCATATTCACATTATGGTTTGCATGAACTAAATTCATACAACAGTTTATTTCAAGTCATTGGTGAAAATCTCAGAAAACCTCAGAAATCTATCTCGAGATATTCATAAGCGTAACCACATACCTGTGATTTAAGGTTTTGAGACCGAATCACTCAAGTAGAGAAAACCCACCCAAGCAAGCAAGTATGTATAGAAATCTTGAAATAAAAATACAAATTTCCTTTTATCAAGATTTATCCAAACCCATCTTGGTTCTTAGGATTTCTATTCAAATTTTGGGGTTTCCTTTGCAATTAGGGTTTTGCTTCCACTTTTAGTATTGTAAACCCTAACTCAACAAAACTACATAAAAACCTTCAATTCCTCATCTTGTTACTCCTAAGGGGCTTAGGATCTTTATACTGTAACATATTTCCATAATTCGATTTAAACATGGTTTTTCCCCCTTTTACCCTAAATTAGGGTTTCTGAATGTATTATCCTTCATACATAGATTAAAATGCTAAATTAGTCAACATATCATGTAAAATAGATTGAAACCCTACTTTACAATACAACAGGTTAATATTTCTCAACTTGACCTACCAAACCTCAAAGATTCATCATTTATACTCAATTAGGGTTTCTAATTATCTTTTAATACATTTTCTATCAAATTAATATACCTTTCGAGCTATGATCAGATTCAGGTTCTAAAACCATTTTTATTGAATTCCTTGCGTTCTTCTAGTCAATTTTCATATGTAATTTATTTTGATCGGAGCATCCTAACACTTGTTATGAATTTTCCAATATAAGGATAATCAGACCAATAAGACAATGCCACATTGGTTTTTAATATTCCTTTTTGTTATTCTCGTCAGCTACAACTAAAAAGGTGAAAATTACCTCTTTGTCCATGATGGCAACACATAGTACCAGGGCCCTTGGGTCTTTTGCCTCCTAATCTTCTTCCTTGCATTCTGCGATCATCCGCACTGGCCCTGCGATCACGGCCGCCGGAGCGGCTAGCGACCCGCCTCTTCCACAAGCCACTCACGGCTTCATCTCCTTTCTCACAAAGGAGTCTTCTCCCTGCCCTGATGACACAGCAGCCCACCCATCCTTGCTCCATGAGCGTTGTGGCGCTGCAGTGCCTCATCAGGCCCTCCATGACCTTAGATAAGCCAGAGGCAGTCAAGTTGGCTGGACGGCGCCGTGTTCTGCCCCGTCGCTGCTTCCCGATGAGGGTGTGCACAAGACCATGTTTGTCTCCTTGCCACACCGAGCAGGCCAGCATCGTACTGGCCACTCCATGGAGCCATGGAGTCGTCCTCCTGGATTCCCTTCTCACCTGCGCCCTCGCCTCCCCTGGTTGATCCACAAACCACTGGTGGCTCTACCTTCTTTTCCCCCTGGCCGTCGCACGTGCAGCGTTGCCCTACTGCTGGTCGGCCCTGTCACTGACCCCGACAGCCTAGCTGCTGGATCTTGTTGCTTGACGAGGGGTCGGAGCTTCCCTCTCACCTGGCCGGCCAAGCTCATCGGGTGGGGTTATCATGACTGTCGAAACTGTGAAGATGAGTGAGACGTCTGACAACGCTTCAGGCTAAAGGCCAAGATGTTTTCCACATGCCACTGTTCTGATAGTAAGCCTCCACAATGACTCAAGCCAAGCTTCTCATGGCCCTAGGCTGTCTAGAGGGAGGGTCCCTATATATACCATTCTAGGCAACCCTAGGGTGCATCCTTGAGGTGTGGGAAAGAGGCAGAAAGGTACGGACGCCCTCTTGGTTACGATGTCTAAGGATGGTGTACAGATATTATGAATTTCAATATGTATACTTATGAACAGTAGGTAAGAAATCCTATAAGGAAAGGGAACCATCAATATTCTTCTAGATTTGTCTCTTATGGGAAATCCTATCTCACCAAAAACTTCTTTTCCATGTGTTACCATAAATAAAGGTGGTGTTTTACTTAGGGCCAAAGCAATAGCTCCCGTAAGCCCCAAAACTCCCATATTTTACCCTTTCTATATTCCTTGTTTTGCCTCTTGTATTTATTAGAAAACATGTGTTCACGAAAACTAGCCAAATGTGGCTAATTATGCGGTTTTTAAAGAATATTGCCCAACTCTCACTTAGGCACACCATTATTCTTTATTTTTCCTATGAGATTTCTTTTGTATTTCCTTTACTTTCTATCACATTGAACTCGAATATATATTTCCTTTTAGTAGAAAATACTCCTTTTTAACAATGCCATAAAATCTATTAATTATGTATCGCATTATCCTCTTATTTTGTAGTTTTGGTATTTTCTCTTTCTTTTTCCCCATTAGTATTCCTTTTATCATTAGGAATCCTTGGGATATGAAATTCCACAAAGGGTAACTCCATTATACCTCTTTTCACTTGTTTTCCACATTTTACTATTATTTTCAATTTCTTTCTTAATAAATAAATACTTAATTGATCTTTTCTTTTCTTATTGCACTCTTTATTCAACTTTGGACTCCTTGGAACCCAAGGAACCCAAGAGGCATGAAATCCCACTTTGGATTTGCCTTCTAGAGGTTTCCACATTTTTCTTTTCTCTATTTTCTTATTTACTCAATAATAGAGTTTCTTTTTCCCTTTCTTTGTTATTGGGCCCAATAGCCAATAAAGCCCACAAAACAATCATCAAGGCTATTGTAAACGAACTTAATTCATTCAAAACAAATTATACTATTATTTGTTCAAATATCTTTAATAAGAGAAATTACATTTCTCACCAAAAGAACCCAAAAATTGGGGTTGTAACATAAGTCATTGTTGATATAGCATTATCAATCACTTTAGGTGTTTTACCTATCAAGTTATTAACCAAACCACATCATTACTTGGTGTTACACTCATCTCTCATAAGAGTGTTTTACTCTCACCTTTACAAGGTGCATCATATTGAATCATGTATGTCAAGTTGAACACATGTATTGGGTTAGGTGTATATTGAGCTAGACATCATCATATCCCTTATACCCTTACCCATCAAGGTATCAACTCTACCAATCATATGGGGTATCACCTTCACCATACATGAGTATAAAATCTTAACCTCTCTTGAAGATATTGGCCACACCATACTTTAGTGTATTGGCCATCACATGTTCTAGTGTATTAGCCACCTTAACACTTTTGTCATCTAGTGCATTAGGTTACCCACCATATTGTTTAAGAGATGTTTTCTCAACACTATATCGTCCAAGAGGTGTATGCTTAACCCAATATCGGTTTAGAGGTGTATGCTTGCTACCCATATCACTTTAGAGGTGTATGCGTGCTTACCATATCGGACAAAGAGGTGTGTGCTTGCTTCCATATCACTTTAGAGGTGTATGTGTGCTTACCATATCACTTTAGAGGTGTATGTGTGCTTTACACCATATCGGGCAGAGAGGTGTGTGTGTGTGCTTCACACCATATCGGGCAAAGATGTGTTTGTGTGCTTCACACCATATCGGGCAAAGAGGTGTGTGTGTGCTTCACACCATATCGGGCAAAGAGGTGTATGCTTGCTTCCATATCACTTTAGAAGTGTATGTGTTATTTACACCATATCGGGCAGAGATGTGTGTGTGCTTCACCCCATATCGGGCGAAGAGGTGTGTGTGTGCTTCACACCATATCGGGCAAATAGGTGTGTGTGTGCTTCACACCATATCGGGCAAAGAGGTGTATGCTTGATTCCATATCACTTTAGAGGTGTATGTGTGCTTTACTCCATATCAGGAAGAGTGGTGGTGTGTGTGTTCTTCACACCATATCGGGCAAAGAGGTGTGTGTGTGCTTCACATGATATCGGGCAAAGTGGTGTGTGTGTGTGTGCTTCACACCATATCGAGCAAAGAAGTGTATGCTTCAACCCGATATCATTTTATCCTTGATGATGACATCACCATCAACCTCTAGAGTCTTGTTCTTACTATTATAAGTCATGTAAAATAGTCCCATGAAGCTTTTAGAACTCAAAGTATCATAAATTATTTAAGAGAAATTGAAATTGCAAATAGATCAACAAGTATGACAAAATTGAAAGTGCATAATAATATAATTGGGTTCAAGTTATATAACCCGCTTCAAATACAACTTCAAAGCTCCAAGATACAAAGCTTCACATTCCTAATGTTGAAGATGAACTTCACAAATACTCTATATGCAAAGAATCACCATGGATAAGCATTTGGTGAAGAAGAAAAGAAAGAAAGATCATAACCCTAGATCCATGCTTCAATCCAAGGTTGAAGATGATCATGGCCTCACCTTAGTGTTAATACATGAGCTCCTTCTTACTCCTTAGCACCTTGCACGATACCTCACTACTAATGCACGATATTCCATCACTTTTGGACGATATCATCCTCAATTGTGGTAAAAAAACACTCCACTTGGCCGATATCAACATGTTATGGCCACTATCAACATGTTATGGCCGATACCACTTGCCATGGCTGATACCCAAGCCCTATGAATGATACCACATCACCTATGCACGATACCAAGGCTCTATGCACGATATCTAAGATCAAGGAGGTGGTAGGATTCGAAAAGGTTTACTAAGGGGTGAAAGGAAGGGTATATATACTTGAGGTTCATGAAAAAGTGTGTATATGAGGTGTCATCAATTTACTACTAGTAGGTGCCACATGGCCATGCATGGATTTAAACATGTACTTGCATGCACTCCATATTTATCTTTCCATGAAAAATAAAAACTTGAGGATAATGCAAGGGATAAGGGTCGTCCCCCTTTGGTTATCTTCTAGGACAAGTCACTTCCACTCATATTATTATTATATTCACAAATCAATGCAACCTTTCCCAAGGAAAGTTGCAAGCCAATAACCATTACTTTATTGAGGTGCTTAGCTCGTTTTTGAAAATTCAAAGAGTTAACAAAATGATATGGGGGTCTCTTCTTTGGCTCCTTAGCTGATAGGGACTCCCAATTAATCACTACAACCCGATACACTTAGTACAAGCTCAAATTAGGGTTTCCATTCAACCCCTTTCTTGATCTTTTCATCACCAAGAATACTACCACTCATAAATGATTCCAACATGGTGTCTTATTCATTATATCTCCTATAAATGATACATAGAGGAAGTAGGAACACTCTAGATGTGGTAATTTGCATATCAACCCCACATTTTGGGTAAATTACAATTGGTACCAAAATCGGTGCACAAGGTACTAGCATTACTCAAACAAGTTCAAACATGGAATTTAGGCTTTCTAAAAGCCACCACTTAGCATCAGTATCTCTTTTATTATGCTAAATAACTTAATGCACATTCAACATGTGACATATTGTAATATAAACCCTCATCTTGGGTGAATTGTACTTTGGTCCAAAAGAAAGGAACATTGCTCAAACAACATTCACTGAGGACCAAACTTGAAACATAAGTGTGTCACATGATAACAAAACTCCTTAGAGGATTATATTAAATTTCTAAGCAACTTACTTATCCAAAACAAACAAGGTTACCTCATGACTCAGGTCAGGGTCATTACAGATGTATGTGGATATTTTAGATCGAATGCTAGAGGAGGCTATCAATACTTCATTACCTTCACTGATGACCTCAGTAGGTATGGCTATGTATATCTTATGAAACACAAGTTAGAAACTCTTTCAATTTTCAAGACTTTCATGAATGAAGTAGAGAAGCAACTTGGTAAGAGTATTAAAGCACTCTGTTCAGATCGAGGTGGTGAATACTTAAGACAAGAGTATTAGGACCTTTTGAGAGACCTTAGTATTGTATCACAATGGACTCCACCTGGTACACCACAGCATAATGGTGTGTTAGAAAAAAGGAATCATACATTATTAGACATGGTACAGTCAAGGATGATTTCATCCGAACTTCCAATATTGTTCTGGGGATATGCTCTTGAAATTGGAGCATTTATACTTAACCGTGTACCTTCTAAATCGTTTCAAAAGACATCATATGAGATATGGAATGGGAATCGTCCCAATTTGTCTATGTTAAAGATTTGTGGATGTGAAGATTATGTTAGGAGACAGTTTCCTAAAAAGTTTGGACCCGAATCTGAAAATGCTATTTTGTTGGATACCCCAAGGAGACTCGGGAATACTACTTCTACACATCAACTGACAACAAAGTGTTTGTTGCTAGGATTGCTGTAATTCATGAAAAGGAATTTATTTCTGAAGGAATCAGTGGGAGGAATGTACAACTCAAAGAAGTTTGAGATCAACAAGAAAGCAGAGAACCTGAGGAGGTACATAAGGAACATGAAGACTCACAAACTGTTGTGAAATTTCAAGTTCCAAATGTAACACAGGAACCTCATAGGTCTAGTAGGACACGACTTGAGCTTGAGAGATTTGGATTTCTCATGACTCAAGACAGTGACAAATTGGGCATAGCTGATGAGACAACTTCCTATCTAGAATCTACTAAGGGACCAGAATATGAGAAATGGCTCAAAGCCATGAGATCAGAGATGGAATCCATGTACACCAACAAGGTATGGACCTTGGTGGATCCACCCGAAGGGGTAAAACCCATAGGGTGCAAGTGGGTCTTTAAGAAGAAGACCGACATGGATGGAAATGTTCAAACCTATAAAGGTAGATTGGTTGTGAAAGGATTCCATCAAATTCAATGTGTTGATTATGATGAGACCTTCTCACCAGTTGCCATGGTTAAATCCATCAGGATCATGCTTGCCATTGTAGCTTATCATGACTATGAGATTTTGCAGATGGATGTTAAAACAACATTCCTTAATGGGAATTTACTTGAGGATGTGTACAAGACACAACCTGAGGGTTTTATCGACCCGAAGAAAGCCAATAAAGTTTGTAAGATACAAAGGTCAATCTATGGATTGAAGCAAGCATCTCAGAGCTAGAATCTACGTTTTGACAAAGTAGTCAAAAATTTGTCTTTAGTCAAAATGAAGATGAACCTTGTGTTTACAAAAGGGTTAGTGGGAGCATAGTCGTGTTTCTCATATTGTATGTGGATGACATACTATTGATGGGAAATGACATCCCTACTCTTCAGACAGTAAAAGGTTGGATGGGGAAGACTTTCTCTATGAAGGATTTAGGTGAAGCATCATATATATTAGGAATCAAGTTCTATAGAGATATATCTAGAAGGCTACTAGGCCTAAGCCAGAGCACATACATTGATAAAGTACTAAAGAGGTTTCGCATGGAGGGTTCTAAGAGAGGTAACTTACCCATGTCCCATGGGGTTACGATCTCTAAAGCCCAATGTCCTAGTTCATGTGATGAATGGGCAGGCATGGGTAAGATTCCATATGCATCAACAATTGGATCTATCATGTACGTGATGTTATGTACTCGTCCTGATGTGTCATATGCTTTGAGCATGACAAGCCAGTATCAGTCAGATCTAGGTGAATGTCAATGGATAGCCGTAAAGAACATCCTAAAGTACTTGAGAAGGACTAATGATCAATTCTTTGTATACGGTGGTGAGGAAGAGCTCGTGGTAAAGGATTACACCAATGCTAGCTTCCAAACTAACAAAGATGACTATAGATCGCAATCTGGATTTGTGTTTTGCTTGAACAATGGAGCTATGAGCTAGAAGCGTTCCAAGCAAGAGACGGTTGTGGATTCTACAACAGAGGCCGAATATATTGCCACATCTGATGCTGTAAAGGAAGTTATGTGGATCAAGAAGTTCATTTCTGAACGTGGAGTGGTTCCAAGCGCTAGTGATACAATTGAGTTGTTTTGCAACAACAACAGAGCAATTGCATAGGCTAAAGAACCAAGATCGCACCAACATTCCAAACATATTCTATGGCAGTTCCATCTCATACGAGAGATCATACAGTGAGGAGATGTAAAGATTTATAGAGTACCTATAGAAAGCAATGTGGCTGGCCCGCTCACAAAAGCACTTTCACAGTAGAAACATGGCGGACATGTTCGATCACTTGGATTGTGATTCATGATTGATTGGGTATAAGTGCAAGTGGGAATCTATTGGTATTTATACCCATAGAGACTATCATTTGATGATTGTAATGGGATATTATGTAAATGATTTGTAATGCTACATTGATCATATCAATAAAGGTAAGTTTCCAATCTATATGTTTGTGTTTTATATTGTGAGATGATCAAAAAAATTATAGAAGTCTACAGAATAATATACTCAATGACATAAGTCTTCAGGTTGATGACCTGAATAGTTAGATCATATGTATGCTAAGAGTATGTATTCTTGTTTTGTCCCTAATCGGTTGTTATTGTGGAAATATCCATAGACATCAATAACACATAAGATTAGAATGTATATTGGTTGATGGAAGAATCTCATTATCCATGATATGGAGATATCAAACCAAATACATAGATACTTATTAGAGAACAATGTATCGGACAGACCCACCCTAAGAGTGGCACATGGATACCATGATTGGTAGTTAGAGTCACATCTCATAGTGATGATGGTTATTGTGGTTCTTAGACCTGAAGTCACTACACTTATCACATGTCGTTCGATGTACTTTGATATCATCCACCTTGGTCCTGAATAAAGATTGCCATAAATATGGTGCTTGGTTGCACTGTGACACATGGGGATGACTGTGAGTGATGTAGATGGAATTTGTCCTTCCTACGGGAGTTTGATATTTTGGCCACTTGATAAGAGAGATTGAGAAATGCATGGCCATGATGATGTGAGTCAATATGTGATATTGAACTTACATATAACTCAGATAGTCTGATCTAGTTCAAGGAACACAGATTGAATGTTGAAGAGGATAATAGTTCCATGAATCGAGTTCAATCTGGATATCAGCGACAAAGGAACTGTACAATCACTATAATACCAATCATGAATGATAGGTTAAGTTGTTCTCCAACTTCTCCAATTACTTGGGTGGCAATGAAGTCTTTCTAGATACCAATCATTGCTTGTGAAATCATAATATGATTAGGGATATCACTGCCAACGTAATTTGGAGCCTACCGGGTCACACACATATGATGTGTTGGAATAGGAGTATAATTATGGATTTGATTGGAATTGCTCTGAATCACATTGATTACTAAAATGTTTATGTAATCCATTAGAATAATATTCGAATGTTTGAGCCAATTAATTGGAGTGACTATCTCTAAGTACAAGTGGGAGTCTGTTGGTATATATGCCCATGGAGCCATCCCTAGTGATTGCATGGAGTCGGATATTAATTAATCAATTAATATGATTATTTGGTCAATTAATTAATTCCAGAATATTGTAATTAATCCATGAGTGTTTTAATTAACACAGTGTTTCTGTTTACCAATGGGTTTAGGAAACCCTACTTCCCTTCGTCTCCTATTTAAAGGGGCTTGACGGCCGATATCTATATAAGATATTGGAGAGGCTTTTCAGTTTATGCTCACGTACGTAATCCTTAGCCGTCATCATCCTCAGGAGAGAAAGGAGAGCACCACGATGCTAGCACGTCACTATTCAGAGATGACTCCATCCCACCGGCATAGGAAGCGCAAAATAGAGTTCCAGTCCATCCATGTGGACAAAATAGAGACATAGACGCTGAGACGCCTGCTTCTGGAGGACGTCAATGACTATCCATACGCGCTACGAGCGACGTACATCACCGCACAAAAGGAGTGTCGTCGGATCTTCCTGTGACACACTCAAGAAATGGGAGAGAAGTTTCGTCCGTGTAGGCTAGCAACGTTGCACACCACCGTGCAGCGGGAGATCACTGGACTTGCTTCGCGATAAGGTATATCCCACAAACACTCTTTCTAAATATACTATTGTCGACGAGATCCTATTTCGGATTGTGTGGATTTTTTTTGTTGCTTCTGCCACACATATTTTCTCCACAAAACCCAACATATATGAGGTAGTCCTTATTACCCCACTCCTCTAAATTAAGACATACAATATTCTATGCATAAACTCTCCTCTAGAAGTCAAATAATTCACAATAGTGGATTATAAATATGTTTATAAGGTACAAATAGAAATCTAATATATATCTAAAAAAACTTCAAATAAAACTTATCCTAGTACAACGTTTATGAAGTCCCAACCACGAAGAAAAGGAGACAAGAAGAAAAATATTATCAACCAACTAGAAAAATCTTCGACTATCACAACTCCATATATTTGTAATAGACAATATATGTCTAATGTGCATAATCATCATTCCACATGTATGCATAGGGAAATTTATTAGGTTCGGTGTCCACCGGAATATCCATCGATTTGCTTCCCTCCTTGTCTCATGTGGTGCCAAGTTAATCAATCTATAAACAAAATATCTACTATATAACTCTTTGATATTCAACATAATCTCTTTGCGGATATAGATCAACTACCATAGGGTTCAACCTCACCCATAACATATCCATAGAATGCCTACCACATATTTCATAGAATGAAACATTCAACATGACATCATCAATGAATTCTAAAGTAATGATCATGTCCTGACAGCTTGCATCATAAAACCAATTAGCAATCAACAATTATTTGAAGACAAGGATCATATTTCTAGTTCTATCTCTAGACACCCTAACCACCTGTCTTGTTGTAATATTGTCAATACATATGTTCTCTTCTATAGTCAAAATTCATCATCATCAAAAAAGTTGACGTCAGAGGGGTTCCCTTTGAGAAAGTTCACCTCATGAAATATGATCCATGGTTCTTGTCAATCTTGACATCTAACAACATTATAAGCTCTGCATCAACAAGCCTTTTAAATAAACTCTTCTAACAAATATCACTCACTAATGATATTTTTTCTACATAAAATCTACATCAACTTGATAACTATCGAACATACTTAAAGCTTCAAATATAATGTTCATCTTTGGTAGAATACATTGCAAGAAAGGTTTATAACTCAAGAATGAGGCTCCTTCCAAACATATAGATAATATCTAAGCAATCAAAGAAATTAACATAAGAGAAAAATCAATATCCAACAAGTGAACTTGATCTTGATGCTTGTGCTTTAAATATGAGCACCCACTCACTCATCCTCAACAAATAAGTCTTCTATGAAAAGATCCTCCTGGGGAGCCCTTGTCTAATCCCAGTTTGGCCATAAACAAAATATGTCATCTGTGGTTTGATAAATCATATCTACATCCATTCCACAAAACACATTGAATAAGAAAAATTAGACACCTGTTGCTCACCAAAAATAAAAAAAGTGAATAAATTACAAAGTAGAATACAAGCATGTTAATAAACCTCCTGAACACAAAGAAACCTATAAAATAAAATCTTCAAATCCCCACAAAAATCCAAAAACAACAGATATAAAGTTATAATGGGGAGAACGTAACTTTGTAAAGTTAGTTGGACTACAAATATTGTCAAAATCACTAGGAAATGAGTTCATCACCCTTGCATATTGCTAGTTGACAAAGTCGATTGTGGGTTCTAATCTCAATGGAAATAAACATTCTAAGATGACCCCTGTCCGAAATGATACGTTCTTTCATCATGAGTTGTAATGTGACCCATTTTTCTTAGCGGACAATCTCAAAATGGAGGAGAGATCGTTGCCATAATATTATATGTGGGGATAAAGATGATGGATTATGTGCCCCTCTTCTTCCCCATTTTAAAAAAAATCTACTTACTTTTCAAATATGTCCGCATTTTCAAAGGAATTTAGACAACATTCTAGAAATTATATGCATAATACTTCATGTAAATAGTCAAATAAATTTGTAAAATGTGGAGAGTTCACATCCAACCTCTATATAAGAGAATTTTATACTTTAAAAAAGATAAAATACTTCCTAAAAAATAATTGATTTTGAATCCAGTGATCAACCATACTTCATGATCACAAATGGTCTCAAGACAAGATCAATTTGAGTCTTGAATTCATAGTCTTGATCCACATATTTTTTCAATAATTGACACAAAAAACTCTCTGTCCTAATATTTACAAATTTTATAGGTAGAACATAATGAAGTTCATCCTGTTTCTTTTATGCTATCCTTAAGAGATACAAAATCCCATGTCTGATAGGCATCAATATTTAAAACCTTATGCTTAACATGTACTTTTTTGGTGGCCGAACTCTTATCTCCGCTAAGGTGTGAAATCATGACCTTAATGGAATAATCCTTGGGTCCTGGGCCACCGCTTTAAACAAATCATTTATGCTACAATTAGTTAATGTTCTCGAATCTTATTCTAGGTAAGATTTTCTCATATGGTGACCAAAATTATGACACTAACTGAACAAACTTGTGTCTCTATATTATGGCCTTAAATTGAATGGATTTGTGATCATTTATGAGCTTAAAATGAATCATCATTATCAGCTTTGAGGTCGGTACTGAAGAATGACCTTAAACTAAAAAGACCCTATGTTCATTGATCATGACCTTCAACTAAAAAAACTATATCGTCCTGACAATGATATAACACTAGATTCCTGTTATGGTCTTGACCATGACTTGAAATTGGAACTCCCTTTGAACTCAAATATGTTATTATGTTGGACAGCAACATACCGTCAATGTCTTTGATACGCTACACTAACTCCATCAAGCTCATCTAGATGTTAACTAATTCTCCATCCACATTGCTAGGACTTTAATCAAACTCAACCCATTTCACATAATCCATTTAGGACTACTCTATTGACATTATACACTTTATAATTTAATTGTAGGGTTTATAGATAAAGAATGACACCTCTTGGCTCAAGCCGACGGTTCTCACTCATACCTCAAACATTGTCTATTAAGGACCAATCTCTTGACACGCTATTTTTGGTCATTGTATCTTCATGAATTAACATTATCCAATTTTTTCATTTTCTCCTTTATATTTTCATCTATTTAAATAAGTGATTTACCGATTTCCATCTAGTTAGAGATTTTTATTTTATATGTGAGGGCACTACTCCCATGTATGGTTGCTTAGTTGTCTAGAATAAAAAAAAATAAGATAGTGAAGTCCTTTACGGTCCTGCTTTTTTAAAAGATGTTAATAGTAAAATGGTTATATAACTTGTAGTTGGGCCAATTGATGCGAAGGTGGTTTCTTATTAGGGCTAGTTTGGTAGGGTGTAATCGGATGTGGTTTCTTGGTTAAGAAAGTAAGCTGTAGATAATCACGACTTTTGTACTGCACAAATAGTATTTGGTAGAGAGGGCTCCGAGTTCCGTACTTCTGCTCACAGTCATTTGGTTTGTAAAACAAAACAGCGCACCGGCCTTACAGCTGCGGCAGAAACAGCTGTAAAGTACTCGCTCCAGGGCAACTGCACCTGACCGCTCCGAAATATGGCGCGGTACCGATTCCGAGAATTTGCAGCCAATGGTGAAGTCGGATGTTGAACCAATTCAACCAACTACACTCAAATGCATCCTACCAAATAAAATGTAAAACTGAAAAGTGAACAATTAATTGTAATGAAGTGCAACCCCACCCTACCAAACAGGGCCTTAGAGTAAATTTTCTGAGTTGAGTTACATCGGAGGATTAGGATCATGGGATGATTTGAGCCAGCCACATGGTTTGTATTTGTAACGAGTCGTTTTTTCTCACATGAGCCCTGGCCAGAAAAGGGTAATAGAGGAAAGTTGCTACGAGTTGGTGGGTCATTAACAGCCTGATAAAGTAAAGAGTAGCGGGAAAAAGAGGGAAATTGGTGCTGGTACAACCTGGCACTGTTGCTGCCGAAGTTTCTAGGCGGAGCAGCAGGAAGGACGGACCGGTTTGCTTTCCGCAACTTCCGCTTACGTGAACTGGGGAGAGCATCTGGTGGACGGGTGAAGATTGAAGAACTACGGAAAATGCGAAAGTCGCAGCCGTCGGATGCCGGTTACACAGCATATAAAATGACAAGCCAGAGACGAGGGAGGGGAGGGTCACGCCAATTTTAAACGAAAAGCCGGACTGAGAGAAACGGTCGAGAGTGAGGGAATCAGTTGAGGGCGAGAGAGCAACGGCGCCTGTGAACATGTTGCCGATGTGGAGTGTGATGGTCGTTTCGGTGGCCGTTCTGGCGGTGCTCCTCGACGCGCCGCCGGGAGGAGGGGGGCTGTTGGGACGCGTCTCGGCGGACAAGCAGCACAGGGTCGGGGGAAGCAGCACTGGTCTCCCGGAGTGAACTACACAGCGTGGGCGGACGGAGAGCTGTTTCATCTTAACGACTGGCTAGGTAACCGGACATCGAATTTCATACGTTTAGCGTGAAGCTCATTAATCCGGCCGCCGACCTAATTTTATTGTTGAGACATATGTTCCGGCTCCGTCCTCTTCGTATCTCGCTAGATCAGTAGATCATTTGTCCCTTTGGACTTCTCCTAATACCTACATATACTGAAACCCTCCCTCTACATCATCAACAGTGTTTGAGTACTAAAAGGGCCTGTATGACGTCCTCCAGGTGAATGAGACAGCCTACAACAACTGCCTCAACGCCGACCCGATCCGCAACGAATCCAAAGGGCGGAGCTACGTCGTGCAGCTCAACCGTACAGGAATGTGGTACTTCATCTGCAGCAAAGGATACTGCTGGAACGGCATGAAGCTTGCCATCAAGGTGGAAACGCTGCCGCCGCCTTCTACAACGACGGGCAGCACGTCGGCCGGGCCACCCGCTGCCGCTCCCGAGCCTTCTTCCTCTGCGGCCTCGGGATCTGTTCGGCCGCGGTTCAAGGCCCCGTGGGCTTTTCTTCGGAGCATATTTTGGCATCAGGTTGTTCTCACCATCGACACTCTGCGTGGGCGTGATCCTCCGGAGATCGGATCGAGAGGGTTCTGGTTGCGACTTATCTGCTGGCTGACGGGTATAAATCTGATGTGAAATCAATGGAGGCATGTGTTTGTAGGGGTTTTTGGCTAGCTAGATTGACTACGGTTAAAATCAGGTTTAACTACTTATGTTCTGGATGGAGATAGACATTGGAGGACACACTAGCTAAGTATTTTGAGAGCTTAATATTCTGACTTGAACACTGCTTGAACACTGTTAATCACTCGTTGAAATATAGTTCTTAGTACTGAAATTTGCTCCCTTTCCTAGTTCCTCCGTTACTTTGCTTTTTCTGGATTGCTGTTCGTTTCTTATATTGCCTTTTTCACCTTTTTTTTCTTTCTAGAAAATATTTGTCTACCCCGTATGCTGCCGTTTGGTGCGCTTGCTATTTGGTTATAAGATTTGCTATGAGCTAATTACATTGGTTTGTTTAAGGTACTAGATGTTATAGTAATGATAACTGAGTTATCAATGCTATACTCAATTGTGTGCGTTGTCTGTTTCTAAGCGCATCTTTGTCGAATCTCGAGTGTCAATCAGCAGGTGGGATTGGCAGGGATTGTTGCTCGTCAGAGGGAAATGTGAATGTCAATGTGGCTTGTTTCCCATTCAATCGTGTTAGGTTATAGATGTGGGATATCCTGGCGTAATCATTGTTGGTCACTCGTTTGAATCAATGTCCCGAAATAGGCTAGGCAGATATGGGGTCGTCGCCACTCTTTAAACCCTTTACTCCCCTTCATTTCTTTCTTAACTTTGCTTTTTTCTGGACTGTACGAGTCATTTTTCCTTTTGGTTTTTGTATATATTCCTTTGTCCAGCTTAGGTGATCTTCGTATTCACTCTAATCCTTTAGTCTCAGTCTCGTTCGTATGGTGTAATGGACATGTCATGGAATGTGGTTCTTCGCTTTATCCTTTTTCTATTGTAACAAACTAATCTTCTTCGCACCGGCTGCGCCTAATTTTGTTTTGTAAATCTTTTTTTTTTTCTTTTTAAAAACGATTGAAATTCATTTTACCGATTTCAGCGACTAGGATGCAATTACCTGCATTACTTCGCTTTTCCTGGATTGCTGCTCGTTTCTTGTTTTGGTTTTTTCAACATATTTTTTTTCTTTAAAATTTATCTACCACACGAAATGAATAGAATGACCAATTTAAAAATAAAAAAAGTTATTTGGCTGTATGATTAGCTATGAGCTAATTGCATTGGTTTCCTTGACGTAATCAATGCTATTGTCATTATAATTGAATTATCAATACTATACCGATTACCATTCATTAGTTATCTGTTTCTTTGCACCATTGAATCTCTAGTCGTGCTGGGCAGGGTAGTATTTGCTTATCGTTTGGGTTTTATTAGGGTGAATGAAGGCTGAGTGGGATTGTTGATCGTCAGAGGTAAATGACTTGGTTCAAGGACGAATGATGCCATGAAGACAGAAATGGCTGGCTTTTTTGCGTTTTCAATTCTTTCTTGGTCTTTAGACGTGTTATTCTGGCTTGATCATTGTTGGTCACTTGTTTGAACATTCGCTACTCTCTGAACCCTTTGCTTCCCTTGCCAACCCCTCTATCTTTCTGGACTTTACTTTTCTGGAGTACTAGTCTTTTATATCTTTTGATTTGTGTATATTGTAGTTTATCCAGTTTAGGTAATTTTCGTTTGCCTTTTACAGGGGTTGGTAGTATAGCTGAGTTGACGACAAAGTCATGGAATACCGACTGCATCGCTTTTTCCTTTTTCCTTTGTAAACAGACTTACATTCTGCAATGGCACTGTTGCACTGGCTTCGCCTGGTAATTTTTTTTTCTGTTTGGTCAAGTGGGCAACAGTATTATTCACCCTGGGGCCCAACCCGGGCACAAGACAAGACTCGAACCTTTACATCGAATCCCGACGGTAAAGGTCACTACAGACCCGTGTAACACAAAAACCTATCAATCTTTCACACGTATAGTGTATGGTATACCCTGTATGTCTTTGAAGTATTAGGTCTTTGAAGTATGCTTTCCGAGATGTAGGCGGCATCAAATGCAGCGATGTGAAGTAGTAGGCCTCACTGATGCCTCCACCGTAAACTGCTAAAGATTTGGCTACTTGGTTTACGTCTTTAGTTATCCAAGAACATTCGATGTTCTCTTGTCTGGTGATGTCTTCAATCGCTTTGACTACCGGTTTGATCCTCCATGGTGAGTCGAAAGCCCCTCTGACTAAATCTACAGCTAGGTGTAGGTCAGTTTCTATGGATTCGATGCGAGACCCGTGCTGCCTCCCTAGATTGACTTCGTAGAAGAGAGCTTCCAGATAGGCTTGTATCTTTCTTGTAGACATACCAGGTGAAGAGAACCCCCAAAGGATGGTACCATCATCCTTCCTGGAGATACCTCCCACGCTTGTGGAGCTGCTTCTATCACCTCTGGACTTCCATCTTTTGGCCGCCACGTTAACCTTTGACATGCCTTGACTTGGTTTGCACCAGCAAAACGGAAGGTAAGACCAAGAAGTGATGTTCGGTTGGGCGATATGGAAGCGTTGCCATGCCGCAATGGTGTTGGGGTGCGCTCCCAACTCATTGAAACTGGTGGATCCAATCATCAAGTTGAAGAGGTGAATGGATTCCGACCAGATCCTTGTTGAGTTGAGCTTGTGACCATCAAAAAGGCTCTTGCATCTCGCCTTCCACAGGCTCCACATAGCGACTTGCGGTAGAAGGCCTCGCAGGTGCCCTAAGAAGGTGTTGCGATTTGCTTTAGCCCAGCATAGATTCAAGGCCCCTACAGCAGATAGGCTATTTTGAAGAAGAGGAAGCTCCATCACCTCTTCCAGGGAGGTCCACAGGAACCTGGCAGCCTCACCTTTAAGGAAGAGGTGGTCCAAATCCTCATAGCTACGATCGTGGCAGTATTCACATCTAGAAGGTAAAGGGATCTTACATGCAATAATCCTATCATCCACGACCAGGGCCCTGTGCAAAAATTTCCATGTGTGCGCTGAGATCTTGAGAGGGGTGGTCGGCGACCAGATCCAGTGACAGCGTCATTGCTGGACAGATCCAGGGTGGGGGGTGACGTCACATATACTCTTAGTGGATTGCAACGAGAAACGTCTTGATGTTGTAGGTTCCCAGATAGGAATGTCGGCCGTCTCCTGATGAAAATTGATGCCTCTCTCTATAACCTTCTGAACCCCTACAGCGTTCAGGTGGTTGTGGAGGTAGATGAGATCCCACCCTTGAGATGGAGAAAAGATGTCCTTAATCATCAACTTAGTGTCCGATAGATGATCCTCCCTTCGATCTGGAGCAAGGGGGCCATATCCAGTCCAGTTCGCATACCAGAAAGAGATCTCGCCCCTTCCTATCTCCCAGTGCGAGTTGGACATGATTAGGGGGAAGGCTTTCCAAATTTGTTTCCATTAGGGGGAAGCGTAGGAGCCATGCTTGACGAACCACGAGTGGGAAACATCAACCTTCCTTTTGTTAGTCCCGTATTTAGCTCTGCAGAAAGAGGCCCATATGGAATTCCCTTCTAAAATACTCCATGCTGCCTTTACAAAGCCTGCCTTTTGTGTTTGTCTCAGCGATTGGATACCCAGCCCCCCTTTCTCCACTGGAAGGCATACAGATTGCCAGTTAACCCAAGTCTTCCTTTTGTGCCCCTCCCTAGATTCCCAAAGGAAGTTCTTAAAGGATCTGTCTAACTTCTTGATGATGGTCAAAGGAACTTTAATGTTCAGTAAAGCATAGAGAGGGACATAGTTCAAAACGGATTTGACTAGCGTGAGCTTACCAACAAAGTTCAGAAGATGTCCGCTCCAAGCCCCAAGCTTCTTAGAAATTTTCTTGAGGATGTCTTCGTAGTGAACCACTTTATCTCTTCCTTTAGCAAGAGGGAGGCCCAAATACGAGATGATGTTCGTGCTGCCCATGCATCCTGTGTGGAGGATGACTCTGTCATAGGCTTCTTTTGTTGAGTTCCCTAACAAGAAACCCGATTTGGCATGATTGATAGATTGGCCCGAAGCAGTAGTGTATAGGTGTAGACCTTGCATTAGCTGTTGGAATGAGGAGCCTTTAGTTTTGAGAAAGAAGAGGATGTCATCTGCGAACATTAAGTGGGTCGGTGTTGTGCCCTGCCCTCGCATATGGAAGTGCTTGATGAGACCTTGAGACCCCATATCTGAGATGTGTCTGCTAAGGGCCTCCTCCATAATGATGAAGCGAGTGGGGGACATCAGATCGTCTTGCCGCAATCCTATGGTCACTGGAAAGAATCCGCCTTGATGACCGTTCATATGTATAGTGAAGCGGGCTCCTTGGAGGAACATGGTAACGAACTTATGGACCCTGCTGTCGAACCCAAAGTGATTCATCGCCTGCATAAGGAAGCTCCAATCCATGCGGTCGAAAGTCTTGGACATGTCAGCTTTGAAGATGAGATTCTCGCCATCCGGACAATGCTCCAGGTCATGGCATAACTATTGGGCCAGGCGAATGTTGTTGCTTATATCCCTCCCATGGATGAAAGCATTTTGCTCAGGTGATATGAGAGACGGGAGAAGGTGGGAGAATCTATTTGTAATGGTCTTGGATACCAAATGCATAGCAAAGGATCCGATACTGATCGGTCTAAAATCCCCTAGAGATTCAGGGTTATCCACCTTAGGTATGAGAGATAACTTAACACACTTAAGGCTGGGGTGCATACCGCCACCTTTAAAGCAGTGTTGAACCAAGGCCACCATGTCCTGCTTCACCACCTCCCAGGAAGCACGATAGAAGTTGCCAGTAAAACCATCGGGCCCCGGGGCGCTATCGGGGTTTAAACCTTGGAGGGCAGTAAAAATTTCCTTCTCGGCAGGGATTGCCATGAGGCGATCGTTGTCCTTCAAAGAGACCAAACGAGGGAGGTGTTGTAGGATGGGAGTCACAATAGTAGAAGGCCCTACAGAAAAGAGTTTGGAGTAAAAGAGGATGGCTTCATTGATGATGTCTTGTGAACCTTTAGCCCAGGATCCGTCTTCCCTCCTCAACTTGTTGATCTTCTGCTTCTTGCGCTTTTGGTTGACCAAAGCGTGGAAGAACCTTGTATTCTTGTCCCCTTCAATAAGCCATTTGTTTCCGGCCTGCTCACACCAATAGCTTTCCTCCATCCTGGTTGCCGCATCCAGATTTGCCAAAGCTTTGTCGATCTCTGCTCTCCCTGTGTCGTCATCATGCCTGTTCCATTTTTCTTGCAGTTCGTTGACTTTACATTCACATGAGATGACTTTAGCAAAAATGTTCCCAATAACATGCTTGTTCCACTCTCCAAGCCATAACTTCAGATTTCTTTGCTTTGCAAAAACTCTGAAAGGGGGATAGCCCCATCCTTCCATAGCCCAGCCTTTGCGAACCACCTCAGGGAGAACTTCATGTTGTAGCCACATCTTTTTGAAGGTGAAGGAGGGACGTGGGGGCCCTTGCTGATTACCTGTGGTGATGGAGAAGAATAAGGGAGCATGGTCTGAAACCTGCATACGAGCCAAGTGTTCCAGGGAGCACTTCCATCCGTCCGGCCAATTGCTGCTGATGAAGCCTCTGTCCAGCCGAGCCCATTTAGTCAGATGGCCTTCTTGCTTGTCCACCCAGGTAAAAGGTGTGCCTTTGAAAGGTAGCTCCAAGGCTCCTGCCGACTCTACCCAGAGGTTGAAATCCTCCATAGCTCAGTCGTTAGGGCAGTCGTCATCAGCCTTGTCGTTCACTGATCTGATCACATTAAAATATCCACAGATTAACCACGGCAGGTCAGAGCCTGAGAGGGAGTTCTATAGGTCCCTTCGACGAGCCATGAAGCAGGATGCATACACGAAGGACATCTGAACCTTTTGCTGCCCATACGCCAGGTCCACTGTTAGAAATTGCGTGTCAGAAGCTACCACCGCAGGAAGGAAGGTGGAAAAGGTGAAGAACCAAATTTGCAAATGGGGCGGGAGGTTAGAGGTTCCCCAATCAAACCCTAGCATGTCACGCAGGAAGGGAGCTTGACTGGCATCTTGAAAGGGCTCCAGAATAACGAGTCCGTCCGGCTTGAGTTGCATCAGCTATCTTAACCTCCGTTTGGTTCTAGAGTTGCAGACCCCTCTAGCATTCCACACGATGACTTTGTATTTCATACAGAAACAGAGACTCCCCTCTTACAAGCACTACTCTTGTATTGTGAGGCTTAACCGGCACGTCCGGGTCCCGCGTCTTCACCGAAAAGGTCAAGAAGCAGAGCATAATGAGCGTCTTCCGCTCTTCCTCCGTCCCCTACTGAGTCAGTGGATAGGAAAACAACGTCGTCAGGCATGCGAAAGAAATTGTTCGTTCCTCTAGAAATCTGCACCCCGACTCCCTGTCACCAGCTTGCCCGTCAGGTCGATGAGAGTTCAAAGAAATTGTGGGGGTGAGAGAGTTTGGGACCATCACACCGAGGGTGGGGTTCGAGAGGCGCCAGCGGTTGCCTTCTGCATCGACTACCCATCGTGAGGTAGACCGGGAACGAGATCGACGAGCTGGGCTAAGATCACGTGGGATAGGATCGAGCGTGGCAAGGCAAACCTATGGTTCCACTCTGATGTGTGAGCCTAGCCGGCCGGTCCGTTACTGTGAGGCGGGGCGGGGTGAGGTTGAGGAGGTAGAGTTGGATCGGACATGCTGTCGCCTCGAACCGGCACGTGCTGGGCCTCAGGCCTTCTCGAGCCACCGTTAGGGTTGGGGACTGAACCGCCGCCGCCTTCAACAGCGACAGGGATCGTGATGCCGGACCTGGGGCCGTCCACACATAAAGCCTTGTCGGGGAGGAGACCGTCATTGATTAACTTTTGGGCTTTGGGAAGCTTCAGATCTAAGAATGCCACTCTTGAGATCGGGACGGTAAACCTGTGGTCATCCTCCCACAGAAAGGCCACCAGGGGGATGTCCTCTCCCATTTCCGCCACAAGGATTAGCAACTCTGAGCAGTCTGATACCGTCCATCTCCAAGACGACGTCCCCCGGAACACCCTGAAAGGGGCGACCAGATGGTTAAGAACCACCTCCGAACGGTAGTGGAGGGGTAGGTCCTGGACTGAAAGCCACCACTTTTCTTTAGACGCTGCTCCTATAGCCTTGTGCCAGCGTTGGACTGTCAAAGACAAGCCCCCATGCCAGACCGTAGGCTCTTTAGCAGCCGTCGCAGCATCTTCCGCCGATCTGAAACGTACAAAAGCTTGAGCCCTGGCAAAATGCCTAAAAAGGCTCGCCTTTGGCCAAGCAAGCTTGAGCGTGCTCTCAACTTGTTCCCAGGCCTGTCCACCCTCCCAAGAGATCAACACAGCTTGTCGCATCTCTTTTTCTATGTTTGTTTGTTTAATTTAAGAGTTTCTATTTCTTTTTACCAACAACTTTACAACTAGGATGCCAATTGAACGCTTTTCCTGATCATTAGATCACAAAGAATGTTCCAATTTCACCTATACTTATAAGAAATTAGAGGAACCATACTTAAGTATTCATCAAACGTACCTCCTCGCATTATGTAAGAGTTTAAGTTTTCTTACAACTATATTATCTATATATAAAGGTATAAGTAGATCCTCATCCAACTACTTAGGTTTAAGAGGAATTTAGGTTTAGGAGTTGCAAGGATTTCTTTAGGATACATACTACATGTATCTTGCAGAGATCATAAATTCCCCTTTCCTTAAAGTTAGACATAGTTTTATAACCTTACTAATGAATTAATTGGCTTGCATCACTATCGTTCCAGAGAGATTCACTCATAAGGGGTTTGATGTTTCGAAGGGGAGATTTGGGAACACCACATGAAAGAATTGAGTGCATGCAAATTGTATAGAGAAGAACTTTCACCATAATAACTCTACAAATAAAATTAATCTACTAACCACTCTAAGAAACAAGCTTGAGGGGTACTTAAAATGATGAAGTTAAAGTGATCCAACAATTTCTACCTCTAACACCCAAAATTCCAATATGAAATTTCCTCATTGTGTAAAGACCCATTAATTTGTTTCAAAACTACAATGTTTTAAGCAAGATTCTACATCATTAACGGTGATTAAACTTTGATAAAATACTTAAAACATAATACATGTTAGACTTCCATTCTATCTTTGTAAATTATTAATGTTTTCTCTTTTCTTTAATAAGAAAGATATCATTAATAAATAGTCACATTGCCTTTGTGTGTCTTATATTTAGTTAGACCTCTTATACCATAAAAGTAAAAAAAATAGACAGTTGCTTTATCAATAATTTTGAAAACAAATGTAAGCATAATATAAACCAAGTTTTTACCTCCAGTAAAAGGAAAAACCAACCGCTATTCAATTGGGAATAATGACAATGAGGTTCCAGTCAGGTCTTTTCTAATCACGTAAGTCAGTTGTGATTTGAGGCAGAATAATATTTTGATCATATATTAATATTTCCATTTGCCCGTGTCATATATTAAAATTAGATATCAACTTCTCTCCCACTTCCCTACTATGTATACAAACAAAAAACATTATGCTAACTTTAATATCATTAGTTATATCTTTTCCCTTGATAAATGTCTTTTTTTAACCAATGAAAGATATAAGAAAAGTTTGTAGAGAGGAGTTTACTACTAATCATTATGTATGTATTTCAATGATATACATGCCTAACATTAATTAGAAATTTTGATTCATGTATCTTGCGGAAAAATTTAATATGATACACATAAACCCTTTATGTCCCTTATCTAAAAATGTTAGTCTGATATACATCAACTTTTTATGTTCCTTATCACTAAAGAAGCATAAACTAATTAGAAATGTAGTCTTTAATGACCACCAAAGAAAATTAGTGGGGTTTCCAGTCAAACTACTGGTCTCAAAGAAAAGTTAGGATTTAATTTTGGACATCAACATAAACTTCTTCCATAAAATTTGAGGCAATCTCGTCAATAATTTAAGGGATTTCCCTTAAGATATTATCATCACTGACAATCATCGATATTAGTTGAAGAACCCCGATGGTATTTTGTATCTTCCTCCAAAATTGTACCATCACTTATTGTGATCCATTCATAGACACACAAAACATTAGATCATCATGAACACATGTGTGAGTGTCATAGAAAAACATTCTATTATAGAAAAATAACTAATTTTCCAAGTATTCTCAATTTTTTTTCATATATAAGAAATTATTGTTTAAATTGTTCTAGAAAAGGGGAACCCTAATGCATAAACATACCTATGAATATAAACTAATGTTAATGTCATTCCTTATATGATACCCCAAACTCTATATATCTTGAATTCTCAATTACAATATTGGGCTTAATGTCATGTTCTTATAAGAATACAAAATAGAGTGCCGAAGAGGCACCCTCATTTTTCATACAAAACAACCAAAATGAATGAAAAGAATGAGTTATTTATAATTTGAAACACCAAAAGATATCATGAGACTTTGAAAATCCATTGAAAATGGTGGTTCTTCATCTAGAGGTCTATGTAACACACTATTAATAACCGAACCCAAAAGCTTCATGGTTCCTTATAAGTGCATCCTAATCAAGGTTCAAGCCATATAAAATTAAGTTTTAGCTTTGTTATCCCTATGACTACCATCATTATGCATAAATGGGAAGGAATGGACCAATACACATGAGGTTTAGCCAGATAATTAGGACATAGTAAAATGCTTCACCAATATATTGATCATTTTAGAGTTTGTAAAGATGGGAAATAAAATGTAGGCCAATTACATCATGTACGGCCCAACAGATTGCATGCCATACATCAAGTCACATATTATAAACAAGTCATTGTAAGGAATAAAAACTAAATTACATATATAAGGCAAACTCTAAATTTCCCCTTGTTTCTTTTCGGTGAGTCATTCCTCTTAACCATCAAGTTTAGCGGTAAAAAATATTTAATTCTTATCATGGATCAACATTACCATGTTGGAACATGGGAAAGAAACAAACACATAGTGATAGTATATATATATATATATATATATATATATATATATATATATATATATATATAAGATGGGAAAAGTTGGTAGTAATAAAGAAAAAAATGCATCCATATGTGTATACAATAACTTTAGAAATATAAATTTCAAATGTACTTTAAGAAAATCAGATCCATTGTTCATGTATCACATCGTATAATATATTTTTTTAAAATAAATCGTATATTTGTCATCTAAGTAAACATTGTTAGTGCTTATTTGGAAGAAGGGGTTCATCATGTTCATTTTGCATCCACCAAAATACCAATTAGAAGAAACATAATGATATTGTCACATCAAAGGACCACTTAGAACCCCTCAGCATGTCTTGGCAAACCCAAAACACCATATACCATCCTCCCTATACATAAAATAGGTCATCATTAGTCAGTATCCAACTTTATATATCATATTCCTCCCTTGTATGGTTCAACAAAAGGAAAAAAAATCAAATATTCCTCTTGGATGGATAGAAGCAAGAAATCCCTCATGCTAACAAGTCCATTGGCTAGCAACATAACGCCTATGTCTCTCACGTAGCTCATCCAACAATAGCTAAAAAAAACCCATCATCCCTGGTAAATTGATCCAAGACCATATTGTCACCCACTACATATCCTTTTCATCATCGTCTCTCAAATTGCATCAACAAAAACACACCAACCCTCCATCTTCAATCTCTCTCATTGTTCCCAACTAACCTAAGACCAATATGTCACTTGTAAATCTAGAGCACCACCTTTCTATAAAAATGTTTGATCCACCAAACTAATTATATCATCGACATTAGTCAAGCACCCTCCAATCATGCAATCATTGTTATCTAAGATATGCGCTTTCTCTCAAAATACCAAAGAAATACATGTCATGAAAAAACACACTAGGATATCTCATCAATAGATAAATCTCTTATAGGTTCTAACCCAAGAACCTCTCTTTATACCATGTCCCACCATCCCCATTGTCATGCCACATGTATTAATTACATCCTTTGTTCAACCTCCCTGGGATCTCAGTTGTCCATGTGGATGAATGTGGAACTTATATGACTTTCCATCCTCAAAAACAAATTCATTAAATCTTCCTTGAAGCATGTTGTATCTCCTTCTATGATCTTCATATTCACATAAAAAACTCACAAAATACCCAAATATCATGCATCTAAGAACCTATTAATGGACCTTCTAATTTGCCACTAAATGCCAATTTGGAATGACCATAGTGTTGGTTATACGGTTGACCTTAGTCCTCTTATTTTGTAAAGAGAGAAACCAACCTCCCTAGCCTCCACATTTGTGGTCGCTCAGGGTGAGGTAGGAATGGTCCATTGAGAAAAGCATCCATATGTAGATCCAAATCCCTTCCAAACTAGATCAGATATGGGTCATTATTTCCAATTGTAATTGTTGACACTTTGGATATCCTAAAAAATGATATATGGTCTATGGTGGTGGTACCAATACATTATGTGATTTCTTTCATAAAGGCCTCAAGCTTGAGCAAAATTCCTATCTCATTAAGGTTCATCTCCACTACAAGAAGATGTTGAGTAGTTTTTTAGTCCTTTGAAGTATATCTACATCGATATAAGTAAGGGACACATCCTCCAACTAGAAGCAAACAATGATGTTCTTTTTGCCGAATCCAAGACCAACCATATATGAAGGTTTTCCTTGCTCGTGATAGATACAAGTACAAAAGTATTGATAAGGATAGAAAGAGTCATGTTGCAAGAGTCTAACAAAAATAAAGCAATATCCATGAGGATGACTATGACTCCTTCCCTTTCCTTGCTTCTGGTTCCCAAGGGAGGCTATGAGATGGTCGAGTATGAGATATTTGAGAGTAGTGGTTGGATTCTTTTTATAGTGAAAGATGGGGAGCATTCAGTTTGTCTGCTATTAATTCAAAGATAGAGAGAGAGAAAGAGATACTCTCAATTTTGGTTTGTGAATGGCTTTATTTACATGAATCCCACATACAAAAAAGCATGTCATAGATTGATTCTTTGATTAGCCAACTTGCCTTTTCATCACTTCCTCAATTATAAGGAAACTCAATGGTTACTTGCCTTTGGGCATGATCAAAGGAGTAATATTTGACAACTTTAATTGATTTCCTATTGTAGAAAATAATTATATTGCCTTCTTTTAATTATTTTGAGTTGTCAACTTCTTTAACTCCCTTTATAGGAGATTTTTGTCATAGGAGTTTGGAACAAATTCAAAGGCAGTCATAAGTTTCAAAGTGGTCTGAAAATATATTTTTCCTATAGGTAATGTAATTTTATATCCAAAAGCATATTTAGACATGAAATTTGGAGTTTGTATGCAAAATATATGGTCTTTTTTGTGGTGTATATATATATATATATATATATATATATATATATATATTGATGGAAACTCTACATGCCAGTCGATTGATTAGAAAATCTAGAATATATTTTTCCTTTAGGTAATGAAATTTCCTTTCGAACGCATCATCATCATCATCATCATCTAAGCCTCAATCCCAACTATGTTGGGGTCGACTACATGGATCCTTCATTTCCATTCAGCTCTATCATGGGTCATATTCTGATTGAGATGTAGAGATTCAAAATCTCTCTTTATAAGTTCATCCCATGTTAATTTAGGCCTTCCTCTTCTTCTATTTATAGTGTTTGGCTTAATAGCATTGCTTCGTATAGGCGCACTAGTAGGTCTGCGTTGCACATGTCCGTACCATCTGAGTCGACCCTCACACAACTTGTCCTCAATGCTCGCCACCCCCACTTTATTCCTGATATAGTCATTTCTCATACGATCTTTTCTTGTCTTCCCACACATCCATCTCAGCATGCGCATTTCAACCACGTTCATCTTGTTGAGACCTTGTTTCTTCACCGCCCAACATTCACTCCCATAGAGCATGGCTGGTCGTATAGCTGTTCTATAAAACTTACTTTTTAACCTGAGAGGGATCTTCTGATCGCATAAAACCATCCTGCAGTGATTCGGTGACAAACATCATTTTGGACATCCCCGTCTATTTGAATAATAGAACCTAAGTAACGAAATTTGTCACATTTTGGTATATCTACTCCGTCCAACTTGGCTCCATCATTCACACTGCGAGATTGGCTGAAATTGCAATGCATATACTCAGTTTTGCTCCTGCTAATCATCAATCCATTTGATTCCAATGCCTTTCTCCAACATTCAACTTTATCATTCAATCCATCTTTTTTTTCGTCAATCAAAACAATATCATCAGCAAATAACATACACCAAGGAATATCATCCTGAACATTCTTTGTTAACTCATCCATAACCAGAACGAATAGATATGGGCTGAGTGTGGATCCTTGGTGTACCCCAACTGTAATAGGAAAAGTTGGTGTCTCTCCTCCAGGAGTCTTGACACTTGCTGTAGAGCTATCATACATGTCTTTGATCAAGTCAATGTATTGGATAGGCACACCCTTTTTCTTCAAAACCATCCATAACACTTATCTCGGTACTCGATCATAAGCCTTCTCTAGATCGATAAACACCATATGAAGATCTCTTTTGCTTTGTCTATACTTCTCCATAAGCCTCCTTATCAGAAAAATAGCCTCTGTTGTTGATCTTCCAGGCATGAAACCAAATTGGTTGTTTGATACCTGCGTTATAGATCTTAACCTCTCCTCAATAATCCTCGCCCAAAGCTTCATCGTGTGACTCATCAGCTTGATACCTCTATAGTTTGTACAGCTCTGAAATTCACCTTTGTTCTTGTAGATTGGGACTATAATGCTATTTCTCCACTCATCTGACATCTTCTTGGTCTTCATAATCTTGTTAAAGAAATTTTTTAACCATGTAACTCCTTCATCCCCCATACTCTTCCATACATCAATGGGAATATTGTCTGGTCTGCATGCCTTTCTCATTTTCATCTTTTTCAAAGCATTCTTGACCTCAAATGGTGAAACTCGTCGTGTGTAAATGATATCTCTTATATTCATGTCACACGAGTCGCTAACATTATATGCAGCATCTCCATTGAAACTCTACATGCCAGTCGATTGATTATAAAATCCAAAATATATTTTTCCTTTAGGTAATGAAATTTCCTTTTGAACGCATAATTAAATATTAATTTTGGAGTTTGTATGTAAAAGATATGGTCATTTTGGTGCACGATATATATATTCACTGTATGAAGTTGTGCAAATATCTTTTTTGGAGTTCTTGATCTTTTGAGGATACAATTGATTTTTTTTCCTCCAATATTTTAGAAAATCTAATAAAACTCAAATTTAAAAGGTAGAAACAAATCTAAGGAAACTGAAAATTAAAACTAGGGGATAACAACAAAATATTCCTAAGAAATGGTCTAAATGATGTAATAAAAAATAGATGAATATACACTCATCACATTCATCCACCCATCTAACATCTTAGGCGCCAAAAATCTTCTCAATAGTGATCATCCACATATTTGATGTGGATTCTAGGTATATGAAAAGCTTCTTTAGAGCATGATGAGGAGCTCCACAAGGACGCCATACTAGGCCCCTAGCTCCTAGAGGTGATAAGAACAAGAACATTGCTAGGCTATATAAAAAAATGGAGAGTAGACCCCAAGATAAACTGTGGCCAAGGACTAAATTTCATCAATGCTATGTTTGAATTCATCTATTACCCAAATCCCATATAAGATACTATTTGCAATCATGAGAGAGAGAGACATGCATACCAAAGCACATACATAATAAAAAAAATGAAATCAAAATCATATGACAAAGTGATCATAGACCTACCAATTATGTGGATTAGGATTCGTCAAACTCAAATTTTCTATCGAACAAGTGTATCAAGACCCTCGATTACTTACATCAAAACAAAATAAACACATGTACTAGTAAAAATACATGCATAAGGTTCTACTATTAAGTATTGTCTCTTAGGAGTCCTTTGAGGGACTTTTTGTCTCTATATATGCAATCTTACCTATCTTATAAATGCAACTAAGAGACCAAAACTAGATGATTAGGATATCTTTATGATCTCTAATTTATACTTAAAATACCCATAGGTGTATGAATGATTAAAATTAATCTATAACGTGAGAGTTTCCATTGTCTTGTTCATGATAGTAAAATAATCCCAAAAAATGAAACAAACAATAGATAAATTATACATTTTATTAAAACAAATACCATGCCCATATCCACTAGAACTTGTGACATTGGATTCATATAACTTTTATCTACAAATCATTTAACTTCATATCTATATGTATCCTACTTGTTCATATAATTGTAAGAGGAAAAGGGATTTCTAGGAAAATACAAAAGAATTATGGTTCCTTCAAAGGTGTTGTTTGTTTGGTCAGTTGCAAGATACAACCCTATCCATCCTTTTAGATATGTATAAGTTGTAGGTTTAAGAGTCACATAGTTTGTTACATTTTATGTCCTTATGTGTATCTTTCACATTGACCTTGCATAATACCAGTAAATTATGAATTTCTAGACTAATTATTTCATCGTTCAAAGTCACTGGGTGCCTATTGTTGTGGTCATCAACTTGATATATCATCTTTCTGAGGAACAACTTCACCTACATGTTGTTAATGGGTTGAATAAATACAAGCAGAGAAGGAAAGTGGGTTGCATTATCAAAGATTGGAAGAAGCTTTTTTTTAATATTGTTCATTCATGGTTTTAAAGAAGCTACTTTAGGTGGACAATAAAGAACTAAGATCTTGCACCGTTTATGTGTCGAAGTTGTGCAACAATCATTTCAAAGGGTATCAAGGTATCAAGAAGCTTATAAAGGGTGATATGAAAATATATGTGGGGTTGTCTTGGAAAAGTAAGGTTTGGCGTGTAGTGTGCTACAAATTGAAGGTCATAAAAAAATCTTAGAGTTCAACTACCTCTAGAGTGTGCTTGGTTTGAGAAGATGGTTTAGTGGGTTGGTGTGATTGTGTTGTCCCTCAAGGGAGCTTTATAAAAATTCCCATATATTTTTTGGAGGGTATTCCCATATGGGTCACATGAAACATGTGTCATGGTCCAGAAAAGGTATACTTCAATGTAATGGGAGGGGATTTAGCAAAATATTAGGTAGTGAGTCAGAGAAGGTAGGAGAAGAGGAACATATAGAGATAAATCCTCTCAGTACAAGTCATCCTCATGAAATGGCTAAAATTTATCTTATGTTATGCATGCTTCTAGTACCACAATCTTTCACTGAATATACATCTACTTTATCATCAAAGTCTTTCACAATATCATACAATTTCATAATATTAGTCACACTCATAGTGTTCACGCTACTTATCATTAACCATCAATAAATTAAAAATCATCACATAAAATCATGGTATGAATCTTGATATCATCCTTATAAGTACATCATTATACTACAAACTCTGGCACAATTATTTTATTAGTCTCGTCAAGAATCTCATTCATAATTTTTGAAAGATCAATCATCACAATTTCTTTGTCCTAAATTTCTACGTCAGTCATGCATATCCAGGGATCAACCCCTCAGTAGGTAAGTCATCCAAGTACTACTCTGGGTTGGTTATGCTTAACCATAGAGTTCTTTAGTAGCAGGATCCATGAAAAGGAGGTGCACCTTGGTGATATGGGTAGTCTAATCATTCCTTTTTAGATCATATTCTATGAGGCCTCAAATCCTAGGATGTTACAATCTCTACAATCTAGACTTTTGACGTCCTCATCAAGGATCAATTATAAGGCCTCATAATCACTTTATCTATTTCAGTGTAGACCCAAATGGTTATGTACACCCAATTCCCATTCAGAGCTATGAATGTAAAGGTGGCTCTATCAACTCGGAAAACCCTTTCTAAAATGCACGGATTCTATCAATATATGGGTAGCTCCATCAACTCTGATATCCCTTTCTGACATGCCTATATTGTATGACTCAAGGATCATGTGTCACATGCCCTCATGAACCCCATCAACTGAAGGGGAACTGGCCCTGATATCATTCTTAACACCTAGCCCCATTTCTAGGGATCTCAAAGAGTTTTAGCAATGAGCATCGGCCTCACATGCCATCATTAGCCTCGGTTAAGTGATTTGTTCTCAATCACACACAACTCGAGATCAACTTCTTGATATGTAACCCATCCTAGTATTATCCTTGGTTGAGCAAGCTTAACCATATAGATATTTAATTGGGGTCCATGAAAAGAAGGTGCACCTTTTTTTGTACTAAGGAGGTTCACCTTGATGATATGGGTAGTCTATTCATTCCTTTCAAGATTATTTTATCAGAGGCCTCGAATACTTCACTATTAGAGAATGGGGATATGACGTTGGTTATTTTAGGCATTCCGTGTTGGTTCTTAACCAACAACCAAGTGGGTAATGGTAATACTCCACTATTCATCGTCAGTTAAACAAACTGACGACAATAATTTATATCGTCAGTTTCTTGTTAGGGTCGAACCAACAACGTAACCTACATTAGGAGACCTTTGTGGTCTAATTTGACATTTTGTCCATAGGCTCTAATAAAATCATTCAACGTTGTTATTGTTTCCTCGTCAGTTGGGTAAAGACAAATAACCAACATGAAATTTCTTGATTTCTCTTTTATCAAGGATTGAACAGTGAAAATTTTAGGAATGTGTCATTGATTTTTGTTAATAACTGACAGTGAAATCCTATTTAGTTGGTTATTTCTAAATAACTAACGGTAAAGGTGTATGTTTTTTATATAACAAGTATGCATACTTGCTAGCCTGTCTGGAGACTATTGTTCCTCAGAACTGAAAGTTCTAAAGAACAACATGCTCTCTTCAAGCATCACGGCTTAACAACAATCTGACACACCTACAAGAAAAAGATTTAATACAAAGTAGGCACAAACATGCCACATTCTATCTTTTTTCAATTCAAATCACATATAAATCCATGAACTCACATCTCAATTGTTTCATTTCTCATATTTGCTTCAATTTCATTCATATATACATGAATAAACATCATTCTTTTCCTCATGCTTCACATTCAAATTCTCACACACATATGCACTTAACATTCAATTAACATTCACAAAATACATATCAACATCAACTACCACAATATACATATCAACATCAACTGGCATCTCATATTTTAAATCACAATGTATATATCAGCATTCAATTTACACTAACAAAATACATAAAAAAATCTAACATCAATGTTCAAACTACCAAAAAATATCAATCAACCCTCATAATTTTCATTCAAGTCCACATTTCAGATGAAGTAGACTGCCCACTATTCATGTAGGTCATTTAGTTGTTCAATGTGTAGGGTTCAGTCTTATGAAAAAACTACAAAAAGAATGAGACTTCTAATTAGATTTGATTGTTTGTATTCTCAAATGAGACTTCATTAAATATGATCAAAGACTAATAACTTGCATTCACTATACATGTGATTTATTCCATGTGATTGAAAATCACCTGCATATACAACATCACTTAATATGCTCATGCCCAACTATTGTCTTGTATAAGGGCTTGTAGATTTACAAACAATTTACATTAATAAAGTGTAATTAAGCAGAGTTGGAATAAATTATGCAATTAGAATGAGAAAACTATACATCAACACTCATCCAAGTTATTGATTTCTTTTTCTTATCACGGAATGCTTTCTCACCCCTATAAGTTAAATTAACACACAAGATCATCAATATTGTACCGAAGGTGTATTTAGAGTATACCAAATTAGTATAGCTATCCTTCCTCTGAAACAAAAATGCAGTTTCGATAAATATCAAAATGAAGCATTGTTAAATTGTCATATATGCAAACATTAATAAATATGTTGGGCACTGGAAAAATTTTCTTACACATGAATCACTAATTTTATTGGGTGTGCCTCATTTTGTAGTAGTTTTTCACCCAAAGTGTCATAGAGATACACACTCCAAGTCTCAGGAACAATCACTAACAACTTCCAGTGCCTATTTCTGAGTGAATAGAAGGCAAATAAAATAAAAAAGTAAATCTCACAACAAAATTGTATTCATAGGTTAGACATATAAATACAAGTGAAAAACTTACTTAACGTTGAAGGGATATATGATCACGTTCTTGGAAGCACCAAAATACTAAATTGCAGTAGTCACATATTCTTTGATGCCACTCGGATCTCTAAGTACATCGCTAATCAATGATGGAATTAGAAATCCCACATTTGCTATTCCAAAGTCATGAGCCGCATAATACAAATGATTGAAATATATATATAAACAATACTCAGTTTATATGCAGAAAATAATTAAACAATCATATGATGGGGTTCAAACTCACTATATCCAAAGTTCTATCACTTATGTGTTTAGTCAATTATACTTAAATACCTCAGAAATATTTGTCAACACTATAACATTGTCCTATTGTATACCTATTGTATCCTCCTCAAGGCTGATCACAATGGTGTTTGTTTGGTCTGTAATATCTAACCATCTTGTCAACATTTGGCATCTAGGCCTAAGGAGTCACACAACTCTTGTTGAATAAAATGAGGGGGCGGAGGTTTTAGAACCTTAGGGAGTTTCTTAGCTATTGCAGGCTACATGCATATATTCTAATATTAGCTTTTGATTATTTTAGACTAGTTTTAATATACCTTTGCAATACCTGAAGAAATATAACGAGTCATTTGGGCCACCAACTGTGGTGACATCTGGGTGCTAGTATGGGAGAGGTATGTCGCTCATTCCTACAAAGACACATATGACTCTCACATGATAGTGATCAACAGAAAGAGGAATACCATGAACCACATCGGCGTTATCAGCCTTGACATATTCCACGACGTTTCCTACTGGAACATCAACAACAAGATGACATTTTCAGGTCTTCTACATATTTATGAAACACAAAGATTAATTTTACAAACATAAATATTGACTTGAAGGATTATTTTATCACAAGGTAATATAAATTTACTTGGATTGAATCTTACCCCAGTTGTGCCCTACTGGTCCCAAAGGACTACTCCCAATACACTTTGTGGGTGAGTGATGAACAGGTTCTGTGACTAATGGAGAAGCTTGTGTCGTCTGAGAAGCTTTTATATCTCCAAGGATGCATATATAATGATGTGCACGTACTCTTCATGCACTCCCCCTTTCTTGACTTATTTGCACTTTTGCTGGTATGTGCCAAAAAAATATTTAGTCCCATACCTAGCTCCAACGCTCCTAACACATCCAGGATGATCTTCTATCCCTAGAGCAACCGTCAATTCATCGTGTGTGTCCTGAGGGGTGCATTTTCCCTCCTTTTCTTGGACAGCCAGCTCCACCTATCATTAAAACTTAACTATCCAATTGAAAAGGAACATGGTCATTATTTTAAAACCAAGAAATTTATCATTTTATCTTCCACTCCTGTGTTGCTTGGATGGGGATTTCTCTGCCTTTCTTTGTCCTCACATCTATCCACTCAATATAGTGAGGCAACCATCCAGAAGCACTAGTAGGCTCAACGGTAGAAGGAATAGAAGTAGAAGGCCCTTGTTGTCACCCTTTTTGTTGCCCTTGTTCTTCATCTTCCCCTTGCTCTTACTCTCATTATAGCATCTCTCTCATCATGTAGTGTTTCCAATAACCACCTGAACGCAATCGGTGGCTGTGTGCATTCTTGTCACGCTAGGATTTTTGAGCGACGTGAATGGCCTGATTAATTCATAAAAGTGATATCATTAATTAACCATAAGAAATTATGAAAATATTATTAATTCAATACTTGAAATGCATTTATTTCTCTCCGTCAAACAAACTCCTTCCAATCATCTTGATTAATATAGTTCCATTTATGCCAAGGTTCCTTCTTGTCTCTAAAGACATAGTCTTTTGTGAGGATTGACTGCCAATCTCTATGTCTTTTCCCGACGAGCTATATAATAGACTTGCGATGAAGCTTTTCATCAAGTTCATAATTCCCATAAAAAGGTTCAACATCCAATACTATTTAGAAATGCTAAAAGAAAGAATAGGAAAAATACTATAAAAAATATAATTTCATTTATTTCACCTCTAACTCCCTCCAAATGAATTGTGGACCGTACTCGCTTATCTCCAATACTCAACAAGGAGAGGCACATTACTTTGAGCAAGGAACCCACAATAGCTGACAAACTCTTTAGTAAGTGGCATTCTTGCTTCATTGAATTCAACGACACCCTTCCTCCCTTGCATATTTGCATCATCTTTCAGAACAGCTATCCTTCAAACTCCCTTACATTTTGGGTTATCAACACCATCAACACCCTAGTCAGAATTCTCAACATCCTCATGCTCATGATCATTGTGCTCCTCATCAGATGCCATCTATAAAATCAAAAGTAAACAAATGGAAAAGGTCTTATCACATATACAAAAATCAACACTGTAAAAAATTCAAATCACATATGAATAAATAAACATGTTATATAATGCAAAAAAAGAGTCAGACCACATATGCAAAGTATACCTTAAACTAATATCCCTTTTGTGTGATCTTCACATGTATAGTCATCAGTGTTAGATTCAGCATTTATACTTAGTAAGACAATAGAAAATGGACTAGAAACATCATACTTGTCATAGTACTCTTCTTCATCAATAGGATCTGAAATGAACTGTCTTTTTCCATGAAAAATAAAAGACTAATTTTCTTTTGCAGGATCATCGATATAGAATACACATTTTATCTGTGATGCCATGATGAAGGGTTCATCCTTCTCGCATGTCCACTCAAAATTCACTATTGTGAAACTGAGTTTGTCAACTACAACTCCTTTATAGTTATTGTAAAGAGGCGGGATCACCCCCTTACTAAAAAAATTTGAAGAATAAAACATCTGTTCCAAACACACTCAAAGGTATGCTAGAATATGTGCAAAATTTTCAAACTTAAATTAATGGTATTCAAAACAACCAAAGTATAGTATAGGAATAAAAATAATTACTATATTCAATTTTCATACAAGATTACAAAAGTATATCATAATATCCCATAAGGGTTTACATGTATGATACAACATAAGGATCTAAGTAGAGGGAACTCTAAACCATAACAACTTTGTATTCAAGCTGTAACTCCTTAACCTAGTCTAAAACTTCATTCCTTATAATTCAAGTCCTTCACCTAGGGTTGGAAGCATACTCCAGCAAGAAGAGAAAATAGATGACATCAACAAAAGCTGATATGTGCATACTAAATAGGAAATTGAGCAATATATGGAGTGAAGGACATCAAATATAAAAGGCTTCCCATAGAAAGGACAAGGACCATCCAAATGGGTATCAAGATAAAATGAATTGAAATCATATGATAACAAAATAATACTTACCATTAATAAAACATAAAGATTGTGCCACACAAGCACATGTAAAGTGTAAGGCCCCTAAACTTGCTTAATGAGTTGAATAATCTTAATTATCATAATTTAATTCTTATAACCCTAATATAACCTTGTTATATGCTTTTAAATCATAAGACAAGCTTAAGTTTCAAATTTGGTCCAATTTGGACACTGTTTGAGCAAGTTATATAATTTTATGCACATTTTGGACTTTTCCGCAATTTACCCAATTGAGAGGTTTTATTTATACATTATCACTTTCATTATGTTCCTTGGATATTCTATCATCATTCTTGAGCTTTTTGATCCATGGGGAGCCTATTTAAACCTTGGTTTGAAGGTGTTTTCCTCAAGGGTATTTTAGGGTTTACCCCTTCATGGATGAGCTACCTTTAGTAGTTATCAACTAATGAATTATTTGATTGGCTGGGAAATTCCATAAAGGAAAGATAAGCAGGTCTATATGGATGGTGGGAGATCTTCCTGTGTGTGTGCTTGTATATTCTTAATAGTTTAAGGCTGTAGACACATGGGGAAGCTACTTTTACACCTCATGCTTACTTCCATCCTTATCCATGGGCTATATTTACCTCTTCCTTGCCCAAGTACGAAACTTTGCTTGATTTCTATTTCCTCTAACATGGAACAACGAATACACTCTGTTTTTGTGCAGAACCAAGTGCTCTAAGGTAGAAGACAACCTCTTTTTAGAGAAGAAGGTCTCCTAGAGCTCCATCTAGCCCTACCTAGGGTTTCAAAGGTCATCTTCTAGGGATTTTGACCAAGGCAAGTTGTTTTATTCCTTCCTTATCCATTTCTATTGCTCTTCTCCTTCTTTATACCTTTCTCCAGGTCTTAACCTTTCTGTTCCATGGTAGAAATTGCTCTAAAGCTCTAAAACCCTACCTTTCTTGCTCATTATGCTTAGGGTTTGCTCATTTGATGAAGAAAGGTTCTGGATGGACAAGTTCACAGCTTATGACTGGATTTTCTACCCTACCTGCTCGTGTTTTCTTATGTGTGGGATTTTATTTTCTCATTAAAGGAAAGTTTTATAACTTTCTCCATGCTTATTTCTTACCATAAGCTTTCTAGTTCATGTTCTTGCTTGAAAAAGATGATCCATTAACTAAAAAGCTATGCATGACTTGGATTTCAATTTTTATGATGTTCCCTATTTTGATTTCAGTTCTATATGACCTGTGATCATGTGTACATTATTCCTAAGGTATAATATGACTTGAATCAGGTTGGTTTGATAACCTATGGTGTTAAGCACCTATCAACCAATGGTAAATTTTAGGGTTTAGAGCTGATTTCTTCTATAAACACATGACTCGATGGTGGTATTATTGCAACAATAGATGGTATTGTCTTCATGAAAACTGATGGTGGTGACCAAGGGTGTCAACTTACGTTCACCCCTTAGGTCAGGTGTTAGCCTAATTAGAAGCCTAGTGATTAACCACTAAGTACCCTAATGATGCTATCAATCAATGGTGATATTAGTTTGATATTCGAGGGTGATTAACAAATATAGTGCTGATCTAACAACCTATGGTGACTTAATGGTCAGTAAAGATGGTGGATCAGGTCTCCAAAACCTATGGTGAGTTAATCATATAATTGTAGCATCAATTAAGCCTTAGACCAATGGTTTCTTTGGTCACTAGATGTAATGGTCAGACCTATACTGTAATTGATGGTTTTAACATATGAACTTTATCCACTGGTCAAGATCTAATTTTTATCCCTCCAATAATATGTTGGTCCTACTAATGTGATTTAGATGGTTTACTTTATATGATCAACTTAAGGAGCTTACTTGTTGACAGCGGATGGTTTGTTTTAAATGAACAATCGATTGTGGGTTTTACCCTACTCTCAATGGAACTTTTTGTGTTGTTAATGAAGGGATGTATAGGGTTAGATGGTAACTCTTTATAGAACACAAATCAAGGACTTCATAGGTGGTTTATCCAAGGTGTTTACTTATGTAAACAACCAATGGTCGTACCTTTTAAACATCCAATGGTTCTGGGTGACATTGTGGTATGGTGATATGGGTTGAATGATGATGGAATAAATGGAGGGTTACCCTTAATAAGGTAGTCTTACCTATTCACTCATATGAATAGAAGGGATGATAACCATATTGTGTTGATATGTAACCCTAATGATGTATAGCTTGTTATACCTACTTTAATATAACTAAATGATGGTAATTGGGTATGAATAGTCCTTAAAGGATTAATACAATCATGGAGTACTCTCTTATTGTTGTTGAAATCCTAATATGCTATTACCCAATGGTTACACCTTGATCTATGTGTGGGTTCATACTTGAGAATAGTATGGAATGTGATGGTGATGCTTCACCTTATGCATCCATGATCCAATGGGTATGTCGTGAGTTAGGGTTTGAGTGTGTGTGTTGATTAGTAACATTAATATAATTTATCTTGTTGAACCTAACTCTAATGCAAATAGATAAAGATGAGTTTTCATGACCGTTGGGCATGGTTGAGCCATGAATGAGGTCTAATCCTATTGTGTTGATTAGGGTTGATACCCTATGATATTGTGAAAAGGATTTATATCTTGTGATAGTATGATGACTAGTGTAGCCTCATGAATGACAAGTGAATAGTACAATGTGATGATGAGATGAGAAATTAAGTTTCACACATTTTATAACTTTTAAAGTTGTGATATTTATATGCTTGTTATAAGTGAATTAGGGTTTGTATGTCCACTTATTTGATGTAGCCTTAATTCACCCAATTGGCATAACTAATGATGTGAAACTCTAATCATGTAGTGCCATGTGCCATAGATCCATCTGAGTGTCAGAACTTGCCCGATGGTGAAACGAGTATTCCTAAGGGAAACTCAGAGCGCATACTGATGAGTATGTGGGGTGCTTTTCATCCTAAATTTAAGTGTTTAGGGAGGATCATTGCGGTCAAACCTAGCCCTCAGTTTGAGAATGGCTACAGTCGTGTCCCTATGATTATATATGTGATGCGATTGGAGGACAACTGCAGTTGTACCTCAGATGGTAGGGTATGCATACCCACCTCCTTTTACTAGTTATATGACCTATACCAAGGACAAACTAGGTTGTTAGCAGCTTGACCTTATGTGTCACTTTGGCGAACCCGTACTGACCAGGGGCGGAGAAGATCTTAGGAGTCTGGCTCTTCCTAGATATTATATGGCATTGATTTCGACTTAGCAGTTGTCAGTTGGATTTTGAGTGGTATCCTCAAATTCCTCAGGGCGTAATAAAAGATGTTATACAACTGTATTACATATTTGTTTAGGGTTATACATGATGTTTCACATTGGATGATAACCCTTGTTTGTTATCTTTACATAAAGATGATGTTTAGTGCAATTAAGAGATAGTAGATATACCTATGTTGTAGATATGCTTAAGATTGTAGATGTGTACATATAGTAACCATGCTTATGTTGATAACTATACTACTGATTATAATCATGATGCTAGCTATCTCATGTTGTTAGTTATATTTGGCATGCTAGCCATGCCTTTGTAACTAGAGATGCATATACTACTAATCATTCTTATCTAGATAGTTGTGCTTATGTTGTTAGATCTTCTTATGATGTTGATATGTTCAACATGTTAGACATGATGATGTTGTTAGCTATGCATATGATACTAGATTTATTCATGATGTTAGAGATGCTCATGCTACTAGACTCCTTATACTGTTAATAGGGATATGAGAATAGTCTGGATAATGAAGACAATTATTATCTGCTCCTTTATGCATTTTGTTAATCATCAGTGTTGTTGAGATTATTTGTTATATATGATTAAACTACTTACATTGTTTCATTACTTAAAATGTTGTAATCAATAAACGTTGTTGGAGGTTATATCTCTTGTTGGGACATGGGTCTCATCCTTGTGGTTCGCCACATTTTTTTTCTGGTAATCAGAAGTAACGAAAACAAACCTATGGCAACAAAGAGGAGCTAGAGTAATGAATCTATGAGAAAGTTGATTACATGTCTAGTGTGTCCTAGAGTCATCCCTGTACTCTCAGGTCCAGGCAAGAAAAGTTTATATATGGTGTTTCAAATGAATCTGACTTTTATTAGCATATTAATGCTTGTTTGTGTGGCATATACGAATATTGTTCTCCTGTGTATATATGTTATGGCTAAGGCAATAGAACAATTTGTATCAAATTCATGACATAGTATGGATAAAAGAAAGATGTTGGGCTCTTATGAAAATGTTTTTGAGCAGGTGCTGACGTTGAAATCTATTTTAATTTACCAATATTTTTGGGTATGCGATTAATTAGTGAACAATTATGCTTTATGTTTTGAGTAATCTTGTTTAGTGTATCAAGTTCTCACAAGTTGGTATCAGAGTTTTAGGTTCACCGAGTCTATAGGGACACTAGGACTTAAGACTAGGATGATGTCAAAATTAGGAATATGACATAAAAATATGGTGCATACTGCCTAATCTCAGTATTTGGGTGCCCTGGCCAGGTATTCAATTATTGAAGAAAGGTAAGTATGGAACTCTTAGATTGTTATCTTTTTTATTACTCTGATCAAGTAGTCATTTTGAGACAATCTAAAGAGCATAATGAATAAGAAATCATGGTATGAATATCTCAATCCTACCTTAAAGAAGATGAGAATTGCATCATAATCTATCAAAACTTGAATGTTTGGTAACTATAAGAGAAAGATATAACACCATGAAATCTAAATCCGAATACAAATTAGAAAAAGAGGAGTTCTTGAAGATGTGATTCAAGAAGATAATAAAGTAAAAGACAGATAAGTCTATGCTTATAAAGTGAATCAAGGTATTAAATCCACATAAGATGGAAGGAACTCCTATAACAAGTACAAAATGAGAAGATGAATGGGAACAATGACAAAGAAATAAGGTGGAACCTGAGTTAATCTCAGACCAACCTCTATGTGTAAGAAAGTGTTAATGTAAAATAAGATGGCATTTGAAAGAAATTAAGGCAGATGATTCATGTTTAATGAAGAAAATGTGGAATATGATGATTTACTTGTTGATAAGTGGTTGAGAAACATAATAAAATAAGAGAATATACCCTAGTGGGATAAATAGTCATCAAGGAAGGAGTAATGAGATATGTTAATCATGATGATTCCTATGCTAATGGCAAGGAACCCAAAATGAAAAGGGTAAAATGATGCATAAGAAGTTGTAACTTGCATAATGAAAATAGAATTGGTTACCTTTATGCTAGTGACCCATGAACAATGTTGCTATGGTATGGGAAGTGTGTTTCCCTTTGTGTCTTTCCTTTATAGGGCACAACTTTTAAGTGGATCATTGCCACTTGGTACGTGTAGATTCATTGTAAACATGAGGGTGGATAGCTTATAATAGCATAAGGTTGTTTGGACTATGATTCCAAGATCATAAAGTTTGTGATGAGTTTGCTTTTGAGCCTTCCAATAATTAGGAAGACTCCTCTTATATGTCTTGATATTTATTATTTTGGTAAAAGTAGATGAGATAAGGACGTGAGTTCCTTATAGCACATGAGGTGGATACTAAGACAATGAATCCAAGTATCCAAGATGTATCAATAGTATGAGAAATATGTGAAGGTTGGAGATGTTTATTGAATGAACATTCCAAGTATTCCTCTCCCATAGAGAGAGAGAGAGTTGATAATGATCCTATAAATCTTGTTTGGAACGAAAAACAAAAGTGACTCTATAATGTTATGTATGGTCTAGTGATAGTTGGGCAAGACCACTATCAAGGATAGATGGTTTGTTGATACGATAGATATAATTTCAGGATGATAGCTAGAATTTAAAGTTGAAAGTTGCTATTAGATTTGTATAGGTGGCACAACATGTTTCTATGTTCCATATTTCAAATGTCTTCTTATGTGGGGGTTTTTGTGCTGACCCAAGATGAGATATGTATGAATGATGTGACATTACCATGATATTCAAGTAACCATGTGAAGGTAATAGGATGAGGTGAAAAGTAAGTTCCCATCTTTGTTTACCTTAGATTTTGGGGGTGAAATCCCTGTTAGGGGTTTATAGTTGTAAGGCCCCTAAACTTGCTTAATGAGTTGAATAAGCTTAATCATCATAATGTAATTCTTATAACACTAATATAAACTTGTTATATGCTTTTAAATCATAATACAAGCTTAAGTTTCAAATTTGGTCCAATTTGGATACTGTTTGAGCAAGTTATGTAATTTTATGCACATTTTGGACTTTTTTGCAATTTACCCAATCGAGAGGTTTTCTATGCAAATTATCACTTGAATTATGTTCCTTGGATATTATATAATCATTATTGAGATTTTTTATCCATGGGGAGCCTATTTAAACCTTGGTTTGAAGGTGTTTCCTCAAGGGTATTTTAGGGTTTACCCCTTCATGGATGAGCTACCTTTAGTACCTATCAACTAATGAATTATTTGATTTGATGGAAAATTCGACAAAGGAAATCTAAGTAGGTATATATGGACAGTGGGGGAGCTACTTGTGTGTGTTCTTGTATATTCTTAATAGTTTAAGGCCATAGACACATGGGGAAGCTACTTTTACACCTCATGCTTACTTCCATCCTTATCCATGGGCTATATTTACCTCTTCCTTGCCCAAGTACGAAACTTTGCTTTCTTTCTCTTTCCTCTAACCTATAGCAACGACTCCACTCTATTTTTTTGTGGAACCAAGTGCTGTAATATAGAATACAACCTCTTTTTGGAGAAGAAGGTCTCCTAGAGCTCCATCTAGCCCTACCTAGGGTTTCCAAGGTCATCTTCTAGGGATTTTGACCAAGATAAGTTGTTTTCTTCCTTCCTTCTCCATTTATCTTTCTCTTCTTCTTCCTTAGATCTTCCTCCAGGTCGGAACCTTGTTGTTCCATGGTAGAAATTTCTCTAAAGCTCTAAAACCCTACCTTTCTTGCTCCTTATGCTTAGGGTTTGCTCATTTGATGAAGAAAGGTGTTGGATGGACGAGTTCACACCTTATGACTAGATTTTATACCCTACCTTCTCATGTTTTATTATTTTTGGGAGTTTATATTCTCATTATAGGCAAGTTTTATAACTTGTTCCACGTTTATTTCTTACCATAAGCTTTCTAGATCATGTTCTAGCTTGAAAATGATGATCCGTGCACTAAAAAGCTATGCTTGACTTGGATTTCGATTTTTATAATATTCCCTATTCTGATTTCATTTATAGATGAACCTGTGATCATGTGCACGTTATTCCTAAGGTATAGTATGACTTTGATCAGGTTTATTTGACAATCTATGGTGCTAAGTACCTATCAACCAATGGTAGATTTTAGGGTTTAAAGCTGATTTCTTCTATAAACACATGACTTGATGGTGGTATCATTGCAACAATCGATGGTGTTGTCTTCATGAAAACTGATGGTGGTGACCAAGGGTGTCAACTTACTTTCACTCCTTAGGTCAGGTGTTAGCCTAATTAGAAGCCTAGTGATTAACCACTAAGTACCCTAATGATGCTATCAATCAATGGTGATATTAGTTTGATATTCGAGGGTGATTAAAAAATATATTGCTGATCTAACAACCTATGTTGACTTAATGGTCACTAATGATGGTGGATCAGGTCTGCAAAACATATGGTGAGTTAATCATATAGTTGTAGCATCAATTAAGCCTTAGACCAATGGTTTCTTTGGTCACTGGATGCAATGGTCGGACCTATACTGTAATTGATGGTTTTAACATATGAACCTGACAAACTCAATAACTCAATAACTCAAACTCATAACTCGTGCCTCACCTGATTCTTCCGAAAGTGCTTTGCCTAGTTTTTCCCCTTATTTCCGGGAAGGTGGTCTTCCCACCTCCCACCTTCCCTAGTTTTTCCCCCTTGCCGGGGGCCAATGGTCAAGATCTAATGTTTATCCCTCCAATAAAGTGGAGTTATGGTTAATGTAATATGTTGGTCCTAATAATGTGATTTATATGGTTCCCTTTATATGATCAACTTACGGAGCTTACTTGTTGACAATGGATGGCTTGTTTTAAATGAACAGTCGATTGTGGGTTTTACCCTACTCTCAATGGAACTTTTTGAGTTGTTAATCAAGGGATGTCTAGGGTTAGATGGTGACTCTTTATAGAGAACAAATCAAGTACTTCATAGGTTATTTATCAAAGGTGTTTACTTATGTAAACAACCAATGGTCTTACCTTTTAAACATCCAATGGTTATGGGTGACATTGTGGTATGGTGATATGGGTTGAATGATGATGGAACAAATGGAGGGTTACCCTTAATAAGGTAGTCTTACCTATTCACTCATATGAATAGAAGGGATGATAACCATATTGTGTTGATTTGTAACCCTACTGAGGTATAGCTTGTTATACATAGCTTTAATATAACTAAATGATGGTAATTGGGTATGAATAGTCCTTAAATGATTAATACAATCATGGAGTACTCTCTTATTGTTGTTGAAACCCTAGTATGATATAACCCAATGGTTGGACCTTGATCTATGTGTGGGTTCATACTTCATAATAGTATGGAATGTGATGGTGATGCTTCACCTTATGCATCTATGATCCAATGGGGATGTCTTGAGTTAGGGTTTGGGTATAAGTGCTAATTAGTAACATTAATATAATTTATCTTGTTGAACCTAACTATATTTCAAATAGATAAAGATGAGTATTCATGTTTAACATTCTTATATGATGGAATGATGGTGAAATACCTCCTTAATATGATCATAACCTTAATATGTTAATTGGTGGTTATCATATCTACATGGTTGATACTTTCTTATGCTAAACATGTGCATTATAAATATGATGAGTGTTTATCGTATCTAGATTCCTTACATGTTGATGTAATAAAGGAATGTTATTAATGTTAATATAACCCTACTATGATTGTTTATGAATATCTCCTAGCTCATTAATGCAATATTGTGCTGATCTGGTGTATTATATGTAAGTGATGTTGTTGAGCCTTGCTAAAAGGCATGGAATGATAATGATGATCTTGCAGGGAATAGTATGATGGTCTTGATGATCTTTGTGCATGGTTGAACCCTGAATGAAGTGTAATCCTCTTGTGTTGATAAGGGTTTATACCATGTATTATTTTGAAAAGGATTTATATCTTGTGATAGTATGATGACTAGTTTAGCCTCATGAATGACAAGTGAATAGTACCATGTGATGATGAGATGAGAAATTAAGTTTCACATGTTTTATATATTTTAAAGTTGTGATATTTATATGCTTGTTAGAAGTGAATTAGGGTTTGTATGTCCACTTGTTTGATGCATCCTTAATTCACCTAATTGGCATAACTAATCATGTGAAACTCTAATCATGTAGTGCCATGTGCCATAGATCCATCTGAGTTTCAGAACTTTCCAGATGGTGAAACGAGTATTCCTAAGGGAAACTCAGAGGGCATACTGATGAGTATGTGGGATGCTTGTCATCTTGAATTCAGGTGTTTAGGGAGGATGATTGCGGTCATACCTAGCCCTCAGTTTGAGAATGGATACAGTCGTGTCTCAGTGATTATATATGTGATGAGATTGGAGGACAACTGCGGTTGTACCTTGGATGGTAGGGTGTGCATACCCACCTCCTTTCACTAGTGTTGCGACCTATACCAAGGACGGACTAGGCTGTTAGCAGCTTGACCTTATGTGTCGTTGTGGAATACCCATACTGACCGGGGGCAGAGAAGATCTTAGGAGTCCGTCTCTTCCTAGATCTTGTATGGCACTAATTTCGACTTAGTAGTGGTTTGTTGGATTTTGAGTGGTATCAAAAAATTCCTCAAGGCGTAATAAAAGATGTAATACATCCATGTAGCATATTTGTTTAGGGTTATACACGATGTTTCACATTGGATGATAGCCCTTGTTTGTTATCTTTACATAAAGATGATGCTTAGTGCAATTAAGAGATAGTAGATATACTTATGTTGTATATATTCTTAAGATTGTAGATGTATACATATAGTAGCCATGTTTATGTTGATAAGTATACCGCTACTGCTGATTATAATCATGATGCTAGCTATCTCATGTTGTTAGTTATGTTTAGCATGCTATCCATGTCTTTGTAACTAGAGATGCATATACTGCTAATCATGCTTATCCAAATAGTTGTGCTTATGTTGTTAGCTCTTTTTATGATGTTGATATGTTCAACCTGTTAGACTTGGTGATGTTGTTAGTTATGCATATGATACTAGATTTATTCATGATGTTAGAGATGCTCATTCTACTAGACTCCTTATACTATTAATAGGGATATGATAATAGTCTTGCTAATGAAGACAGTTATTATCTGCTCCTTTATGTATTTTGTTAATCATCAGTGTTGTTGAGCTTATTTGTTATATATGATTAAACTGCTTAAACTATTTAATTACTTTAAATTTTGTAATCAATAAACGTTGTTGGAGGTTATATCTCTTGATGGGACATGGGTCTCATGTTTGTGGTTTGACACATTTTTTTAGGTAATCGGAAGTGAAGAAAACAAACATGTGGCAGCAAAGAGGAGCTATAGTAATGAATCTATGAGAAAGTTGATTAGATGTCTAGTGTGTCCTAGAGTCATCCCTGTACTCTCAGGTCTGGGCAGGAAAAGTTTCTATATGGTGTTTCAAACGAATCAGACTTTTGTTAGCATATTAATGCTTATTTGTGTGGCATATATAAATATTGTTCTCCTGTGTATATATGTTGTGCCTAAGGTGATAGAACAATTTCTATCATATTCTTGGCATAGTATGGATAAAAGAAAAATGTTGGGCTCTTATGCAAATGTTTTTGAGTAGGTGCTGACGTTGAAATCAGTTTTAATTTACAAATATTTTTGGGTATGTGATTAATTAGTGATTGATTGTGCTTTATGTTTTGAGTAATCTTGTTTAGTGTAATGAGTTCTCACATAAAGAATTAGGGCACACACCCCATATCATCAACATGCATGCATGTGAGATAAACATAGCCCTAGAACAATATAAACACAAAGGTGGCCTAGTCTCATAAACTTGAAACCTGATAGAGAAAGGAATACTGCTAAACTTCCAAATATATAAAAGATGGGCCAAGAATCACACATCTTGCCCTAGGTATGAGGTTCCTTTCCATCCCAAAAGAACAGGAAATATCACATCTACTCTGTAGGAAATTACACATCTATCATAAAAACCAATGTAATTACACTACTCTAGTGCTACTAAATCACATAGCATGTTAAATGTATAGGAAAGTAGAAAGTATAATCAGAATATATAAACCAGTCACCACAAAAGTGACAAACATATACATCCACCTCATAAGTGGGCAAAAGACATCGCATGATATCTTTTATAAGATAAGAGTTCAAAATAATATTCATGATCACATGATCAATATCAAATAAGGTAGTTCACATGAACCATGATTTTAAAAAGAAAAGACATTATGTGTAGGCTAATGTCCATAGGACAAAGAGAATGAATAAGCATAGGTGAATTGCTCAACATAGAAGAATAAGGGATACATCATACCTCAACTTCTGAGTCTAAATAGTCCAAGTCAGTCCTAGATCCAAGCATAGGCCTCCAAAGAACCTCTAGGGAAGGTGGACAGGTCCAATAAGTAAGGTTCCCAAGCTTAGAGAGGTTGGTTTCTCCAACAAACCTCCTATCTTGAGCAAGAAGCACCTTCTCCACTTTAGAGGTGAAAAACCCTAACAAAAGAATATGGATATGAGGTGTTAATGGGTTCTAGGTGGGGTTTCACCATAGAAGGCCATGGTTCTGACCTAGAGGAAGGTGGATGGAAGACGAACAACATGAAAATAGTGAAGTAAAGGAGGATACTTACTAGTTTTCGTTAAAATCACCAAGGAGGAGCTTAAGAAATCCTAAATAGAGAAATTTGGAACCCTTGGAGTCTTCTTCACCAAGGTAGGAACTCCTTTTACCTTGGGACAACACCTTCATGGAAAAATAGATTAGGAATGATGCTCTAAGATGGGGGAAAGAGAAGGAGAGGATTGCCTCTTGGATTTGGAGGTGGGAAGGGGTAGGCAAGGCTTTATAAAGAAAGAGGTTAAGTATGAGGTGTCTATAAGACTTTCCATGTGTCATGTATAAGGGTGTCCATGGACATGAAAGCCTTTATGGATAAGGAAGAAGTCAAGAACGAGGTGTCAAGTTAATTTCCATGTGTCCAATGCTAAGGGTGCCTATGGACATGCAAACCTTTATGGATAAAGAAGAAGTCAAGCATGAGGTGTCCATGGAGCTTTCCATGTGTCCTTAGCCTACAGATTTCATGGCCATGCAAGAGGAAATCTCATACATCCTTCTAGAATATAAAATTTCAGTTTATGGATACTTATAGGCCATCTCAACCGACCTCCAATCAAATAAATAACCCCATTGGTTGATAGCTTCTAAAGATAAGCTCATTTATAAAGAGAGTAATCCCTAAAATGCCCTTGGAAAGAAACACCTTCAAACCAAGGTGCAACTGGGCGCCCTATGGTCAAAAAACTCAAGAATGGTAAGGGAATATATAAGGATTATAATTCATGTGACAATTTGCAAATAAAACTTCCCAATTGGGTAAATTGCAGAAAAGTCCAGAATTTACCTAAAATTGCATAACTTGCACAAACAACATCCAAATTGGACCAAACTTCATCCACAAGTTATCTTTGATGTGTTGATTATGAATTTTAAATTATTTTCATATTTTGAAGTTATATAATCACATTATTCATTACTTATTCCTTTTACTCATTTTCTCTCTCCTAAACTTATCCTAATATTTCAAGGTTCTCCAAATTAGATGAAATATGACATGTAGGTTAATTTTGATATGTAGATTTCGAATTTGAAGTTTTTTTTCCACTTTTGAGACTTATTTTTATGAGCTACGTCATATGGCCCATTAACGACCCATTATCTAAACTATTCATCCAATTAAGTTGCTTATCTTCATATTACCTCCAAAATGAGTTTTGTGGCATATTTTATGTATCCATTATAAACCTAAGATTAATGTTAGAAAATTAGGTTACATTAAGATGATCTATACATACATTAGCTCATTGGGGTTATACTAAACATCTATTTAGGTCCAACCTTCAACCTAGTTTGGCTAAGTCCAAAATGTCAACTTCTAGGATAGGGTCTGAAATCTAGTATGTTACAACACACCAACCCTTAAAGGGATTTCATCCTCAAAATCAAAACATCCACATATAAGAAAACAACTTATTCACAAACCCTTAAAGGATTCATCTTATTAATTCAAAACTATTCTTTAGGTACAAAAGGTTCAACTACACTTCCTTACATCCAACTACATAAGCATCATGCAATAAAAAGAAACATAACTTGTAAAGACTAACTATGAACTATGGGTTAACTTGTTATTGTCCATACTCAAACAAGTCTTTACACCTAGGAGACTAGTTCAACATATTAGGGTCCCTAAAGATAAATCATATAGATGTCTAAGTCTACTATTGCCTAAAAGCATGCTATTTCAGACAATTCATATCAGCTCAGGCCAGGCCAATATCATATGGATTCGGGAGTCCTCGTAAACCAAGCTACTGGTGCGGAGGAAAATCTTGCCAGCCCCCAAACCCTGATCCTTTCTAGACACCTTTGCTTTCAACTTCATGTCTAAGTATATGCCTAAATGCCAAGCTAAACAACCTTAAGTTACTATGGTTACTTATGCATCTTTTAGTTGTAAGTATTTTAGGGATCTATTCATCATTATTCTAATGTGAAACTATAACATCCTAAATCAACCACTGATCATCTTTTAATCAACTCTAGGGCAAACATGTCACTTAAAGGTAAGGCAAGTACTCTAACTAGGGAGACAAAATTGAAATAGTCAGATTCCGACTACCATGGGATCTGATACCATGTTGTAAGGAGGCGGGATCACCCCCTTACTAAAAAAATTTAAGAATGAAACATCCATTCCAAACACACTCAAAGGTATGCTAGAATAGGTGCAAAAGTTTCAAACTTCAATAAATGGTATTCAAAACAACCAAAGTATAGCAGCGAAATAAAAATAATGACTATATTCAATTTTCACACAAGATTACAAAAGTACATCATAATATCCCATAAGGGTTTACATGTATGATACAACATAAAGATCTAAGTACAGGGAAATATAAACCATAAAAACTTTGTATGCAAGCTTTAACTCCTTAAGATAGTCCAAAAATTCATGCCTTATCGTCCAAGTCCTTCACCTAGGGTTGGAAGCATACCCCAACAAGAAGAGAAAATAGATGACATCAGGAAAGGTTGGTATGTGCATACTAAATAGGAAATTGAGCAATATATGGAGTGAAGGACATCAAATATAAAAGGCTTCCCACAGAAAGGATAAGGACCACCCAAATGGGTATCAAGAGAAAAGGAATTGAAATCATATGATAACAAAAGAATACTTGCCATTAATAAAACATAAAGAGTGTGCCACACAAGCACATGTAAAGAATTAGGGCACACATCCCATATCATCAACTTGGATGCATGTGAGATAAGCATAGCCCTATAACAATATAAACACAAAGGTGGGCAAGTCTCATAAACTTAAAACCTGATAGAGAAAGGAATACTTCCAGTCTCCCAAATATATACAACATGGGCCAAGAATCACACATCTTGCCCTAGGTATGAGGTTCCTTTCCATCCCAAAAGAGAAGGAAATATCACATCTTCTCGGCAGGAAATAACAAATTTTTCATAAAAAATAATTCAATTACACTACTCTAGTGCTACTGAATCACATAGCATGTTAAATGTAGAGGTAAGTAGAAAGTATAGTCAGAATATATAAACTAGTCACCACATAAGTGACCAACATATACATCCACCTCATAAGTGGGCAAAAGACATCACATGTCATCTTTTATAAGATAAGAGTTCAAAAGAATATCCATGATCACATGATCAATATCAAATAAGGTAGTTCACATGAACCATGATTTTTGTAAGAAAAGACATTGTGTATAGGCTAATGTCCATAGGAAAAAGAGAATGAATACGCATACGTGAATTGCTTTACATAGAAGAATAGGGGATACATCATACCTCAATTTCTGAGTCTAAATAGTCCAATTCAGTCCTAGATCCAGGCCTAGGCCTCAAAAGAACCTATAGGGAAGGAGGGTAGGTCTGATAAGTATGGTTCCCAAGCTTAGAGAGGTTGATTTCTCCAACAAAGCTCATATCTCGAGCAAGAAGCACCTTCTCCACTTTAGAGGTGAAAAACCCTAACAAAAGAACATGGAGATGAGGTGTTTATGGGTTCTAGGTGGGGTTTCACCATGGAAGGACACATCTTTGACCTGGAGGAAGGTGGAAGGAAGACTAACAATATGAAAATATGGAAGGAAAGGAGGATACTTACTAGTTTTAGTTAAACTAACCAAGGAGGAGCTTACGAAATCCTAAATAGAGAAATTTGGAAACCTATGGGCCTTCTTCACCAAGGTAGGCACCTCCTTTTACCTTGGGACATCACCTTCGTGGAAAATAGAGTAGGAACAATGCTCTAAGATGGGGAAAAGAGAAGGAAAGGATTGCTTCTTGGATTGGGAGGTGGGAAGGGGTAGGCAAGGCTTTATAAAGAAAGAGGTCAAGTATGAGGTGTCTATGAGACTTTCTGTGTGTCATGTATAAGGGTGTCCATGGACATAAAAGACTTTATGGATAAGGAATAAGTCAAGCACGAGGTGTCAAGTTACTTTCCAAGTGTGCAATGCTAAGGGTGCCTATGGACTTGCAAACCTTTATGGATAAAGAAGAAGTCAAGCATGAGGTGTCCATGGAGCTGTCCATGTGTCCTTAGCCTACGGATTTCATGGCCATGCAAGAGGACAGCTCATAGAGGCTTCTTGAATATCAAATATAGGTTTATGGACACTTATAGGCCATCCTAACCAACCTCCAATCAAATAAATAACCCCATTGGTTGATAACTTCTAAATATATGCTCATTTATAAAGAGAGTAATCCCTAAAATGCCCTTGGAAAGAAACACCTTCAAACCAAGGTGCAACTAGGCGCCCTATGGTTCAAAAACTCTATAATGGTAAGGGAATATATAAGGATTATAATGTATGTGACAATTTGCAAAGAAAATCTCCCAATTGAGTAAATTGTAAAAAAACCCAAAATGTACCTAAAATTGTATAACTTGCACAAACAACATCCAAATTGAACTAAACTTCATTCACAAGTTATATTTGATGTGTTGAATATGAATTTTACATTATTTACATATTTTGAAGTTATATAATCACATTATTCATTACTTATGCCTTTTACTCATTTTATCTCGCCTAAACTTATCCTAATATTTCAAGGTTGTCCAAATTAGATGAAATTTGACATGTAGGCTAATTTTGATATGTAGATTTTGAATTTGAAGTTTTTTTTCCACTTTTATGACTTCTTTTTATGAGTCATATGGACCATTAACGGCCCATTATCTAAATTGTTCATCCAATTAAGTTTCTTATCTTCATATTACCACCAAAATGAGTTATGTGGCATATTTTATGTATCCATTATAAACCTAAAATTAATGTTAGAACATTAGGTTATATTAAGGTGATCTATACATGCATTAGCTCGTTGGGGTTATATGAAACATCTACTTAGGTCCAACCTTCAACCTTGTTTGGCTAAGTCCAAAATTTCAACTTCCAAGGTAGGGTTTGAGATCTAGTATGTTACAGTCATCAACCCATTTATACCTATTAATGGAACTCTAAATTATTGTAGTCAATTTCTCATATGTCTTCAGTGACACCGTAATAAGACATATTTCCTTCATGTGGACTCTTATCCTTGGCACTAGAAAAATACAATGAAGACGCCTGAAGAGTGATCCCACTATTTTGGACAACACTTTTATCATCTTGACGTTTTGTGTAGTATGATAATCCATTTATGTCAAACACTTCACAAGATGTAACGTGACTCTTTTCCTTATACACGAGCCATTTGATAGTTTCTGTAACCTTATTAGGTGTTTGAGATACTTTATGGAATACTTTCTTTTCAAACTACCTAATAAATGTCGGAATTTGCTTTCTAGCACGCCACATTGAACTTGTAACGAACTCACTTTCTGCATCTCCCAATTAAGTAAAGACCTTCAAGTTGAGAGCCATTACCTATATTCCCAAGGATCCAGATTTAGCAAATAATAAATAATAGAAAACAATTTCATTAATTCAAAAATATTATTCACAAAATACTTACATGAAATTTCATTACCAGAACTATATATAGATAAGAAGTGTCTATCTAAATCCTCCTTACTTATATTAATGTCTTCACATGGTTTGTTATGACCCCACCTCCCAATAACCCCCAATTAAGGGAGACTGAGAGGTCGAAGTCGCACCCATAACTTCCGGATCAAAGGTTCGACAATTAACCAAGAATAATTATCAAATTTTAACCTACTACACTGAAAAGCAGTAAGAAAATAAATTTGTGCATACCTTTTACAAAAACTTGGATCTCTAAACTTCTATCCCCTTAAGGATTCTACTCTAACTAATCATCCTTGTATTTAGCTTCATGTATTTCACAATATGATGATTTACTGTTTGTCCTTTTGGCTTGTACCTAAAACGCCGACAAACAAAATGTCAGTCAGCCGAAGCTGGTATGTGGGGGAAATAATAATTATGTAAATACGTTAACAATGTAATCATTCAATTAATCATTTAACAATTAAGATTACTTTTTAGATATGACTCCGCGATCCAAGAGTACCCTATCCTCTATGTTGTCCCCATTAAACCCTTCATGATCCACCTATAAGTGAACCAATTTCTAGGGTTGAGTCACATGGCACTACTCGTAAGTATCCCACTCCTTAACTCATGGCAGGATAATGAGTCTCATGGCACTACGCGTAGGTAGCCCGGTTTCTAACTCTCGGTAACCTAGACCTTGTCCAGGATTACCCATTTTTCCTTAGCCCTTTTCAAAGCAATAGAGGTGGACCCGGATCTAGTGAGTTATATACACACATTTATAGTGATAATCATAGTCACTTTATAGTTGCATGAAATAAATAAACATCCAATAGTTATTTTCAAGCAACCGATTAAAACTTCGGGAATCGCCGTGAAACTAGAGCGATTATTCATAAGCGCAACCACATACCTGATTTGATGATTTCACAAGCATTAAGTAAACCCAACCAAGAAGGCCATTCAAGCAAGTAGTCCAACCACACAATCAAGAATCCTGAAAAATCACATGTACTCTATTTACTACACACTTCATCAAGATTCTATCTATTCAACTTGAAATCTCTTCCTAGGGTTTCCGTACCCATTTTAAGGTTTCATTAGGGTCTTTCTTCACCTTTCATCATTACAAACCCAAGTTAGGCAAAATAGCTCGCAAACCCTAACGAGTCTACCCTATTTCTTCCAATAGGCTTAGGATCATCTTTTAATGACCTATTATCACATATTTCAAATTAAATAGGATCTTTTCCCTTCTTACTCTATTTTAGGGTTTCTAAGTGCTTAATCATACACATATCATGAAAAACCCTAAATTATGCAGGAAAGCATCTAAATCATCTTCAAGTTCATTATTGACTATTCAACAAGTTACATTTACTCGATTTCATTAATTAAATATCATGAACTTATCCATATTGTTTAATTAGGGTTTCTAATCGAATCCACAAGCACCTTTCATTATATTAGCACACTTTTGCAAATATGAACAAAAACATGTTCTCTCACCAATTTTATCGTATTCCTCACATTTTTATGAGTAAGATTCATATATTATTTATCCTCATATGATCATCCTACGAATTACTACGATTTTTACTATTTAAAGCCATCCTGGCCAATCCTACGTTGACACACCATCAACTAATGGGCGTCACTTTGTTTTGCGGTTAAGTACCATCTTGCCCTACTTGCTACGTGTACTGGCCGGGGGTTCTTTGGTCTTTTCGTTATGTTGTCCCTAACCCCCCGACGGAAGCGGACTTTGGCCCCCCACGTTCAGCTGTGATGCCTTCCGCTCCCCGCTCTCTCCCCCGCGGCTCTTGGGTCCCAAGGCAGGTGCAGGCGGGGCGGTACTACCAACCCTTGCTGACTTCAGGTAGACCAGGTTGTGACTAGAGGCATCCATGGACCAAACGGTGGCTATAGCCTTAAGCCTCTGTAACTAGAAACTAACTAAACCGCGGGAGGAGGTTTCATACCTGCGGCAGGAAGCTTCGCATTGCTGCACACAGCAGTGACCAGGTCAGGCAGACTTTATTCCTCGTGCTTAAGTGCAGCGAACAAGAGAGCAGGGAAGAAGTCCCTCGTCCTTGCTTCCTCCCACGGTGCACCGTACTGCTGCCGAGATGATCGTCGACGCCTGCTCGTTGCTTCTCTTTGCAAGATATCATGGCTACGCCTTGGACAGTCTGATCCCTGATGAAAATGAGACCTCCCATGAACTCTTTTGTGGTTGCCCATGAACCCTAGGGTATGTAGGTAGAGAGCGATGACAAGAGCATCTTGTGAAAGAGCCTGCTCTCAGACTTATATATATATATATACACTCTCATGGAAACCATTGGTTTCTCTAGCACTTTCTGGAAAACCTTTATAACTTCCTCTCACCGTTCTTTTGCTCCTTGGTTAAATAAACATGTGTATGCACACACTTGCCAAAAGCCTTTTCTTTTCTTTTACCATAAGTTTCCTTTCCCTCACGATAAAGAAGGAAACTTATCCTAGGGCCTTCACAGCTGTGGAAGGATAGTATTAATTCCTTTCCATCTATTCCAATATATATATATATATATATATATATATATATATATATATATATATATATATATATATATATATATAAATATCCACCTCCTCATCCTTCACCAAGTTGTGGGATTTTACAAGGTTTAATCTTATTAAAGAAATTCTCGTTGCTTTATGGGTTATCCTTTCTTCTCAAATTTTAAAGGAAATCTATAAAGACTTAGTCTACCATTGAATAAAGTTTGAGTCCAAAAAGAGAAAGGAAAACCCCTTTTTCTTCACATGAAAGTCAAAGACTTACAAGACATATTTCATGCATTAATATATATATATTCTCTTTCCTCTATTCTCTTGGAACTCCTTGGATCCCAATAAATTCTAGTATTTTCGAAATTTCTTTTTAAGGATGCTTATTATCCTTCTAGATGCATCTATATGCATTATTTCACATTATCTTGGTTATTTCTTATTAAAATAACTCTTTTCGAGGTTTTCTCTTTATTTCTCTTTTATTTTTCTTATTTCTATTCCTTTTATCATTAGGAATCCTTGGGATACGAAATTCCACAAAGGATAACTCAAATATACCTCTTTTCACTTGTTTTCCACATTTTATCATTATTATCAATTTCTTTCTTAATAAAGAAATACTTAATTGGTCTTTTCTTTTCTTGTTGCGCATACGCGCTATACTAAGGAACGCCCCTAACTCCATTTCAGGATGATCCACAAGAAAGGTGGCAGGATTCGAACCCCTTGCCGGTCCGCCCGCAATCATAGCCAAGCAAGGGTTATGATGTTTTATTCATTAAAAGCATTTTATAATCTTTATGAATAATGATATACTATGTTGCCTAGTTTAAGAGATAACATATGAGAATGATGGGTTGTAAGAGCCTTGAGTAATATTTACATTGTTACAATTAAGGTCATGCTATTAGATGACTTATGATGATTTAAGGGTTTGAACACCCCTATTCTTGAACCATAATGATGAGATGGTTATGAAATGATAATTGTTATGAAATAAACTTGATACATTTAGTATTTTTTTTCTATAGCAGATGTTTTAATTGTTTATGTTTGAAAACATGCTTGATAATAAAAGAATACTGAAATGTACCTAACTAATCAAGTATAATCATACCATGTAGGGCCCTGACCATAGATCCATAACTTTGGACTCCTTGGAACCCAAGAGGCACGAAATCCCTCTTTGGATTACATTCTTTTGCCTTCCAGAGGTTTCCACACCATTCTTTTCTCAAAAACTCAATTATTCATTTACTAATTTAATAATTGAATTTCCTTTCTTCATTTCTTGTTATGGGCCCAATAGCCAATAAAGCCCACAACACAATCATCAAGGCTATTGTAAATGAAATTCATTTATTCAAAACAAATTATATCATTATTTGTTCAATTATCCTTAATATGAGAAATTGCATTTCTCACCAAATGAACCCAAAAATTGGGGTTGTAACATCCTTCCCCTCTTATAGGAATTTTGTCCTCAAAATTCTATCAAGCAATCAAACAATTCAGGATAAGACTTTTCCATGTCCATCATTGGCCCCTATGTGGCTTTACCTTACTCATGGCGCTTCCAAAGAACCTTTATAATCACATTTCCTTTTTCTCCGAGTTCTCTCATCCTGGCGTCTATAAACTACACAGGTGAACTCAGGCCGTTTCAGCCTCCCTTGGGGCTCACTAGGTTCATTGTTCGTACATGGTCTGGGTACCTCACATAGTGCTCTAAATTGGACACCTGAAACTCATCACACATTTCTTTATCCTGAGGGGTAAGATCAAACTTAACCTTCTCCACCAAACCATGTCAAAAGAACCCATGCATCGGGGACTCATCTCTCTTAGCTATAACTAAGAGGGGTCTGATTTTCATGTCACATATCCTCCCACAGTGAACTGCATGTCAGTCTACTTTGCATTTGCTCATGACTCACGTCGTCTCTAGGCTCCTTTCAGCCATTGCACGATCAAAGCAACTACATCTACACACACTGTGGTCCTTTTCTAACCATCACGTGGTCCTTTCACCAACATCACCTTACTGAAGTGGTGACCGACACCACCTCCCTTACAAAGCTTTTTTAACACCCGATACTGGCGATGGTGGTTATCATCACATTTTTCATAGGACAAGAACCGTCTCTAGATATCACCATGAAAGAGCACATATGCCCTCATCAGATCCTTTAGTCTGGATCATACTAACCATTAGTTAGAGGTGATAAACTATACTAACATCGAGTTCTTCGTGTACCTACTTCCACTTTATGGAAGTGAACCTTTAGGTCAAACTCAAGAACCTTTGAACTCACATCATGGTGTAGTTGAACCATCTCTCTCATGGGTAGTCCAACCAGATCTGTCCCTTGACAGAACTCTTTCTCTTTCATGTCATTTGGGTAAGACGATCTACCATACCCCATATCGCATCTCGACCTTCCTTGGTCCAGGGGAGACCTACAACATCCCTAGTGATGAACTCCCTTTCTCTTACGGGGACTCTTTATCCCTTTTATCGATGTACTAGGTAACTGGTGTTCACCCTTCACCTTCTGTCGTGTATGGCATCATACCACATGCAACCTCATCTTAAGCATCCAAAGTGCTATTGTCTTTTACTATCTTGGTAGTACCACGGTGTATGTTGATCTTCGATCATGATTTCATGTATGTCATGATTCCTCAAGATAAATTCCTTGGAAACCCTAAACCACTCTCATTAGGGTTTCATCAGCTTCCTATCAAAAGAGTGCATCTGAGGTTCTACCACCATCCTTTCATTGCTTCAAGGACTAGATTGGATAATCAAACAACCATTAACTGATCTCATTACATCAGAGAATTAGCCAAACATATCTCCTTTTCCAAACTTAGGGTTAGCCTAACAACCTCTTCTAGCTTCTAGCCAAACTAGTCAGATACATCTCAACTAGAGCATCCATTATCACTTAGGTATTAAGTTACATTAAAGACAAACACTTCCATGTATTTCACTCATCATCTCAAACTCGAACTCTATTGAGAACACTTTTAGTTCATCTTCTTGGTGATCAAACTCAACCTTGTATGACTCATATCTCATGATATAAACATCCTCATAGGGTGACTACCCAATTCCTCTTAGTGTTTGCAAACCATCCATGTATCATTCACTTTACCAGGGTATATTATCTTCTCTATCCCCATTTCTCGTGGCAACATTCCAACCTACATCATCTCTTATCCTTGGTGTGTGGCATGCGTAGTTTCCTATCTCTCACTCTCATAACTAGAGGAAATAAGCATTTGGCTGCTGTCCAAATACAGAGTTCTTCCTGTTTCAAGAGTAGAGATGGTACATCCCACCTTGCCAGTACACCTTTAAATCTAAGTTGCAACGTGCCACATATGTCTCTACATCACAAACATCATGATATCCAACTAGTCTTGAACCTACTGAGGTTTATATCCTTGGTCATCTCCTCTAGGTCTATAGGGTACCGGCTCTTTTGGGGTCATCCATCTTCCCTCATGCATCAAGGGAGTGCCCTACTCATCTGCCCTTTGGGTCCCATGAGTTCATGAAGGTGATCAATCTCCTAACCCATGGCCCTCAGACAATGATAGATGTTACCTCCCGACCCTATGGTCATGTGCAACTGGGGAATTAGTCAACTCCTACTTTCATCGGTCTTATCCCTACCTGACCCTAGGATGGACTTAGGATTCTCCATTATAGTACATGTTCACTTAGAACCTTACCCAAGTCTTCATCATCTCTCTTTCTGCATTCATGGGCTGGCTTTCATCCTTTCATAGGGATCATGGCAACCTTCCTACCTTGGTCAAGCCCCATACCGGTTACCTCCATGGTAACACATTCATATGCAATTAGAGATGGATATCTATGGGTCTACAGGTTCATTCTCATACCATGTAGTTTTCACTTAGCTTCTTAAGATCCTATGAGACCTTTTTAGGTTACCTTAAACCAACAAAACTGGTAAACACCCTACACAAGGGTCCCTCTCCTAGGATGGGAGGAAACTACAACTCTTGCCCTCAAGGTCACAAACATCCTTAGGTCTAGGGTTTACATCCTTATGCTTAACCCTAGTATGTTGTTAAGGCACAAGCAGACCACTAAACCAGGCTAGGCCATACTTGTTCTCTTTGCTGGATCAAGATCATACTTTCCTTTATCATCAACCTAGTTATGAGGGGTTCATCAAACATACCTTTAATATTAAGGGGTTTCCCTTTTCCTTTATACATGAGGAGTACCATGCTCGCTTCTATAGGAACTCAACCCTCATCATGAGCATTAGGTACACCACTTCCCCTCTTAGGCCTAGGAACCCTAGGTTTACTTGTAGGTGTCCAACTGCATGGTCTATCTCTTAGCTATGAACCAAGCATGCAATAGGTATGACATGCACTCCTTGTCATCCTTCAACTCGAGCAACACTTAGATTTGGGTCCTTCTTAAGGACAACCAACAAGGTGCAAGGCCTCATAACCCGTTACTAAACCTTTCTAGGTATAAGGAACTCTTCTTCCTACCTCAGAAGGTAAACACCTATACCGTAGGCTCATAGGTACCAGAATCTTCATCTTCTCTATCTAGGGTTTGGTCCCTCTAAAGGCAACCAAGATATCATCAACTTTCAGGGATCGATCATGAGGCAACCACTATCATCCATTGTTCAGGGTTTTAGGCTTCCAACCTTCTTACTGGGTTTCCTGCTCTCTCTAGCGCTAACCCTACATCCAACCTCACCATTAGGGGTCCTCTCTTCACGAAGAATCAACCTCAAGAGCTTGCCCTACATGGGTGAAGCCCAGGTTCGAACTTATGTTTTCTCAAGATCATCCGTAACCCTTTATGCTCCATCATGATTCCTTATCCAGGGTTTCATCCTACTGTCAGCACTATGACATGCCCAAGGTGCCAGCTATACCCTACTTTCACAAGCCCATATGGTTTCTAAGGTCCTTCACTAACATCATCATCTAAGGAGCTATCCTTTACCCTAACATGCACGACCCTTCCCAGGGTTGGGTTGCCAAAGGTGCTAGGTCACCCATGGATCATTTGGCATCCCAAAGGCATGTCCTTTCAAACACCTGGTCCAACTCATCGCTCTCTAACCTTCACTTAGGGTTAGGGTTAGCATCATCCTCAGAGGATGTGCCAGGTCTCTACTTGCAATGGGGATCTCTATCTCCAAGACTAACTTATCCTCCTGACAAGAAGGTCTAGCCTCAGGTCTCTTATGAGGACATGACAACTTATGTCATACGACCTAAGCAGGTATCTATTCTTTAGTTCACACTTACTCTATTAAGCTTATGTCCATGACATCTTATTTACATGCTTTTCATTAATTTGATGGAGGATTCCTTAGACCTTATTAATCCTACCCATACCTCAAGAGGGTGAGGAGAAGAGGGAAAACCCTAATCCTTAAGGTCCTTAATAGATTTTGGGATGAGAAGGGACGAATAAGATGAGAAAGTCCTGAAGGTATCTTATTTCGATTCATAACCTAAGACTTTGGCCAGACAGTCACATGGATCCGGGAGTCCTCGTATTCCAACTAGCGGTGCAGAGGAAAATATTGCCAGCCCCCGGTCGTGATCCTTTTCTAGACACCTCTGTCTTTTGGATAATCCTCTAATACCTTCCTTGGGTTCTATGGAGTTTGTAAAATTTAATAAATATTAATGGTTAATTGAGGAACATACACTTTGATACCAAATGTTACGACCCCACCTCCCGATAACCCCCAATTAAGGGAGACCGAGAGGTCGAAGCCGCACGCATAACTTCCAGATCAAAGGTTCGAAAATTAACCAAGAATAATTATCAAATTTTAACCTACTATACTGAAAAGCTGTAAGAAAATAAATTTTTGCATACCTTTTTAAAAACTTGGATCTCTAAACTTCTATCCCCTTAAGGATTCTACTCTAACTAATCCTCCTTGTATTTAACTTCATGTATTTCACAATATGACGATTTACTGTTTGTCCTTTTGGCTTGTACCTAAAACGCCGACAAACAAAACGTCGGTCAGCCGAAGCTGGCATGTGGGGGAAACAATAATTATGTAAATACGTTAACAATATAATCATTCAATTAATCATTTAACAATCAAGATTACTTTTTAGATATGACTCCGCGATCCAAGAGTACCCTATCCTCTATGTTGTCCCCATTAAACCCTTCATGATCCACCTATAAGTGAACCAATTTCTAGGGTTGAGTCACATGGCACTACTCGTAAGTAGCCCACTCCTTAACTCATGGCAGGATAATGAGTCTCATGGCACTACACGTAGGTAGCCCAGTTTCTAACTCTCGGTAACCTAGACCTTGCTCCAGGATTACCCCTTTTTCCTTAGCCCTTTTCAAAGCAATAGAGGTGGACCCAGATCTAGTGAGTTATATACACACATTTATAGTGATAATCATAGTCACTTTATAGTTTCATGAAATAAATAAACATCCAACAGTTATTTTCAAACAACCGATTAAAACTTCGGGAATCGCCGTGAAACTATAGCGATTATTCATAAGCGTAACCACATACCTGATTTGATGATTTCACAAGCATTAAGTAAACCCAACCAAGAAGGCCATTCAAGCAAGTAGTCCAACCACACAATCAAGAATCTTGAAAAATCACATGTACTCTATTTACTACACACTTCATCAAGATTCTATCTATTCAACTTGAAATCTCTTCCTAGGGTTTCCGTACCCATTCTAAGGTTTCATTAGGGTCTTTCTTCACCTTTCATCATTACAAAACCAAGTTAGGCAAAATAGCTCGCAAACCCTAACGATTCTACCCTATTTCTTCCAATAGGCTTAGGATCATCTTTTAATGACCTATTATCACATATTTCAAATTAAATAGGATCTTTTCCCTTCTTACTCTATTTTAGGGTTTCTAAGTGATTAATCATACACATATCATGAAAAACCCAAAATTATGCAGGAAAGTATCTAAATCATGTTCAAGTTCATTATTGACTATTCAACAAGTTACATTTACTCGATTTCATTAATTAAATATCATGAACTTATCCATATTGTTTAATTAGGGTTTCTAATCGAATCCACAAGAACCTTTCATTATATTAGCACACTTTTGCAAATATGAACAAAACCAGGTTCTCTCACCAATTTTATCGTATTCCTCACATTTTTCTGAGTAAGATTTATATATTATTTATCCTCATATGACCATCCTACGAATTACTAGGATTTTTACTATTTAAAGCCATCATGGCCAATCCTACGCTGACACGTCATCAACTAATGGGCGTCACTTTGTTTTGCGGTTAAGTACCATCTTGCCCTACTTGCCACGTGTACTGGCCGGGGGTTCTTTGGTCTTTTCGTTATGTTGTCCCTAACCTCCCGACAGAAGCGGACTTTGGCCCCCCGCATTCAGCTGTGATGCCTTCCGCTCCCCCCTCTCTCCCCCGTGGCTCCTGGGTCCCAAGGCGGGTGGAGGCGGGGAAGTACTACCAACCCTCACTGACCTCAGGCAGACCAGGCTACGACTAGCGGCATCAATGGACCAAACGGCAGCTATAGCCTTAAGCCTCTATAACTGGAAACTAACTAAACCGCGGGAGGAGGTTTCATACCTGCGGCAGGAAGCTTCACGTTGCTGCACACAACAGCGACCAGGTCAGGAAGACTTTGTTCCTCGTGCTTAAGTGCAGCGAACAAGAGAGCAGGGAAGAAGTCCCTCGTCCTTGCTTCCTCCCACGGTGCACTGTACTGCTGCCGAGATGATCGCCGATGCCTGCTCGTTGCTTATCTTTGCAAGATATCGTGGCTACGCCTTGGACAGTCTGATCCCTGATGGAAACGAGACCTCCCATGAACTCTTTCGTGGTTGCCCATGAACCATAGGGTACGTAGGAAGAGAGCGATGACAAGAGCATCTTGTGAAAGAGCCTGCTCTCAGACTTATATATATATATATATATATATATATATATATATATATATATATATATATACTCTCATGGAAACCATTGGTTGCTCTAGCACTTTCTGGAAAACCTTTATAACTTCCTCTCACCGTTCTTTTTCTCCTTGGTTAAATATACATGTGTATGTACACACTTGCCAAAAGCCTTTTCTTTTCTTTTACCATAAGTCTCCTTTCCCTTACGATAAAGAAGGAAACTTATCCTAGGGCCTTCACAGCTATGGAAGGATAGTACTAAATCCTTTCCATCTATTCCAATATATATATATATATATATATATATATCCACCTCCTCATCCTTCACCAAGTTGTGGGATTTTACAAGGTTTAATCTTATTAAAGAAATTCTCGTTACTTTATGGGTTATCCTTTCTTCTCAAATTTTAAAGGAAATCTATAAAGACTTAGTCTACCATTGAATAAAGTTTGAGTCCAAAAAGAGAAAGGAAAACCCCTTTTTCTTCACATGAAAGTCAAAGACTTACAAGACATATTTCATGCATTAATATATATATTTTCTCTTTCCTCTATTCTCTTGGAACTCCTTGGATCCCAATAAATTCTAGTATTTTCGAAATTTCTTTTTAAGGATGCTTATTATCCTTCTAGATGCATCTATATGCATTATTTCACATTATCTTGGTTATTTCTTATTAAAATAACTCTTTTCGAGGTTTTCTCTTTATTTCTCTTTTATTTTTCTCATTTCTATTCCTTTTATCATTAGGAATCCTTGGGATACGAAATTCCACAAAGGATAACTCAAATATACCTCTTTTCACTTGTTTTCCACATTTTATCATTATTATCAATTTCTTTCTTAATAAAGAAATACTTAATTGGTCTTTTCTTTTCTTGGTGCATTCTCTATGCAACTTTGGACTCCTTGGAACCCAAGAGGCACGAAATCCCTCTTTGGATTACATTCTTTTGCCTTCCAGAGGTTTCCACACCATTCTTTTCTCAAAAACTCAATTATTCATTTACTAATTTAATAATTGAATTTCCTTTCTTCATTTCTTGTTATTGGGCCCAATAGCCAATAAAGCCCACAACACAATCAACAAGGCTATTGTAAATGAAATTCATTTATTCAAAACAAATTATATCATTATTTGTTCAATTATCCTTAATATGAGAAATTTCATTTCTCACCAAATGAACCCAAAAATTGGGGTCGTAACATGGTTTCATCTTCATCTTCATGTCATTCGTCATGTGTATCATCATATACCTAAAACTCCATGAAACAAAATACGGTCAGTATGACAATTCATACCGATATGTGGGGAAAACAAAATCTCACAGTTAATGTTAACAACATAATTCAACAATTATTGTTTAATAAACCAAATTTAACATTTTCACCATGACTATCGAATCTAGGCTTCTCCACTCTCTCTCATAACCCCTCAGGGCCTCATACTGCAATATTCACTATCTTCTCCTATCTAGATGGATGAGCTTTCCATAGATCCAGAGGTGGTCTAGATTCAGGCTAGTCATGTTCATATATTATGTGATAATCATAGTTCTTTAAAGTTTGCATGGAATGAAATAAACAAACAGGCATATATTTTCAACCATGTGAGGAAAGCCTCTGAGAAACTATGTAAATCTACAACGGATAATCTTAGGCGTAACCACATACCTTTTCCATGCAGATTATTCAATTCTACTTCAAACATATTTTCAAGCCAGAAAATCAATCATTCACATCTCCAAGTATGTAAAACCTAACTTGTCACAATCACTTTTATTAGATAAAACCCTACTCGGACCTAATATAGGGTTCAGGGTTTGTCTCAGGTTATCATTAGCATTATGCTTCAAGGACTAATTACTATATCCAACATATCCTTCCATGATATTAACTTAGACCAAATATGTTCATTAACAACATAAAAAGGTAGGATATTTAGCCCTAATTCCACATATTAATGATTATTAACATTAGCGACCCTAATTACCTTATCATTACTATCATCATCATCTTGTTTACCATTATGACCAAAACTATTAGTTAATAAAACAAAGAAAAGGTCTTTTATATTTTCAACACTTTAATGTCAAATCTAGGATTTTCATTTGTCTCTTCACTTAACTCATATATTACCCTAATTTCGGAATAGGAAGCATAGTTGATTCTCAATTATATTTTATTTGGGTTCCTCTCATTTCCCCGATAAAATTGATATATAATTTTACCAATTTCTGACCTACCATTTATTTTCTAGAATTGTTTGAAGTTATGAAAATATGGGCCAATCAGAGATTTACACATCATCTACTTACTTAGTATCAGCGGCCGGCTGTATAACAGGTGAAAAGATTACCGCGCCCATCACTCTACACGCATGCTATGAGGGTAAGCAAAGTCTTTTTACTCTGATCCTCCATCTTCAACACGCCGGGCGCAACTCTCCGCCCGACCAGTCCATTCCGACGCGGCTATCTCCACACGACCGACGCAGGTTAGGTCGCCTCCAACGCCGGCTGTCGAAGCTCCACCCCTTTCCATCTCCGTTGCAGATCCCACAGATCACCTCCTCTTTCCCTCCCTTTCTCAGTTGCCCGACCCTCTCTTCTTTGGCCTCATCTTCTCGCCTACAGACGGCAGTCCCCTCTTTCATGTCGCCTGCAGGAGTTACTCGACACCAGGGTTTCTTGATGAGAGGCCGACCACCCCACCCGGCGGCCCTCTGCACGCCCTACTCCACGACCTGGTCGGGGAAGAAGGCACCACCACGGTTGTACCATCCGCAGGGAACATGGTACACTGCCCCTTGGTTGCGCATGGTGGAGGTCCCATCTTCCCAAATCTATTGGCTACACTAGTGCGAGAAAGAAGTTTGTGAAGGGCCAACAGATGATCTAGCACTCATCGCCTACGTCATAGTTAACTGTGGTGACCACCGTCTATGGTTCCGACTGGGAGAAGGCGTCTGGGCGTGTCTACTTAGGAGGTTAGGGCCATAGAGAAAACCACGGTTAGGGGAGGAAGATGGTGAATAAGAAAAAGAAAGGAAGAGGACCTCCGTCGAGAAGGGTAGATCATGCACCATATGAATATATATACATAGCACTCTCATTCGAGAATAATGTTCGGATTGTTCATGAATCCCCCATACATCAATATATGTATATACTTCTCAAATCCGTATTTCTTCCTCTCTTCCATAAGCATTAAGACACATATATAGGAAAGTGATAATTACATTCCTCTTATATTCCTTCCTTTAAAGACTATTAAGTTTTTATTCTAAAAATCTTATTTCTATGCGGAAGGAACCTCCATCTTTCATAAAATATGGATTTGGCAACATTGCATATAAAAGAGAAAACAATCAATATATTTCCAACTTATATTTATTCTTTGAGGTTTATCAAAAACTCTCTCTGTCTCTCTGAAATATCCTTTAAAACAATCACATTTATTTCATGGAAACTCGTATATATTATCCCAAATATGTTGGGATTTATTGAGATGTCAACACTTAATCCTATCTAACAATATTACTTTTTCCTTGTTTTTAGAATTCTCTTTTCTTTTGTTATTGTTTCCAAGCTTACAAAAAATCATATCAAAATATTGTGTTGCCACTCTCGATAAGATAATTATTCCTTTAATTTTCCAAAGCACCATGTATTTTATTCTTTTCCTTTGGAAACTTGGCAATTTTTTCATTTATCAAAATACATTATTATTTATGAATAAATTCCTTCTATTTGTTTATCTTGTGCCACAACCACCCATGCTCCAAAAATATTTAACATTGTTATTACTCCACCAATAATTCAATTTTTACTAAAATTTGAGGATATTACATAGCTGTCTTGGGGATAACTTCTCTTGAGCTCATTGGTGTGTTTGGTGATGTAAATACCCACATCGTCAATGTTGTGTGAAACCTACAAGTGTATTTGCTCCCACTACTCACGTTTGATATTTATCTCTCGTTCTCCCAAAACACCTTTGTCGGAATAAACACCAGGGTTCACATCATTAGCAGGAGTTTCTTTGCAACTCAAAAAATCATTACGAAATTCCATAACCTCCCTAGCAATATAGCCTTCTGTGATACTCCCTTTGGGTAGATAACGGTTCCAAACATCACCTTTAAAAGCATTCATCTACCGCTCAAAGGCATACATCCAATGCCAGAAAATTAGACTCAACATTTTCACTTCCCTGGTCAAATGGACAACTAGATGTACCATAATATCAAAGAATGAAGGGGGAAAACATTGCTCAAGTTGACACAGGGTAATGACCACTTCTCTTTACAACTTATCTAGAATCTCAGAATCAATTATTTTTCTACATAGAGTGTTAAAGAAGAAGCAAAGCCTAGTGATAGTAAACCTTACATGCTTAGGAAGGATGGATCGAATACTCACACGCAATATATGTTGCATTATAGTGTGAAAATCATGAGATTTAAGACCTATCAGCTTCAGATTCTTTATTGATACCAATCTACATATATTGGTTGAGTATCCATGTGGTACCTTAACATTACGCAAGTACTCACAAAAAGTTCTATTATCCTTTGTAGACAAAGTGTAAAAAGAAGGAGGAAGATATGTGCGGCGACCTTTGGTAAATACTTTTGTTAATATTTCCTTATACCCATTTCAGATAGGTCCATTCTGGATTTGATGCCATCTTTAGTCTTAGCGGCTATATTCAACATAGTGCCAATAATGCTATCACAAACATTTTTCTCAACATGCATGACATCGATATAGTGTCAATCTATCAAAGAACTCTAATAAGGAAGATCCCAGAATATCAACCTCTTTTTTAATAAAGTGGATTCATTCGTGTAAGTAGTACACAGTCTCTTACCAAAATTATTTATGATGTTGTTTTACAATCTCTTACCAAAATTATTTATGATGTTGTTTACTCTTGCATAAACATCCTCCCCTGACATAGGTTGAGGGTCACTCTGTTCCTCAGTTCAGCTATTAAATGTTGTGTATAAGTTTCCATAAGGATGCACCTTTGGTAGAAACCTTGGATGACAAAGATATACATCCTTGCCAACATGTTTTAGTTTGATAGAATTTATATTTTCCTCACATATAGGATATGTCTTGGTTCCTTTGATGTTATATCTATACTAGTTCCCATAATTAGGAAAGTCATTAATAGTGCAAAAATACATAGTGCATAAATTAAACATCTCTTGGAATAAAGGATCATAAGTCATCACACCTTCTCCCTATAGTTTCTTAAGGTCATCAATCAGAGGTTCAAGGTAAACATCAATATCATTGGCAGGTTGTTTGGGGCCCGATATTAGCAACGATAGCATGACATACTTATTCTTCATACACAACCACTGAGTAAGATTGTATACAATTAGCATGACATGCCAATACTATGTTGGCTATTTGATGTCCCATATGGATTCATCCCGTCAATACAAAGTCCAAGTCTCAAATTCCTAGCTTCTTTGCCAAATTCAGGATACATTAAATTAATATTCTTTATGGGAAATCAAACATGTGTTGTAGCATACCATCTCTATTTTTCTTTACCTCTTCATGCCAAGATAACTTTTGTACATCTACGTCATTAACAAGGAAGCAATGAAACCAGGATATTATAGGCAAATACCACATCAACTTAGTAGGAGACTCAGTTTTTGATCTTACCCAATGTCTTTCTTTTGTGAAAAACCACTAGAGGGGGGTGAATAGGGTTTTATAATAATTTTAACAATAATTTAACTCAAGCAAACACTATTGAGATAATGAGAAGGAGGCAAGGTGTTTAGAGTGGTTCCACCTTTAGCAAAAACTAAAGGAGTCAGTCCACTACCCAATTGTTTCCAATTGGGATTTTGAAAGTATTTAATTTTATTATCTCGCAAGGATGTTACATAAAATTACAACACTTTCACCACCCTTTGGACAGACTTCACCTTGAAGTAGTCTCACCAACCTCGAAGCAGCCTTCCTTGAAGTAACTTCAAGCTCCCCCTTGAAGTAGCCTTCCTCTTGAAGTAGCTTACCGTTGAGACAACCTTCTTGAAGTAGTCCAAAGTCCTCCTTCTCCATCGAGAAGAACCTTCTCCACCTAAAAAGATAAACCCTCTCCAATCCGTAGCCTCCAACCCTAGGAGTAGCAAGGAGAGTACAAAACAGATACGAAGGAACATGAAAGAAAATGGAAATTACAATTACCGTTGTAGCACAAGGATTGATTTCCCATATCAAGCATTTAGATATCCTAACCAATGTATATGAAAGTGTAAGCACTGTGGGTAGGAGATGCTAGCATATATGACACGAATTTGGAGCAATGGGAATGAGTAGAAAATGTTGGATTTGCTCAATTGTTCACAAGAAAGATTGCCAATTGCAAGTAATATGCTCAAGTGTTGCATAAGTGTGTGTTGGGTGTCCTAAGGAATGTCCTATATATAGGAATGGCTTATGAGTGTTTAAGGACGTTATAGACAATTTCTAGGGGGTTCTTAGTGCTTAACTAGTCATTAGGTATCCACTAATTGCTTTAGCAACGACTAGTTAATTAATTCTGAAAAGTGCAGACAGAGCTCTTCTCGGTCGAGGAATTCTCGACCGAGAATCCTGTCAGTCGAAGTTTTTGTCGATCGAGGGATAGTCTAGAGCAAGTGTGTATAACGTTCAATTCCAACTCCTAACTACCTTGTATGTTGTGTCTAATGGCTACTTGGGTCATTCTCGGTCGAGGAGATTGTCGACCGAGAGTGTCTCGGTTGAGAAGTTTGTCGACCGAGAATGTCTCTGTTTTATTGTTTTAAACTATGCACCAAGTGTGTGTATCAGTGTGCAGTTGTGACACTTTTGTAGGGGATGACCTATCTAAATGTTATGATTGGCTAGGGAAGATCTAAACACTTGATTTACATGATATCTAAGTACTTGTACATTATATACTTGTACAAGTTTTTACATTTTATTACAATCATGAAATTAAGACATTTTGAGCATATAGATCTTCCAAGGGTTTGTTATCCACCTAAATCTTGCAACACTCAACTAGCACGTTAGATCCACAAGAATGAAATGTTTGTCATCATCAAAACAAAGGGATTATAAGAATGTCCAATTTAGCCAACAATCTCCCCCTTTTTGAAGATGACAAACATTTCCAAAATATAAAATAAGGAAATGTAAAGCATATGATTTCATACCTGAAGAGTACCTTTTATAGCCATTTTCTTGTTTGTAAGTATATGCTGGCCGAATGATTATGAAACTCATTTTATTTTATATTTTATATTTTATATTATTTCTCCCCCTTTGTCATTTCAAAAAGATAACCAAGACAATCATTAAGTATGCCTTTTATTACTCCCTCTTAATTTTATAATTAGATGCTTCCCCTTAATAAGATATTTAGTTTTAAAATCAAGGGATGCAAACCACTTATTGTCAAATTTAGCCACAATTTATTTCTCAATCATTTGCAAATGATGTTATGCCATGAAATGATATGAGATCCTTTTAGATTCATGGCATATGTGTTTTGATTTCTCATCCATTTTACAAGGGATGTTAAGCCATGAAAATGACATGAGATCCATTTGAGCTTATAGTAGAGTACATGAATGTATCTCTAACCAAATACACGGGATGTTAATCCCTAATTTGTTTAGAGAATTCCATTATAGTCATACATATTGTAGGCTCCAAAATTACTTTAAAGATACTAAGGTCATAACTAGCCTCAAATTTTCTTTATGATGTTTACAAAGTTTTGTAGGCTCCTTCTTATAGTCAACATATTTTAAGGATTCTAAGGTCACAATAAATATTTGATCATAATAAGTTAACCTTTTATGAGAGCTACGCACTAAAATCTTGTTTTCAATATATTAAGATTAAGTGCAAGGAAATGATTTACAATTAAGCATTTTGTCAAGCTTATTTTAGGTCGACCTTGACTTCGACCTCGGCGCCCCTTGGTCAAATTTGATTTCAACCAAGAGGAAATTTCTGTAGATTTACAGTTTAAGAACTCTCATTGAGTTACACATTAATATGTAATATGATCAAATGTATATCAATTTGAAACACTTTGAATGATACCTATTTTGAAGAGATTTTATCAATTGAAAACTTAACATAGGCATCAAAATGAAGTCTTTGTTCTTGATTTTGATATCCAAAGAGATTGTTCTTCTAACATATTCAATCATAGTAAGAATGTAGTTTTCAATCATTTATTTATAAGCAAGATTATTTGCATCAATAGAAATTCCCATAAGTCATGTTATCACAATGATGCAAAATTATATCCTAAGAGAAATCCTGTGTAGAATTTTAATTAATGAATTTTGTACCTTGCTCTTGATTTGGTTATAATAGATTGAAATAGCTCTTTATTCTAAACAAGTCTATTATTTTAAACTTATTTCTAGATTAACTCTTTAGAATCAGTCATCCTTGAGTATAAATTAAGAACAAGTTTTATATCTCAAGTTCTTAAAAACAAGAGTTTGCTTTTGATTACTTAGAACAAAGAGCTAGATAAGACATTAATATTCTTGTTCTAAGAAACAAACTATTTAGCTTGCCATAGTGTCATCTAGAAGAAATCATTCATTTATTACAGAATATGATAAAGCCATGCACATGATAATCATTATATATTATGTCAAGATGCATTGGTGCCATAGAGTTTTACTGTTATGCAAAATGGCATTTTCATCATCTTTGAATCACAATGATCATTTTGAAAACAATATCCATTCATGGTTTGTATATATAGATCAAAGATTATTTTAGGCAAACCAAGTAAAGAATGGAAAATAGTAAAAGCATATCCATAATTTTATGAAATATAATGATGATGATCATTTAAGAGCAAATTTCAAGACATATGGTTTTTATATAGATAGACCATGGAATACTTAGGACAAACCATGTGCATTTTGATAAAACAGTAATTTCCTTGATTAAACCAATCATGGTTCATATTTTCAATTTTAAGACAAACCATGTAGGAGATTATAGCAATTAAAAATGAATTTGCAATCTATACTATTTCTGTATTGATTCATTTTGCAAGAAGGCATGTTCAATTTTAGATTGCAAAAAGTATATAAATTTGATAAAAGTATATTTAATAAGTGACAATGCAAGCTTAAAGAATTTGTCTCCAAGATTCATTCTTGATTTGCAAATTAAATCAATCATGAATAGAAAATAGATAGCAAACTGGATCAATTAAACAGGTTCAGCAGAACTTGATTCAGTCGAACTATTCTTCGATCGAATTTATCTCGATCGACGTTTTTCTCGACCGAGAATGCTTCTGTTTAAATAGGTTTTATCAAATTGTTGCAAGCTTAAAAACAATAACCTACTCGGTTGACTAATTCTCGACTGACAGTGTTCTCGGTCAAACATTTTCTCGATCGAGAATGTTTCTGTATTATTTTTCAGTAATTATTTGCAAGCAAGGTACAAGAATATGAAAGTTAAAGCTCAATTTTGTTGAGATATGACATTTGTATATCAAAGTAACGTTTTAGGTCAAATCTCAACTAATCAAAATCAAATCTCTAAGTTTTAGGAACCCAAACTAGATCATCATTCCTTTTCTTGTATGGGCATGAAAAAGAGTAGTGTCCAAGACGCAAGCAATAATGACAACTAATAGAGTCAATCTCATTTCTAGGGATTTATTCGTTCTTAGGTACATACATAATCTTGGCCTTGGGTGCTTGTGTTCTTCTAGGTTTAGGTTGATAGGATTTCCCTTTTGAAACATATCCTAAACCTCTCCTTCCATTATAACCAGAAGAATTATTTAGAACTTTATCAAGAACATCATAGTTTCTCAAACTATTAATCTCTCTTTGTAACTTGGTAATCTCATCCATTTTCTTTTTGATATCTAGTTTTGCTTGATCTAGATTGGATGATAAAGCATATTTTTCTTTAACAATAGCATCATAATCTAGATGATTGCATAGGATAGGTTGAGTATGAAAATTATGCAGTTTTGCAAGCAAATCAACCTTTTCTTGAGAAAGAAGATCATGATTTGTTTCTAAAGTAAGTAACTTCATATTGCAATCATTTAAAGATGATTTCAAGGTAAGATTTTCAAAAGCAATACTATCCTTTTCAAAAGAAAGATTATTTAATCTAACATACAAGTCTTCATTAGTTTTAGTAGCTTTCTTTAGTTTCTTTTTGCAATCAATATATTTCTCATGCGTATCTTGAAGACTAGCAATTAGATCTTCTTTTGGTAGATCAAAAAGACTTACCTCTTCTTCTTCTTCTTCATTGGTTGTAGCAATAAGACATTCTACTTCTTCTTTTCCATCTTCGCTATCATCACTTGAATCATCCCATGCAGCTTTATATGCTCTTTCTTTCTTCTTGTGAGATGATTTCTTCCCCTTCTTGAGTTTTGGACAATCACCTTTCATGTGTCCCTTTTTGCCACATTCAAAGAATCTAGAGGAAGAAACAATAGGAATTTTGTTAGTTTTAAAACTTCTATACTACTTACCATTTACAATGAGTGTTTCTTCTTCACTATCTTCTTCACTTGTGTCATGACTATTCTTGGTTGATGCTTTGAATGCAATGTCCTTTCTTTTCTCCTTCTTGTGTTCAGCTGCCAATCGTTCTTCTTCCTCCAAGGTTTCCTCCTGTGCTTCTAGGTTGCCAATGAGTTGCTCCATCCGTAGTCGAGTAAGGTCATTGGCTTCTTCGATTGCACTTACTTTAGGTTTGTACTTTGGAGGCAAACATCTAAGGATTTTTGACATTTGATCCTCTTCACTAATTTCTTTACCTAAAGCATTCAAACCATTAACAATAGAAGAAAACTTTGCATATATTTCACTAATAGACTCATTTTGATCCATACAAAATTGTTCAAACTTTTGTTTAAGCATTCCAATTTTAGAATTCTTAACTTGAACAGTTCCTTCATAGGTTATAGATAGTCTATGCCATATCTCATATGCCGTTTCACAATTTGATATTCTATTGAATTCACCAACATAAATTGAATAATAGAGTATGCTTACATCTTTTGCATTCATTTGGGCAGATCCTACTGTATTAGCATCCCAATTTTCATACTCTACATGAGGAAATTCATATGGATTTGATACCCTCTTCTAGAGATCCCATTTAATTCCCTTGAAGTAGAAATGCATCCTCCTCTTCCAGTAGGTGTAGTTAGTGCCATCAAAAGGTGGAGGTCTAGCCACGAGTGTCTCTTCCAAGTTGAGGTTGTTGAGTACCCCGTCACCCATTCTTCAAGACTCGATTAGAGCTCCTTGAAGCCTACTCTGATACCAAATGAAAAACCACTAGAGGGGGGGTGAATAGGGTTTTATAATAATTTTAACAATAATTTAACTCAAGCAACTACAATTGAGATAATGAGAAGGAGGCAAGGTGTTTAGAGTGGTTCCACCTTTAGCAAAAACTAAAGGCGTCAGTCCACTACCCAATTGTTTCCAATTGGGATTTTGAAAGTATTTAATTTTATTAACTCGCAAGGATGTTACATAAAATTACAACACTTTCACCACCCTTTGGACAGCCTTCACCTTGAAGTAGTCTCACCAACCTCGAAGCAGCCTTCCTTGAAGTAACTTCAAGATCCCCCTTGAAGTAGCCTTCCTCTTGAAGTAGCTTCCCATTGAGACAGCCTTCTTAAAGTAGTCCAAAGTCCTCCTTCTCCACCGAGAAGATCCTTCTCCACCTGAGAAGATAAACCCTCTCCAATATGCAGCCTCCAACCCTAGGAGTAGCAAGGAGAGTACAAAACAGATAAGAAGGAAAAAGAAAGAAAATGGAAATTACAATTACCGTTGTAGCACAAGGCTTGATTTCCTATATCAAGCGTTTTGATCTCCTAACCAATGTATATGAAAGTGTAAGTGTTGTGGGTAGGAGATTCTAGCCTATAGGACACGAATTTGGAGCAATGGGAATGAGTAGCAAATGTTGGAGTTGCTCAATTGCTCACAAGAAAGATTGCCAATTGCAAGTAATATGCTCAAGTGTTGTACAAGTGTGTGTTGGGTGTCCTAAGGCATGTCCTATTTATAGGAATGTCCTATGAGTGCTTAAGGACATTCTAGACACTTTCTTGGGGGTTATTAGTGCTTAACTAGAAGTTAGGTATCCACTAATTGCTTTAGCAATGAATAATTAATTAATTCTAAAAAGTGCAGACAGAGCTCTTCTCGGTCGAGGAATTTTCGACCGAGAATCCTGTCAGTCGAAGTTTTTGTCGATCGAGAATCCTATCAGTCGAAGTTTTTGTAGACCGAGGGACAGTCTAGAGAAAATGTGTATAATGTTCAATTCCAACTCCCAACTACCTTGTCGGTTGTGTCTAACAGCTACTTGGGTCATTCTCGGTCGAGGAGATTGTCAACCGAGAGTGTCTCGGTCGAGAAGTTTGTCGACCGAGAATGACTCTGTTTCATTATTTTAAACTATGTACTAAGTGTGTGTATCAGTGTGCAGTTGTGACACTTTTATAGGGGTTGACCTATCTAAGTGTTGTGATTGGCTAGGGAAGATCTAAATGCTTGATTTACATGATATCTAAGTACTTGTACATTATATACTTGTACAAGGTTTTACATTTGATTACAATCATGAAATTAAGACATTTTGAGCATATAGATCTTCCAAGGGTTTGTTATCCACCTTATTCCTGCAACACTCAAGTAGCACGTTAGATCCACAAGAATGAAATGTTTGTCATCATCAAAACAAAGGGATTATAAGAATGTCCAATTTAGCCAACAATTTGTACCTAGACACCCCACCTTTCAGGCATTCTTTCATATTGATATAGTCCTTTTGAAACATCAGATAGTCATTCAGGCATGCATGTATTTTCTTAGCCTCCATTCCCATTGGGCACAACATTGTTTTCATTGCGTATGTTTAGATTGGAAGCTTGTTGCATTCAGGGAGAATATCTTTCAATAAAGAAAATAGAGAAGTGAAGCTTTTGTCACCCCATCTATTGTTAGCCTTTAGAGTATACAACCTCAACATAGTGCTCAACATTGTAAACTTAGTACAACCTAAGTATAACAATTTCTCAACATCTTGCACAATGTTTCTAAATAAGGGAGGTGGGGTCTGTAACATTTACCCTGCAAGTGTCTAGCATTGCATCAACCATGTCGGTCGGAATTGGTTCGTTCTCATCAACATCATCAACGATTTATTCTTGGATACAACTACCACTACCCACATATGGAAATCTCATACTAGGAATCTCTCCATACCAATACCATTATGTATATCCCTTACAATCCCATTACACTTGACATGATCTTTGATCATGTCAACTTTCAGGTTGTTGCTACAATTCCAACAGGGGAAATAGAACCTATTTCCATGTTGTTTTCTATGTTCCTCTGCAAATCTTACAAAGTCATCAAGACCATTAATAAACTTTGGAGTGCAGTGATTTGGTTTCGACATCCATGATTGATCTACTTCCTATATGATCAGATGGGATACGAGTAGCTCATCAGGTTCTAGCTAGTAAGTTTATTTCAAGAAAAAAATATGTTTGAATAACTGAGCCCTAATCATCTAGTAGAATTCAAATTCATGAATGTGTACCACCTATCCCATTCTTAAGCACTTAATCTCACTAGTAAGTGTATAATGCATGTTCGATTTCAATAAATTTTTGCAACATTTCCCTATAGTTCTCCATGTACACCGATGTAAATGGGAAAATACCCACCTGCATATGTACCTAGAGACAAATGGGAAATGTTGTCAAAATTTACTGAAATCAAACACACATTATACACCTCCATCCTAAGTCATATGAAGTGCTCAAGAAAAGTCCCAATCCAGGGACTATCCAAGCTTTACTCCTAATGAGTACATATCAGACATATTTTTAGGTCAAATTACGGTTTATTAACAAATCATGGTTTATTCACAGATTAAGTTTTATTCAAAAATTAAGGTTTATTTAAAATTAGGGTTTATTCACAAATTTAGAGTTAATTTAGAGTCAACATAAACATCATCGTCATATCAAGTTAACTTAGAGTCTTTTTTTTTGTCGGTCAAAAACGCGTGGGCTTTTTTGTATTTTTTGTGTAGTATATGTACAATGCATGCTACATCCAGAAAGGAGAGTAGCTAGAAAGAAAAGGAAAGCTATATAGAGGAGCAAGAGAAAGAAGAAAAAATCTGAAAGAATTGAAGGAACAAGGGGAGTTCCAGGAGGTGCAAGGTGAATCAGTGAAGCCATCCTCCAAAGAACCCAAGCTCAGCCATGATGATATGGTCTGATCAGAATAGGCGAGCATAGAGTATGTCATCAAGTCACACTAAAACCTGAAGGTGATAACATAGAAGCATATTCAGAGGAGCCATGATCCAAAAGGAAGCAGGGAGAGGGGAGCGTCGACACTCAAAGGAGTGGGGACTCAACCATCACCTGGAAGCAAAGGCATGTGACCATAAGAGCATCAGAATAGGGAGAGGGAAGTGTTGACACCCAGCAAAAGGATGGGGGCTTGACCTTCACCTACACCAACTCATAAAGAAACCCAAAAAAAGAACACAAAAAGACGTAGCGAGAGGGGAGCGTCGCCACCTACAGGTGGGGGCTCGACCTTCACCTGTAACAAGCCAGACCAAAAAACAAAGGAACAACGACCTCCTCAACAGATATAAGCTCTCAAAATATCAAAAGTAAGAACCTCACCATATAACCATCAAGGAAGAGTGCAACATATATCTATACATAACAAGTCCAAATCACTCATGTCTTTCCAAAATGTCTCAGATAGAAGCTTTGCAATAACACATAGAAAGCCCATAGACCAGTCTTCAGAAAGTGCAACATAAAGCCCAGAGAAAAGGCAACCATAGAAAAAATTCAAGACACCACCAGAGATCGTAGCAAACCAAGAGATACAGTCAACAGAAGATAGATCAAGGAATCATCCCAAAAATTCCTTCAAGATCCTCAAGGATACACATGGGTAGCAGACGACACAGAGGAGCTTCAACACCAGAGCAAGAATCTGCCTCCCAGTACCTACTCATATCACCTGAAGACCAGAACAATAAAGACAGAGGCTTTGACATCCTCAGAAAGAAACAAAACTTCACTAGAAACGGATCAAAGTAGGTATAGAAAGATAAGCATCACAGGACTTGGATCCATCAAGACCAAGAGTGGAGAGCAGGTGAAATCCAACCATAAAGAACTAGAAAAAAAAACCAGGAGATGTTATGTGGTATCCTTCAAAATATACGTCTCCACCATCGAGCATTGTAGAAGACACTAATCTTTGAGAATATTGAACTTAGCTTCAATGATTTTCCAAATGGCCTCAATGTTTTTACTAAAATTATCATGAACCCTATTGTTCCTTTCAAGCCAGACATGGTAAATGATAAGGGGAGTGATAATTCTTGAATTCTTCTTATACATCATACAGATTTGATCCCAATTCAAAGGAGGTTTGTCAATGACATTCCTACCCTCAGCATAACTCCAGAGCTTTTTAGTGAAATTACAATTAAAACAGATGTGAATTGTGTCTTCATAATCTGACATACACAAGAAACAAATGGAAACTATAGATATACCTCTCCTTCTCGCAAAGTTAGAAGTAGGTAATTTATTGTGCATGGCCTTCCACACATGAATCTTACTATTATGATGGCTCTTACTCTTCCATAACCATTGGAAATTATGCGTACTGATGTCTTTATGTCTGATATTCTCCCATATCTCTTTAAACTTCACTCTGTCATCTCCTTTAAACAGCCAAATATCATCATCAGTGCACTTGTTAATGGTGATTTTTGTGAGCATATCCAAAACATACTGGGAATATTGAGAGTTGTGGATTGACCATGTACTATCTTTAATAATACTACTCAAAAAAACATCAGTTGGTAAACCAACTCTAATAACCATATTTCTGTCAAGCACTTCATGAAGAAACTTATGGGAGTACCAGGGGTCTTTCCAAATTTTTATGCTTCTACCAGATCCAATCATGACGTCAATGAACTCTAGAAGAATATTTTTTCTTCTTAGAACTAAGTTAAAGATCCAGGAGTGGTTTGGAGATAGTTCATTTGTCCACAAAGTTTCCTTTTTCAGGTATTTTTCACTAATCCATCTGACCCATGGGGAGTCTTTTTTCCTAGCAATGTTCTAGGTATTTTGAATTAAGCAAGCCTCAGATACATATTTGCTTCTTATAATGTCGAGACCTCCTTCATCTTTAGGAAGAGATACGATATCCCACTTAATAAGGTGCAAATTCTTTTTGTTTTCAGAGTGGCCCCATACAAAATCTCTACAAATTCTATCTAGCTATCTCCTCCAAAATAGAACATGGAATGGGAAAAGCCATGACCCAAAAAAGGTGCATTGAGGATTGAGTAGACTTTACTAGTTCTACTCTTCCAGCTAGAGACAATAAATTCGATTTCCAACATTCCAACTTCCTTTTAATTCTGTCAATCAATCTTTCACATTGGGCCTTTCTAATTTTACCAGAGAATAGAGGAAGGCCGAGATATTTAGTATTTTCTAAGACATCCAACTGAATACCAATAGCATTTGTAATCTCAGTGACATCAATACCAGGGCCAGTAAAGACAAGACTTTTATCTTCATTCATGATGAGACCAGACATCTTCCCAAACTTGTCCAATAGCTTTTTAATGTTAATGGCATTAGGTACAATAGCTTTAGCAAAGATCATTAAGTCATCTACAAAAATGATGTGAGAGCAATGACAATCCTTCGAAATAGAAATAGGGATGATCTCATTTTTCCTCACACTATCTTTAAGCATCTCAGATAAACCTTGCATGGAAATTACAAACAAATAAGGTGCTATGGGATCACCCTGCCTAACACCATTTGAAGGAAAAATTGGATGTGTGCGTCCTCTATTAACAAGAACTAGATAAGAAGTAGTCATGAAGATAGTCTCAATCCATCTGATCCATTTAGGAGTAAACCCCATTTTGAACATGATAGAGAACAAATATTTCCAACTAATAGTATCACACACTGTAGAGATATCTAATTAAGCACACATATTAGAGAAATTCTTCTTCTTAAAATCACCAAGAATTTCATTTGTAAGCAAAACATCGTCTTTAAGACCCCTACCTTTGATAAAGGCACACTGATTTTTATCTATGATCTCGGGTAAGATAGCTTGAAGTCAATTGGTTAGAATCTTAGAAATAATTTTATAAGAAGTGTTGCACAAGGCTATGGGATGCCAGTTCTTAATATGAGTAGAGTCATTACATTTCTGCAACAAGGTGATAAAAGTTTTATTGGCTTCTTTCAGCAAATGGCCATTTGAAAAGAATTTTGTAATGGCATCATATACATCATTCCCAATAACACCCCAAGCATACTTTTAGAAAAAGCCATTAAACCCATTCAGGTGAGGGCATTTATCTGCATTAAGGCTCTTAACAACATCATCGAATTATTTTCTAGAGACAGACCTGGTCAGCATTGTACAATGATCAGAGTTGACCTTAGGACCACTCTAGGTACTTCCCCATACATCACCTTCATTGTTTTTGCAAAATAGTGATGAATAGAATTCAACAATAGATGTCTTAATCTCATCACTATCATTAGATATAACCCCGTTAATATTAAAATAATTGATGGTGTTTCTACTCCTTGTTCTTAACAAAGAATAGAAAAATTTAGAATTGGAATTTCCTTCTTTGAGCCATTGTATATGTGATTTTTGTCTATAGAACTCCTCCTCAATATTAGTAGCTTTCTTAGCTTCTTTTCTCCTATAATTGGATTCATTTCTCAAGTTCTCATCATTTTGATTAAAGTCAGCAAACTTTTGTGAAGAAAGGGCATGATCTTTAAGAATATAAGAATTATCAAAAATATTACCAAAGACATCTTTATTCCACTTTTTCATATTGATTTTAAGGTTCTGTAGTTTTCGAAAAAGTTTGAAGGTGGCATAGCCATCTACCTCCAACTTCCAGGCATCATTAATAACAACATCAAACTCACAGTGCTTGGTCCAGCTGTTAATAAATCTAAAAGGAGATTTCTTATTCTTATATTCCCCAAGAAAGAAAGCAATTCTTCTATGATCATTGATGATATTAGTAATGGTCTCTCCATGAAAATTATCAAACATAGCAAGAAACGCACTATTATATAAAATTTTATCAATTTTTGAGGCGATGAAGTGATCGCCTTCTTGCTTGTTGTCCCAAGTATAATAAGGACCTTTGAGGTCAAGCATGAATAAACCATTGTCTAGCACAAACCCAATAAAATCATCCATGGGTTTAGCAGAGGGAGGCAAGGTACCTATCTTCTCATCAGCTTTTATGGCATCGTTAAAATCACCAATAATTAACCAAGGTTTAGAACAATTACTAGCAAAAACATCCAAATTAGTCCACAAATTAACCTTGCATAATCATTGTCACGGACATATACCAAACAAATAAGAAAGCAATGATTGTCATTTATAACTCTAGAATGAATAGCTTGGTCACATTCATCAATATAGGACACATCACATACATCATTGTTACAACCCCAATTTTTGGTTTCAATTGGTGAGAAATTTAATTTATCATATTAAAGATAATTGAACAAATAATGATATAATTTGTTTTGAAAACATGGATTTCGTTTACAATAGCCTTGATGATTGTTTTGTGGGCTTTATTGGCTATTGGGCCCAAATAATAAGGAAATCCAATTAGTGAATGAATAATTGAATATTTGAGAAAAGAAATATGTGAAAACCTCTAGAAGGCAAAGCCAAAGAGGGATTTCGTGCCTCTTGGGTTCCTTGGGTTCCAAGGATTCCAAAGTTTTATAGAGAATGCAATAAGAAAAGAAAAGATCAATTAAGTATTTCTTTATTAAGAAAGAAATTCAAAATAATGGTAAAATTTGGAAAATAAGTGGAAAAAGGTGGAATTGAGTTATCCTTAGTGGGATTTCGTATCCCAAGGATTCCTAATGTAAAAAGGAAAACCAATGAGGAAAATTAAAGAGAAATAAAGAGAAATCCTCAAAAGGAAATATTTTAATAAGAAATCAACATGATAATGAGGAATAATGCATTTAGATGCATCTAGAAGGATATTGAGTATCCAATAAATAGGATTTCAAAATAATAAAGTTTCTTGGGATCCAAGGAGTCCCAATAAAGTGGAAAGAAAGGGAAAATACCAAAATTACAAAATAAGAGGATAATGTAATGCATTATTAATGAATTTGATAAAAAGGAAGTAATCTCTATCAAAAGAGAATAGAAATTCGTGGCTAATAGATTAAAATGCAAGAATAATGATAATAAGAGAAAGGATTTTCGTTTTTCCAATTATCCATGAAATAAAGCTTAACAAAAGGATAATGAGGAGAGAGAAGAATGCTTCTCCTAGAAGGAATATGAATCCTTTTGGAAAGAGACTCTTCGAGTCGTGTATAAGCCTACCTAGGGCTTCGTTTCTCACCCACATATAAGGGGTAGAGCCCTGGTTCGGAGGGGAGAGAGAACCCCACATTTCTCTACCTTCTTCTTCTTCTTCCTTTTTCATTCAAAACCCTAACAGAGGGTGTAGACCTATACTTGAAGCATCGAGGGTTGGTTGGTGGTCCTGTTGGAGGCTCTGAGGTCCCACGACATCAACAGAGTGCTTGGCGGCCTTCCGTTCGCCTGAACTGGTGCACAGCCACGGCTGCACGGCTGCAGTGACAGCCGCAGGTGTTTGGCCTAGCGAGCGAGCAACTGGCCATCTTGGCTGCGGGTTGTTGGCGCCTTGTGTGCGCATGAGGGTGGAGGAGGCAGGGGATGCTTTTTCGGTGAAGTTCGGGTCCATATCGGGGAGGAAGAGCCATGCCAAAGCTGCGGGTCGGCGGCTAGGGCAGCTGCGATCAACCTGCCCAAGGTTGAAGAAGGGAGAGGCGCGTTGGACGTTTCTGCCCTCCGCGCTCTAAAGAATCTGGTCACTTAACCAGGGGCAAAATGGACATTACGTTATGTTTTCAACAAAGCTGAGCAACGTTGCATGGAGCGCACACGTGGCGCAATCTGATTGGTCAAAGGTATTCTTATTTTGCAAAAATCATATCTTGCTATTCGTAACTCCGATAACAGCAAATAATATATGTATTTTGCTCAGAAAAAGGATAGGAATCCAATAAAAATATAGTCAAAATCTAATTCCTCTTGCTATTCGAAAAAGTAGTGTAAATTATCATCTTTATTGAATTAAAGATTAAGAAACCCTATTTTGAAATGAATAAAGTGTTTAATATGGTTTAATGGTTCACTAAACTTGATAATAACATATTAAATGTAAAAAGGGTACTTTAAGATCGAAAAGGATGATCTTTGCACGTAATTAGTTTAAATATGCTTGAAATTTGAAAAGTACATAAAGCTATCATCTTTAATGATTTAATTAATGAAAAACCCTTAGATTTGATGACAGATGGATTTAATGTTGTTCAATGGATAATTCAAGCCAATATTAACCTGTTGTTGATCAATGTGAAGATAGAATATAAAAAGATGATCTTTTTATATAATTGGCTTAATTTAGGGTTTCGTGCATGAATATGCCTTAATGAGCTTGAAAACCTTAATTTATGTGAATATGTCTTTTAATTGTTTTAATTGTTCAAATCCATGAATAAATAGGGATACAATGATCCTAAGTCAATTTGGGTATAAAAGACTATTAAAATGGATGGTTGAGAAATTGAGGTTCATATAAGTAGAAAAGAGTATTTTAGGGTTTGTTGACCTAAAAGGGATAAAGTTTGAGAAATTGATCTAAGAAACCCTAATGAATATTAATGAAACCTTGAAGCGGATTAGAAACCCTAGAAAGTGAATCCAAGTCAATAAAGTGGATTCTTGATAAAGTGTGTAATAAATAGAGTGCATAATCTTTTCAGAAATTATGTGATTGATGAATTGCTTACTTGGATTTCTTTCTTGGTTGGACTTACTTAATGCTTGTGAAATCATCAAATCAGGTATGTGGTTACGCTTATGAATAATCGCTTTAGTTTCACGGCGATTTCCAAATGGTTTTATCGGTTGCTTGAAAATAACTGTTGGATGCTTTTATTTCATGCAACTATAGAATGACTATGACTATCACTATGAATATACATGTATAACTGGCTAGATCCGGGTCCACCTCTATGACTTGTAAAGGCTAAAAAGGGGTAACCTAGAGTAAGGTCTAGGTTATCGTGGGTTAGAAATTGGGCTACCAAGTGTAGTGCCATGAGTTAAGGAGTGGGCTACTTACGAGTAGTGCCATGTGACTCAACCCTAGAAAATGGTTCACCTATAGGTGGGACCATGAGGGGTTTAATGGGGATCTACCATAAGGAAGGTAGTATCCAGGTCAACTATAGGGATAGCACAGAGGATAGGATACTCATGGATCGCAAAGTTATATTTAAAACGTAATCTTGGTTGTTAAATGATTATGTTGTTATCATAGTTGCACATTTATTGTTTCCCCCATATACCAACTTCGGCTGACCGACGTTTTGTTTGTCGGCGTTTTAGGTTCAAGCCAAAAGGACAAACAGTAAATCGTCATATTGCGAAATACATGAAGTAAAATACAAGGAGGATTAGTTAGAATAGAATCTGTAAGTGGATAGAAGTTTAGAGATCCAAGTTTTCAAAAAGGTATGCAAAAGTTTATTTTCTTACTGTTTTCCCGTTTAGTCTGTTAAAATTTGATAATTATTCTTGGTTAATTGCCGAGCCTTTGATCCGGAAGTTATGGGTGTGGCTTCGACCTCTCGGTTTCCCTTAATTGGGGGTTATCGGGAGGTGAGGTCGTAACATTTGGTATCAGAGCGTAGGTTCCTCACAACCATTAATAATTATTGAATTTTACAAACTCCATAAAACCCAAGGGAGTTATTAGAGGATTATCCAAAAGATGGAGGTGTCTAGAAAAGGATCATGACCGGGGGCTAGTAATATTTTCCTCCACACCTCTAGTTAGAATACGAGGACTCCTAGATCCGTGTGACTACCTAGCCAAAGTCTTAGGGTATGAATCGAAATAAGATACCTTTAAGGCTTTCTCATCTTATTCATCCCTTCTCATCACAAATTTTGTTAAGGACCTTAAGGATTAGGGTTTTCTCTCTTTTCCTCACCCTCTTGAGGTATGGGTAAGGTTGATAAGGTTTAAGAAATCCTCCACCAAAATTAATGAAAAACATGTAAATAAGATGTCATGGACATAAGCTTAATAGATTAAGCACCAACTAAAGAATAGATACATGCTTAGGTCGTATGACATAAGATGTCATGCCCTCAGGAGAGGACCTGAGGCTAGAACTTCTTGACAAGAGGATAAGTAAAGAGAGTTAATCTTGGAGATAGAGATCTCCATTACAAGTAGAGGTCCGACACATCCTCTGAGGATGATGATAACCCTAACCCTAAGTGTTTATTAGAGAGAGATGAAGTGGAGAATAGATATCATGATAGACTAGGTGTTTGAAAGGACATGCCTTTGGGATGCCATATGATCCATGGGTAACCTAGAACCTTTGGCAACCCAACCCTGGGAAGGGTCGTGCATGTTAGAGTAATGGATAGCTCCTTCGATGATGATGTTAGTGAAGGACCTCTATGGGATTATGCGAGTAGGGCGTAGCATGCACCCAGAGTACGTTAGTAGTGTGAGCTATAGGTTGAAACCCTAACCAGGAGAGAGTGAGGGATGGCTTATGAAATAAGCTTAAAGAACTATGGATAACCTTGAGTGAACATAAGTTGAACTTGGGCTTCTTCCAGGTAGGGGCAGGCTTTCGAGGTTGATCCTTCATGAAGAGAGGACCTCTAATGGTGAGGTTGGTTGTAGGGTTAGCTCTAGAAAGAGAGAGTAGGAACCAAGCAAGAAGGTTGGAATCCTAAACTCTGAGATATGTAGGGAGTTGAGGATGATGCGACCCAAGTGGATGATAGTGGTTGCCATGAGTTTTATCCCTAGAGAGGGCTGATGTCTTGGTTGCCATGAGAGGAACCAAACCCTAGAGAGGGGATGAGTCTACTGGTACCTATGTACCTATGGTATAGATGAGAAGAAGAATTCCTTAGACCTGGAGAGGTATAGTAATAGGTTATGAGGCCTTGTACCTTTTTGGTTGTCCTTAAGGTGGACCCAACTCTAAGTGTTTCTCAAGTTGAAGGATGACAAGAAGTGCATGTCATGCCTTTTGCATGCTTGGTTCATGGTTAAGAGATAAAGCATGCAGTTGGACACCTACAAGTGAACCTAGGGTTCCTAGGCCTAAGAGGGGAAGCGGTGTACCTAATGCTCATCATGAGAGTTGAGTTCCTATAGAAGCGAGCATGGTACTTCTTATGTTGAGAGGAAAGGGAAATCCCTTAAGTTTAAGACGAACCCCTCGCAGCTAAGTTGATGACATGGGAAGGTATGAGTGTTGAGGAAAGTGAACAAGTATGACCTAGCATGGTTTGGTAGGTGGTCTGCTTGTGCCTTAGTAGCTGCTGGGTTAAGCATGCTCGTATGGATGTAAACCCTAAGGATGTTTGTGACCTTGTTGTCAAGAGTTGTAGTTTCCTCCCATCATGGGAGAGGGACCCTTTAGTAGGGTGTATACCAGTTTTGTTGGTTCAAGTTAACCTAAAGAGGTATCATAGGATCTTGAGAAGCTAAGTGAAAAGTACATGGTATGAGGATGAACCTATAGACCCATAGATAACCATATCTAAGTGCATGTGGATGTGTTACCATGGAGGTAACCGATATGGGGCCTGACCAAGGTAGGAAGGTCACCATGACCCCTATGAAAGGATGAAAGTCTACCCTTGAATGCAAAAAGAGAGATGATGAAGGCTTGGGTAAGGTTCTAAGATTGAACATGTACTATAATGGAGAATCCTAAGTCTATCCTAGGGTCAGGTGGGGATAAGACCGATGGAAGTAGGAGTTGCCTAATTCCCTAAGTTGCACATGACCATAGGGTCGGGAGGTAACAGCTATCATTGTCTGAGGGCCATGGGTTAGGAGATTGATCACCTTCATGAACTCATGGGACCCAAAGGGCAGACGAGTAGGGCACTCTCTGGATGCATGAGGGAAGAGGGATGACCCCAAAAGTACCAGCACCCTATAGACCTAGAGGAGATGACCAAGGAATGTGTATGGACCCAAGTAGGTTCGAGACAAATTTTCCATGGAAGGAACTTTGATATCATGGTGTTTGCAATGAAGTGACATATGTGGCACATTTCAACTTAGATTTAAAGGTGTACTGGCAAGGTGGGATGCACCATCTCTACTCTTGGAATAGGAAGAACTTTGTATTTTGACTGTAGCCAAATGCTTATTTCCTCTTGTTATGGGAGTGGGAGATAGGAAAATACGCATGCCATACACCAAGGTTAAAAGATGATGTGTGTTGGAACATTTCTACGAGGCATGAGGATAGAGAGGATAACATGCCATGGTAAAGTGAATGATACATGGATGGTTTGTAAAAGTTAAAGAGAAATGAGGTAGTCACCTTATGAGGATGTTTTTATCATGAAATATGAGTCATACAAGGTTGAGTTGATCACCAAGAAGATGAGCTCAAAAATGTTCTAAAAAAAAGGATAGACTTAGAGCTGAGATGAGATGATCAATGAAGGACATGGAGGTGTATGTCATCAACATTACCTAATACCTAAGGATGTGAAGTGGTAATGGATGCTCTGGTTGAGATATAGCTTCCTAGTTTGGCTAGAAGAGGTTGTTAAGCTAACTCTAAGTTTGGAAAGGAGAGGTGTTTGGCTAACACTCAGCTGTAATGAGATCTGTAGAACAAGTTAATGGTTGTTTGGTTAGCCAATTTAGTCCTTGATATAATGAAAGGATGGTGGTAGAACCTCAGATGCACTTCTTTAGAAAAGAAGGTGATGAAACCCTGACTAGAATGGTTTAGGGTTTTTGAGGTATTGATCTTGAGGAATAATGACATACAGGAGATCATGACTTTAAGATCACCATACATTGTACTACAAAGATAATAAGTGACAGTAGTACTTTAGATGCCTAAGATGAGGTTTCATGTGGTGTATGGCCATGCAAGCTGAAGGTGAAGGATGAACATCAGTAACCCAGTGCATTGATATGAAGGATAAAGAGTCCCCGAAAGAGAAAGGGAGTTCATCACTTTGGATGGTGTAAGTCTCCCCTAGACCAAGGAAGGTCAAGATGCAATATGGGTTATGGTAGATCGCCTTACCTAGATGACATGAGAAAGAAAGAGTTCTGTCAAGGGACAGATCTGGTTGAACTACCCATAAGAAGAGATGGTTCAACTACACCATGATGCAAGTTCAAAGGTTCTTGAGTTTGACCTAAAGGTTCCCTTCCAAAAGGGGGTAGTAGGTACATGAAGAACTCAGTGTTAGTACAGTTTATCACCCGTAACTAATGGTTAGTATAATCCAGACTAAAGGGTATGATGAGAGCATGCGTGCTCGTTCAGGGTGATATCTAGAGACAACTCTTGTCCTATGAAAGATGTGACAATGACCACCATAGCTTATCGGGATTTATAAGAAGCTCTGTAAGGGAGGTTGTGTCAGTCACCACTTCAGTAAGGTGATGTTGGTGAAAGGACCACATGATAGTTAGAAAAGGGCCACAGTGCGTGTAGATGAAGTCGCTTTGATCGTGCAATGGCTGAAAGGAGCCTAGATATGACGTGAGTCGTGAGTAGATGCAAAGTAGACTGACATGTAGTTCACTATGGGAGAATATGTGACATGAAAATCTGACCCCTCTAAGTTATAGCTAAGAGAGATGAGTCCCCGATGCATGGGTTCTTTTGACATGGTTTGGCGGAGAAGGTTAACTTTGACCTTACCCCTCAGGATAAAGTAATGTGTGGTGAGTTCCATGTGTCCAATTTAGATCACTATGTGAGGTACCCCGACCATGTGCTGAGCAATGAACCTAGTAAGCCCCAAGGGAGGCTGAAATGACCTGAGTCACATGTGCAGTTTATAGACGCCATGATAAAAGAACTCAGAGAAAAGAATATGTGATGATAAAGGTTCTTTGGAAGCGCCATGGGTAAGGTAAAGCCACATAGGGGCCAATGGTGGACATGGAATAGTCTTATCCTGAATTGTTTATTTGCTTGATAAGAATTTTGAGGACAAAATTCCTATAAGAGGGGAAGGATGTTACAACCCCAATTTTTGGGTTCAATTGGTGAGAAATGTAATTTCTCATATTATAGATAATTGAACAAATAATGATATAATTTGTTTTGAAAACATGGATTTCGTTTACAATAGCCTTGATGATTGTTTTGTGGGCTTTATTGGCTATTGGGCCCAAATAATAAGGAAATCCAATTAGTGAATGAATAATTGAATATTTGATAAAAGAAATATGTGGAAACCTCTAGAAGGCAAAGCCAAAGAGGGATTTCGTGCCTCTTGAGTTCCTTGGGTTCCAAGGAGTCTAAAGTTTCATAGAGAATGCAATAAGAAAAGAAAAGATCAATTAAGTATTTCTTTATTAAGAAAGAAAATCAAAATAATGGTAAAATGTGGAAAATAAGTGGAAAAAGGTGGAATTGAGTTATCCTTAGTGGGATTTCGTATCCCAAGGGTTCCTAATGTAAAAAGGAAAACCAATGAAGAAAATTAAAGAGAAATACTCAAAAGGAAATATTTTAATAAGAAATCAACATGATAATGAGGAATAATGCATTTAAATGCATCTAGAAGGATATTGAGTATCCAATATATAGGATTTCGAAATAATAAAGTTTCTTGGGATCCAAGGAGTCCCAATAAAGAGGAAAGAAAGGGAAAATACCAAAATTACAAAATAAGAGGATAATGTAATGCATTATTAATGCATTTGAAAAAAAGGAAGTAATCACTATCAAAAGTGAATAGAAATTCGTGGCCAATAGATTAAAATGCAAGAATAATGATAATAAGAGAGGATTTTCGTTTTTCCAATTATCCATGAAATAAAGCTTAACAAAAGGATAATGAGGAGAGAGAAGAATGCTTCTCCTAGAAGGAATATGAATCCTTTTGGAAAGGGACTCTTCAAGTCGTGTATAAGCCTACCTAGGGCTTCGTTTCTCACCCATATATAAGGGGTAGAGCCCTGGTTCGGAGGATAGAGAGAACCCCACGTTTCTCTACCTTCTTCTTCTTCCTTTTTCATTCAAAACACTAACAGAGGGTGTAGACCTATACCTGGAGCATCGAGGGTTGGTTGTGGTCCTGTTGGAGGATCTGAGGTCCCACGACATCAACAGAGTGCTTCGCGGCCTTCCCTTTTCCTGAACCGGTGCACAGCTGCGGCCGCACGACTGTAGTGACGGCCACAGGTGTTTGGCCTAGAGAGCGAGCAACCGACCATCTTGGCTGCGGGTTGTTGGCACCCTGTGTGTGCATGAGAGCGGTGGAGGTAGGGGATGCTTTTCCAGTGAAGGTCGGGTCTAGATCGGGGAGCAGGAGTCATGCCAAAGCTGCGGGTCGGTAGCTAGGGCAGCTGCGATCAACCTGCCCAAGGTTGAAGAAGGGAGAGGTGCGTTGGACGTTTCTGCCTTCCGCGCTCTAAACAAGTTGGTCACTTAACCAGGGGAAAAACGGACATTACGTTATATTTTCAACAAAGTTGAGCAACGTTGCATGGAGCGCACATGTGGTGCAATCTGATTGGACAAAGGTATTCTTATTTTGCAAAAATCATATCTTACTATTCGTAACTCCGATAACAGCAAATAATATATGTCTTTTTCTCAGAAAAACAAGAGGAATCCAATAAAAATATAGTTAGAATATAATTCCTCTTTATATTCGAAAAAGTAGTGTAAATTGTCATCTTTACTGAATTAAAGATTAAGAAACTCTATTTTGAAATGAATAAAGTGTTTAATAGGGTTTAATGGATCACTAAAGGTGATAATAACCTGTTAAATGTAAAAAGGGTACTTTAAGATCGAAAAAGATGATCTTTGCATGTAATTAGTTTAAATATGCTTGAAATTTGAAAAGTACATAAAGCTATCATCTTTAATGATTTAATTAATGAAAAACCCTTAGATTTGATGATAGATGGATTTAATGTTGTTCAATGGATAATTCAAGCCAATATTAACCTGTTGTTGATAAATGTGAAGATAGAATCTAAAAAGATGATCTTTTTATATAATTGACTTAATTTAGGGTTTCGTGCATGAATATGCCTTAATGAGCTTGAAAACCTTAATTTAGGTGAATATGTCTTTTAATTGTTTTAATTGGGGATTATCGGGAGGTGGGGTCGTAAAAATCATTCTTCCAAAGCATAAAAACTCGATCAAGAGCATGGGAACTAGAATTCAAGATCCACTTGTAGTTAGGAAAGTATTTTCTCATGAATTTTTCTTTCTTCCTTCCCCTGATTTTAGTCTCATTCAGTAGAACAATATCACAGTCAGCCTTATTTATTTCTTTTTGAATGTCTAAAATTTTATTATTTATACCTCTGACGTTCCAAGAGGTAATAGATAAGGTAGGATTCATTTATAACCTGGGGCTATTAGACTGGAAGCCTTAGTGCTTTCAGATATCATTTCATGCCCTTTTGGAATTGGCGAGTAGGAAGATGATTCTTCTTTGTGGAAAATCCCAGCATTCAGCTTTGTCTGACATCTAGGTGGTTCTCTATTGAAGTTTTCTCTAGAAATAATCAGAACTGATGAGGACGAAGCTTGATAGCTCAACACACTTTCTGCTGAGTCCTTTGGGAAAACAGGTATAGCTTTTGGAGTTAAAGGAGCATTATCCAAAGTATTACAAATTTCATTAGACTGAACCATATTATCAGCAAGGACCTTCTCTGTTTTGAATCCAGCATTGACCTCCTTAGATAAAATTTCATCTTCAATGATTATCTCTTCCTACTGAACAATGTATTTGCCTTAACGAATGTCCTCCTCATCCTCCACCTCTTAGATGATATATTCTGGAACATTAGTGCTCGACCCCCGCTTTTCAACAACCACCTGATCTGCATTCACTTTTTTGACTTCTCAGACTTTGTTTAGAGGTTTCGTTAGGTAATTTGTTTTCTGAATTGCCTCCTAGACAACTGTGCATTCATCATGACCAAGAAATCCACAATTGGGGCACTTGTATGGGATCCAATCGTACTCCATAGTTATACTATGTTCTTCTCCCTCATCACTCATGAGCGTGACGCTCCCAGGATATTTAGCATCTTTATCCATTAGGACTTGGATCCTTTTCATGCATGTGCAATCATTACTACATATATGGGTTCATCATTAAATACTTATTTGATTGTAAAATTTAGTTTGAATCATCATTAAATACATGGTTACATATATTCATTCATCACAATCTAATTATTTTTATCACAATTTTGATATTTAATATGTCAGTAGAAATTTAAATTAATATCCAGTAATTCAATTTCATCACAATTTAAAAATTTTGAAAAAAAATCATATCAAACTCCCTTCCCCCTCTCCTCATCCCTCCTCTCTCCTCCTTCCCCAACCCTTCACAATTAGAGAAGAAATTGTGAAGGGTTGGGGAAGGAGGAGAGAGGAAGAAGGAGGAGAGGGGAAGAGAGATGGAGAACTAGCTAGGGAAGGAAAATTGCAAGGAAGAGAGGCCACATGTGCCATAATAGCCCGACGTTAGAGGAGGTTGGCATTGGAGGAGTTTGGCAAACCCACTGGCGTTGGAGGAGAGGCCACCTGTCATGAGCAGTAGTGGCAGTGGCAGTAACAGAGCACACCTGCTGGAGGAGGAAGAAGAAGCAGTGAAGTAGGAGCAACAACATTGAGGAGATTTGAGAAGGAATCAGCAGAGAAAGAAGAAGCAGTAGCGGAGGAAAGAACCGATAGAGGAAGCTCTGACAGCACGCAACAGAAAAAGGAGCCAGGAGAGCAACTGTATAATCGTCGGAGCAATATTCCTTCAGAGAGAAATGCAGGTGGGAGGAGAGGTGGATAGGGTTTCTCATGGGGTAAGTAAGACTTATCTTGTCATTTATCAACAAAATTGACAACTTAGGCATTTCCTCGTCAGTTATGAGATGAAACCACCATCATACATACAACATCCTCACCAGCTATCGTTGATAAATTGTCGCCTAACCTGCAACCCAATGATATATACACAATCAGTTTCTTACAAAAAAACACCGAGATGAAGTGGTGGTGAGAAAATTTTCATGGATCACATGGCATGAACATCTTCCTCGTTAGTCGTGACCAAAACAACTACCGAGAAAGATCACTTGTTTTCTAGTGGGGTAGATCATGCATGTATCACTTTATCCCATCGATTATTTTAATAATAACCAACAACATAGGTTTTTTGGAGGCGAATGAAATGCCCACAAAAATTTGGCATGAAGTTCTATATTCACGGGTGATATATAGTCTCAGTTTGTTTGATAAGAGACTGGAGGTAAAAAGAAACTACATCCTGTGTTTTCTTGGCAGGTCAATCCACGGTGGTTGTCCACTTATAACTGATGCTATCGAAACTGTTGTCGATTTTCCTTAGAAAAATCACCAATGCCATATCCTCATTTTGTAGTTGTGCTAGGATTTTATACATTGTGTTATGTATATATTATCACTACATAGTTATAGAACCAGTGACAGAGCCATATGTGGGCCGCCTCAGGCACATGCCTCACCAAACTTTTAGGAAAATAGGTCTGATAAGCTAGATACAATAATTTGAATAGTAAATATCAATATATAATCTTTATCATGGAAGATGCCTGGTTCACCTTTGTGTCCTACTACATAGACATATCAAGAGTGTTGTTTCTTGTAGAAATCTTCTGCAACAAGTATGACATGCCACTGGGAATTTTTGGGTTGATAAGGATTAAAATTCCTTATTTATTATTTAGCCTCTGGTATCTATACACACCTATCATTTCAAGGGCCTAGAAAAAACATGTGGCATATGTTAGATTCAGAAATTTTATATATGTTGAACTAGATAACACTAGGTGCTTGGAAGTATTTATGGATGCAAATGAAAATCCTAGACCAAATTAATGTGTATGTCACTCAAAAGTTTGTTTTAATATGTTCTAGGTGAATCTTACATGAATATATTTTGACGAAATAGTATTACATTGATTCTAGGTTGCTGCAAGACTTGATGCTTGGACCTTTATGACATGTAGATTACATTGCCATCAAGTCATATCACAATACATCAACTAATAAAACTTAGGCTTCTTGATTTTTAATCCATTCGTTCTAGAAATGCAATTGAGTTTGTTCCATGTTATCTTCTTTGATTCATTCCACATATCTATGCATGATTGTATCCTTCTTTTCACACTTCTATATGTATAATATTTATGTAAAAAATGTAGGGGTTTAGAAAAAACAATTTATTTTACCAAGATTTCCCACTCTTAGTCTACCAATGAGATGGGCCTCACCCATTTTGGAATCTTGGTTCTGCCACTGAGTGGAACTATGCTTTTGGATTGTACAAGGAATTTTCGAAAGAATTTTTCTACAAAATTGAGTAACTTGTATTGGGAAGGCCCCCCATAGATAGAAGATTTGCTATGATGGTTTGTGTATGTCTTTCATCCCTTAGGAAGAGGTACCTTATATACAAGGTCACTGCCACTTTGGTCCTACTAGGTAGAATATGATCTCATAGAAATAGATGCATATTTTTTATATTGTGGCTTATATAAGTCCACAAGATTCAAAGTTTCACATGTATCCAAAAGTCATATGACGAACCGCATAAGACCACAAGTATATGCAGTGGACATGAAATGTTACTTCATCTATGGCAAGAAGTGAAGATTTTCTATGTGTGAGGAGTGGGATACACGAGTCCATTCATGTATTCTAATGGTTTAAATATAGTCTTGTAGAAGTGGATTGTATCTTAGTGTTTGTGTAGGAAATTCCAATTATCTTGTGCGACTTGAAACTGGTGATTAAGAATTTTCAAAAAGTTACTTTCTTTGAAGTTCCCCATGATGTCATATTTGATGGAGGCTCCCACTTTAATTTGCTTTTGACGAAGTACAACATTCATAACTAAGGATATATGCCATACCACACACAAATGAGAAAGTAAGTAAATGTCTACATCTAATCAAGAAGATGCTAGAGAATACTTTGAACATGACTCACAAATTAGGCACACAAATTGGATGACCCCTATGGGTATACCATAATGCATTCAAAACACCCATTTGGACCATTCTATTTCAACTAATGTATGGAAGGGCATGAAATTTACCCATAGATATGGTGCAAAACCGTGGTGGGATATCAAGCATCTCTACTATTAAATGATGAAGGTACGAAAATGTCCCCAACTCCAACTACATGAACTTAATAATTTATTATGAAGTCCACTTCTCAGGAGGAAGGATTACAAAAGGGTTATCATACTTTGTTTCATTATCAAGGTTGATATTGCTTGTGGGTAAAATCAACACAAGACAATCTAGTTTTTTCATAAATTAAGAAAATATGTTTACATTGGGATGTCGACATATGGAACCAAAAAGGGCAATTGACCATAATGTCAAACCTATTCATTTATAATCTAGACTTATGTATTTTTTCACAAGGGTGTCTAGATGGTGCTAACTTCTATGGGGAGAACTTTTCATAACCTGCTAGCCAATTGACCATAATGTCAAACCTATTATTCTTATGAACTCACTAGGGTTGAGTGCCAACTCACCTACTGGAAATTAAAAGCTACATGCATTATGGTGAAAGTGTTGAAGTATGGGATTGACATATATCTTCAAAACAACAGACATCCCTAAAGTCAATGTTCTTTAGAAAGCCTAGTTCATTTGGGCATATAGTACATACAACCTCTTCAACTCATCCCAGCAAGTCAAAAAAAATTAGAGGACCCTAAATCCCTAAATAGATGCAAAAACTTGAAGTCAATATGACATTTACTAACTATAAAAGAGAATAATGCCACAACCATAAAATCTTATCAAATAAAGCATCAGTCATCAAAGTGAGTAATAATAAATGAAGAATGAGAGTTATACCTCATTGCATGCTCAATATCCATGATGGTGGTAGCAGACCGGTCCACTGCATAAAGTCCTTAACTAGAAAGGTCCCTCTATTATTATGATTTAGTCCTACAAGGTGACTGCACAGAATACTATATGATTACAAATTTCCTAGTCTGATGGAAATGATAATATACAATAAAGACTAGGGATTACTTGTTGTAGGCCTCAACACTCATGCCCTCTTCCTATACAAATTTCTCCTCTGTGATAGGACCCTTCAAAAGAACCCATACCTAATACAAAGTAGGCCAATCATCAGGATATGGCATCTATAATTGATAAATCATATTTGCATCAATATTACCTTTTTTGTGCCAGTTGAATCAACAAAATTAGCAATGGATGTTTGTTAAAAGTTACAAACAATAAAAATGAATATGTAACAAAGAGGAATGCAACAATGTTCATTTTCAACCTCCAGATGGTGAAGAACATTTGGAACTCATAATCTTTAAATTTTTTGAGAAAACCAAAATAAAAAATAATATGCTACATTAATAGATAGATATAACTTCCTAAAGTCAGTTTGACTACAAAATTGTCACATATCTACAAAAAAGAGATTCCTCAGTCCTGCAAATACCTGCTAGATAGAGCCACTTTAGGGGTTTATTCTCCATGATATCACACATTCTACTATGCACTCTGTATTGCAGAATGATTCTTTCTATGAACACAAATCATGATCTGCCTCCATTCATAAGATTACAAGCTCGAAATGGAGAAGTGATTTCTTTTAATAATATCAAGAATGCAGATAAAGATGTTGTCTCATCTTCCCCTCCACTCCTTATAGGAAAAAGAATCAGTGAACTTTTCCAACCGATCTCTCATTTTCAATAGAATGTCAAAGTGCATTCTTAAGAGCATTAAAATCACAAGAAATCATAACATTCAGAGTGTATACTGAAAAATTCAATTAATATGTAGAGTTCAATACACTTCTTTTTTTTTTAATTATAGACAAAACATAACCAAGTAGATCTTGAATTCTTGATATTATCAATAACATATACTAATCCATGTATATGGTAGGCATGAATTTCTAACGACCTATGTTGAACATGTACATTTTTGTCACTCAAAATTCTATCATCCTTGAGGTTGAGATCATGACCATAAAATTGAATGTACCCAATGTCCCAAAAACAACATTTAGATGAATCGTCATTCATGCCATCAATTCACATTCTTGAGTCATATCCTAAGTAGGATTTTTTGTCTGGGTTCTAGATCGCAACCATGAACTGAGTAGGCTCATGGTCATATATTATGACCTTAATTTGAATGACCCCATGTGTCATTCATCGGTTCCTTAAAATGAACCATCACTATCACCTTCACAATCTCATTAGGGTCTTATATCATGACCTTCAACTAAAAGATCCCACAGTCCTAGATCATAACCTCCAACAAAATCAACGCTATGTTCTTGATCGGGGCCTAATCTGGACCCCTATAATGATTTTGACCATACATGAAACTAGACCTCTCTTTGTCCATGAATATTACCTTAAATTGGACCATAAACATACCATTTTTATTCATCATCTAGATCTCTAAGAAATTAAACTAAATTTGTTAAGCTAATTGAGAGGATAACTTGATCCTCAGTACTGATCTCCAATACGTTAATTTGACCTCATTGCATTTAACACAATCCTTCTTGGACTCTACTATCTTAGTCCATATCTCTACATCGTTAATCTAACCTCATCACATTTCAAAGAATCTGTCTCGTTCTCTGTTATCACTAATATACTATTTGCAATCTAATCATAGGTTTGTAGATAACCAATGAACCATTTCAAAACCATGCAAATTGAAAATTCTTTCAACCACATAAAAATCATTAGATTATCTCTTGGAAATTCTTACCTTGATTCTCAGTCATCGAGCCTTGTCTCGAGAGGGACATTTGTTAACACCAAATTTTTGGCTACTCAAACGAAGACCACGATGAAACATCTCTTAGCTCATGATGTGATATTGTCCCACTTCCCCACATTTCGTCATATTTTCCCATATGTTTAAAGCAACAAAGTTTCCATTTTCATCTTGTTAGGGATTTTTACTGGATATGTGAGGAAGACACTTCCATGTATGGTTGCCTAGTTGTCTAAAATCTAGAACGAAGATGATGCTATCCTTATATGTCTCATTTTTTATGTGTATATCCGCAATATGGAACAATTCTTAATTTAAGCTGATCGACTATACACAAGCAAACTAGCTCTTAGAATATCTTTTCTGAGTTTGAGTTGCATCGAAGACTTTAGAACCAAAGGATGATCTTAGCAAGTAAAGTATCTTTCTACTCATAACAATTCGTGTTTATCAATGGAATCCAAGCCGGATTGTAATAGACGAAAGGTGCCACGAATTGGTGGGTCATTAACATCCGGATAAAGCAAAGAGGAAGCAGGAAAAAGAGGGAAATTGGTGCTGCGTACACTACAACCTGACTATGCTACTGCCAAAGTTTCTGATTACTTCAGGCAGAGCAGCAGTAAAAACGGACCGCTTTGCTTTCCGCAACATCCGCGTATGTGACCGGGGGAGAGCATCACATGGAGGGGTGAAGGCTACACGAAAAGCGAAAACCACAGCCGTCGGATGCGATTCTGGACTGGTCGCGCCAACCAATTTCATGCCTCTCCCACAGTCGTACTCCCCCTGGTATATAAAACGACAAGCCCGGCGGTCGAGAGTGTCAGGAATCTGTTGAAGGCGAGCCAGAACAACTGCGAGCAATGCCGCTGTGGAAGATGGTGGCGACGTGGGAGGTGGCGGTCGTTTCCGTGGCCGTTCTGGTGGTGCTTCTCGAGCCGCCGCCGGGAGGAGGAGGGATTTTAGGAAGCGTCTCGGCGGACAAGCAGCACAAGGTCGGCGGGAAGCAGCACTGGTCTCCTGGAGTGAACTACACAGTGTGGGCGGACAGGGAGCTGTTTCATCTTAACGACTGGCTAGGTAAACGGACATCGACAGTGTTCCGGCTCCGTCCTCTTCATATCGGTTGGTCTCTGGTTTTTTTCTCCTAAATACCTACATAGACTTGAAAACCCTCCCTCTCCTTCATCGACAGTGTTCCAGTACCAGAAAGGCATGTACGACGTGCTCCAGGTGAACGAGACCGCCTACAACCACTGCCTCAACGCCGACCCCATCCGCAACGACTCCAAAGGACGGAGCTACGCCGTGCAGCTCAACCGCACGGGATGGTGGTACTTCATCTGCAGCAAGGGATACTGCTCGAACGGCATGAAGCTCGCCATCAAAGTAGAGCCGCTGCCGCCGCCGTCTGCGACGGCGGACGGCACGTCGTCTGGGCCACCCGCTGCCGCGCCTGGGCCTTCTACCTCTGCGGCCTCGGGATCTTGTCGGCCACGGTTCAAGGCCCCGTCTGGCTTTCTCCGGAGCATGTTTTGGCTTCAGGTTGTTTACAGCATCGACATTCTGCTTGGATGTCAGCCGCCAAAGCCCGGATCGAGAGGGTTCTGGTTTCGAGTTATCTGGCTTTGGGGTATAGGCTTGATTTGAAACGGAAGCATATTGTATGCGTGGGTGTTTTGTGGCTAGCTAGATAGTTTACAGTTAAAATCAGGCTTAACAACTTACGTTCTGGGGATAGATAGATTTGGCGTCTACACCAGTTAAGCATTTTGAGAGCTTTATATTCTGGCTTGAACACTGTTTATCTGCCGTTGAAATTAACTTTGCTTCTTCTGGATGTAGATAGATTCCCCGTTACTGCACCTAGTTTCTTCAATATCACATTGCTTTTTCTGCATTGCTGCTCGTTTCCTGTTTTGCTTATTTTCAATATTTTTTTTTTTATTTATAGATTTAGCTGGCATTTGCTGCACTTGTTATTTGGCTTTATGATTTGCAACGAGCTGATTGCATTCGTAACTACTTCAAAAAAAAAAAAAGCTAACTGCATTGGTTTCCTTAACGTAATCCTTGCTATAGTCATGATAAGTGAGTAAATGGGAGTTATCAATGGTATACTTACAACAATACATGACTTATCCGTTTTTAGCGCCGTCGAATCTCGGGGTCGATGGACAGGTTGTATCTGCTTCTTGTTTGGTGTTTTATTAGGGTGAATGGGTATTTTTCTTTCTTTCCAATCCTTTCTTGGGTTTGAGATGTGTGTGATTTTCTGGTTAGATCATTGTTGGTCACTACGTTTGAATCAGCTATCAACACCCCAAAATAAGCAAAGGCAGTCAATATGGCGTCATCGCTTCTCAGCCCATCCTTTCTTGACTTTTGGCCTTTCTGCAGTACTAGTCGTTTCTCCTTTTGTTTTGTACATTTTACTTTGTCCAGTTTAGGTAATTTTCGTTTGCCTTGTGGTACAGTTCTACAGAGTTGTTGGTACAGTTCAGTGTCGACGACATGGTATAATTAATAATTGAACAATGTCATGGCATGACCACTTCATAGCATTTTTCTTTTTTCTTTGTACCAAACTTATCTTCTGCAACGGCGAATTGGCTTCGCCTGTTCCTGTTATATGTTTGTTTGCTTTATTGTGATTCTTTTTTATTTAGAAAAATAGTCATTACATTTTTTTACCAACAAATTTACAGATTAGGATGTCAAACGACTAGTTTGTAACCAGCTAGATTAACGTGGTATTCTTCGGCGTATTCAATACCGTGATAACGGAAGATCGCGCGGTTTTATTCAATCTTGTAGTGCTTTCACTAGTAGAATCGTCGCTCTTTACATTCCCGTTCCCTATTATATAAATACTAGTTAACACACGTGCACATCCACGTGGCCCATTGAACGTATTTATTTTGTATTAAATATTTGAAAAATAAAGTTTGTCAAAAGGATAATGATAATTCTTGTAACTGTTTTATAGAAAATTTAGAAACGTGTTGTTTATTGATTCTGAAACGCATGTTTGAAGGAAGGAATCTGACGGAGAAGTTGAGAAGTTTGCGGTAAATGATTTTATCAAAAAGAGAAAAAATAAAATAAAATAAATATAAAAAGAAGTTGAGAAAAATTATGAGAAGAGAGAGAATCAAGGAGAGCGCAGCATGAACTTGCTCTTTTTATAGTAGTATAGATGAAACACACTTCACCTCATAAGGTCATTCATTCGCCACCTCCTATGCTTATTCCCATCCTTGACCTCGTGAAAGTTATTGTACTCGTTGATAGGGAAAACAAGAAAGGGTCGAGGACCAAGTGAAAGAGCACTCCGTCACTCCCCATCTCCCTCCTCAAGTCCCTATTGAACAAGTAGCCGGTAGATGGTAGTGAGACCCTGTTTGGGCTTGGCAATAGTAATAACCTAGCTATGTCGAGTTTTATCTCCTCTTTTCGGGCTCTAATGAGTTTCATCTTCCCTATTCTAGAGTTGATCGCCATATCTTATTCAAAATAAACTGTTTTGCCTACATATATTGAAACTTTTTCTAAATCCACCAAAAGAAAAACCATAAAATTTGGTTAAACATGGATATATGTCATCCTCATGTATTGTCTTATGTTTCTTTCCTTCCGACTGACTTGCACAACACACCCTGAAAAACATTAATCTGACGAGAATGTGTGCAGGTAATCCCCTCAATAACCCTATCAATTAGCTTTTATTTTCTTGGGCACGGCCTACATAAAATAGCCTATCTAATAGAGCCTATCTAACAGTAAATCACAAAGACTATTCAGTTTCACCTATGCCCACTACAAGAAACTGGTGTATTAACGTCAAAGATTACGACAACTTTATTATGTTGTCGTAATTGCTACACTAACAACGATAAGTAATTTTTATAGCCGCTATCGGTACATGTTTTAGCGACAATAATATTTGTCCGACGTAAAATGTATAAATTTTCCGCCGTTAAAACTCATCATAAGATTTCATCTCCATAAAGACAACCAATTCATATGAATTATATTTATTTGTACTTAAACATACTTTATTATATTATTAATAAAATTAGACGGTGGATATTTCTAACCTAACTCAAAGATCAAAACTATTTTCTGGCCCCTAACCCGTTCAGACTTTCCGCTATACTCTCCTCAATCTATGCTTTCAGCAAATCGAGCGCAGCGGACAGGGCTAGGGCCGACAACCGCTAGTGCGCACCTCAGTCTGCCTCAATTGATCGCACGCCTCAGTCTACCGACATCGAGCACGAGAAGGCCTCCGCGGACCGTGGCGATTCTTCTCATCTTCAAGCCGCCCACGGCCAGCTTCAGCCCCTCAGCAACCTGACAACCCCGAGGACCCCCTAATCGCTGAGCCAACCCAACAACTCCTCGACAGAGTCACGAAGAATAGTTCGTCGGCGCACCAGGTCTCCAGTACTCCGCGGTGGAGGTCTTCTCTCTTCAGGCCACCATCCAGCCGCAGGCCCTCATCAACCCTATGCCGGACACACGCCTCAGCTCCAACTCAGCCCAGCTTCGACAACTCCAACTTCGCCCAGATCCAACCTGTTGCACCCAGCTTCGACAGCATTCCAGCTCCAAGTGTGCCGCCCCCTTCATCACACTTCTCTGCTCTGCTCAAGTGTGCCGACCCCTCCAATCAATCCGTCTCTGCATCTCTGCTCTAGTTCTTCTTTTACGATGTCATTCTTCTTCTTCTTCAATCTTCGTCTCAACTCCAAGTGCTCTAGTTCTGTGTGTTGATCGGCAGTGTGGCCGTGGGAAAAGGTAAGACATGTCTTACTTCTTTCTGTCTTTGGGATTTTGATTCGTTAATTGCATGTGCTTATGTCTTTATTCACATCTGTAATGTGTTGATCTTGTGTTGATCATTTAGTTTTATGCAACGTTTCCAATGTGTATATTTATTCATACGCGTATCTCAGAATCGAGTTCACTGTAATGTGATATTCGCTGTCAATGCTTGCTTATTTCTTCATATGCATATCCCAATAGTTTACTGTAATGTGCTATTCACTATCAATGCGTGCTTCTTTCTTCATATGCGTATAAAAATTTGAGTTTCCTACAACGGATGTCCTCTTTGCTATCTCTCCCATCTAATTAGATTTGTTTCTGCTATCACAAAAATGTCATCTGATTTGCATTGTTTGATTTAGTTTATTTCACCATGACTACATCAAAGTCATCGACAATTAACACCTTGCAAGGTATAAATAGAACATTATTAAATAATAGATGGAATCATGTGTAACCAATAGTTGGCCTAGGTGGCTTCCATAAATGAAAATTTGTTAGTCTTGTTAGATTATTTTAAAGTGCACATTGTAGATTTTACTTTTGGTTCGGATTAGTACTTTATTTTGTTAATCAATTTTTTTATTTACTGAACTGCAATAACCACTCTAATTAGATTTTATTAATGGTTAAAATATGTAAAAGTAAATTAATCATTCAACCGAATTGTATATCCATAGACCCACGTAGTATACCCGCATGATATGCGGGTCCAAGTAATGCGGGTCTGGTTTTAACTAATGTGGGTCTAGACTCGTACCAATACCCGCTAAACTAAACATATATAGTTCTAGATATGGTCATACCCACATCGTACATGAATTGTTTATAACCTAACTAAAATGTAGATGAATTAAGCCTTGAGTTACATCAGAAATAACTGTGCAATAACCACTCTAATTAGATTTTATTAATGGTTAAAATATGTAAAAGTAAATTAATCATTCAACCGAATTGTATATCCATAGACCCACGTAGTATACCCGCATGATATGCGGGTCCAAGTAATGCGGGTCTGGTTTTAACTAATGTGGGTCTAGACTCGTACCAATACCCGCTAAACTAAACATATATAGTTCTAGATATGGTCATACCCACATCGTACATGAATTGTTTATAACCTAACTAAAATGTAGATGAATTAAGCCTTGAGTTACATCAGAAATAACTGATGCAAACAACAACAAATATTTTACTTGAAGAAGTGTGTGGTTTTTAAACAATAGACAATGGACTACAATAACTTTAAATTTATATATTGTATTTAATAAAAATCTTGTATTTTTGTGTAGAAAATAGCACCAAATAAGCAATGGATTAGACTTGTTGATGACTGACTCAATGATCCAACATATGGATTTGGTGTTCAAGAGTTTCTAAGTTATGCATGTCAAATAATTGGCCTAAATGAAATTAGATGCCCATGTGTTCGTTGTGTTAATGTTGTGTCTATGGATTGTGATTTGGTCAAAACACACCTAATGGTGTATGGTTTCATGAGGAGTTATACCTTTTGGTATCATCATGGTGAGATGGGGCATGAAATTGAATCTAATTTAGATGTTGAAAGTAGTGAGAATGAACAAGACAGTGAGAATGACGATGAAATGTTAGAGCTTCTTGAAGATATGCATCCAAGCCATATTAATATTGAGGGAAATGTTGAGGATATAGGATCTTTTGACCATGATAATTTTGTAGAGGAACCTAATTGCGAGGCTCAAAAGTTTATTAGGTTGCTAAATGACCTCAAACAACCTCTTTATGCGGGCTCAAAGGGTTCGAAGTTGTCTGCTTTAGTCAACTTGCTTCACATCAAGAGTCTTGGGAGATGGAGTAATCGGTCTTTTACAATGCTACTTGAATTGTTGAAAGATGAATTATTTCCAAAAGACACAACTTTGCCCACTTCTTATTATGAAGCAAAGAAGACAATCAAAGATCTTGGTTGCTCATATGACAAGATTGATGCATGCATAAATAATTGTATGTTGTTTTGGAAGGAAGACCACGGTCTTGATAATTGTAAAATTTGCAATAGTTCTAGATGGAAACAAGACAAGTGTAGTGGGGTGGAGAAAGTAAAAGTGAATGGCAGAAAATACCCAAAAACAATTTGTGTTACTTTCCAGTCATTCCTCGGCTTCAAATGTTGTTTATGTCTACAAAAACATCTGTACTTATGAGATGGCATCATGATAATGGTGATAATGGTGATATGCGACATCCGGTTGATTCATTGGCATGGAAGAGATTCAATGAATTAAATGAAAATTTTGCTGCTGAGAGAAGAAATGTTAGATTGGGACTTGCTAGTGATGGTTTTCAACCATTCAACAATTCTAGACCATCATATAGCATTTGGCCAGTTATTCTTATTCCTTATAATTTGCCTCCTTGGATGATCATGAAGCAACCCAATTTGATTTTGTCTATCCTCATTCCTGGTCCTAGCTAGTGGTCTCAGTGATGCTATTGATGTTTATTTGCAACCTCTAATAGATGAATTGCTAGAGTTGTGGAATAATGGAATACAGACATTTGATGCAACCATGCGCCAAAATTTTAATCTTCATGCAGCTCTTATGTGGACGATCAATGATTTTCCTGCATATGGAATTTAATCTGGATGGAGCACTAAGGGAAAACTTACTTGCCCATGTTTCCATAAGGGTACCCATTCCACTCGTTTAGCTAATGGTGGAAAACAATGTTTCATGGGTCATAGATGGTATTTGCCTATGAAACACAAGTGAAGAAAAAATAAATCTAAACTTGATGGCACTATTGAGAATGGCACACCAATGCCACCACTAACTGGTGATGATATACTTAACCAAGTTGACAATCTTGAGGGAAATCCTTTAAGTAAAGATTCTAAAAAGACATCTCACAAGAGTAGGGGGGACAATTGGAATAAGAAAAGCATTTTCTTCAAACTTCCATACTGGAAAAATCTTTTGATACGACATACTTTAGATATGATGCATATAGAGAAAAATATATGTGATAGTATTCTTGCAACTATTCTGAATGTTAAGGATAAGACAAAGGACAATTGCAAATCTCGTCTTGATTTGCAAGCTATGAAAATTAGACAAGAATTGCACCCCGTAACAAGGGAGGGGAAAATAGTTTTACCAGATGCACCATTTGTACTATCTCGAGATGGAAAGAAGAAGTTTTGTAGATTTTTGAAAGATTTAAAGGTCCCATATGGCTATTCCTCAAACATTTCACAATGTGCTAACATGAAAGAGACTAAACTTTCCGGATTAAAAAGTCATGACCATCATGTTCTATTGCATCACATACTTCCACTTGCACTACGTGGTCTTCTTCCTAAGGTTGTTTATGAGCCATTTCTTGAGTTGTCTCGATTTTTTAAGGTATTGGGATCTAAGTGCTTAAATATGAGGAAGTTGAAGCAAATTGAAACTCAAATTCCAGTTACTCTTTGTAAGTTAGAGAAGATATTTCCACCATCATTTTTTGATGTGATGTTGCATCTTCCTATTCATTTGGCACATGAGGCTATGCTATGTTGACCTATTCATGGGCACTGGATGTATCCTATAGAGAGAAATTTGTATACCTTAAAATCATATATCTACAACTGGGCCCTCCCAGAGGGTTTCATAGCAAAAGGATACATAGCAGAAGAATGTATGAATCTTTGTTCAAGGTATTTACATAAAGTGGAGACAAAGTTCAATCGCCCAGATTGAAATTATGAAGATAATGTCAAGGAAAATTCAGTTTTATCTACTTTTGCATACAAGGGAAGAGGATTAGGTTGTGGAAAAACAAGAGACCTTGATGCACTTGAATTGGAGCAAGCTCATATATACATTCTTAATTATTGTGAAGAAGTTGAACCTTTCATTGAGTAAGTGATTTCCTACAAATTATTATATGTCATTTATTTATAACTTTTAGTAAGACTATATATAATTGATCTAATATTTAAATGATTTAACGTAGGGAATACTATCAAATTCAGGGGGTAAATGCATAACAAATATCTTATAAGGAATTAAATGACAATTACATTGAGTGGTTTAACACAAAGGTAAGTTGTCTATTCTCTCAATATGGAAATATATATACACAATTGTTTATATGTTTCTAATTTCACCATTATAATTTACATAGGTTGCAGATCAATTTGAGAATGATAAAAGCAAAAAAATAGAAGAGTTGCTTTCATTATCCAGGGGTTCATCTAAATCTGTGACATGTATTTATGGTTATGTGGTGAATGGATATCGATTTCATACTAGGTTTCATGAGGAAAAATTGGGGTCACAATGTAGTGGAGTGGTTGTGGGAGGTGGTGATGATAGTGGTGAAGTTATGGATTATTTTGGAAAATTGACCGAGATTATAGAAATGCAATACTTGGGTGATAACTGAGTAACATTATTTCGGTGTGATTGGTTTGATGTTGGTGACAAAGTGAAAGGATTAAAGATTGATGAGTATGATTTTACAAGTATTAATTGCAAACGCATTTGGAAAACTACTGAGCCATATGTATTAGCCACTCAAGCATCTCAAGTGTTTTATGTCAATGATCACAATAACAAGGGATGGCATGTGGTGATAAAGGTTGAGCCACGTGATAAATTTGAGCTAGTTGATGCAGATGAAGCAGCAGAAGTTCCTATTGATATTTGTGATGATGTTCAGAAGATTTATTTTTCATTTAATTTGTTGTAGTGATGCCACTAGAAAAGATTATATGTTTTATATCTTGTCATGGCATTTTTAGCCTAATTTTCTATAAAGTTATTGACTATGACATTTGGTCTTTTACTTTATGCAATCAAGTGTTGTTATGTAAACATGTGTAATAATTGTCATTTTTATTGGTTTGATCAACTACATTTATTGATAGTTGATCTTCTAATTATAGTCCTTGGTGGTACAAGACAATGTCTACAAGAGGATCAAAAAATGAGAAGGATCCTAATAAGTCTAGGTCTAAGAATTATCTCTTGCCACAATAGCTAAGTGTAATTGGAAAAAGACGTGTTCATGGATTGGTACTTAAAAGTACTTAACCAAATCTCAAAGGAGATAATATCCATGGAATGGATGGGTATTGTGATAGTAATTTATTGGATTTAAATAGTGGGAAAAAGTCTTTCTCTTCCAAAAAAAGTTCTTCTCTTCCACAAACATGGAATGATTCTACCTCCAAAAATGTTCCATCTCCACCAATGAAGAGTAATCCTCCACTAATTGAAAGTCCTCTCCCAATTAGAAATGTTGCTTCGCCAATTCAACATGATCCTCCACCGATTGAATCAGGTCATGTACCTCTTGAAGAATCTCCCAATCAACATGGCATGGCTGCTGAACCGATTTCCACACATTCTATTGGTGAGATATCAACATGTAAGACCCCTTCTAGTTGTTGCTGATTTGCATTAGTTTGAAATATTAACATGCTCCGCCAATTCAACATGATCCTCCATCAATTGAATCAGGTCATGTACCTATTTAAGAATCTCCCAATCAACATGTCATGGCTGCTGAACCGATTTCCACACATTCTATTGGTGAGATATCAACATGTAAGACCCCTTCTAGTTGCTGCTGATTTGCATTAGTTTGAAATATTAACATGCACCAATTAAGTTTCATGTTCTCCTAGTGTATACACAACTGATTTCCCAATATATTTTGTTATTTAGTATCTTGTTTCTTTTTCTACTTGATGATAGGTAATGTCTTTGAAAAGATAGTGAGGTGTCGAGGAAGTAACAAATATAAAAAGGTTGCTAGACTTAAAGAAGGAAGTAAGATAGATATCACATTTTATCAAGGTCGGCCAATTGAGAAAAACCTTAAGGTATGGAGTAGACACTTGGGAAGAATCATTCGTGATCGCAACATTTTCCCATTGAAGGTTCATTCATGGAATGATATCACTGAAAGACAAAAGGATCACATGTGGGGAGCAGCTGTGATGAGTGGGATCAATTCATTTTATATTTATCTAAATTCTTAAATGTTCACAAGATAATAACATCCTTGATGCATATTTTGTTGTATAGGATAAATTTTCTAACAACAACATGGATGATTTTAAAAGCCATACAATAAAACATATGAAAGAGTTATAGGTGAAATGGAGGGCAACAATGCATCATACCGTGAAAGGGCTAGACATGAAGCACCAATTATTGAAGAAGGCCTATGGCAATTCAAGTTGATGGTGATTGGGAATGGCTCGTAAAGGAAGTTTTTCATAGTGAAAAGTTTATGGTAATCTCATGAGTAATCATTTTCACACTGGTATAGGTTACTTGAACTTATGATTGTGATTTCTTAATCATATTTGTTTTATTAATAAAAATGCAGGCCTTGAGTAAGAGAAACTCTAAGAATAGAGAAGGATTGAACAAGAAACTACTTCATCGCATGGGCAGCATGCCTCTTAGAGAAATTTCATGGCAGAAGGTTGTTTAAATATATCTTCAGTACAACCTTCATTCTTCTTATTTACACAACTTATTTTGGTAATGTTATAGGGGGGGAAAGATGGGAATGAACCTGACTTTGGAACAATATATTTTGAGAGCCACAAGAAAGGTGATACATTAGCTAACATGGAGGTATCCCAAGTTCATGTAAGTATACTAACATGCATAGTCATGTCACTATTTGTATATTTACACTACATTAATTACTTTATCTTATAGGAAAAAATTGTTAGCATCCAACAAGCTGAGCCATCCCTTCATCATGTAGAGGTTGTAGAAAAAGTATATGGAGAACCACGAACAAGAAAATACATATCAGGTTATGGCGGAGGAGTGAAGCCTAGAGATGTAAGAGGACCATACAAAATAAAGAATGCCCTATTGGATGAGCTAAAATCAAAGGAGCAAGCTTTGAAAGATAAAGAGGAATCTTTTAATGTGCAAGAGAAATCCTTGAAAGAAAGTGAAGTTGAAAAGTGTGCAACACAAAGTCATTTGAGCAAAGTGGAAAATCTATTAGAGATGATAGTCAAAAATCCAAAATTTCAGCAACTTGTGCAATTTGAAGAGAATGTTGATGGTTCAGTTGGTTCTCCATCTATATCGGAAGACAAGTTTAAATTAGGTACGAGGTTAATTTCATTTATGAGATGAATATTAGAAATTGTTATGTAGTTTATGCTATAATTTTATCTTTTTCTTATTCTAATTTGTTCCTCAGAAATGGAAGGAGAAGATTTTGAGTAGCATTGGTATACATATATATATTTGAGGTGGCATTGATATAAATTTTCTAATTCACAATTGTAGGTTATGATGCAAGTGATCCAATGACAAGTCAACTAGAGAATGAGTCCAATGGTTTTGTTTGGATGGAAGAAAAATCAAAACCTTTTTTTGTAGTTACTTTCACCTGAAAGTGGAGTACACACATTTTAATGTTACCCATCCAACATAATTATTCCTCTAGAAATTTTGTAATTATACTTGATTATTTTTAGTGAACTACCAAAACACAGGAAAAATGAGATGCATTAACATACAAATCTTCAATAGGTAATTCAGTTGATTCTGATTTTAATTGAGTATGCTGCATTTTAATGTATATAGGATGTTCAGAAGTGACATATCCATATATTCAACATCATTTTCATATCACATCCATATGAGGTAATTGTTATAGGTTCCATCTTTTTTTCCAATCATGTATCTAAATATAATATGTATCTTTCTTTTGGAAAAGCCTTTCTTCTTCATGTTGAGCATGAATGTTGCATTACATCCCATGCCATTTTGATTTGAACTTGACTTATAATTGGGAGTGTTTTATTACTTGAACATGACATTTTACATTGCTCCATTAATAAGATAGTGTTGTTTAAAGAGTTTATCAAAAGGCATCTTACAGACCATACTTGTTTTCTTTTACAGCTTGGGTTATGCTAATTGTTCCAAGTGAATAAGAAGATGAAAGAGTTCTCAAGTTTCTTATGCTTTTTTCAGGTTTGTTTCCACCATATTTTCATATGTTTCCAGCATATTTGTCCAAAAAAAATTAGATTATATTGTTCTCTCTTTTTTCAGATTTTTCTTAGTCCAAAGCCAAGCAGTACTCTTTGATCTATGCTCAAGATGTATTAAAGGATCTTACACTAGAAGAATGATGATCTGTTACAACTTGATTTCCTAGGGATATGGGCAACTATTGAGCCTTCTTTTTTAGAATATACTCATGGATAAAATGCATCCCCGGGTTTGAAATTCATTCATGCAACGTTTATTAATGTTGCTGAATGTGAGGATGCTCTAATGAAATCTGCAATTATTATTGGAAGAAACTAATGAATATTCTTTGTTACAACATACTCGTGGATGAAATTTCACAAGGTTCGTTCTTTCACTTTATTTTGATATCAATATTTCTTTATGTAGGTTATGCTCTCTTATTGTCCTCATCTTCATATGTTTTGCTCTAAATTCAGGTTATTCAAATTGATGAGTTCGATTTGCATAATATTGATATCTTGGGAGATATGTACATTCCCACTCTGTTATGATGGTGATTGGTATTCAGATTATATGTTACACTCTGTTATGGGATTTATCTATAAATGGTTTTCTTCTTCCACTTATTCTTCACTATGAGTGTCTCATTGTCTTTGGTTCAAAAGGTAAGTACTATTTTCTTACTCATTAAAATATACAACTGTGAGTACTCGTTGTATCGGTATAAGCCATTCATATCCGTTGCACATGCGGAAAATGTATTTGTTGCACATCTGAAGTTATATGTTTGTTGCACATTCAGTGATATGTGCCCCTAATATATAATTTTTTTTGTAGGTACATAGTTTTATATATGTGATGATGATTTCTATTCATATGATATGTGCACACTCATTATGGAAAGAGCTATATATTATTTTCTTCTCAATTCATTCTTCGGTTAACACACAGTAAATTCTTTGATGCAAGAAAAGAATGTCACATCCATTAAAAGACTGAGTGGAGTCTTGTACTGAAACACTTCTTGGAAACCCCTCCCTATCCCCTAAACTTCTAAACACATGCCTTTTTGTTTTTAAACCCACAATGTATATGTTGTTTTGGTTTTCGAGTGAGCATATGGAAAATATGCCCCGTTGCACATGCGGAAAATGTGTTTGTTGCACATCCGAAGATATGTGTCTGTTGCACATGCGGAAAATGTGTCTGTTTGCACATCCAGAGATATGTGTCTGTTGCACATTCGACTTTATGTGTCCGACTCACATCCGGAGATATGTGCATTCCATGAATTATGTTTCTAATACTTAAAATCTCTTTTGTAGGTTTCATTTATGGTGATAGTGATTGGTATTTAGATTATATATTACACTCTATTATGGGATTTAGCTATAAATGGTTTTCTTCTTCCACTTATTCTTCACTACGAGTGTCTCATTGAATTTGGATCAAGATAAACCAAATATGTGCAATCAAAAGGTAAGTACTCTTTTCTTACTCATTAAAATATACAACTGTGAGTACTCATTCTTTTTTCCTATCAGAATTGATATAAATTTAGTATTTTAACATTATAATAATCTATGTTGAATACACTTAGCTGCATGTATCAATTGTCTACACTATATAATTTTTTAGTCACATCTTTCGTTGTTCATAACATAGTTGTCTAAATCATAAGATGTTGGACCTTATAATTAACTAAGTGCATTGAACAATTATTTAAAACACGACCAGCGATTAAGAAAGCGGCCAATGCGGCCGCTTCCTACACGAATTGATGTCTGCTTAGCTAATAATTCCTACGGCAGAAGTTTCAAATTGCCTATGTATCTTAAGTAACACTTAAATGTATGCCTCTTCTCTTTCCCCCCTCTTAATCTCCAAGGCACCTTATTTTTCATCTTCTCCATCACCACCAACATATTTCCTTACACCCTCTCATTCTTCCTCCTACCTCTTTTCTTGCTTCTCTACATCTCCATCTCCCCTCCTTATCTCTTTCCTGTGCATCTTAAGTAACACTTAAATGTATGCCTCTTCTCTTTCTTCCCTCTCAATCTCCAAGGCATCTTATTTTTCATCTTCTCCATCACCACCAATATATTTCCTTACACCCTCTCATTGTTCCTCCTAATGGTACATGTTTACCATTACTTACACCAGTGTTGTCATCCTTATGCCTCCTCTTTTCTTTCTTATCTACATCTCCATCTCCCCTCCTCGTCTCTTGCATGTGTATGTTAAGTAACACTTAAATGTATGCCTCTTCTCTTTCTTCCCTCTCAATCTCCAAGGCACCTTTTTTTCATCTTCTCCATCACCACCAATGTATTTCCTTACACCCTCTCATTTTTCCTCCTAATGGTACATATTCACCATTACTTACACCATACTTATCAAGATGTGCGCCTAGGCGGCCGCCTAAGCGGTAAGACGTCCCAAGGTTGTGCCTAGTCGAGACAACTTTTTCTATAATGTCAAGCTGACTTATTTTTTGGGTTTGGTTGTATTCTGACATATTTTAATGTTTAATGTGGCTATCCTAATGTTCAAAATCAACATTGTTGCCTATGTTATGTGCCAAATATCACTTTTAATTGGACCTAATACTCTTTTTGGGTTTAACTGGATCTAATACTCTTTTTGTGACGAGATCTAATACTCTTAGTACGGATTTGATTTTTCTTAGTTTGCACCTTCAATTCGGATTGTATTAAGTAGCTATGGTATGAAAGATAGTGACTACATTGCTCAATACTTGTAGTTATGTATGACAATAAATATATATTTATTTTTTTATCACTCTCTTACATTCTTTACAATAATTCTTTTTTGTGTCCTTGACATTATTGTCAATGGTAATATATTAGAAATGTAATCATTTATTTTGTTATATATATATATATATATATATATATATATATATATATATGAGGAGATCGACCATAAATATGTAGATAACTACATATATAACTATACAATGTGTGTATATGAGTGGGGGAAAACCATGACACATGTATATATACATAAACTATTATTTTTAAAGGTCACCTAAGCGATGCCTAGTCACGCCTAGTCACAAGGCGTTCAGTTAGAATGCCATGCCACCTTCACGCCTTGACAAGTATGACTTACACAAATAACAAAAACTAATTTCTCCAAAATTTTACTAACCTTGATTTTATCATTCCATATATTCTTACTACAATAATTATATAATTAAGGATCTTGATATATGTTGTGAGTTAATTCATACTTTGACTTGTGGATATATTATTATATGTTGATTGTTGGTTGGATTTCATGGAGATTTCCATCATAGATGATTGATTTAGATCAATTTGTGTGTTTATACATAAATCTTATTGTATGCCAAAATATTCATATATAAATATACATACTTGTATAATAATAAGTTAATTGTTCCCATTGTCGTGTCATGTCCTGCATTGTTGAAAATTGTGGTGCCTCTTAGTCTGTCGCTAAATCCATGCTCATGTACATGTTCATGTTTCCTAGGTTAGGATCCAAGTGTGTTGCAAACATGAATGACAAATTTAGCAATTTGGTATTTTTTTTTCATTATAGCTATTTACGACGGACTCATTGTTGACCTTTGTGATCAATCCTGCTAGTCATTGTCACTAGTATCAGCGACAAGATTGGGTGGTCGCAACTAGTATCAACGTCAGACATTTTATATAGTTGTTAAAACTATTAACTACAAACTATATAAGTCGTCGTGATTTGTAATAGCGATGAACTGAAATTATTCGTCGTTTTCTTTATTAACGGCAAGACCAATAACGACAAGATGCGACAACTTTTTTTTCATCGTTAATAGTTTTAACGACAAACTTATTCACATTTACGACCAACTTTTTCCGTCGTTATTGTTAACTTTTCCTGTAGTGGGCCCTATTAGAACATAGAGGCATTATCCTAAGGTGTTCATCATAGATACCTTCTGACCTTATTTAAGAATCTAAGTTAGCTTACAACTCAATTATATATCTTGGAAGCAATGAGCAAATTCTCATCTCATGTGAGTAATAGAAAATAAATGAACATGAGAGAAATATATGTTTCCAATATCATGAAACACATGAACTCTTTTTTAACATAGATAGATTTCAAATCATGAATTTATATAACTATTTAGGTTTAAGAAGAGTTACAAGAATTTCTTTAGGAATCAAACTACTTGTACCTTGCAGCGATCATGAATTCCCCTTTGCTTAAGGGCTTACATAGTCTTAAAACCCAACCAATGTATTCATTGACTTGCATCACTATCTTTCCATGAAAAGTAACACATCAAGGTTTGATATTTCTGAGGGTAGATTTAGGAATGCAACATGAAAGGATGAAGTATATGAAAATTGAGGAGAGAAGAACTTTCACCATAGTAACTCTACAAATGAAGTTATAATACCAAACATTCTAAGTAAAAAGTTTAAGGGATATTTTCAAATGATTAAGTCAAAGTGGTCCAACTTTTTCTACCTCTCACAAGCACAATTCTTGTATCAAATTTCTTCATTGTGGAAAGCCGCTTTAATTTGCTCGTAAATTTTAGTGTTACTAAGAAAGATTCGTCATCACGAATGATGATTTGACTTTTCTAGAAACACTTTAAACAATATATGTTCTACACTTTGAAACTAAATTTCAATATTTTAACAATTTTCCCTTTTCTTTAATAAAAATATTATCATTAACCAATTGTCACACTGCCTCTTTGTGTCTTATATTTAGTTATACCTCTCATAGCATATAAGTAGAAAAAACATATTGTTATTTTATCCATAGTTGTGAAAATGAAAGTAAGAATAATATAAACCAGTTTTATACCTTTGGTGAAGAGTGAGGTTCCATTCAACTCTTTTTAATCATGTCACTCACTTGTGATTTGGGGCCCAAAAATCTTTTTACCTCATAAAATGTTTCCCATTTGATTCTACCATATGTCAAATGTGGGTATAAAATTTTCTCCCACTTCCCTCTTATAATATACTCGCAATTTTTTTGGTACAATCTATATGCTTAGCTTTATCTTTTCCTTGATAAATTCATTATGTATAACTAATAAAGGATATAACAAAACTTTCTAGAGAGAACTTTACTATTAAAAATGATGCATATATTTCAATGAGCTATATGCTAAAAATTAGTTAGAAGTTTAAGTTTATGTACCTTGGGAACAAAAGTTAATCTATGACACACCATCCCTTTTTGTACTTTATCAACAAAGAAGCATAACCTAACTAACACTATAATGTATTTTGTATTGTCCACCAAAGAAAAGTAGTAGAACGTCTAGTCAAACTATTAGGATTCAAAATTTGATGAAAACATAACGTCTTTCATAATATGTAAGGTAATATCTTATGTCGTTTGAGGTATTTACCTTAATATATTATCATCATTGACGATCACTAACATCAATGAATGAATCTTTAAGGTATTTGATATCTTCCTCCAAAACGAAACATCCCTTATTGTGATCTGTACATAAACACAAAAAACATCAGATCATCATGATCACATGTTTCAATGTCAAATAAAACATTATATTATAGAATAAATATTACAATTTTTTATTTCATAAGACAAAAATGAAAAGTTTTTTTGGTTTTTTTCTCATATATGAAATGGAAATGTGAATGCATAAAGATAGATATAAATATAAACTAATCTTAATTTCATTCTTTATATATGGCGCACAAACTTCTCTTTCTCCTGAATCCTCAAGTATAGTCTTTGCTTTATTTTTTATGTTCTTATGAGCCTAAAAAATAGTGACAAAGAGGCACCTTTATTTTGCATACAATCAAGCAAAAATAATGAAAATATCTATTAGCATGTTTATAACGTGAAACATAGAAAGACATTGTGAAACTTTGAAAATCCATTGAAAAGGGTTATTCTTCATCTAGAGGTCTATGTAAGGCACTATCAATAACCATGACTAAACTGCTTAGAATTAAAGTGCATCCCAAATGTTCAAGCCATATGGGATTAATGTTTAACTTCAACATCCCTCTGACAACCATTTTTACATGTAAATCTGAAAAAAAGCATAATACACACGAGTTTTAGCCACATAATTGAGAAATAATGAAACTATTCACCATGACATTAATCAATTTTAAAGTTTTCAAAAATGGGCCAATCACGATGCATAATCAAAAGTGTGCCAATAATCATGTATGACAAAGAATTGTATGCAATGTATCAAGTCATGCATTATAAACAATTCATTACAAGGAAAGAAAAATATATTTTAATATATTGAGAAACCTCCATGTATTCCCTTGTTCCTTTTCGGTGAATCATGGTTAGGGAACAAAAATATTTAAGTCCTAACATTGATCAACATTCCCATGTTGGTAGATGGGAAAGAAACAATCCCACAATGATCATATAAATATAAAATATGGGCAAAGCTGGTAGTTATAAATAGGAAAAAACACACACCCATATGTGTATATAACAACATTAGAAATACAAATTTAGAATCAATTTTAAGTACAACAAATCAAATGGTCGTGGATTGTATCATATTTTAGTAGTTGTACACATAAATAATATACCAGTCACCTAAGTAAACATTGTTAGGGTTTTATCTAGAATGAGGGGTTTTTCATATTCATTCTTCATCCACAAGCAAGCCAATCAGAAGAAATATAAGGATAACTCATCATCCAAGGACCAGCTGAAACCCCTCAATTCTACTTGGAAAACCCACAAAATCATAGACCATCCTCTCTATAAATAAAAAGATATCACTATGAGTATGTATTCAACTCTATATATCATATGGATTGTGCATACTGCTAAAAAGGATAAAAGCAAGGATTCCTCTTGGATGGACGGATTCAAGGAATCCCTCTTGCCAACAAGTCCATAGGCCAGTGCCATAAATTGCCAAGGTCACAAGAAAAACCTCAGAGATCATCCTACATCATCTCAAAAAAACCTTAATCCTTGGTCTTGTTAATCCAACACCATTATCTCACCCACTACATAACCTCTTCATTATGATCCCTGAAGACTCACCAACTATCCATTCTTGATATTTCTCACCGTTCCCATTGAACCTAAGACCGTTCTATCACTTGTAAAACTACGACGCAACCTTTCCATGAAAAGAATAATGTACTAAGCTAATTGAATCATTAACAATTCATTATTCAAGAACCCTCCAAGTTTGCAAGCATGTATTCGTCGTTCTATAAGATAAGGCTCATTATCTCAAAATCTCAAGAAAATATATGCCCAGAAGATCACCTCTGGATAATATTTCATCATTAGATAAATATATATTAGGTTCTATACCTACCCTGACTCAAGAACCTCTCATTTTATAATGTCCCATCATCCCCATTGTCACACCACTTGTATTGAATTCATATTTTGTTTAGCCTCCTTAGGATCTCAATTATCTTTATGGATGAATGTGAAACCTTTATGGTTTTTTCTCCCCTAGAATATGTTCATCAAATTTTTCTTGAAGCATATTGCATCTACATCTATGGTTTTAAAATTCACATGAGAAACCCATAAACCCCGCTCCCAATCTCATTCATGGAAGCACCGAACAATAGACCTCCTAATTCTTCACCAGCTAACCATTTGGGATGGCCTTAGTGATGGTTATATAATTGCCATTAGTCCTCTATTTTTTCAGAAAGAGAGAAATGAATCCTACCTAACCTCCAAAACTATGGTTGGTTAGGGTGAGGTAGGCATGGGCCACTAAGAAAAGCATCTATGTATAGCTCTAGATCCCTCCCACTCTCGATCAATTGTGGGTCATTGTTTCCAATTGTAATCAAACACCTTGGATATCTTGATAAGTGGTCAATGGTCTAAGATGGTGGTACCTAGACATTGTGAGATGCATGTCATGAAGGCCTTGACCTTGACCAATATCCCTACATCATCAAAGGTTGATCTCCACCATGATGAGATGTTGAGTAGTTTGTTTAAGGATTTAGTAATCCTTTGAAGTGAATCATCATCAATATAAGTATAGGGTACATCCTCCAACTAGAACCAATTAATTATATGCTTTCTCCCTAAGCCAAAACTAGAACTAAGACATATATGTAGTTCCAAAGGAGATCCACCTTTAAACAACTTTAGAGCCTCCTTTAAGGATTGAAAGAAACCAAAGTTTTTTTTATTTCTAGAAACTCTTTTGAGTGTGGACCATATGATTGGAAAGGTGTATCCTATACTCATGAGGGAATTCATTCACCCTTCTAACATATAGGGCAACTAAAATCCTCTCAATGTTGATCATCTACATCTATTTTGTGGAGTCTAGGTAGATGAAAATATTTTTTAGGGTATATGATGGGGAGAGCCACATAGAGTCCATACTAGGTCCCTAGCCCACATAGGTGGGAAGGACAATACTATGCTAGGCTAAATGACATAAATGAAGATTATATCCCACTATAAACCATGGTCAATGACAAAAATCTGTCAATGTTATGTCTAGATACATCTATTACCCAAATCATACATAAGATCCAATTTACAATCATGAGAAACAAAATAGATATGACTCATTTATATCATAATTCCACATTGTTTTCAATAACATTGTCACATATAACTAGAGATAAAGACTCATAAATGACCTGATCAAAATGTTGATTCAAAAGATGTGTATAATGAACCTAGTTCTTATAGGTTTAGACTTTGAATTTGTAACCTGACACCTTGATACAACCATAATGATTTTTTAGGTGAGTAGTATATGGGATCGAATATAGGGAGAATTTTGGTTAATTGTTGCGATCTTGGATCTTCACATATTTGAGTCATTTGTAAAGGTATATGTAGTGTTTCATATAGGACAAAGTAACATTATATAGTAAAAACAATATACAAAAGAAAACATGATTATCAAGAAAAAAAGAAGTGAGTAATATTTTTGGTTATAAGATTATATAAGGGATCTTGGATCAAGTTTCGCCTACCATGCACACTTGCTAAACATAAAAACGCTCATACCCATCATATAACATGATAATTTATGAGTTGTCATCATTCATTTATTCCCTCCTCTCTAGATATAAGGATAGATCTTGATCATAATTGAATTCACTACCCCCTACTATAGATCTCATCAGTAAAGAAATCAAAAATCACAAAATGGTAGTTAAGCATAAGTCTATGCAATAATAACAAGAGTAGAGAGACAAGATTACCAAGAATATATAAATATTCGTCGAGTGACGGTATCTACATGGTTGGGAGGGCTTGATGACTACTCCAATCCAAGTCAAAAGATTAGTCACTCATGTTAATGAGGGACAATGCTGATTAGCATTAATGAATGTACAACAACCATATCATGGGATGGAGTGGAATGAAGAGAGTGTAGGGAAGGATAAAAGTATTAAAAAAAGTAATACTGTTGGATTATTGGTCATTGATTTACATCTATCTCTCTTTGTTTGATGATCATAGAGGAAAAAGTACTACAATTGTTGTAGACAAACCATAATACATTCAAATGTCTCCATTGAATGATTGAACCACCCGATGGTCTATGAAGACAAACGAGCATTCCCAGAGACCATGGAAGCTTAGTGAGAGGATGATGATAAAAAACCAACAAGGACTCTCTTCTCATTGATCAGTAGTGAAGTTGGAGTATCACTTTGTGAGTGGAAGAAGAGATGCTTCCTTTCAAGGCCACGGATCCCTACTTTTGGAAAATGATGGGATGTTTGAGATGCCTACAAGTGCTCTGTGGGAATTATTTTTCTTGTCTCCCATGCCATAAAGCACATGCCTCGGTGAAGATGCTATATTTTCTTTATGGATCCATTCTTACCCAAATCCCAATCCCACTACATGCAATGACATTGTGAAAGGGATTTAAGCGTCTGTCCTAAAGAAACTTGAAGGATCATATACACAACATATGAGATAATTAAAGTAAAACATAATTTTTATAATTGAACTAAGTTTTTTTACAAAAGGGGCCCAAAGGCAACCTGATATAAAAGACGCAAGATAAGAATCTAACTAGGTACTATTACATCCCAATTACATTGATATAACGAAGTTCTTGTTTATTGAAGCATGTTTAGACTTCTTCATATCCATAAGAATAGCACAACCTTGGAAAGTTGTCATTGTGAACCTGATAACACAATCAATGCAAAGACATTGGTATACAATAAAATCAATTAATCTAGTAGGGTCATAAGAATATAAAGTTTGAAAAAGTAATATAATTACAATACACAAAACAACTCTCAAGAATCTTCATTTATTAACAAGAATCATCTTCTGTTTACAAATTCCACTATACTCAAGAGGTAGTTGCCACCAGGGTTAATGTCAGTGTGTATGTCCCATTGGATAGGTTAAAATGAGTCATGATTACTTGACAAACACTGAGGTAACCTCCAAAGTTAGCCTTACCCCAAAATACAAGAAAGTGCATGAGACTTGTGCCCTTACCTTAGATACAAGAAGGTGGAATAAGGTTGTGTCCTTACTGCAAGAAGCAATAAGGTGCACATGAGAATGGGATTCATATAAAGGAATTTTAACTTATGTTTTAGGTTTTTTTTAATTAATATAGGAAAATCAAAAGACAAATTAGTAGATAATGAAGTAACTCAAAGAAGTTTCCTAGCCAAGCATATGGACTCATACATATACTAAAAAAATGAATATCATAATCAAGGTCAATAGGAGGAAACTACTTACATTTGAGATTCAGATTATAGATCTTAGAAAAGTTAAATCAAGACAATCAAAGTCTTGGCATGCAAAATAGTACGCATGCATGAAAAAAGGCATCTCAACATTTAGGTTGCACAAGGACCGAGGTTAGGATTTTTAATTCACATTGTTAGACTTATGTGTGGTTTCACATCCATGAAAACAATTTAATGTTTTCAAGTCTTCAAGATTAGTATCAATGACAAAATCAAGGGATAGTTCAACACCTAGTTCCTAGTAGTACTAACACTAGATCATTATCCAAAGGTAAATGAGTCATTATGAAGGGTTTGAGGCCAAGATCCAAATCAAAGTTTTAGTCATGATCATGAAGGGGATATCATAAGATTTAGTCTTTTTTACAATTAATAACCACAAGACTAGGGCTAGATGATGACAATAGAGTTTCATATCATCTTGAAAACACTAACATGAAATAGTGATTAAGAGTGGGTCTAGATATTTGAATGAATCATAATCATGACCAATTATAGGGTCCTTGAGTCATAAAACAAGATTAAGTCATTAATCATATATATATATATAGTAATTAAAGAAATCACTAATTAGTATTCAACCCTGTATCCCAAATCCTATTTGATTTATATGTCTTCATCATAATCAAGATTCATCAATGTCAGATTTAAGGTTACTAGTAGTCACAAATATGTTGACATAACTAGATATAAACGTTTGAAGCCATAAATGTTGAGGTTTGATAATTTAAACAATTTTGATATAATCATATAGAATCATATTTTAATATTATAGTGGCATCGATATAGTTCCACTACATTTGTTGCATTTTTCTAATCAAAATGGACTACATACACTTACTTTTTTGGACAAAGAATACATTTTGTAGATCTTTCCAAAGATTAGGATTATTTCTAGCATTTTCTTTGACAAATGAGAAAACCTTAATCTCAAAAAATCAATGGACATTAGATGTTGAAACAATAGTGGTCCATGTGGAAATTAGAGGGACATGGTGATAGGTTCCTAATAACTAGAAGAGAGATAGTGGGAGGATGATATCCATGATTGGGGCCATTAGATTTGTCTATGGTCAAATTGTGGCCTTGATTCAAAGACCAAAGGTCTATCTCCCTTGCCAATCCTGCTCAAGTCAATGAGGATGTGGCCATAGAAGAGGCTCTCCAGTGCTAAGGGGAGATTGCAAAATGAGGGACCATGCAAGCATGAGAAGTGGTAGGATGACCTCACCCCAAATATGTGAACTTAAAGGTGGCCTTGGGTTAGGATGAGATGGCATAGCATAGCGTATCCCTCATGGAGGTGTTGCACAATATGAAGAAAGAGAAAGGTTAGAGGGAGTGTTTCTCAACTAGTTCCATATATAAAAGAGAGAGAGAGGAAGGTTGAGGGAGGATAAACAAAGAAAATAGAGAGGTTATACAGAGTTAGACTTAGGTTTAGAGTTTGGAAGTATGGTATATGCTGGATGAGGTACAATGACAAAGAGAATAGCTTTCTTTATGTATAAGTAATTGTTCTTGGTAAATTTACCCATGACTTGGGTCATATTGGTGAGGAGGAAAAGGGGAAGGAAACTAAGGAGGAAGAGAAAACCATGAGGGCATGATAGGGAGGAGAATATCTCATCATATTGGATCCTCCTTTCCAAAAATGACCAGAGGAGGAAGATGACCTCAACACACTGAATCTTGAGTCACTAGTCGCATGGTCAGAGCTTGGGCCATACTTAATGTGCAATACAAGGGCAGATGAACCACCAGTTAAAAGAAAAGTGGTTGGTCCACTAGGTTTTGGGATGACTTGAGAGGGGGAAAAGAGGATTTGGGCTAAAACTTTGTAAATTCACAATTTATAGTAGGAGGATCCATTTTATTTATAATGTGGAGCATAGGCTCCTAATAAGGGGTAGAAGATGAGGAATTTTTTGATATTAAATAAAACCATTAGATCCTTCAATTAATCAAGTTAATGACTAGTCCTAATTATATCAAAGTTTGATGTCACGTTTCACATAATCAATTCACTACCATGTTTTCAAATTTAGAGTCACAAATGTCCTAGTAATCGTTCAATGATGAAGTGGGTTTAGGTTAAAAAATAATAAATATAAGGTATGATTTAGAAGTAAATTTAGTTACAACTAGTGAAATTACACGTCTTCACATACTTTCACCTTACAAGAAATTATGTCCCCAAAAATTAGGTAATCCTAAAACTAACTGGGGCTGCATATTCCAAATCACAATTTATTCATACTCAACATTATCTAGACATAGTCCAAACAATGACTCACAATATTGTATTGATTAATTATAGCTTAAAACCTTATAGCTCATCAGTTTTAGTTTGAAGTCTGATTTCAGCCATATCAATATTAAGTTAAGATTGGGATCAACAATCAAGTTTTAACACCATAAGTTCATTTGTCAAGGTTAGGGTATTAGTTTATATTTATACCCTACGTGTGATCATTCATCCATAAGAAACAAACTATCTACATTTTGAGAATCAATATCACCATTTTTCAAGACTGATGTATGATCGAAAACAAAGTATTTTTTAGAAACTTAACTCTAAACATTTAATCAACATTATCATCATTAAGATTGTCATCCAATCAAGATTCAAGCTTTAGATTTCAAAAGTATTCCAGGATCAGAGTCTTGGGTTAGAGAGTCAAATTTAAAATCAAAACAATGATCACATATCCATTAATAAAGTATGCATATAATCTCTACAAGGTATAAAAGATTTATTACAAGATATGTAAGAGTCATAGAAAGCAAGAGTACCTCTAATTAAGATTTGGATCTTCATCATTTCTGGGTGTAGACAAACTGGTATGAATATTTCTAGGGTTCTTTTTGGAAACCCATGTAGGAAGTAGGTAGGGGTACTCTCTCCTAAAATGCCCTTCCGTCATGCAAAAGTGGCAAACTAGCCTTAAAACCTACACTTTCCCCCATGATTACTACCCCAATTATAGCACCTGAGGCCATGAAACTTTGACCATTCCCTAGGATTGGGACTAGATTTTGCACTTGAGATGGTCCTCCATTGGGTTTTCTTGGGTTTGTGGATTGTATTTTTGGGCCTATATCCTCTATGATAGGGACTTCGGTTAAGTAAGAAAGTCTCGAAGGGTGAATAATGATGTTGTTTGGGCTCCTAGGTTACAAAAGGTCATAAGGAACTTGCTCTATTCTTTCCAGTTCCTCAACATTTTCTTCCTCAATGAGTTCTCTATCATGTTTTCTTTTCCCTTATCAATCTTCACTCCAGAGGCATCATGTTCATCTTTGTTACTAATGCAATTTTGTCAAGACATCATCAATATATAACTACATAAGTTTCTTCATAGTGATAACTTTAATTCAATATATTGATAAATGGAAAACTTATAAATGAATTCAAATTCTACTAATTAATTCAAATTTTCGTTTTCCCTATACTTAGGCAACTTGCTATTGAGAGAACAAGGTAAAATCAATGCACACTACTAGAGACAGAAAAAACATAAGAAGTAACCCTTCTTCATTCTAAATGGGTGACTTTGTGTATTCCTTAAAGAAAACATGACATACTATAAGATTCTCCAGAGTTCTATAAGAGAGCCTTTAGGTCTATTTCTAGATACACCAAGGGCAAGGAGAGAGGGGAACGTCAACCACCATAGCTACATGAATAGAGGTGATTATTGAACCCCTTGAGCTAAATTTTAGACACCTCAATCTCACTATTGTGGACTTTATGGTTTCTTATCTTTAGGAGGTTTGAAATTTTAATTATCACATAGTACTAATGTGTTTATCTATGATACCAACTATCACAAAATTGTTTTTATCTAAATGCCAATTTCACTTCCTAGGTAGACAATGTTAAAGGGATTTAAGAATGTGTCCTTGAGTGGCACAAGGATCATACACACATCATATTTAGTATTTGAAATAAAATTACTCTTTTGATAAATGAACCAAAAAGCTTTTACAAAAGGAACCCAAAAGCATCACAATATGAAAAATACTACAATAGAAACTAACTAGCTAACTAGTACAACCCAATTACATTGATATAACTAGTGCAATTCTTGTTTGTCAAAGCTTGATCAAAGTTCCAAATAGAGATAAAAATCATGGAATCACAATCTAGGCAAGTTGTCATTGTATGGCTATCACAACCTAAAATCATAAAATCTGACACAACCAATGCAACTAAATTGGTATGATATGAAAATCAACTAGTCTAGTAACATGTAGAAGAATATCGTTCCTGGAAAAAGTAATATAACAATAGGAAATAGAACGATTCTCCAAATATTCCTTCATTAATAGCAAGCATATATTATTAATGGATTCCATTTTACTTGAGAGAACTTCACCCCCAGGGCCAATGTTAGGGCCTACATCCTACAGGATAGGTCCAAATAAATGGAACCTTAGCCATTGATCATGACCTTAAATCAAACTATCACTATCATATTCAAAGTGTCATTTTTAATCATGGATCATAACCTTGAACTAAACATTCCTATGTTCATAGAACATGACATCAAATCGAAATGAAACAAAGGTCTTGACCATGAATGAATATTGGATTCATATAGTACAACCCTCACTTTTGAGTAGCCCCAAATTAAGAGAGACTGTATAGTCGAGGATCATTACCTAAATTTTCAAGGATCCATATTCAATAAATAATAAACAATAATAAGAAATTTCCATTAATTTAACAAATATTCATTACAATATGTATAATGAGGCTCCTCTAGGGAGTTACATGAATTTTACATGAGAAACTAACACATATGAGAAGAAGTACTAAGGACTATCTAACTAATCCTTAGTGATGCTTAGCATGTGTTGTTTTGTTTCTAACTTCTAAGTATTCATGTCTTCCAATAATAGATGCATATTAACCTAAAACACTAGAAAACAAATATGTGGATTAGTATATGGCTATAATGTGTACGTGGTGCAACCAAAATGAGTGAAAATAAGATAGAAACATCATTGCATCAATCAAATACTTCTAAATGTGAAATGGCATATTCATTGCATATTCTAACCAATGCTTGATCTACCATTTTGTTTTAATCACTGTCCATTATTGGATTTATGTGTATTACCCCTTGATAAGTGTAACCTAGGGTTTTGAATATTATAGTTTCGTTATGTAGTACTCATATTGGCTATATAGTTGAACATATAGTAAATAAACATCCTAGAATCTAGTTCATCAAACTTCAAGAAATCCTTGACAAACTTTAGAGATTGATATATGCAAGTACTCATAAATAACTGTGTACCTCAACATAGAACCATGAAGTATACTTCAAGTACTTTAATCATGTATCCAAACATCCAAGAAATCAACAAAACAAAGAAACATTATCTAAAATATGCAAACTACCAATGTGTCACAATCGTATCCACATGTAACTAACTAAATTTGACTTGGATCCTAAACTAGGGCTTCGGGTTGTCTCGGGGTTGGATCGGGAATAAGGGTATCAAACCCTAATTCCACCACATCAAGGCATATGAGGTTTATAAATCCTAATTAGATATTATATGTAACCTTAATCTTCACATTAAGGTTATTATCCCATTATGATATAACTAACTCAAATCATGCAGTTAAGATCATAATAACACAATATATCTATTTCAACCCTAATAATTTTGATTATAACTTATGAACCCTAAAGTTAAATCATTAGGATACTAATCTTTATTGAGATTTTAAGACTTCATTATTATTCATTGACATTAGCTTCTATGAAGAAGTAACATATTTACTTAATTGAGCATAATATTCATCAAATCTAGGAATTCATGTATAAATCATGTAATATTCACTTATCACCTATACTTTTTAACTACAATCGGATTTTGGCTTTCAAACAACTTTCTGTGAATTATACTCATGTTTCTGATCAATTTTACATATCGGTTCACTCATATTGAATCTACAATATGCTTACTATAATTATTACAAAGTAAACATTAAAGGACCAATCCTTATACTCCATGTCAGAATTATAGAATAATCTATTCACAAGATGCAGCCCAAGTCTGGCCAGTGGTCGAGCATAATATTAATGCATTAGTCAAAATGGATTGGGAATGAGCAGGGATAATTTATTCCATTACCCATACACAGTGACATAAATCTCGCACACATTAGGAGCATATCGGCCCATCCACAATACGGATTATTTCTTCCCCATTGCACCATATTAAGAGCAACCTGGGAGGTCAAATCCTCAATTGACTCCCTTCCTAAGACTATAGAGGTGATGCTTAGGCCTCAGATCTTTCGGGTGTGTAGCTCTAGACATAGAGAGCCTTCTGGAGTCAGGCCTGGTGATAATAGTTTCTAGGAAGTTACTAGAAGGTGCCAAAAATGTAGAGAGATACTTACAAAGGATTGTACTGAAGTAGCTAATGAATTTCCATTCTAAAGGCTTATTGAGGCCCTTAGATGGTTTGGGATGCTCTTCGGAAATACTACAGGGTCCCGGTCTACCTATTTCACAATCCTAAGGCTTGTTTCATCTGTCTCTGACTTCCCCACACCCCTCTAAGAATTGGAATGCAGTTATGGATGTCTAGCTGATCTTTGAATCATCAAAATTTGTTGTAGGTATTCTAGACTATTGGGATTAGTTCTTGAGTCACAAGAGTAGGACGTTGGAGTGTGCTAGGGTGGTGCAAGGTGTCTAGGGTACAATTCGAGGTTCAATGGTGACTAGTGTGTCAAGGGGGTTCTCCCTGTAGCCTTATATTGGTAGTTGATGTGAAGAAGGGAGGGTGGTGCTTTTCTCTAACCTCTCACATTATTTGTAGATTAGGCATTATTTTTATTCTTCATGATAATTGTAGTAAGAAACATGGTCATTTGAGTTTGTACTATCCTCCCAAATCCATTAGTGACATTACGAGGCGATGATATGGTCTAAGGTGGAAGAGGGGAATCATGGTGAGCATGGTATCCTATCATACTTGAATTGCATAGAGGTCAGGTCAAGAATACAAGCTCCCTGGCCACAAATTTTCCCAGATCAGGGAGTACAAGCCCAGTTGGGCTCCTTATCCAGTGTCTTTTTTCTTTCTTTTTATTTTCTTTAGATAAAACTCACTTTCCTTATACTAACTATATATGCCACAACATTTTTCTGTTTAACCCTAACATTTGGAATTGTATTCCAATTCCTATAATCTCTCTATGGGATGAAGATAAATCATTAACTCATTGATAAATTATTAGAAACTTGGATTCCAAGCCATAAGTAGATAATACATCAATTGTTATCAAGATCATGAGGTAGCTTATAATATTATGGAATTTCTTCTATCATCTAATATTCCAATTATCTATCAACTAAAAAATATCATGGATATTTAACATGAGCATGAAGTTCCAAATGCACCATTATTTCCTCAAGGACCTAAATGTGAACCCTAATTAGATTGAATGGGATAGAATTTCCCAAGGCCCATGTCTTAAACCCTGGATCTCCAAAGGGGTCCATGAGCCGTATTATAATATTAATAACAAACTTATTGCTTAACATGCCATAATTTCTTGATTGGAGTATTATATAAATATTTTTCTCAATATTAACTTGTTTACTTAAATTGAAAACTTACTCTATGTCCAAATCTTAAGTACGTAATCCCAACTAAACCAAATTCATATTATTGATGTCATAATCCTAATATTTCTCTGATTGTCTAAGAGTAAATATCAATATATTATCATTGAATTCATAAATATAGAATCTAAATTTACCAAATTTTTTGGATCTTACATTCACCCCTCCTTACAATTTTGTCCCAAAAATTCAAACCTAATTAGGTTAAGGTGAATGATTACTCATGTTAGCCTTAACATTACGACTACTAGCCTTTTTTGGAAAGGTTTTAGCTAGATTACCCTTAAGAAATTTTGTAGGTGAAAATATCCTACAAAATGGAGTCTAGAACCCTACTTTATTTAAAGGGTAGTTCCACATTCTTAGGAATTTCATCATATTATCAACTTGTGATTCCATTTTAAGTTTGTGATTTGATTGTCATCTTGATTTTAAACCTATTATTCATTATACAATTATATTTGTATAAGAGTGAGGTAACACCTCAAAACCCTAGATTATGTCATTATTTTTAAATTAGGGCATGCATTCTCATATGTCATTTTTATGTATCAGATGTGGCTACCCTATCTCTCACATCCATAAAAATATGATATAAACATTTGACCTCAGTCCAAATGCAAAATTTATCCTATTCCATGTATAGAGATAACAGAACCTCACATTATCACAAAATTAATAATCCTAGGCCAAGTCATCCTCAAAAATGACTCCAAACCATAAATACATTCTAATTTAAGAATTTTTTTATTTTTATTAATTTCATGAATCTAAGGGTAAAGTGTTTTTTTTTCAAACCCTGAACTTTATGCAAAACTTCCTCTAAGAATCCATTCTAACTATTCTTACAGAACTTCTTGTATTCCTTACATCTACATTCTTTGTATCATTATCCTAAGTTATTTACATAAGGTCACTAGGGGTGTATGTACCTTTGGAGTATTCTCTTGACCCCAAGGGTCTCATGTACTTATGGAGTTCCTTCTCCATTTACCCCTAGGATCTTATGTACTCATGGAGGTGTCCATTTTCTTGACCCCATGGGCCTTTTGTACACATGGATGGCTTTCTCTGAACCCTAGGGGCCTAATGTACTTATTGCATGATTACTTCCTGACTCCTTGGGTCGTATGTACCTTTACGCATCTCTAACTGACACTAGGGTTCACTTAGGATCTACCCTGCATAGTGTTTATTGAGATGTTATAAATTCATTTCATTTTCTTATTTATTACAACTTTTCCTGGATAAGGGTATATATTATCATTTTATTTCTATATCCCATGACTCATCCTTCTCAAGGAAAATCTATGACTTAGATGTATTTCATATATTTCCTTTCAATGTATTAACTTTCGTTGTACATTTTTCTAGCTAAAATTTTCATTCTTATATATTTATGCATACAGGGTGTTAAGACAAACACACGCTCTTATTTTTCATACTTGGTGGAAGTAGGGCTCATATAACTTAGGTGCACCGTTATTGCATTTCTTCAATGTATTTCACTTACCCAAACCAATCTACAATGGGATATATCTAACCAAGGTTATATAATTTAATATATGTTGGAGTTATACTTATTAATTATGGATAATGTGTTTTGATTATAAAGGATCAAAGGATCCCATGGCTTGTTCCCATCCCATCCCATGATATCTCATATCTTTGAGTTTAGGTCATTTATTGGCATCTAAGGTTTTCTCAAATATCATAATGAGTTTGGTCAACTTACCCTTCCAGGGAAGTTCCTAACCTAGGGTGCCTTATTGGCTCATGGGAGAAGGTTAGGCTTTCTAGTCACAACAAGAATGATAATTTTGCCAATGTTTCATGCCTAATTCTGCCTCTAATTTCCTTATATAGGACATGCTTTAATTTTCTCACATTTTGTTCATATTTTCCATTTTAGGCATTAACTACTCCTTTTTGTGTAGGAAATCATCAATCAATGGAATTAACCAATAAGTACACTTAAGACATGCTCCACATTGATTCCCACAACTGATGGTCACTTCTTGTCAGCTTTTAATGGTGCCAGCTGATCCATCGACTTAGAGGGCCACTGACCTAATTTACCATCAATTCCCACAACTGATGGTCACCATCAGGAGGCCTTCCGATGACAGAGCCTTTTCCACAACCTAAAGGAGCGGTGAAGCCCTTCCTTTTCAAGGAATGCATAATGCATCAACAATGGATCAGTTGGGAGCCATCAATCGAAGGATACTATGTGATCTCTCCTTTTGGTGGATTGAAAAGGTACCACCCTTCCAAAGAACATTCATCATCCCCCAACTGATGTTCTAGAAATTTCTCCTATTATGATAAGGTGTCTATGGATTACAACCAAAGGTTGGGCAGCGTCCACCTGCTGATGGCTCAACTAGGAGTCATGGACTGAAGCTCTGCCTACAAGCACTTTATGACACCTCAACAGAATGTCCACCTTCTAATGGCTTGAAGGGGTCCTATACTCTAAGATACCATCAGCTACACATCAGGCTAAGATCGGGCAGACCTTGTCAATCGATGGATGTGCTTCTTACAACAGTCGTTAGATTTAGTTAAGCATGCATGTGCCCAGGAGACTTGGGGTGGACACAAAGCTCATTTATGATCACCTCGAGCCCTACCTCAAATTCTACAAATAGAACACCCCTCACTACTATGAAGAGGTCAATCATCTTAGGAGTTGAAGACAAAGTCTTGCCCCTATATCATCTCACCAACGACCTCAACTCGCCCCCTCAGTTCTCCATGTCCAAGGACAAGAGTCCAAGGATCAAGTGGGTCTTCACCATCCTTGAGCATCACCTGAAGTCTCATTTAAAAGAAGAAGGATGACAAAGCTAATGTCTACCTTCGTCATGTTATCATTGGAGTTTAAGAAAAAGGAGGTCTTTGTCAACCTTGATTCCAAATAGAGTTGTTGTTTGGTGTATCTTTCACCTTCTTCTCTGATTGGTTCACTTTTTTCCATCCATCCATCACCATGTCACCTTATATTTGTAAATTCAAAATGTCACTCACCATCATAAGTGGTTGATTCATTTAACTTGGGTTTGGAGTAGCCAGAAAGTCTCTCCCAACATATAAATGTTTATATCCTTTGAATGTATACACTCTTAGCTCTCTACGCTCTTATTCTTAATGATTCACTTCCATAATTAGATACCATCGTGTGTTGTTTGATTGGTAATACCTTGAGAGAATTGTGTTAACCTATATCTAAAAGTTATGGAGTTGCATGAATGCATGAGAATGTTGGAATGCTTAAGCTAATGATCATATGGTTTTATGTTGATTGTTTGTTTTCCATCTCAAGAGAGAGAGATACAACCTTATAATCCAGATCTATATCATGCTCCAGAGAGGAGGGAATAGAAACTTATGATGATTTCTTGTAAGATTGCTAAGGGAATACAATGGTCATGGGTTTTTCATGTTGGTGAGAGATATTAGATGGTGAAACCAAATCCAAGTTTCTCATCCATATAATCTTACCTCATTAAAACATTCTTAGTTAAGATTTGTTTGATCTTTTGATTTACTTATTAGTTATCTTTCACATTGAAGCACCTTTGTTCCATAAGAAACACCTATATAACTTTTTGACTTGTGTAACTAAGGCAATACTCTCAATTATTAACACATACCGCCTATGTCCCTGTGTTTAACCAATATTTTCTACATTAGACCCAATTGTCATTATTGCAAGGGCCAGAGTATTGAGTATAAATTCAAAGTCTGATTACTTAAGATCTGCTCCTTCTAGAAGCATGGTTTAGGGCCAATCAACTTTTGGCATTGTTGTCAGGGACAAGGTAACTAGTATTGTTAAGAACCTGAGTCTACTTAGCATACACTTGTGCCTTAAGTCTAGCAATAGACTTAACAACACATCAATAGACTTAACAACACATTTTTGATTCAATAACTCCTACTTTCTTAGATATTTCTTAGCATGCATCCAGTTTCTAAACTTGACTCTGTGATTTATTTTAGAAAGATAATGTGAACTAGACCATCATTATTATCACATCTAAAATCATGCATCCCAAATGGATACCATCTCTCCTCCACCAGAACAATGATGAGAACCATGAGAATCATAATTAAGATTGTAATGAGGACCTCCATGAGGAAGAAGAGGATGATGAACACTTCCATGAAGATGAAGAGAATCAACCTCATGATGGTCAATGAAATAGGAACAATGACAATGATGATGAAGATGGAGGCCCTTCTCTTCCTGAATTGGCCATCACATGGGTCGATGAATCCAAATGCCCAAACATCATCCCTTGATTTGATGTTATGAACTTTGAGCTAAAATCAGCAGTTGTAAATCTGATCCAGCAAAGTACTTTTAAAGGTAACTCTTTGGATGAAAATCCTTATAATCACCCTAATGATTTTATGAAAAATTGTGACACCATTAAGATGAAATGGGTACCACATGAAGTTATCTATTAGAAAGGGTTAAACTTCTCCCTATAGGATAAGGCCCCGACATGGTATCTAGCTATTAGCACACTATGCGTAAGTACTAAATTTATAAACTTGAACACTACCGCACAAGTATACAGGTGTATGTAGCATTATTGAGGCCATCAAAGGAGAAAGGTAAATTAAACACAAGAATATTAACTTTTGGCTCTCTAGAATTATTTTAAAGGTTGATTTGGTTTTACACTAGTAAACTAAACAAACTAGAGGGTTAAACTAGAACAAATTGAGTCAAAAGATTTTATTTGATTAAGAAGTCATGGGAATAGGATTTAAAACAATATCAGTGTGAACTAAGAAAATCAACTATGCTAGAAACAACACAAAGAGGTATGCATCCTATATACACCTCTCGATATTGTAGAATAGTCCTAATTTCATATAGCACTCCCATGCTCTACCAAATTTTGAATTGCAAACCTTTCTCCTTAATACATTCCATCCACTCTCAGAGTCAAGGTCATGTTGCTAAGGCACACTTTCTTACTCCTGTGCATGCCTTCCCAGATCATACAAAGAGCATATATCAAACATACAAAGTATCCAACAAAGCATGTAAGAAGAAAACTACACTGATGAGCCTTAGAACAGTACAGTTATCTAACATTAAGCACGTGATTTGAGTTCAACATAGTTGTGACATGGGAGTTACTCTCCCCTACCCAAGAACAAAATATCTACCCGTCAATGGCTATAGAAGATATGATCAAGTAGTAGAATGTAGAGAAGAACATGGTAGAAGATGGAAAAAATAAAATCGCCAAGGTAGAAGTGGGACAAAGTAGAACTATGACAAGGAGTGGCAATTTCTTCCTCTTTGAAGATCGTTCTCTGAAAACCTTCTCTTCTGAGTGGTTGGAATGGAGGATGGAGATATCTACTGTAATGGATGAAGAAGAATTAGGAAGAAGGTGGTTCTCTATCGAGTAACGATGCTCTTCTTTCCATAATTGTCATCATTTCTCCTTGGCTCTGCTTTGTATGTCTTTTGCTTCAAATTACTCCTGATAACCATTCCAAGTGAGTTGTGTTTGTATATTAAATTGAGGGATGATTTTGTTTATTTTGAATTGAAACTGAAGATAACATGGTGTATAAGTTGTGAAAACTGAAGCCAAGCTACTTTGATCAAAGATGACATAGTGTGTTGGTTGGCCAACACATTGTGTTTTTTGAAATCAGGAACATTTGGGCAGTTATGGAGCGAGTGAACATGGTGCATGCAAACATTGGGTTGTTGCTTATAGTAATACCTGATATCTTCTAGTTTTGGGTAGTTATGGAGCGAGTGAACATGGAGTGTGCAAACATTGTCTTGTTTCTTACAGTGATGCCTGCCATTTTCTAGATTGAGGAGACACACAGTGTTGGTTGACCAACATGCTGTGTCGTTGAAAGTCAAGGAACTTGGAAATTTCTTGGAATGAAGTGACATGGCGTGTTAGTTGGAAAACACACCATGTTTTTTTACATCAGTGAGAATGTGCTTTTGCCTGCTATTAACACGTTGTGTTGGTTATACCACATGGCGTGTTTCTATCAGATTGTTTAGAAATATCTTCAAAGTTGAGGAATCTTTTGGGGAGTCTGAACAAGGTTCAGTTGTGATCAAACTATTCCCATTTTGTCGTCAAAATATTGAACCTATGACCAAAACCATGGAACAAGTAAAGATAACAACAAATGGGAAATCTAGCCAGATTATAGGCAACTTGAGGCAAAAAATGAATTGAAAATGCATGTAAGAGTGGGCAAAAAGACTATATACATGCACATCACTAGCTTTGTGTAACAAAAGCATAAATGGATGGGGACCTCTAGCTGATGCTTTTGTCATCAAGTTCTATTCAATGGAGAAGCTTTAAAATAGACATGAGATCACATGTTTTAGATAGAAGCTAAGAGAGAACCTATATGAGATAAGAGAGAGATTCTAAAAGTATCATAGGGGCTGCCCTCATCATAATTATGACAAAGGATTCCTGGTGACCACATTTTATAATGGTCTTACCTCTGTCACTTCTCTCAATGCAACTAAATGTAGTGATTTTTAAGGTAAGAATCCCAAGAAAACAATGAAGACAATTGATAACATAGTTGCACTTCAAGTTGGCCTAGATTATGAGAGAGGTTTAGTAAGGTATTCATTGAAGGGATGATAGTTGAATCAAAAACCCTTATAGTTCTAACTACTTAATTTAATAAGACCACTAACGACATTTTTCGGATAAAGGATTTTGGGAACAAAGGAAAGCACATGGATAAAACAGTGATGAATTATGCTACATGCAGAGAAGGAGGTCACAAAGTGGACAATTGCATCTATACCCAACTAGAGGAGGATGACTAAGAAGATGATACTAAGAATGTATCCCGTGTTAATTTCAAGAAACCATGATCACATGGGTTATCTTATGGGAACAAAGATTCTACTGAGAACTCCAACTAATTCAGCAACCCACCTAACACACCACATGGGTTTGGTAGAGGAGGTGGACCCTTTGGATTCACTCAAAACACGAGTTATCAGTGAATTGAAACAACTCTCAAGGACAAAATCAGAATCAGAATTGAAACTCTGGGGAACAAGTCAAGGAAAGAATCAGACCTCTATTTAGCAAGTCTTGATGTCTGAAGAAGTTTGCTTTTGTAAACAAAACAAACAACTACAAATGAACAACTAAGCCAAAGTGCTAATAATAATACATGTCTTCTGAATACGATGTAATCCTAGATAGGGGGTGTAACTACAACGATTGCCGTATCCATGTCCACAAAAAACATATTGATCAATAGCTTACACAACTATCCAAGTTGATAAGAACCCACTAGGAAGGATACCCTCAACAACTGAGACTGCAAAAATGATTACACTTAGATAAAGTATAGATTTGGAAGAATCAAATCACAAGACTACTCAAGGAAGTATTCCCGTCACTAAGTCCTTAGCTAGAGATGACTTACGAGAGGAAGAAGACCAACTTGCAGTTATACCTAAGAAGGTCATGTCAAAAGAAAAAGGTAAAAGAAGGAATCTAGTAAAGGAGAAGAAGCTTGATGTTGCTGAAGATGTCATAGCCAGTTGGAACACTATTCTCTAAGGATTCCTTTCCACTGTAAGTTGATAAAACTCATTTGAAAAAGAGGTATGAAAAGTTCTTATAATTCGTAAAAAGTTGCACCTAGACATCCCTTTTCTCAATGCTATAAAAGATACACTGTCTTATATAAAATTCTTCAATGACCTTATTACAAAGAGAAAATGCAGATATGAAGTTGAAACTATCAAACTTGACAAGATGTATAGTGCCTTTGTGCAAGAAAAAATGCCAACTAAATAGATGACCATGGAGCCTTCACTGTCCTATTTAGTGTGGGAGACAATGAGGTAAGACAAGGGCTAACAATCTTTGAGAAATCATCATCCCGATGTCGCTCGCATTAGCCCAGAGGTTGGATCTGACTGACATGGTCAAGACTGGAATGTGCATTCAGCTAGCTAGCCATTCCTTCACAAATCATATTGGGATAGTAGAGGATGTTCCCATTAATGTTGCAATATTCTTTATCCCATTCATGTTGGAAGATTCTTTATCCCATGTTATACATACTGCAGAATATCTGTTATGCCCTATGATTTTTGTAAGAATGTTCCTTTCTATTGGGAGAGCCTTAATCATTGTAGAAGTAGAAATTATTACCATAAGATTGGGAAAAGACCATATAAAACTTTGTGCCCAAGACACTATGAAGGGACCTTCCCTCTTCAAATTAAAATAATTCATGGACATTTATATTCAGTTGTGTAAGGAATTTCAGGAGAAGAATGCTATGGTTGACCTTCTAATTAGAGCTATATACAACTCTAGTCCTAATGAAGAAGACCCACAGGTCGTTGAACTACTCTTTTATCTGAACCAACTAGAGGATGACTATAGTGATGAAGAGGATACAATTATAGAAACTTTGAAATATGCCTTGTTGGAACAAACTCTTAAAGAAAAAGAAGTGCCAAATCCCAAGCCAGTTGAACCCCCTCACAAAAGGCTTGAAGTATGGATTTCTCAACATCAAAGAGGGAAAACCAGACATCATAAACTATACTCTAATAGAAGACCAACAGGAAAAATTTCTTACTGAACTAAGATTGAGAAGGAAGGCAATTGGATATTCTGTGGATGATATTGGAGGTTTGAGTCTTGTAGATATCTTGAAAATATCCTCCTAGAAGCGGATGCAAGTCCTCCTATCCAACCTCAAAGGAAACTCAATCATCCATTAGGAGATGTTGTTAAAAATGAAGTCATAAAACTTTGAGATGATGGGATTATCTATCCCTTCAATGACATAAATGGGTAAGTCCCATTCATGTAGTATCCAAGAAAGGATGTATGATAGTAGTTAGGGGATAAAATGGTCATGAGATAGAAACTAGTGCAAAAGAAGGATCGATTATAGAAAAATTAATGTTGCAATAAAGAAAAATAATTTTCCATTGCCCTTCATTGATCAAATTTTAGAGCGACTAGCTCACTCTACTTTCTTGATGATATTTAGGATTCTATCAGGTTCCCATACACCCAAAAGACCAAGAAAAAACTATATTCACCTATATTTATGGAACATATGCCTTTAGTAGAATGCCATTTGGGCTCTACAACATGCCAACATCATTCTAGAGGTGTATGGTATCCATGTTTGTAGATTTCTTAGAAGATATCATGGAAGTGTTCATGGATGAATTTTCCATGTACGGAACCAACTTTGGAAGTTTCTTAACAAATTTATCTCAAGTTTTAAAACATTGTATGGAAAAGAAACTTGTGTAGAACTAGGAAAAGTGTCATTTCATGGTACAAGAAAGGCTTTTGATGGGTTACAAGATCTCCAAAAAAGAAATCAAAGTTGACGCAAGAAAAGTAAGAGTTGTATCTAAACTTTCACCTCCTTGAATTCATGATTGTTGTGAAAAGTTTTCTTGGACACACTAGATACTATAGGTGATTTATTAAAGAATTCTAAAAAAATCTCTAAACTTGTGTCCAATCTCCTTATTAAAGATGATTTTTTTTTATTTTATTGATGAATGCATGAAATCTTTCAACACCTTGAAGAGCATTGTGGCTACTGCACCAATCCTTCAAACTTCAAGCTGGTAACTTCCCTTTGAATTGATGTGATATTCAAGAGATTATGCAATCAAAGTGGTGCTAGGATAAAAGAAAGACAAAAAGCACCACGTCATCTACTATACAAGCAAGATTTTTGATGAAGCTCAAATCAAGTACTCCACAATTGTAAAGGAAATGTTGTCCATAGTTTACGCCTTCAAAAAATTCATGTCCTCCCTAATAGGATCAAAAGTGATAGTCTATATGGACCATAGAGCTATAAAATATCTGATATAGAAAAATGAAACAAATTCGATACTTTTAAGGTGGGCACATCTACTGTAGGAGTTTGACCATGATACTATAGATAAGAAAGGGATAGAGAATGTGATCATGAACCACTTATCCAAGATTGTAGTGTCTGGTGACAAATCCCTCTGGATACATTATAATTACCCTGATGAATCTTTAACGATGGAAATTACCATAGAAACTATGGTACCATAGTTTTCTAATATCTACAACTACTTGGCATGCCAAATGTTCCCACCGGACATTACTCATAATGAAAAGAAGAAATTATTCTTAAATCTAAAAAATTACTATTGGATGACCCCCTTCTCTTTATCAGATGACATGTACAGATAGTGCATTTTCGGGGAGGTAATAACAAACATCTTGTATGAGTTCCATTCTTTGTCATATGGTGGGCACCTAGGCGGAGATAGGAATGCCACTAAAGTTCTGCAATCTGGGTTTTATCATCCCACCTTGTTCAAAGATGAGCATGCCTATGCAAAGTCTTATAAAGAGTGTCAACACACCAGAAACATATCAAGGAGAAATGAGATGCCTATTTTCAATTGGATTGAGGTAGAGGTTTTTGATGCCTAGGGAAATCAATTATATGGGACCCTTCACATTGTCACGAGGTAATAAATATATCTTGGTCGTAGTTGACTATGTATCCAAGTGGTTAGAGGAAGTGGCTACTTCCACTTGTATTTTGAAATCATGATAAGTTTATTTGATAAGGTTTTCTTCCCGAGATATGAGGTCCCACACATTGACACTAGTAACGAGGGATCTTATTTTAGAGAAAGACAATTATAAGACTTTTTATGAAAATATGGAGTGAAACAAATGATTGCCACCCCTTACCACCAAAAAATCTTGGGACAAGTCAAAGTGTCTAATAGACAGATCAAGCATATTTTAGAAAAGACCATTCGATACACAAGAAAGGACTGGGAAATGAAGCATAATGATGCCCTATGGGCATACCACATGGCCTACAAAACACATATAGGGATTACTCCCTATAGAATGATATATGCAAGGTGTGTCACCTTCCAATCAAGATTGAATATAAAGATTTCTTGGCCATCAAGTTCCTCAACATGAACCTGAAGCTAGTAGGCAAGAAGAGATTCTTGCCATTACAAGAGTCAGAATTGATCATGTTGCATGCCTATGAGAATGATAACATTTATAAGTAGGGGACCAAGGTATGACATGATACCCACCTAAAAAGAAAAGATGTCAAAGAAGGAGACAAGCTCAGGTTGCTCAACTTAAGCATAAAACTCTTCACTGGAATACTCTGATCAAGATGGTCATGCTAATTTACTATGTCCAAGATATATCCACCAAGAATGATGGAGTTATTCAGTGAGAGATCAGGATCTTTCCAAATGATTTGGTCATAGGTGAAGAGATTCTATGAAGATGAGGCTTTTACAAGAAGAACATAGAGTTAGTTGGATGAACCACCTCCAACACCACAGAACATGACAAGTGAAGATACCAGAGAAAGTCAAGATAAAGACTATAAATTAGATATTTTTGGAAGGCAACCCAAGTCTTTATGAACTATGCATTGTGAATATCTTGTATTCATCATTTTTTCATTACTAGGTTTTTTAAATAATTTTTAACCTTTAGTTTCTTCTTCTTTGACCATCTTTCTAGATTAACCTTACTTTTATTTAATAATTTTAGTCTTCATATAATAAAGCCAGTGTAACATACCACAATTTGGATTTCTTGTCTTTAGAAACCCTAACTATTGGAATAGGATGATAGCATTCTCATATCATTAGAATTGACCAAACAAGGTTATTGTTATACACTGACATGCTTATTTATACCCAAAAAATATCTAATGCACATAATATGAGTAACTCGCATATTAACCCTAGTTGTGGATACACATGTTCCCGACCATGTCATGGGCCAATAAACCCTAATGTGATGTTGACATGAGGTACGAAAAGTAACTATATATTTTATACATGCTAATAAGGTGTTTGTGTGATCATTTCAATATAACCCTAGGTTGTAGTTGACTAACCCTAATATATGCATACTTGGTATTAGTTATAATACATTAGTGGCTTTGAGTTCCATAATCATATATCATAAATTAATACGCCAAATTTGGGCCTAATCACAAATTCATAACTTGATATGAAAACTAGTTCATGAATATGTGATACGTTTCACTTTTTTCACTAATATACATCTAATAACTCAAATATGGTTAATAAGTAATTTTATATTCCTGAATGGCTAAGGTGGGGTTAAGTGTGCATAAGTGGTAACACGATTTGAATAAATATGAGTAATTGATTCATTTGGATAATAGTGTCACACTAATTGAATGTTTAATACTGATGGAGATAACTAATGTGACATTATTTGAATTAATGTTCAAATTAATGGATTAAAAGAATCTATTTTGTGCAAAACAATCTTGTACAACTACATATGGTGATAACATGAAGATAAAGAAGTCTTCATCTGGAATATTAAAGATGATGTTAGCATGTTAATAGATAATTATATTAATTACTTAAACCCTAGTTGTATTAAAACTCATCAAGATAATCTCAGACCCTAAAGCTAAGTTCATCATCTTATTTTGTGGGTCCTCATTCTCTTAGACCTAAATTTTCAACTTAATTGGATAATGTTTAAGTTCCTAAATTATCAAAATAAGATTTATATAATGAATAATCCCTAATCGTATCGACTTTATTTTAATCACTAGATTTCTCAGATTTTAATGTCACCCGTAGGATGTCCATGATTTACTAGCTACAACTAGCTCAGGGCGCCATGCTGGTTTCAGTTACCCAAACTCTACTCAAGCCATCCGATCATCATCAGATGGCAGAGAATATTTCTTCTAGCCCGAGTCCAGGGGTTGCAGTACTTCTGTAGTAGCTGCAATATATCCTATCCTTAGGCTCTCTCTCCTCTCCTCCTTACTCATGTTTCTCACTCCCACTGTGTTCCTTGCATTTATCTATATTGGTGGAGCCTAGATTTGATCTAGTTTCCTCTCTTGGACCTTCCAGTTGACAAAGGAGTTCTTTCCTTTCCCCTATTTCTCACACCAATGAGGTTTCCCAGTGACCCGGAGACTTAATTCCTACATATACAGACATACATACATACAGACATGTATATATATATATATATATATATATATATATAATACTTCCAATATATATATTTATATATATATAGAGAGAGAGAGAGAGTCAGGTTAGAATGCACTTGAGTGTACCCGAGACCGAATACACTCAAGTCATTTTCCATCATGCAACGTTTATTTTAAAAAATCTAAACTATTGATCTTATTAAATATCAAATGAACATACCGCATATAAAATTTGAGCGCATTTAAACACTTATAGGTCATGCATCTAAAGGTGATAAAAATTATAAAATTAAAATTAGTTTTGTGCGTCGATTTTGTTGGTCAAGAAAGAATGACTTACAAAATTCGAAATGAGCTCAATTTTTGCATGTAGCCTGTATTTAATATATAACAATGAATATCAATAATTTGAATTTGTTTAAAAAAAATTCTAGATATGCAAACACCACTTGAGTGTATTCTAGCCAGACTCTCTCTCTCTTTCTGTTTCTATCTCTCCTCTCTCTCTCTCTCTCTCTCTCTCTCTCTCTCTATATATATATATATATATATATATATATATATATATATATATATATATGTATATATATATATATACGTACATACATACATATATATTTATATATATGTACACACACGCACACACACAGATATATATATATCCCTCTTTTTGTCCTTGAATCCTCAGACACAATCTTCAAGTTTTAGTTAGACAAGGATCACCCCACATTTTTCCCCAACTCTCACCATCTCTGTTGACTTCGTGTACTCTGACAATGAATTTGAGACTTTAGGAGTCGCTGATAACCATCTAGCTTCCTTATTTTAGTGTACTCAAAGATTACAAGAGGGAGAATACATTCATTTGAGGTAGATACCCCGTTTACCCCTTTTTCATTCCTTTTTTCCTATATTTTTACAATCTTTTTCCTTTTGTCTATGTTTCGTCTGGATTTCCTCAGCTTTGGCTTGAAGAAGGCATCTTGAATCCTTCTGGAGCTTTTCTAGAATGACACACATCATTCGGTTCTTTTGTGCTAGATCTTGACGTAACATGGTGGCAGTCATAGGTCTAAGTTTTGGCCTCTTGTGTCTTACCTTTGCCTCACTAAAATTGATGAGGCATCAGGAACCCCTAGAAGCCATTTTCTGGAGTAGGCATGTCATGTTGAGATAATTTGAACCTTGCGTGGGAGACCTCATGAAGTTATGGATGTTCATTGTTTCATTGCACGAAAGAAAAAGGTGAAGAAGATGATCATTGTTTGATTTACATATATACCCCTATATTTGTCACGCTGGTATGGGTGTAATTGTAACTAACCCTTTGTATTTGATTTCATCATGTGGACTTTGGTCGTCATGATTTACCGCTTTTCCCTATCATTTTATATGGTCTTTTGAACACATGCAAGGGTAATCGAGTCATTTTCTTTTGATTGACATTCAAGAAATTTAGTAAATGATATTATCTTAAAAGATTCATAATAATTAGCATATAAGTTAGAAAAAAAAAGTAAGATATGTTTTACAATCAGAAAAATAAGACCTACACTTTGATGCAATTTTCTTTGCCTAATTCCAAAAGGATATATACATGATTTTTGAGATTTTCCTCATTATCTTTAATTTATAAAATTCATATATAATCGTATATAAGTCATTAATTAATAAATAAACATGTTTTGAAATGAATAAATCATAACCTATCTAAATATGTAATTTGTATCACCTAAATCATGTATGATAAAAAATGGTCATTTGTTAGGGTTTTATTTATAAGAGCATAAGCCCTAATTCATCTCAATATTTAATAGGTATATTTGGACCTTAGTTTGGATTTATGGTTTCATCCTAACTTTGGATACACATTCTTGAGGTATGTTTTTTTCTTTATGAGTCATATTGGACAATAATTAAATTTTGTCTTTCTCTTTTATTTGATTGTGGAATATTTCTTTGTATGTTACTTAATTGTATATATTTGACCCAGTTGGGTCCATTCTCTGAATTTTATCTTATGGAATGTTTATAATGCAAATTGAATCTCTTTAATTAATCTTTTTCACACTTATTCAATTTGAAACTCTTATTGTAAATTTTCATATTATTGTTCCATTTAATGATGGAAACCTGTAATTGATTTATTTGCTTGGACTGAACTTATCTTGCCTCTGTACTATACGCATTTTTATTGTTACGACAATTATTATCTATTAGTGATGATACATTATGGGTTGTGATCCCATTGTACAACATTTCTAATATATGGACTCATGGTGCCCTCACCTAAGTCCTAGGTGACCTCACTTCATATATATATAACATTATATAGGATTGTGGGTGCTCTCACCTCTTTCTTCAGCATTGAATGTGAAAGTGTTCTATTCATGGTTTTAGATGGTAGTCTAATACTTAATCTGCAAGCATAATTATTATTATTTGTTGGTTGTTATCTATTTGATATTTAAATGCAAGAATTGTATTATTTTAGTTTTTGTTTCTTCATATAATATCTTTGTCATACTATATGAAGAACTCTTTGTTATCCACTTGGATGTTTCTTACTCCCTCTTCATTAGGAACCATGTCATTTTATTTCTGATGTACTTTTTCCATGTAAATTTTCCAATCTCTGTTATAAGTGCATACCAGCTTTTGTTGGTAATCTTCCACCTTGTCTTCTCTTGTAGGTGGTGTTCCCAATCCCTTAGGTTAAGAAAATCTTGCCATATGTGATCCTAAGCTACACCATGATTGAGAGTAGATGCTCTTTTTGGAGGTAGATTGAAATGGTTGGTTCACCTTCTATTGATCCTATGTTATAGATTAATTTCCTATATTTTTTATTGCACATGAATATTGTGATAGTTATATTTTATCTTTAGCTCCTACACTTTTGGTATTTGATAAATTACATAATTGAATTATAGTATATCATCCTTTGTGAAAAAAATATTTTCAAATATGACATTGGGTGATTTTCTATTATTTCACATCTACTAAGTTGAGTGGCTTCCTTCTTGGGACCCACTCCTTATAGTTATTGAAAGAACTAAAATGATTTAACTATCCAAAGGAACTACCATTAGTTTCTCAACCAAGGAACCCATCAAAAGGCAAGTCAAAATGACCATCAAATTCCATCCTATGAAGACCAAATATTGGCCAACCGTCGAGTCCTAGTAGCAAATCAGCCATGGGAAGTTAGATGCATTTATCAACCATCGGGTTTTTTATACCTACCTCACCATCAGAAGGCAAGATATTGACCAACCACAAGTTTGTGTAAGCCATGACCTCCCATCAAAAGGTAGGACTGATGCATCATCAAAAGGCACATCATAACCAGCCATCAAAACTTGCAAGACACACATCGAAGCTCGTGTGGGCCCTGCCAGCAGGTAAAGTGGCCATTATAAAAGAAACAGGGGGCTTGACACTTGTATTCCCTAGCTTACACTTGGATTTAAAGTAGAAGAGAGATGTAAACTATAATACCACCTAATACACCTAATTCCATTGGAAGAGAATGATTAGTGCCATTGCCTTGCCACCTTCAGTTAATAATCATCAGCTTTTACCTTTTCCATCAGAAGGTGGAAGCTCCACATTAAATCTCCCTATGGAGGTGTCGTGACATCAACAACGAGCCGACCAACATGAAAACATCAAGGTGAGGATGCACCCGATCATGAGGACTCTAAAGTGTGATGTATCTTTGGGATTGGTGCGCTGGGGAATGTATAACCTTGACGAAGACCAGTAACCCCCTGAGAACTTCCTTCTTTTTCTTTGTTTTTATCTAACGGTACACTGTCATTGAGATTTCTACAATTGCTACCACCTTTGGTAATAGGTAACCGATTTTTCCCTTATCATTCATCCTTGAAATTTTTTGCCCTCCCCCTTTCACCCTAATACTCTCATCTTTGGATTGTGAAACCTGACAACCATTGATCTATGAACTCTACAATTTCTAGAGTGGATCCACCATTAGTTCTTGTGTTTTGCTCTCAACCTCTACCATCGGAAGGGGGTATTGCACTAGACCTAAACCTTTGTTTTTTTAGTAACCATCAGTTTTCACACCAACTATTTTTTTGCTGACCTTCGGAACCCAAAGATGGCACAGGACGTCAGAAGGCACCTTGTTTGAAACCCTCGCAACCATCGATTATGGGACTGTTGTTTCCCTATGGTTTCAGAAACCATCTAAAAAAGCCCTTCCATTAGTTTGTAATACACGAAAGGTGAACTCACCATTAGTCTGTATGAGTCTACCCACTAGGAATTTTTTGTTCCATCATAGGCATTTTCTACCTTCATCAGATTTAATATACAGAGCAGCTTAGTACTTACTCCATATTTCAAATATTACTTGCTGACCTAACCATTCCACATCAGATATACATATATGTCTACATTGTAATCCATTTCAAATGGTAGGTAGTACAGGTAATGAGAAAACCCATCCATCATGAGAGATCACCAAAAGAAATAGCGAGTTGGGTACATTCAGAGAAGAACTTAGCCAAGAATAGATTAACAGAATGGAAAGACTTAAGGATGAGGTGTTCGAATACATATGGATTTATGAGGAGCCAATCCTAGAAAGTATAAAAGGAAGGATGGAGGGAGACATACTGAAACAACTTAACCAACCAAATCTAGAGGAGTCTTCCAAGTCTCCAGAGTCAAAGGGTACAAAAACATTAGAATATCCTTCCGTAAAGATTGAAAACCCCAAAAATAGGAAGGTGTTGCACCCCTTTTTAAAAGGTGATACAAGAAAGAGGACTAGAGTGATGGAGAAGGAATGCACTGGAGATAGGAAAATATCCCATCCATAAGGAATTACTCCATCTGTAGGTGCTAATGCACCTTAACCGAACATTCCCCATTTGAAATATGTCATCTTTAAAACCCAACCAAGCATTAATTCATCCCAAGGGATGATGGGCATGAAAAGGTTTGGGGAAAAATGTTCAACATCAAAACCTTTAAGATAATGAGGTTTGACAACATTGACACCATGAACAAATTGGGAATCTACCGAAGGGTTTAAGAACATCTAGAAAACTTTGGGTTTTACCATATATGATTTTAGAATCACATCTCCTACGATGACCACATCCTAGAGTTTATTTCATTTCTAAAGAAACTACCCGTCTGACCTAAAGAAGCCAAGGAGGTCTGACCTAAAGAAGCCAAGGAGTGCGAGGGAAGCTCCAAATTGGTAGTGAGAATAATCAAAGAAGATTATATATTAATAGAGAAATGGCTGAATTTGATTTTCACTAAGTTAGAAGAACAAGATGAGTTGACTAATAAAGCTAGGGGAGATAGACAAGTATGAGGATTTCTCACTGACAAGACATAGGAAAGTCTATCAAAGGAAGACCAGTTCATCTATGAGAAATCCAAAGATGCCAAAATGCATTCTGACATTATGTGTATTGTGCATAAAATCTTTACCAAGGCCTTGCTTTTTAAATCCAATACTACAAAATGTAATTTGCATGGATCTTCACATACTGTAAAGTATCCTTGAGAAAAATTTGTCAACATTGGGTGAATTTGAATCAGTAGGATAGAGGTATGACACACATATAATGTGTGTGTAATACGCAAGTGAACGTATCGAAGTAATAAGGCCATGTGAGTCCCGAGTCAAACACAAGGAAGCATTTTTGCAATAGACTACTACTAACTACAGATAAATCAGCTAGGCAGATGATAATGGTTTGAATTTAGTTGAATTATTAAATGAACACTAAAGTAAACAAATTAAAGGTCTAAGTAAATTAGAAAGAGAAATGAATTCTTTAGGAGGTGGTTTCACTGTAGATATCACTTACAATCAATCCCACACACTAATATCTATTATCTCAATCCATGGATAAGCAGCCTATATCCAGATTTACCTACTCCCACACTGTAATTCACTACCTAATCTAATGTCAATCCCACTCCCCCGGTTACTATTTTGATTAGTTAGGTGAATTATATTCATACTCTGGGTTTCTCCTCTCACGTATTCTCCACTTTTCCCAAAGGGTGCATTATACGAGTAATCCTATGCTTTCCAACACTTAATCCCTCTCCCGAGATGACTAAATGTCTAATAATATATTCACAATAATCAAGCAAAAAAGTAACATGAAACTTTCATAAAATTATATCCAGTAACAATAAGATAACTTGATATTAATGCATAGAAATTAGTTGCAATGTATATCAGGGCTACTCTCGGATCCTAAAGAATATAGGTTTTTAGCCTTGCATTGTTTTTATCACAAAACACGTAGAAGGGGAGAAGAAAAATGTGGGGAACATAGTAGAAACTAAGGTAACCCCTGGATCCTTGCCCATTCGGATGATCCCCTCCATAGCACGTGCGTTCTACTAACTTCCAACTACAGAACCGTCCTCCGTAGGTGCTCGGATCTTTTCGAGTGCAGCGTTCGGTCCTCCGTTCTTCTCCTCTATCCCTCTGGTAGTCTTATGATCAAAATGAGGGCTCTCCTAGGTCTGGTCATTGTCCCCCTAAGTCATAGCAATCACTTAAGGTGTAAAATTACATCCACCATTGGATAAGAATAGATCTACGGTTGGCCTGATCAGGCAGACTCGGTAGTACCGACTAGATGAGTCAGTAGTATTGAGTCACTTAGGTTTATTCACGCGATCCCGATCCTATCAATACCATCAACTAGGAATCGATAGCACTGACATTTTGTGATTTCGAACAGCCTCTCTGATGTCAACTCAGTAGCACCGAGTTTTCTTGATTCACGCTGGGCTTACTGATGCTATCTTGGAAGCACTGACATTTTCTGTCGATAGCGTCGAGATCTTACTGGTTTTTGGGAACATCCCTGAGGGTAAGTCGGTACCACTGACTCTTACAAGGTCGCTAGCACCAAGTTGTGTAGAACAACCGTATACCTGAAATCACATAAAAATGTAATAAGTACTTAGAATGTGTAAAATGCTAGTAAAATGGTTGAAATCATATAATTTTATGCATTCAAGGGAATATAGGCTATCAATGACAATCCATGCATAATGGGTCAAATAAAGGCCCAAACTACACATGAAAATAAGGGAAAATGAGCCTATAATAATGACTGAAAACACATCCATCGAATTCCCCTAAGATTAAATGTTGCTCATCCTCGAACAACATTGTCTTGGATCTATTTGACAAAAGTCAACAAAAGGCTAAAATGCATACATTCTCTACTTAAACAACTCCACCTAGCAAGCCCTGAACTGGCCTGCACTGACCACTGAATCGATAACTGCTCTAAAGTGACCAAAAACCTCCATAAGAGATGTCCACCCTCAGACAATGACACTATCAAGAAAGCAGTTAACATCATAATTACTCAGGCAATTGCTTGGTGCATTGCATGATTCCCTACACTAAATTTCTCTTTCCTAACTACCAACTAACTGGAAGCAGATCTCCATATAAGCATGTATGGGGAGATAAATCATTAGGGGTGGCCTACTAATAAGAGCAATTAACGATGAAAGATGGGTGGCAACTAAAAACTCATGAGTACATTCAAGCCATTTATAGATAAGAAAAATGAACCTATAAGGATGCAAAAGAACGTAATGCATGAATCCAAATGCCTATTTTTTTTAAGATGATGCATGTAGAATGAGTTGAGAAATTTCTTTTGAACTCAAGAGATTGCACATGTGGATTATACTCTTTCACATAAAAATTATGTAGAGCATACTACAACTTTTTTTTCTTTTGAACTTTATCATCATTTCTTCAGCAAGCCTCACTTTGTGACTCTTGCTTTCATTCAACTATTAAAATTGTTTCTTTTCTTCTTCTTTTTTTCTCTACATTATTCTTCATAACCTTGAATTTGAAATCCACCTGGCAAAGGAAATATGCATGCTATGGTGAAATGTATGCAACTATATGAATTGTGTTATGCAGGCTAATATGGTGTACAATATAATAAATGTCTACAAATGCAATATTTTTTTTATTTTCAAATGCAAGCAAACTACCCAATATGTCCCTATTGTGCTATGAGATGTAATCAAAGGAAATAGCTTGGAGTACTCAAGATTTTTTTTGAGTTGGTAAGTCAAAATGAATAGATGGAATCACACAACTAAGAGACAACACCTTTCATTATATTATGATCTGTCCCTCTTTAATGGCATGCTTTCAAGGTGACCTAAAGGTTTCTTTCTCATATATTCATTTAAGATCTCATTATGGTTTGTTCAGTTTAGGCTCAACATCTTCATCAATCATATTCCCAAGTTGATTTAGACTTTCATGTATGTCCTAAGTCTTGATGATGACTAATCCAAACACTTTCGTAAGTGGTGTTACAAAAGGATTTTGCATTTTAGGCTTTTAAGGACATGACCTTCATTTCATTAAACACCATGGAGAGTACAAAACATTCATGATTGAAACCATGCAATTACTACTACACAATTATACTAGATAGATGTGGATCCTACACTTGCACAACTAAAAACAAAACAAATAGCTAAAATGGAAAATGAAAATAAAGATAAAGATAAAAACTTGGATAGATTACTGTTCCACCACCCCCCCTAAGCTTTAATATGACTATGTCCTCATAGTAAATACTCTCACCCAAGAGGTGGAATAGCGGTACCATGATTCAGAATGGTGGAGGTGGCATGTTTGGGTCGTGGGTAGGAAACATCCACTGGAAAGAAATATTTGTAGGAGGCATCAGTGGCGGCTGTGGGTACTCCATGAAGTATCCATGATTTCAATAGTTTTCAAAGAAGGGTTGTTGGTACTGCTCCATCATTTTCATGTGCATATGAACATTCTCTTGGTTGGCCAAGAGAAGGCGTTCATTCTCGTAGATCCCCTGCTAGTTCTGTTACATCTGCCCTTGTATATCCCGCACGCCGGCTAAAGCCTCCTCATGTTGTTGTTGGACGATCGGAATCTGCTACAGCATCCCGTACATGCTCTGCATGTTGTACGGGTCCTACTCCTTCTGGGAAGGTGGTGGGGCTGAGGAAAATGAGGCAGTATATGTGTGGGCCCATTTACACGGGACCGGTCTCCTTCTCATTGGGATGGGAGGCTCCACCTCCTCAAAGCCATCATTGCCACCACTATGCTCTGCATTGTCGCCCTAAGTTGTTGATCTGTATGGATCTTCAGGTTCTCCCTCATTCAGTGGCCATCAGAGATGTTCCACCCCATGCATGTTGAAGATAGGTTTGAGTAGCCTCCTCTCCCAAAATATGCCACAACAATTGCAATACTCGTAAAGGACATTGTGGTGATACCTGAGAAAATGCGCCTTCTGGAAATGAAGGAGGTCCATCTTTGTATTATCCTCCAATGGCTTAAGCGTGGATAGATCAAGGCACAGGTGAAGAGCTATAGGAGTGATGAGACCCCCAAATAGGATTAGGGTCTTCTCACATTGCGCCTCATAGAAAGCATATGGTGCAACAGAAAGGATCCAAAATTAACTGTCTCCCCTTCCAGTAGTCGGTATAGAAAGTAGAGGTCGTGCCTCAGGACCTTCCCTTGTGCTTGCCCAGACCTAGAAAAGATGGTGTTGACATAGAGTCGGTGTAGCATACAAGCAAATGGATGCTCAGTATCAGTCACAAAATTGATGTGCTAGTTGATGCAGAATCCCATAGGAACCTCAGTCAGTTTCTCCCAGGCCTAGTTGAAATCGAAATAAGATGGCGCTGAGCGTTCTGGGACATGAACCCAGTTGAAGATGTGATTGAATGCATGTAGCGTGAGAGAGTAGATATTGTTGAATAGGTGAAAGTTGACCTTGCCCTCCCGCCATTCGCCTCCTATCTTCTATTCAGAGGCGACGATGATGTCTAGCGACACCAATAACTCCAAGACCAAGTCTGGGTAGGTCTACCAGTCACTAAAAAAGGGATTGTCTCCCTCCATGGCCTACTACTGGCATATCCATTGCATGTACTCTGTGAAACCCACCATCTCGATCAACGTTTGATCACCATATCTGGTCAGGATGACTTCCCTTGTCTGTAACTTTTCATAGAACTACCTTATTTTTGTGGATGGGTGTTGGTTGCGAGTTGGTCGGGGGACCAACTCACCTTGTGGGGGAACAACGCCTCTCCTACGAGCCATGTTGTAGACACAAGAAGGGGATTAGGAGAATGGAAGCTCGGGGAAGACTGTCGGCGCCTGGTGTAGCCTTGCTCTGAAGTGTAGGAGGAGTGGGAATAGAAGGTGTGAAGAAAATGGCTCCTCAACCCCTCCTTTTATAACTTCTTGCGACAGAGTCGGTACCACCGACTTCTAAGTCGATGGCACTGACTTGAATATCACAATCTGAGGCTTGGTTCTATATACGCTTACAATTGGTTGATGTACATGGCACGAATTGACCTGTGTCGATGGTACCGATGGCATGTCAGTGGTACCGACATTTGCTGTAGATCGGTGTCACCGACCGCTAGATTAAATGTGTCATGATTGTTGGATCTTGAGTTTCACGGATCATTGACGTGGTCGATGGTGGTACCGACATTCATGGTTGTTAGTAGCGAGATTTTTTGAACCGTCAAACTGTCAAGAAATTGGACTTGGTATTCTGAACCTGGGAGTGTCCAGAGGTCGGTATCACCAACTAAAATTGTTCGTGGTACCTACTCATTATCAGTGAGCCTTTGAAAAATGTTTAGAGACTCAATGGTATCGACATTGAGGGTCGGTATCACTGAGTTTTTACTGGTGTTCTACCCAAAACGCTGACCCCTTCTCAGTACCACCAACTGATAGACTATGTGATATCGACTGCTATGTCCTGCACACTCCACAAAATGAGTCAAGATACCATTTTTACAAAAATTTAAATAAAATGCCAACTAAAAATGAAAAATGAGCATAAAACAAAGAATACAAAGGTTGGGTTGCCTCCCAACAAGCGTCATTGTTTGACATCCTTGACTAGACAGTCCTTAGAGAAAAAAATCTATGGAATGGTGCAAAGTTGCACCTCCTCTATTCGTGGCTCTACTTCCCCTACAAAATAGTGCTCAAGTCTTTGGCCATTGACAAGGAATGACCTATTCACATCTATAATTTTCATATCACTATGGGGGAGAACTTTGTCAATCACAAATGGTCCACTCCACTTGGACCTCATCTTGCCTAGATGCAATCTCAGTCTAGAATTAAAAAAGAGGACTTTCTGACCAAGAAGAAACAACCTATCTAGAATGTGTCTATCGTGAATTTTCTTTTTCCTCTCATAATATATCCTAGATCTTTCATAAGCATTCATCCTCAACTCATCTAATTCATTTAATTCCAGAAACCTCTTCCTACCTACTTCATCAATGTTGAAGTTTTGTTTCTTCATAGCCCATCTGGCTTTGTGTTCAAGCTCTACATGTAAGTGGCATGCATGGCCATAGATCATATTAAAAGGTGTAGTTCCTATTGGAGATTTGTATGTTGTTCTATAAACCCAGAGTGCATCATTTAGCACATAACTCCAGTTTGTCCTGTTGGTTGAGACAGTCCTTCCTAAATATTACTTAACTTCCATGTTTGACACTCAACCTTTCCTTGAGTCTGTGGGTGATATGGAGTACCCACTCGGTGTTTTACCCCATATTTGCTCAAAAGAGCTCCAAACTTCCTATTAATGAAATGTGATCTACCATCACTAATGATTAGGTGGGGGACACCAAACCTACAAAAGATGTAATCATTCACAAATTTGCACACTACTTGCGCATCGTTAGTGTGGGTTGAAATTGCTTCCATCCACTTAGACACATAATCAACTGCAAGTAAAATGTAAAGTTATGAATTAGATGACACAAACAAACCCATAAAATATATTCCCCAAAGATCAAAAACCTCAACCTCCTAAAACACATATAAGGGCATCTTGTGTTGCTAGGAGATAGTACTTGTACACTGACATGCGTCACAACGATGAACATACTTATGAGCATCCTCAAACAAAGTGGGCCAATAAAACCCACTTTCTAGGACTTTAGCAGTAGTCCTGGAACTAGCATGGTGCCCACTTGTAGGTAGAGAGTGACAGTGTGATAAGATGATCTCTACCTCACACTCGGGTACACACCTTCTTAACATCCCATCCATGCATTATTTAAGAAGAATTGGGTCATCCCATATATAAAATCTCAAAGAATGGAAAAACTGTTTTTCTCCTGGTAGCCCCAATCCACAGGTATCTCCTTACAATCCATGTAATTTATTATATCTGCAAACCAAGGGTCTTTAGTTTCAACTACAAACATTTTTTCATCTAGAAATTCCTCAAATATGGGGATAGAAATGACTCTTTCATCCACCTTTCTAACCTAGACAGATGATTAGCCACTAACTTCTCCACACATGCCTTGTCTTTAATTTCAATATCAAATTCCTACAATAAAAGAATCCACCTAATAAGTCTAGGTTTGGCATCCTTCTTTTGTAATAAGTATTTAATAGTAGCATGGTCAGTCTAGACTATCAGCATGGCTCCTACTAGGTATTGTTGGAATTTTTCAAAGGAAAACACTACCACTAACAACTCTTTCTCAGTAGTAGGGTAGTTCATCTACGCATCATTCAAGGTTTTTGACACATAATATATGACAGTTGGAGTTTTATCATGGCGTTGACCCAACACTGCTCCCACTGCATAATCTGATGCGTCACACATCAGTTCAAATGGGAGGCTCCAATCAGGAGCCTGCATAATAGGCGTAGAAATCAGTTTTTCCTTCATTATTTCAAAGGTTTTCTCTAAAATCTCAGATAATGGTTTTGAAATCTTTGAAAAATCTTTTATGAATCAGTGACAAAATCTAGCGTGTCCTAAAAACCTCCTAACTCCCTTCACCGATGTCAGTGGAGGTAATGGGGAAATAACCTCAATCTTCACTGGATCAACTTCCATGCCTTTGTGGGACACCTTGTGTCCAAGAACTATCCCTTCACTCACCATCATGTGACATTTCTCCCAGTTAAGCACTAGGTGAGTATTCTCACATCTTTGCAACATCCTATCTAGATTGTGCAGGCAATCATTAAATGAATCCCCAAAGATAGAAAATTCGTGCATGAAAACCTCTAGGCACCTCTCCACCATATCAGAAAAAATGGCAAGCATACATCATTGAAACATGGCAGGAGCATTGCAAAGACCAAAAGGAATTCAGTGATATGTGAAAGTGACATAAGGATAGGTGAAAGCGTATTTCTCCTGGTCCTTAGGCTCCATACAAAACTGGTTATACCCAAAATACTCATCAAGAAAACAAAAGTCAGAGCGGCCGGATAGACGTTCCAAGATTTGATCAATAAATGGTAGGGGAGAATCATCTTTAAGGGTGGCTACATTTAACCTGTGATAATCAATGCACACACGCCATCATGTCACCAACCTAGTGGAAATCAGTTCATTAGCTACATTTGCAGTGATTGTGATCCCCCGTTCTTTGGAACAACCTAAGTAGGGCTAACCCACATTGAATCAAATATAGCGTATATTATATATGTCGATAGAATTTTGATGGCTTCCTTCTTTACTACCTATGTCATGATCGGGTTGAGGCGCCATTGAGGTTAGACAATTACTTTCGCCCCTTCTTCAAGTCAGATCTTATGTTGGTATAAGGCTGGAGAAATTCCTTTAATATCAGATATCGACCAACCACATGCAGCTCGATGGTTCTTCAACACAATGAGTAGTTGCTCCTCCTCTTCACCACTAAGAGAAGATGAAATGATCACCGTGAGTTTTTCTTCTAGAGTGAGGAACACATATTTCAAGTGTGGAGGTAATGGCTTCAGCTCCAACTCATGTGGGATTAAAAGAGACATGACCAATGGTGGGGGTGGAGGTCCTAAGTCTTCAATGCGCCTTGCATAGTAGCAAGGTATTGCATTCAACAGAAAGATGTACTCCTCTAGATAGTTGTTTCTTAAGCTTCCTTCCATTCTATTTATCAAGCATGCCTCCAAGGGTAGCTGTGGAGATGACTCTATCACAGAAATAGCCATGGCTTCTTCTTTTGAAGTTGGATCATAGTCCTCCCCGTCATCTCCTGGGTAGTGCATAGCTTGGGTCAGAGAGAGCACTTTTGTGTTTTCTAGGATGTCCACATCTAGAGTGTATTTGTCCACCCTGGTCATCACATGGGCCATATCCAAGAATGGCTTTCCTAGAAATAACAAGAATTTGTTGTCCACATGTTGAAGTATGTTGCACTGCACCTTATCTCCCTTAGCTTGAGAGTGCTCTGACATCTTTATCTCAAATATGTCATCTTGGATTCCCATAGTGAGACATCCTTTACCCATCTCAAGTATCATATCTACAATATCTTGAAATGGTCTCCCCAAAAGAAGTTCATTATCGTGATCGCCCTGCATCTCCATCACTACAAAGTCTGCAGGGAAGACAAACATGTCCACCTTTACCTATACATCCTCACATATACCATATGGCATCACTACTGACTTATTCGTCAACTGGATTGTCATGCTACTCTTCCTAGTTTCTCTTATTCCAAGCTTCTTGAATGTAGATAAGGACATTAGATTGATGCTTGCTCCAGAATCAAATAAAACCTCTCCAAATTTTGTATTCCCTATAAAGCATGTGATATTGAAACACCCTGGATCATGTCTTTTAGGTGGCAGTGTGCTCATAATGAAAGCACTAACTTGTTCCTTGAACACTACCACATCAGACTCTGGAATCTTTCTTTTCTTTGTAATGATATCTTTCAAGAACTTCCTATAAGATGGTATTTTCTCTATTGCATCAATCAAGGGAATGTTCACAGACAACTTCTGAAAGTTATCTAGAAATGTCTTGAACTGATTGTCCATCTTGGTAGCCTTCAAACTATTTCGGAATGGCACAGGAATCACAGGTGCCCTCTAGTGAGGTGGTATGTAGGCTTGAGTGTTATTGCCAACAAACTCATCAACTTGCTTCTACGCAATCTTCTCTTGGGATGACGTGTCTGGTTCTTCCACTTCCACTGGCTTTGCTTAAGTTTCTGCCTCTTCTGTGACTGCATTGTGTGGTGCACCATCCAGTAACTTTTTGCCGTTGTGAAGCAGAACCGCCTTTGCATGCTGATTTCTAGAAGGTACATTGGTATTTGTCAAAAAGCCTTGTTGTGTCGGTTGCTTTAAAGCGCTCACATCTACTGCTATCTGGGATATCTGTGTTTGATTGTTTTAAATGCGTTCCCATTGATTCTGAAAGTCCCTCTGTCTGTGCAATATCCAGCTCATTCTGACTCACCGGCTTGTCCAGCATTTGCTCAATCTTGTCAATATTCTGTTGTTCTGGTGGATATTGGGCTTGACCACCATACTGTTGTGTCCTTAGTTGTTGTTATTGTGCATGCGATGGATCTTATTAGAAATTATTAGGGTCTTTCCACGAGAACTTGGGGTTCTTTCCTCCATGAATAGTCATTGTTCCTGTATTGACACTGGCACATGTACTTGCACTCTCCTTCCTCTTCTTCAGCTGAGCCTTTATCTGGAGCACATAGCTTCTTGGTAATGAGGTCTAACTTTTTCATTTAAAGTAGATATCACCTTAGATTTGCTAACAGTCTTTATGGTGGCTGGTAATTCTCTTTCTTCCCCCCATGATTGATTCTTAGACATATTCTTGAGGATTTCAAGGCAGCAAGTAGGCTTGTTGTTGAGAAAGAACATGCTCCTGTGTTGTCAAGGGTTGTTCTCTCCCCTTTGTGTAGACCATAATAGAAGATTTTGGCCTGCCCTTGTAGATCAATGCCATGATGAGGTACTTTTCTAAGCATGTTCTAAAATCATTCTCATGCCTCTAAATCTGACTCATCAGCCTACTGCTTGAAGTTATGAATCTTTTTCACTAGATCATTTATTTTTTGTGGAGAAAAGTAGCATTTGAAGAATGCATCTATCATCTAATCCCACGACTCTATGTTCCTGTCATCCAGATTGTCAAACCACAATTTCACACCGTCTGTGAGTGACGATGAAAATAGCTCGAGGTAGATTGTGCTAGCTAGAAACCTATCTATCTTCACCATATCATAGTTTTCCACAAAGTTTTTGATGTGTGACATTGGAACCTCAGAAGGGTGGCCATGGAATGCCTGGGATTTTGATGGAGCTTCCACTCGCGTGGAGTTGTGTGCACCACTAAAAATCCTAGAGATAGTAAGTCTCTAAGTTTATCCTTATGTGTGCTATAATAAGATCTCCACCCACGTAGGCTAAGGTATGTGGAAGTCTTATTGTAGTACAGTTGAGGGTCGAATCCACGAGACAACGGTCTTGTTAAGGATTAACAAGATGGAAAATGTTATAATTCTATTTATCTACGTAAGAGTTGATATTTAGATCAAAGAGTTGGTTTGATGATTAAACTAAAATGTAAAAGTAAATTAAATGGAAGAAAAGTAAATTTAAGGTTGTAAACAATATTTGGAAGCCACTAGGATGTGATCGAGTTTCACCACCACTACACATGGATCATAACATACATCATAATAACATGGCTTGCAAAAGGGTCTAATCAGCTAGTATCTTTGAAGACTTATCTTTCTTTCGAATAACCAACTACGAGAAATGTAAGAGTATTGCAATGCCATCCATCCCCGAATGAATGGTCACGTACTTTGCAAAGTGTGCTCCTCGACCTGTCAAATTTATACTTCCATATGTCAACTATTTCCATTTCATAGTATGAAAGTACAATGATGGAGGTGAGTTTACTCCACTCTTTGAAAAGCATTCCTAGATACCGAAATAGATATATGGTGACTACATACATCAAGAACCAACATACAATCGATAATCAAATCTAAAAGCACAAACGTAGACAATTCACACTAGTAGATAATAGGTAACATAGGTTGGTGATCAAGCAACTACCATTCATTAAATGATTGATGTTGAACTGAAAAGATAGCATTTCTCTATTGCAAACTCATGAATTACAATGCATGAAATGAAAACATGGATAGTGGGGCTACTCCCCTCACCCTAGTGTATGGAACTACTCACTCATGGCAAGAATAAAGAACGAGATAGGAGAAGAGAAGGAAAACATCATCTCCACATAGGAGGGAGGAAGGTTGACCCTTTGGAGTAGAGAACAACTATCTTCACACTACGTGGTTTCCTTGGTGATGAATCCTTCACTCCCCACCTTCTATGTTGATGTGGGAGAAAGTAGGCTTATGGATGGAGTGTGGATCTTAGACCGGAAGCCTTGGGGCGAAGGATGAAGGTTGAAACAGCTCTAGAACAAATGTGGCAGCCTTTGGGCATCTCTGGATCCCCCCTTAATGAGGACCCCTTGGGTCTTATTTATAGGTTCCAAGGGGGTCTTGAACGGTTTTAAGTTATTTGGATCTTCACGGCTTGGAGACCATTTGGATCCCCATGGTCTGGAGACCGTTTGGATCCTCACGGTCTTGAGACTGGTAGCTTTTGTGCATTCTTGGGATCAATAAATCTTCACTCAGTCTTGGGACCGTTAGAGTCCTCGCGGTCTTGGGACTGCTAGGGTTTTGCTCAGTCTTGGGACCGCAAGGGCCTTCACTCGGTCTTGGGATCGTAAGGGCCTTCACGCGGTCTTAGGACTGCTAGGGCCTTCACCATCTTGGAACCGCCAGGGCCTTCATAGTCTTGGGACCACTAGGGCCGTCATGGTCTTGGAACTTTGCAAAAAAAATTAGGGTTTTCCTATAAGAAGAAAAGGGAAAATATCAGTCTATTGGTATATTCACAATAAAGCGGAAAGTTAAGTATTCTATCTAATTTATCTAAGAAAGAGTATGGAAAACTAAGAAAAAATAGTAAGATAACATCACAAAATGGGAGGTTATCAGATTTTACTAAAGCTGAGTCTAGGCTCTATCTCATAGTTGCCCACATTGATAGCTTGTATTTTAATGGGCCTTTTTGGGCCATGGATGATGAAGCCTTTATTCTCTCCCATATCATCCGTTCTTATGGTTCATCTACTCTATCTCCCATTTCTCTTGGCTCGGGTACTTCTGGTGCCTCTGGTCCTTGAATCACATGAGGGTTTGGTGAAGGCGTTATGTTGAACCTGTCCACAGACCTACCTAGCTCTCTTTCTCCTTGTAAGAACTCTACTTGTCCAAATCCCGGTGAAGATGGTTCACCATAGTCTAGGGCTCTGGTCCGCACCATGCACTAGTATCCCTAAAAAAATGAAAATGGATGTCAAGTCTAGAAGCTTATACTTAATGAACAAATTATTATAATTCAGCTTCAAATAAAGAAATAAAATAAAGGTCCTAGAATGGTCGACTGCAGCATTCGTAGTGATGGATGTTGCCACTTCCCTAGAAACAGCGTGGAAAACTTGACACACATATAACGTGTGTGTAATACGCAAGTGAACGTATCAAAGTAATAAGGCCCTGTGAGGCCCGAGTCAAACACAGGGAAGCATTTCTCCAATAGACTACTACTAACTACATATCAATCGGCTAGGCCAGTGATGATGGTTTGAATTGAGTTGAATTGTCGAATGAACACTAAAGTAAACAAATTAAAGGTTTAAGTAAATCAAAAGGAGAATGAATTCTTTAGGAGGTGGTTTCACCATAGATATCACTTACAATCAATCCCACATACTAATATCTATTATCTCAATCCCTGGATAAGGAGCCTATAGCCAGAATTACCTGCTCCCGTAGTGTAATTCACTACCTAATCTAATGCCAATCCTACTACCAGGGTTATTGGTTTGATTAGTTAGGTGCTTTATATTCATACTCTGGGTTTCTCCTCTCACATATTCTTTGTTTTTCCCAAAGGGTGCAATGTACGAGTAATCATATGCTTTCTAACACTTAATCCCTCTCCTGAGATGACTGAACGTCTAATAATCCATTTGTGGTGATCAATCACAAAAGGAACATGAAACTTTCATAAAATTATATCCAGTAACAATTAGATAACTTGAAATTAATGCATAGAAATTAATTGCAGCGTATATCTGGGCTACTTCTGGATCCTAAAGAATACATATTTTTAGCCTTACATGGTTTTCATCACAAAACACGTAGAAGGGAAGAAGAAAAACGTGGGGGACGTAGTAGAAACTAAGATAACCCGTAGATATTTGCCTGTCTGGATGATCCCCTCCGTAGCACATGTGTTCTACTGTCTTCCAGCTATAGAACCGTCCTCCGTAGGTTCTCAGATCTTCTTAGGTGAAGTGTTCAGTCCTCTGTCCTTCTCTTCTCTCCTTCGATAGTCATATGATCAAAACGAGGGCTCTCCTAGGTCTGGTCGTTATCCCCCTAAGTCATAGCAATCACTTAGGGTCCAAAATTATGTCAACCATTGGATTAGAATAGATCTACAGTCAGCCTGATCGGACATACTCAGTAGTACCGACTAGGTGAGTCGGTAGTACCAAGTCACTTAGGTTTAGTCACATGATCCCGATCTCATTGGTATAATCGACTGGGACTCGATAGCACTGACTTTTTGTGATTTCAAACAGCCTCTCTGATGTCAACTCAGTAGCACTGAGTTGGAAACTCGGTAGCATCGAGTTTTCTTGATTCACGCTATGCTTACTGATGCTATCTCAGAAGCACTGACTTTTTCTGTCAGTAGCACCGATATCTTGTTGGTTTTCGGGCACATCCCTGAGGGTAAGTCAGTACCACCGACTCTTACAAGGTCGGTAGCACCGAGCTGTGTAGAACTGCATGTACCTGAAATCACATAAAAGTGTAATGAGTACTTAGAATGTGTAAAATGCTAGTAAAATGGTTGAAATCATATAATTTGATGCATTCAAGGAAATATAGGCTATCAATGACAATCCATGCATAATAGGTCAAATAAAGGCCCAAACTACACATGAAAATAAGGGAAAATGAGCCTATAATAATGACTGAAAACACATCCATCAAGGTAGCAATAGGACCAGAAGGCTCCCAAGATTTCTACATGAGAGGACTCATAGCATATATTTCTCACTAGCTAAGCTACCAAAAGGAATTAAGCAATTTACTATATCTAATGGATAATATTTGGTGGATGGAAAAATTTTGATAACTTCAAATGTTTTGATAAGGAATAAGAAAAAGTATTTTTATAGATTTTGCAGATCAAAAGACTTCCTCCCCCTTCTTGAGATGAGCATCTAAGACAATGACTGACTTGTGTTCCATAATGAATATATTGTAAAAATGAAATCAGGATCCAAGCCCCTCGTGTAGATAAGTGAAATGGCATCTTCAGAAAAAAAATGATCAAACATATACAAGACAAACTTGCGGAGTCATAGAAATAGAATATAGTGGTTGGGTTCCCCAAAAAGGTCACCCCACAAAGCAAAAGTAGATGAAGCCCTTCCACCCAAGATAATAACCTTAGAAGATGAAGTAGAAAATCAGGTGACTACTCCTACAACCACCAATTTAAGACTGATAGACACACCTCATGATGTATGATCGAGAACAACAAAAAGAGATCATATCAGTTGAAGCAAGTGTGGGATCACGCCACACTACCTCAAGTGAGAACAAGGACAACATTATGGAGGATAAATTGCCACCAAAAAGGTCACAGAGGAAGGCATGTCTGCCACTAAAAAGGAGGGAGCAAATAAAGAACCCTCTAGGAAAGACCCCACCTCATTGCCAAAGAGTTAGAATAGAGCTTGCATAAAAGGGCATGCCACGTCAATTCTATTCAGAAGGGAGAACCTAAACAAGAAGTATGTGTGCACAAACATAAGAACAACTAGCACAAGCTCTTGTCAGATGGAAATTCATGGAAGATGGGTAGGAAATAGACAACCTCTATGAGATCATCTCTAACTCTAGTATTAATATTTCAAATCTATATTAATATGTGTGTTATCTATTGTCACAAGTAAATGAGATAACAATGAATATAAAACCTCTTATTAGCCTACCATAATAGATGCAGATCCTTGAATCCAATCAAATAAAAATCATCAAGGCTTTGGCCAACTTGAACAAAGAAATTTCTTCACTAAGATAGGAGTCAGACGAACTAAGGCATGAGAACGAGCTACTATGTGCCTCCAATGAAGAAACAAAGCCAAAGGAGGTTCCACCTACATCATAATCTTGAGAAGAGTCATTCACCAAGAAGCAGAAGATTTCCAATGAAGTGGCCCCTATAGGGAAATATGGCTATAGATCAGGCAATGGAAACAAAAATTTAAGTGCCCCCTTAAACCAACGGATCATGTCAATAACTATGCAATGGGAAGGATGGTTTAGAGGATATACTTGGTCCTAGAGAAAGTCCAGTGAAAATTTCCATATCATGGTTGTGTGCCCTAAAGTCACACTCGAGTAGTGTCTACATCGACCTCTTAGTTGATCACCACAGACAGTAGGTTGAGGATGTCCTCCTAGCGGGAAAAGTATCCACACCTCTTGTGTAGTCCACACGGACCACCAGGAACTCTTGTCATTCTAGTAGAATGGACAAGAAAGAGTTGTCCCTCTCCATTAGCATACTATTCACCAGCTTGATCTCCCACAATTATTCTCACTTTCTATCCCTCCCTTTATTGGGTAGGACTTGCTTGGGTTCTCTCAGTTACCACAAATAGAGAAGACAAATATTTGTTAGAAGAAATTTAGTTGTGTCTCTGGAAAACCCCCAGTACCCCTCTATTTATAGGAGGGTTAGGGTCAGGGTTCCTAATCTATGTGGCAGTGGAAGGGACTAGAATCTCTTGAATTTTCACAACTTGTGACAGGAAAAATGATCAGTTCACCAGTGAATTGATCAGTTTACACATGCACTGATCGTTTCACCGAGTGAACTGGTCATTTCATCATGTTTCCCAATGGCAAATGTATTGGCAATTCTAATCTAATCAATGCACGACATGACATCAACACTAATCCTTGATGCAATCGATTTTCTCTTGTGAACTGGGCGGTTCATCTCATGAACTGGTCATTTCAAGATGATGAGATGATCAGTTCACTCAATGAACCATATAGCTCATGCCCTGGTTCATCTAGAATTCAACCAATGTAATATCCAATCAACTTGACTCTCCAGTTGGTCAGTTAAACACTATCTAAACAGTCTAGTAGTCAATTTAATTATCATTCATGAATAAACTCCTATTTCAAGTGAATTCCTATGTGTGTGACCGTATAAGTCTTAGGTTACATTGGTAGTGAATGTCCATAACCTATTGTCACATCACAAGAAAAGAGTGATTCCTAGTCACACATCATTTCTATCCAAGTAAATCAACCTACAATATGTGATTGGTGTTACAGTGTTTGTATAGTTCCTTTGTCAGTGATATCTGAATTGAACTCGAGGCATGAAATCATCATCCTCTACTCATTCAATCCATCTTCCTTGAACCAGAACAGACTATTTGAGTTATATGTAAGGTCAATATCACATATTCACTCACATCAACATGGCCATGCATTTCTCAGTCTCACAAATCAAGTGGTCAGGATATCATACTTCTATGGGAAATCCCATCTACATCACTCACAATCTTCCCCATGTGTCACATACACTTGATCATCACTTTTATGGCAACCCTTATTCATGATCACAGTGGATGATGTCAAAGCATACCGAATGGCATGTGATGAGTGTAGTGACTTCACGTCTAAGAATCACAATCACAAACAACACTATAAGACATGATTCTGACTACCAATTATGGTCTCCATGTGTCACTCTAGAGATGCAAAATAGAATGATTCTATGATACAACAGATACGATCAGAGTTGGGCAGTGAGAAGCAATATGGCTTTCATGGTACAAAATATGGTACAATTTGTTTCCACAGTAGGAAAGTGGTGCCAAATGTTGGGTTTGAGATAGTTGGTTCTTGAGGAGGCTCACTCTTCATTGTACACTATGAATCCAGGAATCACCAAGATGTACCATAACGTAAATGATCTATAGTGGTGGCCTGGATTGAAGATTGACATAGATGAGTTTGTGGCAAGGTGTCTAGTGTGTCAAGAACATAAGGTTGAGCATCAGAAACCTATAGGGACTTTGCAAATATTTCCTATACTGCAATGGAAATGGATCATATCACTATGGACTTTGTGGTTGATCTTCCAAGGACAACCACATGTCATGATTCCATTTAGGTGACAGTGGATAGGTTGACCAAGTCATCTCACTTCTTTATAGTCAAGATGACATTTACGAGTGAGAAGTTGGCACATGTGTATGTGGATGAGATTGTCCATTTGCATGGTATACTAGTTTCAATAGAATCTAACAGAGGTCCTCAATTTATCAGTCATTTTTGGGAATGTATGCACTCAATAATGGGTACACAGTTGAGGTTCAATACCGCATTTCACCCACAGACAGATGGATAGTCTGAGAGGATAATTCAGATTTTAGAAGATATGTTGAGAGCTTGTCTCCAAATATTTTCCTATCAATGAGCCAATATTCCAAGATCCAAATCTAAACCTTTTTTCTTGGACTTTCTTCTTTACCTACCTTCGTCGAAAATGTTGCCCTTGCACATTTTGCACTACATTTGGACAATTATGCGGCGGAACTAGCTTCTTTACCTACACTCATCCTAGATGTGGAAACCCTTACACATTTTTACTACATCTGGGTGATGATGCAGTAGGACTAGCTTCTTTACCCACACCCGTCCAAGATGTGGAAACCCTTGCTTGTCCTTTAACACAACCAGGCATCATTGTGTCAAAACCCCTTGCATATTTATCACTGCATCTGGGTGTTGATGCAGTGTGTCACCAGGTAGGGACGCTCCAATGCTAGATCGAGTTATTTCATTCTAATTTGTCTTCTTCCTATTTCATATCCATTTCGGTTGACCCAAGTGCAATGCACTCTTTTATCATCAGAGAGTCTTTGCCTGTTAGTTTTAGATCTAATAATCTCCTTCTAGAAACCCCTCTTGTTGGTTCTACTGAGTTGCGAGAGGTGTGTTCATATTGGGTTCTTTCTTTCTTAGGACACAACATTTAAGTGGACCTTATGCCACTTGAAATGCATGCATTCGATGTGATCCTTAGGATGCATACCTTGGAGAAGTACATGGTGGTCTTGGACTGTAGTTCCAAGGTTGTGACATTTCATGACGGTGATGTATTGTGGATCTTGCAAGGAGATAGGAAGATTCTTCTAACATGCTTGGTGTCAGCTATGATAGAGGAGAGGCTAATGCAATAGGAATGTGAGGCTTTATTGGCACATGTAGTGGATACCAAGGTGAGGAGTGCTAGTAAGTAGGAGGTGCTTGTAGTGTGTGAGTTTGAGGAAGTGTTCCCTAATGATTTTCTCAGTGTTCCCCCTCTTAGAGAGATTGATTTTGAGATCAATCTGGTTCCTGGTACACAACTGACAGCACAGCCGCCATACAAGATGGTAACAACTGAGATGTAGGAGTTGAAGAAACAATTATATGAGCTGCTAGAGAAGGGCTTTGTTAGGAAGATAACTTCCCCTTGGGGTGATTCCATGTTGTTTATGAAGAAGAAAGACAGTTCTACGAGGTTGTGCATAGATTATCGATAGTTGAACAAGGTGGCGATCAAGAACAAGTACCCTTTGCCAAGGATAAATGACCTGTTTGACTAGTGGAAAGATGTTGCAATGTTCTCAAAGATACATATGAGGTTAGGGTACCACCAACTATGGATCAAGGAAGATGACATACCCAAGTCAACTTTTAGGATGAGGTATGGTCATTATAAGTTTGTGGTTATGTTGTTTGGGCTAACCGATGCACAAGTAGCGTTCATGGATCTGATGAAAAGGATGTTCTAGTCTTATCTTGACTAGTTCATGGTTGTGTTCATTGATGACATCTTGATATACTCCAGAGACAACCAGCAACATGAGCAACATATATGGTAGGCTTTAACATTGTTGAGACAACACAAGTTGTACGCCAAGTTCAACAAGTGTGAGTCTTGGGTAAAGAAGTTGTTTTTCCTTGGGCATGTGATATCTGCTAGAGGTGTCTGTGTGGACCCAAAGAAGGTGGAGTCCATGTTAGAATGGGAGCAACCTAAGACACCAATAGAGGTTCGTAGTTTCTTGGGCTTGGCAGGCTACTATAGGAGGTTTATCAAGAACTTCAGTCTTATAGTGTTACAACCCCAATTTTGGGTTCATTTGGTGAGAAATGCAATTTCTCATATTAAAGATATTTGAACAAATAATGATATAATTTGGTTCAAATAAATGGATTTTGTTTACAATAGCCTTGATGTTTGTGTTGTGGGCTTTATCGGCTATTGGGCCCAAATAACAAGGAAATTCAATTAGTAAATGGATAATTGAATTTTTAAGGAAAGAAATATGTAGAAACCTCTAGAAGGCAAATCCAAAGAGGATTTCGTGCCTCTTGGGTTCCTTGGGCACCAAGGAGTCCAAGGTTGCAAAAAGAAAGCAATAAGAAAAGAAAAGTTTAGTTAAGTATTTCTTTAGTAAGAAAGAAATTGAAAATAATGTTAAAATGTTGGAAATAAGTGGGAAAAGGTATAATTAGGTGATCCTTTGTGGAATTTCGTGTTCCAAGGATTCCTAATGATAAAAGGAATGCCAATGAGGAAAATAAAAGAAAAATAAAGAGAAATCCCCAAAAAAGAAATATTCTAATAACAAATAATCAAGATAATGTGAAATGATGCATATAGATGCATCTAGAAGGATATTACGTATCCAATAAAAAGGATTTCGAAATAATGGAGTGTCTTGGGATCCAAGGTATCCCAATAAAGAGGAAAGAAAGAGAAAATACCAAAATTTACAAAATAAAAAGATAATGTGATACATTATTAATGAATGTTGTAATATTGATAATAAGGAAGTAATTACAGTTAAGAGAGAATAGAAATTCGTGGCCAATTAATAAAAAGGGCAAGCACAAAGAAATAAAAGAGGAATTTTGAATATCCAAATAATAGATAATATCCAAGGATAAAAGAAAGAGTGCGGATATACTTCTCATTGAAGGAATTGATTTCCTTCTTGGAAAGGGATTCTTTGTTTCACGATAAGCCAACCTATGGCTTCGTTTCTCTCCCCTATATAAGAGTGTAGAATCCAGGGTCGAGGGAGTTCTGTGCAGCCACCCCTCTCTTCTTCCTTCTTCTTTCTTTCTTCATCTTCTTTGGCAAACCCTAACAAAGAGGGTAGACCAACCTCTGGGACACGAGAATCCATGGGTTGGAGTTGGACGGAACCGCGATGCTTCCACGACACCACGAGAAACATGGCCATCTTCTTCGTGCTCTGAAGCTGGTGTGGCAGCCAGCGTAGGGCTGCAAGTCGGCCTGAGTTGCGGAGCTTGGTGGGCTTGAGACAGTCGCTCAAACCATGACATATGGATACCCCCCTGAGCGCGGAGGGGCGACGGAGGCAGAGGAAGATACCCTTGGGGTCATCGGGGTCGGAGGTGAGGAGGAAGAGCCGCGCAAGACCCTGCTAGGGCGGTTGTGTGTGCCGTCGAGAGGAGGAAGAAGGAGCTTGAGGCATTGGACCTTTTTGCCCTTCACAGACTGAAGCAACGGCCGACTTAAAGGAGGGTAACATGGTAATTCGGTTATGTTTCCCAAAGGGCGAGTTGCATGGGTAGGCTGACGTGTCAGCATGCCATTGTCCAAGTAAGTGGATCTTTGCAAAATTCATATCTCGTAAACCGTAGCTCGAATAAATGTGAATAATATATGAAAATTGATCCTCAGAACGAGAGGAACACAAAGAAATTATGTTTGAAGCCTAATTTTACATGCTATTCAAAAATTAGTGTAAATTATCATCTTTGATTAATTAAAGATTAAGAAACCCTATTTTGATATGATTAATGTGTTTAATAGGGTTTAATGGATCTTTAGGGTTGATGTTAACCTGTTAAATGTAAAAAGGTACATAATGTTCAAAAAGGAATAACTTTGCACATGATTAGTCTAATTTAGAGTTTATGTGCTTAAATATGCGTGAAATTTGAAAAGGGCATAAAGTTATCATCTTTAATGATTTAATTAAGGAAAAACCCTTAGATTTGATGATAAATGGACTTAATGGCGTAATTCAAGTTGATATTAACCTGTTGTTAATAAAAGTGAGAATAGGATCTAAAAAAAAGATGATCTTTTTATATAACTGGTTTAATTTAGGGTTTTGTGCATGATTATGCACTAATGAGCTTGAAAAACCCTAATTTAGGTGAATATGTATTTTAATTGGTTTAATTGTTCCAAATCCATGAATAAATGGGGATGTGATGATCCTAAGTCAATAAAAGACTATTAAAATGTATAGTTGAGCAATTAAGGTTCATAAAAATGGAAAAGGATATTTTAGGGTTTGTTAACCTAAAAGGGATAAAGTTTGAGAAATTGGTCTAAGAAACCCTAATGAATATTAATGAAACCTTAATGTGGATTAGAAACCCTAGAAAGTGAATCCAAGTCAATAAAGTAGATTCTTGATAAAGTGTGTAATAAATAGAGTACATATTTATTTCAGGAACTATGTGATGATTGAATTACTTGCTTGGATCTGTTGATTGACTTGAGTGTATATATATGAAGTATATGTTGAATAATCTGCATGACTCAAAAAATCAGGTATGTGGTTATGCTTATGAATATCTCGAGTTAGTTTTCTGAGGTTTTCTGAAGTTTTCATCAATGACATGAATTAACTGTTGGATGAATTTAATTCATGCAAACTATAATGTGGATATGACTATCACATAAGATATGTGCCTACTAGCTCAGATCATGGTCCCCTCTGTGTCTTAATGGCTGACCTAGTACATGGCTACCTAGAGGGTAGGTCCATCAGGTCGTGGAATGACTTAGTACATGGCTACCTAGAGGGTAGGTCCATCAAGTCACAGTGAGTTAGATATTGGGCTACCTTTGGGTGGTGCCATGCGACTCTACCTTTACAGAGGTATTATATAAGTCCTTACAGGGACAACACAGAGTTTTGGATAGGTATGGATTGAGTAGTATGGCTTAAAACGTAATCTTGGTTGTTAAATGATTAATTAAATGATTACATTGTTAACATACTTGCATGATTATTGTTTCCCCCACATACCAGCTTCAGCTGACCGGCGTTTTGTTTGTCGGCGTTTTAGGTACAAGCCAAAAGGACAAATAGTAAATCGTCATATTGTGAAATACATGAATTTAAATACAAGGAGGATTATTTAGTGTAGAATCCTTAAGTGGATAGCAGTTTAGAGATCCAAGTTTTCAAAAAGGTATGCAAAATTTTATTTTTCTTACAGCTTTCATTATAGTATGTTAAAATTTGATAATTATTCTTGGTTAATTGCCGAACCTTTGATCCGGAAGTCATGGGTGCGGCTTCGACCTATCGGTCTCCCTTAATTGGGGGTTATCGGGAGGTGGGGTCGTAACATATAGCATTACCCCTAACCAAGTTGACAAGGAAAAGTATACGGTTCATCTGGTATGATAGATATCAACATTTTTTTCAGTTTTTTTAAGGAGAAGCTGACTAGTGCACCAATGTTAGTTCTACTAGAGAAAGGGAAAGGTTACATGGTCTTCTATGATGCATCAAAGAATGGTTTGGGATGCATGATGATGCAGGATAAGAACATGATTTCTTTTGCTTCGCAATATCTTAAGAAACATGAGGAGAACTACTTGACGCATGACTTGGAGCTTGCAATTGTGGCCCATGCCTTGAAGATTTAGATATACTATCTTTATGCCAAAAAGTGTCAGACCTTCACCGACCACAAGAAACTCCAATATATCTTCTCGAAGTAGGAGTTGAACATGCGACAGAGATGTTGGATGGAGTAACTCAAAGATTATGATTGCACCATAGTCTGCCATCCAGGGAAGGCAAATGTAGTGATAGATTCTTTGAGCAAGAAGGCTTCTTCGTCAACATCTATGGAGAAGGCAAGTTGTGTTCCTTCGTGTGCCATAAGCAAGACATGTTGGTGTCTCTTCGATAGAGGAACATGAAGATGGAGGTATCTTTGTAGGGATGATTGATAGCATAGTTGCAGATAAAGCCTATGTTATGATGAGAATAAAAGTCAATATAGCTTGCTTACAGGAAACTAAGTGGATAGGGGAACATTGTAGAGAGATCGGAGACATAGGATACAAAATTTGGTATACAGGCATTGATAAACATAGAAATTGCATAGGTATTATTATTGATAAGATATTGAAGGATGATGTTGTCAAGATCACTATGATGGGTGATAGAATCATAACTATCAAGGTCATTCTTAGGGGAAAGATTTTTAACATTATTAGCACTTATGCCCCCCAAGTTGGCCTTAGCAAGGAGGCTAAGAAGAATTTTTGGGATAACATGGATGAATTGATGCCATGAATACCGATAGAGGAGAAGATCATTATTGGGAGTGATTTAAATGGCCATGTGGGGAGTAGCAATGATGGATATGAGATAGTTCATGGTGGTTTTGGATATGGCAGCAGAAACACAGAAGGTGACATGATATTAGATTTTGCAATTGCATATGATATGATTTTGGCAAACACCCATTTCAAGAAAAGAGAATCTCATATGATTACTTTCAAAAGTGGGCACAATTGTAGCCAAACTAATTACCTCCTTACAAGGCGGGAGGATCGTAAAGTATGCAAGGACTGTAAAGTGATTCCTGACGAAGAACTCACAACCCAACATAGGTTGGTGGTTTTAGATATTAAAATGAAGATAAATAAAGGAAAGCATAACAAAAATCAAGATAGCATGATCAAGTGGTGGAATCTTAAAGGAGAAAAGAAATTAACCTTTCATGATAAACTCATCAAGGAGGGAACTTGGAACTTAGAGTCTGATTTCAACACTATGTAGCATAACATGAGCTCCTGCATAACAAAAATTGTCAGAGAGATTTTGGGGGAGTCCAAAGGTTGTGGGCCTCCACAAAAAGAGACTTGGTGGTGGAATGATGAAGTACAGAAGGCTATTAAATTGAAAAGGGAGATCTATAGGAGCGTTTCCAAATCTCGAGATGATGCAACATTCCACAGATACAAGCAAGCAAAGAAAGAAGCAAAAAATGTTGTTCGGGAGGCAAGGTCTAAATACTTTGATGATTTTTATAAGAAACTGGACACTAGAGAAGGGGAAAAGATATATATAAAATGGCTCATATAAGAGAAAGGAAAGGAAGAGACTTGAGTCAAGTAAAATGAATGAAGAATGAAGATGGTAGAGTGCCGGTAAAGTACAATGATATCAAGAACCAATGGAGAAATTACCTCCATAAGCTTTTTAATGGAGATACTGTAAATAATGTTAGAGAGTCATGTGACAAGGATACAAGAGATATCATTTACACACGATGAGTTTCACATTTTGAGGCCAAGAATGCCTTGAAAAAGATGAAAATGAGAAAGGCATGCAGACCATATGGTATTCCCATTGATGTATGGAAGAGTATGGGGGATGAAGGAGTTATGTGGTTAACAAATTTATTTAATAAGATCATGAAGACAAAGAAGATGTCATATGAGTGGATAAATAGTACTATAGTCCCCATCTATAAGAACAAAGGTGATGTTCAGAGCTACACAAACTACAGAGGTATCAAGTTGATGAGTCACACAATGAAGCTTTGGGAGAGGATTATTCAGCAGAAGCTAAGATCTATAACAAAGATATCAAACAACCAATTTGGTTTCATTCTTGGTAGATCAACAATAGTTGCTATTTTTCTAATAAGGAGGATTATGAAGAAGTATAGGGAAGAAAAAGAGGTCTTCATATAGTTTTTATCGATTTAGAAAAGGCTTATGATCGAGTACCTAGAGAAGTGTTGTGGATGGTTTTGAGGAAAAAGGGTGTGCCAATCCAATACATTGACTTGATTAAAGAAATGTATGGTAGATCTACTACAAGTGTGAAGAGTCTTGGAGGTGAGATACCAACATTTCCCATCACATTTGGGGTACACCAAGGATCCACACTCAGCCCATATCTGTTCGTTCTTGTTATGGATGAGTTTACAAAGAATGTTCAGGATGATATTCCTTGGTGTATGTTATTTGCTGATGATATTGTATTGATTGACGAAACTAAAGATGGTTTGAATGATAAATCTGAACTTTGGAGAAAGGCACTGGAATCAAATGGATTGATGATTAGTAGGATCAAAATTGTGTATATGCATTACAATTTTAGCCAATCTCACAGTGTGAATGGTGGAGCCAAGTTGGACGGAGTAGATATACCAAAATGTGATTAATTTCGTTACTTGGGCTCTATCATTCAAATAGATGGCGATGTCCAAAATGATGTTTGTCATAGGATCACTGCAGGATGGTTGAAATGGATGAGCGCAACTGGAGTATTATGTGATCAGAACATCCCTCTCAAATTAAAAGGCAAGTTTTATAAAACTACTATATGGCCAGCCATGCTCTATGGGAGTGGATGTTGGGCGGTGAAGAAATAAGGACTCAACAAGATGAACGTGGATGAAATGCATATGTTGAGATGGATGTGTGGGAAGATAAGAAAAGATTGCTTGAGAAATTACTATATCATGAATAAAGTGGGAATGGTGAGCATTGGGGCCAAGTTACGCAAGGGCTGACTCAGATGGTATGGACATGTGCAACATAGATTGACTAATGCGCCTATATGAAGCAATACTATTGAGGAAAGCATAATTAATAGAAGAATATGAAGGCTTAAATTAACATGGGAAGAGCTTATAAAGAGATATTTTGAATATCTACATATCAACCAAAATATGACCTGTGATAGAGCTGAATGGAAAAGAAGGATCCATGTAGCCGACCCCAACATAGTTGGGATTGAGTCTTAGTTGATGATGATGAATTCCATCTAACTTGTCATGTCCTATGGATTGACCACACTCTCTGATTGACTCATGCCGTAGAATCGATCTGTCGCATGTTATCACCCACGTCCTCTGTTGGCCTACCCAGACGACCCTACCTGAGATGCTTGACCATGTCCTTTACCGCCACCACTACTGAATGGTCACTACTACGAACCTTGCTAGCTCTTTCTCAGCTGTTGTGTCACCTTCTCATTTTTCATAGGGTAATACCACTTTATATGCTCAGTCTGACCACACTTATAGTATATCATATCCTCATACCATGGCCTAGGCGGTCATGTCACTGATACTGATATTGTGTTATGAACTCTTATTAGTGGAAAGCTACAGCCTCTGTCCTTGCTTGGCAACCACTATGATTGTACCACTGATCTCTACTGTGACTGAGATGACAAGAACTCAGGCTTCTTAAAGCCTCTAGACTACCCCTGAAACTGAGTTGATCTCATCTTAGTGTTAGCTTTACGCTTCTCTATTATTGACCATTCTATCCACCTCATGGATTCTGCAAAAGTATCAAACCACTCCCTATTCTCCAGAGTTGACACTGTCATCATGAAATATATATCCAGCCCCTTCTCAAACCTTCAGATCCTTTCCTTATCTGTCATAACCATGTGATGGAAAAAACCTCAACAATTCCGTAAAATTCGCCTCATACTCGTTGATCATCATTGATCCCTACCAGATTTTCTCAAATTACAAGATCTTCTCATCCAGATTTGTCTCCACAAAGTATCAGCTCATGAACTCTCACTGAAACTCTTCCCAATTGATTGCCACTTTGGGTCTCTTCTCTTCCTCAATGGCCTTCTCCAGCTCTATCAGCCACATATCTCATCTGGCGGGTCTACAATACCTACGTACTCCAATGCTCCAACACGGCGCAACCTCTTAAAGATATTCCCAGAACCCTAGGATTCTGTATTGGGGATAGTAGCCCTACATTGAGATATGGGTGCTCGATCCACCATATGCAAAATCATGGCCATTAATTGTCGAAACAAGGACTAAAAGGAAGGATTGGCCATGGTTGTTGGCTCAAACTCAGGCACTTTTGGCACTCCATCTACTCTTGCTTGCCTCTTAGAACCACCTCCTGGTGCAACAACACTATTCTTGGAATGTTCTTTGTGCTCTCCAGACATATATGCAGGTGTATAAACTACAATTAGATATGTCAGAGGATGCAAGATTAGACACAACCCTAGTCCTATGTCCATGTAGACTCAGCGAACCTAGAGCTCTGATACCAACCTTTTCATGTGACAATCCCTTGTCACATGAGTGAGAGAACTCAAAATAAAATGTGTGATTAACAACTAAGAATCCATATTACCAAAAGAATGGGTAAATTAAAAATGATCTAATATAACCATCACAAGCAGAAACATATATCACAACAAGGTGCTGACAAGGAGTGGCTCAAGTGGCCAAGCATGGTGTCTCCTAACAAAGGGACTTGGGTTCGAATCCCAGTTTCCACCTTGATTTACCACCCTCCCAGGTGTTCGGCCTCTACCACAGGCATGGGAGAGGGGGGAGAAATCTTTCTCTCTTAATCCCATATATCACAACAAGGTCCTCAACCTGTATCATCATATCACATACCATAAAGGTATTCAGATATGTACAATGGTCAACTGCCACACACCTATTACAAAAGATATCCATTCACATATACAAGCCACATATGTACACCCAGGATATATTTCCAAAAACATGTATTGTACAAATCATCTACAAAACACCCCTTCCAGGACCTAAAAGTACATGGATGACATATAGGACTCTACTACAAAACACTAGCAACATCCAACCTTCAATGACTACTAATATCCTTGTTGTTCCTCCTCAACAGCATGATCTCTACCACATCATTGATGACCACCTAAAAAGATGTGGAAGCCCACAGGGTGAGACCAACATCTAGCGAGAGATAAAACTCTAAGACAACAACTATTGTTACACAGATATGTTATACCAATAGGTTAAGCATTATGAACAAATTCAGCTAAATGAATAAGTAAAATAGATTACACATATTAGGTAGATTAAGCAGTTGAAATTTATAAGCAGAACATCATATATTTTTAGAAGGAATATGAAGAACATGTATAACATCTAGCTACTGAACAATATAAGAAACAAGGAAAGGGTAAACATACAATGTGAGTCGTGTTTAACCCTAAGCCGATATACTACAAGGTTGTGTTACATCTTTTATTAAGCCCTAGGGAGTTTGAGTCATACCATCAAAAGTCCCACTAACCACCGCTTGGCTGCAATTAGTTCCATACAAGATCTAGGAAGAGCTAGAATCTTGAGATCTTCTCCCTACTCGTTTAGTATGAGTCTACACTATAATGACATATCAGTCAAACTGCAAATAGCGACATATAGTCAAGCTGAAAACACCTAGTCTTCCCTTCATACAGGTCACGACACTAGCCACTAGGGTATGCAAAGCAAAAACCCTATCACTAAGATACAAACATAGTTGTCCTCCTTTCACATCACATATATAATCATCGAGACACGACCACAGCCATTCTCAAAAAGAGGGCTAGGTATGACCACAGTCATCCTCCCTAAAAACACATGTAATCATGATGACAAGGATACATACTCATTTGCATCCCTGCATACTCAACATGTTATGTATGTGACTTTGAGCTTCGCTTTGGAATACTTGTTTCACCATCCAGCAAGTTCTAACACTGGAATGGATATATGGCACAGGGCACTACATGATTAGGGTTTCACTTGATTAGTTATGCCAATTGGATGACTAAGGCTGCATCAAACAAGTGGACACACAAACCCTAGTTCATTCTAGCAAGCATTGTTGTATAACAACTTCAGAAGATGTAAAATGTATAAAGCTTAAAGTTGATCACATCACCACATGATATTGTTTCACTGCCATACATAAGTCCATCACCATTATCACATCACCATAACATCACCAAAGGATACCACCTCAATTAGGGAACAAAGCTATTGCCAAGGTCATAAGACCATTCACATTATTCCTTGCAAAGATATCATTATCTCACCATTCCTAGTCAAGGCTCATCATCACCGCACATGTGTTACATAAGAGATATCACAATCAACCATTAGCTATAGTGCTCATTCAATAGCAAGTTAAGGTTACCATAGTTTAGGAGAGATAAAATACTTCATCAACATACTAATTTCTAAAGAAAGCTAAGCATTACTATTATACACTTGAAGTTAGGGTTAGGGTTAGGGTTTCAACAATGAATTTGGAATAGGCTTTCAAAGTCAGCAATTAACATTAAACCCTAATGATCACCATGTTTCCCAATCCTGGAAGAAATTATGTCAATTATAATCATCAAATAGGTAACAACACAAGATAGATGCATGTTTATGGATTCTCATTGACCGAAGAAAACCCTAGGTCACATATCTATGTGACTGAAGAGAAACAAATCCAACATGATCGAAGACATTCATCAACCCTAGTGACCGAAGAGGAAAGATCATCCCTTCGACCGTAAAGACTAGGGCAAAGAGAAACTTGTGACTGAAGGCATCACACATTCTCATCAACTGAAGGGAAGTTCAACCATCAACCTTCTCAAGAATCTAGAACCTTGCGACCAAAGAAAATAGAGAGCAAACTCATTAACTGAAGAGTATAGGTAATCTATGTGACCTCTCAAGGGATACATCCTTTGTAAACAAAAGGTCACCCAAAATTGAATGACCGCACAAGAAACCAATTGAAGATATCAAGAGAGAGAAGAACATCTCAACAACATGATCAACAGGTTGTTTAACACCACAAAACCAAAGCATGAAGAGATAAACCTCAAGAAGAAAAACAACATCCAAAATCCTATTTTGGCCATCATCACATGAGAGAAACAAAACCATAACTTAGAGAGAGAAAACCCACAATTTCATCATCATGCATGTATCAGAAACCTTCATCATCGAGCAAGATAGAAAAACTATAATCATGATAAGAAAACTGACATTTAACATGTGCATGTAAAAAACAACACCTTCACCATCAATAAGATTTTGGGTACAAGAATTTGGGTTCATGAGAAAGAGTATCTACTCAAGATCACCACAAAAGCATAAACCCTAGTTCAAGGTATCATCACTACACAACTTAGATCCACGTTTTAGAGATTGCATGCAAAGATTAAGTGTAACAATACTTGAGGATAAAGTTATATAACTGACCTTGGATGTGAGAACAACTCCACAAGCAAGGATGCTCCAAGAGAAAGAAAAACCCTAGCTTGTTCAACTCCACGGTCAAGCTAGCATCACCTAAAAGAAAGAAGAAAAAACATAGGTTAAAGGAAGATCAAGATGGAGAACAAAAATACCTAGGCCAAAAAGACAAGGAAGAGAGGAGATCTCCATCTCAACTTGAGCACTACTAAGGAAATTTGTGGATTCAGCCAAAAGAAGAGGCACTACCATGGAGACCCTTGGCTTCGACTAAGTTCCTCTAGAAGCACTATCATGGAGAACCATGGTTCGGCCAAGAGAATTAAGGAAGGTAGGGTTGCAAGAAAACAAGATTAAATAAGAAAGATCACTTACCAAGATCAAGAAGAAAGCAAGTTTCACCAAGGAAGGGGATTGCACCAAACCCTAGCTCCACATGCAAGGGGTTCGGCCACCACTCCAAGCTCACGCACTACCTTCTCCACCAAGAACACAAGGGGCAAGCTCCAAGGAGAAGAGAGAAAGAAGAGAGAGAAAAAGGATTAGTTTCATGCAAAGAGAGGGGTATAAATACCCAAGGGTAGAGAGAGGTAAAGAAGGTTAGGTGCCATGCACACAAGTGCCACTTGTCCACCATATAACACCCATGAAAGCACTACATCTATGCATGCACCAAAGATCGTTAAAATCCAGAAAACTCTTCGAATTCACTTGGTCCATAAGACCATTGGTCACATAGATTCTCTATGACCAAAACACACCAAAAACCAAACGGTCGCACAACATCAACCATAGATTCTCATCGACCAAGGAGAGGGGAAAAGGGTTCTTTGACCGAAGAGAACACAAGGCACACTCAAACATATTCAAATATAAAGACCAACACAAGAAAACAACAATGTGGTCGCATGAAAATCAAAAACTCATCATTCAATACACATGGTCAACACCAAACTAGGGCATCCAACAAAACCCAAAAACCATCAACACTCATGATGTCACCCCATCTCTCCTCATCAAATAAGGTACCACAAAGCACCCAAGGGCACCATTTTCTCCAACATGATTCCAAAACATGTGAGGAACAATAAGCATGTGACAAATTGTAAGATAAACCCTAAACATGGGTAAATTGCAATTAGGTCCAAAACAAGCACATAAGGGCATAACTAGCTCAAACAACATCCAAACTGGACCAAACAAAAACCACACACATGTCATGTGTTATCAAAGATAATTACATGATTAAATTAAGGTTTTAAGATTCGTATTATGCTAAGCAAGAAAGATCAACAACAAAGCTAGGTCAGGGGTCTTACAGATAAGGTGGGAAAGAATCTCCATTCTAGGCGATGATATTCATAATCACATTGATTAGGTCATCTATAATCTCCATCATAACAAATGTTTCATGTATAAATACCCAACTCAACCTAGGTAATAAAGTTCATTGTATGTGGTTTTTATGTAGGCATTCTATTTCTAAATATAGTTTGTCATATCATATTGATCCTTCTAGGTTTTACTTAACCCATGAGGGGTTGTGTTTAATCAATACATGCAGCTTCTTTTGGGCTACTTTAGGCTTTTATATATCATGCTCATTTTTTTGAATAGTGACTAAAGTCTTCCTTTTGAAATTTTAATTTAAGTGATATGTATGTCCTTAGATGGATATTTATCTGATCAATCCTTTTAAAAAATCATGATTGTCTTAATATTATTTTCTTAATGAGGAACTATCATCTGCAAATTAACACTTAAACATCACATTGTTTGTTTTTATATATTGTAGAGAAAAATTAGCACCCTTATACTCTCCATGTAATTATAGGTCCCTTGTTTACCACAAGTTGATCTATAAAATATTGTTGCTCTTAGTTGCGTTGAGTTGCAGATATGTTTCCTTCATCACCATGATGAGGATATTTGTTGGTAACAATTAACATCTTCCTTTAAGATCATGTTAATAATCTCACAAATATGTTCTAGTACATGTACCATCAGATGCATGTTACTCTATGATGATTGAGAAAAACACATAGTGGTTGAACTGTAAAACACATTCCAAAAATAGAGAAGGCCAATCAAATGGAGCAGAGCATCTATTATCATCACATTCATTGGTGTTTGTTTCTAGTTTTTGAAGGATTGTGTTCAAAGATTCAACATCACAAAGTCTAGAAGCAAGCATCATCAAGTCTGAAAAAACTAATAATTATCATCAATTAGCCACACCAGATTGCTTCCAAAAAGATTTATAGGAACCCTATAAACTATTCATTTGAGATTGCCATATTCCATAGAAGCATTTGAATAGTTAAGAAGGTTGATGCCCAAACCGGTAATATGAATTGTATATTTTTTAGTTTCTTGCTTATGTCCTATGCATAACATAGTTCTACTATCTATATTTCATATCTTTTTGTTGGCAAAATTTTGTCTCTAGAGTGTTGGTCAATTAGCATTTCATTATAGTTCTCGGGTGTAGATTGGAAACTACAACCCTTGTGCTCAGCTTTTGCTTTTTATGTCTATCAATAACTCTCAATTTGTGCATGTCAATCAATCATTCTAGAAGCTTTAACTATTAAATTTATGCATGTTGAATGTAATATAGCCAACGAGACAATAGAGGCAGTGACTAAATGGTTTAAGTGTGGTGTTAGTTAGCCTATGCCGAAGAGTGCTCTTAGTGCACTAGATTTCTTTATATATGACTATTGTATAATTACCACGTTTTATGAACAACTAAATCATGAAGATGGATAATTTATGTGCATCATGTGCTAAAAAATATTATGGCATACTTACTCTATGACCTATTATGTGCAATGTAATAGGATATATGTAATTATATATGGTGAATCTATGGATAGTCAGTATGACCAGAAGAATATAGCATAACTTTAGAAAAAGATTTTTGTATTATACTTTGATTCCATCATGCTTGACAACTCTAAGGCCCCAGTAGATTACTATGATGGTTTAATCTAAGATTCCATCATAAGAATACTATTTTAATTCCCATAATTTAAATAAGTATAATACTTCTTCAACATGTACAATGTTTGTAAATTGGCTTTTCAAGATGGGAGTCTCACATATGAATTTCAAGTTTTCTTAGAATCCTACAATACCTAAAGTTGTTACTATTGGATATAGAAGTACATACATCATGAATAGTTTGCATACAGGGAATTTTTTTGGCAATTCAACTCAATAATATTTTATGTACACTCTGGATTGTTCTCTGCATTACTTGTGTGAATGCGAGTAGAAGTTGGTGCATGATACCCCTATAGGCAATTATAAATATGTTCGATGCATATATTGTTAAGAACTTCACCATCTATAGGAGACGATAACAATATAATTCGTGGTGAAGCTGGTTTGCATTAGGATGGGAGGCTCAAGAACCTGGTCCACAATCAGGTTCATGCTACAAAATGGTGAGCTACTTCTATTGGTTATTGAAAATAGAGTGACCTTGGTTTGAATAGATTTAACCATTTTGTACTAATCCAGTTCAAAGAGGTTTCAGAATACACTTTGTTCAAACCCGCACACAAATGTCATATTAGTTGTACAACAATAATGACTAACAAAGCATCATGTTCATTCAAAATGGAAAGCTTTGGTCTGCAAATGTGAATGACATTTGTTATTTATTCTAGTTTCTCTAGTCTTCACTTAAAATTAACATGCCTTGGCCACCAATGTTTTCATGTAATTTATTTCATGGTTCAAAAGCATAAATGCATTTTTTCTTGGTCAAAAGCATAAATGCATTCTTAAAACCAATAACTTTAACCACACCTACCACACAGTGGAAATTCAATGGTTTTAAAAGGGTCTCATTTCCCTCTATTTCTATAGGGTTTAGTATCGACATCATATGAAAAGTTTGAAGCTCTTCTCAGTTTGAACTCTATAGGGAGATTAACCTAACCTCAAGATGGTTTCCTAGAAACTAGGCAATGTTATATTGGAGTGGTTCACTCCAATATGTTGATCTAGTGTCAAACTTTGATGGGACAAGTTTCCCAAATAGGTCATGGTGTGGTTCGGCTCCATTGTACTACTCAACCAATGAGGAGAGTATGCCAAACTCTACCAAATCATGTCAATGTATGACTATTAGGTTGCCTTAGATACCTTGGGTATTAGATGATTGTATGGTTTGATGACATTCTAGCTTATATAATATCTAGGTCTGATCATGTTCCCTCTTGTGGAAGTGTTTTAGCTACTATGAGCATCTCATCTCCCTGGAAAGTTGGATAAGTGTATGTTTCTTATATAGGAAATTGCTTTGGGTTGTTCTCTAGCTACCTTGAAAATGCCTCTGCTAGGCATGGAATCTAAGCTGCAATATGGTTTTGATGTGTCTCTAAGATTTTCTAATGACCTACTAGTTGGCGGGCATCTTTTGTATGGAATTCTTGATCAACTACCCATATTCACACTATATTTGTTGCTTAAATGTAGTATGTGATGCACATTGTGTCATACATGGGAGTAAAGGTTGACCCCAAAATGAAAGATAACCACCCCATTCCTTATGAGAGTGTCATGTTGTCTAACATGTAAGCTCTGAAATCCACATATGAGAAATAAAATATCACCCTCATCATAGTAGTAGGTAAATGGTGTCAATATCTATTGGGCACCTCCTTCACATTTTCCACACACCCTCATAGCTTGAAATACATCTTGAAATAGGAGATTCACATTACCTATTAACAAGGATAGATGATAAAATTTCTAGGTTCTACTATCACAATGTTTACAAACTTGGGGCTACTAACCAAGCATTGGATGCATATCCCAGTACAATGAGTACCAAATATGTTGACCATTACCTCCCTTTTGATCTAGATATAAGAAGCTAGGATATTGATTTCATTCTAACTTTTTTCTCATGGGATAGAAGGGAGTCACCTCAAAACATAGTTGCTCCATATACTGCATGTGGTTGTTACACACTTGGAATTGATGAATATATGCATACCAAGGAATATCCACAAAGCATAGTAGAATGTTTATTACTTATAATTTTAAATGTTTCAGTTTGATTCCTAAATTTTATTTATATGAGTTTGCTAATATATTATTGGAACTACACCAATTTTGATGTTTGGTAGTTCCCATAATCCTCAAACTATCTATGAATTAATGTTGTCAGAATATAGTACCTAACAATTGTGATTATATATAAACTATGGAAAGTATGCCTACTATTTGGATTGTTATCATTTCTAAATTTTCTTGATCACTAGTAAACTCTTTCATCAAGTTTATGGAGAACATTCACATTTTTTTATTTCTAGTATACCTGATGAACTCAAAGCATTGAAACCATCAGAATGAATACAAACATTATATACAATACCCCCTAATTTTGTCCCTATACGTGCAATTGGGTTGGCAGATCATTTTATTGCTACCATTTAAAGAATCTAAGGACCCCTTTGTTTAATCGGTTGGCCATACAAAGACTAAAATATTGAAATTCATGGACTCATCAATGCTAGTATATGCTTCTATTAATAGATCAATTAAACTATTGGGTTTTTCAGCGGTCGATGACTCTACCTTCACCCAAGTCGTCGATGAAGATTGCTAGTCTATATGGTCATCATGTTTTATTGACTTAGTTTCTTTCATGGTTAAGGGATATGATAAGAAATTAGGGTTTACTCTTAATTGTAGTTTTGAAACCCTAATTTGTTACCTTTTTTAACCTAATCCTAATGCAAGCAAGTGATGATAATGCTTAGCTTTTGTGAGTGGTTATGATGACGATGGACTACTTTCTCTCTCTATGTTGTTGTAACCCTAATTTGCTATTATGCAAACATCATAGCTATTCAATGTAATGTTGTATCATCTTGTTGTGTCGCATGTATGGTGATGGTATGATGAGCCTTGATGAGGCATGGAAAGATGAAGATGTTCTTATGGGGAATGATGTGAAGGCCTTATGACCTTTTGGCATGGTTGAGCCCTAATTGAGGTGTTATCCTCTTGATGATGTGACAGTGACTACTATCATGTGACGGTATGATGATGAGTATGGACTCATGTGTGGAACTAAATAGCATTATGTAAAGATGTGGTAAGTTTTATGCTTCATACATTTTATATCTTCTGAGGTTGTAACTTACCCATACTTTTGTATAATCCTTTTAGGGTTTGTACGTAACTTGATTGATGCAGCCATAAATCACCTGAATAATCTTAACTAATCAAGTGAGACCCTTATCACCCAGTTCCTTGTGCCATAGATCCATTCCAATGTCAGAACTTGTTGGATGGTGAAACACGTATTCCTAGAGGGAACTCAGAGCTCATACGGTTGAGTATGCGGGGTTTCACTAGTGTCATGACCTATATACCAAGGATGAACTAGGTTGTTTTGTAGCTGGACTTAGATGTCACTACGGAAGACTCAAACGGCCTGAGGGAGGATGAGGTCGTAGGAGTCTGGCTCTCCTAGATAATGTATGGAACTGATTTTGACTTAGCAGTGGTCAGTTGGAGTTGAGTGGTATACCTTCACTCCTTAGGGCTTAATAAAATATGTAATATAGTTGTGTAGTATATTAGATTAGGATTAAACATACTTTAAATTGGATGTTCACCTTGCCTTATTTCTCATATGTTTTGGTTGTTATATAATGTGGTAAGAGAAATCAATTGTATAGACAGTGGTAGCTTTACATGTTTCCTTATATATTGTGCTAGTCATGTTTTACATGTTTTAGTTATTTAGTTGAATCCGCTCATCATGTATAAATATGATACTTGTTGTCACCAATAAACATTGGTTGAGAGTTATATCTCTCTTTGGGACATGGGTCTCACCTCGTGGGTCATCACATCTTTTTAGGTGGTTGCCAACAGTGTGGTCAAGATCGTGGTGTTGAGGAGTAGCTTGGAGACCAGTTAAGTCAGAAGGTTGGTTAATAGTTGTAGAGTCCTAGTGTCGCTCCTATACTCTCAGGTATGGGCATGGGATGTTTTTTAGATGATCTATATGTCGACGCATGGTTTAGATAGTATGTCGAGGTTTGTATATGGTTTGTATATGTGGACCATGATCATACATGTTGTGGCAGTTGGTCACTAGACATATGTAAATATGTGATATGGTATGTGGCCAGATATAGGTTGTTGGACCTTTATGTAATGTGTTCTAGACATGATAGTGATGTTAAATCAGTTTTAGTTTATCTGCTTTTTTGGCTATGTGGTTAATTAGTTGTTGATTGCATGTTATTTGTTTTGACTTATCTCAGTTTGTGTGGCGGGTTGTCACAGAAATTTCAGGTTCTATTTCGTTGCAACGGAGCACGGAGCCAAGAGAAGTAGAGTTAAAGGAGAGAGCCACATATTGAACATTCTGTGCACTTTTGGAAGGCAGATTTACAGCTGAGACAATGTGGATCGAGGCGTCTACCATAGGGGTTTGTCGGGACCACTTCTCCAAGGGTTTTCATTTGTTCTTCTAATGTTTAGCTCATTTTCTCTCTCTTACTCTCTATATCAATGGTACAAATCATGTGGGGCTAATCCCCTTATTATTTTGGGACCCGATAGTAGTCCAAGTTTACGTTGTATTTCTCTCAAGAAATTATATATATATATATATATATATATATATATATATATATATATATATATATATATATATATATATATATCCTTTAATTATGGATGTAAATCTATGATGTCTTGATAAATTTTTATGCTTGATCTCCACAATCATTGTATTAGACCATTAATTGCTTTGAGGGATTAAGGATTAGACAATTCATATATTTACACATATGTTCCTTGGGAGAGGGCTTACAACTGTGAAGGGAATAACCTAGAGTTATCATTAATGCACCTATCTCATTCCTGAACTGCTATGAAAGTGGGGTTTGTCTTAGTACATGTAGTGTATTACATTGTGGGAGTGGGTAATACTTGATACAGGTCCTTAGCCCAGGGTTAAGGGTAAATGATTATTGATGAAATAGAGTTAAATGCAATGTATACTATGGTGAAACTGTAATCCTAAGGAATCCATCAATTCATGGTCATATTCCACTTAATTTAGATTTTATTCTTGAATTTAGTTATAAATAATCAACCAACCACCTTTTCTAGGCCTAGTGAATAGGTTACAGTTAGTAGTAGTCTATGTATTATGTTGCCATGAGCTTGACATTCGGGCCTCATAGGCCTACACTACTTGACATGTATAGTTGTGTTTTACACACATAGTTTAGGTGTGTCATACCTAGGGAGATGCCACAACATTTACATATTTTAGGGTTAACCTAAAAGGGAATGACCATTGGGAGAAGGAAAAAAGTCAAACTCCTTGTAGCTACTTTTCCCTCTATGCAACATGAGGTGGGACCAAGCTCTTCATGCACCAACCTGGGAGTCATGATTGAGATATCTTCACTAGGAAAACCCCATTCATTCCCTAAGGAACCTTGGTCTCTCATTCTAAGGCCCTAAGCATCAATGTCAAAGTAACAAGATTTAAACAAAAAAACCCACAATCAGTGGGCATCTTACAAAAAAAGGAATTATCTATAAATCCCTTTAAAAAGGAAAACATATGCTCATGGTTGATTTCTACTCTGATTCATGTTGAGAGTAAAGCCTAACAGGATGTCTCCGACATCTAGCACCTTGGCCCAATTGGGTAGGAAGTCACCGCTTTGACACCCTTTACATGACATGGTTTTATATCTTAGCATGTCATGCAGGTCCACTGGGGCTTCTACCATCTTCTCCCCTAGGATGAGGGCCCTCCTCATAATAGAATTGGCCAATAATGTTTGGAAGGAGGAAGCATCTATCAACAGATCAAGATGAGAGATAGCTTAAGGCACTTAGGGTTTCAATATTCCAACTTCATGAAAGGAGGTAGACAAAAAGGAGGTGACTCCAACATATGAAAACCTACATTTATCCCAAGGATCCTAAAATGTATAAACATGATTTCTAGATTGTCCTGACCAAACAGCTTGCCAAAAGGAGCTCATTGCCATATCCACCTTAAGGGTTCAAGTCCAATACACATTGTAAATATCATGGAGGGAGTACCCACAGTCGGTGTCGCATTTCATGAACCAAAAATTTTCATTTTAGAAATAGAATCATTACAAAACTCTATCTTCTTATGCCAATAAACAACAAAAAATGAACAAAAAACAAAAAAAGCATCATTAGGTTCTCCAAAAGGATCACAAGTCACTACCAGTGAAGGTACTGATGCAAGCCACTCTAGGTACTCGAGAGAATAGTCCCAACCCACTGTAAAGGAGTTATGGGTAAACCTCTTTCAATGCAACCACATCTCTGCCACCTTTTAATGAACTTTTCGAGAATCTAGCTTCAGTTTCTTAAAAAATGGAGAAAGAGCTTCCACTTGATAAACACACTATCGATGATTAAACTATCGCAACATTGACATAGGGTAGTATGAAACACAGCCCTCCAATCTAGACAAGGTGATTAGGAACTAAAAAGTAGGCATGGTCATGCCACATGTTGAATCATTAAGGCGAAAATGCATCCATCCCCAATGAACATCTACAACCCCCAAACTAGTGAGGCAGCAAGATAGATCTTTGCATAGTTGAAAGGACTCACCCACCTGAATGTGCTTCGATGGAAAATCCTTTGCCACGCTATAATAAGGATTTATTGACTCTATCAACCTAGCAATACCAATGTGCATTCCAAGATAAATCTGTACAACCTAGAAAGGTCCACTTATCTTTCCAGTCATTTTTGCTTCATCCAAGCACTTATACAACTCAAATAGTATCAATTGAACAATGGTTTCCTTTCTCTACAAAGAAGTTACAACTCCAGAAGAAGCAGTTGTCACCTATTTGATAGTCTCTCCAAAGAACATCTCTACTAGGATGATCAAAGTGTACACTCGCAGGTGAGGCATATTGGGAGAAGCAGCACCATGATGCACCTCACTCTTAAATGACTCCCACATGGAGCCCATCTCGTTGAAGCTACTATTTCCAGTCTACCATCCAACCACTTGGTATTTCTTCAGTCTGAGAATATTCCCAGCTCAACAACCCAACTCAACTTCCTCAGTTGCACAAGGCCACCGGTCATGTAGAGGAAGTGGGGTCATCTTAGCCACATTCTCTAAGATGGGAGTCAGAATGACATCATCAAAATAGAAGGTATGACTTAGAGTATCCCAGAAGCGGATCACTATTGACATCAACTCCCTTTCCATAGGGATATATGCCATATGATGAAGATGACAGGTCATGCCAAAGATTTCTAGCTCAACTCCTTCAATTTCATAAACATCATTGTTACAATGATACACAAAAGATAGGTTGACGGGAGGACGTTGCAAAAGCGGCATCTCCCAGTCTTCCTTCTCTCCCATGACCTTAATTCATGGTAGATGAGTTGTGTTGCAAAAAAAGGGATGTATCTCTATTTATGGATTTAAACAGGACAAACCCATTTCCAGAGACAAGGGAACTCTGTGTCATTTTTCTTGACAAAATGGCACATCAATGACCGACACAGACTTGCATCCTGAGACAAGAAGGGGCCCAAGTCCAGGCTAGTAGATTACCATTATCTTCCACCTTAGATCAACACACTGATCAAGACAATCTACTGATCAACCAAGCATATTTCCAAGATCAAACTCTAAATGGGGATGTTTGGAGAAAAGCACAATTAGCATTTTGTAGGATGTTTGTCCCTACACCATCTAAAGGCAGATGTGCACTCTAAATGGGGATGTTTGGAGAAAGGCCCCCTACACCAAAACATCCTACAAAATGCTAATTGTGCCCATATCTTGGTGGGGAACTTGAGTCAAAGATTCCACCTACAGCATGTGGAGATTCATCCATCTCCGCAAAGGATAAGGTCAAACTAAAGTCACCCACAAAGTGACACGAGCCTCCAATGCAAAAATCTCAATGAGGTTGCAACCCGGGGAGGTCATCCAAGACACGAGCATTAACTGATAGATAAGGTGGAGTCTTGAGAAAAGAAAATATCATAGGAAAAGGAACTACCTTAGGAGGGGGTGGACAACAAAACTCATACCCCTAATTTATGTGAATTTGAACAAAATTTTTATTTCGAGACATTTCACTACGTAAAAAGGATAGAGGTTCATTACCCAAATATCTCTCCTTTTCTCCTTTTTAGGCATAGTGCCACACTAACCTAATTTAATTTAATAAGATAATGTCTGAATATAAGGCTTGATTTTAATCAGACTTAGGTTTTAGTTTCTTTATTCTTAGATTTAATGTCACATAATGTATTTCCCCGATATTAGAATATCACTTATGGTTCTCTAGTCACATGAGGTTATAAGTCGGGCACTATTTGAGCTGTTGGATCCACATTGTATGAACCCTTGCCATTCTTCCTTTTCAAGTCCTCATCTCTGTGGGACTCCACAGTCTAGGCACACTCCTCCTTCAACCCCCTCTCTCTCCCTCCTCCTCACCCCCATATTTCCTTTTCTTAATGTTTTCCTCTTAAGACGAATCTTAGAGATCCTACTCACATTGGTTTTCTTTTCCCTATTATCCCAATTGACAATAGACTCCTTATTTCCCTGTTTTTGGACTTCATTGAGACTTTCTGATCACAGTATGCATTTTTGTATTATACTATCATTGATTGTCCAAAAATAGTTCCAAATCTTCAGTGAGAACCATTCGACCATTCTCCATTTTCCCAAAACTCTCTTACCTATTGTGATTGCTTCAACTTGGACGATATGTTTGAAGCCTGCATAGCCCCCTCAAACACCTAGACATTCTCAATTGGTCCTCTCGGAGCTTTAGATGCCCTTGGTTTCTTTGAAATTAGATGAAGAAAGGAGGGTAGAGAAACTTACCCAGAAGTGAATTGATTTGAGGCGGTGAGGAAATGAGTTGCAAATATGAGTATACGCCGAATCCACTTTGAGTTCCAGATGAATAGAGAATGCAACCTTCAGAGCAATTGATCGAAGGAAGTTTGAGTAAGAAGTGGTGGAACTGGGTGTATGCCCCCTATATATAAGATTGACATTCAAGGCATCCATGTATACGAGCTTTGAGAAGCATGAAACATGATTTGGGAAAAATGTGTACACATAACAAAATATTATGAGTAGCAATTTGTTAGATACGATATCCAAAAAGGAATATGTGGGAGAAGAAATCTTGAGCAAAGATCGACTATGGAGAGAGAAACCGCAAAATGAGATTTTCCAAAAATCGGCAGATTTTTCATTTTCTCGACGCAAGCCAGATGACAATGTTAAGTCATCTGATCATGATCTGATGACCAAGATCGACGCAAGCATCCACAAAAGAACATCATCTGTGTGACACATTAAATGACTCCTAATATAATTTAGACTAAAGTGTGGATTAAATTATTTCCTTTTCTCTCTCTCCTCGATTGAGGGTGCAAACAAGGTTCAAATAAAGTGAAAATTGACACCTAGCTTATTAAGACTTTTAAAATCTGATTTTGGCATTAGTTTTTGTTTTTGTACTTTTAGTATTTTATTTAATTATTTTAAATTAAATCATATATTCTCTTTGCTCATAATTTGGAGATATCTAGAAACCATCAGTTAATGTAAAGCTTGACCCTCAAGCAAACGTAAACTTGTGAAATACGAATTTGCCATTAGTTTTCTCTTTTGAGATTATTTTACACATTATTTAATATTTTGGGCTTTACTCCTATTTTCATTTCCAAATTGAATTAAGATATTTATTATTATGAAAATAAAGTGAAACTTGGCATTCAAGTCAATTGAGACCCAAGGAATTTGGGTTTGAAGTTATTTTTATCTAATGAGTCTTTCTTTTATGGGTTTTATCCCCTTTACACATTATTATCACTATTTGTCACATTAAATTATCTAATGCCACATTATCATGTTTAAAGCTTTATTATTTACCCCTTATTCTCTTTCTTGCTCCATAAGGCTAAGGGAGTTCTACAACGAAATTATTTTATCAATATTCCACTCAAGTGATAATTTTACATCTTAGACCCTAATTGTAACACTAAATGAGGTATTTGTGAACATACCCATGCATTGGCATGAATAGTGATCAAATAAACTCCAAACCACTAATAATTCATACAAATTCAACATCAAGGTCAAAAAGGATAAAAAGGAAAAGAAAAACTTAGTAAAAGGGACAACTTAAGAATATACCTAGATTTTAGTATG